>JAPQVY010000089.1:6369792-7673822 GCA_028535165.1 Quercus tomentella
CTCTTCAAACACAAACCCCAAAAGACAAAACCAATCCAGAACCTGGAAAGCAATCAAAACTTGGTGAAAGCATATTTGATAAAGGAGCTAGATGGCTTCTAGGAAACAACAGTATGCTCTCCTTTTGGCATGATAAATGGCTAAAAGATGGTACTTTGAGAAGCCTATTTCAAGGTCCTCTCTCCAGGGAGGAATATTATATTGTTGTTTCTTTAGTATCAATGGTGAATGGAATCTCAGTGGAATTTCCATGGTCCTTCCCTCTCACCTACACCAGCTAGTTAAAGCCACTCCCTGCAGGAAATTTTCCCAAGCCAGTGACAAGCTTGGATGGATTTCTTCTACTAATGGCTCCTTTGATCCTCAAAATCCCTACAAGATGGCCACAGCTAATCCCCATATAGTCTCCAATTTCTCTGGTTATTGGATATGGAACATTCCCACCCTTCCGAAAATTTCAACTTTTTGTTTGGAAATGCTTGCAAAATAGTTTTACCTGTCAAACAAATACTGATGCATAGAGGCATTTTGAAATCTGATACATGAAATTTGTAACTCTAGCAGTGAGAGCATAGCTCATATCCTTAGGCATTTGTAGTTGTAGTTCAACTTCAATTTGCTTCTACTTCTAATAACTTGGTAAAATCTAGCATGTGCATGCGCCATATCACTCCTTTGTGCCATGTCAACATCTTCCATGTATTGCATTAGACTCATACATCAAGTTTTTTGGCTAAATTCTGGGGTTAACCATCTGGATGATCATTTCTTTGACTCTGATATTGCTTGTGATAAGAAGAATGTTGATCTGAAGCTTTACAATTGGGGAAACTATTTCTTGTTTGGCATCTGGTATTTATGGATCCAAGTAAACAAAATTAGCTTCAATAATGAAAACATCAACCCTGCTCTTCACACTGTTGTGCAAAAGCAAGTGCTGGAATTTATCTGTTGTGTCTAAGACAGCAACCATAAAAAAACATCTTGTATCGGACAAGTCAGGTGGGACTTACTCAACCTCAATTGGGTTAAACTAAACTCAGATGGCTCTTCCTTTGGAAATCCGGGAAGGGACTGGCAGTGGGGGTTTAATTAGAGATGACAAAGGGAATTGGCTCAACTGTTACTCTAGAGCCATAGGACACACCACCAGCATAGTTACTGAGCTATTATGGGGTTTAAGAGATGGGCTAATCCTTTGCTCCCTCCCATCTGCACCTAGAGGCTATAGAAATTGAGCTGGATGCAGAAGCAGTTGTTTGTCTATTAAACAGTAACTCTGAATCCCTTGGTGAATTTGCTTCCATTGTCGACGATTGCAGGGACTTAATCAGAAATCTTGCACTGGTGCAGAGAGGAGTTAGACAGGAACAGGATTTTGTGACTTCATGATTCTCCTCCCTCTTTGCTTTATTTGGACAAACTTGGCCTGTATTATGATGATAGGCACTATGTGTGAAGTTTTGCATATGCTCTACAAAGGGAAGCATCACATGTGATTATGACTTGCTTGAGATAGTAGGGCACGTAGGATGAACCTATTACCGAATTCACTACACAAGTAACGTTTACCAAACTGTTTTTTAAGGAAACAATTTTTTTTTTCCTTTTTTTGGGAATTCCCCACGTCCCTCAGTCACAACACAAAGACAGTATGGAATATGGATTACTATACTATTGGAGTAATCTTGCAAGATGCCTTTATCTCCCTTTTTTTTTCTTTTTTCTTTTTTTCAGGTTAGAAAGCAGAGAACTTATCAATTTTGTTGAGTGACCACGGAAAAAAAAAAAGAAAAAGAAAAAGAAAAAGTTTTGCCACTATTCATTCCTCTTTTTTTTTTTTTTTTTTAAGGTAGTATTTAAATGTTATCAATGATTTTTTAAAGGTTTTCTTTTAAAGAGTTGGTTGTACGTTTTTTTTTTTTCCAATTAATTCAAGCACACATTTGAAATTGAGCAATATTAGAAAATTTTTTTTCACAAATTGTTAAGCTGACAAGTTATGATTGAAGTAATATCACTTTTAAATCGATTTATCATTTACATTATTTTTACTATGCACTAATCTTAGAAAAATTCACATCAACACTTGTACAAAAATTTGTGTCACCAAATTTATTGTTTGAAATTTGGTTCAAAGTGCCAAACCCCTTAGTTTAGAAATTTGAAGGAAGTTGGTTTTAAAAGAAAAAGAAAATTGAAAGGAAGCTATGATTGAAGGGCCTACACAGCTATTGAGTCTTATATGGGCTATGGCTATGACGGTTTATGAAAGGGATAAAGTGGACTAGAACTTGGTGAGCTAGCCCAAGTATCAAAGTGGCCAAGCCACCCTTTTAATTTGTAATATGTAAACACGAATGTCAACGGGCCCAAACTCCAACCACACTTCATAGTAATATGCTTGGGCACAAGATTTCTGGATAGGAATGAGCTATATTATAAGTTAAATCTCTTTTAGACTCCTCTTAAAGAAAAATATGGAAAACTTTGCAGTAGGCGCATGATGTACAAGCCATTAGTCATTCAATCTGCTAGACCAATCCAAATACTTTGGAAGAGTGACTCTATATAATCTCATATTCTCTTCACCTAAAGTAGCTAAATCAAACGGGTTAAATAAACCACTGGAGACAAAAGTAACTCCTTTAGTGTGGTTATGCCTTGCTTGAGATATAATAGGGCACCTAGGATGAACTTATAACCTAATTCACTACAAAAGTAACATTTACCATACCGGCTAGAAAGCAAGCAAATTATTATGCAAGAAGTAATCAAGCAAGATGCTTTATCCCTTTTTTTTCTTTGTTCAGGCCATAAAGCAGAAAACTTATCAATTTTGTTGAGTGTCCTGGGAAAACAAGGTTTTGCTACTGTTGTTCCTTTATTTATTTTTGTAGTATTTAAATGTTATTAATGATTTTTTAAAGTTTTACTGATGTTCATCCTGTACACAAGTTATAGGGTTGGTCATACCATTTTTTTTTCCAAATTAAATCAAGCACACATATGAAATTGAG
This sequence comes from Quercus tomentella, assembly GCA_028535165.1. Classification (NCBI taxonomy): domain Eukaryota; kingdom Viridiplantae; phylum Streptophyta; class Magnoliopsida; order Fagales; family Fagaceae; genus Quercus; species Quercus tomentella. The sequence continues at coordinate 6,372,813 of JAPQVY010000089.1, forward strand.
TAATACTAGAGAAAATTTTTTTCACAACTTGTTAAGTTGAAAAGTTATAATTTGAGCAATATCATTCTGAAATTGATTCATCATTAATACTACTTTTATCATTTGTGTCACCAAATTTATTGTTTGAAATATGGTTTTAAGTGCCAAACCCCTTTATTTGGAAATTTGAAGGAAACCGTGGGTTCCAGTTAACTCAACTAGTAAAATCTCTGATAGTTTAATAAGAAATTTGGAGTTTAATCCCCGCCTACACCAAAAACCTATTGGTGTTTTGGTCTGATGATAAAGAACTATCATTAGGAGTAGACGCCACAAGTTTAAACTCTCTAAAAAAAATTGAAGGAATTTTTTTTTTTTTGATAAAAAAAATTGAAGGAAGTTGGTTTCAAAAGAAAAAGAAAATTGAAAGGAAGTTATGATTGAATGGCTTACATAGCTATTGAGTCTTATATGGGCTATGGCTACAACTCTTTAGCCTAGAGAGTGAGAAATATGGAAGGGATAAAATGAACTGAAACTTAGTGAGCTAGACCAAAGACTCTTTATATGGTTAAATCCTAATATGTATGTGGTTGTGTACCCAACGTCCCAGCCAAGCCTGAACTAGGCCTGAAAGTTCAATATCCAAAAGCTTAGACATAGGATTTTAGGTAGACATGACAAAACAGGTCAGAATTTGTTGACCCGAAGTAAAAACAGGTTGACTCGTGACCCGACCCGATTTTTTTGGGTCAACCTGACCCAACCCGAATAACTTGTGACCTGACTTGTTAAAAAAAAATCGCTAAAAGATATTTAGACTATGTCCTGAATGCTAGGTGCCTAAAGCACAAAGCATGAGGCCGAAGCCAATAGATAGCATGTTCACATACATGAGACAACCCATTTATTAAATAAAAAATTCTGCCAATTCTCATTAAATTTGACTAGGCACTTCACAGTTCACTCTAGTACACTAAGAGCACTCACAGCAGTGGTGCTAAATAACTATATTGCTATTTTTTAGCACAACTGATCACAAAAGAAGAGCACAGTAGTGGAGCTATAAGCAAAATTTTTTGCTTCTCAGCTACAGTGCACATCTAAAGATAGATGTGCACTGTAGCTCAAAGGTAAAAAAAAAATATTATTTTATTTTGTGTTCATACTATGATTAGAATATTTTATTTATTTTTTCTTTCTCCTCCTTCCCCATTTCTACCTGTTGCTCCTCTCCTCCTTCGCCATTTTTTTTTCTTTCTCCTCATTCCTCCACTCGCCGCCGACCCAAGCCCCTGCCCAGCGCCAATCTCCTCAAACCCACATCACCATCTGCCTCAGACCCACGCCACCGATCGCCTCCGGCCTCGTGGATCGAAGTGGCTTCCCTCTGGTGTGCATTGGTATTGGGGTTGAGATCGGTGTGCGTTGGTATCAAGGTTGAGATCGGTGTGTGGTTTCGACGTTTGGGTAGCTGGATTTGGGTTTGGTGGGTTTCAATGTTTGGGTTGCTGGATTTTAGGGGTCACGGTGGAGATGGTGGTGGTGGTGGGTCGTATCGGCGTTGGTTCAATTTGTGATTTGTGGGTCTGATTTATGATTTATGGGTCCGATTTGTGATTTGTGGCTGTGGGTTTGTTTTGTGGTGTGCTATGGGTTTGTTTTGTGGTGCAGTGTTGGTGGTGGTTGTGCCTTGTTTTGTGGTGCTGTGGGTTTTTTTTTTTTTTTCCCTGCTGTGGACTGGTGGTGGTGGTGGTGGTGGTGGTGGTGGCTGTGGTTGTGATTGTGGTTGATGGTAGAGTGGTTGTGTTTGGTGCTGTGGATGTTTTTTTGGGTAGTGAGATATATTATTTTATTGTAGTGGTTATATTATTTTATTGTGATGTTTATATTATTTTATTGTGTTGAAAGCTAAAATAGACCCACTGCTACAGCATGTGTGTAGGTAAAATAGATAAAGTAACTTTTGGTGGAGCTAAAAAGCTAAATTTTTAGCTCCACTGTTGTGGATGCTCTAAGTCACTAACACAGTAAATGGCTAAAAGCTTGTAGTTGTAGTCCACAAACCACTAAATGGCTAACATACACGTGACACACCACACACCACACACCACACACATTGAGACACTCACACAGTCACACACCTAAGAGCTTTCACGGTTTCAGAGACAGGGTGTTTCACTCTGCACTTCCACTGCTCATCAACAATTAGCTCCTCTCTGCCTCTACTCTTTTCTCTTAAACTTTATTATTATTTTAAATGCAACAGGAACATGTGCACTTAAGGAGGCTAATAACTTGACATGGTCCATGCCATGAAGGTTTCTTTTTTTCTTTTTCTTTTTTTGTGGGAATGATATTATTAGTGATGTAAACTTAAAATATATACTTTTTGGTGCTCCTTGAGATCTATCTCTTTTTGAAGTTGTAGACTTGTAATTGCATGCATTTTGATAGTGAGTCATTAACATTGAGGACTTTTTCCATCATGAATTTATGACTATAAAGAATTTTTGTCATGTTCAAAACTATCAGAATTGGAAGGATATTAGCAAGTGGCATTAAGTACAATTCATATCCTTAATTAATTTTATTCATTCTCTCTAAATAGGTTGTCATTGATTTGTTTTTGTAATTAAAAAAAAAAAATTGTTTGAAAAATATAGGTCAGCCCGACCCATAATCCAATTGACCCACAACTTGATTGACCCATTTAAAAATAACCCGTTTTGACCCGCGACTTCTATGACCCGCAAACTTTTTGGTAAAGGTTAAAAATTTGCATCCATTATAAATTGAGATTACTACATTTTTTTAATCATGAAAATACCTAGGAGTGTGATGAGTATTATGCATGGAGAAAGGTTAATAATTTTAATATTTAGTATGAATGCATAACACTCTTCACACCTCTAGGTATTTTTGTGATTGAGAAAATAACATTTAGCATGGACATGTTTTAAAAAAAGAAAAAAAAGAAAAAGGAAATGGTAGTAAGAAGTCTTGACATGGATAAGTAAGATTAAAAAATATAAACGATTAGATAAAAGAGAAAGAAAAGTATATAGGCAAGTAAGAATATATTTCTTGCTTGCTTATGTTTTTGTTCTTTCTTTGTTTCCTTTTCTTTATAGTTGGAGAAGGAATTTATTTTTTGATACGATGGGATACACCATATATAGTAGAGGTTATTAATGAGTTCTTCATGACCTTAGTTCTAACAATGTTGAAATTGAGGCTAACTTGGAGGCTTTACTAGGTGTGTTTTGAAGACAAAATTGAATTCTTCTTGCTGTAAGTATTATTAGTTGCTTTTGCAAATTTGTTCATATATACGCATTTTTTTTCTATTATTATTCATAAATGGTAAGTTGCTATGCTTGCTTAAAATTTGTCATATAGATATTAAATGTAGTAAATTTTTATTGCACTTGGATTAATACTATATTTTTGTAAGATATTACCATTAAATAGTTTGGTTTATGTTACTATATTCTTGGATCCATGCTTTTATTCATAAGTTAATCACATGCAAAATTTCAAAATAATAAGTTGCCATTTACCGTTAAATCTATAAGGTTAGCCGTTTAGTATATTTAAAATACCAAAAAAAAACCATAAGAGTTCTTTATAGATTGGTGAGTTTTTAATGCTTAACAACTTGATATTCAAAAAGAATAATAGACCACCTTAATATTTGGTAAGTATGATAGTTGTAGCAAACAAATTTATTCCAACTATGGGTTTAGCAAACTATTATCATGAAAAAAAAAGGTATTAAGTAATATAACTTTTGTAAAAGTTATGTACATTTTAATTTGAACCTAAACTTCAAAAATTACAATGGGGGAAGGGGAATTTGAACCATGAATGTCATGAACATACTAAACAGGCCAACCAGTTGAGCTACAAATTTCTTGGCTATCAAATAATCATTTGTTTCATATTAATAGTAATAACTATCGTTTGCAAACGTTATTAAATCTTTTTATTTTCCTATTTATCACACATGGGCAAGAGAGGATTTAAACCTAAGTTCTCTTCATGAAGAACATCTAATAATACCACTAAGTTACAAAACTTTTGACAAAATATTAACAAACATAAAAATTAAAAAGAGTAATAGATTGAGTATTCCAAAAAAAGAAAAAAAGATAAAGAGAATGATTGAAGGACAAAAAGAGACATAGGCTACCCTTTATTTAATTAAGAATACACAAATACAATTATTACTAAATTTACTTGAAATGATAAAATTGAAAGTTATTATTCTAAAAGGCTTTGCTCTTTCATTTTTTGTATCTTCAAACTATAGTCACTACTAAATTTTTTGTTGGAAGTTTTGTTGGATTGGCTTTGTTTTGAGTTGTAGTGATTGACTTGACTTAAGTGAAAAGTTGCATAATAAAGAACTAACCATATCAAATATGAAAGTAGACTTAGATGCACTCCCTTCTTGATATATAGAATAAAGGAAAACTTAGACTTGGGCTAGATACTTTTTAATAAATGGTAAGAATTGACATAAGTGAGACAAAGTTTAAAAAAAAATTAGTCTCAAGAATTGGGGGAAGAATCAAAGACATGGTTGGAACTTTTGTTGTTAAAATATTCTTATTATTTATTCTTAACTTTTTAGGTGCATTTCCTCAACAAAAAAAAAAATCATATTTAAAAAAAGAAAAAAAAATACAATTTTAAAAAATTAGATTATGTTTGGTAACAGTTTTTATTTTCTATTTTCAAAAACTTGTTTTTGGGAATATAAAGAAAAAAACATTTTTCTTGTATTTTTTAAATCAAAAATATGTTTGGTTAGTTGAAATTAAAAATATAGTTTTTTGAAGAAAAAAATAGAAAATAATAAAATATGTTGTTACTAGGATTTGAACTCTAATGCTAACTCATTAAATAAGACATATTCATTAAATTAAATACGTGTTTTCATTGACTTTTGAAAATTAGAAACTGAAAACATTCTTTTGCCTGTTTTCAGCTTCCTTCACAATTTGAGTTTTGAGAACAGTTTTTGTTTTTTATCCATTTTGGGTTGCCAAACAAGTTTTCTAGTCTCAAAAATAGAAAATTGTTTTTGAAAATAGAAAATGAGGAGAAAAAACAGTTACCAAACATACTCTTAGGGTCCGTTTGGATACAGCTAAAAACTGAAAATTGAAAACTGAAAAACACTGTAGCAAAACAATTTTTAAATGTGTGAATAATACCGTGGGACCCATTTTTAATAAAAAAGTTGCTGAAAAGTGAGGTTTGTGGGTCTTGTGAACAGTGCATGGGACCCACTGATTTGCTGAAAAGGGTGAGAAAAGTCAAACTTTGCGGCTACCGTTCATGAACAGTAACCGTAAGTCTCACAAATGCGTGCAAAAAAAAAAAAAAAAAAACGCCAGACGCAAACGCGCTGCGTTTTTCAGCCCAATCCAAATGTAACCTAATCTCTATCTCTATAGTTTTAAGTTTAACATTGCCTTCCACTTTGGGATTGCAAAAAAAAAAAAAAAAATTTAACTAAAGGAAGTTACAGATTGTAATGCCTATATCTTTACAAGAGATGATTTCAACATCTTTCATAACAGTAGTTTTTTGACACAACTAGAAAATTATTCATCTCCACTTGGGCCACGCTCATGCCTCGTGCGGTAGGGACACGCACATTGACACGTTTCCAAGTTTGCTTAATAGCTTGGGCCTGCTTTTGAGCCCATGAAAGAAAATGAGTCCATATTCCATTATATTATAAGCAGCATTTTAGGTTAAAGGTTTTTTAATTTTTGTTGAAATAAAAGACGGTTTGATGGAAGTATTTTGTTGGTAACCTTTTTCTACATTAATACCTTAATTAGGTTGAGATCATATGGATGCTGCCTTTTCTACTTAATATCACATTAGAAGATGGCGCATGCTAATTTATGTTGAGATTGACACCTTGAGATGTTTATATCTCATTGGCTATGGAAATTGAGAAATGACATTTGAGCATGAGAGAGATGATTCTTGGGTTCTCTAAGGGTGTCTCACAAAGTTAGCGAGCAATTTCATGGAGAATTGAAATATTCCATTTATATATAGTGGTGGTTGTTTGATTAGCTAGAATTTAGACGGCCTTTGGCTGAATGAAGTTCTTATTTGTTAATGATAACTATAGAGTTGCATCTTGCTGTACTGGTTAGGACTACTCTTTTGAAGGTTGCAGTGTCGGATTTTTTTGGGACTATTCTAAATATATTTGCAATATAACACTTTTCACCTATATTTTAAATTCAAGGAGATGGAAAAAGGAAGCAAACCTTCTTAATTACATAACCGCTTCAATCCAATTATTACACAATACATTATCTGAGTGAGGAGGCCAGCATAGTGCCTATGTCTATCACATGCCTGATCTTATATATAAAGAATAAATCCTATCGATCTGGTTTTATGTGTAATTATGTATGTGTTGGCTTGTGTGAGCAACAAGAAATAATACAGCAAGTGAAGCTTTAGACAAAGAATGACACATTAGTTTTACATGCTTACAAGGGGAAGGAAAAGTCAGGAATCTTGATAAGAGTAAATTTCATTTGTGGGTCAATATCTGGTGGGAAGCATAACAGATATGTCATTTTTCTAACAAGATGAAACCAGGACTGGTAAAAAAAACCCTTCCCCACCTCTCTCTCTAGATATCCTAATCTCTATGCATACATTTATATGGAATGTCAATGATATACTTGTGATTTTAGTTACACACACATGATCTTTTTATGGCAAAGAATCCCATTTATTCCTATTAGCAAAAGGTGCACTCAATTACTCTATTCTTAATAGAGTATGAAGAATCAATTTTTATTTGTGTGACAAATGTATAATTGACTTTAAGCCCTTAGAATCTTCATTACAAATATTGACTCATGTAGATAGTTTGCTACCATATGGTGTCCTATATTCGGTCAAAGAAAAACAAAAATGGTAGATGAATGAATTCATTCTCCTTTGTTGTTGCATTGAAAGCAATGTTATATTGTTTGTTTCCCAAAGTAAAATTTTAAAAAACCTTAACTATTAAATCTTAATTGCTTTTACTTAATATTTAAATAAACTCAACTAAGCCTTAATCCCAAATAAATTTGGGTTGGCTATGAATTCTTATCAACTAATAATCAAGATATTCAATAGAACCTCACTAGCCGCGTCATTACCCCAAGCTGGTGAAACAGACACTAGTGACTATCCACATTATTTAACTAGACAATCTTTCAGTTGGACCATGGACTTAAAACTTCAGAATTAGTAGTGAAATTTTGTTACTGATGGAAGGTTGATTTAACTCCAATGCTACTCAATTATATTGTGGTGCTCATTCCTTAGAAATGAGTGACAATCTTGAACAAGTAAATCTAAAGTCCAAAGCTCTTTCTTAACTTCTTAATTTTTACAGAGTTACAACTCATGGAAAGATGCTCAAAAGCAATTGCCTAGAAGGCCTGCATAAATCCAAAAGAACTTAGTTTTGGTGATGATTATGTACAAGACTTGAATTTTCTAGCAAATAATGTTGTTATACTGTATTTCCATAGATTGTCTAGACTCTAGATTGGTTCCAAAAAAAGAATTTGCTGTTATACTGTATTTCCAAAATAGATTGGTTCCAAATTTATTTGATTCAAGATGTTTGAGTTCCTAATACTCTGAAAGAGTGACTCTTATCTCATATTCCCTTTACCTTAGTAGCTAGCAACCTAAATAAAACTGATTAAATACCTCAGGAGACAAAAGCTATAATCATAATGGCAAATCTGAAAAAGAATTTTCTGTTATATTGCATCTCCATAGATTGTCTAGAGGTAAACCAAATTAGATGGGTTCCAAATTTATTTGATTCAAGAGCTTTGACTTCCTAATATTTTTTTATCAAACAAGGCTAATTTCAGATTTTGTGGTATCACCTGATTTAATAAAATCATCTACAATTTCAAAAGGGGTCTAAAATCATCTACAATTGCATTCTTGCACAGTTAAATTATTGTTTTGTTCCTCATGGACTTATCCATGGCCATGATCACCACTAGCAAACCACATCATATCCGTGCATTTGCTCTTTGCAAGAATAGTAATTTCTTTGGACTCAAATTATGGGTGAGTTTGGCATCAACTTTTAGTTTTAGCTTTTAGCTTTTAGCTTTTATGTACAGCATTTTAAAAGCTCTTTTTTTTGCATTTACTCATTTTTTCAAATTTTTTCAGGGTACAAGTATACTTTAGTACACTTTTAGTAAAAAAATTTCAACAAAAAACTAGATAAGTTGTGAGTAATACCTATGCAGACACAATTAGAATTATTTTTGAGCCATTATTTATCTTCTTTGAGCAGTGGGGAGATGTTGAGGAACCAATTGGCATTCATTTGGGGCACTGCCTGTTGTATATGATTATACTACAAGCTTTTGGGCATGGTCTTTGAGTGATGCATTTGTACAAATTTTGAATTTTATTCTGCCTCCTTTATGTAATTTCCTTTTGGTCATACTCAAATCAATTTTTTCTTCCTTTTGAGTTACACTCTCTTCCTTTTTTGAATTTTATTCTACCTCCTTATTGTAATTTCCTTTTGGTCATATTCAAATCAATTTTTTCTTCCTTTTGAGTTACACTCTCTTCCTTTTTCTCAGATGTGCAAATGAAGATAGTTTTTGAGTCTCTTGTGAAGTCCATTAAAAGCATATAACCCTCTTCCTTTTTCTCAAACGTGCAAATGAAGGTAGTTTTTGATTCTCTTGTGAAGTCCATTAAAAGCATATAACTCTAAGTAGTTGGCAAGCAAGAATAAATTTCTTGCTTGCTTGTGTTTTTGTTCTTTCTTTGTTCCTCATCTTTTGAGTTGGAGAAGGAATTCATTTTTTGATATGATAGGATACACTATATATAGTAGAAGTCATTAATGAGTTCTTCATGACCTTAGTTCTAGCAATACTGAAATTGAGGCTAACTTGGAGGTTTTTCTAGGTGTGTTTTGAAGCGAAAATTGAATTCTTTTTGCTGTAAGTATTAATAGTTGCTTTTGCAAATTTGTTCATATATACGCATGTTTTTCTATTATTATTCATAAACATTAAGTTGCTATGCTTGCTTAAATTTGTCATATAGATATTAAATGTAGTAAATTTTTATTGCACTTGGATTAATACTATATTTTTGTGAGATATTACCGCTATATAGTTTGGTTTGTGTTACTATATTCTTGGATCCATGCTTTTATTTAATATTTATTTATAAGTTAATCACATGCAAAATTTCAAAATAATAAGTTGCCATTTCCGTTAAATCTATAAGGTTAGATATTAACTACTAATTTTTTTGTCAAAAATTTTGTTGGATTGGCTTTGTTGTTTTGAGTTATACTAACTGGCTTGACCTAAGTAAAAAGTTGCATAAAAAGGCAAACTTAGTTGCACTTTCTACTTGATATATAGAACAAAGGAAAACTTAGATTTGGGTTAGATAATTTTATTTAATGAATTATAAGAAATTAAGAATTGACATAAGCAGAACAAAGTAAAACAAATTTTACTTGTTTAGTCTCAAGAATTGGGGGAAGAATTAAAGACATGGTTCAAACTTTTGTTGTGAAAACATTCTTATTATTTATTCCTAACTTTTTAGGTTTATTTCCTTTAATTAAAAAATCAGAATTTTTTTTTAATTTGTTTAAAGAAAAAAAACAATTAAAAAAACTCATCTCTAACTCAATAGTTTGAAGTTTAACATTGACTTCCACTTTTTAGGTTCCAAAATATAAAAACAATAATTTATATCTTTAGAGCAACCACATCAGTCCATGCATTTTACACATCCATTTTTACACTAAAAACCTACTTTTTCTATTTTACACCTTCACTTTTACAAAATACCCACATCAGTTCATCTATTTTAACACCTCCTTTATTAAAATAATCGATATTCTCAATTTTTTTATTATTTCCTCAACAACCCGGGCGCGTTCTCTCATTTACCTGATAAAGCTCTCTCTCTCTCTCTCTCTCTCTGCCTTGTACCAAACCCATTTTCTTTCTCATTTTTATCTGATAAAGCTCTCTCTCTCTCTCTCTCTCTCTCTGAACCCAACCCATTTTTCTCTCATTTTTTCTATTAAAGCTCTCTCTCGCTCTCTCTCTCTCTGTGAACCCATTTTCTTTCTCATCTATCTGATAAAGCTCTCTCTCTCTCTCTGTGAACCATTTTTCTTTCTCATTTTTTCTGTTAAAGCTCTCTCTCTCTCTCTCTGAATCAACTCTCCCTCTCGGTCTATACCGATCCACTGCTCCGATCCACAACTCCCTAGCTCCGATCATCTCTATACCGATCTCCCTAGCTCCGATCCATAGCTCCGATCCACAGCTCCGATCCATAGCTCCAATCCACAGCTCCGATCAGGCATGCACCGATCAAGCGAGACCCACGAGCTCCAATCAAGCGAGACCCACGAGCTCCGATCGTTCCGATAAGCACCGATCTGTCTCTTTTTTGTTTTTCCGTTTGGGTTTGTTTGTTTTTCCGTTTGGGTTTTTTTTTTTTTTTTTTTAGCACCGATCTGTCTCTTTTTTTTTTTTTTTTTTTCGTTTGGGTTTGTTTGTTTTTCCGTTGAGGTCGTTGTGCACGGAGAAGAGAGAGAAAAATTGGTGCGAACGGAAATTAATAAAAAACTAAATACACATGCTACAGTGCCCATGTAAATTTACACGGGTACTGTAGCTCGTTGAAAATTTTAGATGATTATGCATGATTTTAGCTGAACTGATGTAGTGTGTTTTTTGCTTCAAAATGTGTAAAAACGGTCAAAATGTGTATTTTACACATTTATACACAGTTATGCAAGAACTGATGTGAATGCTCTTAGATAGAGGAAGTAATTACGGATGGTATTGTCTATGTCTTTTTACAAGAGATGAAGAAATCATCTGTCATAACAGTTTTTGACACAACCATAAAATTATTCATCCCCACCTGGGCCACGCCCACGCCTCTTAAACAATCAGGCCCAAATCCAACTTTCATTCAAAATCCAAACTTCTTTACTTACTTTTGTTAGACACAAAATCAAACACCTCATGTGCAAGTGCTGCTCTCACTCACGCCCAAATTTTGCACATTCTCCTCCTTCCTAAACGTTTGATCCCAACCAAAAATAGCCTTCTATCTTTTCTTAAATTAAAAACACCGGTGTTTCACATCAAAATCGAGCAATAAAAAAAAAATGCTACAAAACTGAAAAGGCAGCAATTCTGAATTCTTACGCCTATTTCTCTTTCTTTGTTTCTTTTCATCTATATATAATATACAGATTGGATTCAGCTTACCAGCCTTATTGTATTGAGTCATGCTTTTATTTTTCTCTAAACAAATTGGATGTTATTTTGTTTGTGACTCTGTGCATGTGATACAAGAAGATGGAGCAACAACAGCAACTTCTACATTTTTGCGATTCAAAGCATCCCTTGGTCTTCGTTACAGACTACAGAGGTGGAGCTACTTGTTGTGGGTGCCAAGAATTAGTTTATGGTCCTAGCTACTATTGTAAAGAATGCGAACTTGTAGAGGGATGGTTGCCATATAGACATCATAAATCATGTGCGGAAGTACCCCTTGGGTTGCACCATCCCTTGCACCCATTACATCCTCTTATTCTTTTTGATGAAAAAACTGATTATCCTGAAGAGAAAGAAAAAAGCAGATGCCAAGTTTGTAAAGAATCTCGCAGGGAATACACTTATCACTGTTACCGTTGCAACTTCAACCTTCACATCAAATGTGCTGGCTTGCAACATGAAGTTGAATTCCACGATCACCCACACCAGGTAATGCTAAGTTACGTAAAAAAACATAATTGCTACAGTAATCATATAATCTACACTAATATTACTTATTTTGCATTTAGTTTTTATTCTCTCTTTATATATAACAAAAGATAGTGGATGGTGATTATTATATATGAAGAAAGATAAACAATTAAAAAAATTAAGAAAAATTTTATATTATAATAAAATGTAGTGTAAAATAGATAATCTGATGTAGGGTGTTTTGAAAAGTAAATATGTAAAATAAAAAAAGTATGTTCTTATATTAAAATAAACAAAATTTTTTGCACAAACTAATGTGAATGCTCTTAATTTTAGTATTAGATAATGGAGTTCATAACTATAGAGCTAGATAATCATATTATTTCCAAAGGAATCCATAAAGCATAGCAGACCGCATGTAAGATCACAAGAAGATCAAGATACTTATTGATCAAAAAATCTGATTTGTCTAGTGGTTTCAATTTAATTCTTTGCATGCTAGGAATATTCTTGACCTTAATTCCCATAAAAAAATTTACATTAATTGACTAATTGTAAAAGCGCAAGGCTTTATCTAAGGCCCAAATTGCATGATATTTCAACTATCACATGTCTGAGTACTATAAGAATGATTACAATGCAATCAAAATCATGATGGGTACTTGTTTATTAGGCCACCATAATATATTGTCTTGAAATTAACAACACCATTAATTACGTAGATCTCTTTGGCTTTGGCACCAATTTTGGTAGTGCACTAGCTAGTTGATAAAGTCAATAGTATGCTTTGCATATGCTCTACAAAGGGAAGCATTAGCATCTTGTGTGATAATGCCTTGCTTGAGATAGTTGGGCACGTAGGATCATAAGACAAAAGCACTACAAGTAATGCTTACCAAACTACCAAGAAAGGAAGAAAATTATGCATGGTTTTTTTTTTTTTTTTTTAAGGAAACAGTTTTTCTTTCTTTCATTCCCAACTCTGTTATTTCCCCCACAATCACATTCACAACACAAGAAAAGTATGGGTAACTATTGAAGCAATAAAGTTTTCATATATGTACCCTTACTTCTCCAAGTGAAGTAATCTTGCAAGATGCTTTGGTCCCTTTTTCTTTTTCAAGCCATAAAGCATAAATCTTATATTTATTCTCTTTTTTTTATTATTTAAATCTTCCCAATGATTATTAAAGTTTTATTGATGTTCATCCTGCACATTGAGTTATAGGGTTGGATTTGGTTGGGCTCTTTTTATTCTTTGCTAAAAACCTTGATTGATATCAACTGTATCATTCCCTCCCAATTGATTCTAGAACACATTTGAAATTGAAAAATTCTAAGGTCACAATTTTTTGGGGGAATAGTTATAAAAGTTTTCACAACCTTTTCCCGAAACTTGTTAAGGTGGTAAGTTATTATTGGAATAATATCATTTTCTCATTAACTCATTTTTATGATACATCAATCACAACAAACAACATCAATAATTTTTTTTTTAAAATATTGCAAAATTTGTTTGGATCTTTTGATTTATCACATGCCAAACCCCTTCAAAATAAGAAGTTAGAAAGGAAGTTAAGTGCGTATATAGAAATTGAGCCTTACATTGGCCATCACTGTTTAGCCCAGAGAGTGAGAAACTTTATGTGACTCACCACTAATTTGAAACACCCTATTACAAATGTCCACGGTCCCAAACTTTAACCACCCTTTCTATAGTTGGGTGCTTAGGATGCTTGAAAGTTCAATATCAAGAAGGGCACATGATTTTTGGCTAGGAATGGCCTACAACTCTTATAAGTTAAAAACTCTTTCAATTTTCCTAAGCAAGATGAGGAAAATTAGTCTCAAGAATTGGGGGAAGAATTAAAGACATGGTTAGAACTTTTGTCGTTAAAGTATTCTTAATACCCGTTTGGATTGAGCTTCTTTGCATCTGCGTTTGCTTTCAGCTTTTTTTTTTTTTTTTTTTTGGGGAGAAGCGCGTTTCTGTCTTTTCCAGTGGGTCCCGTGCACTATTCATAGGACCCACAAACATCTTTTTTCACCAAAACTTTCATTAAAAATGGGTCCTACGGCATTATTCACACATTTAAAAATTATTTTGTTACAGTGTTTTCAGTTTTCAGTTTTCAGCAAAATAAGCAGTATCCAAACGGACCCTTATTATTTATTCTTAACTTTTTAGGTGCATTTCCTGAATAAAAAAATTCATATTTAAAAAAATAAAATAAAAAATATAATTTTAAAAAATTAGTCTCTATCTCCAGACTTTTAAGTTTAACATTGCCATTCCACTTTGAGACTACAAATAAAAAAATAATAATAATAATAATATCTTTAACTAGAGGAAGTTATAGATTGTATCACTTATATCTTCACAAGAGATGATTTCAACATCTTTCATAACAGTAGTTTTTTGACACAACCATAAACTTATTCATCTCCACCTGGGCCACGCTCATGCCTCTTAAACAATCAGGCCCAAATCCAATTTTCATTTGAAATCCAAACTGCTTTACTTGCTTCTTAGACACAAAATCAAACACCTCATATGCAAACAAAATGCTGCTCTCACTCACGCCCAAATTCTGTACACACTCCTACTTTGTAAACGTTTGATCCCACCCAAAAGAAGAAGCCTTCAATCTTTTCTTAAATTAAAAAAATCGATGTATCAAACGCCTATTTCTCTTTCTTTTTTTCTTTTCATCTATATAGATTTGGATTTAGCTTACTAGCCCTGTTGTATTGACTCATGTTTTTATTTTTCTCTAAACAAATTGGATGTTATTTTGTTTGTGACTGTGCATGTGATACAAGAAGATGGAGCAACAACAGCTTCTACACTTTTGTGATTCAAAGCATCCCTTAGTCTACCGTCCAGACTACAGTGGTCAAGATACTTGTCGTGGGTGCCAAGAATCAGTTCATGGTCCTACCTACTTTTGTCCAATAGGTGGATGCCCTTGGTACCGGCATCATAAATCATGTGCGGAAGTACCCCTTGGGTTGCACCATCCCTTGCACCCATTACATCCTCTTATTCTTTTTGACGAAAAAATTGGTTATCTAGAGAAAGAAAAGAACAGATGCCAAGTCTGTAATGAATCTGGCAACGAATACACCTATCGTTGTTACCGTTGCGACTTTAACCTTCACATGAAATGTGCTGTTTTGCAACTTGAACCTGAATTCCATGATCACCCATTGACTCCCTTGGGCAAGTCAATCACATTCACTTGTGACATTTGTGGCAAAGAAGGCAAGGGTGTGCCCAATCAATGTGCCACATGCTGTTTCTGGATTCATAGAAGCTGCGCTTCTTTCCCACGCAGACTCAAGGTTGTACGTCACAAGCATCCCCTCCACGTCACCCATTCTTCTTTTGAACTGCGTGAATCCGACTCTCGATTTTGTCTACTCTGTGTTCAAAAGGTGGACACGCGCTACGGGCTTTACTATTGCTCCAAATGCAATTTCGTTGCTCACCTAAATTGTGCTATAGACGAGAGAAACAGGGAGTACATAAATTTACTGGAACTTAAAGATGAGGAGAACGAAAATGCAGAGCTCGATCAATCTGTTGAGTCAGCAGCAGCTTACAAAGTCAAAAATATCAAAGTGGAGGAGGACAGAACTAAAATAGCCACAGAAATTGAACACTTTAGTCATGAGCATGACTTAAAGCTCACTGATAAGGAGGTTCACAATAAGGAGAAAAAATGTGACGGGTGCGTAAGAGCTATTCTCCCTCCTTTTTACAGTTGTGCCGAATGTAGCTTCTTTCTTCATAAATCTTGTGCTAATTTACCAATGAAAAAGCGAAACTCACTTCATCGACACCCACTCACCCTCCGAAAGCCGCTCTCCTTCCACCGGTGTGATGCTTGTTACCAGGCTTGTAATGGCTTCTTGTACACTTGTAAGTCATGCTACTTTGATCTTGATGTTCAATGTAGTTTAGTCCCAGAAATCCTTACCCATGAAGGTCATAAGCACCAACTCGTCCTCTCCTACACAAGCTTTGAACAGAGTTGCAGTAGTTGTGGTGATAGAAGAAATAAAGTATTCCGTTGTACCAGTTGTGAATTTGTACTTGACTTTAAATGTGCGACACTACCACAAATCACAAGGTACAAACAACATGAGCATCCCTTCACTCTCAGTTATGCAGCTGAAGATGACTCAGGTGAATATTATTGTGATATTTGTGAAGAAGAACGAAACCCAAACCATTGGTTCTACTATTGTGCAGATTGCACTTATCCTGCACATCCCAAATGTATTCTTGGAAAATACCCAAATCGGAAGTTTGGAGTCGCTTACAAATTTAATTGTCACCAACACCCCCTTACTTTCATTGAGGAAACTAAAGATCACCCTCCATGTGACAAATGTAGTGATCCTTGCAATGAGTTGATCTATCAATGTGTGCCATGTAATTTCCACATCCACATGAATTGTGTATAGAAAGGACAAATGTGGTTTTAATTCTAATGTCTACATTTTCCTATTGGATTGAGCATTAGTTCATTATTATTGAATTGAATGTGTTATTACTAGGATAAAAATTGAATCTCTTTCACCCTTTACAACATCAAGTTTAGACTATTAGTGTGAACTTGTGTTTTTATTCAAACAAGTCTTCTTTCCATTTCTTGACATTACTTACAATATGAACTTTTTTTAGAAAATAAAATTGAGACCTCAGAATCTTACTATGAACAAAATTTAAATTTATAACAATATATCATCAAACCTAGAATTATTCTGACTGATCATATGATTTTGCAATCATCTTATAGTCTAGTAGGAGTAAAAATTTTGAATTTAACCAACTGTCATTCATTCATGCATTCTATAATGTATCCTCAAGCTTCTCCTATAATGTATCTTTCTCTTGTTTTATTGATAGAATTCATAGTTTGACTAAGTACTGTTCCAAGTGATTGTTTGATTTGGAGCAGTTTGTTGTTACAACATAGAAGAGATTACTTGGTTTTAGGAGCTGTTTTTTTTGTTTTTTTTTAATTGAACCCTTCCATTGTATGTGCAACATATTAGGATCAAGAACTATTTATTGGTGGCACTGGTATTTCTCCTCAAGATAGTATTTTGATGTTTTTCAATGTTATACGGGAATTTTCTGAATTCTAGTATGTTGTGTTTGATAATCCTCTGCATGTATGGCCTGATGTGGTACTGATAGAGGGGTCTTGTTAATGAGATGCTAGGCAATATTATACATTGAAGCTCTTAATTAACTGCCATTTCAGTCTTTAAGTTTCAGACCTATCCTTTTAGAATGCTTGTGATGTTTAAGGATTGTTTCTTTATCTGAGTTGGAAAAGATGTATTAGTTAAGTTTGAATTTTATAAATTCGTCTCAAAGGACCTCCAATTTTAATATTAACTGCTGTCAATGACTTCAGAAGCATATCTACTTGTTAGGTACCATTTCTCATTTGTGACCACTTTGATGTGTGTAGTCTTAAGGTAGTTGCCAGACACATTGCACAAATCCACATGCATATTAACTTCTATAAACATTATCCATGAAAGAATGAACCCTATTCTATAAAATTCATTGTAGACATATATTGCATTTGAGTAGCTTCTTAAACAGATATCTGATTTTAAGTAGTATGACCAATGCTTTCCCTTTAGCCTATTATAGAAAGGAAACATTTGGTTTAATTTTAATTTTTATATACTACTTTTGGGTTGAGCCTTAGTTTTTTTTATTGTTAAATTAAATCTAATGTGTTATTAGGGCTGCCCAACTAGTTAATTCACTAATGGAAGCCGTGTCGCTGACCTCATTAGTGAAATTAATAAACAATCTTCAAATTCAACATCCGGAAATAAGTTTCTCTCTCCCTTTCTCTTCTTCTATTTTCATTTTCTGATTTCCTTTGTTTTTTGTTTTTTTTGGTGGAATTGTGATGTTTTGTGTCTGGTCTGCGTTGAGTGGGTGTATTCAGTTTTGAACAACATTTGAGCAGGTTGTGTGTGAATGAGTGGTTGGGAGTTGGAACATACCTGCTGCTGAAGATGTGACCATTATGGGGCTGTTGGTAGTATTTCAATTTGAGGTGTATCCTACCTGTTTGACAAAAGGTCATATAGACCTCAAGTCTCAAGTTGCATCAATCACATACAACCAAGTAAGGCTGATAACTTTAAAATTTCCTTCTTCTTCTTCTTTTTTTTTGTTGGTAAATTTACCTATTATTTTGTTACAATCATAATTATTAGGTATACCTTACTTACAAATTCTCTGAAAGTATATGAAATTTCTTAGAAGTAATTGTTAGTAAAAATGTGAGACTGGATTTTTCATCTAAAAGACATCTATTATTTTGCTTAAATAATACCCAATATACCAAAAATAGCAACTTTCATACATCCTAAGTATGGAGAAATCCTCTTAAATGGAGATGCAGTTGTGGTCATCAAAAAAGCTCCTGATTTGAAGAAGGAGAGTTTCAAAGACATGTGAAATGGGGAGTTATGTATGGTGATATGATGTATTGTTTCTTCCATTCATTGCGTCTATATAGTATTTTTATAACTAAACATAACAAGTAGAATTCATCTTAGATTTTACTTTGTGTTTACTAATGATGAAATGCCCACTAGTTGAAAAAAATTTTGTAATTTAGAATTGATTTTTGCAAATGATGATAACATGCTATTGTGTAATCTTTTAGTTTTCCATTATATATATTTGACTAGTGAGCTCCCAAGGTGCCAACACTAAAATTGCAGCTCATGTTAGCATTGTATAAACCTGTTATGTTGCAAATCCAGACTGAAATTAGAGAGTTCTTCAATCAATAATTCCAGTTTATCAAGTTTAATATTTGTGAATAACAATGATGGGTCATAGTCATACGCATTCCATTATCTGGCTACGAATGTTGGCACTTTTAAGAAGGTGGGTTTGTGTTTGATTGAAAAGTCTAAGATAGAGGAGTTAGATGAACAATGGAAGATGTAGGGTAAACAATAAGATCGTTATCACTTGAAATGGAATGCTTTGAAGAGAGAAAAGAAAAAGGTTATACTCGATCTGTGTTATGGGGCTGATAAGAATAAGAATAATGGAGAACAAGAGCTATTCTTGTCTTAAGTATTTCTGCTTGGCAGAGTCCTTTAAGTTTGGATGCTATAATAGCTTAGATAATTCAAGACCAGCTTTGTGGGAGAGAGTGGTGAAGATGGGTCGTGGTTTGATGGAAACATTAAAGATAGAGGTGTTGGGTAACAATACAAGAAAAAACAATGTTAAAACATTCTTACTTGCTAACGAGTTATAGCTAAATTTTAGTGGCAGCCTGCCTGGGCTGTGCACATTCTTCCACAGCTCACTTATTGTTTGGTTCCTCATGGACATGATTGCCAATTGCAGATCACAATATTTCCTAGCAATTTCTCCTGTAACAATAGTAAAATATTCTGGCTCAAATTATATCTCCTGCATTCTGCACAAACTAGTTCCAAGCCTCTTCTTCATTCAGAAAATATGTCATGACATCTTGATTGGTTATCATTTGCCTACACACTCCAAAGATTCCGTTGTTAGTAGGATCTTACAGTTGGCTTGCTCATTGTCTTGTGGGATTCCTACTATATCAAAATCATTCTTGTAGGGGCAGAATTTCATAATGGTAGTGAATAAACTGAACGGCATGGTCCCTAAATGCCAGTAGAAACCAAGGGCATCTATATATTACTAAAAGCTAAAGCGTAAAATTTAATATTGCTACGCTTCGGTTGAGCCACATCAGCAGGCATGTCATCATCTTTTTTCTTTTCAATTTTTCATATAATTGTTTAACATTTAAAGTGAATTAATAATTCCATTATTTTAAAATCAAAATATCATATTAATCTTATTTTTAATTATTGTTATTTATTATTATACTTTCTTCAAATTTTCTCATTCCATTTTAACTTTTCATATCCTCACTACTCTCTAACTTAATATCACTATTCCCCTACCCCTTTATCTTCTTTTATTTTTTACTCTTCTTATTCTTAACCTCTTGCTATAAATTTGTTTTTCTCTCAATCATTCCAGGCATAATTTTATGTGTTTCCAAACACAAAAAGTTCTCTCTCTCTCTCTCTCTCTCTCTCTCTCTCTCTCTCTCTCTCTCTCTCTCTCTCTCTCTCTCTCTCTCTCTCTCTCTGAGTTTTTGGTATGTTTTTTAATTTTGAACTTTTGTATTCTTTACAATTCTACTTTGAATTGACATGATTTAGTTTTGTGTTTTTTGCTATTATCTTTTTAATTCTTATTTGACTATAAAATATTATCTTATTGTCTATATCTATATCTATATATTACTAAAAGCTGAAGCGTAGAATTTAGGGATAATTACACATTACCCACCTGTGGTTTACCTCTAATTCTAAGTGCCTACCCGTGGTTTGAATTTTGACACTTTGTCCACCTGTGATTATCTCCGTCTATGTGCCGTGTGCCCACCTCTCCCTCACCGTTACTCTAACATAGGAAATAGATCAAAGGTCACTCCCATCCAGATCAAAACAGTCTCTTTTCCAAAAACTATTCAGTCACTCTCATCCCGCTTACTCACCAAAAATCACTCAGTGTCACTCCCAAAAATCACTCAAAATCACTAAAAATCACTCACTCACTCCCCCTTCACCGTTAACGTAAGAAATAGTTGAAAAGTCACTCCCATTCGGTCACTCTTGCTCACCAAAAATCACTGAGTGTCACTCCCAAGAATCACTGAGTGTCAATCAATCACTCACTCACTCACTCACTCACTCCCATCGTTCATGCAAACCGAACCGACGAAGACGGCTTCTCCGTTCAGCTGTGGCAGGAAGACTCACTCCTGGGTATCGCGCTTCGCTTCACTTGACTGGGATTTGAAAGCTTGAGGTCGTGCATGCAAACCGATTTGAGGAAGATCAAGATTATTGCCTCTGTTCTGTTCAGCCGTTGCAGGTAGATTAGGATTTTGCGTTTTAATCTTTGAAATCTAGGGTTCTAAATTGGGTCTTAAAATGCCGGTGGATTTTAAAATGCCAGTGGTGGGTTTTAAAAACCCTTTTTTTTTTTTTACAGAGTCGGAGAAATTTCCAGCTGAAACCCAATTTTGTTTTTACAGTTGCTCCTCATTTTTTTATGTTGTAGGCTTTGATGATTGTTCTGTTTAGTATTACCCGCCTCTCCCTCACTCGATCATGCTCATGATTGTTCTGTTGTAGGCTTTCTCTCTGCCGTGATTTGTATTGTTTAATTGTTTTTGTGGAATGTTACCAAATTGAAATCAGTTTGATCATTGGTTACTGCTTCTGTCAATTTGAAATCAGTTTGATTTACTGCTTCTGTTACCAAATTGATCATTGGTTCTGATTTTCAGATTAATTAGAATGTTACTGGTTGAGTCTGTTGTGGACAGCATGTTATAGTTAGTGTCTAATGGACCAGTGAATTAAAAACCCTCCATTCCCTTTAAAAGTTGAATAATGCTCATGATTTTATTGAAATAATTATTCAATCAATTATGATATAAGCTGGATGGTTATATATGCATTTTTAAAATAAGTCCAACTGCATTCTGAGTTCTCTTGTTTGCTCAATTCTGTTTTGAAATAAGTTTGTGATAATAATCGACCAGTTAACTAATGGTGCTGCTCTTATTACTACTCTTATCCATATAGGTATTGAGTCTTTATTAACAATAGAACTAGATGCCTCATTTTTATATGTATGCTTTAAGGCTTTGATCATCTTTCATTTTTAAGTTTTATCATCTTCATTTATTCTGTTGTGTTTTACATGCAGATGGCTGACTTAGTATTCAATTTTGAGATTCATCATGGTGGGCAGTTTGTGTGGAACCCAGATTTGGTATATTTAGGAGGTAGTACTTCTTTTGTTGATAATGTTGACCCAGATAGACTTAGTTATTTTGAAATACAAGATATTTGTTGTGATGTGGGGGCACTTAGTACAAGTAGATATCATTATCTTATTCCTGGAGGTAATTTGGAGCAAGGGTTAAGACTTATAAATGAAGATGATGATGTTGTTTATATGTGTGAGATCCATGCTGCATGGCCTACAGATAAGATAACACTATATGTTGAGGGTGGTGAGGAGCCACTTGCTGTTGAACAACCATTTGGTAATGAGGAAGTAGCAAATGATGATGATGATGTACATAAGGTGGGTGAGAGTGATGATGATGTGCATGAGGTGCATGAGGGAGGTAATGTGGATGCTGAAGGAGGTGATATTGATTGGTTAGAGGAAGGGTTTGAGGGGCCAGATTTTGATGATGATGTTTTTGGAAATGTAGAGGATGGGCCATCTAGACATGCAGCCCCACATAGGCCCTCTGAAGGAGATGATGGGCCATCTACACATGCAGCCCCACATAGGCCCTCTGAAGGAGATGATGGGCCATCTAGACATGCAGCCCCACATAGGCCCTCTGAAGGAGATGATGGGCCATCTACCCATGAGGATGTACATGTGTATGTAGCCCCACATAGGAATACTGCAGCTGACAATGACCCACCTCTTGAAGAGGGTGAATGGATTGACCCACCTCTTGAAGATGACATGGAAAGTCTAGTAGGGTCTGATGATGATCAGCCAGCACCAGCTGCAAAAGAACCTGAGTTTAATGTCCAAACTGACATGAGAAAGCCAGAGTTAAGGAAAGGAATGAAGTTTCCAAACTCTAAAGTATTTAGGGAGGCATTGAGGGAATATGCGATAAAGAAGCCAGTAAATATCAAGTTCAAGCTGAATGAGAAGAAGAAGATATCAGTTTATTGTATCAATGAATGTGGATGGAGGTGTTATGCATCTCAACTACCTGAAGAGTTGACATTCCAAATAAAAACATTCAATTCGGAGTGCACTTGCCCTAGATCCTTCAAACACAGCCAAGTGACTTCAACTTATGTTGCAAAGAAGTTTATGCAGGAGTTTGACAAAAACCCCAATTGGAAAGTGGCTGGTGTTCAACATCATGTGAAGCAAGCACTTGAAATTGACATAAGTTACAGCCAAGTGTATAGGGCAAAAAGGAAAGCTACTGACTTGATTACTGGGGATGAACAGCTGCAATATGGGAAACTTAGGGATTATGCAGAGATGATAAGATTGACTGATAAAGGAAGTAGGGTTATTTTGCAAACTGAAATGGAAGATGAAAATGCACAGCCGAAATTTAAGAGAATGTATATTAGGTATAATGCACAAAAACTTGGGTTTTTGGGAGGTTGTAGACCAATTATTGGTTTAGATGGGTGCCACTTGAAAGGCAGATTTGGGGGGCAAATACTTTCTGCCATAGCTAGAGATGCAAATGACAATATTTTCCCAGTTGCATTTGCTGTTGTTGAGCAAGAAAACAAAGATTCATGGGTATGGTTTCTGCAGCAGTTTTCAGATGACATTGGGGATCCAGAGCAGCTTAATCTGGTCTTCATCAGTGATAGACAAAAGGTATGACCTACAATTGTACTAACATATTTAGTAGACATTTTTAAAGTTCAATAATAATTGAGATGCTGTTTTGTAACAAAGATGCTGTTTTGTAACAATTGTACTAACATATTTACTTGTTCTGTTTTGTAACTTGTATAAGGGCCTTATACCTGCAATTGAGATGCTGTTCCCAACTTGTGAGCATAGATATTGTGTGAAGCATATCTATAATAATTTCAAAGTGGATCATAAGGGCTTGGAGTTGAAGGATGCACTGTGGAGATGTGCTGGAGCCACAACAGTCAGGGAGTTTGAGAGAAGAATGCAGGAAATGAAGGATTTGGATGTCAAGGCATGGGAGTATCTTGCTGACATCAACCCTGCACAATGGTCTAAGTCTCACTTTAGTAGTAGAGCTTTGTGTGATTGTTTAGCTAATAACTTGAGTGAGTCTTTTAATGCCATGATTTTAGAAGCTAGGGATAAGCCAATTTTAGCAATGTTGGAGTGGATTAGAGTTAGGCTCATGACCAAACAATACAAAAAGATGAGAGGTATAGCAAAATACACTGGAAAAGTTTGTCCTAATATTCAAGACAAATTAGAGAAGTTAAAACATGAATCTATACCTTTCAGTGCTACTCCAGCAGGCAGCTCCATGTATGAGGTTGATAATGGTCGTGAGAGACATGTGGTTAACTTGGCTAAGAAAGCATGCAGCTGTAGGATTTGGGATTTGACAGGACTTCCCTGCAAACATGGGATCTCTGCTATTGTTAAGAACCTGGAGAAAGTGGAGGACTATGTGCATCCTTGCTACTTAAAAGAGATATTTGCTGAAACATACAAAGAGATAATACAGCCAATGCCTGGCCAGTTTGAGTGGGTTGAGACTAACCAACCTGCTCCTGTTGCTCCTCATGTGTATAAACCACCTGGCAGACCACCAAAGCAAAGAAAAAGAGATCCTGAAGAGCCAAGGAACCCTTATAGAGTTTCTAGGATGAACAAGACAATCAAGTGTGGGAAGTGCAAGAAAGAAGGACATAATGCAAGAGGGTGCAAGGCAGGCATCACTGGTGAAACTCCATGGCAGAGAAGAGATAGACTTGCTAAATCAGCAGCTGTAAGTATTTCCATGCTTTGAACTATATTCATTTCCTCAAGTATTTCGTGTGTATGTAACTTGTACTACCCTCTTTGTAGGCACAAGGTAGTAAATCTACAAAAACAAAGCAGACTGCAACACCTCAAACTGCATCTCAGCCACCAAGTACTAGATCTCAAAGTGCATACAGAGCTTTTGGTCAAACTGCATCTCAACCTGCACCAAACAATAGATCTGAGGCTGCAACTCAACCTGCAACTAGATCTAAGGCTACCTGGTTCTCTTCATCCTCACAACCAAGCTTCCATACCCCTAGAGAGACATGGGATTCTTTACCATCTCAGGCACCTCTGGCTTGTTCTATTTTGTTTATTTTTTTCCTCTTACTTGCTATTGTTGGATCATCTTGCTAACTGTTGGATTTTGGTTATGCAGCCAAGTGCATCTGCTAGGGGGTTTAAAGGCAGAAAGTTTCAACCAGTTGGTGGAAAGGGCAAGAATGCAGCTGGCAAGGGCAAGAATGCAGCTGGCAAGGGCACCTAAAGTAGTAAATGACAACTTGGAAGATGTTAAAGTTTCAACAACTTTTTTGTTATAGTTCACTTGTTTAATGTATATGTCAAGTGTCAAAAACAATATTGGCAATTTCGCTTGGAAATGTGTATGTCTGAGCACTAGTGGACTAGTTGGTGGGTTTTAATTGGAAGATGTGTAAAGTCACAGGATGTGCCAAAAACAATGTTGGCAATTTTGTATGCATGTGACATAAAACTTTGTTAATGTCTTCACTTTTATTTTGTAAAGTCACAGGATGTTAATGTCTTCACTTTTATTTTGTGAAGTCACAGGATGTGCTCAATGACTCTTCACTTTTATTAATGTTCATGTGCATTGAAATAGGATAAAGTATTTTGTTGTGTTGTGCTTGTCTTGTGCTTTTGGTGGACTCTGTTTTTCTTGTCTTGTTCTTTTGGTGGATTTACACAGGTGTATGTATTCACACAACAAATCCTGTGTCTGTGTAAAACATGTTCCATTTATAGGCAGGTGTGTAACAAATCATGTATATGTGTAAAACATGTTCCATTTATAGGCAGGTGTGCATTGACACAGGTGTATATATTGAACCAACATGTTCCATTCAAGTTATTATGTCATTAACATTTCCACATAACACTTTGTGCCAATATATATCAATCACAGGATGAAGTAAAAAGGAATAACAAAATTATACTAAACAATATTTGCACAAAAACAACACTTTCCATTTCAATTACCCAATAACATTTCAACATCCCACCAAGCATTATGGCAGATTAAGGTTCCTCGCTCTTACATTATTGTTCACTGAAGCAAAACACAACAACAACATTACAAAAATGAAAAATAACCATGACAAAACTAATGCCATCTTGTACAATCTCTCACTCTCTCTAACTCTCTTAAGTTTCTCTCTAATTTCTACATAAAGCTCATGAGTTTCTCTTTCCCTCCGGTTACATCTTTCTTCCATTTCCTTAGTTGTCATTTCTCTCTGATTTGCAAGCTGCAATTCATTCTCAAGCATACTTATCCTTTCACGGTCACTCTTACAAGTTTCGTTATCCACCCACTGAAAGAAGCCACATTTGGGACCAACCTGAGCATTACAATTATAACAATTAATTTCACAGTTCACAATTAATCACAACTAATAATTCAATTCAAATACAACAATGTAATTGTTACTTACATTAAATTGACTACAACCAACGAATCTTCTTCCATAGTTACCAGGTTTTCGACTTGTTCTTAGGGCACAATTCTCAAGGGTACATAAATGACCATCTCCGGCACGGTAGAAACCACTAGTTGTAGAGCCATTGCCAGTTGATGAAGACATAGCAAAAATTTGTTACAAGCTTATAGACCAACAAATCTGTTACGAGTGGCAAGAATCAACTCATCTAAATTTAGTAACAACTACTCATGCTACAACCACATTGTTAAAAAAGTTGATGGGCCACAGACCTTTATTTTAAAGTAATAAGAAAATGCAGATATATTCATAATTGTTAAGCCAGTAATAAGAAAATGCAGATATAAACCAGTTCCATGGTTAAGCAAGAACCGAATTTGGAAGAAAGAATTTGGAAGAAAGACTACCCAATTTTAAAACCCACAGGAATTTTAACACTCACCGGGCATTTTAAAACCCACCACCGGCAAAAAAGGGTTTTTAAAACCCACCACCGGCACCGGCATTTTAAAACCCACCACCGGCATTTTAAAATCCACCGGCATTTTAAGACCCAATTTAAAACCCTAGATTTCAAAGATTAAAACGCAAAATCCTAATCTACCTGCAACGGCTGAACAGAACAGCAATAATCTTGATCTTCCTCAAATCGGTTTGCATGCACGACCTCAAGCTTTCAACTCCCAGTCAAGTGAAGCGAAGCGCGATACCCATGAGTGAGTCTCCCTGCCACAGCTGAACGGAGAAGCTGTCTATCTCGGTTCGGTTTGCATGAACGATGGGAGTGAGTGAGTGAGTGAGTGATTTTGAGTGATTTTTGGGAGTGACACTGAGTGATTTTTGGTGAGCAAGCCGGATGAGAGTGATTGAGTGGTTTTTGGAAAAGTGAGTGTTTTGATCTGGATGGGAGTGACTTTGATCTATTTCCTATGTTAGAGTAACGGTGAGGGAGAGGTGGGCACACGGCACATAGACGGAGATAATCACAGGTGGGCAAAGTGTCAAAATTCAAACCACGGGTAGGCACTTAGAATTAGAGGTAAACCACAGGTGGGTAATGTGTAATTATCCCTAGAATTTAATATTGCTACGCTCCCATTGAGCCACATCAACAGGCATGTCATCATCTTTTTTCTTTTCAATTTTTCTTATAATTGTTTAACATTTAAAGTGAATTAATAACTCCATTATTTTAAAATCAAAATATCATATTAATCTTATTTTTAATTATTCTTATTTATTATTATACTTTCTTCAATTTTTCTCTTTCCATTTTAACTTTTCATATCCCCACTACTCTCTAACTTAATATCACGATTCCCCTACCCCTTTATCTTCTTTTATTTTTGACTCTTCTTATTCTTAACCTCTTGTTATAAATTTGTTGTTCTCTCAATTATTCCATGCATAATTTTCTATTTTTCCAAACACAAAAAGTTCTCTCTCTCTCTCTCTCTCTCTCTCTCTCTCTCTCTCTCTCTCTCTCTTTCTCTCTCTCTCTCTCTCTCTCTCAGTTTTTGGTGTATTTTTTAATTTTGAACTTTTGTATTCTTTACAATTCTACTTTGAATTGACATGATTTAGTTTTGTGTTTTTTGCTGTTATCTTTTTAATTCTTATTTGATTGTAAAATATTATCTTATTGTAATATAAAAATAGTATATAATCATCATTACAAGGAAGACATGCATTTTCAATTATTGGTTCAAAACAGGATAGGTAATTCTTTTCATCATTGTCATAAATCAGGTTGACCCCAAACTTCTTCACTTGGAAACCACTGCTTATTATGTATTACTGAATACTCCATTTCATCTCCGGCTTCCAATAGAGTGCAACCACAGATATTCCTAACATGGTATTACACGACAATTCTTTTGTTGATATTGCCATGTGATTTTCTTGGTATAATTTTTTAATTCATAGATTATAGTGAACCCATTCATATCATGAAAGCTTCTTGCAAATATCGCACATAAAGACCATCCTCAAATCTTTTGCTTTACTAGCGTGGGCACAACAAAATATAAAATTGATCCCTTACTCTTGTACTCAAGCCAGTTCGGAAGCTCACCCAAAGGAAGGAAAACACTAAAACTGTCGGTTGCAATCAATTCCTAATAAATTAAATCATGAGCAACAAATTATTATCCAAATTGAAAGTTTAAAACCCAGTACAATCAAATTAGGAGAGAGAGATAGTGGAGATAGAGAGTCATTATCTCTTTCATTTTATTTTATTCAACATTTAAATTCAGCAACATCCTCCATAATCCATATCATTAAATTATTTATATTTTGTCTCATTTAAAAAAAAAATTAAACATATAATATTTTACTTAAATTCAAATAAATAAAAATTGTTCTTATAAAGTCTTCCCATGAAATCTTACAATGGAAAAATGAAATGCAAAACAAATACCAATTTAGAAACACTAAATTAAAAAAAAAATAATAATAATAGAATATCAAACCAAACATAACTGAAAAAACTAATAGTGATGGCTATACCAATTTAATGGCAGCAAAATGGAATGAAAAAATAAAAATAAAAATAAACATTACAATGCATATTTAGTACATTAGAATTATTATCAAATTTGGGAAAACAATAGGATACCAACGAATAAACAAAAAGAGAGAGATTTATAGGTAATAAAGTGTAGAGAGAGAAAGAAAAATAAAAGAAATTAAACGTCAATTTGTAACTATTATTTAGAAAATAAAGAGGCCGACGAGTATGTGACCGGAGGAGTGAAAAAAAAAAAAATAGAGATGACCTTACGGAGGACATTAAAAACTTTATAGTGTAATAAAATCAATTGTAGTATTTATTTTTACTATGCTCCATTGTATGGTCACGTTAGCGACCATGTTATTATCTTTTTTCTTTCCAAATTTTCCTATAATTTTTTTAATGTTTAAAGTGAATTATTAAAAAATCTATTATATTACAATCAAAATATCATATTTTTCTTTTTTTAAACTATTCTTCTTATTATTAAATTCTAAACTTATTTTTACACTTTCTCTAACCTTTCTCATTCCTTTTACTTTTTCATCTCTCCACTACTCTCTACCTTAATATCACTATTCATCCATACATATTTGAGATTATATTATTACAATTTATTTTTGTGTTTCAAGTTGTTATCTTTTTTTGTACTCTTCAAAATAATTTGGTGTTTATTGATATACATTTCATTTTTACTATTTTTCTTTTCATCTTATTTTATTCAAAATTTAAATTCAGCCATATCCTTCATATTATTAAATTATTTATATTTTCTATCATTTTTTATTTAAAAAAATTAAACATAAAATATTTTACTTAAATTCAAATAAATAAAAATTGTTCTCATAAAGTCTTCCCATGAAATGCTACAATGCATCAATAGAAGAATGGAATACAAAACACATGCTATTTTAGAAACACTAAATTTATAATAGTAATAATAATAATAACAACAACAACAACAATAGAATATCATACCAAACATATCATAAACAAACTAATAGTTATGGATACACTAAGTTAATGGCAGTAAATTGGAATGAAAAAAAATAAAATAAAAATAAACGTTACAATGCATATTTAGTAATTAGTATTATCATCAAGAAATCAAACGTCAATTAGTAACCGTTACATGGAAAACAAAGAGCTTGATAGAAGGAGTAAAAAATTAATTAAAGATGATCTTACGAATGTCAATAAAATCAATTGTTACATTCACTTAATTAAATCATATAATTAAATACAATCATACAAAATTTAAATTTAAAACTAATCAAACTCTAATATGGAAAACCATATTTCTTATCAAAACTAAAAAGAAGATATTCTTCAATAATAATAGAAATATATAAAAAATAAAGATGGAAATTTTCAAAATCCAATTTTTGACATTTCATTTAACATTATTGAGGCAATATTAAGACAAGATATAAGAATTTTAGTTTTTAACTTCCATAGAATCAAATGTTTCCCACATTATTCAAACCTTATGGAAAATATGGTTTACATGTAGCATGCAAAATGTGTATAATTGACTTAGAAATGTACAAATTAGTCAACCAACTATGATAGAATTAAGGTTTCAAATTTAAATAAAATAATTCTACAATAATAAAAAAATTATTTTGCGATGAACATGATTAGGAAATGCATTTCTCTTCATTAAGTTAGTTCAAATTACAAAATAATGATAACAATGAGACCTCCCTTAAAAAAATAATCACGCGCAACGTGCGGGTCCGCGATTAGTTGTAAATAATAATGACAGCCCAAAAAGGAAGACTTGGCATGAGACCGTAAATAATAGAGAGAGCTTAAGAATGGTGGCTCAAATCAACTTTGTAAATACTAACAAAGAAGGCCAGGAAATGAAGAATCATTTTGAAGATAATGCTAGTGAACTTGATTAGAGGTATGTTCCTTTTCTGCTTAAGTGGTTTGTGGGGCATCCAAAATGAAGTTAATGAGCTTACTAGGATTGAATGGCTTGGTATTTAGTAAAACTGTCAAATTGATTGAAGTGTGTATATATTTACATTGTTAGTAAGAACTTTCAAAAGTGATACTATGGTTGTTTGACACATATGATACTTGAAATTTTATGCTACTCACTAATGTTAGGAAAAGAACGGTATTTGCACACTTTGCTACACTTGTTTTTTACACCCAACCTATAAACCTTCATTTCAAATTAAAACGGAGATCACATTTCCTTGAATTTCTAAACTACGATATTTTTTTTCTTGTGTTACTCAAAGTTTGTAATTGAGGTGAGTTGAAGAGCTTCTCATTTTAGCTCATGCTATAATCACATTTACATGTTATAAGATGCTATACTTATTTATATTGGGACCCTTCTTCCTCCTTTTTGTGAAATAGTCTGCGGACTATTATGTGGGCTATTCAATTCGCAAGGAGTGATATCCTATTTGGTCTTGTGTTTTTATTTTACACATAGTGTTTGAGGAAATGTCCTCCTATGGGCTCTTTGGTGGTGGGTGGTAGCTTTTTTTGTTAGCATGTCAAAGTAAAATAAAAGACAGTTTGATGGAAGTCTTTTGTTGGTAACCTTTTTCTACACTAATACCTGAATTACGTTGAGATCATATGGATGTTGCTTTTTCTACTTAATATTACATTAGAAGATGGCACATGCTAATTTATGTTGAGATTGACACCATGAGATGTTTATATCTCATTGGCTATGGAAATTGAGATATGACATTTGAGCATGTCAGAGATGATTCTTGGGTTCTCTAACGGGGTCTCACAAAGTTTAAGAATTCTCATGGGGAATTGCACTCTTTTGTTCATAAAAAGTGGTGGTTGTTCGATCAGCTAGAATTTAGACTGCCTCTTGCTGAAAGTTGTTCTTATTTGCTAATGATAACTACAGAGTCGCATTTTGGTGTATTGGTTAGAAATTCTACTCCTATGATTATGAAGGGTGTAGCGTGGCATTTTTCTGGGACTGTTCTAAATATGTTTGCAATCCTTTCTCCTATCAAACTTAAGAATTGATAAAATATTAACACAAACACTTGCTTAACAGTGGTCTGTCTTTTACCAGTCAAGTGTCTTTAATGGTTGTTGTGAGTAATAAGATTAAACCAAGGTCAATGCTTCATTGGACCTAAATGTATTCTTAGCTCTCATGGTTTTTTAAAATTGTTACAGTAAATTATATGCAATTTTAAAAAGGCATCTGATGCAGGAGCAGGAGCATCTGCTTCGTGATGTTTGAATTACAATCAAAATCAGCAGCCAACAGTAATCTATAAGTTGGTTACAAAAAAACTAAGCATGTGCTAGTTACAAATGTAACTAATTCTGTTACAGTAGTTAATTACAACAGTAATCACTTAGCGAGGCTTGGCTGCTTGTGTGGCTAGTAGTATAAAATAGCTGTAATTCCAATTGTAAATCAGTTTTGTTGATAAATAAGAATTTACTTTAGCCTTGAGTGCTAATATTTAGAGATGATTTCTCTATGCAGAAGTGTTGTCCACCTATAAACTTCTCTAAGCATCATCGTCATGGCCCCATGATGATTGGTTCTTATTATTTATTCCCAAAAAATGGAACTATAATGACTGGTACAACTTTCTTTGTTTCTTTTTCATTTTTTATTTTTTTAATGAGAGATTTTTTTTTTCATTGATTGAGTGATTTGCACTAATGCAATATAAGAGCTACATGATTTAGTGTCTCTCTATAAGTGGATGAGATTATAGAACATATATAATATCAAGGTGTTGGCTTCATTCTATGCACGCTTTTCACTTATATTTTAATTGCCAGGAGATGGAAAAAGGAAGTAGACCTTCTTAATGACATAACCACTTCAAACCAAATATTACACAATACACAATCTCAGTGAGGAGGCCAGCACAGTTCCTATGTCTATCACATGCCTGATTTTATACATAAAGAATAAATCCTATCAATCTGTTTATATATGTATGTGCAGGTTTGTGTGAGCAACAAGAAATAGAAATATACAACAAGTGAAGCTTCAGACAAAGAATGACATATTCGTTTGAAAACCTTGGACAAGATATGTTTACAGTGGGAAGGAAAAGTTTTGAAGAGTAAATTTCATTTGTGGGTCAATATCTGGTGGGAAGCGTAACAGATGTGTCATTTTTCCAACATATGTCAGATTGGTTGCTGAAGCTCTAGAAAGAAGAAACTAGGACTAGTAAAAAAACCCCTCAGCCACTCCCCAACTCTCTCTTTCAATATATCATATTCTCAATCCCTTAGCTCCTCATAAGTAACCAGCTAGTCCTCCATTTATAGCCACAGAGTACTTAGGAGTGGTAATACACTCCCTCACCCAAATTACATATCCTTAAGGAAAACCCACAATTGAAGGCACTAAAAAAGTAAACCACCATTCCACTGAATCATAAGCTTTCCTAATGTCTACCTTGATGGTACACCTGACTTGGCCCTTTTCTCTATCGTAGTTCTTAATAATTTTATGAGCTAATAGCAGAGTTTTAGCTATATTCCTGCCAAGTACAAAGGCAATTTGGTTGGGGACTTGGGGCTAATAATATCATTCAAGCATGCTCTAAGACTAGTAGCCAAGATCTTTGTGATTCACTTATAAATGATAATGTAACAAGAAATCAATCTACAAACCCCCCATGCTTAAAGGATTGCTTACTTTAGGGACAAGAGTAACAATTGTTGCATTCACCTCATCAAATAGCTTACCTGAATTGAAGAATGATTAGTTGGCATGGACATCTGATTGAATAACAGGCCAAACCTTTTTGTAAAAACAAGTTGTGAACCCATCAAGTCCAGGGGCAATCTCTCCATACAAAGAAAACATCTCCATACTTGAGACTGCCCTATCAAATTTTCTGTCTGATCTGCTGCAATTTGGAAGTCTAAAACCTGTTGAAAGTTTCCCCATATTTCTTGAGACAGATACCCCTTAGAGGTGCCTAACAGATTTTGATAATAGTATCCCCACAGCTAATTGTTTTATCTGTTGAGGATCTGTTATCCTATTCCCAGAGCATCCTTCAGACAAAGTTTTTAGTATTGTTATCCTCTAACAGCTTGATGAAAGAATGTAGTATTGTTATCCTCTAAATTGAGCCAACTATTTCTAGATTTTTGTTTCATAAGAGCCTCCTCTGCTGCTATCTTAGACAATTATACTCATGCACGCATTCCATTTATAATGTTTAGTCCCGTTCCCTATATATTTCTTTCCTTTACAGTTTTACTCCTCAGTACTTTTTCCCCTCCAAAAAAGCATTCTCCAATCTTGAATTGCAGCTTCATCTAGCTGGGCCGCAAAATTCACAGTATTCTCTTTGGGTCCACCTAGTGCTGAAGGCCCAACAATGTTAATCCCATTCTTGCCCAAAATTCAAATCTTCTTTAGCCTTTCCATTCGGACTTATATCTACAACCTCAGCCCGATTGTGAATTTTACCAAGTGTACCATCCTCTAATAACTTGGCTAGTTGAGTTATCTAGGTCTAATTAAATGTACTCCTAGGTAATCTTTAAAACCTTGCTATGTGAACAGACTGCTTCAAATCTTGTTTGAAGAATGTCTTTGTTACATTACACTAAAATTTCAAGGTAAAAAACATTTCTTGTGACTTACCTGTATAATTGTGTTAAAAAAACCATGCTTTTGTTTATTTTTTGCTGGATTAATTTTTAAGCGTTCCACTACTGTCCAATTGTGTTATTAATATATATATTTTTTTAAATGATGCAATATGTTATGCCTATACTGATCATCTAACTCTGTCCTCTTTTTTCCCTACCCAATTCTTATGTTCATATTTGTTTCAGTCTCCTGATGACTGAAATTTCCATACCCAACATTATTTGCCACCATGAGATAGAGTGCTTGGCCTCTCTTGAGGTTCTCTACTTGCTTCTCGTCGTTGTTAAATGGCTTATATTCATTTTTCATTATATTTACTAGGTTTTGTGGTAGGTTGATGCCCTTTCCTTCTTTCTTTATCCATCTTTCTAGGTTCTCATTTCTAAGTCCTTTATTACATATAAATGCAATGCAGGATCTTTGGAGGAAGCTTCCAGTTACTCAGACCCTATTACCAAGGCATAATACCATGCAGTTTAGCTTGACAAGAGACACTACAAAAGAACTTGGCATTGGAAAGTAAATAGTTGCTGAACGCGTATAACCATAAGTGAGGTAGTAATGAGTTCCTACCTGTCTATGCTCTTTTGTATTTTGAGTATGTGAATCCTGTTTAGAGTTGGTCTCTTACCCCATCTTTTTTCTATGTACTTGCACTTTTGAAATTATGTATATCTAGCAAGCTTAGTATAGCAATCCCAAACACACCAAGCTTAAAAGCTTTTTAAAAAGGATCATGGTTTAGTCAATGCCTATAAGTCATTTTCTTTTTCTTTATTGAATTAAGGAATAACAATAGAAACAAATGAAGAATTTTGAATCCTTAATGATTATGTAGGGAAGAAAGCCCATGGAGAGAAAAGGGGGTGGGGTGGTGTAAAGTCACTCTTAGGCTCAATTTATAATAGGGAATGCTTCTGGATTCTAGACTCTAACTGGAGTTAAAGTCATGTTGTAGCTCAATTGGATAAAAATTAGTGTGGCTGTATCCATATAATGTCATGATTGAATCCCCCCATTTTGTTTTTCTCAATTAAAAAGTCCTTGTAGTTACAATAACTACTTGACACATGCTCAAAAGAATTACTATTACAATAACAATAATTACAATGCAATGAAAATGATGATGTTTACTTCTTTATTAGGCCACCATAATATATAGTCTTGAATATATCAATACCATTTGGGTATCCAAGCTGCCAAACCAAAAAATCTTGCTCTGGAAGCCAAACTTTGCTAGAGGTACAAATCTAGTCCTAATGCTAAATGGGTAGAGGTCCTAAACCACAAATACTCCTCAAACACAAACCCCCAAAAGACAAAACCAATCCATAACCTGGAAAGCAATCAAAACTTGGTGAAAGCATATTTGATAAAGGGGCTAGATAGCTTCTAGGAAACAACAGTATGCTCTCCTTTTGGCATGATAAATGGCTAAAAGATGGTACTTTGGGAAGCCTAATTCAAGGTCCTCTCTCTAGAGAAGAAGATAATATTGCTGTTTCTTTCGTATTAATGGTGAATGAAATCTCAGTGGAATTTCCATGGTCCTTCCCACTCACCTACACCAGCTAGTTAAAGCCACTCCTTGCAGGAAATTTTCCCAAGCCAATGACATGCTTGGATGGATTTCTTCTACTAATGGTTCCTTTGATCCTCAAAATGCCTACAAGATGGCCACAGCTAATCCCCATATAGTCTCCAATTTCTCTGGTTATTGGATATGGAACATTCCCACCCTTCCGAAAATTTCAGCTTTTTGTTTGGAAATTCTTGCAAAATAGTTTTACCTGTCAAACAAATACTGATGCATAGAGGCATTTTGAAATCTGATACATGTGACATTTGTAACTCTAGCAGTTAGAGCATAGCTCATATGCTTAGGCATTTGTAGTTGTAGTTCAACTTCAATTTGCTTCTACTTCTAATAACTTGGTAAAATCTAGAATGTGCATGTGCCATATCACTCCTTCGTGCCATGTCAACATCTTCCACGTATTGCATTAAACTCCTACATCAAGCTTTTTGGCAAAACTCTGGGGTTGACCATCTGGATGATCATTTTTTAACTCTGATATTCTGACTCTGAGTTGGCTAAAATACAATGCTTGTGATAAGAAGAATGTTGATCTGAAGCTTTACAATTGGGGAAACTATTTCTTGTTTGGCATTTGGTATTTATGGATCCAAAGAAACAAACTCAGCTTCAATAATGAAAACATCAACCCTGCTCTTCACACTGTTGTGGAAAAGCAAGTGCTGGAATTTATCTGCTGTGTCTAAGACAGCAACCATAAAAAAACCTCTTGTATCAGACAAGTCAGGTGGGACTTACTCAACCTCAATTGGGTTAAACTAAACTCAGATGGCTCTTCCTTTAGAAATCCGGGAAGGGACTGGCAGTGGGGGTTTAATTAGAGATGACAAAGGGAATTGGCTCAACTGTTACTGAGCTATTATGGGGTTAAGAGATGGGCTGATCCTTTGCTCCCACCTGCACCTAGAGGCTATAGAAATTGAGCTGGATGCACAAGCAGTTGTTTGTCTATTAAACAGTAACTCTGAATCCATTGGTGAATTTGCTTCCATTGTCGACTATTGCAGGGACTTAATCAGAAATCTTGCACTGCTGCAGAGAGGAGTTAGACAGGAACAGGATTTTGTGACTTTATGATTCTCCTCCCTCTTTGCTTTATTTGGACAAACTTGGCCTGTATTATGATGATAGGCACTATGTGTGAAGTTTTGCATATGCTCCACAAAGGAAGCATCACATGTGATTATGACTTGCTTGAGATAGTAGGGCACGTAGGATAAACCTATTACCGAATTCACTACAAAAGTAACGTTTACCAAACTGTTTTTTAAGGAAACAATTTTTTTTCTTCCTTTTTTTGGGAATTCCCCACGTCCCTCAATCACAATACAAAGACAGTATGGAATATGGATTACTATACTATTGGAGTAATCTTGCAAGATGCCTTTATCCCCCTTTCTTTTTTTTCTTTCTTTTTTTTTTCCAGGTTAGAAAGCAGAAAACTTATCAATTTTGTTGAGTGACCCCGGGAAAAAAAAAGAGTTTTGCCACTATTCATTCCTCTTTTTTATTTATTATTTTTTTTTTATGTAGTATTTAAATGTTATCAATGATTTTTTAAGGGTTTTCTTTTAAAGAGTTGGTTGTACCATTTTTTTTTCCCAATTAATTCAAGCACACATTTGAAATTGAGCAATATTAGAAAAAAAATTCCACAAATTATTAAGCTGACAAGTTATGATTGAAGTAATATCACTTTTAAATAGATTTATCATTAACATTATTTTTAATATGCACTAATCTTAGAAAAATTCACATCAACACTTGTACAAAAATTTGTGTCACCAAACTTATTGTTTGAAATTTGGTTCAAAGTGCCAAACCCCTTCGTTTAGAAATTTGAAGGAAGTTGGTTGCAAAAGAAAAAGAAAAATTGAAAGGAAGCTATGATTGAAGGGCCTACACAGCTATTGAGTCTTATATGGGCTATGGCTACGACTCTTTATGGAAGGGACAAAGTGGACTAGAACTTAGAGCATTCTCATCAGCTCTCTCATAAAAAATGCCATTTTGACACACCAAAAACCTACTTTACTATTTTACCACATCATTTTACAATACAACATTTATCAGATGTTCTATTTTTTCATTCTAAACATTAAAATAATTTATGCAACACATTAAAATAATATATTTACTCAAAACCCACCAATATACAAACACATAGCCCAGCAGTCTCCACCAACCAAGAACCAAGAACCACCGCTACAACCACCACCACAACCACCGCTACAACCACCGCCACAAACTACAACCACAATCACCGATCCTCCAACAAATTCCAAATCCAAAAACCTCAACAAAAGAGTGGAAAAAAAAAAAACTCAAAACCTTCAACAAAACCCCACCATACACAGCACAGCTCGCCACCACCATACCCAAGCACAGCCCACCACCACCACCAACAAAAATCCACCAGCCGCCGCCACCACCCAATACTACTTTTAAAAAAATCCCCAAAATCAACACAAAACTATCCCAAAAAAAAGAGCTTGAAAAAGAACCAATTCACCCATAATCAAAATCACTGACCAAAGGAAAAAAAAAAAAAAAAAAGAGGGAGATTAGAATCAGAGATCTCCACGGCAATGGCCTCATCAGCGAGGCTGAACTCCACGGCAAGGCCGAACTCCACGGTGACGGCCGATCTCAATGGCAACGGCCTAGGCAAAGGAAAAAAAAAAAAAAGACAGAGAAGGAGAGTGACAGGGAAAAAAAAAAAAAAGATAGAGTTGTTGGGTTTGTTTTAAATGTCAAGCTCAATAACTTTAAATTGAAAGAGGCACAAGCCCATATTCTAGAGTCTTACTTCTTCAGTGGAAAAAAATCAACTTTACTCCTTTAGGATTTTGCCTCTGGCAACCAGCAGCTTCAACTCACAGGGATGAGATGGAAAAATGAAAAATCCCTCAAAATCCTCTCCTTTCCTTTCAATGAGAGCACTCCATACATAAATTAGAAAAAAAAAAAAAAAAAAAAAAAAAGGAAGAGAGGTGAACTGAGAAGATGAAGTGAGGCGGAGAAAGAAAGAGAGAGAAGAAAGAGAAATGGAATAAAGAAGTATTTTTTTTATAGCATATCTGTCCGTACCTTTCCATTTTTGGAACGGTACTGTTCATGTGTGTCAAAATTTATAGAATATAGAACACCTCATGAGAAGGGTTTTTTTTGTGTTTGGTGTGCCAAATGCCAAATATTTGGCATTTGGCACACCTGATGAGAGTGCTCTTAGTGAGTTAGCCCAAGTATCAAAGTGGCTGAGCTACCCTTTTAATTTGTAATATCTAAACACAAATGTCAACGGGGCCAAACTCCAACCACCCTTTTCATGTAATATGCTTGGGCACAAGATTTCAGGCTAGGAAAATGTGGAAAACTTTGCAGTAGGCACATTGACGTACAAGCCATTACTCATTCAATCTGCTAGACCAATCCAAATACTTTGGAAGACAGTGGCGACTCTAGGATTATTTTTAAGGGAGGTCAATAAAAAACTTAAATTATACAAAATTTTAAATAAAAGAGAACTTGAATATATCAACATCACCAAAAAAAAAAAAAAAAAACTGAAATACATAAAGTTTTACAATTGCTTTCTATGATGTTTCATATTTTGAATTTGTTGCATGATATCTTCATTATTAATCCTACAAACTATATCTCTTTCAATGTACACAGCCAAGCAATCATTCATCAATTGATCTCCCATTTTATTGATTTATTTCAATTTTTTTAAGATCTAAGTGAATTTTTTCTAAGGTTTAAGATTAACAAATTTCTACTTTTGTTGTTAGGCTTATTAATTTTTTTTTTCCAAATTTTATATCAAATTAGTTTGTGATTGGTTTTTTTTTTTTTTTTTTTTTTTTTTTTTTTTGTGTGTTTAAAAAGACCAAGATATTGTTAAAAGAATTATATTCAAACTTATTTTCAACTGGGCTTAAAAAAAAATATAGGACCAAGGTGTTCAAAATTTTATTCTAGGGGTCAAAACCAAAAAAGAGAGTGTATATATATATATATATATTTTTTTTTTTTTTTTTTTGGTTTCAGTACAGGGGGTTCATTTGAACCCCCTGGGCTCCAACTGGAGCCGCCCCTGTTGGAAGAGTGACTTTATATAATCTATATCCACAATTATTGTTTATAGAAAGGAAAAATCTGTTTTTAATTCTAATTTTAATATTTTCCTTTTCAGTTGAGCATTAGTTCTTTATTGTTGAATTGAATGTATTATTACGGTTGTAAAAAATGGGTCTCCTTCACCTTTTATAACATTATGTTGAGATTGTTACTTGTTAGTGTGAATTTCTGTTTTTATCCAAACAAGTCATCTTTCCATCTTATTCTTGACATTACTTACATCATTAGTTTAGTTTTATATATTTTTGCAATCATCCTGTAGTCAAAATCTACAGCTCTAGTTGGAAAAACTCTGAATTTAACAAACAGTCATTCATTCATGCATTTTAAACTTCCCAATTAGATTTGATCCTATGTAATTTTATGTTTTATTTTACTAATGATTCTGTGATTAGTATTTCCTTATCTACTCCTATATTTTGTCTTTTAAGAGACCATATATATATCCTGAAGCTTTTCCTACGATGTTTCTTTCTCATGTCTTATTGATATAGTTCATAGTTAGGCTAAATACTGTTCCAAGTGATTGTTTGATTTGGAGCAGTCTGTTGTTGCGGCATAGAAGAGATATATTACTTCGTTTTAGGAGTTGTACTTGTAAATTGAACCCTTCTGTTGTATGGGCAATAGATCAAGATCAAGATCTATTTATTGGTGGCACTGACATTTCTCCTCAAGATATATGTATTGTGATGTGTTGCCATGTTACACGTGAGTTTTTTGGAATCTAGTATGTTTTGTTTGGTAATCCTCAGCATGTATAGGCCAGATTTGGTACTGATATTGGGGTCTTGATTATGAGATGCTAGACAATGTTACACACTGCAGCTCTTAATTAATTGACATTTCAGTCATTACATTCCAAATCAATCCTTTTAGAAAGCCTGTGACGTTTAAGGATTGTTTCTTTATCTGAGTTGGGAAAGTTGTACCAGTTGAGTTTGATCCATGTTAGAACTGGTGTGGTTACCTTTAGTTTTATAAATTTATCTCAAAGGACCTCCAATTTTTATGCACTGATGATCCAATGAGTTCAAAAGCATATCTACTTGTTAGGTACCATCCCTCATTTGTGACCATTTTGATGTATGTAGTGTGCCGGTAGTTGCCATGCACAGTTGCACAAATCCACATGCATATTCACTTCTGTAAACATTAACCATGAAAGGATGACCCCGATTCTATAAAATTCATTGTAGACATACATTGCATTTGAATACCATCTTAAGCATATATCTGATTTTAAGTAGTATTACCGATGCTTTCCCTTTAGGTTACTATAGAAAGAACAAATGTGGTTTTAATTTTAATTTTTATATTTTCCTATTGAGTTGAACTTTAGTTTTTTATTGTTAAACCTAAAGTGGTATTAGGGCTGTCCACTGTGGCGACACCACATTCATTTCAGGGTGTTCCCAGGAACACCCTGAACTGAAAATATATATATATATATATGTAGGGGTAAAATTCTCAAAGTCAACAATGGGCCTTGGGCCCCACACGAAGCCCAACCATGACCCAAAGGGAAAATGGGGACCAAAAGACTTCTGGCCCAATCCTGTTGAGCCCAGTTTATTTTAAAAGACGTCCGAGGAGGAAGTTCTCCTCGGACACACAAATATGGGCCCAATATGCGCCCCCTCCACAGTAAAGAACCATCCCAGACAAATGTGGGTAGTAGGATGAGTCTCACACAGCAGGAAAGCGGGAAATGTAAGACGTCTAGGGAGAAGCCACAACTGCCGCATTAAATGCAAGGAAGCTACTTTTTTAGCCGCATTAATGTGGAGAAGATAGGCAAACAGTGTTACATTGGCCAGTGCAACTCACAGAAAGATAAGGTGGATATCCGATGGGACAGGCACTCAAGTGAAGGTCCTGATGGTTAACAAGTGTAAGGTCCTAATCAATTTAAGGAGGCTATATAAGAGAAGGAAATCCCCATGAAGAGGGGATCGGAAGATTGGGAGAAAAAGGGAGGGAGGTTGAAGAATTCTGTAGTCTTTAACCAGAGCAAGAGCAAGAGGTGCACTTATACGTCTCCTCGGACCGGTATCCCGTAAACTTAAGTGGAATATTCTCACGTTCAGATCGTTGCATGGCATACAACTAACTAACAATTCACTTCGTCCAGCCCTAGTTCTGTAACCCGCTCTCTACAAATTCATTGTCTAGGGACTTTTAGGCCAGAACCGCTTACTTGTTGGGCCTGGGCCCCCAAAAAACCGCCCCTACAATATATATATATATATATATATATATATATATATAATAATAATTAAATTTTTTTTATTTGTTTACCCTTTATAAAAAAATTAGGAACACCCTCAATCAAAGTTAGGAACACCTTAAATTTTTTTTTCTTTGTTCTACTTCCAAGCAAAAAAAAAAAACAACAACAAATGGCAAGCCCAACATTAAGCCCACGACAAGCCAACAGATGGTAGCAAACCCAATAATCCACGGATTCTCAAAAAGAAAAAAAGAAAAAAAAAGAACCTTACCTAATATACTGAAATTAGATCGGGCGTCAAACACTTCACACTTCATAGACGCAAAAACTTCACAGACGCAACAACCAACCAAGGGAGTTAATTCCGTAGCATACCGGCTAGTACGGTCGGAATTTTTCATGCCAGTGGTTGGACCGGTACAGAAACTAGGCTGATTTTTACCGTCCTAAATACCGGGGTGTTTCAGCCTGTATCGGCTATTTCGGCAGATTCTGGTGCTTTTCGTCGGTAACTTCATTCCGGACCGGTACAAATTGAAATGGGTTTCTAGAAATTTTTTGCTACGCCACTGTTAAACCTTCATTCACCGGTGAGATATTGCTGGAGGTTGAGGCTTAAGCTCGTCGTCATTGCGTCATAGCTTCTTCATTTTTCTTCTCTCCCTCATTGTCTCTCTTTTTCTTTCAACATTTCTTCTAGTCTGGGTTTCTAAAGAGAATGTTAACATAGAAACTCAAAATGACTTCTTCACTATTTCACTCTTAGTATTACCTACTTTTGATTTAACCAAAGTTATTAATGGGCGGAGAAACCCAAGTGGTTTGCCTGCCACTTCTTTACTTTTTATTTTTTAATTTCATAGAAAGCCATCTAGAGTTATTTTCATTTAGATTTTTAATTTTTTTACCACTCCTATTTAGTTTTAATTTTTTATTGGATAGTATAACGGGGGCTAGACGTTAGCTTAAAATAATTTGAACATGCATAAAAAAGAGTAAAAATTTTAAGTATAATTGGCTTTATATTGGCTCTAGTCTTGTGATTGGGGCCATGGGGCATTGGCGAATTGGGGGTTGAATGGAGGCATGGGACCGGGATAAATGCATATGGATGTGTGGCTGTGTGCTAGTGCAACAGTGCAACTAATAATTAATAAATAATCATTTAAATAACCAATAATTAATTGGAGGAAGCTACTAATAAACAATAATTAATAATTTAATTAACCAATATATTATAAAAGACAAACAAATTAAATTATGTTACTATGTTAGGCTAAACAACAATTAATAATTTTATAATTAATGAAACAACAATATAACAAATTATAGTTTATAAAAGACAAACAAATTAATGAAACAACTAAACAACAATAATTAATAATTTTATTAATATTTCAAATGATCTTATAGTTTATTGTTTATTTTTTTGTTAGAATTATAAACAAATATTTGATAAGAAAATCACGTGTGCAAAAAAAAAAATTCCTGAAAAAAACTTTTAGAACCCCTGAGAGAAATTTCTGGAGTCGTCGTTGGCTGTCCACTAATGTTGTTCACTAATGGAAGCCAAGTCGCTGACCTCACTAGTGAAATTAATAAACAACCTTCAAATTCAACAACCAGAGATAAGTTTCACTCTCTCTCTCTCTCTCCCTCTATTTTTCTTTCCTGATTTCCTTCGTTTTGTTTTTTGTTTTTTCGGTGGAATTGTGATGGTTTGTGGCTGATCTGCTTTAGGTGGGTTCATTTGGGTGTTTTGAACAACATTTGAGTGGATTATGGATGAATGAGTGATTGGGAGTTGGAAAATTTGCCTACTGCGATGACGTGACCATTGTGGAGTTGTTGCAATTTGAGGGTATCCTACCAGTTTGACAAAAGGTCTTATGGACCTCAAGTCTCAAGTTGCATCAATAATATACAACCAAGTAAGGCTAATAACTTTAAAAATTCCTTCTTTATATTTTTTTGATAAATTTTACTATTATTTTGTTGCAATAAAAATTATTAGTTATATGGTTATACCTAATTTAAACAAATTCTCTGAAGATATATGAAATTTCTTAGAAGTAATTGCCAGTAAAAATGTGAGGTTGGACTTTTCTTCTAAAAGACGTCTAAAATGAAGAGGATAAGTTTCAAAAACATGTGAAATGTAAAGTTATGTATGGTGATATGATGTACTGTTTCATCCATTCATTGTGTCTATATAGTGTTTTTATAACTAGACATAACAAGTAGAATTCATCTGAGATTTTACTTTGTGTTTACTCATGATGGAAAGCCCACTAGTTGAAAAACATTTTGTAATTTAGCATTGCTTTAATTTTTGCAAATGATAATAGCATGCTATTGGTAATCTTTTAGTTTTCCATTATACATATCTGACTAGTGAGCTCCTAAGGTGCCAACATTGAAATTGAGATAGTAGTGTAGCTCACGTTATGTTGCAACAATCCATACTACAATTAGAGTTTTTCAAGTTTGATGTTTGTGGATAACAATGATGGGTCATAGTCATACACTGTCAATTATTTGGCTACGAATGTTGGCACTTTTAAGGTGGGTTTGTCTTTGATTGAAAAGTCTTAGATGGAGGAGTGAGGTGAACAATGGAAGAAGCAGGGGAAACAATGTGATTATTAT
Organism: Quercus tomentella; assembly: GCA_028535165.1. Lineage (NCBI taxonomy): Eukaryota > Viridiplantae > Streptophyta > Magnoliopsida > Fagales > Fagaceae > Quercus > Quercus tomentella. Next base: position 6,417,750 of record JAPQVY010000089.1, read on the forward strand.
CACTTGAAGTAGAATGCTTTGAAGAGAGAACAGAAAAAAGGTTATACTGGATCTGAGTAATTTGGTTGATCAGAATAAATATAACGGAGAACAAGAGCTATTCTTGTCTTAAGTATTTTTGCTTGGTAGAGTCCTTTAAGTTTGGATGCTATAATAGCTCAGATACTTCAAGGCCAGCTTTGTGGGAGAGAGTGGTGAAGATGGTTTTTGGTTTGATAGAAACCTTAAAGATAGAGGAGTTATATAACAATACAAGAAAAAAATTCTTACTTGCCAATGAGTTATAGGTAAATTTTAGTGGCAGCCTGGCAGGTAGGCGTTCTTCTTGATGCTCCCATAATGAGGTACAGGACCCTGTAGTGGGCTGAGTACATTCTTCCATAGCTCACTTATCATCTGGTTCCTCATGGACTTACCCATGGACTTAATCGCCATTTACAGACCACAAATTTCCTAGTAATTTCTCTTGTAGCAATAGTAACATATTCTGGCTCAAACCATATCTCCTGCATTCTGCACAAACGAGTTCCAAGGCTCTTCTTCATTCAGAAAATCAGCCATGGCATCTTGATTGGTCATCATTTGCCTACGCACTCTAAAGACTGTGTTGTTAGTAGGATCTTACAGTTGGCTTGGTCATCGTTTAGTGGAATTCCCATAATATCAAAATCAATCTTGTAGGGTCAGAATTTCATAATGGTAGAGAATAAACTGAATGGTAAGGTCCCTGAATGCCAGTAGAAACCAAAGGCATTGTAAATAACAATGACAGCCAAAAAAGGAAGACTTGGCATGAGATCAAAAATAATTGAGAGAGCTTAAGAATGGAGGCTCAACTCAACTTTGTAAATACTAACGAAGAAGGCCAGAAAATGAAGAATCATTTTGAAGATGATGTTGGTGAACTTGATTAGAGGTATGTTTGCTTAAGTGGTTTGTGGAGCATAATGAATTAATGAGCCTACTAGCATTGATTGGCTTGGTATTTAGTAGAACAGTCAAATTGAATGAAGTGCGTATATATTTACATTGTTAGTAAGAACTTTCAAAAGTGAAACTATGGTTGTTTTTGACACATATGATACTTGAAATTTTATGCTATTCGCTAATGTCAGGAAAAGAATACTATTTGCAGTTGCACACTTTGCTATACACTTGTTTTTCACACCCAACCTTTATTCCTTCATTTCAAATTAAAACAGAGATTGCATTTCCTTGAATTTCTAAACTAATATTTTTTTTCTTATGTCACTCAAAGTTTGAAATTTAGGTGAGTTGAAGAGCTTCTCATTTAGCTCATTCTATAATGACTTGGTATTTAGATCATGTCATAATCACATACATGCTATAAGATGCTATTCTTATTTATATCGGGACCCCTTTTTCCTCCATTTTGTGAAATAGTATGTGGATTATTATGTGGCCATTTAATTCTTAAGGCACGATCTCCAATATGGTCTTGCGTTTTTAGTTTTGAACCACGGTGACCTATTGGACTTGGACACAATGTGTCCTCCTTTGGGCACTTTGGTGGTGGGTGGTAGCTTTTTTTGTCAGCATGTCAAAGTAAAATAAAAGATAGTTTGATGGAAGTATTTTTTTGGTAACCTTTTTCTACACTAATAAATGAATTAGGTTGAGATCATATGGATGTTGCTTTTTCTACTAATATTAGAAGATGGCGCATGCTAATTTATGTTGAGATTGACACTGTGAGATGTTTATATGTCATTGGCTGTGGAAATTGAGATATGACATTTGAGCATGTGAGATATGATCCTTGGGTTCTCTAAGGGGGTCTCACAAAGTTAGTGAGCATTTTCATGGGAAATTGTACTCTTTCGTTCATATAAAGTGGTGGTTGTTTGATCAGCTGGAATTTGGACTGTCTCTTGCTGAAAGAAGTTCTTATTTGCTAATGATTAATAGAGTTGTATCTTGGTGTATTGGTTAGAACTTCTATTCTTGTGAAGGGTGCAACGTGGGATTTTTCTAGGACTGTTCTAAATATGTTAGCAATCCTTTCTCCAATCAAAGTTAAGAATTGATGAATTATTCATAAAATTCTTGCTTAATGGTTGTCTGTCTTTTACTAGTCAACTGTCTTTAATGTTTGTTGTGAGTAATAAGATGAAACCAAGGTCAATGCTTTGTTGGACCTAAACTTATTATAAGTTCTGTTGGTTTTTAAAACTTGATACAGTAGATTATATGCAATTTTTAAAGGGCATCTGCATCATGAAGTTTGAATTGCAATCAAAATCAGTGGCCAGCAGTAATTTCATGTATGCAGCAGCAGGGCAGAAAATGCGACTGCGGCATTGGATATTCTTCAAGGCAACAACTGATGAAAGTTGCAGCTGAATTAGGTGATGTTTTTAGTGTCATATCAGTGTATTCATTGTAGTTTAGTTGATTGTAATAATTAATGCACATGCATGTATTAGGTGATCTATTAGTTACTTAGGAAAAGACTAAGAATGTGCTATTAGCCAACTATTTCTAGATTTTTGTTTCATAAGAGCCTCCTCTGCTGCTATTCTTAGACAATTATACTCATCAAGCATTCCATTTATAATGTTTAGTCCTGTTCCCTATATATTTCTTTCCTTTACAGTTTTACCCCTCAGTACCTGTTCCCGTCCAAAAGAGCTTTCTCCAATCTTGAATTGCGGTACCATCTGGTTGGGTTGCAAAATTCACAGTATTCTCTTTGGGTCCACCTAGTGCTGAAGGCCCAACAATGTTAATCCCATTCTTGCCCGAAATTCAAATCTTCTTTAACCTTTCCATTCTGACTTATACCCACAACCTCAGCCCGATTGTGAATTTTACCAAGTGTACCATCCTCTAATAACTTGGCTAGTTGAGTTATCTAGGTTTTATTGAATGTTCTCCTAGGTAATCTTTAAAACCTTGCTGTGGGAAGAGACTGCTTCAAATCTTGTTTGAAGAATGTCTTTGTTACATTACACTTCTAAAAGTTCAATGTAAAAAACATTTTCTGTGACTTACCTGTGTACTTGTGTTCAAAAAACCATGCTTTTGTTTATTTTTTGCTGGATTAATTTTTAAGCACTCCAGTACTGTCCAATTGTGTTACTAATTTTTTTTTTTTTTAAATGATGCAATATGCTATGCATATACCAATCATCTAACTCTGTCCTCTTTTTTCCCTACCCAATTCTTATGTTCATATTTGTTTCAGTCTCCTGATGACTGAAATTTCCATACCCAGCATTATTTGCCACCATGAGACAGTGCTTGGCTTCTCTTGAGGTTCTCTACTTGCTTCTTGTCATTGTTAAATGGCTTATATTCATTTTTCATTATATTTACTAGGTTTTGTGGTAGGTTGATGTCCTTTCCTTCTTTCTTTAGCCATCTATCTAGGTTCTCATTTCTAAGTCCTTTTACATATAAATGCAATACAGGATCTTTGGAGGAAGCTTCCAGTTACTCAGACCCTATTACCAAGGCATAATACCTTGCAGTTTAGCTTGACAAGAGACACTACAAAAGAACTTGGCATTGGAAAGTAAGTAGTTGCTGAACGGGTATAACTATAAGTGAGGTAGTAATGAGTTCCTACATGTCTATACTCTTTTGTATTTTGAGTATGTGAATCCTGTTTAGAGTTGGTCTCTTACCGCATCTTTTTTCTATGTACTTGCATTTTTGAAATTATGTATATCTAGCAAGCTTAGTATAGCAATCCCAAACACACCATGCCTAAAAGCTTTTTAAAAAAGATCATGGCTTAGTCAATGCTTATAAGTCATTTTCTTTTTCTTTATTGAATTAAGGAATAACAATAGAAACAAATGAAGAATTTTGAATCCTTCCTATTTGGGGGGGGTGTTTCCAAAATATACTTGACAAGGACACATGTCATCTTCCTTCCTATTTGGGGTTGAAGCCTAAGACTCCAAATATATTTGGAACCAAACTTTTTTCTTTTAATATTGAATAACGGTAAGCATGATTGTTATAAGAAAGACTATTAATCAAATGATGGGATTTGCAAAATATTATTATGGAAAAAAGTTATGTAGTATAACTTTTGCAAAATTTACCAGAGTTTAACTTGAACACAGTCTCTATCAAATATTGATCCATTTTTATATCAATGGCCTTACTTGAAAATGCGACAACAACAACAACAACAAAGACTTAGTTTCTAAATTTTGAGGTCAGTTATGGATCTTCAATACATTAGCTATGGTTGGTTACATTTAATTTTTTCGTCCATTCTATTCTATCTAAAGTTATACTTTCTGTTACTTGTTTAATTGACATATCCTTTTTTTATTACTTCTACCTAACCAGACATGTAACTGTCTATGGGTGCTTGAAACATATTTTTGGTGAATACTATCAGTGTGATAATTCTTTGATGGATTTTTTTATGGCAGCTCTGCATTTGATATAAAAAGAGGAATTGTAAGAACAAGTGTAAGGGCATTTTGGTAAAAAACTTTGATTAATGCACTGGATGAACTGCTGAAGGTATGTTTAGAGATTAGATGTGAGCATGGATGGACTTACAACTTATGAGTCAAGAATTATACTTTTAATTGGCAGGCATAAGGGACACAAAAGCGTGTAAACGAGGTTTGACTTGGAAGAACAAAATATAGACATGAAATATACTGAGGACTCATCAAATGTAGAAACTCTAAGCATTTTCCATTTCTTAGATCCTTATTTGAGTGGATTTCAACTTCAGGACAGTTTTCTATGTCTAATTTACTTGAGATGCTTTATCTTTGTATTATCGTGAATAGTTGTTGGTGTATCTCTTGTGTGCTTACCTTGTACATGGGTTGCGCCCCTGCTCTTTAATGAATCATTTACTTATAAGAAAAAGATTGGAATGGGAAAATCACATGATGCCAGAACTTTTATGTGCATTGTCCCATGATAAGGAAAAGAAATTCCACACACATTCACTGCTTATTGTGTCTTTTGCTTTTAACTCTTAAGAATTTGTTAGATTTATAGTGCCTCTGAGTATCCTGTAGCTTCCGATAGCTTATTTGTATAGTGTGATACAAATATATAGTCTTGGTAGTTTTTATGCTAAATGTGCAACAAAAAAAAGAAGAAGCTAAAAGTTAGCTTATTTTCAAAAAAATTAAATTTGCTTTGATGGGTTCTATAAATATATAGCTGGAGACCGTATATGGATAGGTTAAAAATAGGATGAAAACATGTTTCTAACCATGATAATTTTTTTTTTTTAAATTTAAAAAAGGTCGATTGTTCCTTTTGAAATCATTGATTCTAGGTGCAAGTAAAGTCACTCTTAGGCTCAATTTATTATAGGGAACGCTTCTGGATTCTAGACTCTAACTGGAGTTAAAAGTCATGTTGTAGCTCAAGTCTTCTAAGGGAACGTTTCTTATTTTTTGTAGGTCCATTTAAGTCTCTGAGATATTGATTTCTCAATTTGATAAAAATTAGTGTGGCTGTATCCATATAGTGTCATGACTGATTCCCCCCATTTGTTTTTCTCAATTAAAAAGTCCTTGTAGTTACAATAATTACTTGACACATGCTCAAAAGAATTACTATTACAATAACAATAATTACAATCAAAACTCGGTGAAAGCATATTTGATAAAGGAGCTAGATGGCTTCTAGGAAACAACAGTATGCTCTCCTTTTGTCAGATAATATTGTTGTTTCTTTAGTATCAATAGTGAATGGAATCTCAGTGGAAATTCCATGGTCCTTCCCACTCTCCTACACCAGCTAGTTAAAGCCACTCCCTGCAGAAAATTTTCCCAAGCCACTGACAAGCTTGGATGGATTTCTTCTACTAATGGTTCCTTTGATCCTCAAAATGCCTACAAGATGGCCACAGCTAATCCCCATATTGTCTCCAATTTCTCTAGTTATTGGATATGGAACATTCCCACCCTTCCAAAAATTCAGCTTTTTGTTTGGAAATGCTTGCAAAATAGTTTACCTGTCAAACAAATACAGATGCATAGAGGCATTTTGAAATCTGATACATGTGACATTTGTAACTCTAGTAGTGAGAGCATAACTCATATCCTTGGGCATTTGTAGTTGTAGTTCAACTTCAATTTGCTTCTACTTTAATAACTTGGTAAAATCTAGCATGTGCATGTGCCATATCACTCCTTCGTGCCATGTCAACATCTTCCATGTATTGCATTAGACTCCTACGTCAAGCTTTTTGGCTAAACTCTGGGGTTGTCCTTTTGGATGATCATTTCTTTAGCTCTGATATTCTGACTCTGAGTTGGCTAAAATACAATGCTTGTGATAAGAAGAATGTTGATCTGAAGCTTTACAGTTGGGGAAACTATTTCTTGTTTGGCATTTGGTATTGATGGATCCAAAGAAACAAACTCAGCTTCAATAATGAAAACATCAACCCTGCTCTTCACACTGTTGTGGAAAAGGAAGTGCTGGAATTTATCTGCTGTGTCTAAGACAGCAACCATAAAAAAACCTCTTGTATCAGACAAGTCAGGTGGGACTTACTCAACCTCAATTGGGTTAAACTAAACTCAGATTCCTTTGGAAATCCGGGAAGGGACTGGCAGTGGGGGTTTAATTAGAGATGACAAAGGGAATTGGCTCAAGCCAGTCAAGTGTTACTCTAGAGCCATAGGACACACCACCAGCATAGTTACTGAGCTATTATGAGGCTATAGAAATCGAGCTGGATGCAGAAGCAGTTGTTTGTCTATTAAACTGTAAATCTGAATCCCTTGGTGAATTTGCTTACATTGTTGACGATTGCAGGGACTTAATCAGAAATCTTGCACTGCTGCAGAGAGGAGTTAGACAGGAGCAGGATTTTGTGACTTACGATTCTCCTCCCTCTTTGCTTTATTTGGACAAACTCGGCCTGTATTATGATGATAGGCACTATGTGTGAAGTTTTGCATATGCTCTACAAATTAAGCATCACATGTGATTATGACTTGCTTGAGATAGAGTAGGGCACGTAGCTAGGATGAAGCTATCACCGAATTCACTACAAAATTAACGTTTACCAAACTGTTTTCAAAGGAAGCAGTTTTTTTTTTTTTGGGAAGTCACCAGTCCCCATGTCCCCATGTCCCTCAATCACAATACAAAGACAGCATGGAATATAGATTACTATACTATTGAAGTAATCTTGTAAGATGCTTTTATCCCCCTTTCTTTTCTTCTTCTTCTTCTTCTTTTTTTTTTTTTTTTTTTTTTGGTCAGGTCAGAAAGAAGAAAACTTATCGATTTCCCGGGAAAAAAAAGTTTTACCACTATTCATTCTTTTTTTTTTTTTTTCTTTCTTTCTTTCTTTTTCTTTCTTTTCCTTGTATTTTTATGTAGTATTTAATTGTTATCAATGATTTTTAAAGGTTTTTTTTTTTTTTTTAAGAATTGGTTGTAAAATTTTTTAACAATTAATTCAAGCACACATTTGAAATTGAGCAATATTAGAGAAAAAACTTTTCACAAATTGTAAAGTTGACAAGTTATGATTAGAGTAATATCATATCACTTTTAAATAGATTTATCATTAAAATTATTTTTATTAGGGAAATGTTAATCAATGCTCTAAAGGCGTTGATTTAAGAGCTATTTTTAAAAACATTTTATTGAAAAAATAATAAAACAATAAATATTTTTTAAAGAAAGTTTTGAAATCTTTTTTATGAGAAATATAAAAAGCAGTAAAAATTTTCTTATTATGGTTTATTAACAATTGCCCTAAGGGAATTCGTTAACATGATCCTTTTTATTATGCACTAATCCTAGAAAAATTTTCATCAAAGCTTGTAAAAAATTTGTGTCACCAAATTTAATGTTTGAAATTTGGTTCAAAGTGCCAAACCCCTTCGTTTAGAAATTTGAAGGACATTTTTTTTGAGAGCTAAAATTTGAAGGAAGTTGATTTCAAAAGAAAATGAAAATTGAAAGGAAGCTATGATTGAAAGGCACACAGTTATTTAGTCTTATATTATATGGGCTATGGCTATGACTGTTATGAAAGGAATAAAGTGGACTGGTGAGCTAGCCCAAGTATCAAAGCGGCTAAGCCATCCTTTTAATTTGTAATATCTAAACACAAATGTCAACGGGCCCGAACTCCAACCACCCTTCATAGTAATATGCTTGGGCACAAGATTTCTGACCAGGAATAGGCTATATTATAAGTTAAAACTCTTTTAGACTCATCTAAAGCAAAATGTGGAAAAATTTGCAATAGGCACATTGACGTACAATTCATTAGTCATTCAATATTTCAATCTGCTAGACCAATCCAAATACTTTGGAAGAGTGACTCTCTATAATCTCATATTCCCTTCACCTCAAGTAGCTAAATCAAACGGGTTAAATAAACCACAGTAGACAAAAGTAACTCCTTTAGTGTGGTTATGCCTTGCTTGAGATATAATAGGGCACCTAGGATGAACTTATTACCTAATTCACTACAAAAGTAACGATTACCATACCGCCTAGAAAGCAAGAAAATTATTATGCAAGAAGTAATCTAGCAAGATGCTTTATCCCTTTCCTTTCTTTGTTCAGGCCATAAAGCAGAAAACTTACCAATTTTGTTGAGTGTCCCTGGAAAAAAAGGTTTTGCTACTGTTGTTGCTTTATTTATTTTTGTAGTATTTAAATGTTAGTAATAATAATAATTTTTTTTTTTTTTTTTTTTTTTTTTTTTTTTTTTTTTTTTAAGTTTTACTGATGTTCATCCTGTACACAAGTTATAGGGTCGGTCATACCATTTTTTTCCAAATTAAATCAAGCACACATATGTATTGAGTAATACTAGAGAAAAAAAATTTCACAACTTGTTATGTTGAAAAGTTCTAATTTGAGCAATATCATTTTGAAATTGATTCAACATTAATACTACTTTTATTATGCACTAATCTTAGAAAAATTCACATCAACAATTGTAAAAAATTTTCATCACCAAATTTATTGTTTGAAATATGGTTTTAAGTGCCAAACCCCTTTGTTAAGAAATTTGGAGGAAGCCGTGGGTTCCAGTTAACTCAACTGGTAAAGTTTCTGATGATTAAATAAGAGATTTGGGGTTTAATACCCACCTACACCAAAAACCTATTGGTGTTTTGGTCTGATGATAAAGAGCTATCATCAGGAGCGGATGCAATAAGTTTAAACTCTCTCTCTCTCTCTCTCTATATATATATATATATATATATATATATTGAAGGAAGTTTTTTTTTATTAAAAAAAAATTGAAGGAAGTTTTTTTTTATTAAAAAAAAAAATTGAAGGAAGTCGGTTTCAAAAGAAAAAGAAAATTGAAAGGAAGTGTTATGATTGAAGGGCTTACATAGCTATTGAGTTTTATACGGACTGTGGCTACGACTCTTTAGCCCAGAGACTGAGAAATATGGATGGGATAAAATGGATTGAAACTTGGTGAGCTAGGCCTGAAAGTTCAATATCCAGAAGCTTTTTAGTCATATGATTTTTGGCTAGTAATGGGCAACACTTCCTTATAACTTAAAACTCCTTAGACTCTTCTAAGCAAAATCTGGAAATTTTTGCAAAAGGCCAATTGACTCTTTATCTCATATTCCCTTTACCTTAGTCCACCTTCTACTGAAGGCCCAACAATGGCCATTCTAGCCCGGTCTAACTCCTCCAACTCAGAATTGATGGTTATCCCTTACAATTTTAGGAGTTCTATGTCCACAACATTTTCATAAAAAATCATATGTGGTAAGTTGTTATTGGTTCTAATTTGAATCTACAACTTAAATTACTTTTTTGCCCACCCATAGCAACCTACCACTTAAGATTTGTTGTAAAAATGTTGTGGAGATACTCTTGTCCAATTCTCATGCCATATCAACAAAGTCTATATGTGGTGGGTCACACAAAAGTGTAGTTCTTACTTCTCATCATATATATTTGGTTAATAAATCAGTAATCCATGTCATGCATAGGCAAATTATGTCATAAAAGTGATTTGATCATGTCATGAATTAATTAGATCAATTTTGATAGACTCCAAAGTTAGTGATTTTAACCTATTCTTAGTTTAGATTTTTATGGTATCTCTAGTGCCTTTTGTGGTTATAATTTTTTTTAAAGATAAATAAGAAAGAATTTCAGTTCATGCTGATTATTCTTTATCATTAAATTAAGATGCCAATTAATTTTGTGTGTATCAAATCTCTTGTTTGATGACAAATTTTTTTTATTAGTTGAGCTATCTAAAATCTCGCTCATGGCTATAATACTTGATATATAGTTATTTTTCAATATGATGGGAATTAAAGACAATTTTAACAAAATTGCTGCTATATGTGATCACAAAGTTCCCTTGCTAAAATAACAAAAACAAAAGTTTCCAGTAATGGAGCTTTATCTCAAATTTTATTTTGCAGTATTATTGCACTTGCATCAGTGCTTGTATAATAGAAAAAATATCACACTTTATTCAACATAAACCAAAAATTCACCCACATCAAGTAATGCAAAGTAATATAAAGATACATGGTTTCTACAGTAACTATGTAAATTTACACTAACACAACTCATTTTGCATTTAGTTTTTATTCTTCCTTTATGTATCTCGAGTATGATAAAAGATAGTGGATAGTATTGTTATGTGTGAAGAAAGAGAAACAATTAAAAAAAATTAAGAAAATTTTTATATTATAATGAAATGTAGTGTAAAATAGATAATTTGATAAAGGGTATTTTAAAAAGTGAGTATGTAAAAAAAAAAAAAAGTATGTTATTATATTAAAATAAATTTTTTTTTTTTTGCACAGGCTGATATGATCGAATGCTCTTACTCTTAGTATTAGATAATGGAGTCCATAAATATTGAGCTTGATAATCATGTTATTTTCTGAAGGAAACAATAAAGCATAGCAGACCGCATGTAAGATCACAAGAAGATCAAGATACTTACTGATCAAAAAATCTGATTAGGCTAATGGTTTCAATTTAAATAATTGCATGCTGGGAATATTCTAGACCTTCCCAAATAAAAATTACATTATTTGACTAATTGTAATTTGTAAAACACAAGGCTCTATCGAAGATCCAAAATTGCTTGATATTTCAACTATCACATGTCTGAGTACGAGTACCCAGTGGCGGAGCCAGGAACTTTTTGTAGGGGGGGCCGAGCTAAATGTAACAAAATTCTTAAAGTTTTTATTATTATTTAAATGTAAGACCCCAAAAAAGTAATTTATGTCATAAAAATTAAAAACAAGTCATTTATAAATTATAAACGAGTCATTCAAGTGTGTTTTTTTTTTTGATTGATAATTTTGATACTTAGAATGGGAAAAGAAAAATTTGAGTTCCAAATGTAAGGGACACATCAAGAAATGCCAACCAAATAAAACCAAATACAATTTGAAGCAAGAAAATAATACAAAATATAAATACACCACTCAGTATATACAACACTATATTATTATTATTATATAATTTAAGTTATAAACTCAACCATACCATTTTTATATATAACATAATAATATATTATAAACAAATACACAAACATCAATTCACCTTCCGCCACACTTTTTAAATGCTGTATAGCACATAAAAAGCTACTTTCTTTTTAACCACACATTCGGCCAGTAGCTTTACTATATCTTCCCCCAAAACATAACTTGCAATAAAAAAGAATGATAGTACATAATAGGAAAAACAGAGAGAGATACTAATGGTTGCCACTAGAATTAATTGGAGTAGGAGCAGGAGCTTGGAGTCGAGGAAACAACATTCGTGGATGCACACAAAATAATTGTATGATATAGTTTTGTTTTGTTTTTGGATTTGGAATATGTTAAAAGGAGATTCGGGGCTTTGCTAATATTTGGAGAGCTATAGGCTGAAGAATGGGCCAATGGAGATTTTTTTTTTTTTTTTTTTTTTGTTAGGCTTTTTTTACCAAATTCATTCTTTTTTTTTCTTTGGTTTTTTTTTACCAATTTAATTTGAAAAGTGGTACGTCCATAATATTTTCACATTACTTTCAAAATATTTTACATTTATTGGACTAGTTCAAAAAAATTTTATGCCAATTTTAAATTTTGAGAGAGTCAATTCTAAAATTTGGAGGGAGGGAGGGAGGGGGGGGGGGGGGGGGGGGCGGTGAATAAATTTACATGTAATTTTAGTAATTTATAATTTTTTTTTTTACTAGCTCTAATGGAGAATTCTAAAGGCTAGGGGGGCATGGCCCCCCCAGCCCCAACGTGGCTCCGCACTTGTAACCATATATAATTATCAAATACTTGTAATTATGTTAATTGAGTTTAAGGTCGATTGTTTCTTGCTAAAAAAGGATTACTATTATAATAAGAATGATTTCAAGGCAATGAAAATGATGATGATTACTTGTTTGTTAGGCCACCATAAGAATTACTTCTTTTTTAATTATGTAGATCTCTTTGCCTTTGGCACCAATCTTTGGTACTTTGATAAAGTCAATAGTATTAGTATAGCTGTAATGAGAAGTATTGCGTATACTCTACAAAGAAAAAGAAGCATCACGTGTGATTACTGATTATGCCTTGCTTGAGATATGTAGCATTAGCATTACTCCTAATGAAGTAATCTTTTGCAATTTGTCCCTTTCTCTTTTTCAGGCCACAAAGCATAAATCTTATATTTATTCTCCTTTTTTATTATTTAAATCTTCTCAATGATTATTAAAGTTTTATTGATGTTCATCCTGCACATTGAGTTATAAGGTTGGATTTGGTTGGGCTCTTTTTATTCTTTGCTAAAAGTCCTGATTGGTATCAATTGTATCATTTTCTCCCAATTAATTCCAGTGCACATTTGAAATTGAAAAATTCTATAGTCACAATTTTTTTAGAGGAATAGTTACCTTTTCCCAAAATTTGTTAAGCGCACTCACAATAGAGGATGTATAGTTGCTATAATACTATTTTAGCAACTAAAATACTAAAATGCAAGCTACAGAAAAGTTGCTATATCTAAAAAAAATAAAAACAGAGCTACAGTGAGCTGTCAAACATAGCAAATCACCATGGCTCCGTTTGGGAGTTCATAAGGGAAAGGAAGGAAATGATCAGGGAATGGAAAAGTTTTTTTTTTTTTTTTTTTTCTCTATCCTCTCTTCTTTTAAATTTTTTTTTTTGCTCTTTTTCCTCCTCTCTTTCTTCTCTGACCATCCATTTCTCTCAAAATTTTTCTCTCTTCCTTCTCCAAACTTCTTCTCTTTTCTTCTTCTCCATAACTTTGCTTACCTCCTCTTCCTTTCTTTCTTCCTTTTTTTTTTTTTTTTTTTTTTTTTTTTTTAAGCTATGGCCGAAAATATCACACTCTCTTTCTTTGATTTTTTTTTCTTTCTTTCAATTTTTTCTCTCTTTTGTGGTGTTGATGGGTTTTGTGCCAGTTGTGGGTGGGGTGGTTATGGGTTTTGTGGTCGGTTGTGGGTGTTGTTGTGATGGGTTTTGTGGCTGGTTGTGGGTGTGGTGGTGATGGGGTTTTTTTTTTTTTTTCCCAAGCTGGTAGTGATGGTGATCGTCGGTGATGGTGGTTTGTGGGTCGGTGATATATGGGTTCTCTTTCCTTTTCACCGGTGGATTGTGGTGGTGGTAGATGGTGGATTGCGACTGAGATTTGGTCCGATTTTGGATCGTGGCTGATAATTTTTGGTTTTGTTTGGGTCTTAGAGGAGGTTTGGATACGCATTGCGTTTGTGCGTCTGCGTTTTCACCTCTTTTTTTTTTTTTTTTTCCTGCAGCACTCATTTCAGGGGACAACGGCTACTGTTCATGAATAGTAACCGCAACTTTTGACTATTTTAACCCATAAATCTTAGTTTTTATCAACTTTTTCATTAAAAATGGGTCCCACGGCACTATTCACACATTTAAAAATTATTTTGCTACAGTATTTTCAGCTTTCAGTTTCAGCAAAATAAGTTTTATCCAAACGGACCCTTAGCTCATCTGGTGGTTTTTGTTGATTTGGTGGGTTTTGGGTTTGTGATTGGGTTTTGATTTGGGTTGAGGTTGTGGGTGGTGGTATTGTGGTAGTGGGTGTGGGTGTGGGCGGTGGTGGCTGGTGGCAGTGGGTTTCTGATGGGGGTGGTGGCTGGCGGTGTCTGTTGTGGTGAGGGTGGGTTTTGGTTGTTTTTGTTTGGAAAAAGAGAAATACACAGAGAAAGAGAGGGGAAGAAAGAGAGAGGAAGAGATGAGATTGATAATAAAAAAGAATTAAAAAAATAAAGTAATAATATTTTAATGAAGTGGTAAAAAATAAAAAAATCTTTGTTTTAGGGTGTATTAAAAAGTGGGTTGTTAAAATAGATAAAGTAGTGTTTTGAGTTGCTAAAAGCTAAATTTTTTAGATGCCTTACTGTGAATGCTCTCAGGTGGTAAGTTATTGTTGGAATAATATCATTTTCTTATTAATTGTAACATCATTTTTTTGATACATTTATCACAACAAACAACATCAATAAATTTTTTTTTTTAAATATTGTAAAATTTGTTTGGATCTTTTGACTTATCATATGCTAAACCCCTTCAAAATAATAAGTTAGAAAGGAAGTTAAGTGCGTATATAGAAATTGAGCCTTACATTGGCCATCACTGTTTAGCCCAGAGAGTGAGAAACCATATGGGAGGAGTAAAGTGGGCTGAAAAACTATATGTGAGCCATCACTAATTTGAAACACCTTATTACAAATGTCCACGCGCCCAAACTTTAACCATCCTTTCTATAGTTGGGTGCTTAGTATGCTTGAAATTTTTTTTTTTTTAGAGTTTCAATCTATGGCGTCTGCTCCTGATGATAGCTTTTTATCATCAGACCAAGACACTAATCAGTTTTTTGTGTGGGCAGGGATTGAATCCCAAATCTCTTATTCAATTATCAGAGACTTTACTAGTTGAGCTAACTGAAACCCACGATATGCTTGAAAGTTCAATATGAAGAAGGGCGCATGATTTTTGGCTAGGAATCACCTACAACTCTTATAAGTTAAAAAAACTATTTTAATCTCCTTGAGCAAGATGAGGAAAATTTATCAGTAGGCCCACATGAAATTTCCAAAGTACAATTTCGAGAAATTTCCACCTCAAAATTCATCATACGCAAGAGATAGAACTTTATGTGTGTACAAAATCTCATACATAAATGAGAAACTAACATTTTAGCATGGGCAGTTTTAGAAAAAATAAAAATAGAAAAAATAAATGGTAGTAGGAAGTCATGACATGGATAAGTAAGATTAAAAAATATAAAAGATTAGATAAAAGAGAAAGAAAAGTATATAACTCTAAGTTGTTGGCAAGCAAGAATATTTTTCTTGCTTTTTTGTGTTCTTGTTATTTTTTTGTTTCCTTTTCTTTTGAGTTGGAGAAGGAATATATTTTTTGATACGATAGGATACACTATATATAGTAGAAGTCATTAATGAGTTTATCATGACTTTAGTTCTAACAATATCAAAATCAAGGCTAACTTGGAGGCTTTCCTAGGTGTGTTTTGAAGCCAAAATTGAATTCTTCTTGCTGTAAGTATTAATAGTTGCTTTTGCAAATTTGTTCATATATACTTGTGTTTTTCTATTATTATTTATAAACAGTAAGTTGCTATACTTGCTTAAAATTTGTCATATAGATATTAAATGTAGTAAATTTTATTGCACTTGGACTAATACTATATTTTTGTGAGCTATTACCACAAAATAATTTGGTTTATGTTACTGTATTCTTGGATCCATGGTTTTATTTAATATCTATTTATAAGTTAATCCCGTGCAAAATTTCAAAATAATAAGTTACAATTTACCGTTAAATCTATAAGGTTAGCCATTAAATATATTTAAAATCAGGCCCAAATCCACCTGGGCCACGCTCATGCCTCTTAAACAATCAGGCCCAAATCCAATTTTCATTTTAAATCCACTGCTTTACTTACTTCTTAGACACAAAATCAAACACCTCACTCACACCCAAATTCTGTACACACCCGTCCTTCTTAAACGTTTGTTCCCACCCAATGTGTGTGTCCCGTGCGGCGCGGTAGGGACACACACGTTGACTCACGTTTCCAAGTTTGCTTAATAGCTTGGGCCTATTTTTGAGCCCATGAAAGAAATTGAGTCCATATTCCATTATATAAGCTAAGCAGCAATTTAGGTTAAAGTGTCTTTTAATTTTTGTTGAGAGAAAGGAAGCGGCGGCAGCCTATGATGTGGAGATATGCGTGTGCATCTCTACCCACCAGATCTGTGTATGTTCCGACTTGTTGTCTTCCCTTTTGTGTAAGGGTTTCATTTCATGTTCCTACTTGTTCTGTTAATACTACTTGTACAACTTCTGCTATTGCTAGTAGTTATAAAGTCGAAAACCCAGATCAGTTCATGAATTATGTGAGAATTCGATACAAAGAGTTTGATCATGGGTTAGTTCCGTTTGATAAACTGCTTCATATGAACATTTTTTCTGCAATTATAGATTTCATTAGTTTATATTTTGCAATTGCACCAATGAAGTATTATTCGACCGTGATTACTCTGTATAAGGATTTGAATCTAAAATGTTCTCCTCAACTTCTCTTTTTCAAATGGGTAGATTAATTGCTTCTGCCATTTGAAATAGATTAGTTTTAAATTTTGGTTAGACTGTTGATGTTATGCTTTGGTTTGCAATATTATCATTGACAGTTTATGTAAGGACAGATTCAAAAAGGTAAAAGGACTTGAATTTTGAATCCAAGAAAATGATTTGGAAGCCAAGAAAAACAACTATTGGATTATGTTTTTCCTTGAAAAAGGATTTGGAAGTCAAGAAAAAAAGATTAGAAACAAGCTGACAAAAAGAAGAATGAGAATGGATGGATCTGCATAGAAGAAATTATGATGCTAGTTGATGATAATTGTTTGTAAAATTGTAATAAAAATATTTAGTTTGATCTATAAAAGTGTTCATCTCTTATTTTTCATGATGTGTTCGATATTGTAAGAAAAAGAATTAAAAGAAAATTATTCAGTTTCTTCTTTTTTCATGTGTATGTGTTCTGTATGTTTTAAAAATACTTAATATTTAATAAAATAAAATAAAAAAAAACAAAAACAAAACGTCTCACTCACACAAATACATAGAGTAAGAGCATCTCCCAGAACCTCTTTATTTTTTCACCCAAATTTGAAAAATAAATCAACTTTTTTATTTTAACTATTTTCTTTTTTATACGCCCGCCAATGGCGTCTCTATTAATTCTTTACTTTATTAAGAAATTTTATTCTTATTATTATCATTTTTCTTTCAAAATCGTTTACTTATTATTATTCCTGCTAGTCGCTGAGAAACCTAGACCAAAATAGTTAAAAGTCTCCCCCCACACCTTATATTCTTTAGGCGATTGGTTCAATCTACAACTGTATCCACATTCATATCCATTATAAAATTCTGTGTCTTACATGTAGCGTGTATCTTCAAATGGCACCTTAAACATAGCGTGTCTGCCTTGCATGTGTCTTCAACTATGCTCTCAACTGCTATATATCATAGCGTTCTAAAAGCATCTCTAGCAAATTCATCAAATTTTTGTACTGTTTGGAGAATGAACAGTGACTTTTACCTTTATCTACCTACTTTTTCAAATACACTTTCCAACAGATTCTCTATTCCATTTAAATATTATTTCTTCATTCATTATTTATTCTTTTTTTAACAACTACACATCTTTCAACATTTTTTTATTCAACACCAAATTATTATAATAGAAAAAAATGATTTGAAGAATAAACAGTAGCCCATCAGACTTGATGGGCTACTGTTCATTAGGAAAAAAAATTTCCAAATATAGCTAAGCTGCTGGAGCATGAACAGGAGCATATAGAGCATGAACAGTGTAAAATATTCTCTATATTTTGCCTATCCCTCTTCCGTTGGAGATGCTCTAAGGTAGTACAATAGTAGCTATCATTATGATGGTATATTCACATTAACAAGGACAAACGAAATGCAGCAAACTTGAGTGTCAAATGCTACTTTCATGAAAGCAATACTCCATGTAATCTCAAATTTCTCTGGTTATTGGATATGGAACATACCCACTCTTCCAAAAATTCAGCTTTTTGTTTGGAAATGCTTGCGGTGGGGGTTTAATTAGAGGTGGGGGTTTAATTAGAGATGGTAAAGGGAATTGTGCTCAAGGGTTATTCTAGAGCCATAGTACGCACCATGCATAGTTACTGAGCTATGGGGAATGGGGTTTAAGAGATGGGCTAATTAGATATAGGAAGCACAGACACTTCATTTAGGGTGTTGTATCAGTGTCGTACCTATCATTTTAGGTTATAATTTTTCAAAAATTGCTCGTGTCACCATATCGTACTCGTGTCCGTGTCTATGGCTCATAGCTTTGAGGCTATAGAAATTGAGCTGGATGCACATGCAATTGTTTGTTTATTAAACAGTATCTCTGAATCCCTTTGTGAATTTGCTTCCATTGTTGGTGATTGCAGAGACTTAATTAGGAGCATCCAATAAATGTGCCAATGCTCTGGACATGAGAGGAGTTAGAGAGGAAAAGGATTTTGTGACTTATGATTCTCTTCTGTTATTGCTTTATTTGGACAAACTTGGCATGTATTATGATAGGCACTATGTGTCTAATGTTCAGACTGTTTACTTCTTAATGTTATATCGTTTATAACCACACAAAAAAAAAAAAAAACAAAAAAACAAAAACAAAAAAAACAAAAAAAAAAAAAAAAAAAAAAAGGAATATATCAACACCATTGATCATGTAGATCTCTTTTGGCACCAATCTTTGTACTGCACTAGCTAGTTGATAAAGTCAATGGTATAACTGTAATGACTAATGTGAAGTTTTGCATATCCCCTACAAAGGAAGCATCACATGTGATTATGCCTTGCTTGAGATAATAGGGCACGTAGGATCATGGAACTAATGCCACTACAAGTAGAGTTTTACCGAACTGCCTAGAAAGCAAGAATATTATTATGCATGATGCCATGGGAAAACACTATTTTAGTCCCTATATTTTAAGATCACGGTCAATTTGATCCTTATGTTTTGGTAGAAATCAATTCGATCATTTCTATTTTCAACTTAAAATTAATTTAGTCCTTACCATTAACTACTAACGAAAAAATGTTTACATGGCAAACAATGTGCACAGTTGACACACGTGGTTGATAAAATAATATTTAATTGCAATTAAAAATATCATGTCATAAATTTTAAAAATAAAAATAAGCCACATTAGACAAATAAAATAAAACATTTGAAATGGTGAATTTTATATATAAAAAAGATCCCGCTTTTCTTGCACTTTCTTGGCAACCAAATACAACCTAAAAACACACAAGTCAAACCAAACAGTTATCCATCACAGATAAAAGATCCTACTAGACAGATTACATTAACTTCAAATCAAAATAAACCCCACCGTGAACCCAATTAACGTAATACCACCATCACAAATCAACCTAAGGAGGTGCTTCAGAGATGAACTCGTAGTCCCAGTCTCCAGATCTAAAACATCAACCATGGTAAACACATTGCAACCTGCCTACTCAGGACAATTATCATCAAACACTAAGCACCCAAGCCTCCCACGGTCCCACAACACAACCACATCAATTTTCTTTTGGATGATGTAGCTTCCTCTTGTCCAGGTTACAGATTGGGCTTTTGCTTGAATTCAAATTCATCACCTGGATTGAAATGTGTTTCTAGCATGGGACTTTCGATGGGCTGTGAGTTTGGTATGAGCTAGGTTGTGTGGTTTGTGATTTGGTGAACGAGGTAGTGGGTCAAATTTACTTTTTCTTCTTCGGTTATTTGGTGAACGAGGTGTGGGTTCGTGATTGTGTTTTAAGGTTGTGTTTGGTTGCTAAGAAAGTGCAAAAAAAGCTAGAATTATTTTTTTTTAATTCAAACTTTCAAAAAAAAAACTTATTGGTCTAACATGGATTTTTTTTTTTTTTTTTAAATTTTGACATGGCATTTTTAATAGCAATTAAAATTTTTTTAATCATTTTATTAGCCGTGTTGACTGTGCACACCGTTAGTGAGTTAATAATAAAGACCAAATTGACTACAATCCCAAAATGTAGGGACTAAAATAGAGTTTTTGCCTTTTTTTTTTTAAATTTTTTTAAGGAAACTGATTTTCTTTCTTTCATTCCTCACGTTGTTGTCCCCATCAATCACAATACAAAGACAGTGTGGGTAACTAACTGTTGAGGGCCATTTATGAGCATCCAAGTGAAAAGAAAGAAGGCCCAATAACAAGGGCAACAAAGAATCGACAAAAGTAGACAGCAAAACCATTAGGCCCAAACGGCAGGAATGATGGATCACAGGCCCAAGAAATAAACAAATGGGTCTTGAAGAGGCAAGTGGGCTTAAAGAAGCCCGGAAAGAGAGAAATAGCATCCCATGGGCAGTGTATGAGATAGAAAAGCGAGAAAGGGCCGCTGCAGGCCCAAAGTAATGCAAACTAAGAAAGTAAGGGGTTTTGGCAGGCCCATAAACCCCAAGGATGAAAATAAAGTTATTGGGTCAGGGAAGCCCAAAGAAGTTAGTAAAAAGCCCATGGGAATGTAGAACTAGCAAAAGGGCCGAGGAAGCCCAAAGAAAGCAAACGGGCCGAGGATGCCCAAAGGAAAGTCAAAAGGGACATAGGAGCCCATAAATGAAAGCAAACCAGTGGCCATGCCAAGCCACTGAAAGAAGGAATGAACGGCTGGCCTAAAAGAGGCCCAGTAGGATTAAGTTGTTACGGCAGGAATAACAGAACGACATTGCAAGAAATAAAGGAAACCAAGTAGTGGGCCAAAGAAATGTAAGACCCATCATCAAGTAAAGCCCAGCTCGTGAGTGGAGCAGGAAAACAAAGAATGGCCCACGTAAAATAACGAAGAAGTGAGGCAGACTGTGCAAACAAAGCCCCAGACCGCAGCAAACGCATGAGCAACAGGCAGATTTTTGGACATATCTGAAAGGAAAGCACACGCAAGGCCCAGACATCACCAGCCTGTACCCAGCCAATATGGGACGTGGTGGGGTCATGGGTCAGAGGTAAGAGGTAAGGGGGGTATGGTTTGGTGGTGGGGAGAGGGGAAAATACCTATTTTGTGGCTCCTGCCCAAGTCCTTTTGGGAGGTACATCCTGCTAGGATGACAGACCACCCAAAAGAGGCAAGGTTGAGGGGGGAACCGTTGGGTGCATGCCTTGAGGGAAAGAGAGAGAAAACATTTACACCGTGACAGGAAAGAGTGCTACGGTGGACTAACGAATGAAACAAACCTGCCTTTGTCTGGCGAGGGTGAGTGGTACACAGACGAACCCTTTGGTGGTCGGCAAGTACGCCCAGACCAGACAAAGGCGGTTAAGGGGCAAAGTGGTAAAATCTGGTCACGGCAGACACTATAAAAGGACCTTTGCCGTGCCCTGAAAAAAGGATCGAAAAACAGAGTAACACAAAGTACTAGGAAAAAATAAAAAGAAAACAAGAGAAAGATAAAAGATAAGAGAGAAAACAGAAGGAAAAAGAGAGGTAATACAATGGGCATGCACCAGTAGGTCGATTTCCCTCTCTCCCCCTTTAAATCCTGCTCTCTTCCAAAACATAACAAGTATTCTTTTTTTTGGGCACTAACCATTCAGGTCCGGTTCCCTCAAAGCCATTAATCCCCACGGTAGAATCTTTCCTAGGAGATTATTTGCATTGAGAGGAGGCATTCTCCCCTCTCTGGTTTTGCTTCAACGGGCCAAACTTGAACTTGACTTTATGCTTCATTCTTGATTGATTCATGTTATCTTCTTTCTCCTTTATTTCCCTTCGTAAATGACATTGTTATGACTGTAGTTATGTTTCATAAGTAGTGACTACTTGGCCATTTTCCATTAAATAGTTAGAGTACTTTGTTTTGTTATTATTATTATATCTGTCTGCCGTAACTCATCTAAAACAGCTCTGTCTGCCGTAAGCACACTCCTGGCAGACGAGGCATAGTTTGTGCGCAAGCTGGCCCAAGTTGAGTTCCAGTTGGACCGGTCTCAACTCCCCTTACTCAGAAACATTCGGGCCCATTACCTAGAAGGCAGCCCAGCCCAACGCACAACACAAAAAAAAGGGCCCCCACACTAACTAATACTGTTGAAGCAATCTTGCTTTTATCCCTTCATTTTCTCTCTCTCTCTCTCTCTCTCTCTCTCTCTCTCTCTCTCTCTTTTTTTTTTTTTTCCAGGTCATAAAGCAGAAAACTTATCAACTTTGTTGAGTGACCCTAAAAAAAAAAAAAAAGGCTCTGCCACTATTCATTCCTTTCCCCCCCCCCCTCCCCCACCTCTTTTTCTTGTAGTATTTAAATGGTATCAACTATCAATAATTGTTCAAGTTTTATTGATGTTCATCCTATAGGGGTAAGTCATACCATTTTTCCCCATATTAATTCAAGCACACATTCGAAATTTGTTAAATTGTCAATTATTGGAGTAAATACCACTTTCAAATGAATTCATCGTTAACATTACTTCTATTATGCACTAATCTTAAAAAAATTCACGTCAACAATCATAAAAATTTGTGTCACCAAATGTATTGTTTGAAATTTGGTTCTAAGTGCCAAATCCCTTTGTTTAGAAATTTGAAGGAAGTTCGTTTCAAAAGAAAAAGAAAATTGAAAAGGAAGTTGTGATTAAAGGGCTTGCACAGCTATTGAGTCATATATGGGCTATGGCTATGACTGTTCAGCCTAAAGACCAGGAAAAAATAGGCTGAAACTGGGTGAGCTGGCCCAAGTATCAGAGTGGCTGTGTCACCCAATATTTGTAATATCTTAACACAAATGTCCACAAATCCAAACTCCAACCACCCTTTATATAGTTAAATCCTAATAAGTATGTGGTTGTGTAATCAGCATCTGAGCCAAGCCTAAACTAGGCCTAAAACTTCAATGTCCAGAAGCTTAGGCACAGAATTTCAGCCCTCTTAATAAGTTAAAACTATTTTAGACTCCTCTAAGCAAAATTTGGAAAACTTTGCAAAAGGCCCATTGACTCTTTATCTCATATTCCCTTTACCTTAGTCCACCTTGTACTGAAGCCCAACAATGCCCATTCGGCCACGTCTAACTCCTCCAACTCAGAATTGATGGTTATCCCGACTCTCCTCACCAAGCGCTTGTGCTCAACTGTCCATTCTCCCTGTAGAAAACTCACATAGCGTTGAGGCTTTACTAAGTACTTATTCTCGGCAATCTTTTGTTGAATATCACAATTTTCAATATTTTGGAATGGACTAATCTGTGTCTTATTTACACAAAATGTATCACTCTTTGAAACCACTCCATCTAAAATTTCATGCCCAATGGTGCTCGGCTTGCTTTGTTTGGTGGTTTTATTTCTTCCCTCTGCGTTTGTAAATACAGGTCTTCGAGTCCATTTCCTATTGTAACCTCTCTCAATCCCATAGATATTAGAACCAAGAAGTCTAAAGCTACAACTGTTTTTGTCAGTCCTACTCAAAACTGTGGAAGCTTTCCCTCCAAATAGTAGCTAAGGTGGGGATTCTGCATCTAGAAACTTGCAAGATGGAAAAGCGCATGGAACCTGTCCTCATCTTAACTCCAAAACTATAGAAGAGCAAGGGTCCTATACAGTTGTAGATTCCACATAACACAATCAATCAGCTTTGACCTAAGGAGGAAAAAAATTGATAAGAGAAAGATAGGAGGGAGAAAAAAAAGGTTATCATAATGAACCAATTGCAAATTATCTACCACCTCAAGCATCAGCGTTGCATAATGAAATATTGTAGTTCACTCAACACGAACAATGTATATTAATGATAAACTATGAAATTTAAATTTTGGGGTCCAGCAGATCACTTGGTTTTTTTAGTATTCTCTGCAAAAAAATTCCGAATCTTCATTAAAGTAGAAGAGCCCAACAACAATGTATATTAATGATAAACTTTATCCCCAACAACATACCAACCCCTTTATCAACAACATTTTCAAACCATCTTAGGCACATAATGTGGTTTAGAATCATCCAAAAGTGGAGGTAATCCATGCCTTAATCTTCTTAAGTACAATGAAATACCTCATTTGATCAAATAAATCAAACTCATTAACCTACATACAATTGGCATATAAAGTGATCAACTTTAATAGAACTAGCTAAAATATAGAAAAATAAAACCCAGTACCTGAACTAAAAAATCCCAAGCATGCAAATTGTAATCACAAAAAAGAAAAGAAAATAATATTATTGTTAAAATTTAAAACTTTATCCCAAAAAAATACCATGCCAATATCAACAACATTTTCAAATCAATCCTAGTCACAAAATGTGACCCAGAATCATCCAAACTAAAAGCCACCCATGCTTAATTTTCTTAGGTACAATGAAATCACAGGGACAGAACCAGGATTTGAACCTGGGAAGGCCAAAGCTTAAAAAAAAAAAAATATATATATATATATATATATATATATATGAAAATAAAAAGTTTTGGAGAGAAATTTTGTAGTTCTAAAAAAATGTTTCATAATTTCCATATTTTGTAGTTCTATTGTACCAAAAATTAGTCAAACAAAAAAACAAACAAATAAATATGCCCTTACAAGCCACAACAATATTAATGTTTGTTGAGGGCCATTTGTGGAAGCCCAGGCAAACAGAAAAGCCCAATAATGAGGGCCACAAAGAATTAGCAAGATAAATAGCAAAAAACCCATTAGGCCCAAGCGGCAGGAATAATGGATCACAGGCCAAACAAATAAATAAATGGGTCTTGAAGAAGCAAGCGGGCTCAAAGAAGTCAGGAAAGAAAGAAGTAGCATCCCATGGGCAGAGTATGAGGTAGAAAAGTGAGAAAGGGTCGCCGCAGGCCCAAGGCAATGCAAACTAAGAGAGTAAGGGGTTTTATGGCAGACTTATGAACCCCAAAGATAAAGATAAGGATAAGGTTATTGGGCCGGGGAAGCCCAATGAAGTTAGTAAAAAGCCCATGGGAGTGTGGAATTAGCAAACGGGCCGAGGAAGCCCAAAGAAAGCAATCGGGCCATGGATGCCCAAAGGAAAGCCCAAGGGACATAGGAGCCCATGAGTAAAAGCAAAACAGTGTCCATGACAGGCCACTGAGAAAAGGGATAAACGTCTGGCCCAAAAAGAGATCCAGCAGGATTAAGTTATTACGGCAGGAATAACAGTTTAACGTAGCAGGCAAAAAAAAAGAAAATCAAAAGTGGGCCAAAGAAACGTAAGGCCCATCATCATATGAAGCCCAGCTCCTGAATGGAGCGGGAAACCAAAGAAAAGCCCACATGAAGGGCCAGAAAACGCAGACGGAGAGTCTCCAGGTCAAGGTAGACACATGAGCAGCAGGCAGACTCTTGGACGAATCTAAAAGGGAAGCACGCGCAAGGCACCACTAGCCTATACCCAGCCAATATAGGACATGGTGAGGCCATGGGCCAGAGGTAAGAGGTAAAGGGGGTATGGTTTGGTGGTGGGGAGAGGGGAAAAGATCTATTTCACGGTTCCTGCCCAAGCCCTTTTGGGAGGTACGTCCTGCTGGGATGACAGACCATCCAAAAGAGGCAAGTTTGGGGGGGAACCGTTGGGTGCATGCCTTGAGAGTAGAGAGAGAAAGCATTTATACCGTGGCAGGAAGAGGTGTTACGGTATACAGAGGAACAAAACAAACCTTCTTCTGTCTGGCAAGGGTGGATGTCGCACAGACCTGGTGGTCGGCAAGTACGCCCAGACCAGACAAAGGCGGTTAAGGGACAAAACGGTAAAACATTGGTCACGGCAGGCACTATAAAAAGGCCCTTGCCGTGCCCTGAAAGGAGGACCGAAAAACAGAGAATATTTCACGAGGTGAAAAGAAAAACAGAGAAAGAAGAAAAGAAAAAAGATAAGAAAGAAAAACAAAGAGGAAAAGAAAGGAAACTAAGGAAAAAGGAGAGTTAGCTCAATGGGCATGCACCAATAGATCGGTTTCCCTCTCTCCCCCTTTAAATCTTACTTTCTTCCAAAACGTAAATAAGGACTCTTTCTTTTTTGGGCAACAACCATTCAGGTCCGACTCCCTCAAAGCCATTAATCCCCACGGCAGGATCTTTTTCCTGGGAGATTATTTGCGTTGAGAAGAGGCGTTCTCTCCTCTTTGGCTTTGCTGCGGCAGACTAAGCTTAAAACTTGATTTATGCCCATTTAATTAGCTAGTATTATTTTCTTCATTTTCTCTGCGATTGACATCAATATGACCGTAATCATGCTTTATTAGTAAGGAGTACATAGCCACTTATTTAAATAGTCAGAATACTCTGTTTTAGTTATTATTATATCTGCCTGCCGTAACTCGTTTGCGGCAGTCCTGCTTGCTGTAAGTTTGCTCCTGGCAGACAAGGCATAAGTTTGTGCACAAACCGGCCCAAGTTGAGTTACAATTGGATCGGCCCTAGCTCCCTTACTCAGAAACACTAGGGCCTATCACCGCAGGAGGCAGTCCAGCCCATTACCGCAGGAGGCAGCCCAATACACCATATACAAAAAAAGGCCCCACATCAATGTTAAATTGTTAATAATGTGTTAGATACACCAACTAAAAAAAGGGAAAAAAAAGAAGAAAAGATTACAATGAGTCACTTGTGACTAAGGGAGCTATATCACCAAGTACACAATTATGCCAAACTTGAAACTCACAACCAGACTTAGAATATCTGGCTAAAGAATGAGCAACAAAATTGCCTAGACGTTTCACATGAGAAAAACTACAAAAAAAGAAATCACCAGCTAGTTCAAAAAAATGGGAACTGCTTCTTATTCTTTGTAGGCCCGTTTAAAAATTAGTGTGGTTGTATCCATAAATGTCAAACGCTTCTATTTCTCTAGTGAACAATTTATGTCGACACATAGATTTTTTGTGTTATGTTAGTCTGTTGTAATAGGGCTAATTTAGACATTTCCATTTTATTAATTTTTACAAGATGTTTTGATTGCTTTCTCATTTTTCCAATTTAATCTTTGGGCACTACTAGAAGGTAAAAGAGTAGGGTGTTCCCGTGTTTGCCTTATTATAACCTTTAGTGTGTGTCATGATTAAGTGCCTTCAATTATTTTTTCTTAATTAAAAAGTCCACTAGAGAGGAGGTTAAACTGAGAGAAATAGAAGAGATTGCAGATTGTTCGCTAGACTAAGAGTGTTTTAAGGGTTAGACAATTTGTGGTTTTGTGTTTAGTTAACAAAGAAAATATGGGATTTTTTTTTCTTTCTATTTTTGTTATTTGACATCACAATTTTTTTTTAATTAATTTTTATGGAACAAAGTAAAGTTTAGCTCCAATTCAGCTTAAAACTATTTTCTCCAATTCCTTACGTGGCAATTTAAAAGGCTATTCATGTATATTATTTAAATAAACCACATACCTTATTAAAAAAGTCTGTGAGAGCTGCACATAGCTGGTCTCTTTTATGAGTTTATCATCATATAGTGGGTTGCAAGATGATGACTCTATATCAATTTAGAGTTAAACTTCTTTCTTGTAATATTCAAGAAAATATTGCGTCCCACTTGAGCTTCTCTTTGTTTGTTTATTATTACCCCTTTGTTTGTTTATTTTATTATTATCATTACTATTTTAACAAATAAATTCGAACCACTTTCTCTCGTTGATGATTGCAATTATTGAATTATTTGACATCACAATTTATTTATTTTGTTCTAGGGACAATTCAAGAAAATATTTCGCCCCAATAGAGTTCCTTTGTTTTGTTTTGTTTTTTATTTTTATTATTTTTATTTTTTATATGAATAAAAAATGGGTAGAAGGGGGCAATCTGAGTTGGCGTTTTCCATAATGACCATAGTGACATTTTACCCGCTGGGCTCGGGCCTATGAGAGCAGACGATCCAAATGAGCCATAGCTCTTTGTTTGTTTATTATTATGATTGTTATTTAAAGAAAAATTAAAGTTAGAAACAAGTTGCCATGGCCCTATGAGCTATACCGGTTAATAAAATTTCAAAGCTTTGACAAAGGGCTTGCAATGAAATTGAAGTACTTTTTTCACCTGTAAATAAAATCAATACAAATTATTTGTGTCAAGTCTCAACACACATTAAAAAAAAAAAAAAATTGTTTGTGTGCACTGAGAGAGAGAGAGAGAGACCTTTGGATTTCATCATCTCTTTTTTTTTTTTTTGGTAAAAAGGGGAATGACATTAAACTAAATAGAAAGCAAAGAATCAGGGCACAGCCTGTTTACAAATAGACCATGGCTATCAGCCTCAAAGAAAGGAATAACGTCCACAGGTGGACTAGAGAACACAGTAAAATCAGCACCCATATAAGTGCCTAATTTAGCCATACAGTCTGTGCATCTATTGACTTCCCTATAGACATGTCTAAATCTTAACTAAGGGATCTGAGAAACCAACTGCCGGCAATCATCCATGAGGGAGGAAATAATAGAATTAGCGTTTTTCTGATGAGAGAAAGCATCTACAATGGCTTTGGCATCCATTTCAATGATCACAGCTTGGATGTGAGCTTGTAAGCATAAGAAGAGGTCATCTCGAAGAGCCCACAGCTCAGCAAGAAAACTGTTTGCTGACCCAATTTTTCTAGCGTAACCAACGACCCAATTCCCTTTCTCATCTCTAATTACACCTCCTCCTCCAGCCAAACCGAGACTCCCACTTGATGCTCCGTCCGTATTAAGCTTTATCCATCCAGTATCGAGCTTCTCCCACCGGATCCTTCTCAAAACCCATTTTTTGGTAGCTGTAAAGCTACACGCACAGTGCATATATTCTAATGCTCGAGCCTTTATATCTTTAGCAAGATTAGGATATTGAGATCTTCCTTTGAAAACAAATTGATTTCTATTTTTCCAGATCAACCAAATAGCGAATAGAAACACTTGATGCCATTGGGGCTGCCCTTCATCAGATTTGGAATTAGCCCTACAATTGGAGGTGAGCCAATCTTCTAAACTCTCTGTAAAAAAAGATGGATCTGTTGGCGGTACACCAAGTTGGAGCCAAATATTCCTGACCAAGGGGTAGCCACGCAAAGCATGTAAAATCGATTCAGAGCCAACCTGACAGGTAGGACAAACAGTATCCAAATTCAGCCCTCTTGCCGAGAGGCATTCCCTCACACCAATGCTTTTGTGCATACACTTCCAAACAAAGGTTTGGATTCTAAGCAAGGTTTTAAGCTTCCAAATCCATTTCCCCCTGAAGGGAGCTTCAATATCAAGTTCTAACGTTAAAAGGCACGCTGATTTCATGTCAAAATCACCTTTAGGGGACAAATTCCAAGCTAGCTTATCTTCGAATCTAGAAACTAGAGGGATTGGGGTAGCTTGGATGACCCTTTTAATGTTGTTTGGTAGTTCCATTTGGATGTTTGACCAATCCCAACCCCCTGGATGTCCAACATCTTTAATTTTGAGGTGCAAAGATTCCCGGGTCAAAGGGCCTTGGATGGATTGTCTAAGGGGGCCGAGAGTTGACCAATTATCTTGCCAAAAATCAAGATTACTATCAAACCCTGGAATCCATCTAACACCCTTTCTAAAAGTATCCTCTCCTTTTTTCAAGCCCTTCCAAATTCTTGAGCTAGATAGCTGGTTCTCATTCCTCGAATTAACTCGTTGATGATTACAATATTTCAACCTTAAGACCCTTGCCCATGGAGCATTTTTTCACTGTGAAATCTCCAATTCAACTTCGTAAGCAAAGTCGTGTTCCTTCCTTTGGCCGTTTGTAGTCCCAGCCCCCCATGCTCTTTTGGTCTTGTTACCTTCCTCCAACCCACCCAATGCATTTTTTTCCTATCTTCAGATGAACCCCAAAGAAAGTTCCTATTAACTCTGTCAATCCCCTCCAGAACCTTACTAGGAAGCATATTGCACTGCATAACATAAGCTGGTATGGTCGAAGAAGAAGCCTGGATGAGCACTGCCCTTCCTGCCAAAGACAAAAGGTTCGCCTTCCAACTAGCCAGCTTCTTCTTAACTTTATCCAAGACAAAATTAAAATCCTGATTGGATCTCCCACGGTGCTTAATGGGTAATCCAAGATACTTCCCCAAGCAGTCCGTCGCCTGAAACCCGAGGGTGGAGCTCAACGCTTCCTTACTATCTTGATCAATATTCGAGGAGAAGAAGACTCTTGACTTGGCATCACTAATAGTCTGACCTGAAGCCTTACAAAACATGTCAAGCACCTCGTTAACTACCTCACAATTTTCAGGAGTGGCCTTGGCAAAGAGAACCAAATCATCGGCAAAGAAAATGTGAGAGAAGGAGGGTCCACTTCTAGAGGCTTTAACCGGCTTCCACAACCCCACTTCACACTTCTCTTGGATCAATTGGCTTAGAAAATCCATACACATGATGAAAATATAGGGTGATAGGGGGTCTCCTTGTCTTATCCCTCTCGTAGGTTCAAAAGGCTCAAGGCTTCCTCCATTGAAGAGGATGGAAGTAGTAACCGTAGTGATACAACTTATGATAATCTCAATGAGAATGTCCGGAAAATTAAATCTTTGCAGCATGCATCTAATAAAGCTCCATTCCAGCTTATCATAAGCCTTCTCTAGGTCAATCTTGAGCGCCATATACCCCACT
Organism: Quercus tomentella; assembly: GCA_028535165.1. Classification (NCBI taxonomy): domain Eukaryota; kingdom Viridiplantae; phylum Streptophyta; class Magnoliopsida; order Fagales; family Fagaceae; genus Quercus; species Quercus tomentella. Next base: position 6,448,421 of record JAPQVY010000089.1, read on the forward strand.
TTACCTCTGGTTTTACCTATTGTATGAATAATCTCTTGAACAATAATTGCATTGTCCACCCCCTTTCTACCGGGCACAAACGCAGCTTGATAAGGAGATATAATCCTGTCCAAGAGAGGTCGGATTCTTCCAACCAACACTTTAGAGATGATCTTATATACCGAATTACATGGGCTGATAGGACAGTAGTTTCCAATGGACTCGGGACCTTGCACCTTTGGAATTAGCACAATACTGGTACTGTTGAGATACTTTAGGATTTTCCTTTCCCTAAAAGCCTTCTTCACCTCTTCTCTAACCGAATCACCAACAGTGATCCAAAACCTCTGAAAGAACCCTGCATGCAACCCATCTGGTCTTGGGGCTTTAAAAGCCTTTAAGGACCATAAGGCAGCGGAGATTTCTTCTTCAGTCACCAAATGGCTGATACTAGCACTCTCTTCCTCCGAAATCCTGGCTTGCCAATGAGAGTTATAGCTAAAATTCCCAGATGCCGACTCCTGAGCTGTGGTATAAAGCTTATAGAAACCCTCTCTGAAAAAATTCATTACTTCTCTCTCCTCCATAATCCAATCACCCGCTCCATTTTTAACTGAAGTAATCAAATTCTGCTTCCTTCTAGTCAAGGCCGAAATGTGATAGAAAGAAGTATTTCGATCTCCCAAAACCAGCCAATTAATTCTAGCTTTTAGAGCCCAAAATTCGGTTTCTTGGCCGTACACGACATCCAAATCCTTAAGAAGCTGAGATTCCAAATGAATCAGAGATGGAGAGGGGTTAATTGCCAGATCCGTTTGATTCCCATTCAGCCTAGCCATAATTTTCTTTTTTTTTGCAAATATATTCCCGAAGTGGTGCTTATTCCATGAGCTGGCCTTCTTCACAAAATTTTCAATATTCTCCAGCAACTTTTTCGAATTCTTCCAAGCATGACTAACCACCGTCGGAAAAGAAGGATTAGAAAGCCAAAAGCTTTGAAATCTAAAAGGCCTATTGAGATGGATCATCCTTCTAGGCATTGTTTCAAGCAGTATCGGACAGTGATCGGAGTGGCACCTCGTGAGATGGGAGATTCTAGCTTCGGGATAAAGCAAGCACCAGCTCGAGCTCATAAAATATCGATTTATCCTCTCCTGAATGAAAGAGTTAGTATCCCTCTTATTGGTCCACGTAAATCTTGGGCCATTAGAACCCAAATCCACCATATTGCATTTATTAAGGCACTCCTTGAAAAGAAGGACCTATTAATGCTCACAGGCCTACCCCCAAATTTATCTTCATCAATTAGTGGTTTATTAAAGTCCCCAGGCTATCACCCACGACTTATTATGCATACCCGCAACATTAGACAAATTATTCCACAAAACACATCTTTCTGCACTTCTAGGACTGGCATAAATTGCAGTAAATAACCAAGAAAGGTTAGAGGAGAGTTCCTTAACTTCCACATGAATTTCTTGTTCCATGTTGGCAAGTTGCTCGACCTTCACCAAATCTGAATTCCATAAGAGCCATAACCCTCCAGTATAACCAATTGTCTCTGTGTGAATTGCACCATCAAAAGGGAGTCTATCTGTTATCTCCCTAGCTCTTTCTCCCCCAAGTCGAGTTTTCATAATCACCATAATAGCAGGATTATGATCTCTAACCAAATCCCTCACATATTGCTGAAAATTGGGCTTGAGCACGCCCCTACTGTTCCAGACGATAATATTCATTATTAATTGATGGCTTGGGGTGAGGCACTCATCAACAGGGGGCATCAACTCCACCTCCAATCTTAAAAACCATCCCATCCTCACTAGCACTTCCTTTTTCCTCCCCTTCCCTAGACAGAGAATTAGACAGAGCTTCAGAATTCCCATCTTCAACTTTCTTGCTGTTGAGTAAACACTGAACTCCAATGACGGTTTGGGCACTTAAAGAAGCTTTGTTGCATGTCGTTTCACCATTATAGATAGATTCTCCTCTGGATTCATCTCGAGCGGCACTGGAGCTTGAGAGACCTGCGAAGTCATCCTCCACACAACTGCGATCCACACCTCCGGTATCTTCACTTCCCTTCCCCCTAGAAAGATGACCCACTTCGGACTGAAAAGAAGCTGCGAACTTGAATGGAGCATTGGAATTTTTCCCGAAGCTATCGGCGCTTTTCCAAGACCAAGACTGAGAAGCTTCAGGAATAAAACTAATTTTAGGATCCACGGCTCTGTTTGAGTTAGATGAGGACGCCCTATTTCTTGCAAGCCTTTTTTACCCCTTACTGATGGACCTGTATTCGTGTTGGAATTCCTCCTGAAAGTCCCAGAAGCTTCAAGATGGTTTACTGTGAAGCCCATGCAAGATGGCCCAACTTGATTAATCTTCACATCAAGCTTGGAATTACTTCTCCTAAACAAGTTGGCCTCTTTGGCCCAGCCCACTTTAGATGAATTAAAATCAAGCCCTTGTCCAGCCTCATGGTTTGCCGTTATCATCCCAGGAACAATAGGGCCCTCCATTGCCGTGGCATTCCTTGGCTGCCTTTGTCTTGTCTTTCTACGTGTCACAATCATCCATGGACCGTACAGATCATTGTCCGTATCCGCTCCACTACCATCTGACATACCACTCCCTGGATTTGTACTATCCACAGCATGCGTTGCGTGTGAGTTAGCGGGTTGATTTTCATGCTCATCGTTAACTACTTTCCCCGGCGCCTTTGGATTCCGGATAGTGTACGGGTACACCTCCTTCCTATGGCCTACCCTACCACAGGAAAAGCATAGCTTATGAATACCTTCATAAGTCACCGGCTGCTCAAACCTGCCGATGAGGACCGTATTGATGAGAGGTTTGTTAATGTCGATCTGTGCACATAACCTCGCGTACTCCCCTCTCGCTTTCGTGGCAGTATGAGAATCTATTCGTAGGACCTTACCAATAGAGTCACCAATCTGTTTGAGCACCTCTGTTTCATATAGCTCCATGGGAAGTTGATGAAGACGAACCCACACAGCTATGGAGTTAACATTGGCTGTGGCTGGTTTGAATAGTGGTTCCCATGGCCTGATGGAGAGAAAATGTCCACCAATGAACCACGGACCTTTATCTAAGACAGCATTTAAATCTTCTTTTAGTGAGAAACGGACTGAATAGAAACCGTGGCCTAGACCCACCAAATCAATCCTCCCAGCTGGTTTCCATAGCAGGTTGAGTTTGTTTTGGAGAAAAATGAAACCAACTGCCTTGCCAAAAGGTTTTATAATCAACATTAAAGCCCAAGGACTCCTAATCCTCAGTTTGGTTTCCCTGGACAGTTTCACCGCTGCTAGACCTTCACGTAAATCCAACATTTCATCGTCTGATTCGGCTTCATCCTCCATAAGGTCAGTGAAATCAAAAGCCTTGGCAAAGGCTCCTGGAATTTCTCCCACTAGCTTGTCCTTAAAGGACTTCTTAGGAGACCCCCATGCTGTTTGGTGCCCACGGGAGGAGCCACCTTCGCTGGTACCATCGTTGAACCCGGCGTGGTGGACGTCTTTAACCTTTTTTTTGCTACGTGAAATCTCCGCCTCTTCTTCCCTGGAGAGCACACGGTGCTTGGGTCGCTCCATTTCGTATTGAAATTAATATAGATTTCATCATCTCACGTGCCAGAGTAAGTGTATCCACAAAAAACCAATTTGAAGGAAACTCAGCTTTACAACGAGTAAATTCACTACGCAAAAAGGCACATCGAAACTGCGAGCATTATGAGCGGCCAACACTACATATCCCCCAGGTTTCTGACGGCTTCTTACAAACTGCAGTAGGTTGGTATCAGGTCCTCCATCCTACATTTAATTCACAAAACTAAAGTTAACTTGATTGTAATCAAGTCTGAACTTTACTGAACAACAATAAGTAAAATATGGGCACTAATAAGTTTAATGATTGCTTAACAACCTATCTAAATAAACAAGGAGTTTTCCAACCCTCATTAGCAACACACTACAGCCAGGAAACAGAGCCTGTCCTCAGGGTATCTCACATCATGCTTAGGCCCAAAGTCCAAGGGCTACGCTTATCTGAAGCAAAGCTTGTTTACATTTTGGATCAGGTGATTTTTTGGAGGGGCATAAATCATGCCTATATTGCTAAATATAATATATTAGTAGTTAAATTAAGAACTTGATCTTGAAGTAAATGACATGAACCATAATAAAAAAAATTAAAAAAAAAAAATCTTATCAACAGACACGAACAAGGATAATTTACCATTCTTGTGTTTTTTGGTCTTAGCCTATAGGATACATTTTGATTAAATTTTATGCTTCATTCAAAGATATTAAAATTATGTATAAAAATGTTATATTTAAACTTTATGACTAGATAATTATCATTTTTGTCTATTTTCATAATTGTTATCAAATTTACTTATTAAAATTTTAAGAAATTGAAATAACTTTTGTAAATTTGAACTGACAAACTTTGTATAAATTCTACAATTCATTTAAGGTAATAGGCAAAACATATTCCTGTTTTAATTTTATTAAACATTTTATGTTTTAGTTTACTATCAAGAGCACTTGTGCTTTGCGTCTGAGCTTCAAAGGGCTATGCGGTGCTTGACGCTTTTATTATCAGTGCACAAGAGATTACAACTTGAGAGACCTAAATGACAAGTTACCTACCCAACGAAATAGAAAACAAAAGCCAATGAGCTAATGGCATCTCCTTTCTTTATAAAAACAAAGTGAAGGATGAAATCGTGGATTCAAGACCGAGCGAATGTGTATGTAACTTATCAATGAAAAAATATAAATAAAATGCAAAAATTCAATCAACCATTGAAATCAACTTCAGATTAAGTCATCCACAGTTACTTAACCATTTAAAACTATAAGCAAGATCGTTTCCTAAAATTGTGGTAGCTAGGTTTAGTAAATCACACATGCACTCATGACTATTGAACTTATAACCTCGTCATTTGGGCCAGAGCTTATTGGCTAAATAATTGCAGAACCATTTCTATTTTTATGGGTGTTCCTCAGCTGTTTAATGTCAGTTGTGGTCTTCTTTTCTAACAAATAACAAGATCCATCATTCCAGGACTTAACAAGTTGAAACATTTATAGGCTAAACTAGAGAACAAAGCTGGATGGACATTCAAACAAGTAAAATTCCTTGGAATTAGCCAAAAATTGGAGTAGAGCATAATACCCAATATACAAAAACCTTATTATAAATAGCATAAATCCTCTTTAAAGCTTTCACTTTATCTAGATAGACAATTTGAGTTAGACCATATTTTCAGAATCAAAACATTTCCTCACTACATGCATGACTTTTTGACCTTCCTCATCATAATTCCATATTATTAAGGTACTTCAAAAATGAATGTGCTCAATTCAGATTCCAGGCATTTCCATCATCCTATAGCTCTTCACATCCTTAAGTGCGCCATAATGTGTCCATGTCCAACAGACCAATTTACAAATCATCCAATCAGAATGTGCTGGTCATACAAACTATAAATTATGTCTAGTTAAGTCACAGCTTTACTACTGTCAGAAGCATTATGCAGGAACTTGTGATAAAAAACAATTTGTTTGTTGGTCTTGGTCCTAACCATGAGTTCTTACCCTAATCATGTTTGAATACAGAAATTTTCAGATAGGCGTAAGATTATTTTAGACTATGGAGTTTGAAGTACTTTCTATGTTTCCACTTTTACTTACCACCTTAGAATTTGGTATCAATTGATTACTCCAGGCATATATATGCTACTTCTGTATGCTTTCTAGACATGCAAATACAAACGCACACACAATCCAAGGTTCCTTCAAAAACGTGGAAGCAAAGTATAAAGTCATAAAATTATTTTTTATAACATATACTGAGAAAATGAAAAGAAAACAAGAAACTTTGGAGTCATTTTATGACTAAAGAATTGAATAATATACTTAAGTCTTTATAAATCTTCATGTGGCACATAATAAATTATATTCCATGATCACATCAATAAATGGTCCCAGGCACAGACAAGTGGAGAAGAGTTATTACAAAATTTGAATTAATTGCCCATACATATGACACAAAATAGAAGCTGTAACTTTTTATTTATTTATTATTATTAATATTTTTAACTTCTTTAATGGGACTGCGTATCAAACAATTAAAATGTAGAATACCTTGGAACATCAGGTTTGTTGACCATACGGGTTGTAATGCCATGAACATGTGAATTTGGAACAAAGCATTGAGGGTTTACTAGAGTCTGGAAAGTGCTGTTTTCACCACCCTCAAGATCTCTAAGTGCAATCTCAATGATACGTTCATTCTCTCTGCTAAAACCAGTTGTCTCGATGTCAAAAACAATAACGGTCACAAGGCTAGCCAGTTCCTTATTCTCAGCAATCTTTTGTCGAATATCACAGTATTCTATATTTTGGAATTGACTAATTTCTGTCTTATTTACACTAAATGTATCACTTTTTGAAACCACTCCATCTAAAATTTCATGCCCAATGTTGCTTGGTTTGCTTTGCTGGGTGGTTTTATTTCTTCCCTCTGCGTTTGTAAATAAAGGTCTTCGAGTCCATTTCCTATTGTAACTTCTCTCAAGCCCATAGATATTAGAACCAAGCAGCCTAAAGCTAGAACTGTTTTTGTCAGTCCTACTCAAACTGTGGAAGCTTTCCTTCCAAAAATTAGCTAAGGTGGGGATTCCGCATCTAGGAACTTGCAAGATTGAAAAGCACATGGAACCTGTCCTCATCTTAATTCCAAAACTATAGAAGAGCAAGGTTCCTATACAGTTGTAGATTCCACATAACACACAATCAATCAGCTTTGACCTGGGGAAGAAAAAAAATTGATAAGAGAAAGATTGGAGGGAGAAAAAAAAGTTATCACAATGAACCAACTGCAAATCTACCACCTCAAGCATCAGTGCTGCATAATGAAATATTGCAGTTCACTCAACACGATCAATGTATATTAATGATAAACTATGAAATTCAAATTTAAGGGTCCAGCAGATCACTTGATTTTAGCATTCTTCCCAAAAAAATTCCAAATCTTCATTAAAGTAGAAGAGCCCAACAATGTGACATACATCATCCAATATACAAAGCCAATCAAGCTCTAAGATGCATACTATAAGCCAATTAACAATGTGTCTTTTACCAGACCAAACCACCTTTCAAACCCAAGAAAAACCAGAATAAAAGGCTTCCAACCAGACAAACCAAGGGTACCTACAAAAAATGTGCGTAATGTGACTCAGAATCATCCAAAAGTGGAGGTAATCCATGCCTTAATCTTCTTTAAGTACAATGAAAAACTTAAAATTACAACAAAATAAAATACCCCATTTGATCAAATAAATCAAACTCATTAACCTGCACACAATTGGCATATAAAGTGATCAACTTTAATAGAACTAACTAAAATTTAAAAACAGAAAACCCAGTACTCAAGGAACTTTAAAATTCCAATCAAGCAATTTGTAATCACAAAAAAGAAAAGAAAGGAATTATAATCGAAAAATCAAAATTTCATCCCCCAAAACATACCAAATCATTACCAGCAACATTTTCAAATCAATCCTAGTCACAAAATGTGACCCAGAACCATCCAAACTAAAAGCCACCCATACTTAATTTTCTTAGGTACAAATACAATGAAATCCTCAAAATTACAACAAAAAGAAACACCCCATTTGATCAAATAACTCATACTCATTAACCCACATATAACTGGCACATAAAGTGATCAACTTTAATAGAACCAACTAAAACATTTATAAAAGAAGAAGACCCAGTACTCTTTTCTGACACAGACACAAATAGTAAACAAGAATTTCTGCTAAAACAGTATTGCTGAGTTCAATTTGATTTGTTTTTCATTTCATAGAGCATAAACAGAAACAAAAATCAGTTCCAAGTTCATATTATCTTTTTCTTTTTCTCACTTCATTTTCTAAGAAACCAATAAGAGAGAGAGAGAGAGAGAGACATGCCTGGTAACTGTTAAGATTGAAACCCAAAAAACAAGCGGATTTGTATGAGATTTGAAATGTGATATTTTATAGTGAAAAAAGAGAGAAATAGACTTTATTTCGGATGGCTTTTGGAGATGAGAGTTTTTGTGAGAGAAGCAACTGTGACAGTAAGAAAGCAATGTTGAGGAAAACCATAAAATAAAATTTAAAAAAAATAAATAAATAATTTTAGTATTTTTCAAGTTTCAACTTCCAACCTAAACTTTCGGATCCATGAATGATGCCCCATCCGGGTTCAACTCCTCTCAGGTTTTGTTCCTTATATTTTTTGGGATAATTATGTTTTGCCCACCTGTGATTTACCTTTAATTTTATGTGCCCACCCGTGGTTTAAATTTTGACACTTTACCCACCTGTAATTCTCACCGTTACCCAGCCGTAACCCACCTCTCCAATTTCCGTTACTCTAACACAGAAAAGGTAAAAAACAGAACTCCATATGGATCAAAACTCACTCTCTCCCAAAACTCACTCACTCCCATCCAACCCAACAAAGATCCTACACAATGCAATGCAATGCTAGTACGTGTCAAGTGCTTCTTCAAACAACTTAGTAAATCTAAAGCAACAAAACCAAATTAAATCCAAGAAAGAAAAAAAAAAAAAAAAAAAAAAAACCCAATAACCAGCAAGTGAGAATCAGACCCAGAAATGAAAAAACATCCAAATTTCTGAATTTCAAATTGATTTTCTAATTTAAGCAAATACCCACAAAAAATAAAAAAAGAAACTTCAGGTTATTAATCCTCCTGCACAATTTACAAACCATTTGAAGTGGTTTTTAATTTAAGCCAAAAATAACCAATAAGTAAGAAACTGACCCAAAAATAAAATAAGATCCAGAATTCTGAATTTCAAATTGACTTCTAATTTAAGCCAAAAAAAAAAAACCCACAAAAAATAAAGAAAAAATAAATTCAAATTATTAACCTTCATACACAATTTAGACGCATTTGAAGTGATTTTTCTCATCAAAATTAGAGGCTTTGAAATTTAAATTTCAAAACAAAAACCTGGAGGTGTAAGTCAAGAGATTGGGCCTGATGCTGTGTATTTGACTGCCCAAGAAATGAATAGGGAAAACACAAATTTGGATTCAAGGTTTAACATCACTTGGAATTTTCCAATGGGTTCAGGTGGTGCTCAATACTTGGTTCGATTGCATTTCTGTGATATTGTTAGTCGTGCACTTAACTTGCTGTACTTCAATGTATATCTCAATGGGTACCTTGCTTATGAGGATCTTGATTTTTCAGTACTTACGTCCCATGTGCTTGCATCTTCGATCTATGTGGATTTTGTTGTGGATCTTCGTTGGGTTGGATGGGAGTGAGTGAGTTTTGGGAGAGAGTGAGTTTTGATCCGTGTGGGGTTCTGTTTTTTACCTTTTCTGTGTTAGAGTAACGGAAATGGGAGAGGTGGGTTACGGCTGGGTAACAGTGAGAATCACAAGTGAGCAAAGTGTCAAAATTTAGACCATGGGTGGGCACATAGAATTAGAGGCAAACCACAGGTGGACAAAGTGTAATTATCCCTATATTTTTTTATACTCTGTCCAATTCTCATGCCATATCAGCAAAGTCTATATGAAGTGGGTCCCAGAAAAGTGTAGTTCTTACTTCTTATCATATTTATTTGGTTAATAAATCACTAATCCATGTGATGCACATGCAAATTATGTCATAAAAGTGATTTGATCATGTCATGAATTAATTAGGATAATTTTGATGGACTCCAAAATTGGTGATTTTAACCTATTCTTAGTTTAGATTTTTAATGGTATCTCTAGTGTCTTTTATGGTTATAATTTTTTTAGAAAATAAATAAGAAATAATCTTAGTTCATGGTGATTATTCTTTATCATCAAGTTAAGATATCAATTAATTTTTTGTGTATCGAATCAAATTTTTATTAGTTGAGCTATTTGGAATCCCGTTCATGGCCATTATACTTGATATATAGTTATTTTTCAATATGATAGGAATTAAAGACAATTTTAACAAAATTGCTGCTATATGTGATCACGAAGATGCCTTGCTAAAATAACAAAAACAAAAATTTCTTGTAATGGAGCTTTATCTCAAATTTTATTTTGTAGTATTAGAGCACTCGCATTAGTGCTTGTATAATAGAAAAAATACCACATTTTATCCAACTTAAGCCCAAAATTCACTCAAATTAGATTATGCAAAGTTATGTAAAAATACATGGTTGCTACAGTAGCCATGTAAATTTACACTAACACTATGCATTTTGCATTTAGTTTTTTATTTTTTATTTTATGTATCTTGAGGACAACAAAAAAAAAAAAAAAAAAAAATGAATGGTGATTGTTATGTGTGGAGAAAGAGAAACGATTAAAAAAATGAAGAAATTTTTTATTATTATAATGAAATGTAGTATAAAATAGATAATTTGACGTAGAGTGTTTTGAAAAATAAGTATGTAAAATAGAAAAAGTATGTTCTTATATTAAAATAAACAAAAAATTTTGGTATTGCACTAGCTAGTTGATAAAGTCAATAGTATGCTGTAACGTGAAGTTTTGCATATGCTCTACAAAGGGAAGTATTAGCATCTTGTGTGATTATGCCTTGCTTGAGATAGTTGGGCACGTAGGATAATAAGACAAATGCACTACAAGTAATGTTTACCAAACTGCCAAGAAAGGAAGAAAATTATGCATGGTGTTTTTTTCTTGAAGGAAATAGTTTTTCTTTCTTTCGTTCCCTACTCTGTTGTTTCCCCCACAATCACATTCACGATGAAAGAACAATATGGGTTAATATTGAAAAATTCTAAAGTCACAATTTTTTTAGGGGAATAATTATAAAAGTTTTCACAACCTTTTCCCAAAATTTGTTAATGTGGTAAGTTATTATTAGAACAGTATTTTTTTTTTCTCATTAACTCACTATTAACAATATCATTTTTATGATACATTAGTCACAAAAAACAACATCAATAATTAAAAATTTATAAAATTATAAAATTTGTTTGGATCTTTTGATTTATCACATGCCAAACCCCTTCAAAATAAGAAGTTAGAAAGGAAGTTAAACGCGTATATAGAAATTGAGCCTTACATTGGCCAACACTGTTTAGCTCAGAGAGTGAGAAACTATATGGGAGTAGTAAAGTGGGCTGAAAAACTATATGTGAGTAATCACTAATTTGAAACACCTTATTACAAATGTCTACGGGCCAAAACTTTGACCACCCTTTCTATGGTTGGGTGCCTTGAAAGTTCAATATCAAGAAGGGCACATGATTGTTGGCTAGGAATGGCCTACAACTCTTATAAGTTAAAAATTCTTTCAATCTCCCTAAGCAAAATAAGGAAAATTTAGCAGTAGGCCCACATGAAATTTCCAAAGTACAATTTTAAGAAAATTCTACCTCAAAATTCATCATACGCAAGAGATAGAACTTTATGTGTGTATAACCTAGTTTTTTTTTAATTTTTATTTTTATGAACAAAAAAATGGCTCATATGGTGCAATATCATTGCCCTAGCCCACTTAAACCCGAATTCTATGGCGTGGGACCATCGAAGCTGCTTGGGGCTATCCATGTGGGCACAACATTTTTAACTAAAGCGCCATGACTCAAATCACAACCCTTAGACTTGCAAGGGTGACGGTTTAAGGGACTCCTACCCTCAGGCTACCACACTTCGGTGGTATAACCTAGTTAGAGATACATAACAAAATCTCATAAATAAATGAAAAGTGGTCATGTTTAGAAAAAATAAAAAATAGAAAAAAGAAATGGTAGTAAGAAGTCATGACATGGATAAGTAAGATTAAAAAATATAAAAGATTAGATAAAAAAAAAAGAAAAAGAAAAAAAAGGAAAGTATATAACTTTAAGTTGTTGGCAAGCAAGAATATATTTCTTGCTTCCTTTTGTTTTTGTTCTTTCTTGTTTCCTTTTCTCTTGAGTTGGAGAACGAATTCATTTTTTGATACCATAGGATACACTATATATAGTAGAAGTCATTAATGAGTTCTTCATGACCTTAGTTCTACCAATATTGAAATTGAGGGTAACTTGGAGGCTTCTCTAGGTGTGTTTTGAAGCCAAAATTGAATTCTTCTTGATGTAAGTATTAATAGTTGCTTTTGTAAATTTGTTCATATATATGCATGCTTTTCTATTATTATTCATAAATGGTAAGTTGCTATGCTTGCACTTGGATTAATACTATATTTTTGTATCCTCAAACTATAGGCACATAAATCGAAAGTTATTATTCTAAAAGGCTTTGCACTTTCTTTTTTGTATCCTCAAACTATAGTCACTACTAAATTTTTTGTTGGAAGTTTTGTTTGAATGACATTGTTGTTTTGAGACTTTGAGTTGTAGTGACTGACCTGACTTTAGTAAAAAATTGCACAATAGAGAACTAACCATATCAAATATGAAAGCAAACTTAGCTGCACTCCCAACTTGATATATAGAACATTAAAAAACTTGGATTTGGGTTAAATACTTTTTGATGAATGGTAAGAATTGACATAAGCCAAACAAAGTATTAAAAAAAAAAAAAAAAAACTTTTTAAGTCTAAAGAATCGGGGGAATTTAAAGACATGGTTAGAAGTTGGAACTTTTGTTGTTAAAGTATTCTTATTATTTGTTCTTAACTTTCTAGGTGCATTTCCTTTTAATAAAAAATCATATTTAACTAAAGAAAAAAAAAAGAAAATACAATTTTTAAAAATTAGTCTCTAACTCAATACTTTTAAGTTTAACATTGCCTTCCACTTTTGAGATTGCCAAAAAAAAAAAAAAAAAAAAAAAGCAATAATAAAATCATTAACTAGAGGAAGTTACAAATTGTATTGTCTTTATCTTTACAAGAGATGAAGAAATCATCTATCATAACAGTTTTTTGCCGCAACCATAAAAGTATTTCGTTCCCACCTAGGCCTCTTGAACAATCAGGCCCAAATCCAATTTTCATTCAAAATCCAAACTTCCTTACTTTCTTTTATTAGACACAAAAAATCAAACACCTCATGTGCAAACTAAATGCTGCTCTCACTCACGCCCAAATTCTGTACACACTCCTCCTTCGTAAACGTTTGATCCCACCCAAAAGAAGAAGCCTTCAATCTTTTCTTAAATTAAAAAAATCGGAGTTTCACATGCCTACTACTCTTTCTTTGTTTCTTTTCATCTATATAGATTTGGATTTAGCTTACTAGCCCTGTTGTATTGAGTCACGTTTTTATTTTTCTCTAATCAAATTGGATGTTATTTTGTTTGTGACTCTATGCATGTCATACAAGAAGATGGAGTAGCGACAACAACTTCTACATTTTTGCGATTCAAAGCATCCCTTGGTCTTCATTCCAGACTACAGACGGGGAGCTACTTGTTATGGGTGCCAAGAATCAGTTTATGGTCCTAGCTACTATTGTAGAGAATGCAAACCTGTAGGGGGATGGTTGCCATACAGACATCATAAATCATGTGCGAAAGTACCCCTTGGGTTGCACCATCCCTTGCACCCATTACATCCTCTTATTCTTTTTGACGAAAAAACTGGTTATCTTGAGAAAGAAAAGAGCAGATGCCAAGTCTGTAATGAATCTCGCAACAAATACACTTATCGCTGTTACCTTTGCGACTTCAACCTTCACATCAAATGTGCTGTTTTACAACATGAAGCTAAATTCCACGATCACCCATTGACTCCCTTTTGGAGGTGGATTATGTTCATTTGCGACATTTGTGGCAAAGAAGGCAAGTATGCTCCCATTGTGTGTCTCCCATGCGGTTTTTGTATTCATAGAAGATGCGCTTCTTTCCCACGTAGAGTCAAAGTTGAACGTCACAGACACCCACTTCACCTCACCCATTCTTCTCTTGAACTCCGTGAATCTGACTTCCGATTTTGTCTACTCTGTGTTCAAAAGGTGGACACACGCTACGGGCTTTACTATTGCTCCAAATGCGATTTCATTGCCCACCTCAATTGTGCTATAGATTGGAGAAACAATGAGTACATATATTTGTTGGAACTTAAAGATGAGGAGAACGAAGATGTAGAGCTCGATCAGTCTATTGAGTCAGCAGCAACTTACAAAGTCAAAAATATCAAAGTGGGGGAGGACGAAACTGAAATAGCCACAGAAATTGAACACTTCAGTCATGAGCATGACTTAAAGCTTACTGATGAGGAGGTTCACAATAACGAAGAAAAATGCGACGGGTGCGTAAGAGCCATTTTTCCTCCTTTTTACAGTTGTGCCGAATGTAGCTTCATTGTTCATAAATCTTGTGCTAATTTACCAATGAAAAAGCGAAACCCACTTCATCGACACCCACTCACCCTTCAAAAGCCATTCTCCTTCCACTGGTGTGATGCCTGTTACCAGGATTGTAATGGCTTCTTGTACACTTGTAAGTCATGCGACTTTGATCTTGATGTTCAATGTAATTTGGTCCTAGAAATCCTTACCCATGAAGGTCATAAGCACCAACTCATCCTCTCCTACACAAGCTTTGAACAGAGTTGCAGTAGTTGTGGTGATAGAAGAAATGAAGTATTCCGTTGTACCAGTTGTGAATTTGCACTTGACTTTAAATGTGCGACACTACCACAAACCATAAGTTACAAACAACATGAGCATCCCTTCACTCTCAATTATGCAGCTGAAGATGACTCTGGTGAATATTATTGTGATGTTTGTGAAGAAGAACGAAACCCAAACCATTGGTTCTACTATTGTGTAGATTGCACTTATCCTGCACATCCCAAATGTATTCTTGGAAAATACCCAAATTTGAAGTTTGGAGACACTTACACATTTAATTGTCACCAACACCCCCTTACTTTCATTGAGGAAACTAAAGATGACCCTCCATGTCACATGTGTAATCGTCCTTGCAAAGAGTTGATCTATCAATGTGTGCCATGTAATTTCCACATCCACAGGTATGATGTATAGAAAGGACAAATGTGGTTTTTTTTCCTTTTGGGTTGAGCAGTAGTTCTTTATTATTGAAATGAATGTATTATTACAGCAGTAAAAAATGGGTCTCTTTCACCATTTATTACATTAAGTTGAGACTATTAGTGTGAATTTATGTTTTATTCAAACAAGTCTTCTTTCCATTTTATTCTTGACATTACTTACATCATTAGTTTAGTTTTATATATTTTTGCAATCATCCTATAGTCAAAATCTGCAGCTCTAGGAGTAAAAACTTTGAATTTAACAAATAGTCATTCATTTATGCATTTTAAACTTCCCAATTAGATTTAATCCTATGTATTTTTATGTTTTATTTTACTAATGATTCTATGATTAGTATTTCCTTATCTACTCCTATATTTTGTCTTTTAAAAGACCATATATATCCTGAAACATTTCCTATGATGTTTCTTTCTCATGTTTTATTGATGGAGTTCATAGTTAGCCTAAGTATTGTTCCAAATGATTGTTTGATTTGGAGCAGTTTGTTGTTGCAGCATAGAAGAGATATATTACTTCGTTTTAGGAGCTGTACTTGTAAATTGAACCCTTCTGTTGTATGGGCAATAGATCAAGCTGTGATGTTTGAGGATTGTTTCTCTATCTGAGTTGGGAAAGTTGTATCAGTTGAGTTTGATCCATGTTAGAACTGGTGTGATTACCTTTAGTTTTATAAATTTATCTCAAAGGACCTCTAATTTTTATGCACTAATGATCCAATGAGTTCAGAAGCATATCTACTTGTTAGGTACCATCCCTCATTTGTGACCATTTTGATGTATGTAGTGTGCGGGTAGTTGCCATGCATAGTTGCACAAATCCACATGCATATTCACTTCTATAAACATTAACCATGAAAAGATGAACCTGATTCTATAAAATTCATTGTAGACATACATTGCATTTGAATACCGTCTCAAGCATATATCTGATTTTATGCTTTTTCTTTAGCTTACAATAGAAAGAACAAATGTGGTTTTAATTTTAATTTTTATATTTTCCTATTGAGTTGAATTTTAGTTTTTTATTGTTAAACCTAATGTGTTATTAGCGCTGTCCACTAGTGTTGTTCACTAATGGAAGCCAAGTCGCTGACCTCATTAGTGAAATTAATAAACAACCTTCAAATTCAGCAACCGAAGATAAGTTTCAATCTTTCTATCTCTCTCCCTATTTTTTTTTTTTTTTTTCTGATTTCCTTTGTTTTGTTTTTTGTTTTTTCAGTGGAATTGTGATGGTTTGTGGCTAATCTGCTTTAGGTGGGTTCGTTTGGGTGTTTTGAACAACATTTGAGTGGATTATGTGTGAATGAGTGATTGGGAGTTGGAACATTTGCCTACTGCTGATGACGTGACCATTCTGGAGTTGTTGCTGGTGTTTCAATCTGAAGGTATCCTACCAGTTTGACAAAAGGTCTTATAGACCTCTAGTCTCAAGTTGCATCAATAAATATACAACCAAGTAAGGCTGATAACTTTAAAAATTCCTTCTTTTTATTTTTATGATAAATTTACCAATTATTTTGTTGCAATAAAAATTATTAGTTATATGGTTATACCTAACTTACAAATTCTCTGAAGGTATATGAAATTTCTTAGAAGTAATTGCCAGTAAAAATGTGAGGTTGTACTTTTCTTTTAAAAGACATCTACTATTTTTCTTAAATAATACCCAATTTACCAAAAATGCAACTTATTGCATCCTTAAGTATGGAGAAATTCTCTTAAATGGAGGTGCAGTTATTTTCATCAAAATAACTCCCGAAATGAAGAAGATAAGTTTCAAAAACATGTGAAATGTAAAGTTATGTATGGTGATATGATGTACTGTTTCATATATTCATTGTGTCTATAAAGTGTTTTTATTACTAGACATAACAAGTAGAATTCATCTGAGATTTTACTCTGTGCTTACTCATGATGAAAAGCCCACTAGTTGAAAAACATTTTGTAATTTAGCATTGCTTTAATTTTTTCAAATGATAATAGCATGCTATTGTGTAATCTTTTAGTTTTCCATTATATATATCCGACTAGTGAGCTCCTAAAGTGTCAACATTGAAATTGATATGGTAGTGTAGCTCATGTTATGTTGCAACAATCCAGACTACAATTAGAGTTTTTCAGTTTTTCAAGTTTGATGTTTATGGATAACAATGATGGGTCATAGTCATACAGTACCCATTATCTGGCTACGAATGTTGGCACTTTTAAGGTGGGTTTGTCTTTGATTGAAAAGTCTAAGACGGAGGAGTTAGGTGTATAATGGAAGAAGCAGGGGAAACAATATGATCATTATCACTTGAAGTAGAATGCTTTGAAGAGAGAACAGAAAAAAGGTTATACTGGATCTGAGTAATGGGGTTGATCAGAATAAATATAATGGAGAACAAGAGCTATTCTTGTCTTAAGTATTTCTGCTTGGCAGAGTCCTTTAAGTTTGGATGCTATGAGAGCTTAGATACTTCAAGGCCAGCTTTGTGGGAGAGATTGGTGAAGATGGTTTTTGGTTTGATAGAAGCCTTAAAGATAGAGGAGTTAGATAACAATACAAGAAAAAACAATGTTAAAAAATTCTTACTTGCCAATGAGTTATAGGTAAATTTTAGTGCAGCCTGGCAGGTAGGCGTTCTTCTTGATGCTCCCATAATGAGGTACAGGACCCTGTAGTGGGCTGAGTACATTCTTCCACATCTCACTTATCATTTGGTTCCTTATGGACTTATCCATGGACTTGATCGCCATTTACAGACCACAACATTTCCTAGTAATTTCTCTTGTAACAATAGTAACATATTCTGGCTCAAACAATATCTCCTGCATTCTGCACAAACGAGTTCCAAGCCTCTTCTTCATTCAAAAAATCTGCCATGACATCTTGATTGGTCATCATTTGCCTACACACTCCAAAGATTGTGTTTTTAGTAGGATCTTACAGTTAGCTTGGTCATCGTTTTGTGGAATTCCCACTATGTCAAAATTAATCTTGTAGGGTCAGAATTTCATAATGGTAGAGAATAAACTAAATGGTATGGTCCCCGAATGCCAGTAGACACGAAGGGCATTGTAAATAACAATGACAACCCAAAAAGGAAGACTTGGCATGAGATCAAAAATAATGGAGAGAGCTTAATAATGGAGGCTCAACTCAACTTTGTAAATACTAACAAAGAAGGCCAGAAAATGAAGAATCATTTTGAAGATGATGTTGGTGGACTTGATTAGAGGTATGTTTGCTTAAGTGGTTTGTGGAGAATAATCAATTAATGAGCCTACTAGCATTGATTGGCTTGGTATTTAGTAAAACTGTCAAATTGAACGAAGTGCGTAAATATTTACATTGTTAGTAATAACTTTCAAAAGTAATACTATGGTAGTTTGACACATATGATACTTGAAATTTTATGCTATTCGCTAATGTCAGGAAAAGAATGCTATTTGCAGTTGCACACTTCACTATACACTTGTTTTTCACACCCAATTCCTTCATTTCACATTAAAACAGAGATCGCATTTCCTTGAATTTCTAAACTAGTATTTTTTCCTTTGTTACTCAAAGTTTGAAATTGAGGTGAGTTGAAGAGCTTCTCATTTTAGCTCATTCTATAATGACTTGGTATTTAGATCATGTCATAATCACATACATGATATAAGATGCTATTCTTATTTATATCGGGACCCTTTTTTCCTCCCTTTTTTGAAATTGTATGTGGATTATTATGTGGCCATTTAATTCTTAAGGCCTGATATCTAATATGGTCTTGCGTTTTTAGTTTTGAACCACGGTGACCTATTGGACTTAGACACAAGGTGTCCTCCTTTGGGCACTTTGGATGTTGCTTTTTCTACTAATATTAGAAGATGGCGCATGCTAATTTATGTTAGATTGACACTCTGAGATGTTTATATGTCATTGGCTATGGAAATTGAGATATGACATTTGAGCATGTGAGATATGATTTTTGGGTTCTCTAAGGGTGTCTCACGAAGTTAGTGAGCATTTTCATGGGGAATTGCACTCTTTTGTTCATATAAAGTGGTGGTTGTTTGATCAGCTGGAATTTGGACCGTCTCTTGCTGAAAGAAGTTCTTATTTGCTAATGATTAATAGTCATATCTTGGTGTATTGGTTAGAACTTCTATTCTTTTAAAGGGTGCAACATGGGATTTTTCTGGGACTATTCTAAATATGTTAGCAATCCTCTCTCCTATCAAAGTTAAGAATTGATGAATTATTCATACAAATTCTTGCTGAACGGTTGTCTGTCTTTTACCAGTCAAGTGTCTTTAATGTTTGTTGTGAGTAATAAGATCAAACCAAGGTCATTGCTTTGTTGGACCTAAACGTATTCTAAGCTCTCTTGGTTTTTAAAACTTTGTGCATTAGATTATATGCAATTTTTAAAGGGCATCTGTATCATGAAGTTTGAATTGCAATCAAAATTAGCGGCCAGCAGTAATTTCATGTATGCAGCAGCAGGGGAGAAAATGCAGCTGGAGCATTGGATATTCTTCAAGGCAGCAGCTGATGAAAGTTGCAGCTGAATTGGGTGATGTTTTTAGTGACATATCAGTGTATTCATTGTAGTTTAGTTGATTGTAATAATTAGTACACATGCATGTATTAGGTGATCTATTAGTTACTCAGGAAAAAACTAAGAATGTGCTAGTTACAACTGTAACTAATTCTGTTACAGAAGTTAATTACAGCAGTAATCACTTAGCAAGGCTTGGCTGCTTGTGTGGCTAGTAGTATAAATAGCTGTAATTCCAATTGTAAATCAGTTTTGTTGATAAATAAAAATTTCCTTTAGCCCTGAGTGCTAATATTTAGAGATGAGTTCTGTGTAGAGTGTTGTCCACCTATAAGCTTCTCTAAGCATCTCTCGCTTCCTTTTTAGACTAAAGCCTAGTTAACCAACTCTATTACCTGCATCATCATCCTAACCCCATGATGATTGGTTCTTATTATTTATTCACTTAAGAAGAAGAAAAGATGAAACTATCTAATGACTGGTACAACTTTTTTTTTTTAATGAGAGATTTTTTTTTCATTGGTTGAGTGATTTGCTCTAATGCAATATAAGAGTTAACACTTGGAGAAAGATGATTTAGTGTCTCTCTATAAGTGGATGAGATTGTAGAACATATATAATATCAAGGTGTTGGCTTAATTCTATCCATGCTTTTCACCTATATTTTAAATGCCAGGAGATGGAAAAAGGAAGCAGACCTTCTTAATGACATAACCACTTCAAACCAAATATTACACAATACACAATCTCAGTCAGGAGGCCAGCACGGTCCTTAAGTCTATCACATGCCTGATTTGATATATAAAGAATAAATCCTATCAATCTGTTTATATATATGTATGTGCAGGTTTGTGTGAGCAACAAGAAATATACAACAAGTGAAGCTTCAGACTAAGAATGACATATTAGTTTAACATCCTAGGAAAAGATATGCTTACAGTGGGAAGGAAAAGTCTTGATTGAGTAAATTTCATTTGTGGGTCAATATCTGGTGGGAAGCGTAATAGACGTGTCATTTTTCCAGCTTGGTTGTTGAAGAAACTAGGACCGGTAAAAAAAAAAACCCCTCCCCACCTCTCTCTTTCAAGATATCCTACTCTCTATGCATACATTTTATGGAATGTCAATGGTGTACTTGTGATTATAGTTACACACACATGATCTTTTTATGGCAAAGAGTCCCATTTATTCATATTTGCACAAAGTGCACTCAATTACTCTATTCTTAATAAAGGATGAAGAATCAATCTTTCTTTGTGTGACAAATTTATAATTGACTTTGAGCCCTTAGAATCTTCATTACAAATATTGACTCATGTAGATAGTTTGCTTCCATATGGTGTCTTATATTCAGTCAAAGAAAAACAAAAATGGCAGATGAATGAATTCATTCTCCTTTGTTGTTGCATTGAAAACCATGTTATATTGTCTGTATCCCAAACTAAAATTTTTAAAACCTTAACTATTACATCTGAATTGCATTTACTTAATATTTGAATCAACTCAACTAAGCCTTAATCCCAATTAAATTTGGGTTGGCTATGAATTCTTATCAACTAATAATTAAGATATTTAATAGAACCTCACTAGTTGCGTCGTTACCCCAAGCTGGTGAAAGAGACACTAGTGACTATCCCCATTATTTAATTGGACAATCTTCTAGGTGGATGGAAGGTTGATTTAACACCAATGCTGCTCCATTATATTGTGGTACTCATTCCTCGAAAATGAGTGATGATCTTGAACAAGTAAATCTAATGTCCAAAGTTGAGGCCTTTCTTAACTTCTTAATTTTTACAGAGTTACAACTCATGGAAAGATGCTCAAAAGCAATTGCCTGGAAGGCCTGCATAAATCCAAAAGAACTTAGTTTTGGTGATGATTATGTACAAGACTTGAATTTTCTAGCAAATAATGTTATGAATTCAAAACTTGAAGACAAACTTAATTTTTATAGAGTTACAACTAATGGAAGGATGCTCAAAAGCAATTTCTTGGAAGACCTGCATAAATTTAAAAGAACTTAGTTTTGGTGATGATTATGTACAAGACCTAAATTTTTTAGCAAATGATGTTGTGAACTCAAAACTTGAAGACAAACTTGATAATTGGTGGTTTGGAGATGTATCAATTCTCTAAATAGATCAATTTAATGAAGTCATTCAAACTATTAAAAGTAAAGGGCTGAGATCACAGTTTGTAGGATCATGAAGAGCTCGTTGGTGCAAAATGGCTTTCTTGAATCACTTTTTGTCTTCACAATTTGGCTCCCAAACATTTAAACCCACAATTACAAAGAGTTACAACTAAATGCTTGTTTAATGTGCTCCATGTGGCAAAAATTTTAGTTTTTGGCAATTTTCTCTACACCTACGCTAGAAAGAATTGATTCCATGTTGGAGCTGTGTCATCTTCCAGATCTCTTGGTTAAGAATTATGGAGACAATGAAAGTGGTTATGTTGTGGGCATTGTTATAAGGGTGGTTGAATCTTATGTTTATTTTCTTTCAAGCAAACCCGCACCAAAAATATTTGCTATTGGAAGATTTATAGATGGTTATCTTATGCTAGTTGCAGGGGATGAGAACCTTAGTGCTATAAGTTTTCAGTTACTTGCAGAAGCAATGCCAAAAGATGATCAGCAGTGTGATAAAACCTATATACTCTATAGAACCATTGACATGTATCTCAATGTATGGAATGTTGAAGTTGGTTTAAAAGAAAAAACATATGTGCTTGCAGAGCTATTGAGTCTTATATGTGCCATGGTTATGACTGTTTAGCCCAGAGAATAAGAGATATGGAAGAAGTGGACTGAAAACTTGGTGAGCTCACCCATGTATCAAAGTGGCCACCCTTAATTTTTAATATCTTAACACAAATGTCCCCAGGCCCAAACTCCTACCATCCTTCATATAGTAATATACTTAGTGTGTGGTTGAGTACCCCTCTCGGCCAAGGCTGAACTAGGCCTAAAAGTTCAATATCCTGAAGCTTGGGCTCAGGATTTTTGGCTAGGAATGGGCCACACCTTGTAGTTATAACTCTTTTAGACTCCTCTAAAGAAAATGTGGAAAACTATGCAGTAGGCCCATTGACTTTCAAGTCCTTTAGTCATTCACTCTACCACCAATCCAAATACTTTGGAAGAGTGACATTTATCTCATATTCCCTTCACCTTAGTAGCTAAATCAAATGGGTTAAATAAATCTCAAGAGACAAAAGTAACTCCTTTAGGGATGAGAATGCATTACTAAAAAAAAAAAAAAAAAATTTGCTGTTATACTGCATCTCCATAGATTATCTAGATTTTAGAGGTAAATAAATAAAGATCTCTAAAATAGATTGGTTACAAATTTATTTTATTCAAGAGGTTTGAGTTCCTAATTATTTTTTTTATCAAACAAACTAACTTCAAATCTTGTGCTATCACCTGACAAATGAAAGCATTTGCAATTTCAGAAGTGGGTCTTGAGAACCAAGAGAAACAGCTAGATTTGATTCTTTTGAAATTGAGAGAGATCCAGGTATTCGCCTTCATCTTAGTTCATAAGATAGGGACCTATAAAGATGGCCCCATATAATTGCCCCTTGGACCTCATGCCCTGTAGCATTGACTTAAAACCACCTTGCTACAACATTTCGGTCATCATGTTATTCTATTTTTGGGCTCAATAAATAAAGGAACTCAACATTTTTCAGTGTAATTAATAAACACAAATTAAACTGACAAAAATGGTGTAAAAATGTTATAAAATAATTTGTGACGGTAACATTACTCTCTCGAGAGCATGTTAAGAATTAAAAGTTCTGGAAGCAATTCAAACATCCTTTTTTTTTCAAAAAAAAAAAAAAAAAATTCAAACATCCTTTAACCAGATCTTTTAGCGCTTTTTTATGGACACCTCAATTGCTTTAGGATGGATCATACTATGACAATTCTCGCAGACAGCTTCCCATTATAAAGTCATCCAACAATATCTACAAACATCATAATCATGAACCAGAACAAATGGTACATACATTATACAACCAAAAAAAAAGATGATATATCATTACTTCCAAGTATATTTACAATATTACTAAGATATGTCACCAAAAACAGGAATGTCATTCTATCAATTATCTCTCAATTTCCTTGACTATTCCCTTCTTTCTTTTCTATCTTTGAAAAACCCAAATAACATACACAAAGGGTATTTCCATTTTCTTTCATTTCATTTCATTTAATCAAAGAAAAAGTAAAAAAAGTAAGCTAAAAGGACAATATTAAAAGGTATAATTGTTGGTTGGGGTTACTGGTAAGTGGTTAGGGTCTTCTTTATCTTATCAACATCTTGTTGTGTGTTTCCACCTTTAGGCAAAAACAGAACCACAGGACAATGCCATCAAACACACAGCAGCTTGTTCCTCCTCCTTCAACTTCCTCCTCCTCTGGCACCTCTGTTTCTTCATCACTGATGGTAACCTTTGCAGCAAGAAATCATTTCCCAAAGCCATTAATTTTGTCTTCAAAGACTCTCTCAGATTTCTGCTACCACTGCCAACAGCTTTAGCAGTGGATGTGGTTGTGGTTGTGGTTGTGACATTGGAATTGGATTTGGTGGTAGTGGTAGTAGCACGAGCATTTGATCTATATTTTTTCCTATATGATACATGACCCAAACCCATCATAGAATTCCTCCTCTTTCTGTCCCTGATCCCACAGGCATTACATAGTGACTGAAAAAAACAACAAACAAAAAGACCCATTACTCAAAATCACAAACACTCATCACAAAATGACAAACAAAGAAAACTAATCTCAGATTATTTAAAAAAAAAAAACAAACAAACAAACTACCAACTAAGAAGACTAAATAACCAAATTGAGTAGGCTAAAAAGTTAAAAACTCAATAAGACATTCAGATAAGAAATCAGTATAAAAAAGGCATACTGAAATGGCCAAAGGGTCCTGGGGATTGGCTTAAGAAAGAGTATGATTATAAATCAGTCGCTAAGAAAAGAGAGACCCAAATATCATGGTCACAAACCCAACACAAATTGAAGGTGAAGTCCCAAATGATGACTGAGGAAACTAGAAATAAAATTAGAAACCCTTTAGATCACAAGCATAAACCCAGAATAATCAGAGTAAAATTACATGAGAATACTGATTTACTTTGAAAATATTAAAATAACATGTATAATTTTTTTATTTTTTGAGTGAGAAACAGTAGAGGGAGTAGGGACCCATTGATCCAAATCACAAAACCAAGTCAAACATATTTCAAGCAAAAAAAAAAAAAGTGTACAATAACCAGCGTGATAGTAATTGAAGTGACCAAAAAGACTAAAGTCCCATGAGTCAAAATAAAAAAAAACCCAAATGTAGAAATGAGTGACGCACAGAAATAGTGACTGAAAAGATCAAAAACTAGAAAAACCCCACAACTCAAAATCAAAAACTCAATCAGGCAAAGGTTATGGAGGTGGGGAAAATCACCTTGGGCCCAGCTGGCCCACCTCTCCACAAGGGTGTCTTTGTGGTCTTGCAAACAGTACAGCACTTCTTGTTCTCAATCACATCCACAGACAATGATTCCTGAATAATAATAACACCAACATTAGCAGCTGTTTATCATATTTAATGCCAAACAAACATATATAGAAAGCAAAACAAAAAATTACAGTTGTCTTCTTTTTCTTTCTTCTTTTTTCAAATGCAGAAAAAGCAAAGAAACAAGCTTTCTAGTCACTCTAAAATCAAAAACTCACCTTTTCACTAAGATCCATCATGCACATCAGAGAGAGAGTAGTGGGTTTTGAAGGTTACAGTGATACAAGCTCTATAACAAGTGTGAGAAAACCCAATTCATTTCTTGAAAAAACAGAGAGAAACAGAGGAACTCATAAAACCAAAAAAAGAAAGCCCAAAACCCAAAAAGGAATTATACCCAAAAACCAGAAGAGAGAGAGAGAGAGTAAATAGGACCTTTTTTTTTTTTGAGAGGGAGAGTAAATAGGACCTACATGCAAATGAGAGAGACAAAATGGGTTTTACGGAGAGAGAGAGAGGGTTCAGTGGATATGCTCAAAAACCCTAGGGCTTATTTTTTGTGGGGTTGAGGAAATGACTAAAATGGCCTTGGTTTGGCTAATGATTTTGGTGGCAGCACAGGACACACCGCCAAATTTTCTGTGAGGCGTGGGCCAGTGGGGACCACGTGTCAGCATGCACGAGTGTATGGTGGTTAATAATATATTGTGTCACTATCAGTATCAGCAATGGCTGCACAGCCGAACCGTACACATAATGTAATATGGGGCTCATGGTTATTGTATTGTATTGCTTTTTATGAAATTTGATTCTAATAAGAATAAAATTTTAATGTTTATTGTTTTGAGTTTTTAAGCTATGGATGGATATATGATTGTGTTGGAAAACCCCAAACGGTGAAATGTTTTATATAACAATATGGTTTCTTGTTGCTACTGATAAGTTTGGATTTTTTTTTTTTAGAGAGTAACAAACATTTTTGGGAGTGGAATTGAGAAAGAAACATAGTGTATGTTTGGATAGTGCGTTTCACGTCTGCGTCCGCGTTTTCCTTTTTCCTTTTTTTTTTTTTTTTTTTTTTTTTTTTTTTTTTTTTTTTTTTTTTTTTTTCAGCCGCATATTGTTGACTTTTCAGCCATGAACAGTGACTTATGTACTGTTTATGGGTCCCACAAACTCTACTTTTTATCAACTTTTTCATTAAAAATGGGTCCCACGGTACTATTTACACATTTAAAAATTATTTTGCTACAGTGTTTTCAGTTTTCAGTTTTCAGTTTCAGCAAAATAAGTTCTATCCAAACAGACCCATAGTATTAAAAACACATTTCACAACCCTTTTGGCTCCAAAAGAATTTATAAGGAAGGAAATGTTAATAGGTCCACAGTTCAAAACCAAGAATTTTACACTTTTGGGGAAACTTTATAAGAAAACATGGACATTACAAATTGACTTTATAATAACAAATAGGTTTTGTAGCTCAATGATATATCCAACTCTAGTTTGCGTTTGATTTGGGATTTCATTCCTAGCTTAGTGTTAATTTATGGGTCTTTGGCCAAGAAAAAAGAGAGAAATGTTAATGGTTCCACATTTTTAAATCATGAATGTTACACTTGAGAATAACATCTATCAATATGAGGACACTTATAAGAATAGTCTGTATATTGTCTTGCCTAAAGAATAAGTTCGACTTGTTTAAATACTGTCTTACTCTTTATCCCAGCTTGACAAGTCTTGGTGAGACCACTGAACAATAGGGTTAGTTATATAATATATTTGATAAATTTACAACACTCTAAATGGTTTAATAGAAAAGGTTTTTTCATGGATAAATACACTGTGATTCTTCTTTAGTCTCAAAATTTCACAGAACCTACAATGGTTGCAAAATTAGCATATAGGAAAAGAAAAATAAGGGTTGCAATGCAATGATAGGATTTGCAAGAACTAAAAGAAACCGTGTGACCAGCTATATCCCAAGAACCTTTTTTTGGGTGAGGTAGTGGGTAAAGTAGGGACAAAAAAAGGGAATGATGCAGAAAAAAAAATGGGCAAAATGTGGCCAGATTATCAGGGTTACACAATGGAATGGAAGACAAAGCTCTAGACTCTAGTACACCAATACACACCATCTTCCTTTGTCTTTGCGAACAGACAAAAAGCCCCCAAACCTTTATGGACCACCAAAGCTCACTTCAGCAATACTCTCTTTTTTAGTACTGTATTTGTTTTTGGTGGATAACATACACTATATAGTTATTGGCAAAAGGCCCTGAAAAAGAGATTGTGTTATGGTCTTGACTCTTGAGCTCTCTCCCTTATGCATATAATGCAAATGTATGCTCTTAGGTTATACATTAATCATCTATTTTAGAAAAAAATTTATAAAGAATTGAAAAAACTGTCAAAGCAGTAAATCACTTTTTCATTTTTTCATAAAAAGTTTGTTTATTAATGTATATACTAAAAGCACACGTTAGTAAAATCCATAATACAAATACCCAAGGTGGATTCCATGCCTATATATCTGATTCGATAATAAATGGGCAACTGCCATTTTTAGGCAATTGTCTTCTAAAATAATGTTGTAGTTGCACGATTTTCCTGGCCCAAATCTTATTGATCTGGCCTTGGCCCAAAGCGCAACCCACAATAGAAATTTGTAGTGAATGGGTCAAAGAACTTCGCCTCAGTGAGCCTGTTCGGTCTTGTACATGGACAATATAGTTGCAGAAAGTAAAAACACAAGAATGGATCTCCACGTGTGATTCTATTTCTCCCGTTCTTAATACAGTTTTTCTCCCCCTTTCTTTGGGGGATTCCACTACATTATATAGTTCCCCTCCTCTCATCTCAACCTTACACTTGTCGATCATCTAAGCATCTACTTGAGCACCTGTCCCATCAGACGCCCCCATCTCTCCCTTTGTGAGTTGCAGAGGCCAAGGTGGTACTGTTCAGGGGTCTTTTCCTCATTAATGCGGCCAAGAGGATGGTTGGGGCGCAATTAATGTGGTGGTGGCAGCTTTCCATGAGATATTTTGGATTTTATTCATTTTATATGTTGGGAGGATGAACTGAAATGGATGGGGAGAGTTCCTCGTCTGGACTTCGTGATGTCCGAGGAGGAGTTACTCCTCGGAAAGGTTTCCTTGGCGTTATTGGGGTTGAGTAATGCTTCATATGTGGTTTCTCTTTGGCAAGAACGCTCCTCGGACGGGCCTGGATTTGGAATAGCCCATTATTTTTGGGCCGGGCCCCACAATAGCCCCTCAAAACTCCGGTTTTTATCTCCTTCCGAGGAGAAAAGCGGGGTTTTGATGTTAGTGAGAGGGTGGAAATAAGGAGAGCTTGGGGCGCGCGTGCGGACCGTTACTTTTGACGCGTTACAATTTACGAGGCGTGGTCATTAACTTCTGGAGGCGTTATGTTCCCTCCATCCAACGGTGTGGCGTGGATCGAACGGCCGTCGTTTCTCCTCGTATTTTTAGGCAGGAATGATCTTTTCTCTCTCCTCCCGGCTATATAAGACGTCAGATGGGTTCAGTTCTTTTTATCTGCATTTCATAAACCCCAGAGGCTTCTAGAGAACTCCATCGAACCCCAGAGACATACGAATACTTGCGCCCGTTACGCCTCCGTAGCCGTCTTTCGTGAAGCGTTCCTTCCAGGAGAGATTTCCAGGCGTCCCATTGAGCGTCTTGCGAAGGTACCAGTATATTTCGTTCATCTCGCCGTTTCAATTCCCTCCTCGGACTCTACTTTTATTCTCAGTCCTTACTTTCGTTTCCCCAGTTCAGTTCAGATGGGTAGATTTGAGAAATTAGTAAACACTCCAGTCGCTATGGAGGCCTTTAGGGCTAAATACCACATTCCCCCGGGGGTTGGGTTGCAGTACTGTCCTCTTGAAGGAGTATTGATAGAGAGAGGCATGGGAGAAGTTGTTATCCCTATGATTGCTTTTATAGAGGGAGGGATGACACTTCCCATGCGTAGGATTACAAGGGAATACCTGTTCAACCATAGGTTGACGCCGTATCAGTGTGCCCCGAATATGTTCAAGATACTAGGCTGTGTAGATGTCTTAAACGAGCGGATGAATCTAGGCCTTACTTGGCACGATGTGGCTTATCTGTACGAATGTCACCGCCTCGGGGATGATGGGTATTATCTTAAATCCCGGAACGAGGACGTTAGGTTGATCTCTTGTCTCCCAGTGTCCAATAAGACCGTGAAGAATGACTTCCTTATTGCTTCTGGGGAGTGGTCCGACGGTATTCATTGTCCAACTCGGGCAGGAACCCCAGGTGCGACGTTTTTAGGATCGGTCCTTTTTGGGAAAGGATTTAGTATTGAGGGTTTATTTTTCTTGCTTTCTTTGTAATTGGAAAATTTTATGATCTGACCCCACTTTTCTTGGTTGCTTGCAGATAAAGTTCACGTCGCTCCTCGGCTAAACTTTGTGAACGTGCTAGCGTTGAACTATCTTCTTAGGTTGGAGATTTACGTTTCCGAGGACAGACAGTTGCGTGCGGCCCATCTGGTTCTGGGCTATCAACCTCTGAGCAGCTCTTTCCAGGCTATCGGCCACGCTATAAGGGCTGGCAGTCCGAGGTTGGCTAGGATTGACGTGTCCAAGGACGGGTTCCTAGCCAAACACGATCTGCCACCAGTTGTGTTGCCTGGTGTTAGAAATCCCTACTTAGCAGAGCAGCTACCTCCGCCAAACGAGCCTGGTGTTGCCGTTCAGGTTGAAGAGGAAACTGAATCATCTCGTCTTTCCCTTGAGGAAGAGATAGACGAGTTTTATTTTGAGGAGGAAGTTCAGCAAACCCCTTTGGTGGAACTTTCCGGTCCTGAAGGAGAGCGGGACCGACATTCTACAGTTGGCGCTCCTTCCATTGTTATCTGCTCGGACGATACTTCGGACGAAGAGACAGAGCCCATGGCAGGAAAGGGAAAGTCTCTGAAGGAGCTGATGGCCTCCCGAGGGAAAGGCCAGTCGTCGAAGGGACCACCTCCATCACAAGTTAAAACCCTTCCTCCTGTTGTCCCTCAGGGCATTTCGGAACCTGGCCTTAAGGCTAATCCGGACCTGAAGAAGAAGAGGCCGGTTGACACCCCTGAGGAGGGTGAGGTGGCTGCTCAGCCGACCAAGCAGCAAAAGACTGCTCGTGCACCAAGGAGCAGAAGGGGCAACTCCTCGGAGAATCGGGACGAGGAGAGCCTTGCGGAGGTACGAGCTGCCCCGCGTGTATGGAGCCCCAAGTTGGAGCTGGATGGGGTTGCCATCCCCTATAATGCTTCGGTCCGAGAGTACAACCGAGGCCGGGCAGGGTATGTGGCCGAGGCTTTAGAGCAGCCCCTACTCCTTCCTCGGGATATGGAGGCTTATAGGCGGTTCTCTCAGCCCGAGATCTTCCTATCCCTTAAAAGGGACCTCGCGATGGTAAGTAACCCTTCTACTGCTTCATTAAAAAGGGGTCCCCTCCTTTTTTTTTTTTTTTTTTTTTTTTTTAAAGCAATCTTGTTTCGTTCGTAGATCACTCAGCAGGTATTTGTGGCTGAGGAATTCTGCCGAGGTAATCGTAGTCGGGCTGAGGCTGAGACCCAGACTCGGACGGAGATGGAGAAAGCCTTAGGATCCCTTAAGCACGATCACCTTAAACTCACGGACGAGTTCAAGGAGTCGGAGAAACTGCGCAAAAGTGCAGAGGCTGGTTTGAAAAGTGCCGAGACCCAGGCGGAGGACCAGTGCAAAGAGCTGTACTCGACACAGATTAACCTCGCCACCGAGAGGCAGGCAGTGCAGGATCTCAAGACTGCCCTGCAAAAAGTCGAGGATGAGCTAAGGCGAGTCAAAGAGGAGGCCCAGCTGATCCGAGAGGCTGCAGAGGCTGAGAAGAATGCTGCTCGCCAGCTCGGGGCCGCAGAAACGGAGGCGAGGCTATCCGAGGAAATCCCCGAGGTGTGCAGGGATTACTGCAGTATTTCATGGGCTCATGCTCTCGATGCTGCAGGAGTTCCTGCGGATTCGGCACTAAGACTGCCCGAGAACATCTTTTATCCTCCGGAGATCCGAGAGAATCCTGTTGACGCCCAAGTGGCCTCAGAGCAGGACCTGGCGACGCCTGATGCCGTCCTTGTGCCTGATATGGCGAAGGATCCCGCCGCAGACTCTACCATCGAGGTTCCTCCCCCTCAGCCCGAGCAGAAAGAAGATCCTCCTGTTAAGGCTTAGCCCTTTAGGCTTTTGATCTTTGTACCCCTTTTTTTTTTTTTTTTTTTTTTTTTTTTTTTTGAATGTGAGTCGTCCTATTTTTCCATTCTTCTGTAAGGACATCTCTTTCTAATGTACTCGGAATATTAATATAAAATGTTCGCTTTGCTTACTATGGATGTATGTCAGTAGCGCTCTTTTTTAAGCATTTGCAACGATGTAGATGTAGGCGAATAGTCAAGATAAAATGGGTTTTTGGGCTGCGCATTTGAGGGTTGCGATGGTGCCAGACTGTGCGCACGTATTAAAACGATTTCCTTTAAGTAATAATCCCCCAATCTATCATAAGTAATAATTTCCCCTAAGTCTGTGGTCCGAGGAGCCATGCAGGACTTAGGTTCTGTTTAAAACTATGAACAGTTGCCTTAAGTATTAATTTCCCCTAAGTCTGTGGTCCGAGGATCCATGCAGGACTTAGGTTCTGTTTAAAACTTATAAAAATTGTCATGAGTAATAATTTTCCCTAAGTCTGTGGTCCGAGAAGCCATGCAGGACTTAGGTTCTGTTTAAAACTATGAATAGTTGCCTTAAGTATTAATTTCCCCTAAGTCTGTGGTCCGAGGATCCATGCAGGACTTAGGTTCTGTTTAAAACTTGTAGAAATTGTCATGAGTAATAATTTCCCCTGAGTCTGTGGTCCGAGGAGCCATGCAGGACTTAGGTTCTGTTTAAAACTATGAATAGTTGTCATGAGTAATAATTTCCCCTAAGTCTGTGGTCCGAGGAGCCATGCAAGACTTAGGTTCTGTTTAAAACTATGAATAGTTGTCATGAGTAATAATTTCCCCTAAGTCTGTGGTCCGAGGAGCCATGCAGGACTTTAGGTTCTGTTTAAAACTATGAATAGTTGTCATGAGTAATAATTTCCCCTAAGTCTGTGGTCCGAGGAGCCATGCAGGACTTTAGGTTCTGTTTAAAACTATGAATAGTTGTCATGAGTAATAATTTCCCCTAAGTCTGTGGTCCGAGGAGCCATGCAGGACTTAGGTTCTGCCATGCTCGACCGTTGTGCTAGCTGATGCCCTAGTTCTTCCCACAGACGGCGCCAATTGTAGTTGCACGATTTTCCTGGCCCAAATCTTATTGATCTGGCCTTGGCCCAAAGCGCAACCCACAATAGAAATTTGTAGAGAATGGATCAAAGAACTTCGCCTCAGTGAGCCTGTTCGGTCTTGTACATGGACAATATAGTTGCAGAAAGTAAAAACACAAGAATGGATCTCCACGTGTGATTCTATTTCTCCCGTTCTTAATACAGTTTTTCTCCCCCTTTCTTTGGGGGATTCCACTACATTATATAGTTCCCCTCCTCTCATCTCAAGCTTACACTTGTCGATCATCTAAGCATCTACTTGAGCACCTGTCCCATCAGACGCCCCCATCTCTCCCTTTGTGAGTTGCAGAGGCCAAGGTGGTACTGTTCAGGGGTCTTTTCCTCATTAATGCGGCCAAGAGGATGGTTGGGGCGCAATTAATGTGGTGGTGGCAGCTTTCCATGAGATATTTTGGATTTTATTCATTTTATATGTTGGGAGGATGAACTGAAATGGATGGGGAGAGTTCCTCGTCTGGACTTCGTGATGTCCGAGGAGGAGTTACTCCTCGGAAAGGTTTCCTTGGCGTTATTGGGGTTGAGTAATGCTTCATATGTGGTTTCTCTTTGGCAAGAACGCTCCTCGGACGGGCCTGGATTTGGAATAGCCCATTATTTTTGGGCCGGGCCCCACAAATGTCATTTGTAATAGGGGTTTTTTGTTTTGCTTTTGTTTTTGTTGTGTCATTTGTAATAGGGTTTTTTTTTTTTTTTTTTTTTTTTTTTCCCAAATACCATTCGTGCTAGTTGTTATATAGTTTATGAGCATATACTGATATACCCTCATCTTACGATCTCAAATTTAAATTTGTATAATTAAATTCAAACACATGATTAAGAACAACACCTCAAATTTTTTTTAATAATTCAAATATGGTTGCATTGATCAAACTCTTAAAGTGCAACACCTAAAGCATTGTGCATAAATTTTGAGCTTCTTATATAATTTCAACAACAAAATGTAGTGTGATATTTCTTATTTGACAATAAGAAAAGGGATGTATGTTGATATAAAGATATAATGTGTCATTCTTATACAAAATGATAGGTTCTTTCTTTTATATAAGAATATGTTAACAAGTACTCAGTTAAACTTGTTAAGGAGGAATTAAGCGAGTCTCACTATATTAGAAGTAACAAAAGCAAATAGATAAATAGTTTTTTAACTAAATATAATCTGACTCACTATAAAATGTTAATAGATTGTAATAATAATAAAATTAATCTTAACAAATACACTTCAAATAGGATCCTTTTTCATATTTGAACTTTTCTTTCTTTCTTTCTTTGCTATCATTAGTAAAATAACATGATTTGGATAGATTCGATCCTACAATTTGACTCATGCTAAGGAGAATATAAATCATTTGTGCCACTTTTTGTATTCTATTTTTTTTCTAAACAAATCACAACTAGTTATGTATTTTTTGGACGAAGTTTGGCTCCAAGCCAATTTTCCAATTTATTACGTAACACTTTATAAGACTATTTATGTGTATTATTAAAATAAATTACATGACTCATTAAAAAAATCATATAGCACACAGTCTCTTTATTTGCCACATCATAGGTTAGAACAAGATAACTCCAAACCAGTTTGGAGCCAATTTTTTTTTTTTTTTTTGTATTCTTTTTATTTTTCTTATAAAATAACTAATATTTAAAATGAAAATTAAAAAAAAAAAAATCAGACACATAACAAATTGTAATTAATTAGTATAATATAAAGTGAACATAAAAAAATGGTAAAAAAAATTTGTACTGTACTAATTGGGTCGATGGTCTATTCAAATCTTTACACTTATGTCTAAATTGTGAAAACATATTTCCTATACAAAAACAGTAAGGGAGAAAACGTGACTAGCTTATAGAGTAGAGGTAACAGAATGAAAAAGAATGAAGGCACCAAAAACAGCTTTCTTTTTGCATTGGTTGACAAGAGTAAAGGACCTCAACCGTTCGAAAAGAGGACAACAATAAACCAAAACTCTTTTGGCTTCCCAATATTTTAACTGTAATGCTTGGGAACAATATTTTCCTGTTGAAAATAGTGGACTATGAGTGATTGATAGTGTTGGGTCGATCTAAAACTAATTGTATCTAACATTCATAGTCGATGATTTAAATAAGTTTTAAGTGTAAAAAAGATTGTGTATACATAGTAATCATATTTTAATTACATCATGCTCAAAATAGAACACCACAATGCGTTGCAAAACTATAAATTTAGGCCTGAAAAAGAGATTTTGGTCTGGTATGAGGCTCAATCTCCAATGAAGCAAATCAGGTTGGTCAATAGGCTGCTTTTCACTTCCCCATAATACAGACCAATTAAGTCCCATTGCCCATCAAAAGAAGTGCCTTGAAATCTCTCTCTCACCCTGGCTGGAAGTGGACATTAGACAGTGTGTGAGTGTGCTTGGAGGAGAAAAGCTGTGACTTTCCTCGATAACATGAAATCATGCATGAAATTATATCTCTGTTCGCTTCTCATGTACCAAGGATGTGGACAGAATAATTTATGCTTATATGATTGCTTCCTATTTTTGTGATTAAAAAGAAAGGAAAATCAGAAAATGTTAACAAGCGCGTGTTTGTTAAGGTTTCCTGATCCTACGTAATAAATAAATAGTTAGTGTGGTTATTCTACTATTCAATTTATTTTTGTTATTATTTATGGGTTCATTGTACTTTTTGATACTATTTATAATCCTACTGTACTATTTCAACTAAATTTTATCTTTATCTACAGTACTTTCAGTAATAAGTTTTCAATTTCTGCAAAATAAGCGATATCTAAACACACCCTTAGTGTGTGTTTGGTAAGTATTATTTTTGCCAACTTATTTTACTATTCAATTTATTTTTGTTACTATTTATGGGTCTCACTGCCCTTTTTGATACTATTCATGAATCCTACTTTACTATTTTAACTAACTTTTACCTTTATCTACAATACTTTCAGTAAAAAAACTTCAATTTTAACAAAATAAGCAAATCTCAAACAGAACCTTAAGGTTCCTAACGTGGGTCTTACATAATAAAAAAATGAGATAAATGAAAGAAAAAGACATAAAAGTACTTATAAAGTTGAAAAAAAAAATCATAAAGTTACAAAAAAGATTAAAAAAAAAATTTGTCAACAAAATTGTTGTTAACGAATTAACACAACCCAAAAAGAAAAAACCAAAGACTAATGCTATGTTTTTTTTGTTGAGAAACAACTAAGGACATGCTGATCCCCCAATTAAAGAAAAAAGATAATAGGTTAAGTTTAGCTCTATATCATTTCTATATGAACTATTTATTTACATTAAATTTATTAATGCTAATTAAATTATCTCATTTAAATAATTATGTTTAAAAAAATAAATTACACTTTTTATCCTTTAAATTTTTGCATTATTTTTATTGTAGCATTTTATTTTTCACTTTTTTATTTTTATTTTATACCTTTATATTTGATCCTGTTTTCATATTAGTTATGTCATTCAATACTGTTGATAATATGACTATTAAGTGTCAGATAAATAGCGTCCACAAGCATGTCACACATAAAATACAAGTGTCACCAGATTACTAATGGTTTAGACTTTAGAGGGTTATTCTTTCAACTCAACCTAGCAAGGTTGGATTGAGAAATTTCCAACCTAATACAACTCATTGTGTAAAATCCAACCCAACCCAACCCACCTAGTTTGGGTTGGGTCGATTAATTGTACTTACATATTTCATGCTTTGGGCTTTCTACTATTTAAACATTTTTAAAAGTAATTAATGAAATTCACATAATATGCTTAAATTATATTAAAAATTCATCAAAATAATTTATCAAAATACCAAATTAAATCAAACTTAAAAATCAAAATATGGGTAATAAAAGAAGCATATATTATATATATATTGGATCGGGTTGGTCAAATGGGCTGAAAAACTACTAATCTAAACCACGACCCAACCCAAGGCATCAAGACCAAAATGAAAACAAAATAAAAATGAAGAGCCAAATTAAAATTTTGAAATGAAAATGATCCAAAAATAAATAAATTCAATCTTTAATTGTCAAAAGTGTACCTGAGTCTATTAAAAATTATGAACATTTTTGTGTGCAGATTTATTAATAACTTAAAATATGATTTTCTTCAATAATTTATTATGAGTCCATGTTTGGCTTATAAATAATAATTTCAAAGCCTAATGACATCACTCAAACAAGTTATTGGAGTAGCTATAGAGGAAAAGTTCTTAGCTCCAAGTCCAATCTGCTTATGGGGTAACTTGAGGAATGACTCGTACATTGTACACTTCAATATACATCTATTTCATTCCCTAACAGCGTATTTTATCTCCCATGTCACAGTCATTGGTTACGACTGGACTAGATAGCAAAGTAACACACACATAATTGTACCGGTTGCTCAGGCACTATTTTTTTAACAAAGAATCCGCATGTAACTAGTAAACTTTTTAAGATGGATGCCATGATTGTTTTGGAGGGAACACAATTATTAAGGGTTTTATTAGTTTATTTTATTCGAACACTCCCTGCTACTATGTTTAATACTGTTTGCTTTTGATATTTTGGAGTGAGAAATAGGTTTTTTTTTAATGAATGAAAAAAAGAGTCTTACGCGTGTGATCATTGACCTGACCCACTTAAACTCACCATTGATGTTGTGAAGCACCCCTGAGCACATTAAGACTATCCGCATCGTGACACAGCATTTTTATAAAGTGTACGACTCGAACCCGATAACTCCTAAACTCACAGGTGTGACCAAGTCCAGGACTCCTACCATCGCACCACACCCCCAAGGGGTGAGAAATAATTATTTGTTTTGTATCCCTTGACCACCCCATATATTCAAGAGGATTGTCATGGATTACAAAAGCAAAATATTGATGTCCTCCGCTCTGTACTACTTAGTCTACTATAGAAAACATAACAATTCATCCCCTAAAACAGAGCACATTGTCGTGAAATTTCTCAAGAGCTATTTGTAATAATTGATAATATCTATAAGAAACAAAAAGTTAATAATTGAACAAAAACAGTGTCCAACTAAGCCTAGAGTTATGAGTTATGAGACAGCATTGATTGTATTATACCTATGAAAATATGAAGAGTCCCTTTAATCCACTTTCCATGCGATTATTAGATTAACCAACCTCCTCCAGCCTTACCAGGTCCTCATAAAAACAAGCACGATTACCAGTAATCATAAAAGTTCAAAAAGTAAGAAAGGAATCCGTTTAAAAAATACATAAATTTTAAAAAGTGAAAGAAAAAATAACTGTACTTGTGGAACGTAGAGGATTAATAAGCAAATAGTTGCAATTTTGGAATACCGTACAACCAGATGACATTTTCTTTTCGTCGGATTCTTGGGTAATAGTAAATACCACAAAACTAAACTAGGCCAATTGTAAACAATAGAATTAATTTTGGATTTTTTTTAAATGTCTTTCAAACTTCATAATATATCAAGGTCCTTCAACCATCAAATTATCAACCCAAAAAAAAAATCATAATTAATTCAAAATCAAACTGAAATAACTTTTTAATCAAACCTAACACCCTCTAGAGCTTGTTCCTACACTACAGCAACTTGGGAACTATATGCTCCGGCAAAATTTTGAAGAATATACTTCGATAATTTAGCTACATGCAAGGATGAAGAGATCATACTTCATTTAGCAAATCTTGTGTCAACAACAGAGGTTAACATATATTAATCTAATGCCTTCAGGGAGAAAAAGAAAAAAATCACAGTTCATATAAAATTTATTAACATATAGCCTTTATAGCAAAGTCAAGTGCAATACAAACGAAAAAAGGAGGCAGACTAGAACTCTGATATCAATAAATATTAAGAAACTCTTTTCCTTCAATGAGTTTTAGACAACTTTTCATATCAAACCAGTAAACGGTATACCCTAGGCAAATACATTTTCGACTCAAAGGGGGGGAAAAATTCATCACAACATACAATGAACATAAAAATCCAGTATCCCTCATAACTACAAATGTCTATAGAGTGAATTTGGTAGTACAAAAATCACCCCGCAACTGACAGACTCCGACTCCGTTCTATGGCAAATAGAACAAATGAAACAACTTATGAGACTCGACATCGACTTCATGGGAGAGCCCAATCACCTGGAATAACCATTCCCCAAAAAGAGAACTCTGGCTCCTCAACTTTGTTGCAGCAACAAATTCTAGTTCTGTCATATAACCAATCCAAGTATCCCTCAACATCTTAATCCAGCCATTACCGACACTTGTGCCAGTCCAGCACCCCCATAAATCATGCACCAGACTGGACCAAAGAGGACCCAAACACAACAAGACACCTGACCTGACCCCAACTAATCTCTCGCCACCAAATACTGCAATATTTTAAAGGAAAATATGTCAAGAGCATCAATAACAAAACATAGAGCAGCCATGCAAGCAAAGTTCGGATAGTTAACTCCAGAAATTTAATTGCACACTAACCAGAACAAAAGCTAATTGAATAAAAATAAAACACAAGACATGAGAGAAATAGTATAAAGATACCTTCAGTCGAATTTGAATCCACCTGAAGGAACAGAAGGAACTTCGCTCCCTCCAAAGTTGAACGTAGACTGGGCAGCATCACCTGGCATTGTCTCATCATCTTCCTCCAACCAATATGTCTCAAGAATCTTCACAGCCTTCTCATAAATCTCAGTATTGTCATGACTCTGGAGATTCTCAATTTTCTCTAGCCCCTCCGCATCATCAATCATTTGAGCATAGAGATTTACATCTCCAGTACTGCCCGAGTTCTTATCAGCTTCCCCTACCTTCAATATGTTTTCAAGCCCTTCCAAACAAACTGTGACAATCCTTGGATCGGGGCAGATGAGAAGATCACACAAGGGCTTGATACACCCTTGATTTACCAGATACCTGTGACCAACAAAGAGATATTATATCTGCAGACCAAACACTTATCCAAAGGCAAACTAGGACAACGAAACAAGATTTTTCATACTTGATTTGTTCAGGAGAACCACCAGATGTGGCATTTGAGATTGCCCATGCAGCCTCTTTCCTAATATCAAACTCAGCATTTTGAAGCAAATTAACAAGGGGGGCAATTATATCAGCCGCAATAACAGCCTGCAACAAGCAATAAAGACCCCATTTTATGGTCACAGTTGAAGAGAAATTGGGTATTTAGATCCAAATTTCATGAAACTAAGACGAGCATAATAACAGATAGAGAGAAAAACAGATTAAATCATGTTGGAATAGCTTAAATCTATAGGTTACCTGAATCTGCTCCTTATTGCCAGCAGTGATATTTGAAATAGTCCAACAAGCTTCCTTCTTAATGCTCTTTTTATAATTATTGTTCAATAGGTTTAATAGGCAAGGAAGAGCATTGTGGTTGATGATAACCTGAACAGCAACAACACCTCATTAGTTGAAAGGGATTACCCAACAAATAGGGTATGAAATGACAAATTTTTTTCTATTGATGGAAGGATTTGAGCTTTATTAATAAGTGGATTTCAGGTGACCACGCATAAGATGTCATTTCAAATCCATCAAATTTTTTTATAGGTGTCAATTCAAATCCATAATATCACAAGTGATTATTTGAGAAAATCCTCAAAGTTCTTATCATCATGTGCTGTTAAATTTATACAAGTAATTGTTCTTCAAATCCCTTTATTTGAAATCCTCAAATCCAACCACAACCTTCGAAAAGCACAATTTGCATGCATGTCTATGACTGGAATGAGACAATATATATTTTAAAGAAAAAAAAAAGGATAATGTCTAGCCCTACTGCCCAAGTTTATTTCTTTGTACAGGACTCATAAGTACATCACGAAATTTCAGAAGAGGACAAAACCATTGTCTGAATTAATGCATTACAAAAGCTGGCCACAACAAAAACCAAAAAAAAAAAAAAACCAAGAATAGTTGCCCACAGACAAATCCTGAGTGCATACATGAATACATCACTCCATTTACAAGCATGTAACATAATAAAAAATTAGGGAAGATTGTGTACCTCAATCTTAATGACTACATATACTTGGAAAAAAAAAACAATATAGCCCATATTTTATAAATTCCAAGCTACACAAGTTCCCAATACCTGTGTCTGCATATCATCTCCAGTAACAATATTTCCAACCGTACGAAGAGCAGGAATGAGCACAGAAGGAGATGGGTGGCTGAAAAATGGCAAGAAGTTTTATAATTGAGTGCATAATATAGAGGTTTACACCTCCCACCACAAAATAAGTACGACTCAATATGGTTGAAGATCTAAGAACTCACAATAATAGCTCAACAA
This sequence comes from Quercus tomentella, assembly GCA_028535165.1. Taxonomy (NCBI): domain Eukaryota; kingdom Viridiplantae; phylum Streptophyta; class Magnoliopsida; order Fagales; family Fagaceae; genus Quercus; species Quercus tomentella. The sequence goes on from JAPQVY010000089.1 coordinate 6,489,233, forward strand.
GCCGAGGACAAACACCCGCTTCAATAACAGCTTGAATTTTGTCATTTGTACCATCAGAAAGATACGAGAGTGCCCAGCAAGCATCAGTTAAGACTTCTTCATCATTTGAATGAATAAGGCGTGCAAGAGCTGGGAGTGCAGGCTTAACCTGTGCAGTAAACAATACAGCATAATGCATAACATCACAATGGTTGATGAAGGCAAGTTTTCAACAACTGTAACCCCACAATATTATTTTAGATTTTAGACTAATTAATAGCCTAAACAGTATCACCCACAGTTTCATAATTTGTTAAGTTTCAAAGAGCATCCAAGATAACTAACCTGATCAAAAGGAGGCTGTGGCTTGCCTCGGCAAAAATTTGACAGTGTCCAGGTAGCATTTCTCAGCATAGAAAGCTTGGCATGCTCATTCAACTGTGCCAGCAATGGAAGCAAAGCCCCATTGCCTAGGACGAGGTCACGACATCTAGGGGAATCACCAGCAACATTTCCCAATGCCCACACAGCCTGGACATCCAAAAGATATAGGTGGGGGTCATCATTTTACTTAAAAATGCCAACTTGATTAACTTCATAAAATAGTGCAAAAAGTACTAAAGAGCTAGTTTAAGCACCTAAATCACATTCATACCTGCTCACGAACATCATCACTAGGAGAACCAAGAAGTTTGACAAATATTGGGACAGCCCCATGATCAATTACCACTTTAGTGTTCTCAGATGTCCCAGAAGCAATGTTAGTGAGAGCCCAGGCTGCCTCAAACTATAAAAAGTTTCAAGCAATAAAATGTTAAATTCATGGTCACATACATCTAAAAAAAAACCATCAGATAATAGACAGCATGCAATAGACCTGAAGCTGTGGGTAGTCCTCCCTCATGAGAAACTCAACAAAGCGAGGAACAACACCCGACTGTATCACTTCCTCAATTGGAGGGCTACGCTCTGGTAAAGAAAAAAAGGTGAATAATTGAAACAAATATACGTGTACAACAGATGCATTAGACTAGAGAGATCAAATTTCTTACCAATTGAAAGCAATTTCCTGAACTGAGTAGTTGCCTCAAGCTGCAGATTACTATCATCACTCCACACTCCTGCAACCATGGATGGTAGATGTTCTAACTGCACTTGAACAATTCAACCATAATTAGCATGATAATCACCAATAATACCAAGAACTAACACCAGAGCAATTCCAAATCAGTAAAATGTTAAAAAATTTGCATAGCAAATCCATGATTAGAGAACTTCAGTAAAAGCAAGTTGTTTTGATCTGATCTTTTTTTAAGGACAAGCATAATAAGAGCAATCCTATGCATTCAATATAACCAATCCAACTAAATCACCAGTAACCAATCTGATCAAACTCTAAATTCAAGTAAATTCCACTGAAACCTTCAATGTAACTGAAACAATTTTGAAAAATAAAATAAAACCATGAATAGATGATCCAACCAAACCCGAACTCCAAATCAAAATCCATTGAAGCCATAGCAGATGAACTAAAACCGATACAACTGGACCATACTTAAAGAAAATTCCATAGAAACCTCTACAAAGACTGAAAAAAATTTCCAGCTAAAAAACCGATAAACCTAACCAAATCCTTCAAATCACAGAAACTGAGATAAAACACTAAAAAACCAATCTAATTAAACTAAATTCCATCAAAACCTCTACAATGCCACAAACAACATCCTGCTAGAACAACAATAGACAATCCACCCAAAACCTATCAAAACAAAAGTAAATGAACTAAAACAATAGAAAAGTATTGATGTTACAAAAACAACATACAGCTATAACACTGTTAGAGGTCCCAAACAAACCATAGTTCCCTGAGCAAAGTCATTCATCAAAAACTACATATATTAAACAAAATCTCATCAGATTTTACATAACCAGAACATTATCCAGCTTGTTCACCAATATAAGATCCAACCAATCCCTATTCTCCCACCCAAATATAAGCTCAAGCACTTCAAAACCAATTGAAATTCCAATTGAACCCCAAATTAAAAGCAAATCCCATCAAAACCTTTAATCAAAGGAAAAATTAACAGTAATAAAACAAATATAAAAATGCCAATAGACAACCCAACGATTTATTCCCTAACAAAAAACCCATGAAAACCAAATTAAATTATTCTAAAACTCCTCATTACCCCATCCAAAACCAGTCAAAAACCATAAGATTTGAACTAAAACCCATCCAATCGAACTCCCTTTAGCTTCAATCAAACCCTGATTCCCCAACAAAATTCATTGATACCAAAAACAACAAATCCCAACCAAAACAGCATCCAGCTGAAACCCTAATTCCCCTATCAAAAACTTGTTACAACCATAACAACTGAACAATAAGCAATCCAATCGAACTTCAATAAACCTTTCAGCTCCAATCAAACCCTAATTGCACAACCAAAATTGAAAGAAAATTAAGCTTAAAACACCACCCTAACCCCCAATCAAACCCTAAATTAGAGTAAAAACTCCATCAATAACTAAAAAGGACATCAGCAACACGATCTCAACCAAAACATCATCCAGCTAAAAACCCTTATTCCCCTATTGAAAACTCATCACAATCAAAACAAATGAACAATAAACAATCCAATCAAACTTCAATAAATCCTCCAGCTCCAATAAAACCCTAAATTAAAGAAAAAAATCCATTTAATCCCTTTTTCTTTTCATATATATAAAAAAAAAAAAAAAAAAATGACATCAATAACACGATCTCAACAAAACATCATCCAGCTAAAAACACTAATTCCCCTATCGAAAACTCATTACAATCACAACAACTGAACAATAAACAATCCAATCGAACTTCAACAAACCCTCCAGCTCCAATCAAACCCTAAATTAAAGCAACAACTCCATATAAACTCTTTTCCTTTTCATTTATATAAAAAACCAAAGTGACATCAATAACACGATCTCAACAAAACATCATCCAGCTAAAATCCCTAATTCCCCTATCGAAAACTCATTACAACCATAACAAATGAGCAATAAACAATCCCAATCGAACTTCAATAAACCCCCCAGCTCCAATCAAACCACAAATTAAAGCAAAAATTCCATTTAACCTCTTTTCCTTTTCAAACTCCCTCCTTGAAGGGGCATGGCGCTTAGTCAAGTAGAACCGGGTTGCGCTGCTTGATTATATATAAAAAACCAAAATGACATCTACGACACAATCTCAACAAAACATAATCCAGCTAAAAACCCTAACTCCCATTTTGAAAACTCATTACAATCACAACAAGTGAACAATAAACAATCCAACCGAACTTCAAAAAACCCCTCAGCTCCAATCAAACCCTAAATTAAAGAAGAAAAAATAAAAATCAATAGCAAAACTCTTTTTCATTTCAACATACAATCAAAAATTCCAAAAGGACGATCACAACCAAAATTAAAGCCTAAATTAAGGCAAAAATTCCATTTAACCTCATTTCCATTTCATATACATAAAAAAAACCAAAATGACATCAAAAACACGACCTCAACAAATTATCATCCAGCTGAAAACCCTAATTCCCCTATCAAACTCATTACAATTTACAACCATAACAGATGAACAATAAACAATCCAATCGAACTTCAATAAACCCTAAATTAAAGCAAAAAATAATAATAATAATAATGATCGCGAACCTCTCTTTCATTTCAATATGTATATCAAATTCCAAAACGACGATCAAAACTAAAACCAAACAGAATAAAACGACGCAAAGCTAGAGAGAGAGATAGGGACAGTACTTTCTTTTCGAGACCGGTGGCGGAGGATTGAAAAGAAGAGCCGAGCAGCGGTTGTTGCAGCTGGTTTTGCGCCGCACCGGAGGAGAGCTGTTGGAGACCTTCGCGACGCTTCTTCAGAAGACTCTCTTCTCTTCGCGACTTGCGGATCTCCACCATGTTGTCTTCCCTCCTCCGCCGCCCCTCCTCCGCGTCCACCGCCACCTTGTACCTGTTCCGCCGCACCTCCGTTCGAGCACTCGGCCTCAACGACATCGTTTTTTGTTTTGAAAGATAGAGAGAGAGTCAAAAAAATTTAAACTAAAATTTTATAAAATTGGGTTTTGATGAGAGAGGGAGAGAGAGAGAGAAGTTTGAGAGTGTGAGAGAGAAATGAAAGTTAGGGAGTATTATGTATATATATAGATAGATATTGGGGCTTGGATCGGCGGGTATTTACGGAGGGTACCACTCAGTGACGGGTTTTGAATTTTGAAGGAAAGGAAAAGAATTGAAAGAAAAGTGACTTTTTTTTTTTTTTCTTTGGATGGACAAAAAAGGATGGACCGGTTGGACTTAGTTGGCTATTAGTATTTAGAGAGGCGGTGTTTACACGACGTCGTTTCATCATTTCTGGATTTTGCTTTTCTTCTTCTCTTTTTTTTTTTCAATTTTTTGAAAATTATTACGCCGAGAATATATTTTCAAAATAATTTCATAACAAATTGTTGTTTGTAAACTGTTATTAATGAGTAAAAAAAAGTAATGTCAATAAGCTACCACCTAAAATTTGTTATAAAATTATTGTAGATCTAATATTACTCTTTTTGTTTTTCCCATCTTTTCATTAATGAGCATGGGATCAGAGAAAATAAATGAGTGAATACCATTGGATTTAATTTTATACTCATTTGTTCAAGTTAGTCCTATACTCACATTACCCTCGTATTTGAAATTTAATCATGTAATTAAAATGAAAAAAAGGAAAAAGTTAATGAATGTCATATTTGATTTAGAAATTATTTTAAGAAACTTTTTATGAGAAAAATTTAAAAAAAAATAATTGATTTATTTGACAGCCTGTTGGATTACAGGTTCTTTATGTTATTGACATATATAACAAATTGCATGTTAATTGATGTTATTTACTATTCGATCCAAATTTTTTTTTTTTTTGCATAATTTTAAAATTAAAAAACATGAAATTTAATATTTGATAGATGAGACAATTAATGATTTGAGATTGTCTTGAAATTTTGCAAACATGAATAGTATAAGAAGAAAATATGATCCAATAATGGATTTGTAATAATTCTCTAAGAGCACTAGCATTGGGGGTGTTTACACCCCCCAGTTGCTATTTTACAACCTAAGCCACCCAAAATCCACTCCATCTAGGTTTGTAAATTTAAAAAAATTTGCAACCTATGAATAGTAAGGTTGCATATAGGTTGTAAAAAAAAATTTATTTTAATATGTGGTTGTGTGTGGAGAGAAAAAGTGAGTGGGAAAAAAGAGAGAGAATAATACTTTTATTATTTTATTAGGTAGTTTATATTATTTTATTGGGTTATATGTAAAAATAAAAATTGGGAGTAGGGTGGGTTGTAAAATGGGTTGGTAAAATAGATAAAGTAGTGTTTGAGGATGCAATTTTTTTTTTTTTTTTTTTGCATCCTTGGATGCTAATGCTTTAATGTTGTAAATGGACCAAATCGTTTACAAAAAACTCAAACTCAATTCAAGAAAAACTTGTTTATATTCATTCATTTTGCACGTCAGCAAAGCTCAAACCCAAGTTGCAATTAAAAAGATTAATAATATGATAAATAAATTCATTTGTTATATTAATTATTTTAAGTGATGCATTAATAATTTAAGTATAATTAAAATTTGATGTAATTTAAAAAAATTAATGTGAGAAACAATTGATTTGGAATATGGTATTGTTGTTCAAATTTCATTGTTTTGTAGCAATTGAAACAAAGCCTGATGAAAAATAATAATAACCCACAATCAATGTAAATAAATAATTAAATAATATTTTTATTTTTATTTTATCAAAACAATATTTGAAAATGTCTATCTATACCAGTTAGTATTTCATGCAATTTTAAATTTGTAAACACATATAGTATGATCAAATCATTACACCATTCTTATTGTATTTTTATTTTGTCTATAAAATATAACACAGAATATTAAAATTTTTACAATGACAATTATTGAAAAATTGGATGAAATTAATAACAAGTTAATGACAATATACTATTTTATAAGATATTTTAAAATGCACGGTTAAATCATTCTACCACCAAGAAACCTTTCTCTTTCCTAGTGTAAGCAATCACTAATGTGTACTAGATAATCCGTAAATTGATTTATTACTTTAAAGATAAAAAAAGTGTCAAATTCAATTCCGTGTTGTGCTTTAATTCCGTTGATCCAAGTTAGCATTTAACATACTCTAGAAAGGTGAATCTCCTCCTTAATGGTTCAAGGGGCATCTTCTCCTTCATAAATCATGCAAGTTCATCTTCATATTCCCCTCAAAAAAATATTGTTTTAAAGTTACAAAGGCAGCACAACCACAAAATAGAAAAATTATGTTCTATTGTAATTGTGGCGACTCTTACTCCAAAGAAAACCCTTGGGCTCTTTGGGATTTGGGCTCCAAAATTTATTTGTATTATGGATTGGAAATAACCTACAATGAGAGATCCATGGAAATGGTTTTTTCAATGGCAAATCGTTTTGTAATTAGATTGCTTTGAATCAGGCCCAACCAAGAAGATTCCCCAACTGCCAAGTTACACGTTTGAGATCCAAGCAAGACTTCTAAACCCCAAACTATGTTCTTACTTTCTATCTATCTCCCCCAAACTATGTTCTCACTTTTTCTCGTGTATCTCTTCCCAATTTGTGTTCCAACCCCTTTTCATTCCCTTTGGTTCCTCTTTATAGACTTACTTCAGTGGGCTTGTCATGAAAAGGGAATATTTTGCATGTCTGTGGATCCCTCTACTTTTAAGATCTGAATGGCGTCATGAGTCTAGGTTACTATTCAAGCATGTCTAATCAAGCGTCAAGAATAGGGCTCACTTTTTGCTGTCAAGGAGACCCTCTAGTAAATTGCACCCAATGTTGAATCTTACATTCGAACAGGTGGATTCTCCCAAGACAATACCTTAAGCTGTCGACCCATACAAGTTCTCGTAGGAATCTCATTGAGGTGAGGTTCCTTTCCTGGGATGCTTCCTTACAACCTTGGCTAACAAGGGCCTGCTTTGGACCAGAGCCACCCCAAAAGAGGGGCCCAGATTGTTTGGGGAATGGGCTTACCCCTCTCAGCCCACCCACAGAATCCATGTAATCAGCCAGCCTTTTTTAGCCTTTTATCTTTGACAAATGAATCTACACTCGTTATTACTAGTTTTTCTCTCAACTTTTGAACTATTGGGACGGTTCTAAACCGTTATTAAAGTCTCCGACCCTTAATAATAAAAATATATTGTATCTCTTTAAAAGAAATAGATTTTAAGAAGCTTTAATTACAAAGGTATTTAGAAACTACGCACAGCACAGCAATTCATATATGAATCTCCAACATTCGGAGACATGATCAAGTCATGCAGGAAATAATCCACCATCACATTCAATAATTGGAACTCATAGTACCAAATCATTTTTAGGGGTTTTTTCATATCATTTTATTTTATTTTTTTCCTTTATGATATTCTGCTACCGTCTCTCTTTGTTATTCTTACTTTTGTGCACTCTCAAATCTATCCGTATAGAATCTCACATTCGTTTTTTTTTTTTTTTTTTTTTTTTGCGCATTTTGATCTTTTTTAGATGATACATTAAGAAATCTATAAAACAAATGTGCGTTTTTAACCCAAAAAAGAAGAAGAAAAAGGATTAGAGCAATCATTAAAGCAAGTTTGAAGCAAGACATAACAATTAAGGGAAAATGAGAAATTTTTGTTCAAGAGATTTGGACAAAGGACTAAGGGTCCGTTTGGTAGGAAATTTATAGTAACGTTATTTAAGTGTTGTGGAAATACGTGTGAATGAAAAAATATTGTGAAAATACGTGTTGTGGTGTTTAAATAACGAAAACTGTAGTTTAAAAAGTAGTGCCAAACAGGCCATAAGTTTTTGTATTTGTTAAAACTTAAATATAAACATGATAAAAATTATGAAATTTAGAGCATTTGTAGCAGTGGAGCTAAATAGCTATAATGCTATTTTAGCTCCACCAAAATACCAAAAACGGCCATGCAGCAGTGGAGGCATAGGTATAATTTTTAGCTGAACTGCTACAGTGCACATCTATCTATAGATGTGCACTGTAGCAGACATCTAAAAAAATAATAATTTTTTATTCATCCCCCGGATTAAAATAATACTGCTTTGCTTATTTTTTTCATTTCCTTTTCTCTCTCTCTCTCCGGCTTCTCCTTTCTTCTTTCTTCCTCAATTTTTTTTTCTCTCTAGCTTGCCAGCCAGCTCCCTTATCGCCGATCTGTTCCGCCGACCCACCCCAAGCCCCATCGCCGATCTCCCCAAACCCCATCGCTCAGTCCGTCCCCAAGCCCCAAGTCGCCGCTGGGTTTCATCGTCGACCGTCAATCCAAGCTCTGGGTTTCATCGTCGAAGCCCCCGCTGCCTTCCTTGTCGTGGGTTTCGTGGGTTTTTCCGTCGATCAAGCTTTGGGTTTTTTTTTTTTTTTTTTTTTTTCCTGCTGTGGACTGGTGCTGGTGGTGGTGGTGGTTGTGGCTGAGGAAAAAGATTGGAGATTTGGGTTTTTTTTTCCCCCCCCCTGCTGTGGACTGGTGGTGGTGTTGGTGGTGGCTGTGACTGTGGTTGTGGTTGTGGCTGATGGTAGAGGTGGTTGTGGTTAATACTGTGGGTTTTTTTGGTATTGATATATATTATTTTGTTGTAGTGGTTATAATATTTTATTGTGATGTTTATATTATTTTATTGTATTGAAAGTTAAAATAGATCCATTACTGCAGTATGAGTATGTGTATATATAAAATAGATAAAGTAACTTTTATTGATGCTAAATAGTAAATAGCTAAAATTATAAATCCATTGCCGTGGATGCTCTTACTTTGTATATAGATTTTTTTGTTCTTTCTTTGTAATTTTTATTGTTTGGACATTATTTTATGATTGTCGTCTTGTCATAGTACTTTCCATCTTTATAATTTGTTGGAGTGAGAATAAGAGTAGAGGAAATTTAAAAATTAGCTAAGTTGACATTACATTAGTACATTACGTGCCTGGGCCCAAATAGTAAACTGGTGGAAACTAGTGGGGTTGCACAATATACGAAGACCATAACTTTCTCAAATCACAACTAACCCAACCAGCTAGGCCTTACCCAAACCCACTCCATTTGCCAACAAGGATAAAAGTTATAGGTCTAAATTACTTTCTCTTCCAACTAAGCCCAGCCCATTAAAATACAAGTGATTTGGACTGTAAACATATACCTTTTACAATTTATCCGAGTCCAAACAGTCGTCTATTTCTTTTTTTCTTTTTTTTGAGAAGGAAAATGATTTTCTCTATCTATTTTGAAACAAAGAGAATCTATTTTGACTCTCAAAAAAAAAAAAAAAAAAAGAGAATCTATTTTATAATTTATAGTTAATAAAATAAAAGTGATTATAGTACCACAGTATTTAGAATTATTTGTTTTTCACGTTCTCAATTAAAAAGAAATTCTTGCCTTCTTGGTTAAAAAGGAACTAACAAAGTAACGAGTAAGATTGCCAAGTTTTTTCATCATGAGACCTCAAAGCAAAGTCTTTTAAGATATGAATTTGACTAAAACACTTGAACAAAATTTTATGAATCAAATCATTTTAGGGGGAGGGGGGAGGGGGTTCACCAATCATATGATTGCAATTCTAGATTTGAGATCGAGCTAAACTAAAAGTTCACCCAAACATAAGAAAAACTCTATCTTGCTTAAAGAATAATGCTAGAGATACAAAATATTTTATAAACTGCTGATGTGGTGAGTAATTTTTGGTAATTGAAAAAGTGATATTAATGATGGGTCTGGATAAAAAAACAACAAGAGATTGGCCATATCAACATTTTGTAAAAATATTGTAAAATGGTTTGTAACCATGCATAGTTCCATGTAGATTCCTCTTACTATTGAATAAATTAAAACTTTTAAGGGTCAGTCTAGTGGTTATTAAGTTTTATGTAATCTACGTGATCCTAGATTCAAATTTTTTAAACAACACCTTTAGTCACTCCAAGAGATTGTTCTTTGTAATTATCTTATGTGTGTGAGATGTGAGCACTACACATATCTAAGGAATAGTTAAATGTTCGAAGAATCTTGAAAACAGACATTAGCCGTACAAAAAAAAAGAGCAAATTATAAATGATCCAGTTAAGAGATAAAGAGGACAACAATAAGCAGTTTCTGGTTAAGCCCAGGCCCAAGAAAGCTAACTTAGGTAAACTTAAGCAAAGAGAGCTAGAAGAAACTTTGAAATATCATCACTTCCAAACACCCCCAACAAAAAATACAAATGCTGCTTTTGCAACTTGCAAAGTTGAGCAAATTGCAGCCCCACAACACTAAAAATTCCTTTTGATTTGTCACACACATCTTTCAAGCCCACACCACACCACACCTAACACACACATACACAGACTCACAGAGGACACAACAACCACTCTTTCTTAATTAAAAGAAAAGAGAACCTAGACAAAATATCCAAGCATGAACTAGAAGCCTCTGATTCTGACACAACTCTGTCACAAACAAAAGCCTTCATCTTCATCCAAGGTAAAAAATCTTTGGGGCCCTGTATAAGCTTTTCTGTCCAACTGACATCTTGCCGAAAGCATATGATATTCTAACATTTTTCCTGGTCCACAAAACTATGATATTTTTCTAGTGTAGGCTACAAACCATGATTTGATTGAAAACAATGATAAAATAAGATACCGAGAAAAGCTGTGGGGGGCACGTAAGTGTAACAATTATCCAACAGAACTGATTCTATTTTAATGTAGTTGATGCTTATTGAATAACCAATTCTTTTTTCTTTTTCTTTTTCTTTTTTAATTCAAGATAGAAATTTTATATTAATTTATTTTAAGTGTTTATACGTGTATCAAAAATTTTGTAACTGAATTGGTACCTTCTCATGTATAAAGTGCTTGGAGATTTTAGGAGAAAGGATTTGAGCTGTGAGATTAGCAGTATGTTGTAATTATTTTTCAAAAAAAAAAAGTATATATATGTGTAAAATTTTCAGAATTTAGACTTGAACTTCGGTCCTTACTTTTCTTACCTTGCAAAAACTTTATATTTGTATAATGATCATCATACGCCAAGAATGTAATGAATCAATTCACTTATGAATCAATTCACTTTTACATACACATGGTAACATTTGGAAATATGGATGTCATCTTTGTTAGATTTTTTTTTTTTTTTTTTGTTCATTTTATAAGTACTGCCAAATCGTGAAAGAATTTATCTATTTATTTTTTAATTTTAGCTTTCGAAATCGTGAGGCAAATAAAAAATTAAGTGTGTGTTTGGATACCGCTTATTTTGCTGAAAACTAAAAACTGAAAATAATAAAAAAGTTACTTTAGAGGCGCAAGGGGCGTTAGTTCAAAAAAAAAAAAAAAAAAACACAAACACGAGAAAAAATGCAAACGCAGGAGAATCCAAATGAAGCTTTAGGTTATGTTTGGATTGGGCTGAAAAACCCAGCGTTTGCGTCTGGCGTTTTTCTTTCCTTTTTTTTTTTTTTTTTGCACGCATTTGTGAGACTTGTGGCTACTGTTCATGCACTATGCATGAACAGTAGCCGCAAAGTTTGACTTTTCTCCCTCATTTTCAGCCAATTAGTGCACACCGTGCACTGTTTACGGACCCATAAATTTTACATTTCAGCAATTTTTTCATTAAAAATAGGTCCCACGGTACTATTCACACATTTAAAAATTATTTTGCTCCAGTGTTTTTCAGTTTTCAGTTTCAGTTTTTAGTTTTCAGCTGTATTCAAACGGACCAAATCCTTTAGGAATTATGCAGCCGACACAATTTTATTGAAGTGACGTTATTTTACATAAATTATAATATACTTTGAAAATTCTAGCCCGTTTGTTAAGTGATTTCTAATAACGTTATTTGTATTTTTTGAAAATACATGTGGATGAAAAAGTGTGTGAAAATACATGTAATATTATTTAAACACTAAAAACTGTTGTTTAAACAATAGTAACAAACGGGTCCTCTATCATAATTTTTTTTTTTGGATAAAACAAATGATTTATTTATTAACTAAGAATCACTGTTACAAGTATTGTCCATTAGTCACTCGCGAGGAATGCCTAGTTGCAAAATATCACACACATATTTTACATAAACAAAATTTGGACATTCATTATATTCTCTAACACTGCATTAGTGCTTCCGTCCCTTTTTACTAGTTCATCTGCCATACCATTTGCTTTACAAAAGACATGACATGAAAGAACAATCCATCTTGATCGAGCAGCATCCTGCAATCCAAAATCAAAACAAAAGGTTCTAAGGCCAGAACACCATATGTTAGCCAATTAAGGAGAATTTGAGAATCAACTTCAAGATTTATATGTTTATACCCTAATTCCTAGGCCATTTTTAAACCATATCTAATGGCCCATATTTTTGCAATATTATTTGAGGCCATGCCAATGTGAATTGGAAAACCTTTCATCCATCTTCCCTTCCTATCTCTTAATACACCGCCACCTCCTACTTTACCAGAATTATATTTAGAACTATCATATGTATTTAAAGTAACAATAGGGGGGTTATGGAGGATGCCAATATATTATTTTAGTGATTTTTGTACCTTTTGTTTTTGAATGATATGCAAGGTGATAAAATTCTGCAACTAACTAAATGTATAGTTTAATACATAAGCTAGTTAAGTGTTTAAGAAGGAAGACTAAATATCCTATTATTTTTAGAAAGCCAAGGTTGCCAAATTCCATAAGCAAATAAAATATTTTAAGGCATCATTTGAAAAGAGCTAAAAGATATATTAGTCAAATTTTCATGTATCCATTCTACCCTCAATTCCTTTGTCCAAGGGCAATCTCGAACATGTAAGGTACTCTTAAGATTTAGACATCAAAGGTACTCTTAAGATTTAGACATCAGACACTCAGGGCCACTACCATATTTAAGAATTGCATATGCATAATTTGCGACTACTATGATCACACAATTAAGTAAATCAAGACTGATTCCCTTACTATTTAACATTGAAAAATAACACTAAACTAAAGCAGACAAAATTCTAGCCTAGAGTCCTAAACTTAAAAATACGTGAAATTGCACACCCTTCAACTTTGTCGCCAACCATTTATCAATTATCATACACACATAACATGCCCCGCCAAATATTAGATGGCCCATTATTATGTGTCACGTTAGTTTTGCATGGGGCACAACCCACAAATGTCTACATGTCCGTACACGTACAAAATCACATGCCACGTAATTCATCAAGTGGGCATTATTTATCACTTGTCACATTTTACATGCCATTTTTGACAATTCCATCACAACCCCACATAATAAAAAATGCTTGCTTTATCGCCAATTTTGGATACATCAACAAGAAAAAGACTAAAATAATACAAAAAAACAAATCCCATCTCAAGATTCATAATAAAATGAAAGGCAAAGTTTCATTTATTTAAAAAAAAAACACCCAAATGTTCCATCCCAACTTCACTTTCTTTGTTTTTTTAAAATTAAAATTCCTAAAACAACCAAAGTAAATTGAATTACACTCCTAAACTAAACCCCCTAAAATATTCCCCAAACACAAATGAGATCTTAACGCTAAATTAGTACATATTTGAAAGGGGGATGAATTTGGAATTTAAAATTTAGAATTAGGATCCTTATGATCCGGTACATTGCACTAACAGCGAGAGTTGCTGCGCTTTGCCGCGTTACCCTTCGATTGACTGACACGTGCCTTCTTCGTAACCGTCGGATCCTCGCTGATGTCAAACCCCCTCATCGTTGTCATCCCATCTCCACCGACCATCTCCGTAAACATCCTCTGCAGGTCCTCGAAACTGTCCCCCTATTATGAAAACCGCAAAATTACCATTATACCCTCACAATATTTTATTATTAAAAAAAACACACACACACACACATTTAATTTTTATAAAATGTAAATAAATAAATGCTACCTCGTCCTTCACGTTGTTCATCATGGACAACATCTCTTGCATAAAATCACAAAAATCCTGCATTAAAAAAAAAAAAAAATCATCATGGGCAAAAAGGTAAAACAAAATAAAATTTAATGATATTTCCAAGGCAATCATTTTACCGCGTACAAGTCCAAACGACATCGTTTTACCCCCAAAAAAAAAAAAAAAAAAAAAAAAACCCAAAAACCAAAAGATACGTACTTCGTCTTCGTCCTCCAGAGGATTGTAGAGTCCCACGTCGTACATTGACCTCTTTGCCTCGTCGGATAATACTGTTACAATTTAACGTCCGTTATATCTCCACGTCAGCACATTATAACGGCAATTTAAACGACACCGTTTCTTTTTTTTTTTCTTTTTTTAGGGTATGATAAAGTTACCGGAGTAAGCCTCTTGGATTTGCTGAAATCGACGCTTGGCCTCCGCCGTCGCCGCGCCGGAGTTCCGTGCCCACCTGTCCGGGTGCCACTTCTAAAAAAAAAAACACAAAAAAATTAAAAAAACAAAACGGAAACAACGGCGTTTTGGGGAGGGCAAGAAAACGGTGGCGTTTTAAGGGGGCTGCCTGACCAGAGCGAGTTTACGATAGGCGGAGCGGACATCGGAGAAGGAGGCGTCTTTGCGAATTCCGAGGACGGAGTAGTACGAGAAGGAAGATCCACCGTTGGATCCTCCTCCTTCCCGATCCATTAACCCAGATCCACGAATACCCGAATAACTTTTACAACCGAAAAAGTAACTGAATTAACAGATCCCTTAGAGAAAAACCAAAAAAAAAAAATTTGGTGTGGTGTGTGTATGGTTATCTAAACCATAGGGAGAGAGGAGAACGAGAAGGAAAAGAAATTAAAGGTGGTGAGTTTTTAAGAGAGAGGTGGCTTTAGAGAGAGAAGAAAATATCTAGGAAGAGACGAGGAATTTGTGTTGTAAGGGAGAGAAGAGTAAAAATATGTAAAGAAAGAAACTTCGAGAAATTTTAGATATTTTCCTTTGTGAAGGAGCGGAATTAGCACTCGACTTCTGTGAATTTACGACGGCACGCCATTGGCTTAACATTTATTTTTTCATTTTTTTTTATGATGATCATTGATTACAACTATTACACATTTTATTATACGACCCTTTTTTTAATATAATACAGAATTTAATTAATTTTTTGGATAAAATACAATAAACATTTGGAGATTTGAGTTAATGTCAGTCAGGTTTGAGATTTTTTTTTTTTTTTTTTTTTTTAAATGGATCAATTTGATCATTAAACTGATAAAACCAAACTTGGTATTTGATTAGCATGAGAGAGAAGAGAAATGAGTAACAAAAACTATATCTAAAGAGAATGTTTGAGAGACTTTTTAGATTCCTAGGATATTTTCTTTTCTAGGGAATTAGTATTGGACTTTTGTGAATTTTACGATGGCTTGTCATCGGTGTATGATTTTTTTACTTATGTTTATAAACAAAAAAATTTAATATGTCAGAAATTTAATGTAATACAAATTTTAATTATTATTTTTGGGTAAAATACAGTTAACACCTTGAGGTTTTAGCTAATATAAGTCAAATCCAAAATTTTTCAAAACTAACTAACTTGATCCTTAAACTATAAACTCAAACTTGGTCTCTAATCATCCTGGGAGAGGAGAAAAATGAGTAACAGAAATTATGTTTAGACTTTAGACAGAATATTCGAGACATTTTAGACCCTTGGGATATTTTCTTTGCAAGGAGTGGAATTAACACTGGACTTTTGTGGATTACGATGGTGTGCCATTGGTGTATGATTTTTTTTTTTTCTTTGGGGGAGTTAAGATGATAACTACTACACTTTTTTTTTTTTTGCTGAATAACTACTACACATTTTACTTTTGTTTATTAAAAAAATTAATATGTCAAATTTTAAATATAAACAAATTTTAATTAACTTTTTTTTATATTTATTGCATTAGTTTATAATTTTTGTTAAAATAATATTGGTGGTATTATTAGCACTACTAGTTGGAAAGCACATGCAAGTCATGTGCTTGCCATTATATTAAATTATAATTTATTGTTATTATATTTATGTTTAGTGCACAAAACTCTATTTTTTACAAGATTTTAGAGGAATTATTTACAAAGTTTTGAAGAGATTATGTTAAATCGCCTTACCCTTACCCCAATATCTTGTCATTGCATTGAATAGCAATATAATTTCAAATATAGAAACTATTTATAATTCAGCCAATAATATGTAAATCATTTTATATGTGAAATACCTAAATTTTTTACCATCAATATTTTTAAAATGTGAGGCATGGAATATAAAGTTTTATTTTCTATAAATTTGCGAATACAGAACACAACGGGGATACAGACTTAAAAAATGAAAAAATCACATTTCAAAACTCATTTACAAGTACAAAAAGCCTTTTGCTCTTAAGAATACATAGTTCATACTGTTGGAAAATCTGGTTTTGCATCTCATACAAAACACACAGCGGAAGCAACAATCACGGATCTACTTTATTCATAAGAGATAACATGTAACCTTAAATTTTAAAACAAATAATAGAAAGCATACTTTGATGTAGTGAAATTCAAAACTAAGACTTGAGAATACCTTTAATTTTTATCTCAATTCCACATAGTGCCCAAGAAGTGTGGTCTTTCAATCAATCTTTTGTACGTTAATTCTCAAAGAAAGTTCTTCTTCTCCTTGTAGAGAAAAACTGATTTTTTTTTTCATCATACGTACATACTAACTACCTTGGTAGTTACTTTATTTGATAACTCTTATTAAATAAAAATTGATTATCTAATTGGATTAGCCTTTTGGGCCTACCCAATTGGGTTTTAGTTTATGGCTTGAGATGGGACTAAAGGGAACAAATAAGACTCTAGCTCCAATGGGCTTTGGGCTTTTTTGTCAATTCTTGACAAGTCCAAAGTTACCATTAATTATATTTAATACCACTATATAAATATAATTGCACTCTAGGCTTTATTAATAAGTTATATCCCAAGACTCTCATGATATCATTTGATCACTCCATGAAATATTCATAGTGAACAAAATCATAATAAACTGTCACTTTGTAAACAACTATTTTATCCTTGAGTACCCGGTTTAATCTTTTAGTTATTCACATTTATTGGAATCCAATTTTAATAAATATAAGCTTTAGTAACTCCTTACTAAAGTGGACGCCCTGAATAACCAGTTTCCATTAAACTTATTTCAAAGGGATATTTCGTATCTCTATAAAAAGAGATTATAGATTCCATCTTGAGAATATGTGTTCCCTCAACACTACGTGTGGTTACCTAACATATTGAAGTTTTGACCGTAAATATTAGATTTCACTCCTGATATATCAAAGTAATCTACATTTCATGATCGGGTTCACTATCCTCTTAAGATTGAAAGTCTATGAAATTAAAAGTCGTGAGATTAATTATTCGGGTGACAGTTGTTGATTGAATAATTAATCTCACAGCGATTCAGTTCAATATGTCTTAACTCTTAAGACACATCAACACATTAACTAGAAGTCTTCACTTCCATGATAAGACAAACCATCTTAGTTGATGTGTTATAGTCTTCGCAAATGAAATGCCCAATTTCATTACCGATTACGAACTATATTTTGAGTTTACAAGGAACTTGTGATTTATATCTTCTATGACTAAATCACATAAACCACATACAATACATCTCAAGGACTATGATAATGTTTCATTGGTTCATAAATAGTCTCATATAATTAAATAACTTAATTATTTATAACATGCCAATAAATTGGATTTTAGGGCATAAACCCCAACACATATTGCAACCCACCCTCAACATTACCTTCATACATAGCTTTCTCCATATGTATGTGTCAAAATCTACCTCTCCAAACAAGGCAGAGACGCTACAGGGAATTGCTTAAGAGCTAATCATCAATGGCAAATAACTTTTAAACCAATTATATTCATAACGATGGGACAACAAAGACTTAGATGTTCTATTGGTAGAGATTCCAAATGTTGACCTTGGTTAATTCACATCCTTGGCAACCAACAAAGAAGAGCTAGAGAAACTTCAATCA
This sequence comes from Quercus tomentella, assembly GCA_028535165.1. Classification (NCBI taxonomy): domain Eukaryota; kingdom Viridiplantae; phylum Streptophyta; class Magnoliopsida; order Fagales; family Fagaceae; genus Quercus; species Quercus tomentella. The sequence goes on from JAPQVY010000089.1 coordinate 6,507,346, forward strand.
ACTCTAATGCGCCCATTGTTTTTGCTAATACCAAACATTGTTATCAATTTGAGAAGCAAGGAACAGAGGAGGAGAAGCAGAACTGAGAAAACATAACCAAAAAAGAATATTGGAAATGCAGCTATAGAACTAAATTGTATGTATATAATAGGAACATTAGTAAATTAATGAGTTTTATTTTTAAAAATAAGACAATATTTTGGGACATCTCAAAATGGAATAGAGGACAAACAAATTGGGATGGAAGGAGTACAAATTTTATTTAATTTTTTGGGTAAAATACAATTAACACCTTGACATTTGAGCTAATGTAAATCAAGTCCACAATTTTTCAAAACTGACCAACTTCATCCTTAAACTGATAAACTCAAACTTGGTCTCTAATCATCGTGAGAGAAGAGAAAAATGAGTATCGGAAACTATGTTTAGACAAAATGTTCAAGACATTTTAGACTCCTGGTATACATTCTTTGCGATGAGTGAAATTAACATTGGACTTTTGTGGATTACGATGGTACGCCATTGGTGTATGAATTTTTTTTTTCTTTAGGGTAGTTAAGATGATAAGTACTACACATTTTACTTTTGTTTATATAAAAAAAATTAATATGTCAATTTTTAAATATAAACAAATTTTAATTAATCTTTTTTATATTTATTGCATTAGTTTATAATTTTTGTTAAAATAATATTGGTGGTATTTATTAGCATTATTATATAAATTTATTGACTTTGGCTTGGGGTTTATTTTATTTTTCCTGACAAGATACTTCTAGTGTCAAGTTTTTTGTTTTTGGTTTATTATTTTATAATCTTAACGTTGTTAACTTTGGGATGAGATTATGTGACAAAAGTAGGGTCTTTTGTACTGAGCACAACCTAAATTTGGGGGAAAAAAACCAACGTTGGAAATGTTGGAACCTTTTGATTCTAAAATAAACAAATAAATAAATAACATAGCTAACTTTTGAAAGTTAGGGGTTAATCTACTCCGTATTACTTTGGCTAATCCAAATGTAAAGATAAAGTAGGCAACTATTGAACAGAAAGAACTTTCTTAATTAAAATCGTTGTTTTCATTAATGGAAGATTATATTAATGTATTATTTTATAATTTCTTTTTCGTTTTCCTTTTTTAATTTTGATAATACTTTCATACATCGGGCCACATTAAATTGGTAATAAGCCCAAATCTTTAGGGGCCCAAGTTAAAAGTGTTGGCCCAAAGAATCTCAACACAGGAGTCAAAACATAAAGGGATCCATAGCCATAGAGTATACCTCAATAAGGACCATGTTTAAAGGGGCCTACCCAACAACCCAAGCTTGCGAAGAGGCCTAGCCCAAGTTTCAAGGAAATATCAATGGGAAAGGATATTAAGTTTTTCTCAAGTGAGAATGTCTTTTATACAATAGAAATGCTATGTATATCACATTTTCACAACGAATTGAAAGGTTGTTAATTGTAGATAAAAAAGTAATTTTAACAGTAGATTCAAATGAAAATTAATAACAACTTACTACTTAAAATTTGTTGTGAAAATATTATGGATGTAACACTTCTATTTATACAAACATTTAAAAAGCATCATTACAATAAATCTCACTGTGAAAATAGGCCATGTTATAGTAATTTTTTTTCTAAAATAAAATATTTGTAATCATTCTGAATATCTTTTTTCTATTTAATAATTTCCTTACTGTATCAAGTATGAACATATATGCATTTGTTTGACACAAAACACTCAATCGTGCGTCTTGATAGATCTTGAATGACAATATATATATATTTTTTTAAAGCAGCCTTTACTTTTTCTTTTTGGAATTTTGCTTTTATCCTTGCCTTTTGCTATAAATTATTTAAAAAGGTTGCTATCTAGGTATTGACCAAAAATTAGTAGACCGATTTGTTAATATGGTTTATCAAAATTGAGTGGGAGGACACAAGACTCTCTTTCTTCCAATCAATTCAACTAATCCATCTATTAAAAAAAAAAGAATTAAGGGTCCTTTCCAACAATGATGGCATTGTTAGCAAATTGGATGGCTTACATTTTGGTCTCATATGAAATCAATTTGGATTCGATGACATAGGAGGAATCAACACAATGTGAGCGTGCTATAAGTACATCTTTTAACAAATGTAGTGCATTCAACTAATGCTCTATTCACAATTTCATTGGACACAAACCAACCATGATGACACAAATTATTCAAGTAGTCCTAGATTGCAATGATTAAACTCACGTTGGATTAATTTTGTACTGTATTATCTTTGAAAACTATGGTCTAATAGCAGTAAAAAACAGTGATCAGTTGGATTAAAATTTGACGTAGGTTTCATAAAAAAAATGATTTGAGAATGCAATCATGCATCAAGATCCATTATTATAAATACTTTCTCTCCAATTAAAGTCCAGCTCCAATTAATCCACTACAAATTTTATTTTAGGTTTATAATGGATTGTACACGTACGTTGATACTATGTTTTAAACTCTATAGGCACTCAAACAGTCAAAGTGGGTTAACTTTATGTGGAAGCACGAAATTAAACTTTGATTAATCTAGGCTTATGATCACAATTAATTTATATTATGGCTTTGTAATAATCCACAATGGGAGATTTGAGTAAGAACCAAACAATTTCCTGAATAATATAGTATCAAAGCTTTATTCATCAAGTTTTTCTCACTACATTTTTCACTGTGAATCTCTCTTTTCATTTCTCTCAAAATCCGGAAAAAATCTCCCTCTTTCTATAAACTTCTTTCCTTTTATACTTCACCTTCCTCTTCTTCTTCATCTTTATCCTTTTTTTTTTTTTGAGATAAAAGGATCATCTTTATCCTTTATTGTATTTGCTCATTTTTCTTCTCTAGCATGAGATGTCCTTATTCAACTGGACAGCCCTTTGTCCTATTGGAGTATTGGGCTCTTCTTTCCTCAACGTTAGGATGAATAGAGATTTTTGGGGCTTCTTGTCTTATCCTGATCAGTTATCCAGCATTAAATGCAAGTGTGTGAGACGGATTATTGTAAATTTATCTCGAAATTTTAGAAAGCGTCCTGGGATAATCCTATTTATTCCGAGATTATTCCTCAGAGGCTTGGAACTTAAGCTGACATTGTTAGCTTGGTAGAAGTATTTTACCATGGGTAATTTATCATCGGACGGATAATGATGTACCTTTTAATTCACGGCCCGAGATATATGCCCCTTGTAGAGGCTTTCTTCTGGGGAGTACGTGTTAGGCCTGTTCTTGCCCATGACCCAATATTATTTGGGCCTTACAAATCTGTTATTTGGGCTTTTACAAACTATCTCCCTATTCTTTCAAATTAAAAAAAAAAGAAAAAAGAAAAAAGAAAACTGGGTTAACTTTAAATTATCATTATTCTACACTCTACCGTCGTAATTATGTTTCTAATAATTGAAATTCGTATTATTTGCTCTCCATGGCATGAACAGCTATTTGAATGAGATTATTTCCGTTAGTTTACGGGTAAACTACAGGCAGTATCAATGTGTTAATGAATGTCACTTTACTTATTTACTTATAGAAATAGACGGTATGAACAATTCAAAAACAAAATCAAACATGGATAATCAAAATGAAAATTTTGAATTGTATAAAGATAAAATAAAAGTATCCTAAAATTTATATATAAAAAAAAAGTGTCCTTGGATCTCTTTTTTTGAAAATTATGCTCTCTCTTCTCACATTTATAATAAACCTCGTAAATTTAATGAATAAACAACACCATAAATATAAAAAGAGGAATACCATTTTCTGTAATCCAAGACTATCTATAAATTACCCTCGATAGCACCCTAAATAAAAAAGAAAATCACTATTATAGACATACAGAGAGACAGGTCACATGACTCACTATGACCAACACCAGTTACACCCCCACCACAAAATGCAACACCATCGATGGCATCCCCAAGCGAGTCATGCAACAGGTAAAACCAACAATGACATGTAAAGTACTTGTGTTCAATACCCACCTCGAAAATTCATCTCCAGCTCAGTTCAACTAAACTCATTCACAGTTTTGAGAAAGTTTTGGAAAGGAACCTTAGTGCCACCAACCATGTGAGCCAGAGAGTGTTCATGGGGGTGAGTGTGATACCTTGCTAGCTAGGGAAGTCTGTTTAATCCATGGTTGATGGGTCTTCTCAGGTTGGTTCATGTAGATCTCTCTCTCTCTCTCTCTCTCTTTGGTTTTTGTTTTTTTTTGTTTTGTTTTTGTAGGTGTATGACTTGTGATTAGATAGTTGGTTTGTTTTAAGGTGAGGGGTAACTGCAGTGGCCATTGACTTTGTGTGTGTGTGAAACAGTTACATGAGCGTTTATTCAAGGTAGATCAATATGAAAATGTAATTTTCAGTGGGTGGAAGATTGTTATTATTATTATTTTTCTATGAACATTGAAAGGGGGGTGTTTTATTTTTATTATTTCAAAGTAATTACTGAAGAATGACACATTATCTTACTGAGAAAAATTACATTGATAATCCAAGAAACACAGGTCCTTTTTTTTTTTTTTGGGTATGATTTGCATCAAATTGAGCTCTGGGGTGGTGGGGTTCTGCACTGTGCAGTGAAAGTTTAGCAGGATTTGGTAGTTGAGGATAACTGAAATAAGCCTGTCACAAGTCAGTGCTCATTAGCTTGAATTTTTTTGGTTCTCACCAAAATGCAAAAAGCAAAATAAAATAGAAAAATTCTTGGATCTCTTTGTCAATCTTGGCCTGATTAAGGTCTTTTTCATTGCCAATTCAAAAAAAAAAAAGAGGCTGCTAAGAGCACTTGGGCAATAAGTAACATTTATACAATAATATGCTATATTCACTGGTTTGTGTCTATTGCATTTTGTTGATGCATAGATTTTCATATTTGAATGTAGAACAATTTTGGATTATTGGACTCTCTTTTTATCATTTTATTTCTCATCTGTGTTTATACTTAATGGGGTAGATAATTTGTTAATTTGCTGTTTATTTCACTGGTTGTCATCCATTACAGTATTATCTCTGCAATTTTGTGTGCTATTGCATGTTTTGCTTGGGATTCATCCCTTATCTCAACTAAACTATGATATCTTTTCAATTAGGATTCAACCGACTCCATTACTTGTTTAAATCTAATGTATCAAAGCTCTCAATGAATGGATATAGGAGGGAGGAAAAAAAAGGTTGTACCCATTGCACAAGGCTCCTGCGTCTATGGAATTTGGGAGGAAGTGACATTAAAATGAGCTCTAACGATGGTGGCATCAAGTGTAATGGAAGCCAAAGCAGCAAGGCTGAATAAGTAAGTACATAATCTATATCTTAAACACACTATTTACCCACTTAGCTCTGATTGCTTCTCCAAAGACAAAATGTAAAGTAATGTCCTAAAAATTGCTTCTTGTAACATTTACTTTTTGGACAGGAAAACCATTTTTACAAAGATCACTTATTACCATGTACATAATGGCACAGAAAAGGAAAATGCAGCACGCTAGTACTTGAACCCTACATTACACTTGATATGGTAGGGCACGACAATAGTGCTAGAAAAGAGGGACTTTGCAAACTAAGCTTAACAAATATAGGAGAAGCTTGCCTCCTTTTTTTTTTTTTTTTAGGAAAGAATTCCTAATGAGAAACCTGCTTAACAATTTGAGCCTAGTAACCACCTAAACTAGTACTTATACAGTAGCCTTGCATTCTTCTAGCTGCCACTCCCCTCCTAACTGACCCCCACTTGACAGCAGCCCGAATCTTACACCAAGATGCCTTTGGCTTTCTAGTGCTTAGAATATGTACACCTGAATTGGGAAAAAGAGAATTTCCAACATCTACTTCATTGCCTGGAGCAAGGAAACCATTTTGCTGCCCCCATGTTATAATAGGAGCTATGCCATTTCCTGCTAGAAGACCATTTGAAAAATCTTGCACCTCTGAATCCCTTGTTGACCAACCATATCCTGCATTGCTGAGTCCAGGTAAATATTCCTCCATCACTGAGCTGTTCCTTAGCATTGCATGACTATTCAGTACTAAAGAATCTTCTAATTGATAGCTACATTCAGCTGCATGGTTTTCTGAATGGTTAAAACCCAGCAATGTTTCTGGTTGATCTGCAGAAATATAGACTGTTAGCTACTTGGGAAAAACTAGAAACATAATTACCAAAAAAAAAGAAAAAAAGAGAATTGAACCTGGTAGATTAAAAGGTAGTATATGATACAATTAGCCAATGAAAAGGAATGAGAAGAATAATACTTATAAACAGTTTGGGATATGGATACATGGCACAAGTTTTTAGTACCTTGATGTGTGACCGGGAAGCCAAATTGTTGCAAACCTTGTTCTGGAACACTAAATGGCTCAGCTTGCAGGCCTGCTGAGACCATTGGAAACCTAGCTATTGGTGCTACATTGAAGGGAACAATATGATTCTCATTTTCATAAGCATGCTGCTTCAGAGTTTCCACCAATTGCTGCCATTTAAAAAGGAAGTAACAGGGAAGGCGATCAGTTTCTAACTAATGGATAACTGCACTCAAAGAATATTAATGCATACCTTCTGATAAAAGTTGAGTGAATCCAGAGGACAATATTCTTGTCCATCGAATGTTGCTGCTACAACCTGGTAGATGGAATTGAATAACAGACCAACACTTTCTCCATGGTAAATATACTTCATTCCATCATCTTTATTATAGGTCAAAGCATGTTCTATGATTGCCTCCCATGTCCCATCTGAGATCCTACCAAATATCTACATTTCCGTGGCAGAAAGTTAGATTAGCTAAGAAAAAAAAATTTGTTTTAACTACTAAAAGTGCTTTGGAACTATAATCCAAATACAGAGAAGTCTCTTACTTTGCGTAAGTCGGATGGATTGATTACATATTTCCGCAGTAAGTCCCCAACAGTTGTAATTTTGTGAGATGCCAATCGCTGATGGAATGCACCATCTTTTCCTACCGTCTTCAACCGCCATATCTCATCACTCAAAGATGGAGGGAAGTGTTTCTGATTTGCTGAACAAAGAGATTGCTTATCAGTCTCATGCGTCTAGTTATGGTAAAGATGTTAGTGATATTAAGCATAATAGAAGCATACTAGAATATCCACTAGAAATTAAATAGCATAAGTAAGAACTACTTCAAGAAATGTAATAATTATGCCTCTACTATTAAAGATCAAAAGGAGCTGAAGTTAAGCTCTTATGACTTACTTTCTCCACGGTGATCTTTCACCATGAAAGGTTCACTTCGACCTTCCCTAATTCCTACTTCAGTATGAGGCTTTTGCACAATTGCTCCTAATCTAAACTTTCTACTTCTCATCCAGCTTGAATTGTCAGTAAAATATATGTCACCAATGGAACCAACACCTTCTTTTAAGGTCACAGTCGCATCCCCACATAACAATGGCCTTTTACCCTCTCTTTCCTGTAAAACTTTGGCATTGAATTCCTGCTCAGACCAGTCCTCTTCTTCATCGAAAGGGAAATCACCATTGAGTACAACAATACGAATCTTTATTGAAGAAAGCTGACCAGATTTGACAGTAGTCCTGGAGCTAGTGTCAAACAGTTTAATTTCAATGGGTGTACCATCTTCAGCTCTTATAGTATTGTTTGTAAATATTTTTGATGACAATTTATTGACAAAGCGCAACTGCAGACTCCTCACTCCAGATGTTCCAGCCTGATGAAATGAGGGTCTGCAACAAAACACAAAAACCCAATGTTGGACTGTTTGTGTGGAAAAAAAAATAGCGAAAATCTAGTCATCTGGTGGGAAAAAGCAGTTAAAATTTGGGTTATACTGCATATTAGGGGGCGCAAACTGTGACAACATGAAGCATACTAATGCTTCATGTCAAGGGAACAGCAAACCTTTAAGATACTGATGGTACTCAACCATAGTCATCTGGTCAGAGTGAGAAAGATCGTTTATATCAATCTTGATTTCACCTGATACTTGACCTGCTAAAAGGTATCAGAGAGACCGAGTGTGTGTGGTATAAATATTCAAGAAAAAAATCAAGTCAAAGAACAGACCTTAGAGATGGTTGAAGTACTGGTAGAAAGGCTTGTTGCACCTCCTCTCGCACCTATTTGACATGCATAGTGTATCAAGAACTCAAGAGATTTGAAAGTAAAAGCACTTTAATATCTCAATGAATATCAGCAATTCCAAAATTTCAACACCATATTGACAACCAGAAGAATATTTCAAACACGTTTTAGTGAATGAAAGCATATCCAAACTATCTAATCCTGCTGATATTAGCACAGTTTAGCTTATTTTGCATGTACAATTACAATCTGGGGATGCATCTATGCAATACACTAAAAGTACTTGTCACAATTGAGAATTGTATGAATTTTAGCTTGTGTTGAGTTTCACACCAGGTGCCTTTGAAGCAATTAAGTTACATAAACAATTTTGGCAAGTTTCAACTGTTACTAATCCTTTTTAAGATATTGTATAGACATGGCTAACCCATCATAAGTCATGACATGTATGGTAAAGAAAGATGACTCTCAAATAGTCAAGATAAATAATCATCGAGACCAATCACCAACTAGCCTATGAAATCAAACTTCCAGTCAAAAAGAGAGTCTTGTATCAGTCAATAAAGCTATGCAACCAAAGAAGTTATACCGAGAATCCATACACCATCAAAACATTGAGAGGAAAGGAAAACAAAAAATTATACGAGGCATGGTAGCTAAAGCTGATATCTCATATTTGAGTACTAAAGTTGAGGTTAGCTAAGAAAAATATAGACAAACAACACTTTTTTGTGCAAATATACAAGTTTATGACACACAATCAACTTACCAGATTCCTAAGAAAAGGTTCCAAGAAGTTTCCATTCAGCAGCTCAGTGATGATATTTTTGAAAGCACTGCACAAAAGAACACACAAAACCCACATTCAGAAACCAATAAAACATTGAGAAAAAGCAACAAACACAAACGCCAAAACATCCACATCATAAAATAAATAAATAAAACTGAACCAACCAAGCCTGAAGTGCTTGTCTGCGCTTGGACCTTTCAAAGTCATCACCGCCCTTCCCGTTAAGACGCCTCTTCTCCACCATCAAAGACAAACAATTAAGTCTCAACTTCTAAAAGCACAAACTCAAAAACCCAAGAGCAAAACCCAAAAACTGAAAGAACTATGGTGTTTATAACATAACTAGATTGACATATTCTCAAACCATAAAACTCAAAAACCCAAGAATAGCACAAAAACGGAAAGTGCTATGGTATTTATTAAGAACACTAGATTGAACATACTCTTAAAGCTTAACAGTTAAGAGCCCAAGAATAACCAAAAAACCTTCTACAGCTAGTCTATTTATACACCAGTCTAAGCAGAGGGAAGGTACAAGGAAGTTTCATTAAAAAAAAAAAAAAAAAAAATTCAAACTTTGTAAATGACGCGGTATAATCCTAAAAAGTCAAGGCGATTTTATCCCATGAAAAGATTAAAGCAACAAGAAAGGTTTATACTAAATTATTCATGGAGAAAGTCTACAAAAACATAAAAAAAAATTTGATAAAAATTTCATACCCTTAACTCGCAAGTTGTTAATAGTAAGTAAAACAATAATATTAGTGATGAGCCGAGTCGAAAACTGTTAAAAACTTGTCAATTTAACTACTGTGAAAATTATTTTATATAGTAGTATTGCTCATTATCAATGTGGTTTCAAATTTTCTTAGGAATGAGTAGAGATGAAAACCGTTAAAAACTTGTCAATTTAACTGTGGGGAAAATTAGTGTGGTTTCAAATTTTCTTATTAGGAAACTACAAGTCTACAAAGTAGCATCAGCTTTGAACAGAATGAGAGTTCGATCATTAAAAGGTACAAAGTTGGAGATTCTAACACTTTGTTATTATTCTGTTTATCAAAAAAATACACCAGTATTATTCTAACTAAAAAAAGCAAAACAACCGCGTCATGATTGAAAAGTACATTAACCGTATAAACCATGATGCTACAGATTAATGTATGATTTTTCAGACAAAGAGTAGAGAGCAAGAAAACACGGTGAACTGACGCGTACTTGTAAATGGTGACAAAAATTCTATATTATAGAATTAGAAAACATTGATACGCGTTTATTTGTAGAGTGTGACGGGCCCGACGGCAAAAGAATTGGACACTCTAAAGTCTAAACTAAGTTACACTTGTAAAGCATTTATGATTGAACTCGAAAAAACGTAGTTTCAAGTGAAATTCTTTGCAATGTCATTGGAATTTAAGTGCAGAAAGATAAGTGTCTTTTCAATGAGAAAGTAACATGTATCTCTAGTTTAGAGGCCCCATTGGTAGGAGTGGAACCCATAGGTTAACATGTGTTTTATGAGTAATTTTAATACCATATTAAAAGTTATAACTTATAATACCTTCATATTTTATGTGAATCTTTTCTCCAAAAATCAAAAATATATTCTACATGAGACGTGATAGATTGTAATTGGTTATCTATCACTTCAATATGGACTAATTGGTTTTTTTTTTTTCATTACTTATAATTTGTCGCGTGGACAATTATAACAAAAGTTGTATTTTTTTATGTGGTCAACGGTCATAAAATTTTTAGGCTTTTTTATTTAAGTTTGTTTTGCTATGGCATAATAATATATTATGGGGGCGTTGGTAAGGGTATATAGGGAAATTTAATGTACCAAATTCGTTGTAAACTCATCTTTCTCTTGTTATGGAATTCTCAGCCGCCCATTCCTATGGATATAAACCACATAAATCTTTATGTTAATTTTCTCTTTATTTTCACTAAAACTGCTAAGAACAGAAATCACCAACACAAGTTTGAATTGGATCTTTTATATAAATATATATACATAAAGCTAAAAATCTTGTACTTCAATTGACATTTACTTATCTAATGAAAACGTTTAAGATTCAATTCCCTCTCCCCATTCTATTTATCAAATTATATATATAGAGCAAATAAAAAAAAAAAAGTTTATAGTAGATGCGTGATGCATGTGCACATGACCATTACTGAACATGTGCACGTTTATAACCATTGAATGGTAGGTTTACTTCAAGATCTTGCAGGTTGCTATAGTTCGTCACTATCTTTGTCTCTCCAACCTATAAAGAAATGGGTTTTCTTTAATGGGAAAGCAAAAAAGAATTGGGCTGTGCTTTAAATTTCGGTGAAAGGTCCTGATCAAAAAGATCATACTGGTTGAGCAGTTATAACTTTCAGGCTTCTTTAATTTTTGGTGTTCTTAGTCAATACTCATCATCTTATGGTCGCTAGGCGGGCTGGGGATTACAAGTTCCTTCCATGAAGTTTCCAGCACTAAACAGTTTTTCCACAAACCCAGTTTTTCCGGGAAAATGCTTAACTTCTCTTTTCCATTATTTTTATTTTTGCTTTTACTTTTTCCCCGGAGATTGGAAAACTTTCAAACCTCGCTAAACAGAAGTATACAGTCTAGTCAAAACCCAAAGTATTACTATTATTATTATTTTCTTTTATAAACTTTTTCTAATTCCATATTATAATAGTTCTTAAATCTAATAAAAAATATATTCCGAACGATTTATCTAGGGCCGCAAAAGAATAAAGATAGTGTCGTGACTGTTGTCACATCAACTGATACGACCAATTCCATGGTTTTAAGTTTTATCAAGCCATGTTTCTGAAAAAAAAGTTTTATTTTGTTTTATTTTTTTGATAATTAAAAAAAAAAAGTTTTATCTAGCCCTTGTAAAACTTCCCCTAACATTTTCTTTTTAATTTTTAAATAGTTTTCAATGCTTATGTTGGTGTTTAATAACTTCAATTTAATCATGGTCAACTAATTAATGACTCACAAATGTGCGTGGGTGTGATTAAAAGAAAAGAAAATAAAAGAAAAGTATATATGTGATGCTTGGTGAGATTCACTTATCGAGACTCCAATAGTTGAAATGGTCAACCATTTTTCTTTTGTTTTTTTTTTTCTTTTTTTTTTTCTTTCTTTCTTTTAAACATGTTTAAAATCAAAATTACATGAGATGAAGGGGCATAGAGACATAGAGTTATATAAGATGAGATAAGATTTAGTAGAGTTTGAGCAATGTCATATAGTATGAGTTTGTATATATAGTATGAGCAATGTCATATAGATAAGATTTAGTAGGACTTACTTTCAACCAATTCCATGGTTTTTAGTATTATCTAGCCCTTGTAATTTCACCTAACATTTAAAAAAAAAATTAAATTAGTTTTCAATGCTTTTGTTTATGATTAAGAACTTCAATTCAATCATGGTCAACTAAATAAATGTGTGTGTGTGATGCTTGGTGCGTACAAGACTCACTTAACAAGACTCCAATAGTTAAAAATGGCTAACATTTCTTTTCTTTTAAACACATTTTTTAAAATAAAAACTACATCATGAGAAGTGGACAGATAGAGTTAGAGCACAAGCATCAAGCGAGGGGCAGAACTAAGTGCAACGTAGTGGGGGCAAGGCCCCCCCAAAAATACTAAAATATGATTTTTAATAGGTAAAATTTGAGACAAAATTTAGTTTTGTAAGACTTAGGCCCCCCAAAACCAAAAATATTTGGCCCCCCACCTATGACTTGTCCTTGTCTCCCTCCCAATTAGACTAAGGCCCGTTTGGTAAATGATTTTTAGTAACATTATTTAAATGTCGTGGAAATACATGTTAGAGTGTTTAAATATTGAAAATGGTTGTTTAAACAATATTACCAAACACCCCTTAAATTTTGTAAAACTTTCTCCATCCCCCTCCTAAGTCCCAACAAGTTAGTCGGTGGTTAGTTTTATTTTTTTAGTAATAGATTCCTTTATAAACTTCATCACCTTCACTACCACTTTTTTCAACTTCATTTTCCTTACTAGTCACCCCAAAAATCTCTCATCATTAGTTTAAGCTCTCTTCAATATCTATCTTTGGTTACCGATACCCTTTAAAAGAGGCCAAAATAAAAATGGTATTGGTAACATAGTGTTTTCTAGCCAAATTAACAGGCTAGTCACTAGATTTTTTTGAGAGGTATAAAACTCTTCCTCTCATTTTTCATTTCTATTTATTTATCTTACGGTTTATGATTTTATTTTCTTTCCTTTAATTTATTTTACCCAATTGATAGGTTTTATTCACTATTTTGAATTCCATATTGGCTTCTACTCAAATTGTCTTTGTATTTGCATTTGGAAAAACCAATCTTGAATATTTGTAATACATGTCTATAACAAATTATAAAATTTGTGTATATTATGTAGAGTTTAGAAAGATGTAAAGTTTTCAAATAAGATAATCTTGTAGATATATAAATTTTGTATATAATAAATAAATATATATATATATATATATATATATTACCTTGGAATTAAAAATTTATGACTTAAAAAGTATAAAAACTAAGGTACAAAGATATATACATGCATACATATATATGTATGTGTATATGTATGTACGAATGCGATACTTTTAAGTTTTTCTTGAATTAGAAACTAATACAACAGTTTGTTCTCGGCCCCCTTAAACAAAAATTCTTAATTCTGCCCCTGACATCAAGTATTGAAATGAAAAAAAAAAAAAAAAAAAAAAGCTATTTTGTCACATCAAAAAGTTACTTTTTTTTTTTATATATATATATATATATATTTTAACACATCTCTTTACAGTACACTATATATCACATATTCTATTTTTTTACCACTTTATTTAAATATTTTTTTATTTTTTAATTAATATTTTATTCTTGCTTTATTAGAGGCATTCGGTCAATATTCAAGGGGTGAGAGAATGAGTCTGACGGTGAGATGATGAGTGGCTGAGAGAGAGAGAGAGAGAGAGAGAGAGAGAGAGAGAGAGAGAGAGAGAGAGTATGAGGGTGAGAGGATGAGTGGTTGTGAGAGAGAAAAGCAAAGATATTTTACTAGAGGAGAGAGAAAGGTGATTAAAAAATACACAAAAAATAAATAGAACATATGACCGAACCGTCCCATAGATAGAACTATACTATAGCAAATGCCAAATATTTTTGGCATTTGACACATTTTATGAGGGTTGGTTTTTGGTGAGTCAAATACCAAAAATTTAACAATTAACACACCTTATGCCAATGCTCTTATATAACATGAGATAAGATTCATATATTCCTATTATGTGTAGAAGTTCTACTAATTGCAAATCATGATTTTTTGTCACTGCTTATCAAACCCAAAAAAAAATAGTAAAAATAAAAATAAAAATAAAAATTATTGTTTGTTACTAACACTTCTCTTGTTTAATGTTTAGTGGTTGTTTTTTCCCCCATCTTTTGTAATGTTTGATTTAACACAAAGATTCAGAAGATTGTACTTTTCTAGTGTGTTAAGTTGGTTTTTTTTTTTTTTTTTTTTTTTGCTTGAAAATTAAATTGAATAAAAATACATTTTTACTTGTACCTAAACAAACAAATAAAACTTTAAAAAGCTGGTTCTAATCAAATATTTTTTTTTTATAAAAATACTAATTAACACAAACATTTTACCGTGATAGTAATGATTTGGAGGGGTATGTTGTATGCAAAAGAAGCCGGAGATAATTTTCGCATAATTAGAGGAAATTTAACAAAGGTGAATTGGCATAATATTCTTTTAATTTATTTTTTTAAAATATTTTGGAGCACTGTTAAAGCTATTTGTGGTAATAACTTTAACAATTTTTAACATTGAATCCTTGACAATAAAAAAAGACAATAATTTTTAAAAAAAAAATTAAAGCAATATTCTACCTATATTCATATGCACCTATAAACAGTGATGTTGGGCTCCTAGCAGTGGGTGAGAATGAGAGCCCAAATAAGTTGAGAGCCTGAGACTTGTCATTTGATGCTTCAAAGTTCAAAGCAATATTTTTACGGCGACAATAAAGATAACAAAACGAAATGTCCCTTGAAATTTACTTACGAGAATTCTTACGGCGACAAAACAGAGTATTGTCGCTTCTATATAACAGTTCATAACGCTCTTTGCAAAAATATTTTACAAAGGTCACGCATTTTGGCCTCAAAAACTTCTAGCCTCTATAAACATATCCGCTGCATCCGAAAGGTATTTATAGACTTATGTCCTTTTAGTAATGTTGTTCTAATAACCAGGGACGGAGTCAGAACTTAGAGTTAGGGGAGGTGGCTTTACTGTTGGTTGTGTGCAGTGACTTCAGCCTTCAACTTTGTTGCCACTTAGTCGCTTAGCTGCTAGTTGTTTAAAATTTTTTAAAGGGTCAAATTGTTTGTTTTAAGTAAAATTGGTTGACTAGGCTTAAATTATTATTTTTTTTTAGTTTACTGTTGATAATTTTTGTTGTTGTACTAATTTTTTTGGGCTCGTATATTTCTTTTTTAGATTTTAGACTTATAAACATTTTTTAATGGTCTTTAAAATGTGGAAAATGTTTGAACTACAAACTTTTTAACAAATCGCTGATTATGTAAGTGATGAGCCCAAATGCGAACTAATAAGAATTTGCTACCTTAACCATTTGTAAAAATGTTATAGAAAAATTTGTGACTATAACAATACTCTTAAAAGAATCAATAATATTTTTAAGGGATTAAAAGTGTAATTTTCTAAAATAAAATTGCTAAAATTAGTACCCATATATATAATAATATTTTTTTAAAAAAAATTGAGGGGACCATTGCCCCCCCAAGTCCAACCATGGCTCCGTCCATGCTAATAACGTTGTTTAAGTGTTGTAGAAATATGTGTGTGTGAAAAAATGTTGTGAAAATACGTGTTGTATTGTTTAAACAACGAAAACTGTTTTTTAAACAACACAACCAAACATGCTAGTTTCTAACTTTTTATTAAGGTGAACTTTTTGGGAAAAAAAAAACTGAAGACTTTATTAGAAAGAACCGGCTATATCAACTTGAAGTATAGAATGAAAAAGTTGTAAAACACCTCCATCCACACATCACAATTCGAGATATTAATAGAATACTTAGCCAGACTTTCTATTAAGGTGAACTACTTCGTCTAAAAAAATGTCTTTAAAAAAATTTTTTACTAAGTTTTATTATAAAATATATATCATATACTAATATGATAATATAATATAAAAGTTGAATTTTAGAAATCGTAGCTATTTGCTTTATGTGAAAAGTGGCTACACTCTCATTAATTGTTAAATTAGGGCCTATTTGGATTGAAGGGGGAGGGAAAAAGGGGGGGGGGGGGGGGAGGGAAGTAGAGTAGAGTTGGCGAAAAATATGTTAATTTTGAACCAATTCTTATCTACTCTACTCTAGTCCTCCATCCTCCCCATCAATCCAAATGGACTATTAGTTTTTCTTATAAATTTTTATGATATACTAGTACTTTGCCTCGTACGATGCACGACTTAATTAGAAAATATATGTGAATATTAAAGCTTATATTGTGTATCCAAGAGTTAGGCCCTTTTGGTTATACACCACTGTAAATTTCTTTAAAAAACCTTCTCCCCTCTCTTCGTGTGTGTGTGTGTTAAAAATACTTAGCATTCTAAAAATATATATGTGTGAATATACCAAAATATTTTCATATAAACTTATAATGTACTAATACATTGCACGGGATATCCGCTATATCTTTCTCTTGCAACGAAAAAAACAGTCTGTATTTATTCATATGACTACTTATATTTTTTATGCCTATTAAATGTAATATATTCTTAGCTTCTTATGATTATAGTTAAATTATTGAGAAAATAAAAACTACATTGCATTCATTTTAAAGACGTAAAGTTTTTCATAATCTTTTCATTATTGTTGAGAGGGTATAGTGTTCAAAAAATTATGTCAGTAATAAAGTAACATAAAAATGATCTTGTTTCAATCAGAACTTAATGAAAATCACATCACACCCATGTGTAAAATAGAATTTGAATGCTCTTGGCGTTGGCAACCCTACAAACGAAAGAGAGAAAAAAAGCTTGAAAAGGCATACTTAATGTGCTGGTTAAAATGCAATTTTACACTATTACTCATATGAAAGAGAATGCTCACACTCACAAAACTCAAAGGCATTTTGAAGCTTGAATCTCTTATCCATCAGTAAATTTTTTTAGCCTGTCCCTATGACTTTCATAGTCTCATTCTCACTACTTTGCTTTTTAAATTTGTTTTCCTTTTAAATGAAAACCCTAATAGCCTATATATATATATATATATATATATATATATATATATATATATATATATTTTATCACTTCTCTAGGATTTGTTCTTAATTTTTGGATAATAAACCTTGGCAATGGTGCCATTGCCAAAATCAAGACAAAGACAGAGCGAATCCTTCATGAATTGAAAATTTTAAATTTGTAATTTGCTATTTCGAGGTTGGGCTCATTAATTTTCTATGCTTTATCTTTTGCTACTTTTCAAATACTTGATAATAAAAATTTTCTAATTTCTTTTAGGGTGTTTATGCATTATATTTTTTTTTACGAGTAATGCTAAGGACATTATAAATTTTACTATACACTAATTTACAAAATAATTTTACAAAATAATGAATAAAAGTTTAAATATAAAAAAAATGCACTTATCATCTTGTTGATGTGACACTAAAATGTCTCATATCAATTTGTAAGTTTTTTTTTTATATAATAAAATTAATGATAACTTTAGCATTTTAACATTTCTTGTTTTTATCAATTGGCAGGTTTTATATATTGATACAAAAGATTAAAAATGAATTTTAGTATTAAAAAAATATCAAATGTGGTCTTTGACTAACATTGGAATGGGGAGTCATGGGAATAAAATTGTGTTAAGGTAATGTAAATATCTATTAAACTAGTAGCTAACCTGTGCTATGCATGGGATAATTTAACGAAATTTATATTTATTTACTTTGCTCAAATAAATACTTGAACAATACCATTTACTCCAAGTTTTTGTCTTAAAATATTGTTGCAAACACTATCAATGAAGAAAATCCAAAACAAATCAGTGCATGCATACATGATTTAATCAAGAAGTTCTAACTGCCATTAGTCAGAATAGCATGCTAAATTTCTATATGTTTCAAATGAAAGTAATAAAAGTATTCAATTTGCTTGAAGGTACAATAACTCATTTCACATCAATTATAAATTTTAATGGGATGGGATGAAACAGAAATTTGACATGCACTCCAAAAATTAATATCAAAAACTCCTACAGATACTAATGCGGTTTAATTATTGCGTTGATGTAGGGAGGTTTGTGTGCGAGAAAGAAATAAAGCTTTATGTTTGCATTGACTGTTGATGCAGTGTGTATCTTCTAGGTCAAAAAAGCAAAAACAAAAATTACCTCTCAAATTGTTGCCATAGTTTCTTAGTCCATGAAACAGAGAAATTATCCTCATCAAATACCTTGCATATTGAATTGCTGGGTTGAAAGCTAATGAAGAAATAAACCAAAGCTTTATGTTTGTATATCTACAGGGTCAAAAAAACAAAAACAAAAATTACCTCTTAAATTGCCACCATAGTTTCTCAGCCCATGAAATAGAGAAATTATCCTCATCAAATACCTTGCACATTGAATTGCTAGGTTGAAAGCTAATGAAATGATCTATGCTTGATTTGCAATATTGAATTGCTAGATTGAAAGCTAATGAAATGATCTATGCTTGACATGCTAAAAAAAGGGAGAGAAAATAGTTGAATTGAAGTCTAAAAGTAGTAGTGGTAAAGTAACTAATGCAGTAATGCCTAACAACTCGCGAATTACAAACAAACAAAAAAAAAAAAAAACTAAGTATTAAACTCTTTCCATCTCTAAAAACAAAACCAAAACCTCTCTCACCATTGTTTCTCTTCTACTGCTAAAAAAAGTTGCGCTAATAAATAATCACCACCGATCACCTCCTACATTAATCCTAGAAGTGCATTCTTTAAACGTTATAGAGCCATATAATGTAAATGAGAGAAGCGGATGAGAGTTTCAGTTTAAGTTGGACTTGTTAGAGTGATAGAGTTTCACTCTTTGTTAAGTTTGGATTTTGGCTGTTGATGTCAAAGATTAGTCCTCCTCGAGTTGAAGTTGATATTGTTAATTAAAAAAAGTTAAATAATTTTGTTTTAAAAAAATAATAATGATAATGATGTGGCAAGCTCTGGAGAGATTAATAAAAAGTCAAAAGTTTCGGTTTTATATATATATATATATATAGATTATGTTTAGTCGCAAAGAAATTCACTTTCCCTCTGTTTTATAGAATTAACTTATTTTTATTATTATTATTTTTCAATAATTCAATAGTTAGGAGAAGAAAAATTTGAACATTGTACGTATTCATTAGAAACACTAGAAAGTAACAGTTAAATGAAGATGGAAAATTTGAACCATGTGCGTTTTTACTTAGAAAACCCGGAAGATGATAGTTGAATGAAAAAGACCACTAAAATTGTGTTGTTGCAAAAATCATATTCAAATCCCAAAGAAGCTCCTCTTTGCACATAGAGTCTATGACAACTGCCGTATACCCAAAGTCCGACATTTTTAACATTATTACCTATTCTCCGTTAACATTAACTCCTCCACCATCATTCGTATTGTTATCGTGAATGGAATCTTTCTACATAGAAAAGACGATAGAATGATGTTTCTGTTAATTTATGTGTGATATCACGAGCAGAGATTCAAATTTTAGAATAAAATTGCTAAAAAAAACACTAATGTAGCAATAAACATGATTAATGGGTAGAATACAAATTTTAGAAGAAATTTGTTAAAAGTATTGGCAATAGATGTGATTGGTGGATTCTAATTATTTCATAAACAAATATTTGAATTATTGATTGATAATATATCAATTTTTAAATTTAAAGTAGTAAAACTTGTGATAATAGAAAAATCTATATGATCGAGCCATTTTAGAAAGATAAAAAAAATCATATTTTAATTTATTTTTTTAATTAGTATTTCCCAATATAAAACTAATTAATACTTCCTTACTTTTTTTTCTTTTTTGAGAAAGAAATACTTCCTTACTTAAGCCTTAATTATAGAATATATTTTCCATTTTTCACCTGAATAATAGTGGGTCCGTAGTATATTCTATAATTTTCCTATTAATACGAAAAAAAAAAAAAAAAAAAAAAAAAAAAAAAAAAAAAAAAAAAAAACCTGGTTGACGACTTGACGCCACAATCGCAGCATTAGCATGTTAAGAATCAACAACCAAAATTTTGCGTCGAATTCAATTTCCACAGCTTGCAAATCCAAGGAAACGCAGAGGTTGATGCCCATTGCTATCTTCTCTCACTGCCCAAACCTCCTCAGCGACACTTTATGTATGTATGTATAGTTTGTATAAACTCGTTTCTTGCATTGTGTCTTTGCTGCTTGCATCACATCACTGACTGATACTAGGAATCATGTTTCCTTAAATAGATAGAAATCGTGTTTCCTCAAAAATCTAAAACATTAGTAATAGATTCCACTAGTTTCCAACTCTGAAAAAAAAAAAGATAATGTTTTTTGGGATCAAAATATTTGATTCCTAAGTGATCTTTCTCCAATCATAATTTGCCACACTATCTTAGTCTTATTTCAGTTGTAACTTGTAAGAGAAAAGATGAACGTTTTCACTACAAAGTTGCAATCTTTCTGAACTCTTTTGCTAGCAAATCTCTTCCTTTATAAAGTTTATAGAACTTCAACAAGCGTCACTTTGATGAGTTTGATTCATAACAAAGACATGGCCACCACTCTTCCAAATTCACCACCACCCTCTTCTCTCTTTGCATCCATAGATATGGGCACTAACTCCTTCAAGCTTCTCGTAGTTCGTGCCAACCCACCTGGCCAATTCCTCACACTCAACCACCACAAAGAACCTGTCCTCCTTGGCCTTAACTCCACCCCAACAAACCCTTTTGCTATCTCCAACCTATCCCACCTCCTTGCCCTCCAAACCCTGCAATGAGGTTTAATAGCAAGAAGAGCATGAGAGTTGCCGCTCAGTGTACTGGCATTGCAAAGGTATACTGAATTTTCTTGTTTTTGTTTCTTTATGAGGTACTTGCTGAAATTTATGTTATACCAGGTATAACGCCTGTTTGGTATTGCTGTAGGAAGTAAGGCTTTTAAGTTGGAGAAGCTTAACTGAAAAGAGCTATAGCATTTTGCGCTTTTGGCAGATTACAGTGAATAGTGCTTTAAAGTTATGGATTTATAAAGCATGAACAGGAAATTGTAGAGCTTTTAACTAAAAGCTCTAAATCTCGTTTTTTTTTTTGGTTGTACTTATTGAACCTAATGAGATTGTGGTGATTACCATGTGTCTTGTACTTATTTTTGCACATTAGGATTTGATTTACAATTCAAGAAGTTGAACCTGATGAGATACATAACATTTATACGGTTTTTCATAGACATTATGATATGGGACTGCTTAAAGACATCCAATGATATTAACTAAATGTTTGTCCAGGTGATTTTTGAAGGCTTGAGAGAATGTGAAGAGGTTGCTGCCTCCTTGAATGAAAGGGATCTTGAATACCTTGAAGCTGCCTGTTTGCTTCACAGTGTTGGGCTTTTCATGGGAAAAAAGGGTTACCATAAGCAGACTTATCGAATAATCATGGTATACCTTTTCGTTCTTTAGTTTCGTGTTCCATGATAGTCTTGCATACATGCAAATGAGAGGCTTTATATGGCTATTGAAGAAATCATATATGCTTTGAGATCTTTGAAAGTTGACAATTTGTCATCTCTAAAACATTTCAGTATCTTGTATTGCATAAATAAAATTATTCTTCTGTTTATTAATCTTTGATCATTTTGATCTTTTCCATAGGATGGTGGTCATCTTCATGGTTATAGTACTGAGGAGGTCAAGGTATGTTGTCCATCTATCACTATTAGTTCTGCTCGTCCTTAATGATGCATATTTTTGGTGTTCTTTGTGCTACCCCTGGGCCTTGCCTC
The DNA here is from genome assembly GCA_028535165.1 of Quercus tomentella. Classification (NCBI taxonomy): domain Eukaryota; kingdom Viridiplantae; phylum Streptophyta; class Magnoliopsida; order Fagales; family Fagaceae; genus Quercus; species Quercus tomentella. Next base: position 6,529,332 of record JAPQVY010000089.1, read on the forward strand.
CGGTGGTTAAGGCTGGATTGGAATTGTTATGGGTCCATGTTTGTACTCAAACTCAACTCAGCTGAGCCTTAATCCATAAGGAATAAATAGACTCTGTAATGATAATGATTAGTACATCTGCAGTTAATGGCTCTACTCGCAAGACATCACAGAAAGAAATTCCCAAAATCTGATTGGGCTTCTTTAATAGCATTCTCTAACGAGGTATCTCATTCTATATATTCAGTTAACTATAGTCATTTTTCCTAGTCCTATGCAGGAAAGAACTGTTTACATTCCTCCCTATCTTTTTCTTCTATTATTTTCAGGTAAAGCAGAAATTTCGATCTCTTTGTGCAATTGTACGAATTTCTGTAGCATTGCAGCAGCATCAATGCATAAACATTCAAGAAATGATCTTTTCAATTTCACATGAAGGTTTCAAATTGGTATGTGCCAGTCTGAATGTCACCTTGCCAATCATTTAGTTCTGTGGTCTAAGGAGAAGTTGCTTGATAATGTATAGCTATTCTATGAAGCTTATGGAATAAATTGTTTTTCTGCTCTTAGAAAGCACCAATTTAGAACATAAAAAGTGGAGTAAAATAATTCTGGTTATGAATGGGAAGTGAATCATCACATAAAGCTTATGTTGCAGATTGTTTTGCTGTTCTTCTTTTTTCTTATTTATGTTAAGTAATAATGCATTATTGAAAGTTAAACAAAAGTGATCCCCAAGTACACAGGAAGTGTACCAAGGATGCAAAAAAGTTTCAACTAAAACTACATAAATCTAAAAATTCATCTAAGGTAGAAAAATAGTGGCCAGTTAAGGCAGCTGACCAATCAAACATGGATTGTAAAAGATACAACTTTAGCTACACAGACAAACACTCAATCCAATCAAAAGTACAAAGACTCCTCTCCTTCCAAATGATCAACATAACCCAATGAGGCATGGCTCCCCACCCCATCAACTCCACCACCCTTTTCCGCATAATTCAATTCACACTAAAAGACAAAACACCATAGACCAGAGATTGTGTGCAATGTCACAATGAAGCAACATACAGTCGGTGGTCTCCCCACTGTGCTTACACATTCAACACCAATCGACAAGGCATCTATTCTGCTTCTGAAGATTCTTTATGGTAAGAATTTGTCCCCGAACTGCAGGCCATGTGAAAAAAGCGACCTTAGAAGGAATCTTATCCTTCCAAATGGTTTTACACAAAAAATAAGGGGAGTGACCTGTAATAAAAGCTTCATAGTAGGACTTGACCTCAAATAAACCACTCCTAGTAGGGGTCCCAAACATCTGGTCTTCCTTAGCCCTTGTAACTTTAAAGAAATACAGAAGACAAAGAAATGATTGCAAAATCCCAACCTCCCAATTATTAACAGATCTAGTGAACAAAATACCCCATTGAAGAAACCCAGAATTCCAATCCGTATTTTCTGCCATGAACGCCTCCTTATTTCTGGCTATATGGTACAACATCGGAAAGCATCCTTCAGGATCTCCACACCATAAGCCGGAAACAAACTCTGAGACCATCACCCAAACCAAACTTGACATACTGTGAAAGCCTCCCCACCCTTTTTTAATATACTTCCAAAGGGACACACCATATGGTCCCTTAAGCACACAGGAAGTCCAATCACCCAATATACACCCATACTTCATAGCCACAACACTTCTCTATAAAGAATTAGTTTCAGTGGCATACCACCAAAGCCAGTTCCCCAACAATGCATTATTAAAATGTACAAGGCACAAACAATGCATTATTGAAACACCTATCCATGAGAAAGGGTTTAATGCAACAAAATGAGTGCACAACAAAATCGCAACAAAAGATCGGACAGTAGAAGGCACAAACAATCTAGTGCACAGAATTGGAAAGAAATACCATCTCATAAAAAGTATTAAATTTTACTGGAAGCAAATATACATCACTCACATAATGACTAGTGATGGGTTAAAATATAAAAGTTGTCCTTGATCTTGAGAAACTAAATAACCTTCACTCGCTTCTCAAAAAAAAAAAAAATAACCTTCACTCAAACTTTGGAAGCAGCTCTTGAATATTTTCATCTACTTGATTAGACAACAGCAAGTCAATAAACATGGCAGCAGTTGTTGCGTTTGCTGAAAATCCCTTGTCAACCATCATTTTGAGATATTTCACTGCCTTTGATGTCTCACCATGTTGCAATAACCCTTGGATTAATGTGTTATATGTGCGATGGTCGGGTGAACAACCGTTGCTATCCATTTCCTCAAGCAGCTCATCCACTTCATCAACTAGTTCATTCTTGCAAAATCCTTTGATCATTAGAGTATAAGTCCGAACATTAGGTTGCAATCCTTTTGCAAGAAGACCACTAAAGATTTCTCTTGCAGTTGTAAGTTCCCCAACATTGCAGAAACCATCAATCAAGATGTTGTAAAACACAATATTGTGGTCCAACTTTTTTTCTTCCATCTCCCGAAACAATGCCATTGCCTCAGCAATTCGTCTATTCTTACAAAATCCATCTAACAAGATGGCATAGGTTAGGGGATCTGGATGTTGGCCACAAGCTTGCATCTTATGGAATAGCTCCAGTGCAGCCTGGGATCTCTCCACTTTGAAAAACCCATCGATGAGAGTGTTGTAAGTCACAACATCAGGAATCGCTCCCTTGTTGGACATTTCATGAAAGATACGCATTGCCTCATCAATTTTTTTATTTTTGCAATATCCATTTATCAATATGGTATAGCTAAACACATCGGGTGAACAACCCTTCTCAACCATCATATTAAACGTCTTAACTGCCCCATCCATTTGGTTTTGCAAACAATAACCATCAATCAAAGAAGTGTAAGTGACTTTGTCAGGATCAATGCCTCTTTGAATCATCACTTCAAATGCTTCTTTTGCCTCCATCAACATCCCTTCTTTGCAAAGTGTGTCCACCAATATGCTAAAGGTTCGCAAATCCAGCATGATCTTCCTTTGTGCCATCTCGTTCAACAAAGTAGCCGCCTCCCTCCCCCGGCCAAAATTGCATAGTCCTTGAATTATGCAATTGTAAGTGACAACATTTGGCTGAATGCCTTTACTCATCATTTCAGATAAAAGGTTTAAAGCCTCAGTTACCAATCTATCCTTACATAAACTGTCAATGATCGTGCTATACAACACCACATCGGGTTCACAACCCCCTTTCTCCATCTTCCTGAGCAACCTAATAGCCACACCAGTCTGGCCAATCTTACACAGACCGTTTACTATTGTTCCACAAGTAATCACATTAGGCTCATACCCTTTCTTCACCATTTCCTCTACCAACCTCACAGCTCCAAAAATATTACCTTTAAGACAGAGGCCGTTGACAAGAGTGGTTAGAATTATACAGTTTGGCTGATAGCCAAGTTTCAAAATTGTTGCTAAGACAGAGAATCCAAAATCGACCCGGTTCAAACGACAGTAGCAATTAATCAAAACAGTAAGAGTATAAACATCGAGAGAGATTCCGAATGATTCCATTCGTTGAATTAGAGTAACGACTACAGAGTAATGCTTCATTCTTGCAACGGCACCCAACAACTGAGTAAAATCGACAATGGAAGGCAAAGGGTGCATGTGAAGCATTGTATCAAACAGGCCTAAGGCATGATCAAGATTCTTAAAGGTTCGAGATTTGCAGTGATCTCTCACAGAATTCAACAACTGATTCCGTTTCTGATATGGGGTTTTCGCATTTTCTCTAATAGTAGAACAATAATGAGAAGTAAAAGCACGAAATGGAAGGCTTACTACTCTAATAATCAAACGATTGCATATAAAAAGAAGAGAGGATGTTGATTTACCCATTTCACAATGACGACACAGAGTCTCAGCTACCAACTCGGGTGGGTCGGGTTTGGTTCCGGCTTAGCTTCGGAACTTCAAAAATCGAAAGGAGAAATCATGGTGGTGGAGTGGCAGATCGGAGAGCGAAGCAGTGAGTAACGAGTGTAAAGAATGAGAATGATTTTTTTTTTTTTGAAAGAAGAATGAGAATGATTTGTTCGAAGGTAAGAGTAAAGAATGAGCTAACCTTCTGCAAAGAGTATAATATAAAAAAACTATCTAATTAGATTCCAATGTCTAATTTTGCCTATTGTGTATTATTTAAGTTTTTGAAATTTTTTTACAAGTGATAATGTTGTGTAAGAGACGAGGAGTATAATATAAATAAATTTTTAAAAATTTAATAATAATAATAATGATAATAATAATAATAATAAACTCATGTGCATATCCAAAAATAAAAATAAAATAAAATAAAAAATTAGAGAGAGAGTAAACTCATCTATGATTATATAAATAATTAAAGTCAATGTTGAGAGAAAAACTAATTAAATTCTAAATTAGATTTCAATTGTTATCTAATTTTACGTCACGTGTCCTTTTTAAGTTTTAAAATTTTTTGTTTTAGGTAAGTTAATGTTGTGCAAAAGACAAAGAATATAATATAAATAAACCATCAAAAACTTAATAAAGAAATGGGAAAAAAAGAGAGAGAGTAAAATCATGTGTATATAAAACATTCTAAAATTAAAAATTAAAAGAGAGAGAGAGAGTGTAAAACTCATCTATGACTTAAAATATGTCTAACTCTTAAACTAGGTATAATTTGAATCCATATATGTGTGTGTATTAAAAGCCAAAGCTTAGAGAAATTTCAATTAGATTCTCAATTCAATTATTATAAATTTTAAATCCAATTAAATTCTAAAATTTAAATATATATACACACACACACACTTTTAATAACCGGATTCCCGGTTTGGTTTTTAACATTTTGCGTACTAAAATACAGGCACACAAATTTTTAAACTCTCTAAAATACACTTATCTTTTAGTTCAATAATTTTAAATTTAAAAATACAATCTGGTTAAAAGAGTAATTTATTATTTTTAAAAGAGTTCCTAAGTTTTAGGCTTTCAAATTGTTATCAAAATCTTAAAAAATTAGGAAACTATCTTTATATCACTTTTAAACATTATTTCACTAAAACTAAAATAAATAAATAAATAAATAAGAGCCTTATTGCACACTTAAAACACGTATGATGAAACAAATAATAAATAAAACATAAATAATTTATGTTTTCTCAAATTATTGATATTGTTATTAGTTGCATTTACTTGTAATTAAAAAATGTCTAGTATTATGCTCGTACGATGCACAACTTAATCAAGAATTATGTGTAAACTAAAGAAAATAAGAAAATATTTTTTTAATTTAATTAAAATTAAATAATAAAATATATTTAATTGGTAAATTTAATAGCTAAGAATTATAAACAACCCAAATTACTAAATATTAAAAATTTACATAATTCCTCTCAAAAAAAAAAATTACATAAGTATTGAATTTTTGTATTTGAAAGCGAGGGAGGAGGCACCAAATTTCAACCTATCAAAACAAAATGTGTAAAAACTTAGAGTTAAGACCTGGCAATAAGTTTGCATCAATAATTGAAAATAGGTTCATTAGCATTGAGATTTGATAAAAATTAAAAAGTAATACTTTTTGCGAGGTCTTGCATATCCCTCTTAGGCTAGTTTTGTGAACAACAATCTATATTATGAGTAAATGATGCATTTGGAATATAGATTATAACTTCAAGGAGTTTAAAACTTCAATGGATCATGCCATATCTTGACCAAAATCCTTTTTTAACACTATACCTTCAATAAATCTCATTTTAGCAATTGTTTTCTTATTTTATTCCAGTGTATATTTCAATTGACTCAAACTTGCTAAACCAACTACATTTTTATCCCTCTTGAATTTAATCTATTGATTAAGGCAAAGTTCCATAAAAACTCCGGCCTTCTTCAAAATATCATGAACAATTCCCGTAGGTGAGAAATCTTGGTTGCGATCATATCCCAATAGATTATGGTTGATGAAAGTCTAATTAATTATGTTCTAACAATTCAAGCTTATGAGTAACTAAGCTTTTCAAGGTTTCCTTCAAACTCTATAGCTTCAAAGAGTCCAATATAGTTACTTGTAATATAAAAAATATGATGCATTTTATGAACATAATGAAGCAAAAAAGAAAAAAAGAATAAGGATGGAGTTAAATAACCTTGGAGAGTAAAATAGAACTTGCAGCTTTCATTGTAGGCATATATATATATATTAGTCTTTTTTTGGGTTACTTTATCCTTCTTCTTTTTTTGACCTAAATTAGATTTTTTTAATTATGTTTACATTAATGTTAATACATATTAGCTATCATTTGATACTTTATCCACACAAAAAAAAAAAAAACAGAAATTAGGCTAAAAGTAAAATTGTTACTTTATAAAAAAATTAATACAATAATTATTGTTACTTTATCCAAATAAGAGTCTTACTTAAACTTAAACTTGTTATGTTAATACATATTAGCTATCATTTGATACTTTATGCACACACAAAAAAAACAACAATTAACATTTAAATTAAGCTAAAAGTAAAATTGTTACTTTATAAAAAAAATTGATACAATACTTATTGTTACTTTATCCAAATAAGTCGATAAGAAAAAATAGAATAAGAGTCTTAAATTTAAACTTGTTTGTTAAATGGATTAGATGAAGAATTTGTATTATAATCAAATTAAAATTTTTATCAACTTAGAAATTATAGGAGAAGAAAAATTATATATATTTTAAATATAAAAAACTAAAAAAAATCTGCAATTAAAGATGCATTAGAGCGTGTAGTGTAGTAATTAAAAGAAATAAGAAAGTTATTGTTTTTTTAATAATACACTACACTTAAAAAATAATGATTAGATGAAGAATTTGGATTGTAATCAAATTAAAAATAGAGATTATAGGAGAAGAAAAATTATATATATATATATATATATTTTTTTTTTAAATCTAAAAATCTAAAAAAAAAAATCTGCAATTTGGTGAAGCCACTTGGCTTAACCACGGCGTCTAAGCCCAACTTTTAATTATAGTATTATGCCCATGCGATGCATGACTTAATCAAGAATTATGTCTAAATTAATGAAAATAAAAAAATTAATTTTTTAATTAAAATTAAATAGATAATAAAAATAAAGTAATCTTTTACTCTATTTTTTTTTAAACGAAGTAACCTTTTACTTTAAGTTAAATAATGAATGAATATTGTGTAAGATTAAGCTTTTATTAATAAAAAAAAATCATATATAAGTCCAAAATTAATTGAATGGAATATGGTAGATAACTATGCAACTAATATAAAAGGAGATGCCTAAAAAAATTATAAAGGGAGTTTTCATATTAAAGCCCATATTTAAATGAAAAATATTGAATTCAATGATTTTAAAAATGATTGAAAGCATATTTAAGTGATAACCTCAATGTAATAGTTAAGAATTATGAACAACTCAAATTACTAAACGTTAAAAAATAAAAGTAGATAAACTTATATACAAATTGAATTTTTGTCTTTGAAACTGAGGGAGGAGGCACCGAATTTCACCCTATCAAAATCAAATGTGTAAATATAAACTTCAAGAAATTTTTTTGAGAAAAACTCAATACCAAGAGTATTGTTTGATTGAGTGTTTTGAAACCTCAAGGAAACTCCCTGTGAAAAAAAAAAAAAAAAAAAAAAAAAAAAAAAAAAAAAAAAAAAAACAACAACAACAACAACAAAATTGGGAGTTTACTTTTTGATGAGAAAAATCATAAATCTGGCCTTATTATTTATAGTAACCTAAAAATCTAAAGATGAGAGAAATGGTATAATAAAACTATTATCTATAATCATTCCAATATTTATCCAACAAACAAGACTTCAACCATGGTAAACTTCAACAACAAAAAAAAAAGTTGATAAAAAGTTGTTTCTATTTAAAACAATAAATTTAAGTTGTGAAGAAGTTGATATAAAAATCAACTTGTTAATGTTAATTACAATTCTTTTTTTTGTTATACCGTAAAATTCAAGTTGTTAACATTATTAGCTTCTTCTTTTTTTGTTATCCAAAAATTTTATATTTATCAAAAAATAAATTAAAAAATATATATTTGAAAAAAAAGTAGATAATAAATTTACCATCAATTCTTCCCGTGTGTATATCCTCCCAATGAAATTGTTTTTTTTTTTAATTTTTTTATTTTTTTTTTAATTCATGGGATTAGCTATACTTCTACGTACACTACTACATATTTTAATATTTTATGCTTTGTATTTTTTTTCTTTCTATCCTATTATTTTAGGCTTTGTTGATAATATTTAGATAGACACAATTGTAGGTTGCAGATGACACCAAACAACTAAATTTACCTCTCAAAGAAAAAAGCCAAATAAGTACATGTAGTGCAGTAATTAAACAATAAGAAGTTGCAGTTTTTTTTTTTTTTTTTAATAATACACTACACTTAAAAAATAAGGATTAGATGGATTAGATAAAGAATTTGGATTATAATACACTACACGTAAAAAAAATAAGTATTTGATGGATTTGAAAAAGAATTTGGATTGTAATCAAAATTATCAACTTAGAAATTATAGGAGAAGAAAAATATTAAAATCTAAAAATTTAAAAAAATTTCTGCAATTTGGTGAAGCCACTTAGCGCAACTACGGCTTCTAAGTCTAACTTTTATTATATAGTATACTAGTCGCTAACCCATGCTATGCACAGGAACCTACTTATTTGTGAGATAAACTAAAATAATTTTATAAAATATTAAATTGATTAAGAAACTACACTATTGCATGATTTGCTCTTGTATGACTTCAATTTGTGTTACAAATTGATGAAAAAGCCATTGCTTGAACGTGCAATGACTTATAAAAAATTTGTCAGACAATTTTAGATACTGCAAAAAAAAAAACTCAAAAATTTAGATATTAAAACTTCCCAAAGACCAAAAAATATAAACGAAAAATTATCAACGTTTGAGTTTGAGTTTAAGTTGGACTTGTTAGGGAGATAGAATTTCACTCCTTGTTAAGTTTGGATTAAAAAAATAATTTTGTTTAAAAAAAATGATGAGTTTGAGGTTAAGTTGGACTTGTTAGAGAGATAGAGTTTTACTCCTTGTTAAGTTTGGACTAAACAAAAATAATTTTATTTATATATTGTGCTGGCGAGGAAAATTGTGAGAGTTTTAGAAGTTTCAGTTATATATATATAGATAGATAAAAAAAATGATGAGTTTGAGTTGGAGTTTAAGTTGGACTTGTTAGAGAGATAGAGTTTCACTCCTTGTTAAGTTTGAACTAAACAAAAATAATTTTATTTAAATAAAATGATAATTTTATTTAATTATTGTGCTGACGTGGAAAATTATGAGAGTTTCAAAGATTTCGGTTATATATATATATATATATATAATGTTTAGTAGCAAAGAAATTCAGTTTCCCTTTGTTTTATAAAATTAACTTATTTCTATTATTATTATTTTTTAATAATTCAATAGTTGGGAGAAGAGAAATTTGAACATTGTATATCTTCATTAGAAAAACCAGAAATTAACAATTAAATGGAGATGGAAAATTTTAACTATGTGCGTTTTTACTTAGAAAACCTGGAAAATGACAATTGAATGAAGAAGACCACTAAAATTGTGTCGTTCCAAAAATCATATTCAAATCCCAAAGAAGCTCCTCTTTGCACATAGAGTCTGTTCCGACATTTTTAACATTATTACCTATTCTTCGTTAGCATTAACTCCTCCACCATTGTTTGTATTGTTATTGTAAATGGAATCTTTCTTTAAAGAAAAGATGATAGAATGATATTTCTGTTAATTTATGTGTGATATCACGAGTGGAGATTCAAATTTTAGAATAAAATTGCTAAAAAAACACTAATGTAGCAATAATCATGATTAATGGGTAGAATACAAATTTTAAAAGAAAATTGTTAAAAGTATTGACAATAGATGTGTGTGAGGGTCCTTTTTTCAACAAAGTCCAAGCCCAAATTGAAACAAGGACCCTGGGCCCAGTTGTTGTGGTTTGAAGGGACCGGGCTTGGTTCACTGCAACTAAATGGCTGTTTACAAACCAAATGATACACAAAGCAGTGATCCTACAAGAAATACATGCTAGCAAGCAAGAATATATCAAAACAGCAAGCAAAAGCAAAAAAGAAAGCAGCAAATGTAATAGCAGAGGACACGAATAAATGTTAGAGATCCTCAAGTCAATATTAAATATTTCATTGTCTTTTCTCAATTACAAATTACAAAATGCTCACTAAGACATGTTACAAAGTCCAAATAGGCTCAAAAATTACAGACTTAGATGACTATTCAAGCCTCTAAGACTTGCAAAGTTTGAATCCCTTTGAATCCAAGTATGTTCTATAGTGACTGTTTGGGATACTAGGAAATGTCTCTCTCTCTTTTTCTACTTTTCTGAGTTCTAACTGAGTTTTCTTCTATGATTCCGTTATCATCCCTCTCTTTTTTCGATGTTGGCTGCCTTCTGCTTTTTATAGTGTCATTCCAAGGGTCCAGGGTCCTATTGATTCCCCTCCCTTACTCCCCTAGGTACCAAAACCCGTTATGTGCCTATCACCCAGAAGACTGATTCTTTCCCTATTCATCATAATTTCCTCCTTTTGGTGCTATTTCTTTGAAAGCCCATGGCTGACTTTCCATTCCAGGGTGTGCTTAGGGAGTAGTTCTTAATTTCTCGTTTTTCCAAACTTCTCACCATTTCAGACTCAGCTTTTGGTCGTACTCTCTCTTTGTCATTTTCCCTAAGTGGGCAGAATCCATTCCTGCTAGATTGAAGGTTTTCCCTACTGCCTCCCTTTATAGCTCCTCATTCTGGGTTCCCTAGGGTACCGTCCCTTTGGTCATGAATGGCTATCCTAAGCTTTCAGCGTTCTTGCTGCATCACTGGTCGCTTGAGAAGGACATATCTGCTCTTCATTTCTTGTGCCTTTTTGGTACTCCCCTTGAGCTGTCTTAATCCCGTCTCACGCATCTCGAGGATCCCGAACCTTTGACAACCTCCGGGATCCCGCCTTAGTTCTTCCCACTGGGCTCTCTCCAATTCTCTGATCTAAGCAGGCTGAGCCTTCTCTCTTTCTTCCCTTTATTTTATGAGTGCTAAGGCCTGTCTAATTCCCTTGTGGTAAGCTCAATCTTTTTTTTCAAATTCACTTTTTTTCATGGCCCATTGTGTTATTTCTTTGGGCCTTGGTGTTTGTGATTTTTTGGACCTCAACAATGTGATTGGTGGATTTTAATTATTTCATAAATAAATATTTGAAGGACTTTGTTAACAGGTGCCGGCCAGCACCTGTTAATGAACAAGCTGTGGTTCATTTATGATCTATCACAAATCTTACTGCATAGGAAATTGGCAAAACTTTATTTTTCAGCTATAGTTTATCACAAAATAATTTGACTTTCTCCATCTAAACTGACACGCATTTAGTACATATTTAGTTTTTTCCATATCCCTAAAAAAACTTGAATAATTTATTTTATATTTTATCACATTAACGGGTGCTGTACAGCACTCATATTTGAATTATCTTTTTTTGATTGATAATATATCAATTTTTAATTTTTTTTTGAAACAAAAGCTTATCATTCAATTAATCAGAAAAATTAGAATCTTGGTACAGAGCTTCTCCAACTATTGGAGGAACGTCTTCCATCCAATACATATCCCTAATAATATTCTTAGCAAATTGAGCTAATACATGAGTTACCCAATTCCACCCTCTCTTAATACAATCAATCCTTACCCAATGTAAATTTCTAATCAAGTGTTGAATATCCCAAATAACATTCCCAAGCATTGACTGATCAATCTTCAGAGTTGAAATAGCTTTCATGGCAGAACTGTTATCTCCTTCAATGACTAATTTAGAGAAGCCCTGTTGACACCCTATTTTGCAACCTGCATTTAACCTCACATGGAGGATAAAAGGGTAATTTTGCCTTGGAAATATGCATCTTGATTCTAGCCATTAGATCCTTGATCTCATTTCACCAAAATGATCTTGATGTTATAACGATCAAATCGACTGGTCATAAGCCTTAATCGGACCACCGGATCGAAAGTTATTATCAAATCAAGTTTTAATAGCTGAGATGAACTATCACAAATTGAGTCCAACTATATGTGATTATGAATAATTGATTTCAATTGGTTATAAGTGTAATCAATTTGAGATCAATGATGTGTCATAATTTGATTGATTAGGACTACATTTTATGGTGAGGTTGCATACACCTAATTAATTAGATAGTTAAATATTAATTATTCAATGAGTAATTTGTGAAATTATCTTTTAATTAGAGTAAATTTGGAACCAATTAAGTCTGAAATGGGAGTGATTGAAGCCATTTAATGTTAATTGGGAGCTAATTTGGGACCTATTAATGTTAATTGTGCTAAAACCATTTTCTAACAAATGACCTCTACTCACCATTTTATCGATATCTCTCAGAATATTTTGAATCTGTGAATGAGGTTAATTTTTCCAGAAACTAGACATCCGAGACTTCAATTTGAGCACAAGAATGAGACAATTCCGATCAGAATTGAGTCAGATATGATTTTTCGAAGTTGGCTCTACAGGCTGTTACAATAGCTACGGGAAAACCGAACTTTGCTTGCTCCTCACTCTCATCAATCTCCACATTTAATGCACCTGATTTCCCTAAATGCTAAAATGAGGTCTAGGTTCATGATTCTTTGTCAACCCTCATTAAATGGTCTTCCATTCATATTTCCTCCACCACTACTATATAAACCCTTCTTCTCCTTCATTCCAAAGCACACAAAAACCCCCCCTCTCTTCTCTTTTCTTGAGTTCTAGTGAAGTTGAGTAGTCTTGTCATATCTTGGTCTTCCTGAGACTCAAGGTATTGAGTGAGACTCACTCTCCCTCTCCTAACTCTTCTTTTCCTCCACCCTTAGGACCTCCATCAAGAGTCTCTTCCTCCACCATATGGATCTTGTATAAAGGTATAATCTTTTTCCCTAATTGGTTTTTTATGTTGCCATGATGAGAATTTAGGATCAAAGCATGATAGTAATTATTTAAATTCTCTTGAATATATTTGAATGTTCTTAAATGTTCTTATGTGTTCTTCACATGTTCTTGGTTGTTCATCACATGTTCATGCATAAACACTAGTTTTGATCCTAAATCCATATCAAAAATATGAAAAACATGTTTGTTTCATAATTCTTTCAAATCTTTGAATCTAGGATATTACCATACATACACATTCACTAGAATTTATTTTTCAATCCAAATGCAATGCTTAATAAATTGAATTAGGGTCATCACATGCACACACTTTAAATTCAACATGCAAATTAATTGATATCATATTGGATGATTTGATATGAATGTTGGCCACCATAGTCTAGAAGACCAGTTTCACCGGGTAAGGTGGGTGCCTAACACCTTCCCACCTTGTAACATAGCCTCCGAGCTTAGATCAAGGTTTAGTAGATCAAATGATTATCCATGTAATTTTCAATTTCTAGATTGTAACTAGGAAACAAAGCAATGTACTTTATCTTAGATTGTATCTAAGACCAAAGTCGTGTAATTTTCCTAGGATCAATGTAAATTCAATTTCGAATTAATAAAATGAGGAATTTTTCAATTATGGTTTTCTTATTTTTCCAATAATTAAATAAGTGACGACTCCATTGTAAAACCCTTAATCTAAAGGGAAAAATATAACTAGTCAAACCTCCATTTTGAGAGGCAATAACACGACTCCACCCATTCACGTGGGTTTGGCCTAACATCCTAGAAAAAAAGCAGGTCGGGGGCGCGGTCTCTCATAAGCCCACATCCACCGCAAACTGAATAGCTTTTCTACATGCAGGTAGTTCAGCTTCCTCACTGCAAAACACTTCTGGTCCCTTAGCTGTCATGGCTGCCATAACCTCACCTTTCTCATTTCGTATAATTGCACCATATCCGGATCTGTTAAGGCCTGAGAACACCGCTGCATCAAAATTAAGCTTGAAGACTGACTGTGGAGGAGGTTGCTAGGTATCCCGAGCAGGCAGCATCACTTGTTCAGCTCCCATCTGTTCTTGTGCGGTTCGAAACTCCTCTAATAGCTCCCTTGCGCAATTGATCAACCATCCCGAATCATGGAACTTCCCTCCATGTACAAACCCGGTTTCTTTGATTCCAAATCAGCCAAGCTTGGAATAACACAACCTCCATGTCTTGTATCTCAACCCGATCCAATAAGTATTCCATAAGTGAATTAAATCAGCCAAACTCAAGACCCCCTTCTGCAGAATTTTCAAGCTACCAGACCACACATCCTTGGCTGCCTCACATTCCCAAAGAGCATGGATAGCTGACTTCGGAAATCTCATACATATAGGACACATCGCATCATCAATTATTTTTCGCTTTGACAGATTCAGTTTTGTTGGCAAGATATCATTGCAAGCTCTCCACCCAAACACTTTAATCTTGTTTGGAATCCGAAGCTTCCATTAGGCAGCCCAAACTCGTCTTCCCACGCAACCCCTTGAGCTCTCAGTTATATTTTCTCCTTGCAATACTTCCCTCGTCACCTTATATGCAAACTTGACAGTAAACAACCCCTTTTTATGATGCAACCAGATTATAGTGTCTTTCACATCTCTTCGACTTAGTTGGATTCTGCAGATGGCTTCAGCATCCTCTTGCTCAAACATGTTCATAATAAATTTAGACCTCCAAGAATGCAATTCTTGATCAATTAATTCAGCCACACTCACCTCTCGAACCTCATCCTTGACTGGAAACAAAGATGCATTTGCTGGATAATTCGGTATCCATTATCAATTTTTAAATTTAAAGTGGTAAAACTTGTGATAATAGAAAAAGAGAAATGATATTTTATGATCGAGCCATTTTAGAAAGAAAAAAAATCATATTTTAATTTATTTTTTTAATTAGTATTTCCCAATATAAACTAATTAATACTTCCTTACTTAAGCCTTAATTATAGAATATATTTCCATTTTTCACCTGAATAATAGTGGGTCCGTAGTATATTCCATAATTTTCCTATTAATACGAAAAGAAAAAAAACCTGGTTGACGCCACAATCGCAGCATTAGCATGTTAAGAATCAACAACCAAATTTTTGCATCGAATTCAATTTCCACAGCTTGCAAATCTAAGGAAACGCAGAGGTTGATGCCCATTGCCATCTTCTCTCACTGCCCAAACCTCCTCAGCGACACTTTATGTATGTATGTACAGTTTGTATAAACTCGTTTCTTGCATTGTGTCTTTGCTGCTTGCATCACATCACTGACTGATACTAGGAATCATGTTTCCTTAAATAGATAGAAATCGTGTTTCCTCAAAAATCTAAAACATTAGAATAGATTCCACTAGTTTCCAACTCTGAAAAAAAAAAAGAAAATGTTTTTTGGGATCAAAATATTTGATTCCTAAGTGATCTTTCTCCGATCATAATTTGCCACACGATCCTAGTCTTATTTCAGTTGTATAACTTGTAAGAGAAAAGATAACGTTTTCACAACAAAGTTGCAATCTTTCTGAACTCTCTTGCAAGCAAATCTCTTCCTTTATAAAGTTTGTAAAACCTCAACAAGCATCACTTTGATGAGTTTGATTCATAACAAAGACATGGCCACCACTCTTCCAAAATCAGCACCACCCTCTTCTCTCTTTGCATCCATAGATATGGGCACTAACTCCTTCAAGCTTCTCATAGTTCGTGCCAACCCATCTGGCCAATTCCTCACCCTCAACCACCACAAAGAACCTGTCCTCCTTGGCCTTAACTCAACCCCAACAAACCCTTTTGCTATCTCCAACCAATCCCACCTCCTAGCCCTCCAAACCCTCCAAAACTTCCAAAAACTTTTGCTTTCCCAGCAAGTAATTCCTGACCACACTCGTTGTGTTGCCACTGCTGCAATACGTGAGGCAACAAATGGGAATGAACTTGTTGAGTGTGTCAAGGAAAAGGTTGGTCTTGAAGTTGAGGTTTTGTCTGGTGAAGAGGAAGCCAGGCTTGTGTACAAGGGTGTGCTTCAGTTTTTGCCACTTGTTTATGAGAAATTGGTGTTGGTTATAGATATTGGAGGTGGGTCCACTGAGTTTGTTGTTGGGAAGGGAGGGAAAGTTTGTTTTGGGGCTTCATTGAAGTTGGGGCATGTGAATTTAACTGAAAAGTTTTTGAAACATGGTGATCATAATGTTGGGGACATGAGGGAGTTTATTAGGTTGGTTATAGAAGAATCTGGGGTGGTTGAGAGAATCAAGGAGTTTGGGGAGGTTGAGATGGTAGTAGGGTGTTCTGGTACAATTCGTGCAGTTGAGAAGGCAGTGTTTTATGGATATGCTAAAAGTGAAATGTTTGAGAATGACAATGTGGTTTTGTTTGAGGAGTGGAAGAGGGATTGGAGGTTTAGTAGAAGGGAATTGAGCGGTGTGGTTGAGAGGTTATGTGATGGGAGGGAGGGAGAGAAGGCAAGGAGAGATAAGTTCTTTAATAGGCGGTCAGAGTTTATTGTGGCTGGGGCTGTGTTGTTGGAGGAGATATTTGAGGTGATTGGGATTGAGGATATGGAGGTTTCTGGGTATGCATTAGGGGAGGGTGTTATTGCTGAGAGTTTGGGTAAGGTGTATGGTGGTTATGATTTGAATGCCAATGTGAGGTGGAGGTCTGTTGTGCAGCTTGCAACGAGGTTTAATAGCAAGAAGAGCATGAGAGTTGCTTCTCAGTGTGCTGGCATTGCAAAGGTATGCTGAATTTTCTTGTTTTTGTTTCTTTATGAGGTATTTGCTGAAATTTATGTTATACCAGGTATAACGCCTGTTTGGTAATGCTGTATGAAGTAAAACTTTAGTTGCAAGGCTTTTAAGTTGGAGAAGCTTAACTGAAAAGAGCTATAGCATTTTGCGCTTTTGGCAAATTACAGTGAATAGTGCTTTAAAGTTATGGATTTATAAAGCATGAACAGGAAATTGTAGAGCTTTTAACTAAAAGCTCTAAATCTCGTTTTTTTTTTTTTGGTTGTACTTATTGAACCTAATGAGATTGTGGTGATTACCATGTGTCTTGTACTTATTTTTTTGCACATTAGGATTTGATTTACAATTCAAGAAGTTGAACCTAATGAGATACATAACATTTTTACGGTTTTTCATAGACATTATGATATAGGACTGCTTAAAGACATCCAATGATATTAACTAAATGATTGTCCAGGTGATTTTTGAAGGCTTGAGAGAATGTGAAGAGGTTGCTGCCTCCTTGAATGAAAGGGATCTTGAATACCTTGAAGCTGCCTGTTTGCTTCACAGTGTTGGGCTTTTCATGGGAAAAAAGGGTTACCATAAGCATACTTATCGAATAATCATGGTATGCCTTTTCGTTCTTTAGTTTCGTGTTCCATGATAGTCTTGCATACATGCAAATGAGAGGCTTTATATGGCTATTGAAGAAATCATATATGCTTTGAGATCTTTGAAAGTTGACAATTTGTCATCTCTAAAACATTTCAGTATCTTGTGTTGCATAAATAAAATTATTCTTCTGTTTATTAATCTTTGATCATTTTGATCTTTTCCATAGGATGGTGGTCATCTTCATGGTTATAGTACTGAGGAGGTCAAGGTATGTTGTCCATCTATCACTATTAGTTCTGCTCTGTCCTTAATGATGCATATTTTTAGTGTTCTTTGTGCTACCTCTGGGCCTTGCCTCCGGTGGTTAAGGGTGGATTGGAATTGATATAGATCCATGTTTGTACTCAAACTCAACTCAGTTGAGCCTTAATCCATAAGGAATAAATAGACTCGATAATGATAATGATTAGTACATCTGCAGTTAATGGCTCTACTCGCAAGACATCACAGAAAGAAATTCCCAAAATCTGATCATGCTTCTTTAATAGCATTGTCTAACGAGGTATCTCACTCTATATATTCAGTTAATTATTGTCATTTTTCCTAGTCCTATGCAGGAAAGAACTGTTTACATTCCTACCTACCTATTTCTTCTATTATTTTCAGGTAAAGCAGAAATTTCGATCTCTTTGTGCAATTGTACGAATTTCTGTAGCATTGCAGCAGCATCAATGCATAAACATTCAAGAAATGGTCTTTTCAATTTCACATGAAGGTTTCAAATTGGTATGTGCCAGTCTGAATGTCACCTAGCTAATCATTTAGTTTTGTAGTCTAATGAGAAGTTGCTTGATAATGTATAGCTATTCTATGAAGCTTATGGAATGAGTTTTTTTTCTGCTCTTAGAAAGCATCAATTTAGAACATAAAAAGTGGAGTAAAATAAATCTGGTTATGAATGGGAAGTGAATCGTCACATAAAGCTTATGTTGCAGTTTGTTTTGCTGTTCTTTTTTCTTTTCTTTTTATGTTAAGTAATAATGCATTATTGAAAGTTAAACAAAAGTGATCCCCAAGTACACAGGAAGTGTACCAAGGATGCAACAAAGTTTCAACTAAAACTACATAAATCTAAAAAATCTTCTGAGGTAGAAAAATAATGGCCAGTGGCAGCTGACCAATCAAACATGGATTGTAAAAGATACAATTTTAGCTACACAGACAAACACTCAATCCAATCAAAAGTACGAAGACTCCTCTCCTTCCAAATAATCAACATAACCCAATGAGGCATGGCTCCCCACACATCAATAGAATGATGGTTACCAAAGTCCCCCCTTCTAGCACCCATCAACTCCACCACCCTTTTCCGCATAATTCAATTCACACTAAAAGACAAAACACCATAGACCAGAGATTGTGTGCAATGTCACAATGAAGCAACATACAGTCGGTGGTCTCCCCACTGTGCTTACACATTCAACACCAATCAACAAGGCATCTATTCTGCTTCTGAAGATTCTTTATGGTAAGAATTTGTCCCCGAACTGCAGGCCATGTGAAAAAAGCTACCTTAGAAGGAATCTTATCCTTCCAAATGGTTTTACACAAAAAATAAGGGGAGTGACCTGTAATAAGAGCTTCATAGTAGGACTTAACCTCAAATAAACCACTCCCAGTAGGGGTCCCAAACATCTGGTCTTCCTTAGCCCTTGTAACTTTAAAGGAATACAGAAGACAAAGAAATGATTGCAAAATCCCAACTTCCCAATTATTAACAGATCTAGTGAACAAAATATCCCATTGAAGAACCCCAGAATTCCAATTCGTATTTTCTGCCATGAACTCCTCCTTATTTCTGGCTATATGTTACAACATCGGAAAGCATCCTTCAGGATCTCGACACCATAAGCCGGAAACAAACTCTGAGACGATCACCCAAACCAAACTTGACATACTGTGAAAGCCTCCCCACCCTTTTTTAATATACTTCCAAAGGGACACACCATATGGTCCCTTAAGCACACAGGAAGTCCAAGCACCCAATATACACCCATACTTCGTAGCCACAACACTTCTCTATAAAGAATTAGTTTCAGTGGCATACCACCAAAGCCAGTTCCCCAACAATGCATTATTAAAATGTGCAGGCTTCACACAAGGTCTGCTTTTTCTTGGACTAGTTGGTGAAATCCATCTTATTACACAAAGTCTGCTTTTTCTTGGACACTGACATTACACTTTATTAGTTCTATATGTGTTATATAGATATAGGTATATCATTGTGACACCTCATTCTCTCGTTAGAATGGGTGAAGGGTGAGGTCATGGGTTCAAAATTCATTGTGTGTGTCTCTAACTTACCAATAAAAAAATTTGGAGTTTTTCATCAGTTATTGAGCCTCCCAAAATTGTGATTTGTCCCTACAACAATATCAAGTATTGTATTGCTCTAGAGTCTAGATAAATCAGGTACGTATGGAAATCCCACTTTCCAAGGACACTTCCCATTAAATGTTAGGGATTCATAATCTTTTCATGTTCAAAAACCATTAATTTCAGGCAAGTAGTTTTTTCTTGTTAAATTTCATTTTGTGATCCTTTGATAGATATACTACCACTCTTGCCTAAATCGACCTTGGTTGATGTAACTGGACTGACTTGGAAATCTTTCAATCTATGATGTGAAGTTGGGCTTTTAAACTTATTTTTTCTTTAAGTACCATATGGCAAAGGCAAGTTGTTAACCTGTTTGCATTTGGTCTCACTCACTTTGCATCGTCCTGGGGCACATTTACAGGAAATAGGTGATTCTAAAGATCAAAATTTGCTGCCTACTACTGCACAACCTTTAGCTGTTGACACTGTGGCAGAGTTAGGGAAAGAGTTGGAAAACTTTAAAAAGGTAGATTTTCTTACCTGCTCGCTTGATTATGATTTAATTTTTGGTAGATATTTTCATGAATATGGGTTAAATTGTAAAGTTTATGTCTTTAACATCTATTTTATATGCATTTAGGTATTTCAGCAAGATTTGTCTGTAGTAGTTCATTCAAGCACTTCGGAATCATAGCAGTAATAGGAAGACTTGCACTGGAGGCAGTATCACTCTATTCTGCTACTACAAATCATACAAACCATTTACTGGGTTCCATTAGGGGTTCCATGCTGTTGCCTTAAAATCAGCAGTATCTGGTATGTAGGACCTATTGTTCTTCACATGATGTATTCTCGTGTAGGATTTAATGATAATTGATAATTTATCCATTGCATACAATATTCTAATCTAATAGTACACTGCTCATTTTGATTGATATTGTGATTTGTGCACATTTGAACTATGGAAGGATTGTTGTGTTGCTCAAGTAGAGCACTCTAAATAGACCCCTGGCAGAAAGATATTGGAAATGAATATCGGTGTCAAATTTACTGCCTTTTGTCCTCATAACACAGTTCAAGTGAAAGAATGCATGAACTTGATAAATGGAAGGTATAATGCATAAATCTTGTGTGAGTAGGTATTTTGCACTTCTTCACGAGGCAGAAAGTTGAACTGCTCTAGTTGTGTTTAATTACCGGAAAAGTAAGATTTTGAGTCTTCTGAAACTTATCTTTCACATTGTCTTGGATTTCAAGGATGGAAACACTCTCCTCAACAGCTGAATTAAGCCAATCATATTGGCATCATTTGAGTGGAGATTTAATAGTGCGTGTAGTAAATACATAAGATTTTCTTTTCCTTTATTTTCTCTGCCTCTCTCTCTGCTTATTGCCTTGTACCATCTTACCTAAATAATAGACATAGCATTAGATGGGGAATCAGGATGTTAACCGCACTTAATTGCCAATTGGACAATAATAATCTTTTGATCTTTTGCATACAGTTTCATATTATGATAATCTTATATCTACAGTTTTTTCACTCTTGCATCCTAGTACCACTCAATATGGTCCAGGTCAGGCAAGGAATTTAGTTGGTTTTGTAGTGGAGACTGCTAATAAACTGAAGCTAGTGTTGACCCGAACTATTTGTAATGCCAAGAGCCTTGTAGCTCCACAAGCACTTCCTTGTATTCCTCATGGAGATGTTTAGCATTCCAATCCTCACTCTCCCAACTATTGAATTGTCAAAATGTGCATAACATCTATTGTATCTAAATTCTGCCTCAAATAAAAGCTGCTTGTCTAAGAAGAAGCCTCACTGTGATGTTTGAAATACCATGACTAGGGGAAATTGTACTTCAGAGTTGCATCCTTGGCACAACCTTTGAAGGAATCATTGCTTTTTATGTTATTGATAGGGAAAAGCATAAAGGTTATTTGCCAATTTAGTATATTGGTTTTCATTATAATTACTTATAGTGCTTTTGTTTCACTTGTAGATTTCAGAGTTATCCACCTCAAATTATGTTGAAAAATGCACAATATGACAGTTTGGTGCTTCTTAGAAGAAAACTGAAAGGTTCTGATACAGGAGATTTGTCAACATCTCATGCATGAGCTGAAATTATTAGGCAGCAGTTGCAACGAGATGGAAAAGGATCATTTTTGTTTAAAATGGAATCATTTCATAGTTCATATTAAATTTTATGAATTTAAAGGTGTACAAACTCTCAAGTCATTGTAAATTTTAAATGACGTGACAGTCTATACACTATTCGATTTAGAAAATAAAATATAAAATGTGAAATGGATTGAATTGAAAGGATTTTATTCCCCAAGGGATGAAATTGGTACCCATGGAAGGAGAATTGATGTGTATTCTATTGTATTGAGCATAATAATATATATAGTGAGAGGTCTATGTATATGGACATAGAATCTTGGGATTGCGAGAACTCAACTAGTATTTACTAACACTAGAGTACAATGGGTTTAAGCCCACATGTGGACTTGGGCCAATATAACTATGAGATGTACAATCAAACAGTAACCAAAAGCCCCATTCTCTCTCTTTTTGTTTCTTAGAAATTTCTTTCTTGCCATATGTTGATGTGGGCATATTTTAAAGGTCACTAAGCATCATTTACAATTGAATTTAATGAAAAAGTAGCACATAGTTGTTTTAGATTCTATTCCCATCTTGAGCAATATTTGACTGTTCACGAACATGGTGCACCTAGATAGATAGGTGGAAGGAGCTGGTATCTCATGCGTTAGGCGCATGAGACCAATCTCTTACAATCAAACAGTAACCAGAAGCCCCATTCTCTCTCTTTTTATTTCTTAGAAATTTCTTTCTTGCCATATGTTGATGTGGGCATATTTTAAAGGCCACTAAGCATCATTTACAATTGAATTTAATGAAAAAGTAGCACATAGTTGTTTTAGATTCTATTCCCATCTTGAGCAATATTTGATTGTTCACGAACATGGTACACCTTAATTGATATATGGAAGGAGCTGGTATCTCATGTGTCAGGCGCATGAGACCAGCCTCTTACAAGCAGGTGGACCCCACACGGAAGGAGCTGGTATCTTATGCGCCTGACGCATGAGAGATTTTTTCATGTAAAGGGAGCTGGTATCTCATGCGCCAGCACATGAGACCAGCTAATTTTGGTGGACATAGATGGACATAATCGGTGGTGTTTGACGTTTAGACAAAGTGGATAAGTGTTATCCAATTTTGGCAATGTATAGGAACATAGCTGAAAAGAAGTGACACTGTGACAGGCCATTGATGACAGATATTTTGAATTATTTAGGCCAAATTTTAAATCATATTTCAAACCTAAGCTTACCCATTATTTTGTACATTATCAACAATCCAATAATTTATAAATGGTTGACAATGTCAATGTCATTTCTTCCCCATCAACCTCATCTACAGTAGTACTTTGGATATTCTTCTAAAATGAAGGTACTGATGCTATTTTGTTTCTAGTGTGCAAAACTTTCTTTCTTTCTTTTAAATATGAAAATTTCTTCTGGGTCTAAAGCCAAACTGTCTTTGTGTGCCATATCAACAAATGTTATCTTTTATGCCCTTAAATTAACCAAAAAAATGAGACCAAGCACAATGTAAATTATCATTGCTTTTTCTAGTACATGCAATTATCAATTTCAGATGTTTTTGTTTCTTCTAGTCTCTTGTCAAGGGCATGGAAGATCATTGTTAATCAAACTCATGCGCATAGAGATAAATGTGTGTAATGAGCATCTTGGGCCTCCAACTATGAATGGCCTCTATACCCATAATCCATAATGACCTGCTACACAAATTGAGTTTGTAATCCCTGAGTTTCTACTTTCTAAAATGAACAAATAACTCAACAATAAATCCATCACAAAAATTTTCACTTTTTTTTGTGTGTAAAGTCTGAAGTTTTAATGTGGGATTGACATAATAAAAATAGTATCAGTAATGGTTTCTGTAAAATGATATCATTTCAATTACAATTTAAAGCATCAACTATTTTTTAAAAATCATTAGGAAATTCTTTTTCTCTCTAGCATTATTCATTACCCTATGACTCAAAAATAAATAAATAAAGAGGGAAGAAAGAGAAATCTAAGTGAACATATAAATAAAATGTACTTAAATATGTACTCAAATAATAAATTGCAACTATGTCATTATTGTGATAAAGTTGCCTTCTTTATTTATGAACGTGATAAAGTTGCCTATACAAAATGCATTATTACTGATGCATATACTTCACCGTTTAGCTAAGCTCAAGTATACCACTGCACACATTTGTGGTGCGATGGTCACTCTACAAGTATAAGTGTTTATAAGGTGTAGGAGGTAAGGGCCGGAGTTCAAGTCTCTAGGAGGGAGCTTCACACACATATACACTTAGATTAGATTAAAGTAGAATTTCTATCTTGTATCAAAAAAGCTAAGCTCAAGTATAGAGTATAAATTATTGGCACATGATGTTGTAGAAAATAGATAAGTGTTACCTATTTTTGGCAACACATAGCATAAAAGAAGGAAAAATCTCTTATGTGTGGGGCCCATCTACTTGTGAGAGGCTGGTCTCATGCGCTTGGTGCATGAGATACCAGCTCATAAAAGAATTGTCAGCTTGACAAGCTATCAACGATTGATGCTTTGTGTATAGTGGGTCAAATTTTTAGTAACGGTTTCAAATCTAATCTTACTGATCCTCATCATTTTGGTCCCTTAGCATTTGGCACCTATCCCAAAATTATAAGAATAATGTTTGATACAAATAGTTTTACAAGTTATAATTGGAATAACATTATATTTATTTTTTAAAAATAATATATAAACATATTATCGATGTTATGGCAAAATTTAAATACAATATTTAAGTATTGCTTCTTAATTTCCGCTCTTAAAATACAGCCATGTGGCCTTTTTTCATGAGATGAAAGTGTATTTTTAATTAAGTATAACTATATGATTGAATTTTTAGAGAAGAATCTAAGGAACAGTACATAAGTATTGTACTTAAGTTATGTTCTACAACATATTATCTTAAGTTCTCGATTTTATGAAGAAAAAATTATATCATTGATTTATTATTATTATTTTGATGAAATATTATTATTATTATTATAGATCATAGAGATAGACTTATTGAATTTATAAATGGTTTACAATGTCATTGTCTCCCCACATCACCTCATGTACATCAAAAAAAAATTAATATACAATATGTTTCCATCTTAAAATACAGCTATGTGGTCTTTTTTCATGAAATGAAAGTGTATTTTTAATTAAGTACAACTACATAACTGAATTTTAAGAAAAGAATCTAAGGAATAGTACATAAGTATTATACTTATGTTATGTTCTGCAACATATTATCTTAAATTCTCAATTTTATGGAAAAAAATGTGAAAAAATTATAGGCGAAAAACACATTTTGGTCCCTACATTTTCAGCCGATTTCCGTTTTAGTCCCTAAGTTTTTTTTTTACTGCTTTTAGTCCCTCTCCTGAAAAACGCTTCCATTTTAGTCCCTGCCGTTACATCAGAAACGGATATTGTAGACGTGGCAAACGGCAAAGTCAAAAAATAATAAACTAATGTCCACGTGGCCTAAATTAATAATAAAAAATATTTTTTAATGCCACGTCAGCATCTAAATTAAAAAAATTAAAAACTCTCATAAAAAAAAAATCCTTAAATAAAAAAATTTATTTATTAATTCTAACTAAATAAAAAAAATTAAAAACTCTCATAAAAAAAAAAATCAAAAACAAATTTAAAACTAAACCCAGCAAGAACAACAAAACCCAGCAAGAACATAAACCCAGCAATATCCTTTAAAGGTTGTGAGCAAAGAGAAAGTGATCCAAGTGGGTATGATGGAGCAGATCAAGAGAGAAATCTCGGTGATGAAGATGGTACGGCATCCAAACATAGTCGAGCTCCACGAAGTTTTGGCGGGCAAATCCAAGATCTACTTCGCCATGGAACTCGTCCGTGGAGGCGAGCTGTTCTCGAAAATCGCTAAGGGTCGGCTTAAAGAAGACGTGGCGAGAGTCTATTTCCAACAACTCATCTCCGCCATCGATTTCTGTCACAGCCGCGGTGTCTACCACCGAGACCTCAAGCCTGAGAACTTGCTCTTAGACGAAGAAGGTAATTTGAAAGTCACTGATTTTGGTCTCAGCGCTTTCACTGATCATTTGAAGCAAGATGGGTTGCTACACACAACGTGTGGCACACCGGCTTATGTGGCGCCGGAGGTGATTGGAAAGAAAGGCTACGATGGTGCTACAGCTGATCTTTGGTCCTGTGGAGTTATCCTGTTTGTTCTTCTAGTTGGGTTTTTGCCATTTCAGGACAATAATCTTGTGGCCATGTATAATAAGATTTACAGAGGTGACTTCAAGTGTCCACCATGGTTTTCTTTGCTGGGTTTAGTTTGTTCTTGCTGGGTTTAGTTCTTTCTGGGTTTTGTTGTTCTTGCTGGGTTTAGTTTTAAATTTGTTTTTGATTTTTTTTTTATGAGAGTTTTTAATTTTTTTATTTAGTTAGAATTAATAAATTAATTTTTTTATTTAAGGATTTTTTTTTATGAGAGTTTTTACTGACGTGGCATTAAAAAATATTTTTTATTATTAATTTAGGCCACGTGGACATTAGTTTATTATTTTTTTACTTTGCCGTTTGCCACGTCTGCAATATCCATTTCTGATGTAACGGCAGGGACTAAAATGGAAGCGTTTTTCAGGAGAGGGACTAAAAGCGGTAAAAAAAAAACTTAGGGACTAAAACGGAAATCGACTGAAAATGTAGGGACCAAAATGTGTTTTTCGCCAAAATTATATCATTGATTTATTAATATTGTTGGGATATTGGGCCCAGGAGCTCACTATCTATGTATACACTGGGTCTGGGGCCTAATCCGTGGACGTAACATTGTCTGAGGAGGAGTAGACATGGTTAGGGGAGTCCGTGTTAGTAATTGAAGAGGTCAATTTTGGTCATAGGGGCCTGGGAGGGTAGGCCGAGGATGAATACCTCTTTGGCTAATCAAAGCCAAAGTCAAAAGAGTCGGTTTGGCATCAGGGGAGCACTCCAGGAAAGTTCTATTGATACGGATATGCATTACAGGAATGCAGGACAGGGAGGAATCCATAAATATCTAAGGAGAAAGCTTCTACCACCGCATTGAATGCTCTGCACCTAACTTTCTGGTTGCATTAATGTGGAGAAGACCCCTGAACAGTGCTGCATTGGCTACCCCAACGCACAGAGGCCTAAGAGGGTGTTCGATGGGACAAGCACTCGAGTAGAAACTTGGATGGTCAATAAGTAGAGGGCCAAGATCGACTAAAGAAAACTATATAATGAAAGAGACCCTTCATGAAGGAGGGATCGAGAAACTAGGAGAAAAACACTGTAGCATTAAGAACTGACTTTGTAATCAAACTGAAAGGAATATATAAGAACTGATCTCCTCAGACGGTGCCAAGGACGATTTTCTTTAGTATAAACTTGTCTATTTTCATTCCCTTGTGATCTGAACTTATTTGAGTGATTGTTTGATTCATTAAGGCTCAGTTTTTCCAATCCACTCTGTACAAATTTATTATTTTGGGCTTTTTGAGCATAAGTCCACCCATTTTTTGGACTAGAAACTCAAATCTGATCTTTACAATTATTTTGATGAAATATTATTATTATTATTATTATTATTGTTTTAGATCATAGAGATAGACTTATTGAATTTATAAATGGTTTACAACATCAAAAATAATTTAATATACAATATGTTTCCATCTTCAGTCCTAATCAAAGCCTTCTTTTTTGGTACTTTTCGAAATTCTTTCTCAATGTAAGGTACTGGTGCTGTTTTTGTCTCAGTTCTGCAAAACTTTCTTCCTTTTCCTTTTTTGAAGTTGTTTTCTTTGAGTTTGAGCCCAAACTGTCTTTATGTGTCACATACATTTTATGGGGTTTATCAAAATCTTACTCACGCGTCTTTTCATTAGATACATTTCGCATCCAAAATGTACAATATATGGATTTGCAGATGCAATTAAGATATGGGCAATATTGCGCATGCACCTGGTTTCCAAGAAGCTTGTACTAAAAGTCTAAAACTAAATGCAATATTGGTAAACTCAACCAAGTTGATTAAAGAAAAACACTGGTCCAAAAGTGATTATGGCTATTTGGTTGTAGGGTTTCGAGAAGTTATTATTATTTTATAGAGTTTTACTAATGTATGTTTTAGGGTATATATTAGTAAATTACTTAGAAAATATATTATGAAAAAAAATGAAAAAATGATTTACTTTTTTGAAAAAAAATTCAAATTTTTATAATTTTTTTTTTTCAAAAATAAATGGTTAACAGCATACATTAACTAGACATTTTTATATATACATATTGTAAGAAGTAGATAAGAGAGAATTGGCCCTTACCCTGCCTAAAAAATCAATTGTTTGAATTATATAATCCCTCTCTTAATCTTATGCTTTGATTTTTTTTTTTCCCCTTTCTCTCTCTTTCAGTGTCTTCTTTCAAAATTCCTTAAAGAAATAAGAAATTCCTGCTTCATTAAGAGTTTAATTAAAAAGAAAAAAATTATACAACATAAACAAATTATTATTACCTTTCAAAAGTGAGAGGGAAAAAAAAATGATAATAGGAGTTCAAATTCATTATGTAATTATTTATACTTCTTCATAAACTTTAGTGTGTAAGCAAAAAAAGAGAAATAATTATAAAATAAATCAATAATATGTTCAAATTAAAATCTAAAATTTTAAGTACATAAATGTTTGTAGTATAATTTTAAGATTTTTACAGATTTCAAATGAGTTACATTAACCAAAAATAACATTAATTTGCATCAATTACATTTGACGTCTATCTAGCTACTAAAAATCACTTTATATGAATAATAAGTAAATTTTAACTATGAAAAAAAACTACAAAATGACTTACTCATGTGTAAAAACAATCTCTAATAACAAATAGATACGTTACAATGAAACGGTATTTTTTTTATAGGATTTTTGCGTTAAAATATCATCTTATATTTATATGAATGGTTGTTTATTGTTTAAATTAGTTTGCACTTTGCATGCACTCGCGCTCACTTGTTTGCACTTATGTACGTAGGTGTAGCATGTGCAAGTACATATACTAAATATATATGTTAATTATAAATTTTGTTTCCTTAAAACCAAAATCTAATTCCGGCGCCGTTAAAGTGAGTTATGCATTTTCTTTGTGTATATAATTTTTAAATATGTGAATAGTGTTGTGGGACCTATTTTTAATATTTTTTAATAAAGTAGTTGTGGGTCCTACGTGAACAGTGCTGCTACAGTACGTAAACAGTGTGCATACTATTCATGAACAGTGGATTTTGTCTCTAAAAGCGGAAACAAGTGTAAGAAAAAAAGAAAAAGGAAAGAAGGAAACGTGAAACGCTGGAAACGTGAAACGTGAGAAATGCAGACTCTCAATCCAAACGGGTACATAGAGTAAAGTTAATTAGGAATACATGCAATTTTATTAAAGTGTTAAGTTATGATTAATATAATATCATTTTCACATAAAATTATACTAAAATATTAATGACATTATATCTATTAGGCACCAGCACCCTTATATAATAGGTTGAAGTAGAAAATGGAAAATTGTAAAAATTTGGTATTGTGATGAATTTTATTAACGTGTGTCCTAAGGGCGCACAATAGTAAATCATTTTAAGAAACTTTTTATGAAGAAAAAAAAAAAAAAATTATCAACCTTTTTATAGCTTTTTTAATTCTCCATGAAATTTTTTTAAAAATAAATGATTAATATGTGTCATTAATCAGACCCTTGTAAAATTTGTACATAATGTTCTTTTCCAAGTGAAAGTGTGAACCACGAGGGCACTGCATTGGGTTGTGATGTTTTATCCAAGTAAAATGATATCAACGCATGAAAATGACAATTCACACAATTTGATTACTGTTCTTTAATTTGTACTTTTCAGAAGGAATCTGTGGATCAATGTGTTCAATCATCATCAGTTCTGATCTTTTTTTTTTTTTTTTTGGGAATGATTGACCAATTACGCTAAAAAAAATTTGATGTGATCGAGATGAGACCACATATGATGTCTATATGTTCATATAAACCCCTATTCCTATCAATCATCAAACTTCAAAATCTACTGATAAAGCCATAAAGTATGAATAGGATGTGAAATAACATTATATGAATCTCTCTCTTTCTCTCTTTTTTAGGGGACAAGGACATTGAGGGGGCCCGTCGAACCTGATAGGCATAGGTGCCAAATGCCAATCTGTTGGCCATACAAGAGACATTTTGTTTATTCTAAAGTATTGTTCTAAAATTGTAGCTATTACTCTAAAATTTAACTTTATTTATAACTAAAATATGTATAAATAACTTCATATAAAATATGTAACAGTATTTGGCTACAAATTTGGTTGTAGTTAATATTTACAACCCCAAGTAAAAAATTTAACATAACTATATATTGTGAAAATCGAACTGTTAAATTGCGTGTACTTTATATTTTTAATATGTGTGTCAAATTTCATATCAATTGGATATTATTTACTATTCGATTCATAAACTTATTTTTTTTAATGTATAGTTTTAGAATACAAAAACTTGAAATTTAAATATTTAATTGATAACATAAATATTGATCTTTAATCTTTTAGAAATTTTGCAAGCATATAGAATAAAAGAAGAAAATATAATCCAATGGTAGATTTGTCAAAATCACATCTAATAAAAATATATTGAGTAAAATTGTAGTCATTAGCTATAAACTTGGTTGTAGACAAACTTTATCCTAAAATATGTACTAATAAACTTCCTCTGAATATAAATGCGATTGGAACTATATCAACATAATAAATAAACTTCTTAATTTTCTTACTTGGTTAAAAAAAAAAAACTTCTTAATTACCTTTTGCTTTACAATATGATTGGTATTTTGTAGTGGAGTTTCTATTGTGCATTTGTATTAGAACTCTATTTCATCTTTCTTGTGTGTGTATGTATTTTTAAAATGGGGTTAATTATATCATTTTTCTTAAGAGTGTGTTGTGTGTAGTATAACTTGTTCCACTTTTTCTTAAAAGTTACCATGACTTTTGAATGAAATTTTTGATGTGCTTTTATGCTAAAATATTGAACCAATGACATCCAATAAGATTTGAATTTTTTTTCTATGGATATAATACAATTCAAACATATGACATTTAATTTTTTTTAATAATAAAATAGTTGGGGAATGAGAAATTTAAAATTTTGAAACCTAACCCTTTTTGTTGAATATATAATAATGTTCACTTTACAACAACTGTTGTCTACTATTTTAAGCAAAAATATATATTAATGTTGATGGTGAATCAAAAATTGGGCTATCTTCAGTTCGTCCATAGTGTCGTCCAAGTCCAGAAAGGTTGTCCCAATACGAGAAGGTCGTCCAAATGTAAAAAGGTCGTCCAGCATGAAAGCACCTGGACGACCTCCCAACACTTAGAAATTCTCCGTAAATTTATGTTCAAAAGCTTATAATTCGGACCACATTTTACTATTTTGAAGTATGAGCAAAATCCTTATTCATCGCTCTAATTTCCCACTAAGTTTCAAACTTCCATAGCAGTTGTAGAAGTTAAGTCTGAACCTTCTAACTTCCATCCATGTTGAGGAAGTTACTAAACAAGTAACCACTCCAAAACTCACTATAAAAAAACTCACTATAAAAAGACTCATCTATATCAAATGAAGGTAAGTTTTCATCACTCCTAAAGTTGGAATTCTTGAGTTCTAGAGAGAAAACTAACTTAAGCATAGGAGGGTTCTTGGCCGGTTTACCCCGATCACCTTTGATCTTGTGTTTCTTTCTTTTCAGGCATTCCAAGCAACCACTAACCCATTGAAGCCCGGAGCATTCAGCCTACTGATTTTCTGTGCATCATCAAATTTCATTACCAATTTATTATAAAGCCAAAACATTAATGGGCTTCTTTTTAATACTACTAACAAGATTGACACAAATCACTTATTCAACGATAAGGGAGTTTAAAAAAAAACCTCTTCCCTGTGCGTGCATCCTTTCTCTTTTGTTTGTTGGACAATTATTGGTTTATATTGTTCTATTAATGTAAACTAGTAATTTTTCTTGTTTGTTTATAAAAAGTTTGCTTTTAAAAAATTGTAAATTACATATTTGATCCATATTCTTTACATCATTTTTTATTTTAGTTCCTAAATTTTCAATTTAGTCATTAATTTTTTAATATCGTGTCAATTTGATCTCTGTTGTTATCTTTTAGATGAAAATTTTTAACGTGACTAACGGCAAAAAAAATAAAAGTTTCTATTGATGTGGCAATAAATTTTTTTTTTTTTTGGACCATTTATCACGTTAGTAATTTCTATCTAAGAGATAACAATAAAAACTAAATTGACACGACACTGAAAGGTTACAAACCAAATTATTACAATATAATGATTAGGGAACAAATTAAAATATAGTATAAAAAATATATACCAAATATTTAACCGAGATTTAATTGAAAATTTTGTACTAATATTTTTTAATTAAAAAAAATAAATCTATATGTTATAGACACGTGGTGGTAAAATAAAAATACTTTCTGTAAATAAATTTGTTGTCCGGACAAATGTAGTACGCCTAGTTGAGGTGTCAGATAGTCACACAATGGTCCATCAATAATTTTGCAAATTCCAAGACACGTGTTAGTGTATGCCACGCAATGCAAATTCACAGCCAAGACTAGAGAGTTCATAAAAAGTACTCTTTGGTGACCTTTTTAATAACACGATAACATCGTCCTTTTTTGCAATAACGGTGAAACTGACCCATCAATTCGTCACCAGGGGTTGGCTTGCTGTCACGTCAACTCAAAAGAATATACCTAAAACACAATTTTACACAAATTTGTTGGATGCTCTAAAGTTAAAGTTGTGGAAATTTTTTCACAATTTCCATAGCAAGGATCTGAGATTTTTTTTGAGCAGTGTCACAAATTTTTTCACAATCTTACAATAATTTTGCTATGTGAAGATTTATAAATGGTGAAATTATGGATTCATATGAACTTATTATTTTATTTTTACCACTTATGAGTCGTCATATAATAAAGTTATGAAAAAATTTGTAGCACTAAACTTACTCGATTTTTTTCCCCTCTTGGAAAGAGAACTTACTCGATTTTTTTCCCCTCTTGGAAAGAGAATCTGTAGTTATTTCCATGGCCAAATCTAAACATATTTGGGTGTTCAAATATTATCATTTGCACATAGGATTACTATTAATATTTATGAATAAGTGGATTTAGGTCCATTAATTAGAAGTTGACACTTAAATACGTTGTGAATTTGAGTGTGAAAATAGTTTTGTCGTTAGAGTTTCTAAATGCGTGGTTTGTTTCAATAGAGTCGAAGGGCAATAAAGATCCCAAATTTCATACACTACATTATCGATTTATGAAATTTTGAGATATATTTAGGTGTCAACTTGTAGTTGGATATTATCACTTGCACATGGTATCATCAATCATCATTGATACTTGTGAACTAGTGGATTGCAATGCATTAATCACGAGTTAAACACTTAAGTATGTTGTGAATTTGGGTGTGAAAATAGTTGTATTTGGAGTTTCTTAATACCCAATTCGACTCAATAGATTTGTGATTTGAAGAGCAGTAAATTCAAAGATCCAAATTTCATTCACAACATTATCAATCTATGGAATTTTGAGATATTTCATGGTCAATGAGAGGAATAGATATTTCATGCACTAATGAAAGGATGCTACTCTCATATTTTTCACCAATGGTGGCTCTAGGATATATTTTTAGGGGGGCCAATAAGAAGATGCATTTTGGGTAAAAAATGAATCTTGCGGTTTACATAATTTTCTTATTACAAATTTGCCATGTACTAACAAGAGAATAAAAGATGAGAAGTGCTATTACGTCCACAATATATTCATACACTTCCCAATAAATCTATTGTTATTAGTTTTAATTTAAACCCACTACTAAAATTATTTTTTTGCCTATCAGTAACAACCGGTAATAATCTATCATTTAGAATTTGCTGTGAAAGTGTCGTGAACATAGTGTTTCTCATATAAGATAAATTATAAGTTCATCGCATATTGTTTCTTAATACAATGAGCATAGTAATTATTGTTGCTAAGATTAAATCTTGGAAATCATTTTTATTATTTTTAAATACAATAAACATATTAATTATTGTTGTTAATTGAACTCCAAGCTAGATATAAATACAATAAAATTTTATGCATTAGTTTATTTCAAATTTGTTAAGATCTCATTAAAAAAAAAAATTGTTAAGATCTAAATGATTTTTTTTTTTTTGAAGATTTAAGATGAACAAATTTATACTTTTGTTATTGGGCTTATTATTATTTTTCCTACCATATTTTAGATCAAATTGGTTTGTTATTAGGTTTTTTTTTTTTTTTTTTTTTTTTTTTTTTTTTTTTTTTAAATCAAGATATTGTCAAGATGATCATATTCAAGTTTATTTAAGTTTAACTTAAAAAAAAAAAAAAAATTAGAGTCTTTGGGCTCAACTCAAAGGGTTCGTTTGATCCCCTTACTCATGGACGGTACATATAGCCGCCCATGTTTTTTGCATGTAATTTTCTATGGACGGTACATATAGCCGCCCATGTTTTTTGCATGTAATTTTCTATGAAATTTTGGGGTACGGGCATACGGAAAAAATTTCCCGACTTTTTTAACTTTTTGCACCATATGAATTACATTGTTTTTAATTTTGACCAAACTACAATTTTCATCTCTGTACATTCGTGATTCGTTTGCTAATTAAATATGGCTTTTGTATCAAGTTCAATGCCTCAGTGTGCGTGGTAGTTTTCCCATGAGGATTGTGTCAATACACCCAACTTATGCCCAATCTCATTTCATTCAAATAAATATTTCCTTTAACAAAAAAATAAAAAAGAAAATCGATGCATGCTCGAAATGAAATTTTCAAATTGAGAATGGGTACAAATACAATTATCTACAAATCACGATTTTTATTACTCTTAAAAAAAAAAAAATAATGAGAATCTTTGAGCTGAGAACATAAGTGATAAGACAATAATAATAATGACAGCTCTTCACCTTAAATTTTAGGGGAGTGTTATTTTGCAATGTGGATCTTAAATTTTAAAATTTGTAATTATGAATGGTATCACGTTGGGTTTTGTGGGTTTTCCAATCAAACTCAAGGGTTTGAAATTTTATAAATAGGATTGCGGTGAATTTGAGTTCATATTTTTAAACCTAATATAGTTTGGTAAGGGATTGGATTTTATACCGTAAAATTGACTCAATTATTAGTTTAAATTACTAAAATACCTCTATTTTAAATTTTCTTTACTCAAAAATATGGTTTTTATAATATAATAAGTGTGACTCTCTTTTATCTCCTAAAACAATACTTAATAGTAAAAGCACTTACTAATGCTTAAATTTTGTTAAATGGTATTTTGGATGATCCATTTTAGGTTAACTCGACTTGATCCAATCCATTTTAACTCATCTCACGATACGATAACACATGCAAGTCTGGTATAAGTTTGGATTTTTCAAAGATAAATAAGATGAGCTTGTGATAGTATTCTTAAACTTTATTAGAGTAATTTTGGTAAGTAAAATAGATACAGGATTTGGGTTTGGGAAAGGCTTTTTTACATGTACCATTCATATTTGTAATTATCACTATAAGTTGAGAATATTTTTCGAATCTACCCACCATCTAAATTAAACTCCAAAATAGCGGTGTACATTTCAAATGTTATTATATTTTATGGTGTATATTATAAATACCCTCACGATTTAAGATGAACATTGCAACTTCTCTTATAGTTTAATTATGGTGGATAATTACCCACTAAAATGATAATTTTTGACATTAAGTTAGATGTTTTGCTAGACATTGCAGATTAACATTAGGGTAGTGGTTGTAAAAAATTTGAAGTTATGACACACATTGCAAATATTTGTGAGGGTCCTTTTTGGACAATACCCAGGCCCAAGTAGAAACAAGGATCCTGGGTCCTTTAACAAGGATCTTGGACCCTTTACTTGTTGTTTGGTGGATTGGGCTTGGTTCACCACAGCTAAATGGGGCTGATTACAAACCAAGTTGTGCGCAAGTCACATAAAACTCCTCAAGACAAAAAATGTGATTCCTCCTAAGTAATAAAAAATACCATTATAAGTGTTTTAGTGTCATAATGACCCTTTACTCTTACAAAATAAGTAAAGTAAATATTCATAATATTCACAACGAGAAAGAGATTGAAATAGAATATTTAAGGCTTATCCTTTATTGTATAAACATTTAAAAAGAGTTCCTTCACTTGGTACCCCAGGCGTATTGTCGTGGGATCCCGGGGCGTACTAGGCCTGTAAGAACCTAGAATGCTGATTCTCTGAACTATATGATCTTTCTCCATGCTTATTATGTAATAGAGTTTTGTCCTTTCCCTTTACCTTGTGAGAGTGCCTTTTTCTTTAGCACACAAGCTCAAGGATCCTGGGCCAAATAGTTGTAGTTTGGTAGACCGGGCTTAGTTTACCGCAGCTAAATGGGCTGTTTAAGAACTAAGTGGTGCATAAGGCAAGCTTCCTACAATACACATAAACTAGCAAACGAGAATATTTGTATTGAATAACAATGAAAACAGCAAAAGGAATGCAAAGTAATCAGGAAATACACAAAACAATTGTTAGGGATCCTCAAATTAATAAGAAATACTTCATTAGTTTTTCTTAATTATGGTTACAATGTGCTCACTAAGACATGATACAAGGTTCAAATAAGCTCAAAAATTACAGACTTTGATGGCTATCCAAGCCTCTAAGACTTGCAAAGTTTGAATCATTTTGAATCCAAGTATGTGCTATAGTGGCTGTTTCTAGGATACCGGGAGATATTCCCCTTCAATGTTGGCTATCTTCCCCTTTTATAGTGTCATTTTAGGGTTTGGATACCATTGATTCTCCCCCCTTGGCTCCCTGGGTACCAAAGCCCCTGTTATGTCAGCCACTTTAATGGTTGGTTCTTTCCCTGTTTTTGAAAGTTTTCATCTTTTAGTGCTATTTCTTTAAAAGTCACTTGCTGACTTTCCATTCCAGGGCGTCCTTGGGCAGCTAACCTTCAATCTCTCTTCTTTCAAAGCTTCTTACTTTTCAGACTCAGCTTTTGGTTGTCTTTCCTTGCTGTCATTTTTTCCAAGTGAGTGGAATCCATTTCTATTGGGTTGAAGGTTTTCCGAGCCACTTCCCTTTATAGTTCTTCATTCTAGGTTCCCCAAGGTACCAACTTTTTGTTTATGAATTGTCACTCTCCAAGCTCTCTGGTTTTTTGCTGCACCACTGGGTGCTTGAGAAGGACATATCTGTTCTTCATTTCTTGTATTTCGTGGTACCCCTCTTGAGCTGTCTCAATCCCACGTTAGCTATGCTGCATGTCCCAAGGATCCCGAGCCTCTGGGTACCCCGGCCCAATTCTTTCACTGGACTTTGCTGGATTTTTTAATTGCCTTTTTGTTGGAAATCTGAACATAAATAGGGCCTTAATGTTGATTCTTCTTGCTGCTTGAATTGGGCCTTCTTTACTTTTCATGAAATGGGCTTTCTTGGGAAATTTTGGACCTCAACATACCTCTATAGGTCCTGCATAAAAAACACACTATACAATACACATATCTTCAAATAATTGTTAGTTTCTTAGATTACGATATACATTTTTATACATATACATATATGTAAATAAATTTCATGAGAATGATTCAGCCACGAGAATCCTGGCCCTAATTCTCACAGACTTAGTGCCTTTGCACAAGACTTGTAGGATTTGGAACTCAAGTCCAAGTGTCTTTGTTTAGGCATTGCCTTCCAAGATAGTTAGGTGAGAAGGATTTTTGTGGGAGAGAGTGATATCTGATATGTGCATGTTTTGGCATATGTTTCTTTGGAGGCTAAGTGTGTCCAAGGCCCAAGTTGAAGTGAGGACCCCGGTAAAAAGACTCAGCTTTTGGCTGAGTAAAAGGAAAAAAAAGCAAGCAAGAATATATGTATTGAGCAGCAAGAAACAGTAAAGGAAGACAATGTAATAAAGAAATACGTGAAATAACTGTTGGAGATTGTTGAGGTCTGAAAAGGATCATAGTGAAATAAGCCCAAAAAGAATAAGTCAAGCCCAAAAAGAAAAATCAAGCTAAGCCCAAAGTAGCAGATGTAGGAGACCCATGAAGGAATAAAAGGCCCAGGGGATCTTGAAGCCCAGACAAAGAAGCATCCAAAAAAAAAGAGGACCACGGCAAGGGATAAGAAGCAAGGATCCTCAGGAACCATCAAGAGGCGCGGATCCCTTCAGGCACAAAGACAAAGGAAGATTAGGACAGCTCGATAGAAAAAGACAGAAGAAGAAAACAAGAAACAAAAGCAAAAAGAACGCGAGCGACCTCTCATGGCACAGACAGAAAAAAAAGAAAAGCCTCGGGGAAACAGAACAGGGAAGAAGAATGATAACAAACGACTTTCAAAAATAGCAGAACAGGATTCCGCCCAGATGGGAAAGAAAAGGGAAAAGGGGAAGACGCCAGAAATGGGGATGCCGAGAAGGGCATACCTCAGCACATCCCAAAGAAGATGGCCAACCAGGAACTTTCAAAGAATCAGAACCGAAAGAAGGAAAGAATGAGAGAAAACAGAAATGGGACTTACCGAGATGATGGGAACAGGACGTGCTCTGTTTGCAAAAGGGCAAAACAGGGGAACCAACGGTTCCTCGGGAAGACCAAAAACTCCATTATAAAAGGAGGGGACGGGTTATGAAGAAGAGGCAAGCGAAAAAAAGAGAGAAACACAAGAAAGAAGAAAACTTTCCAGAAAAACTATCAGAAAAATCTGTGGTAAAGAGAAAATACTAAGGGAAAAACAAACATTGCTTCCCGGTATCCTGTAAAAGCCACTATTGCACATACTCGGATTCAACGAGAATCAAACTTTGCAAGTTTTGAAGGCTGAAATAGCCATTCAAGGCTGTAATTTTTGAGCTTGATTGAACCTTGTATCACATCTTAGTGAGCTTTCTGTAATCGAACAGACAATATTAATGAAATATACTTTGTATTTCTTAGGATCCTCTCAGCATTAATTTTTATCGCTTTGCTAATCCCTTTTTCCTTCCTTCTGAATTTACCTCGTTAATTTTTGGCACTCTTCGATATCCTTGCTTGTCATTTTTTTTTATATTGTCAGGAGCATCCCCTGTATTCCACTTGACTCTTAAACAGCTTGTTAGCTGCGGTGAGTCAAGGCCCGGTTCACCAAATCCTCCTTTTCATTTAGGCCCGGGATCCTTGGGCCTGAGTGTCACGAAAAAGGCACTCTCACAGAGATCCTCAAATCAATATGAGATATTTCATTATTTTTCTTAATTGTGAATTACAATGTGCTCACTAAAATGTGTTACAAGGTCCAAATAAGCTCAAAAATTACAGACTTAGATGGCTATCTAAGCCTCTAAGACTTGCAAAGTTTGAATCCCTTTGAATCCAAGTACGTTCTATAGTGGCTGTTTCTGGAATACCGGTCACTGTTTCTACTTTCTTTGAGTTTTTTACAGAGTTTTCTCAACGATTCTTGTTCTGATTCCCTATTAATGAATCCCCTTTCAATGTTGGCTGCCTTCCCCTTTTATAGTGTCATTTTAGGGTTAGGATACCATTGATTCCCCCCCTTTGGCTCCCTGGGTACCAGAGCCTCAGTTATGACAGCCATTTCTGACAGCTGATTCTTTCTCTGTTTCTCATAGTTTTCTTCTTTTAGTTCTGTTTTCCTAAAAGCCACTTGCTGACCTTCCATTTCGGGGTGTCCTTGGAGAGCTAACCTTCACCCTCTCTTCTTTCAAGGCTTTTTATCTTTTAGACTCAGCTTTTTGACTGTCCTTCTTGCTGTCATTTTTCCCAAGCGAGCAGAATCCATTCCTGCTGGGTTGAAGGTTTTCCTAGCCACTTCCCTTTATAGTTCTTCATTCTGGGTTTCCCAAGGTACCGGCTTTTTATTCATGAATTGTCACTCTGCAAGCTTTCTGGTTCTTTGCTGCACCACTGGATGCTTGAGAAGGACATATCTATTCTTCATTTCTTGTATTTCGTGATATCCCTCTTGAGTTGTCTCAATCCCACGTTAGCTGTGCCGCACGTCCCGAGGATCCCGAGCCTCTGGGTATCCCGACCCAGTTCTTTCATTGGATTTTGCTGGATTTTTTAATGGTCTTTTTGCTGGAAATTTGAACATACACAGGGCCTTGATGTTGATTCTTCTTGCTGCACGAATTGGGCCTTCTTTACTTTTCATGGAATGGGCTTTCTTGTGAAATTTTGGACCTCAACAATATTCATATAGCTTAGGGTGGATAATGTAATCAACCAAAAGAAAAAAAAAAAAAAAACCCTAAATTGTGGAAGGGAACTTGTAAGTTGACATTAGATATTTTCCCCTAATTCATTCACAACCTTCAAATTTTATGGCATTAATTGGAGTACCCAATTTGCACCTGCAACTTGCACACTATTCCAGTGCTTTGATCCAAAATTCATCCAAAGCCATATCTTGTATCTTCTCTAGAAATTCTTGACATACAAATTTCTCTCTTTCAAATCAATTAACAAGCATAATTAACAAGCATGCTTAAAATTTAAGGGTTAAAGGGCTCTTACGACATTTGTTAATGGATTCTTTTAAGAAAATTTTGATATCATTTTTATCTATACTATTTACAAGAGGATTCTCCTGTTTGCACTGAATTTTTATATAGTTCTGAAATACTCCTAGACCCTAGTTTAACAGGGAAAAAACTTGGGGATAATTTAGTCCACTTTGTATCTTTCCTTCAAGACCATGTTCCAACCTTTTTGTTTTTTTTTTTTTTACTTTATTAAGAGTCAAGATTCACCGGTTTCTTTTATTTAATTTTTCTGTTTTTTTTTTTTTTTTTTTTTTTTTTTGGTTGTGTCATAATCTAATAATTAAGTTGAATGAAAAATTATGACACTAGACGAAAAAAAAAAAAAAAAAAAGAGCCTCATCACATATAAAAATATTTCAAAATACACTATATCTTAATTGTAAATGACCACATTCATCCCCTGTGAATGCACAATTTGTCCCATGTCCTGGGTCAAACCTAAGAGCCAGACTCAAAAAATTAGTTACTTTTACGTGGTTTATTAACAATTGTCTTAAAGACATGTGTTAACATGATCCATATAATAATTAAGTGTTAAAATTAAGACCATGGTAAATGCATAGTGGCCCCAAAATTTTTAATATACAGGGCACTCAAATTGAGATGAGTTTATTGCAAGTTTTTTATTTTTATTTTTTTATGAAATTCATTGCATAATATTGATCTGACTTTATAGTAGTATGATATTGAGTATAATCATCAATCTTCAACATCTCCATTTCCCAGTACATCTTTATATTGGTATTTTTGACTAAAAAAATAATTTTGTTACTATTATTTATTTATTTATAGATTGGGTTTTGGACATTAAATAGGGTTGTTTCCTCACCTCCTCTCTCACGTGAGCATACCCACCATTTAAGAAAGGAAAGTGTGAAAGCACATCTTTTTTTAGCTAAAATATATAATTTCTCGTGTAGTTTGCCCTTTTATAACGCATAGTATGAGGTTTTGTGAAGAACCTTATCCACCTTTTTCTTTTTTTCTTTTTTCTTTTCATTGGGGTATTGAATAGAGTTAGTCCAGCCTTTCTCTGTTCACGTGAAGATACCCACCACTTAAGAAAAGCGAGGTATAAAAAGCTACAGTTTTTTGGTGCTGAAATATCAGTTTTCTTCTATTGGTTGCTCTTTTATAACTTATTGCAGGAGTTTTCTAAATATCCTTATCTAGTTACCTCGATTGCCTGCATCACCCACCATTGGCAATGCGACTCTTCCACTGCATGTGTCATAATCTATTTTATTTTATTTTATTTGTGTCCTACCATCCATTGATTTCTGTAAACAACAATGCAATCATATCATTATATAATTTTGGTTAGAACATTCCCATTAAGAATGCTAAAAGTGCTATATGCTAAATTTTAGCACCAATATACTAAAAAACCAACTCTATCAAACATTTCAAATCTCAAAAATTTTGAGATACTGCTACAGTGAGCTTGTATTAATACAAGCCCACTGTAGCACAAGTCTTAAACGGAAAATAATATTTTATTCCCGTTACTTTTTCCTTTTTTTTTTTTTTTTTTTTAATATTATTTTTCTCTTCTTTCTTCTTTCTTCTTTCTCCTCTCTCACTTTCCTCTTCTCTCTTTACCCATAGCTTCTGTTTCTCTCAATTTCACGGTTTGAGCTCCTCCCCTCCATTGAATCTTTCCTCTCTACCGGCCTCGACACCACCACCGCAGCCTCATCGTCACCGTCGTCCATCACTTTCTTCTCCGCCGCATCGTAACAAACACTATATCCTAATCCTCCGCCACTCAAAATGACGCCGCTTTCGTACACATCACTATAATCGCTGATTCGTATGTCATCGAAGACCTTCACAATCGGCACAGGAGTAAGCGGAACCATCTCCTGTGCTGGATCTTCTTCGGTCCTCGTGTGGAGCTTGGAGGAAGCGACAATGCTGATGATGATGTAGTTACCGCCGATATGGAGGTAGAGCTTGACGGCGGGGTGATTTGATTTTGTGGGTTTGGGTTCATGGGTCTCTGACCGGTGTGGGCATCAACGTTGAGGGTAGATCGGCGTGGGTCATCGGCTAAGAGTTCAGCGTGGGTCTCTGATCCGTGGGTCTCTGATTGCATGGGTCTCTCTCGGTGGTTGTTTTTCTTTTTCCTTTTCCGATTGTTGGTGGTGATGAGGTTGTGGGTTTGTGATTTGGTTGTGATTTTGGAGGGTTGTTTTTCTTTTTTCTTTTCCGGTTGTTGGTTGTGAATGGTGAAGAGGTTGTGGGTTTGGGTTTGTGATTTGGTTATGATTTTGGTGGTTGGTGGTCATGGTTGTGGGTGGTGGCGACAGTGGCAGTTGTTGTAGCTGTGGTTATGGAGCGGTGGTACGGGGTGGTGGAGGAGGTGGTTGGCTGTTTGCCATAGATTTTTTGTGTAGCTGTTATATTATTATTTTAATGAGTAATTTATATTATTTAAATGAAATGGTAAAAAATATAGAAGTTTTGATGTTTGAAAGTGGGGTAGTATAGTGAATAAAGTAGGTTTTTGAAGTGTTAAATGCTAAAATTTTTAGAATTCTTGATAAGAATGCTCTTAGTAGTACAATTCTATAATACAATATAATATAAATAAAAGTTGGGTTTAAGTTACCAAAACTCTAAGCAATGTTGCACCACTTAATAATTTGTTATTGAATTTATATTTTGAAAATTCAACCGTTAAATTACATATTCTATATATTTTTAATATACATGCTAATTTTCATGCCAATCGGATATAATTTACCATTCGATTCATAAATTCATCTTTTATTTATTATTTTAAACTACAAAAATTTGAATTTAAACAATTGTTTGATGACATGACTATTTATCTTTGATCATCTTTAAATTTTGTAAGTATGGAGAATATACAAAGATAATGTAATCCAACGGTGGATTTATCGAAATTCAAATTTAATTAAAAAAATATTAAGTGGTGTAACATTACCTAAAGTTATGTGAAACTTGAACCCAACCCATAAATAAATAGTCCTTCTATATATATATATAGTCCATTATGTGGATTTTGAATTCTTTGATCTTCAAAAGATTACTAATTGTACGCCACCCGGACCCCCAGGCCCAATTGGGCCTTAGGGCTCCGGTCCAACAACACAGCCCATGACGCCAACCTCTTTTTGTCTGAGGCACGGGCCCTAGGCCCACAAGGACCATAGGCCCAGGTCTCATGCCACTTTAAAGTCCATTGAGCGAATGGTCTTAATTATTACTCACCATGCTTCCTCGCCCAGATTGCGCCTGGTGTACCACTTGCCAGACATTAAGGCAACTGCTCGGGTTCACCAACTCTTGGCTACCCGGCAGTGCCTTGCGGAATATCGCTGCCGAGCAAATCTACTTAGATGGGAACTAGTTCCAATGTCATTCTTACCACACCCCATTCCCAACTAACACCCACTTAAGAATAACGGCATTGGACCTTCTTTCCCACT
This sequence comes from Quercus tomentella, assembly GCA_028535165.1. NCBI lineage: Eukaryota > Viridiplantae > Streptophyta > Magnoliopsida > Fagales > Fagaceae > Quercus > Quercus tomentella. Next base: position 6,573,401 of record JAPQVY010000089.1, read on the forward strand.
AACTATGAAAGTAATCATAACCCTCCACTAATTTTTGGCTATAAATATGAGAAGCGAAAGAAGAGAAAGGGGTTGTTAAAAAAGTTCTAAAAGAGACTAAGAGGGGGAGAAGTGAGAATTAAGCTTGTGCAATATTAGGAGGAAAAGGCAGTTCAGTTGGGTCTCTGTATAAAAAACTACCCAAGGTAGGAAATCCAAACCCCACGTTACAAATAGATTGAGAGCCCAAGTGAGGGTTGGCCCATTAGCCTCACTTTTGGCGCGCACACTAATAATAATAGATCAATAGTTGCAATTGACAATAATTATAAGTAAAGACCTTCATACAAATTCGGCACAAATTTTTATTTTTATTTTTATTTGTGTTTTGTATAATGCACTCAATGTTTTAAATACCTACCATTATGTTAAGTAACACCGAATCTATGTTGGATTCTTGAGTAGTTGATACTATTGTTGTCCAACAAATGATACTCATATCACACGTGTAATAATGGATAATTATAAAGACAAAGTTAGGCTACAACCTTACTCATTAAAACAATCATTACTACATATTTTGAAAATCTAACCGTTGAATTGCATGTTCTTTACACTCTTAATACACATGTCAAATTTTATGTCAATCGGATATTATATACTATATGATCTATAAGCTTATAGTTTATGCATAATTTTAAATTATAAAAGCTAGCAATTTAAACAATTTATTGATGACATAGCTATTGATTTTTAATTTTCTAGAAATTTTGCAAGCATGAAAGATATAAAAAGAAGATGTAATCCAATGATGGAATTCTCAAAATTCACCTTTAATAAAAATATATTAAGTAATGTTGTAATCTTAGATTACAACAAATTTTGTAGCTAAACTTTGTACTAATTATAATGCAATGATTAATAACAATGAATATCAACTTATGTAGAGCTTTTTTTGACAACTAATGATTAGAGTAGTTTTATATTTTTTTTAATTAGAAAGTTTCAACTTATGGTGTCTGCTCCTAATAATAGTCTTTTATCATCAGACTAAGACACCAATAAGTTTTTGGTATAAGCGAGGATTAAACTCTAGATCTCTTATTCAACCACCCAATGATTAGTGGAGTAGTTTTTATTTTTATTTTTTATAAACAATGATTAGAGTAGTTGAAACTTGATACTAATGTTGTCCAACAGATGATACTGATATCACGCGTGTAACAATCGATAATTATTATTGTACACAATGCAATGGTTGATAACGATAAATATCAACTTAAATTGAACTTTTTCTAACAACTAATGATTATTCTAGTATGTCTATAGACTATAGATTTGGTAGAATTTCATTATCTTAATGCCGATGATTTATGTTTGATTTTTTATCCATTTATAGACATTACTTTGCTAATAAGAGTTGCAATTGACCCTAATATAAGTAAAGATCTTTGTCCTTCTCAAAAAATAAAAAAATAAAAAATAAAAAATAAAGATCTTTACTGTCGATAATAATAAAAAATTAGGCACATTAATATTGTATTTTGTATAATGCACTCAATGTTTTAAATTTTCATCATTATGTCAAATAACACCAACTTTGTGTTGGATTTTTTGGGTAGTTGATCTAACAAATAATACCGATACATGTTTACAATGGATGATGATCAATGTTCACTATGTAATGATTACTAACGATATATATAATTGTATCAACCATTTTTTTGACAACTAATGATTATTCTCATATATTTATAGGTATAACAGGATATTATAATCAGAAACGCTCATAATTATATATGATTATCGATACCTTAAAAAAAACTACTATAAAGTTTATTTATTTATTTTTGGCTGGAATATCAGGTCACATCTTTTTTTTTTTTTTGATAAGAAATACTGAAACTTGTATTCAAGTGTTAAGAAAAGTAGTTACATCAATATCCTGAGCACAGGCCTGCTCAATATGGCTCGGGCAGCATTCTACCCAAGCAACGTAACTAACTAAAGACTTAGAATACTGAGCTAACATGTGGGCAGGGACATTCCCCTGCCTTTTTGTATGGGTGAAACAACATGACCTGAACCAACGAGATTGCTGGAGGATGCTGTCCACGATGAAGAGGATCGAAGAGCATGGAGACGCAAAACCTTGGACTGCATTGAAGACAGCCAGCGCATCACACTCAACCACCACATCACGGATGTTTAAGTCAAGAGCGAAACGCATGCCAACCTCCAATGCTTTGGCTTCCGTCTCAAGGGCGCCAAGGGGACCCACTGTGGGGCTGCTTAGAGCGGCAATCACATTCCCTTTGCTATCACGGATCATCACACCCAGCCCCCCCTTCCTCTGGTTCGCAAACACAGCCCCATCAGAGTTTACCTTGTACTGTCCAGGTGGTGGAGGCACCCAGCGAATTGGTTCGAGGCTAACTGCAGCTGGCTTCTGTGGACCCTCATTGGCCAACTGGAACTCGTGCATATAGGCTAGCCTATGAGGTGAATTTTGGTGGCAGCAAAGCAGATTGTTCGAATCCATCAGTGAGGAAGAACATATGGAAGGGGCTGTGGAAAATGAATCTTCCTCAAAAAGTCAAGCATTTTGCTTGGAAGGCAGCTAGAAACATCCTGGCTTCTAAAGAGGCACTACGGCAGCGGCACATTGCAGTGGAAGGTGGCTGTGCTCTATGCGGGAACTCGACAGAAAATGTTATCCATATTCTCTGGTTTTGTGCTCATGCCAGGGATGTGTGGAACTCGAGTACGCTCTCGCTTCCTTTTGATATCGAACCTAACTGGTGTTTTTTGGATATTATGGAAAAGCTTCTTCAAGATGAGGAAGTGCACCCCGGCTTGGCCGAACGGTTTGTCTCAGTGTGCTGGGGTATCTGGAAAGAGAGAAATGTAATCCAGACTGGTGGGAAGGGTAAACTTGGTAGGGTCACTTTGAAAACCTCCCTTGGTCTAATGGACTATAAAGTTTATTATCGCATATATGTATGGCTTGTACGTACACGTGAGTAATAAATAATATATTATCAATGACTTCTAGGTTGATTGGCAAACTCGCTCTTCCATTGGGTGAGCTAAAACCTATCATGACAACATTTCATTCTATATATATATAAACGTTGTCTTTTGTTTTGATCTGGTAATAAAGAGTTATCATTAGGAGTGGACACCATAAATTAAAATTCTCTAAAAAAAATTAATAAAAATAAATTAAACTCCATTAAAAAAAGGGTCATGCTAACGAGTGCCCTTAGGGCACTCGTTAATAATCCATTTTAAGAAAGTTTTGATACCATTTTTATGGGAAATGAAAAAAGCTGTCAAAATATTAATTACTTTTTTTTTTTCATTTCCTATAAAAACTTTCTTTAAATGGATTATTAACGGGCACTCGTTAGCATTTCCCTTAAAAAAACGAAAGAGTTGAGCATATTTACGACAGCCAAAATTCAAATTTGTTATCATATGGCTGTATAGTTTGATATTGAGTATGTGCATACGTTGCAAGTGGTGCATGTTCATAACTTATAATCATTATGTCCATAATAATTAGGAGCATCTTTCATACTATTCAAAAAAATCAATTCAAATTATTCCATATCTCATGAGTTAGATTCATTTGAAATGTACATGGAGAATTGGAGATGACAAAATAGATGTCAATCCGATCAATACAAATAAGCTTACATGTCGGGGTTCTTTTTACGTTTCTTGTACCTTAGACACATGTCTTGATGTTATTAGATAACGCTTAGTCTAGGTTTTTTTCTAAGAAGGAAGTTGGGCATGGCGCTTCGCGGAATGGGCTTCAAAGTACCATTCTGCCGTTGCCAGTTTGTGCGCAAACGTTAAGTCCAAGTCCAAGTCCAAGGGAAGACGCTGCAAAGTGGACTTATCCTTTGTTTCTGCCACAGAAGGAACTTTTTTCCAGTTTCTGCCGTAGGACTCACTATTCTACTATGCGGTAAAACTTTTTGCTGTGCAATAAAATCTTCTGTAGCGCAGTAAAACTTTCTACTGTGCAGTAAAGCTTTCTGTTTCGTAGTAAAGCTTTTTTCCTGTGCAGTAACACCTTCTGTTGTGCAGTAAAGCTTTCTGCACTTTTCTGCAACGTGAATGACTACTCTTCATTTTTTACTACAGAAATATTTTTTTTTTACTTCCTGCACATAAACAAATCTAAAATCCAAAGAAAATACCAATCAAGCAAATGTTAGTTTACACGGGTTAGCATATTCTTAAATATGTACATACATATATTTGTATATGTACTTATATGTATTCACATATACATATATAAAATACATGGCAGAACATAAGCTACAATGTATATGTATATATACTTATGGCAGGATAATGATTAGTTCGTGTCAAAAGTAAAACACGTAATAACAAAGAAATAAGAAAGTTTCAACAGAAAAGGTTTAGCTAGTATAATAGCTAACACAATAAATATAATAAAAATGTGCTACAGCAGAATAACTAGTACAACAAGTAAAGATACCACAGCAGGACAACTGATGCATCAAACGTGATAAAAATGTGCTACAGTAGAATGACTAAATACATAAGATATAAGTTCTAACGAGTGAAATCAAATATATTTGCAATTGAAATCAAGTATTGAATCTTCCCACAGAATAAGTAAACCAAGAAGGAACCCAAACCCCAACTTGAACAACCTTGTCATAGGCTTTTGCCATCAAAATTGTGCATTTTGGAGAACAAGCCTAAATGGCTACTAGCTATTACTTTTGGGGACTTCAAAGAGTGAGTTTGCTAATAGGGAGGGAAAAGATAGTCTATTAATGCATGCTCCTATTCCTGCCGTGTTTTCTCTCTTCTTTTTACCACTTTCTTTTTCTCTTTCATTCTTTCTCTCCGTTCCTTTTTTACTCTTAGTCACTAACTACTATCTTGCCGTGAGTTGTTTTTCTCACTTGGGTCTTTTCCCTTTTGGATCCCCCTCTCCCTGGGTGCCTCTCCTCTTAATGCCTCTCTTAGGTGCTTACTACTCTCTTACCATGGGTTCCTCCCCTTAGGTACTTCCCCTATTTCATCCATGGTTACCTCTTCTTTTTATAGTTAACTAATTCAATGAGATTTCTCCTTTTTACCCTTAGGGCTTCACCAACTGTTTTTGGCTTGTTGTGGGCATTCCTTCAGGACTGCCCACCAACCCATTGGTTGCTCGGCCACTACCTCTGCTCAGAACTACTCATTTCGTGACAAAATTCAATTTTGTTTGTTCTTGCTGTATATCTCTACCTCTAGGTTCAAATGGATAAGAATTGGGTTACCTCACTACCTAGCTCTATGGCATGCATCAGATGGTCCCAACCATCTGCTACTTCTTTTGGGTAAGATACTATCCTAGTAGGGTGTATTCCCAAAAGAAGTTACGATTGGAAACCAAATATAGACCCCTTTTCCCCTCACCACCAAACCACACCCTTTGAATCCCCTTGACCGTGGGCCCACCTCCCTTGTATTGGTTGGGTACAGGTTGGTGGTGCTCTGGCCCTTCTGTGCTTGCTCCACTATCTTCTGTTTTTGTCTTCTTTCGTTCTCACGCCATTTCTACCGTAGCAGATTAGTTTTGTTTCGTTCTGCTACATGTTTTTGTCTTATTTCTTCATGCGTTTTCTGCTGTGTTTGTCATTTCCTTTGGTTTGGCTTTTATTTCCTTCACGCAATTCCTGCTGCTGACACTTCCTGTTGTTCCTTGTTTCTTTTCATCGTGCTTCTTTATATTAGTTTTCACGCCTGTCTTTTTATAAAAAAAGGATTTGGGCCTTTGTGGGCCAAATAATATTTACTAGATCAAAAGGGTCTTGGACCCAATTTGTTTTTATCTGCCGAAGTCATTCTGTCAGAGAACTGTATTCTACGATAAAGCTGTATTCTGATGCAGATTTGTATTCTGCTGCAGATTGCTTTCCCTTATATTTCTTTATTTAGACTTCTCTTGCTCTTTGGTCTTCTTGATGGACATTTGGGTCTTGCTTTTCATTGGGCTTTTTTCCGTATAAGCTTTTGGGTACAAATTCAAAAAATAGGCATGAAGAGTTTACATACACAATTTTTATTTTATTTTATAATTTATTAAAGTGGAATTATGACGAGCATGATGTTACTCTTATATGTTATAACTATTAACATTATTCTCAATAGACAATAATTACAAATAGTCATTTCAATAATTATGAAATTAATGTAGCATTTAAAAGTCTTATTGCAAGATAAAGAAGACAAAAGTTATATGTCAATTCAAACAGTTGACTAACTGATTTCCAATTGGGCAATCAATCATTATAAAAAGTAATAAAAAAAACCCATCTAATTGTTAACCACAACTTCGGAGCAAAATTGACTTTAATAGTGCCCAAAACTCAAAACGTGCATATCCCCCAACTAACGAAAGCTAGTGGGCTTCTACCAACCAAAAATAAAAATAAAAAACAGCAAGTGGACCGAGTTGTAAATTAACATGTCATTTAATGTTGAAGATTTAATTTTCATAAAACTAAAACATTCATAAGACATCATGTTATTAATTGCGAAGTTTAACTTTTGTCAATTTAGTCCATTGATTTTTTTTAGTTACCAAATAATCTATAAGTTTATTTTATTTTATTTTAATTTATAATTTTTATCAGTCAATTTAAAATACTCACAATACGTGGAGTATTTAATAAATATTGTTGTTTGATGAGTATTATTTGAATAATAATAATAATAATAATAATAATAATAATAAATGTTTGATTGGTTTCATTTGCTAATAAATCTGGATAAAAGGATTATATTGACTCATTTTGATAAAATAAGTAACTTAATTGACAAAAATTATACCATAAGAAAGTATTTTGACAATTAGAATAAAACTAATCAAACTAAATAAAATTTTAGCCTAATTTAATTAAAACAGAAGTTGCACCTTGGATGGGATGGTAATTACCTTTCTTAAATGATGTATCGTCGGTTTAACCATTTAAGTCCTCTTCAAAGGTAATATTACGTACTTATCAACTATGAATAAAGATCCTATGTCTCACTTTTAGTGTTCCACTTTATACTCTCCCAATTGTAATATGCTACATGTCTTTAGGAAACATTGGTTATTTTATTAGGAAAGTAAAAAAAATATGCGATAGGCTATGATTGATGGAGCATAAAGTAAAACATATATTTATTAAAAGCCTTAGGTGTCCATTTTTATTTTGTTATTCATCTTTTTCCCTTTCTCATCAAAGTGAAAAGAAAAAAAGTAATTTAAAGAATGACCACTAAAAAGTTCCACTAAATTATTATTATTATTATTTTTTTTTCATTGTAATTTGGAATTGTTTCAACCCACCAAGGATAGGTTTGTTAAAAATTTTAATCTTAACTTGCCCAAATCAATTTGTGCCAAATCCTAATACCAAATGTATAAAATTTTCACAACTTATCGAGGTAATTGGCTATGATTGGTGCAATGTCACTTTCATATTGATCTATTATTGATACTACTTTTATTATATACTTATCACAACATATTACCTTAACAATTATGAAAAAAAAGATGAAAAATTTATTGATATATTAACTAGATGATCCAAAAGGTAGGATTGCATACCAATCAATCTCCTATTATAAAAACAAGTTCATCTCCATTTCAAGATGGAAGGAGTATAATTCACAATTATGATTTTATTTCTTAAATCTAACCATGAATATAATGCTATATCTCACTAATTTGGGTAGTATTAGTTATAATTCCCTCGATTTTTTTAAGATGTAAATCTCTCATTTCTTCAAGTATTTCTATTTCTCTAAGGCATAAATCTCATAAAATTCTAGATATCTGCATTAAAAAAAGAAATTGCAAAAGTTAAAGATGTATTTACTATTAGTATTTATCTTTACTTGAAAAGTAAAAGACAGATACAACCTTTTTTGACAGATAAAGCCAAAACAAATGATAAAATGTCCAAAATGCCCCCTCTGATCCTCAACGTGTTGCCCTCATCCCTTCTCTGCAAAGACTGTATATCTCTAACTCCCTCGGCGCACGTTAGCCACCACCAACACTAATTTCACACAGCTCTCTCTCTCTCTCTCTGCGAAGAGAAGAGAGCAAAGAAAACCAAAATTGCCTTATTAGGAAAAGATCTGGTGGGCCCGCCCACACCTTAGCATTGCCTCTTACCCCATTTTTTCTTATTATTTATTAATATTTCAAGGCTCAGTCCGTTACCGAATGTGTACATATACGAAGTCCTATAAATACAACTTCGCAGCACAATTTCACACTCACAAAAATAGAGAGAGAAACCGAAGCTTTAAAAATTCATTCAGACTCTCACTTCGGTAAGTTTCTTCGTTTACTTTTTCTCTCTCATTTTCTTATTCGCTGTTTGGCTGCTGAGAAAGTTTTCGAAAATTTTCTTGTGGAAATTGTTTTTGTTGCTTTTAAGCTTAGTATTTGTGCGTCTCTCTATGTGTATTTTTTTTTTAATTTTTTTTAAAAAATTTCATTTTCTTTTGCTTCATTGTTTGGTACAGAGGAACTGTGGAACTGAGCTAAATGATTGCATTGCGTTGAGCTGAGTTGAGTTGATTTTTGTTTCGGTGAAAGGCTTGTTTTGACTTTGTAGTTTTCCATGCGTTTTACTCTGGAAACAAACAGGCTAAAATATGTCAGATCTTTTGCTTAAATGCTTGATGAGTGCTCATTATCATGTGTTTGTGTGATTTTATGTGTTAGTGTTTGCTAATGTAGGTGTTAGGGAATGATTTACTGAGTTATTGCTGTTTTAGTTAGTTGTGACTCTTGTGAGCCATGGTTGATTATGGTTAGGTTCGACTATTTTGGTCCAATATAGTAGCTTTACTAGTCTAGGGGGAAAAAAACAAGGAAAACAAGTTTTACCTTCTGTTTGGTTCCCGAGAAAATGGAGGAAAAAAGTGTGAATGTTTGTATATTTTAGCAATAATGAGAAAGGAGAATGGTTACCACAGTAACCACACACGCACTAAATGAGCAGCATGCCCGTTTGCATGGATTAATTAATAAAATGATTGTAAAATTAACAAAAAAAAAAAAAAATTATATTAATGAATTTTCCTAAATATGAATGATTTACTGAGTTACTACTGTTTTAGTTAGGTTAGTTGTGACTTGTGAACTATGGTTGATTGTGGTTAGGTTCAACAATTTTGGTCCAATTTAGTTGCTATACTTTTCTAGGAAAAAAAAAAGGAAAACAAGTTTCACCTTCTGTTTGGTTCCCGAGAAACTTGGGGAAAAAAGTGTGAATGTTTTGTATATTTTAGCAACAGTGAGAAAGGAGAACGGTTACTACACACACACACACACTAAATGAGCAGTATGCCTATTTCAATGCATGGATTAATTAATATAATGATTGTTAAATTAACAATTTATATTAGCAAAATTTCCTAAACATGAATTTGTATTGATCTAGAAATCATTATAAATAAAAAGAGAAATATCAATTTGTATTAAATAGAAATTTTTGTAGCAAAAGTTTCTAATGGGATAAAGTAGGATATGTGTGTGTATGTGTCATATACAAGGAAAATGCTAGAAACAAAAAGAAATTTAATTTTAGAGTGCTATGGTTTTTGTTGTTGGTCAATGTTATAGTGTGTATTTGTTTGGGTTTAGTGTTTGATTCTTGTTTTCTTTGTGTCCTAAATTGTATGGCTATGATGTGGGGTATGTGTGAAATAGTTGGAGCTAGTTGAAAGTGAAATTGGGTGAGCACAGTTCCATTAAATATTTGCTAAGAGTACTGTTGTCTGTTAAGGCAGAATTAAGAATGCAATTATGAGGTTATTAAGAGACTTTGGTCTTTGTTTTAAATTAAGGGTGTGTTAGTTCACTGATAAAACTTATTCTAACAGATGGTTGTGAGTTAATGGTCAAATCCAATCATTCCCTAACACAAGCGTGATTATTGTGGGGGAATTAAGATTTGTTCATCAATAGTTTTGTACTTTAGTTTTGGTGATTGTGGGAGTTGAAGGATGTGGAAGAGTATGAGAACTGAGATGGAACAGGATACGGCGGGCCACTGACCATAGTGCACGAAACCACCTAGCAATTTCATTGCTCACCTATTTAACTTATGTAGATTCTGTAGTAAGTCGTGAAATAGATGATTTATACAGGGCTAGAAAGTCCCATAAACTAAATGTCTTTGATTTTACTTGAGGAATGAGAACTCAAATGCCAACTTAAATCATTAATCCCGTTACACCAGGCTCTGGAGCTATCTGCATATGGATCTCTGTTTTACTTTATGCATATCTGAGTGTCTTCTGCTTTATTGTAAAAGCAGCTTGTCTTTTTTCTGTTGGCACATTCATTTTACTCCTTAAGTTATGGTATTCGAATGGTATTTCTTCTTATGGGTGGAGGATTGACCTTTTAGATTATGCTGAATTTGTTGCCAAGAGCCTTATAGCTCAATTGACACCTCTTAGTGTTTACAACAAAGACATCCAAAGTTCAAATACCCCCACACTCAGCTATTGAATTATCAAAAGAAAAAAAAGTTTATACTGGGTTCGTTTACTTTCTGTGACATGATCTAGAGGACAGATAGTTGTTGGGTTACAGTTGCTGTATTGGATATATGGTCAAGTAATACTTAACATGAGTTCTTCCATTTATGTTTTATCTTCAAATTAATTTTTCATTCTGTTTCTAGGATCATAGCTGATTTTTCTGGCATGGGCTTGGAGGAAAGACCTACAGATCTACACAAGAAGAATGACAAAACTGACCAAACAGGGACTATATGCGTGCATGCCTTTTCTGATCTAACCTATATTTCTCCAGTGGTATTCTTATACCTCCTGAAAGAATGTTATACTCATGGTATGATTTTTCTTCCAATCATCGCTAGTTTCATTCAATCATGCAACTGCTTTGGATGCCTATTAGAAATTAAACTGTCTCCTTTTCTTTATATTTTTTGTGTTGAAAGTATTTGCTCTGAGCTTCTAACCTTGAACTGGTTGTTTGGATGGGGATTGTGTTATAAATGGAAATGGGAATAAATTAGGAGATTCTCTTTAAGGAAAAGAAAGGAGGAAATAGTTTTGTTCTTCTCTCCCAAAGGAAAAGCATTCTACCCGTTTTTGGGCAGAATGCTTGATTCGCTTCATTGAATATGGTGAAATTTTATAGGGAAAAATACATAAAATCCCCATGGTTTTTCCTTAAAACATGGAATCCCCTTGAGGTTTTGAGTGTAACACTTAACCCCTTGTGGTATTGTTGTGTAACACTTAACCTCCAGGGCATTTCTGTTCCCTAAGGTTTTTGAGTGTAACACCCCACCCCTTGTGATATTGTTTTATGTGAAAATTTACATTTTTACATAAAACAAAATCATAGGGGGCTTTTGTGTTTCACTCAAAAACTTCAAAAGGGTAAGTGCAATACAATTAACGGTTTACACATAAAACATTACCACATGGCGGTTTAGTGTTGCACTCAAAACTTAGGTGGGTTCGTGTTTTCTAGAGAAACCATAGTGGGCTTTGTGTACTTTCCCCAAATTTATATTTATCCCTCTTTCTTTAAAAGCCATAATAAAAAGAGAAGTAGCTAATAGTCAAATTATTTTTTAAAAAAGTTTAACTTTCAATTCCTTTCTTTATAAGTTCCCAAACACACTAGAAGGAGAATACCACAATCCCTTCTATTCATCTAAATTCATTTTTCCTTATCATCCCTTCAAGCTAGTGTGGTGGTATACTGCAAGACTCATTGTTGGAACACAGCTAGATGTCACCCTGCTTGGATGCTCTTGGTGTCATAAAGTTGGTCTTAGTAGAGTGATTTGAAATATTTTTCCCTACAGAAATGAGGTATGGTCTAATACTTAGGTCTTGTTATTGAACCTAATTTTTAGGTTATATGGTTAGTTCAGCTTCATGTAGGTTAAGTTTTTTTACAACTCATTGCAGTGTTCTCTGGATCTTGCTGGTTTCCTAATATTTCTAGGACAGATGACCTCCACATCGCAATTCATTTTTGGGACCTTGTTTGGTTGGCCTTTTAGTGCACGTATTTTGTAGGACTGTTTTTTCAGTATTTCATTCCATGCTTCCTTTTGCATAATTGTTTCTTGTTGATTCCATTTCATAGGCACATTGAAGGCAACTACTAAGTTCCGAGCTCTTCAACATCAAGTTTATCAAGTGCTGCATAATGATCCGCAACCTGGACCATCTACTTTTGTTATTCAATGTCTCTATGTCTTGCCCATATTTGGCATATATTGTGAAGGCTTCAGTCATCTTATAGTATCTGCTCTACGTCGTTACCTTAAATTAGCAACCAACCAAGCAGATTCCTTGGAGGCAAAAGACCTTGCTGGTCAATTATTTCTTGATATTGTAGGGGGCTTTCTCAACCATGATGAGAGGATTGTTTTAAAGATTCTTGAAGTCTTTGATGTCAAATTAATCAACATTGGGAAATTCATGTGCCATGCAAAGGAAACGAATGATTCTAGCGGTGATGCAGCAAAGAAATTTGTTGAGCAATACATTTTTGGATTGGTAGAATCCCAGTCATACATGACAGCGGTCTCACTATTAGAGCAATTTTCCATCCGCCAGTCTGGAAAGTCTTTTCTCTTTACTATGATACAGAGCAAAGAATTCAAAGCTGCAGACAAGTGGGCAACATTTATGGGAAAACAAATGTTATGTGTACTTGTTCAGGAATACATTGATAGGAACTTGCTAAAGCATGCATACGATATTATAAAGAAAAACAATCTCCGCCAGGAGTTTCCCGATGTATATCACAAGTGTAAAGAAAGGTATCTTAAACAGTTTATATATTCTTCTGACCCATTCAACTCTTTCTCTTGGTAAAATTCCGTTTGATATATTTTGAACACCCTTAGTCCCACCTTTACCTGAAAAAAATTAAAAATAAGAATGAATATTCAACATTGCAGCTCACTGAAGAAGCTAGCAGAAAAAGGATGTTGGGAAGTTGCAGAGGCAAAGACAAATGGTGATAGACAACTTCTTGAATATTTGGTTAGTAGCTTTTGACATGAGTAACCTTTACATTTTTCTATCTTGCTTTTACTTCCTTTTAGCTGAGGTTTGTCAAAACAATGGTGATAAGACCTATAAAAATTGTAGTATTATTGTTTGGAGCTATAGTTACAATTTATTCATTTGATATGCTCCCTTCTTTTTTGGGTTATTTTCTCTACATTATATACATTGATTCTATTATATTTTTAAGGTTTATTTGGCAATGGAAGCTGGGTACTCAGAGAAGGTCGATGAACTGTGTGATCGATACTCCCTTACCGGTTTTCTGGATGTCAAAGGTATGTTCTATTTTCCATGGTCATTAATGTCTTTATACTTGGGCATTCTTTAATTTCATTTGTGCCATCAACAATGGCTGGAGATTAGCCTCTTTTAGATAATTCAAAAATATTTCTTCACATTTAGCCTCAACCAATGCTGCAGCTTTCGGCCTCCTTCTCATTGTTTTTTAATCCTAAAATTTTATATCTTCATTCCTTCTGGTAGTGCATTTGCTGGTTTGCATTGCTCCTAAATGCACCACCTTAATATTTCCTCCCATTTCCATAGTTATGCGACCTTTAACTTGTCATGCACATAACAAACTCAAGCTAGGATACCTTCTTTGAATTTTCTTTTCTTTTAAGAAAATCTGTATTTTTGCATCTCATACTTTTGATTAAAGCTCCTTTAATTATAATTGCTCTCATCTACCCCTACAATCAACAAAAGATAAACGCAAACTGGGCTCAAAGCATCTTCATCATATGAAGAAAAAGAACAAAAGGAATCAAATCATTTTTGATAGTTACAATGGGGAGAGGGGATTTACTTATCAAAAAAAAAAAATGGGGAGAGGGGATTTAAGCCCTGGATCTCTTGAAAAGACTAGGAGGTGCCAACCAGTTGAGCTAACAAGGCTCTTGGCCGAAAGGAATCAAATCATTACAAGCATGAAATGTTGTCTTTAACCTTTTATTGTTAAGTCTTACTTATCAATCTTTTTGGAGATGCCTATTATTCTCTGCTCTAGTGAAATTTCTAATCCATCTTAGACATATCTTTGCTTCTCGGCTTAATCTAAATAAATGTGTCATTGCTGATACCCAACTTTTTTGATGCAGAGCTGGTAGGGTAGAAAATAGAAATATAAAGATGAAAATAGGGAATGGGTCACAAGACTCTAGGCTTCACCTCCTAAGGCTACTTAGAGTGTGTTTGGCATGAGCTTATAAGCTCAGTTTTTAGCTTTTAGCTTTTTTTAGCTTCTATGTATAACTTTTTAAAACCTTACATTTTTCCCGCATTTTCTCACATTTTCAAATTTTTTCCAAGGTACAAGCATACTTTAGCACACTTTTAGCAAAAAAATTTCAGTTTCAGCTAAATAGGCTGTTCCCAAACAGACCCTTAGAATCACCCCAAGTTGTAGGGAAATCTCAAATCAGAAAATTCTTATTCAAATTGCACTACTCAAACTATTGCTAGAGCCTCTTTTAAATAGGCTTCAAGGCATAATCGGTGGAGTCACAATCAAGCCACAATTACATTATATAAAATTCTCAACCACAATAAAGCCCAAATTCAAATTGAAATCTGGTGTCTCAAACCTAATAAAATAAACATTAATTCTGGTTGCATTTCCTGCATCATTTTTGCTCCTTGGAATATAGCTAGTATTTTGCTTCTTTGCAGCAATAATAAGGCATTGCATAGAATAGCATTCTGTGGCCCTTTATATCTAAAGGAACTTGTTTTACTTTATGTTCATCTAAAGGAACTTGTTTTACTTCATTTCAATTCTGAAGTATGACTTGTAAATGTGAGCATTGTATCTTGGTTTTCTTTGTTGAATACACACAAACAGACCCTTATGTGTTACCGTTTGATGTTTTACAGTGCCTGAGGCAAGTCTTCTGCAAAATCGTTTTCTGCATCTTAATGAGTTAGCTGTAGAAGAAATCATATGGGTTGATGAAGTTGATGGTTTGCGTAATGCAACGTGCCATATTGAGGGGTGTAAAGTCTTGGGTCTTGATTGCGAATGGAAGCCCAATTATGAAAAAGGGAGCAAACCAAACAAGGTAATCAGCTTGATCTTCTATTTCTCTCTCTCTGGGTTTCTATACTGTATCCTTAATATCTATATATATGTTGTCATGTTACTATTTTATTAGAAAAAAAGAAAAAGGTGCATATTTTTGAAAAATCATGACACTTACCTATGCATTTTGCACTTTAAAATTACTGAAGTAGTTTTTTGCACTTACAGGTTGTCATATTAATTTTGGGCCTTGAATTTAATCATTCCTTTCTTCCTTAAATTTAGCATATATATTACTTTAGTTCTTCATCTTACAATATCTAGTAGTTTAACCTAGGTTAGATTGACATTTGGTGGAAGGCCAATTTTTCTTTAGTTCAGATCTTGCATTAAATTTATGGGTTATTTCACCAATGTATTCTGATATTGAGTAGAAACCTAGTTCAATTTATTCTCAACCCCCCCTCCCCCCCTCTCTCCAAAGTGAATAACAGCCATTTTTGGAACATCAAATACAACAGAATGTGGAATGCTAGATGAGGATGTATCTTTCTACAAGTGCAGTAGCAGTGGAGTTGGAAGTCTCTGTTAGTATTGATGTTGTAGCACCTGGGGCTAAATGGGTTTGATTTGACTACTAAAAGTGTGGGTTGTCAGTTGTCTAGATTATTGTTTTAGGTTAATGGTAAGAAAAATATACAAAAATGATGAATAAAAAGGTGAATTTGAAGTGAAGGACAAAAAGAGTTGACCTTTTACCTCAATTCTTTGGGGTAAAATCACAAAAATGACCATGCATGGTTGGGAGATGTTTATTAGTGTGGTATATCTGTTGTCATCCACAATCAGATGGATGGTTGTGATGTTTTGTCCCTTGCAAGAATTTGCTCTTGCCCATCATGATACTTGGAGAATGCTGTATCGTTTGATTCTGCATTTTTTGTTCCCTTTGTTAGTGTTAGAATTGTGCTGTTAAATGATTTAATTTACCAACAGTTTGTAAAAATGACTTTGTTCCATGTTTCAGGTGTCTATCATGCAGATTGCTTCTGATAAGATGGTTTTCATCTTTGATCTGATAAAGTTATTCGAAGATGTGCCTGATGTCTTAGACAACTGTCTGGCCCGCATTTTGCAGTCCCCTAGCATTCTAAAACTTGGTATGAGAAATCTAGATGCATGAGTATGGTAGAATGACTTGTGAAACCATAGCAATGAGTTCTAGCTCAAATGGCACCTCCTCCCCTTACAAGAAAGGGTGGAGAGTAAGGTTGTTGGTTCAAAACCCACTTACCAAAAAAAAAAAAGAATGACTCTGCAAAGCCTTTTAGAAATGTATATCTTCAAAAGAATTTATCTAATCTATGATTCTGAAACCTTTTATGGATATTTAGAAAAGGAATTCTCTCTGCAGGGACAGAAAAAAATCCTTGTAATCCCTGTGATTTTTTACATTTGTTTCAATTGACTGTGTAAACGACTTTTAGGAAAGGTTAATCAAATTATTGGATAGGAAATAGTTGGGGGCATAGGTGTTTCTGTGAGATGTGAGTTTTGTTTGTAATGTTATGGTGTGGTTGGGAATTTCATCTATACTACAATATCTTATTCTTGTTTTGTCAGCATTTATATGGACATGGCTGATTTTTTATTTATGAACCTTGTAGGCTATAATTTTCAATGTGATGTAAGGCAGTTGGCTCATTCATATGGAGATTTGGAGTGTTTCAAGCACTTTGAAATGCTACTGGACGTTCAGAATGTGTTTAAAGAACCTCGAGGTGGCCTATCTGGGCTTGCAAAGGTAAATTAAGCATTTAATTTGCTTCAGCTCCTTGTGTAATCTCCTGTAATCATTGGACATAATCTCTTGGTGATTATTGCATACTAGAAAATATTGGGAGCTGGTTTGAACAAGACAAGACGTAATAGCAACTGGGAGCAACGACCTTTGACTAAGAATCAGGTAACTTAATTTTCTTATGTTCTGTAACACTTTAACTTCCTGTAACTGCATGAGGAAGACCATTAGGAAAGAGATGTACATAAACCTACTCCTGTAGGGCAAAGTAAAAGATCTCCTTTCCCTTCCACTTTCAATCAGCATCTATTCATGCTTGCAGTCCAATAATATCTGGTCTTATCCCAGAAAAGATGCATCAAATAAAATATGTATTGCAATGTGAAACTATCTAGTACAACCCCCATTAAACGTAAATAAAGAGCTCTTGCATATCTATTACGTAGTGGATTTGGAGCAAACAGAGATGGCTGCTTGCCATTTGGGAACTTATTAACTTCTTATTTTTCCAAACTGGACATATTTCATAACATGGGAAAGGAAAAGACTTTTCACATATCCATGCAAAGTAAAAGTTTAGTTAGAATTGTTTGAATCTAAGGTCTTATTACTTTTAAGAAATGGGACCTAGTAAATTGCTGTTTGTAGGCATGCGTGTTTGGTACTTTCAACTCAAGAGAGCTGATTTTTCTAAGGAGTTGAGTATCTGGTTTTCCTTATAGATTCTATCGTGATTGTAGTTTAAGATCCGAAAATCATTAATGCTTGAACTATAGATTCATCCGTAATAACTCTACGAAACTAAAACAATATTTTGGATGCAGCTAGAATATGCTGCTCTGGATGCTGTCGTACTGATTCACATATTCCGCCACATAGGCAGTCATTCTCAACCTGCTACTGGCACCGAGGGGCATGAAAAAATTGAGTGGAAATCCTACATTGTAAGTATAGATGACAGAACTACTGTCTGCTGGCAAACTATTTAACTTACATCTCTCTCCTCTCCCTTCTTGTTGTATCAAGCTTAATGTTTGAAGAGGACGTGTGTTTTGTATTTGCACATGCATTATCCCGTTATGTGTATGTATGTGTGTGATCTCTGTGGTCGTGTTTAGATAATTTAGTACCAGGTCAGAGCACGGGTAATCAGTAGGTTTGCATGAAAGCGTGAATATGTGCCATGTCACCAACTTTAGGCAGTGTAGAAAAGTTGCATGCATGTGTTTTATTTTGTTAAAGCCTTCTCTATGTTCTGGACTAATGACAGGTTTCCCAAATGGATAACATCAAGAAGCCCAAAAAGGGAATGAAAAGTAAAAAGCAGCCAAAAGAAGCTCAGATCGATGAGCATTGTCAATCAAGTTAGTGCAATGTTGCAGAATTTTCAGCCCCAATTGCATTAGTCCATAGTAATCTGTAAATATTTTCATGTAGTTGAAGAAGGCACTGCCATTTAGAACTGTTGCTGTATATATCTGCATGTTTATAATGGGTATTTCTTTATGAAAGAATGAGAGTTCTTCTTCCCTATACTATTAAGTATATATAATCTGCTATATAACTTTTTCCCTGCTTCTCCTTAAGAAAACAAAATATGTTGGTACAAAATATGAAAGGGATGACATGTTAGGTAACTGTCCATCTTCTTCCCTGGTTGTGTTTGGGAACTGTTTTCCATGGAAGGAAATACACAGAACTAGGAAGCATTTATCTACTGCCTCCTTATCCCCACTTTTTGATGGGCACCTATATATACCGCCCTTGTATTTTGTTGAAAGAAAAACTCAAAGCTCGTTGGTTTCTATTCTCAGGAACATGTTAGGAAGTCAATCCACTTAAATTGAACAAATTCCTTGAGTTGGCTTGGGACTCTTATATACTTGTAAAAATGCTTGCTTGCTACATTACATTAAAGGCAAAAATGTGAGAATTCGTAGCATTCTATCATATATATGATGATTTCCGATAGCTCAGGCCTTATTCCTCAAATTCACCACTGCTCACTACTAGATCATAGTAGCATAAACTAAAGAGTGAGCTTTTGCTATGTGCTTTCCTCTTTTGCTATTGTTTTTTAGCTTTTGTACCATGTCAAAACTTCTTTAAAAATATATATAAGACCATTTAGTAATAACATTATAGATTGTAACATCTAACTTTGGTTGATTTTAAGTTTTTCTCCTAATTTTACTTTAAAAGGAAATTGATCGTTTAACTTTTATTCGTTTTCAGTTCTATCTTCTAGCCCACTTCGTTTAGTGGGTTGTCAAGTTTCATCTCATACATCGTTCTTTGATATATTTAAAATTTTAAATTAAGAAAATAATAAAATGAGTTGAAAAAAAAGAGTTAATTTGGTTTTCACTAATTCAGAGAATAAAAAGTACTGGCATATAACCCCCCAAAAAAAATGATAAAATGATATAAAGAGAGAAGTTGGATAATTGTATCAATTATATACTTACACCATCTCCAATAGAATAATTAGACCTTTATTCTCTCCAAATTTTGAGGAACCACAACTTGAAATAGGCTCCAAAAGATTAGCAAAAAAAAAACTAGTCCTTTTTTTTTTTTTTTTTGAATGAATGAATGATATAGTGGCTCTCCACATCGGGAGAGCCACTGCCATACCTTTTTTTTTCCAAAAATAAAATATTCATCTCTCCCTTCCTTCTTTTCCCATTTTTCTAAAAAAAGAATATATAATTGGTAATGAAAGAATAATTATAAAATACCAAGAATGGAAACTTGAAAAGTTTATTGGAGACTGATTTGAAAATGTTATTAACTAAATTAGAGGGGTAAAAAGAACGAGTTATTGGTTAAAAATTGGGTGAAACTGTTAACCTGTTGGAGCACCAGCATACTACTAGCAAGAGAAATGGAAAAAAAGTTTGTTAATCAATTTTATATATATTACTTACAAAACGTACTAGAGAAACAGTTAGATAAATCTTAGAAACATTCACATATATATTCAATGAAACTAAGTGTGTGTTTGACTTTAGTTTAAAAAGCTAACTTATTTTATTATTTAGCTTATTTTTTCTACTATTTATAGGTTTCATTATACTTTTTGGTACTATTTATGAGTTTCACTGTGTACGTTTGGCAAAAATTATTTTTGCCAACTTATTTTACCTTTATATGTATAACTTTTAGCAAAAAATTTTCAGTTTCAGCAAAATAAACAAATTCCAAACAGACCCTAAAAAGAAAATAAAAGAAAAATCTAGAATCCAGAACGAATGTTTGATGATTCTTGCATTCAAATTCGATAACTTTATATTTAAACTAATAGTAGTATTATTTAACTGGAACAATTATTTGATTTCCATTAGCCATTTTATCTTGAAAATTTTGTTTTTGTTTTTCCTCCCTTTATGTTAACTTTTTCTTCGACATTCTTTGTCCTCGTTCAATAGGTCACTTCTTTGAAGAATGAATCTTATGATGGGCCATTAAAGTCATTACCAAATTATTGAATAAAAATATATTTAATTTCTCTCATGTTGACATCTATAAAATCTAAAAGATGATTCATTTCTTTAGACTGAATTTTTATGTGGTTTAGACTTCAAAAATATCCTTAAACCTTACATTTAACTAGGGAAAAAAAAAATGTTTCTCAAAAAAAAAAAAAAAAACTAGGGAAAAAAATTTGAGGACAACCCGAAAAAAAAAATATCTTTAACTTCACTTAAAATGCCTACAAAATAAGGCACTTTCCTATTAATCCATTTATTTAAAACAAACTTATCCAATTTTTTTTAAAGTAAAATTATGACACCAGACCTAAAAAAAAAAAAAAAAAAAAAAAAAAAAACCTTCATTGCACCCGCTTGCATGCGCAAAACACATGTGAAGAGATTAGTGGTAAAAATATTGTAAAACAACAACTTAAAAATGTTGTAAAACAAGGACCTAAGAAATTGGAGAAGAATTTTGACCAGTAAATGCCATCCCCTGAATTCATGATCTATCTTAAAGCCTACACTCTCCTCCAACACACAAAAAAAAAAACACATCTCTTCTCTCCACCTCTCTTTCCCTTTATAAAAGGAATTTTTATTACCAAACCTTTATGCTCTTCCTCTCTGTCTCTTTCTCTCTATGTCCCTTTAACAAACATCCTTGGGGGCATGAAATAAAAGGAAAAGAAGAGAGATAGAGGATAGAGATGGAGCATAGCCGGTACCGATCCAATAGAGCCGGAGGCCGGAACCAAGGGATCCTGACAGTGAGGAACTTAACCGAAAACAAAATTTATGTCGGCTGCCGGCCTCCATTTGATCCTCGCATGATAAATCAACATGGGACTAACAAGCATGCATGATATACCTTTTGGAGCACCAGCATCCTAATAGCAAGAGAAAAGGAAAAAAAGTTTAGACAATTGAATCAATTTTATATATATTACTTACAAAACGTACTAGAGAAACAGTTAGATAAATCTTAGAAACACACACATATATATTCAGTGAAACTAAAAAGAAAAGGAAAAAAAAAATCTAGAATCCAGAACGAATGTTTGATGATTCTTGCATTCAAATTCGATAACTTTATATTTAAACTAATAGTAGTATTATTTAACTGGAAAATTTTTTGATTTCCCTTAGCCATTTTATCTTGAAAATTTTGTTTTTGTTTTTCCTCCCTTTTTGTCAACTTTTTCTTCGACACTCTTTGTCCTCGTTCAATAGGTCACTTCTTTGAGGAATGAATCTTATGATGTGCCATTAAAGTCATTACCAAATTATTGAATAAAAATATATTTAATTTCTCTCATGTTGACATTTATACTAATCTATAAGGGGATTTTCCTATTTGGATTGGATTTTTATGTTGTTCAAACTTCAAAAATACCTTTAAATCTTACGTTTAATCGGAAAAAAAATTTAAAATCAACCCGGTAAAAAAATATCTCTAACTCTATTTAAAATATCTACAAAATAAGAAACTCTCGTACTAATCCATTTATTCAAAATAAACTTATCTAATTTTTTTAAAAGTAAAATTATGACACTAGACCAAAGGAAAAAAAAACCTCATGGATGCTGGCACACACAAAACGTGTATGATAAATACTAGGGGTAAAAATATTGTAAAACAACGACCTAAAATATCGTAAAACAAGGACCTAAGAAATTGGAGAAGAATTTTGACCAGTAAATGTCATCCCCTGAATTCATGATCTATCTTAAAACCTACACTGTCTCCTCCAACACAGAAAAAAAAAACACATCTTTTCTCTCCACCTCTCTTTCCCTTTATAAAAGGAATTTTTATTACCAAACCTTTATGCTCTTCCTCTGTCTCTGTCTCTTTTTCTCTATGTCCCTTTAACAAACATCCTTGGGGGCATGAAATAAAAGGAAAAGAAGAGAGATAGAGGATAGAGATGGAGCATAGCCGGTACCGATCCAATAGAGCCGGAGGCCGGAACCAAGGGATCCTGACAGTGAGGAACTTAGCCGAAAACAAAATTTATGTTGGCTGCCGGCCTCCATTTGATCCTCGCATGATAAATCAACATGGGACTAATAAGTCGTCAAGGGCATCCTCTACCTTAGCAGTGAAGAAATGGTGGAATGATCCTGAGTCAAAGAGGAGAAGGAGAGCTGCCAAATATATGCTCTATAGCACTGAATTAGGAAGGATCAAGAGTTCTTCCAAGTGAGGGTACTGTTGCACATCTATTATGTAGTGGATTTGGAGCAAACAGAAATGGCTGCTCGTCCATATCAAGTTTTTTGGTATTCAATGAGTCATGCTAGGCTCTGTGGTGGGGTTGTTATTTTGTCGGAATCACTGGCTTGGAAATCATAATTCAAATTTTTGGAATTTGATTTCCAGACCGTTCGTCGTTCTTTGAGGATACTGAGAATACGTTGGTTGAGTTAAAAGATTTATGTTAGCGTAGTCTTTTTTTATTGGTTTCGGTGCCGGTTTTCTAGTATTGTTCCTCTCTTAGAATAGCCTCTTGATTTCTTTTTTTCTCTGTTATTGATTTCCTGTGTTCATCATTATGAACCTTGTATTTTCCTTTCCTTTTTTCATCAATAATATTACTCTTATTACCAATCAAAAAAAGAAAAAAGAAATGGCTGCTCGTCATTTGAGAACTTATTAACTTCTTATTTTCCAAACTGTACATATTTCATAAGATGGGAAAAGAAAAGACTTTCCACATATTCCACGCAAAGTAAAATTTTAGTTAGAATTTTTTGAATCTAAGGTCTTATTACTTTTAAGAAATGGGGCCTAGGAAATTGCTGTCTGTGGGCATGTGTGTTTGGTACTTTCAACTCAAGAGAGCTGATTTTTCTAAGGACTTGAGAATCTGGTTTTCCTTAAAGAATCTATCATGATTGAAGTTTAAATTCTGAAAATCATTAATGCTTGATCTATAGATTTATCCGAAATAACTATACTTTTTGGAAACTAAAACAATATCTTGGGTGCAGACTGCAAAGCTACAATAAGCTGCTCTGGATGCTAGGGATGGCAATTTAGATCCGACCTGCGGATACCCGGCTCGGCTCGACCCTAATGGGCTGGGTAGACTTGAGAATCTGGTTTTCCTTAAAGAATCTATCATGATTGAAGTTTAAATTCTGAAAATCATTAATGCTTGATCTATAGATTTATCCGAAATAACTATACTTTTTGGAAACTAAAACAATATCTTGGGTGCAGACTGCAAAGCTACAATAAGCTGCTCTGGATGCTAGGGATGGCAATTTAGATCCGACCCGCGGATACCCGGTCCGGCTCAACCCTAATGGGCTGGATTTTACCCGGTCAGAATAAAGAATAGGGTCGGGTATGGGTTTTAAAAAAAAAACCCGAAGTGGGTCCAGGTTTTATCAAAAAAACCAGAAACCCGACCCGGATAAGACCCGGTTACCATGAAATTACTAAAAACCCTATATATATATATATATATATATATATATATATATATATATATATATATATATATAAACACTAACCCTAACTCCCTCATTTTTCAGCTCACGCCTCCAGCCTCCTCACCCTCACTCCCTCATTTCAGCTCACACCTCCTCAGTCCTCACCCTCGTCCCTCACTGCCTCACACGGCACACGGCCTCACACCTCACGCAGTCACGCTCCTCTCACCCTCCTGCATGGTCGTCGCCCCCCTCACGGACTCACTCTCACCCACCCTCACGACCTCACTCTCACTCTCCAGGCACAGCCGATCGCACCAGATCCTTCAAAGCCCAGCGGATGTGTTTCCCTACGACTATCTATGCCCTAGCCTCAGCTGCACATGCCGTCGCAGCGCGTATGTCGCTTGGCGACATTGATGCCAGTATCGGATTTGAAAGAATCGAAATAGGGATTTATTGATTTTGTTTTCTGTTTGTGGTTTGTGTTTTTTTTTTAGTAAAAAATATGTATTAACAGAGAAGAGCCAAAAAAAACAAGTTGATTTGTGTTTCTGTTTATGTTTGGGATTGTGATTTGTATTTTTTATTTTTTTGATGGTGAAAAATCTGTATTAACAAAGAAGAGGAAAAAAAAAAAAAAGAGGAAAAATCTTACACTATGGCATAATGCATATACTTATACTCAAGATCCTACACAAGCTGATTTGGTGTAAGATTTTTTTTTTTTTTTTTTTCCTTCATATTTTAAACTGGTTGGGCCTATTTTAGGCATCTGGCCTTAAAAAATAATTTATTGTGATTGGGCCATGATTTGGTCCGAGAATTAGGCCCAAATTTGGCCTAGTTGGACGGGGCCCGCGGGGCCCGCAGAGCCCGGCGGGGTGGGTTTGGGCCCCGAAAAAAAAACCCGTTTAGAAAACGGGTCAGGTTTGGGCTGCGAGTCTTGACCCGTGGGTCGGGTCCGGGTATGGAAAAACCCGGCCCGAACCCGACCCGTTGTCATTCCTACTGGATGCTGTCGTACTGATTCACATATTACCAGGTCAGAGCACTGGTAATCGGTAGGGGTTTGGTTTGCATGAAACTGATGAAAGCGTGAATATACGCCATGTTACCAACTTTAGGCAGTGTAGAAAAGTTGCATGCATGTGTTTTATTTTGTTAAAGCCATCTCTATATTTTGGACTAATGACAGGTTTCCCAAATGGATAACATCAAGAAGCCTAAAAAGGGAATGAAAAGTAAAAAGCAACCAAAAGAAGCTCAGATCGATGAGCATTGTCAATCAAGTTAGTGCAATGTTGCAGAATTTTCAGCCCCAATTGCATTAGTCCATAGTAATCTGTAAATATTTTCATGTAGTTGAACTGTTGAAGAAGGCACTGCCATTTAGAACTGTTGCTGTATATATCTGCATGTTTATAATGGGTATTTCTCTATGAAAGAATGAGAGTTCTTCTTCACTAGCTATACTATTAACTATATATAATCTGCTATATGACTTTCTCTTTGCTTCTCCTTAAGAAAACAAAATATGTCGGTACAAAATCTGAAGGGGATTCTTGTCCTATACAGAACTAGGTAGCATTTTCTACTGCCTCCTTATCCCCACCTATTGAGGGGCACCTATATATTATATCCTGCCCTTGTAGGCTAGTATTTTGCTGACAGAAACTCAAAGCTTGTTGGTTCCTATTCTCAGGAACGTGTTAGGAATTCAATCCGCTAATTGCGTCACTGCTTGATTTTATGTTTGTTCTCACTTAAATTGAACAAATTCCTTGAGTTGGCTTGGGACTGTTATATACTAGTAAAAATGTTTGCCACATTAAATGGAAAATGTAAGAATTCGTAGCATTCTATTATATATATATACTACTATGTAGCTTTGTGTATATACACTGATACAATTAAAAACAATTAATTATAATTATACGGTTCAAATTATAAATTTTTTGTAGAAGTGATTCAAATTATACATGACATTAGCTTACACTTTTTTTAAACCATATATTTCTAAATCATGTAATGGTATATATATATATATATATATATATGATTTAGAAATGAATTGGTTTTAGACTTTTCAGTTTTTGCATCTAATAATTCACTTACCACAAAAATTAAAAACTTAGATAGACACATGATAGAAAATCAGACTCTGATTGAAATCCAATCTAAAATCTAATTGGATTTAGACTCTTCTATTTTTACAATCAATATTCACTAGGTATAAAATTAAAAATTAAATGGGACACATGTTGCAAATTGATTTTATCAATGGTGATGAAGCCAGAAATTTTTTTCAAGGGGGCCAAACTATATATATATATATATATATATTTTTTTTTTTATATTTATACATACACATAAAAAATGTTTGTAACATGATTTAACATATGTTATTTTCTTACATTTTTAAATTATTTACATCTTTTTTTTAGATGTAAATATGATTAATGTTGACGGTTTGGCTGTTGGAGACACCATTCCAACAACTGGCATTGGAGGTTCGATAATTGGAGTCATTGTTCCGATGGCTTGAGACACCGTTTCAGCCACCAATGTTGGTGGTCCAATCATCGGAGACATCGCTTCAGCGACGCTCAGAATTAGTTTGCATATGCATTAGCTACTTTGCCCTCCATTGTTGAGATACTTAAGGGAGTATGGACACGTCCTTTGAAGGTTGAACAAAAGTATCAAGAAAACAAAAACTAATACATGAAGAAAATAGGAAACATGGCTTTGCATGAAATGCAACTGCTAATGATTGGCTGTATTAGCATTCTGTCCAGAATAGAAGTATCGCATTTAAGTTGCATGAGTCACTATTAAACCCAACAAATTCCTTATTTGTTTGGAACAAACGAGGGTTGTTCCTTGATGAATCGTTTCTCCTTGCATGCAATCACACATTTGGGAGTCACAAACTATGGGTTGCAATTATGTTCTCAACATTTCCTTGGATGGAGAAATAACAACTTCAATGCCTATTATAATCACTAGTTACGACCAATCTGGCATTAGTGATACCATTGTGACATTGCTTTTGTAATAGAAGAAAAATCATTCAATTTTTCAACATTATATCTTCGAAGTTTGCGTAGTTCCAAGACTGTTCTACACACACACAAGCACACACTTAAAATATGTTTGCAACATGATTTAACATATGTTATTTTCTTACATTTCATAAAGTATTTACATCAAGTGTATATAACATTAACAAAACTTAGAGACTCTTAACTCCTAACTATGAAATCCACATTTATGATTTCTTTTATAAGGAAAAAAAATTGTCTGTATCTCTAATTTTCTAAAAACATTAAAAAATAAATAAAGAAGGTTTTTACTAAATATATTTATAAACTTTTCTATTTAATATTATATTATAGATATTTATATTGGTGATACAACATTTCCATAAACTCTTTGATAAGAAAATAAATAAATAAACATTTGCATAAACATAAATGTTGTGCAATAAAATTGATTCATGATTCAATTAATATTTGACAATTATTATAACTAGGCTTACGGGTTTTGATCAACCTAAATTGATTTGGTTGACTCTATCTTAGATACTTTTTGGTAAAATGTCATTTAGAGTCAATTTTTTAAAACTTATTTAAGACCATTTAGTAATAACATTATATATTGTACCATCTTATTTTGGGTTGATTTTAAGTTTTTCTCCTAATTTTACTTTCCCACATGTGGTTTGGTCGAAATTTAAGTCTCCTACTTGTGGTTTGAAATTTGACACTTTATACACCTGAGATTAGCTCAGTTAGATTGTCGTAACTCACATATGTTAAAAATAGGACTAAATATGTAATTTTTCTCATCTTTTATGTGTCTTTCCTCCAAAAACATAAAAATACAGGATCAAATAAGATCAAAAAGAATTCAGCGGAACACTTGCATCATAGGATTTCAAACTATAGATACGTAACTTAAATTTTGGTCAAACCACAAGTGGATAAAGTGTCAAATTTTAAACTATAGGTAGGCAACTTAAATTTTAGCCAAACCACAAGTGGGTAAATTGTAATTTGCCCTAAAAAAATTGATCCTTTAACCTTCATTCATTTTCAATGCTATCTTTCAACTCACTTCTTTTAGTGGGTTGTTGTCAAGTGTCGTCTTATACATCATACTTTGATATATTTAAAATTTTAAATTAAGAAAATAATAAAATGATAATAAAAATTTGAAAAAAAGGAGTTAATTTGGTTTTCACTAATTCAAAGAAAAATGATAAAATGATATAAAGAGAGAGGTTGGATAATTGTATCAATTATATACTTAGAGCATGCTCCAATAGAAAAATTAAACCTTTTTCTCTCCAAATTTCGAAGAACTACAACTTGAAAATTGAAATAGGCTCCAAAAGATTATATATAGCGGCTCTTCACACCAAGAGAGCCACTGCAATACTTTTTTTTTTCCCTAAAAATAAAATATTCATCTCTCCCTCCTTTCTTTCCCATTTTCCTAAAAAAAGAATAAATAAATGGTAACAAAAGAATAATTAAAAAATAGAGAGAATGGAAACTTGAAAAGTTTATTCGAGACTGATTTGAAAATGTGATTAGCTAAATTAGAGGTTGTTGAGGGGGAAATTTTTGATGTTCCCAAATAGAATATGGGGTAGCCAATCTGAAACTCGATGATGGGCCCTAGAAATAAAGCCTAAAGGCTTTCGGTGTCGTGTAAGCCTGCCCAAGCAAGAGATGGAGGCTACACCCTAACAAGAAGACAACAATAAAGCACAATAAACACGTTATTGTTGTTAGTTTGTTATATTATTAATCATTTTATAGCATCATAGTTCAAATTAGTCCTCTAGTGGTACGGTATTATCTCCAGTGGTATGGTAATTTCAGGTTAATAAGTGTGTTTACATGGTAAAAATCATATGTTTTCCTTATTATTATTAAGTCAACATGAGGGAAAACTTCCATAGTTTCCAAAACATTATGGCCTTCATCATAATAATACTAAATAAGGATTAAAGGCTTTATAGTTACAAATACAAGAGGAAAAATAGGATGGAATGAAGGGAGAGAGAGATTCCAGCTTAGTGCAGCAAGTATTAAACTAAAATTTTGATGAGTATGTGTGCATAAAGCATGAATGAGGTAATGTGGGTTGTTCTGAGTGAGTGGGATGTGATTAATACTGAGGTTAAGGCTTTAGTGAGTAGTGGGCTAAAGGGGGATGAGTGGTGAGCTTAAGGAGAGCTAAACCACAAGTAAAATGGCAAATAAATCAAGAGTTTTAGTGGGGGTCACTGTTTGTGACTAATTGGGAGACATTTATAAGTTATGATTGTGGAAAGGAGAGAAAAGAATATCTGAGGTTAAATGAGTGTGGGCTGAAGGGGATGAGTAGTGAGCTTAAAGAGAGCTAAACCACTAGTAAAATGGCAAATAAATCAGGAATTTCAGAAGGAGTAGCTCCCCCCTTTGTGGGCTGAGATGCTTTTGCTTTTATAATAGAGTCTTAGAGAAGCATTAATTAACAAGAATATAAAAAAAAACGTAGGCCTGATTCAGGGGAGCCAAACAGTTGCATTAATAACTTGGATTTGGCCTAAAAATGGGAGATTTGCTTTTGGGGCTGCCTTGCTTCTTTGGGTAATGATGGGATTTTAGAGTGTTTTGCATTAAATGCCATGTTTTCTAGGGCTGAGCTTAATCAATGTGATTGAGGCGTGTATCAAGAGCGAATCCTAATGTTGCAACTGAGATTTGGACTCCCAAGAAGTAAGATTCAACACCCCAAGCCAGGTGTTAAGCTTTAAGTTCACTTCAGTGGGTTCCGCTGGAGATCCCTTTTTGCCCTCCAAACCACATGTTCCCAATTTTTCCTCTTTAGGATTCATGAGCTTGGGACATGAATCACGTCTTGAACGTTTTTAATATTTATAACATCAATTTGTTGAAGTTTAGATGACTTGGTTTCAGCTCCCCTTCCGTTGGAGGTGCAGTCTTGAGAAAGATGATGGAATCCCATCATACTTTTGACTTCAGCTAATATGACAGCCCTTAGGCGCTGTTCACGTTAGGTAAAGGGTGGTAGAAAAGTGATAGGACAGCCCATAGTTCATCCTCAAAGGCTTGGTTCTCTTGTAGGGATCTCTAGTTGTTTCTTTGGTTATGAGTGAACAAGGGCTGGTTGCCCACTTTCAAGCCTCTTGCTAGGACCTTTTTGGGTTGGAACTTTGCTCCATTTCAGCGCTTTTAGTTGGGCCACATGGCCCTTTCTTTGCTTGGGCTTGCTCATTTCTCCACGAGATTCTTGGGCCTACAAAATGGGCATTAAAGACATGTTTTGCCATGAGTTTTTTACTCCTCATGGGCATTAGTTGTTAGTAGAAATAAAATGAATCTATGAGCTTTAATAGATATTTATGATAGATTTTGGGTATTAATTCCCATGGGCTTTAAATAACTTCTCATAATTTTTATTATGGATTACTTTGTAAATCATATTTTCCTTAGGGTTTTTTTTTTAAATAATAGCCTCCAATATTTTTCTTGAGAATAATATTTATCATGGGTTTTAAATAAATATGGTAACAACCACTATAATGGAATAATGTGATGTTTTCATGAGTTTCTCTATAGATAATCATAATGGACATGTAGGATGAATAATTACCACCAGTTTCGGTAATAAATATTATGAATGTTGTGATATAAGATGGATAGTGAACATAAGTTTATAATATGAAATAAATAAATGCCATAATCTAATAATCATATCTTTCCATGGGCTTTTATAAGATGATTGCCATGGGTTTTGAGAGTAGATAATTCATAAATTTCATGAACTTGTAATATTATAGTAATAGGTTTAAGAATCTAAAGTATTGTTCATTATTGGATTTTTAGGTGAAATAATTATGATATAGTATTTTGCCAAGTATTGATAACCTTGGGCTTTCGATAAATAGTGCAAAGTAGTTAGCTTGGGCTTTTAATAGTGCCAACGTAAGTTGGGGTTTTGATGTTGTCAATGAGAACTGGGTTTTGATATTGTCAATGAGAATTGGGTTTTAATATTGCCAATGTGAATTGGGCTTAATTTGGATAAATAAATCGCCATGGGCTTAGATTATGAATTTGAATTTCATTGATAAAATTGTTTTGCCATGAATTTGAGTTATGGGCTTTTCAAATATTGCCAAGCATAAATATTCTTGGGCTTTAAATAGAATGAGATGCGTGTCTTGGGTTCATAGGGCCGGTTTTGGGTTTAGCTAAATATTGATAATGAAATTGGATACAATAGGAGTTTTTTGGGCTTTTTGTGATAGTTTATATCATGACCCAATTTAGATAATGAGATATGAAATATTTATGATTAACATAATAATAAAGCCAAAAAAATGTTTGGGAAAACCCAATAACTTATAGTGGTATAAATAGGTGGTACTTGAATAAAGTTAGGTATAAAAAAAAAGTATCCTAACCGAGGTAAAAAAATGAGTTGTTGGTTAACATTTAGGTGAAACAGCTAATCTGTTGGAGCACCAGCATCCTACTAGCGAGAGAAATGGAAAAAAGTTTAGACAATTGAATCAATTTCATATATATTGCTTACAGAACATATTAGAGAAATAGTTAGATAAATCTTAGAAACACACACATATACATTAAGTGAAACTAAAAAGAAAAGAAAAGAAAAAATCTATAATCCATAACAAATGTTTGATGAAACTTTCAAAAAAATTCAATAACTTCATATTTAAACCAACAGTAGAATTATTTAACTGGAAAAATTATTTGATTTCCCATTATCATTTTATCTTGAAATTTTTGTTTCTTCTCCCTTTATGTTTACTTTTTCTTCGAAACTCTTGGTCCTCGTTCAATAGGTCACTTCTTTGAGGACTGAATCTTATGATGGGTCATTAAAGACGTTACCAAATTATTAAATAAAAATATATTTAATTTCTCTGATCATGTTTGACATGGTAAAAGTATTGTAAAACAAGGACCTAAGAAATTGGAGAAGAATTTTGACCAATAAATGTCATCCCCTGAATTCGTGATCTATCTTAAAACCTCCACTGTCTCCTCCAACACCCCAAAAAAAAAAAAAAAAAAACGCACATCTTTTATATCCACCTCTCAATTCTCTTGACTAAAGGAATTTATATTACCAAACCCTAACGTTCTTCCTCTCTCTCTCTCTCTCACACTTTCTCTCTATGTCCCTTTAACAAACATCCTTAACAAACATCCTTGGGAGCAGGAAATAAAAGGAAAAGAGTAGAAATAGAGGATTGAGATGGAGCATAGCCGGTACCACTCCAATGGAGCCGGAGGCCGGAACTCAGAGATCGTGACAGCGAGGAACTTAGCCGAAAACAAAATTTATGTAGGCGGCCGGTCTCGCCCTCCATTTGATCCTCATATGATAAATTACCATGGGACTAATAAGTCGTCAAGGACCCTGACATTGAAAAAATGGTGGAATGATCCTGAATCAAAGAGGAAAAGGAGAGTTGCCAAATATAAGCTCTACAGCGCCGAAGGGAAGATCAAGAGTTCTTTCAAGAAAGGGTACTGTTGGATTAGGAGAACATGCATTATGATGGTACGTAGGCTTTGATGATGATGATGATGATGATGATGAGGAGAGAAAGCAAAATAATTGAGAGGTGGGAGGGTGAGAGAAAGAGAGTTTCTAACTTTCTATGCTTTGTCATGCATAATATGTTAGTTGTTATTTATATATATATTATCAAAAGCTTTCTCTCACATCTACTCCACCCCCTTTGGCTTTATTTCATTCTTTGATGCGATTTTTTTGGTTTTGTTTTGGATGAGAGAAAAATAATAAAGAGGGAGAGAGAGAGACAGAGAGTTCTATGTTTTTTCATGCATGGCATGTTGGTTGTTATTATCAGAAGCTTTTTCTCTTATAGATAGTGCTATCCTTTTGCTTTGTGCTATTCTCCATTGCGATTTTTGGTTTGTTTCTGGACGAGAGATCATCCCAAGCAAAACATGCATTACCGTTTTCTTAATTTTTTTTGTATGATTTAGATATGAGAGGAAAGAGGAAAGGGGGATGGCTTCGAATAGAAAAAGGGTTACTTGTACTTGAAAAAAAAGTAGAGAAAAAAAGTTTCAATTAGTGGTTTTATATATCATATATGAAAGGTTCTGTTTTTCTCTAATATATATCTGATTCCTGGACAAGAAGAACATGGGGCTTTTCATATATGTGGCATATAATGCGAAAGCTTCTACAATTTTTTTGAATGGTTTTCTTTTTGTTGTTGATAATGTCGTAGTTTTTTTTTTTTTGTTTTTTTTTTTATTTTTTATTTTTATTTTTTAGGAAAGTTACAACAATGGGAAGGGGTGATTCAAATTTTGATTCTCCTTATTAAGGAGAACATGCAATGAAATTAAATTATAAGACTCTTAGCACTTCTTTTAAATGGTTAATCATCTATTTGGATGTGGAAAATGTTATGTCTCTCTCACCTAGCTAATATGCTTGAAAAATATTTTACTATGATATGTGAAGTTCATAGTAGAACCTTAGGCATCCGCTCCATATCCATAATGATTACTTTTTATTATAAGATCAAAAATCTAATTAATTTTTGATGTAGACGGGAATTGAATTTCAACTTTCTTATTCAACAGTAAGATAAACTTTACTAATTAAACTAAATGAAACTCACTTCCTTAATACATTTTAAGGAACACAAAGATGGTAAATGGACTTGTATTCTAATACTTTTTAATCTATACATTAACAAATCAAATTCAGTCTAAACCACTTGTGAATATAAAGTGCGATTATCTATTTGTTTTTATGTCTGAGCTTGATATTTTCACTCTAACTAAAGACTATTTTTATAACAAACAGATTTCCCATTCTCCAAAACACTAACAGATACTATCAGCATCCTCTTGTTTAGTGCTTTGCGGGTTGGTAAAGCATCCCACGCTATTTTCTAGATCAATAACTTTAACCTTTCGTGCATCTTTATCTTCCATAAATTTTCCTCTCACTGGGAAGTAGGGGACTAGTTTGAAGAAATCTGGTTCTTTGCTCTAAAAGGTGTATATCTTACAGTGAAACCTTTTGCTTTGGTTATGTACCGAGCTTCATTTACCAATCTGGTGGAATAGCGAAATTCTGATTTTACAAATACAATTAGCTGTTGCTTGGTCAAAAACTCGGTATAGCTTAATTATTTCTATCCCAGGTTCTACCATCTTCAAGTATTAAGTCTTTGACCAAATTCAATTCTGGAGGCCTATCTCCTCGAGGCTTTGGAATGAACCCATATAACAGAGTCATCCATGACCATAGGTCATCCCAAATACAGGTAGATGAGTTCGATCCCACTAATAAGCAACTTCCCTTCTTTAAAGTTTCTTTGCTGAAAAATATTTTTCCACAGCCAATAGCCAGTTTTGGGTGAGGGAGCTCATATGAAGCTTTTTCCTCTAGGTAGAATCAGTTTTCA
Source organism: Quercus tomentella (assembly GCA_028535165.1). NCBI lineage: Eukaryota > Viridiplantae > Streptophyta > Magnoliopsida > Fagales > Fagaceae > Quercus > Quercus tomentella. The sequence continues at coordinate 6,607,759 of JAPQVY010000089.1, forward strand.
CCCATATCTATTCTGAGTTTTGATCCAAATTCCAACTCAATTTTGTGATAAGGGCTCCGTTGAAATCTTGCATTCTTCTTACACCCAAGACACATTCTTTAGGCTTGCACAGTGATGCCTAGCTTTTAAGTGGCAAGCACTTCCCATTTGAATTCTCACCCTAAAAGGAAGATCTACAAGCTGCATTAATTTTAATTAGTACACACCATTTTTGGAATTTCAAGGGTCGACATTGTGTATATAGGAGTGGTTATTGCCAGACTTAATCAAAGTGAGACGACCAGCCTGTGAAAGTACTTTGGCCATCTAACCATTTAGCATAAATTGATAATTAGAGATAGGAAAGTGTTTCATTGTTGTAGCCATGAATGAAATATTCTTCTTCTCAGTAGACTGGAAGGCTAATTGTGGCAGAATGGACAAATGAGTTGTCTTTGGTAGAAATAAAAGGGTGTCACTAATGTAGGACATATATTGATAAACTATTTTAGAAAATTTTTTATAAGAAAAAAAAAAGTGACTAATTTTTTTAAATAGTTTTTCAATTTTCCATAAATTTTTTTATAAAATAGATGATTAAGGGCATACATTAACCGAACTCGAGATAAAAATAGAGTTTGAGGGCAATAAATGATAATGAGCCAATTACTCAATAGTGGGAAAATAGACTTGGCATGTACTTTGTGGTAAACCTGCCATCATCCTTTTGGTATCTGTGTGTTTCACTACAGGCACAACAACCAAAAGGTGTGTAAGATTACAAATTTACTACTTCTTTGATTTCTCCTCCCCTTGCTACCAAACCTTACCTCCCTAGGTTTGATGCGGATGGTTTAGGTCACTTTGTAAGTCTTTATTGTTATTTTGGTTGGACCCCTTTTGATGTGGTCCTTTTTTGTTAAACCATGTTCGGCTCCTTTGTCTGCAGCATGACTTAAGCTAATTTCCCCAAATTTTAGTGGCTCGTGCTTTTGGGTTTTATTGATTTGGGCCTTTAAGGCCTTTGTAACTTAGTTTTTATGGTTTGGGCGTTTTGAGACCTTAGTTAAAATAATAGTAACAATAAATCAGGCTTGAACAAGAGGCCTTAGGTATTTCCTTAATTTAAATTATGGGATAAAATCAATTACAAATAGGTGATCAATCACACGTTAGAAACCCAATAGTTAGTAGCTAGGCTAATTTCTTAAAGTTTTATGGGCATACTGCTTGGGTTTTTATATTTGGGCATTTTGAGATAATAATAATAATCACATCAATATATATATATATATATATATATATATATATATATAAATATAAGTAGAGACCTTATGCGAGAGTGCATGAGGTTCTGCCATGTGGGGATCTAATTTTGTATTTAGCTTTTTTTAAACATTTTTTTCATTAAGTTTTTTTACTGTTACCAAAAAGTTCGCATTAACTTATTCTACTATTATCTCATTAATTGTTTGAACTTACACTATACCTTTCTCTTTTCTTCATGTCTTTTAGCGTACCTACTGTTTAATATTAAAAACAAAAGCAAAATAATAATAATTAAGGACTAATAGTAATAATTAACTAGATAAGGCCCTAGAGAGAGATAAAGAAACACGTAAATGTTGTGGATTGTTAAATGAAACACATTATTTCACTAATACCAAAATAAAATACTTGAGATTGACAAAGTATTTGTAAGACAGAGAAAGAGGAATCTGAGGGGCCACCACCTCCGTCATACTGGTCTCCCACTACCATCAAGCCACCGAAACCCCTACGAGTAATTTTTTTTTTCTTTTTTCTTTTTAAATTAGGAGATTAAATATGATTTAGGTTTGAGTACTTTAGTTGAATAGTTTTTGTTTTAGGTATATAAGTAGAGAGAACATTTGGTGCACAATGTAAAGCCATATTCTACCATGGATTTAAATCATCTGTAAGACACATGCATACTTGCCCACACATTGGTGGCTCTACTTGGAGCCCAGGGGGTTCAAATGAACCCCTTGCTCCCCCCCCCCCCCCCCAAAAAAAGAAAAAAAAAGAAAAAGAAAAAATAACTATATATATATATATATATATATTTTTTTTTTACCTCCCTAAAATAAAATTTTGAACACCTTGATTATTGATTTTTTTTAAGCCCAGCTAAAATAAGTTTGAATATGATCCTCTTAACAACATCTTAGCATTTTTAAACACACAAAAAAAACTCTGTAACAAACCAAGTTTGGTTTAAAACATTATTATTATTTTCGTGTGTGTTCTAATAAATATTATTGTTTATAAAAAAAAAAAGTTTGATTTAAAATCTAGGAAAAAAATTAATAAGTCCAATGGATTAATAGAAGATCAATGGATGAATGATTGCTTGGCTGTGTACATTGAAAAAGATGTAGCTCGTAGGATTGATAATGAAGAAATCATTTAACAATTTCAATATATGAAACATCATAGAAAGCAATTGTAAAACCTTATGTATTTTGGTTTTTTTTTTTTTGGTTTTGTTTTTTGTGATGTCAATATATTCAAGTTCTCTTTTGTTTTAAATTTTGTATAATTTCTGTTTCTTATTGACCCCCCTAAAAAAAAATCCTAGAGCCGCTACTGTGCCCATACCATGTCTTAATGTTGCACTATCGATGAGTGGAAGATGGTGAGAGAGTTGGGCATAGTTTTATTTCATGGTATGCAATATGTGAACACAACACAAATTAGTTAATTTTTTTTAAAAAATAATCTTACCTTAAGAATGCTACAAATGTGTAGTGAAACTACTAAACTAATTTTTAATATTTCAAAATGTATATGTTTCTTTAGTCTAATTTAGTATACTTTTTCTTTATAATATATGTACAACAATTTCCAAAACCGCTTTATATAAAATATTATAAAATTATCCGTGCAATGCATGGTAAACTTGCTAGTAATAATAATAAATAAAGCCTAAACAAGAGCCCTTAGGGATTTTCTTACTTTAAAGTAAGGGAGAAAATCAATTACACATAGGTAATCAGACCTTAGAACCTCAATGGTTGGTGACAACTCCTTAAAATGAATAAAAGTTGGATGGGGGTTGGCCAAAATCTAGGGTAAAAAATTAGGTAAATTGTTTAATTGTTGATTACTTCAAACTTATGTCCTTGTCTCACCCCTCATTCTCTATTTTTTTCTACTTTATATCTACTTATGTATAATTTAATTAGTTATTGTTATTGTTATTTTTATTTTTATTAATATTGGTATTGTTGTTGTTATTATTTATGTAGTATACCTTTATTCGTGTGGATCTTTGTTATACTATTTTTTTAACCTTTCTAGAAGGTTGTTTGCACAAAAAAACAGAAGGATGAGCTTGTCACACATGACAAATGTAAACAAGATGAATGTGTCAATTTTATTTATTTATTAGATTGACGATATGAAAAAAAAAAAAAAAAAAAAAAAATCTAACTTTACTTGCTATTTTAATAAATCTTTATGGGGTATCAATTTCTTATTCCAAGGGTATTTTTTTTATTGAGATTATTCTCAATTTCAATTTTCCTTTTAAAAAAATTTACGTGACTAATAATTTATCATTACATGCAGAAGCAATGACTCATGCAATGCCCTATGTAAAAGATTACAAGCCTAATAACAATGTTAAATATTGGTTTTAAGGCTCATTATCTGGGCTGCCATTATAGTTTAAAAGGGTGATATTAAATTACTAAATTAAACAATCAGGTAACTTCCAATATGGTGGCAAGATTCTCGAAAACAATTTCAACAATACATTTTTTTTACTATTGTTTTCTAAAAACTTGTTCACACATTTTAGCAGTCAACAAGAAATGCAAGCTTTTCACCATATATTCTTTTAAAGGATGAAATCAAACGATTGAATTGCATAGCCCATATCATCTTGCTTCTATATCGCTGAACTTTTTCAGCCCAAAATTTAGGGATAATTGCTCACCTTTATTGAAGATTTTCTTCTACATTATATATTGCAGAATTTTCCCAACCCAACCTTAATTGAAGATTCTATTCATTTTTGGCCACTTATTTGTTTATGTATAAGTGATTTCATTTATAAAGTGAGTTAAGTTTTTATATATGTTTAAGTTTATATATATGTTATGTTTCCTTTCATATTGATTATTTTATAAGTTCTGAACAACTTGGGAATTAATGCTTGGAGTCTCATATCTATCACGTCATCCAATTATTGCTGATGTTAATGTTTATCAAAAACTCCTCATTGGCTATTGAAGGAGGTAAGGTCATTTTTATTTTATTTTAATTCATAATCACATATTTATTGTATCTATTTTTGAGTATCAAATATCCACTAGTTTGTACGCGGCACGAGTTATCTTTTATTTGAAAAAAAATTATTTACAATATCAATATGCACCTCTTGTGCCCCTCTCTCATTGTAACTATCAAATTATCAAAATATAAGATCTTCTTGTTTTTTTTTTTTTTAAATGCACCTCTTGTGACAATATTTTTATCATTTTGTCAGTATAACAAAGTTTTTTTTCTGCCATTAACAATTGCAGGCTAAACAGAGAAAATAGTCAAAGATCATATATATTATATACACTAAGCAAAAACATCTTCCATTAAACTTATTTTGATTAGTATTAATGAGCCAACCTTGACATTTGCTCAGAAATGCAATTCTCAAATATTCAACCTAAAATGCTTGCTTGAAAAAAAATTAAAGAATTATAGTGAAAATTCAAATAAAGTCACTATCAAACACAAATGGTACAGAGCCTTAATGGATAGGATCTCTCTGTTCATCTACACTGCCTCTCCTCTTTTAAACTAATGGTTGTTTATCTTTTTCTTTGAGTTCCAACTCTGATGGAATCTAATTAGTGGGTAACATCACAAAAATTCTGTGGTTCATCACCCATGTTAGAGTCAACATAATAAACATATACATCATTATATACAATAAATCAAATTACTAAAAAGAATTCAAAAAGAAATGAAGAATGCAAAATTACTTTGAAAATAAAGCTTCATCTCTGCCAAGAACATATCTTATATTAAAAACCGTAATAGGCTAATAGCTGCTACCCAATCTACCACATCAGGGATCTTCATGCCAAAAAACTTCAGTAAACTTATGTCTAGTTTGCTTGCCATCCACACCTCCATCACGTTTGGACAGTAAAATAGTGCATGAATTATAGACTTCAATTCTTTATTGCATTTCTCTCATGGCTCATGGGGTGTTACTTGTTAGCCAAAACATTCCACAACTTATATAGATAGAGCTGGGCTTGTGTAAATTGTAACCGAAGGTAACTTCTAGTATACTAAAAGGCATGCAATTTAATTTTGTAGATATTGTACTTAATAATAGGTAATATTAGATAATATTATAAAATCCAAAGGTCTACTCAATATAAATGGACAATAATTGATTTATTGAGTTAGGACTTTCAAATGTGGTGTTGGAAGGTGATTCGATGGTGATTATAAAAGCTTTGGAAGAGGAACATAATCCGCTGTCCCCAATAGGTCCGTTGATTGCGGATGCAAAGTTTAACTCTCGTTTTTTTACTCATTTACTTTACTCTCATACAAAGAGAGAATGTAATTCTGTTGCTCATAGTTTAGCAAGATTTGTTGTTAACCTTCCAGATTTTTTAGTGTGGATGGAGGATGTTCCGCCACAATTTCATTCTGTACTGCAGGCTGATTTAGCCAGTTAATTCAATAAGACGTAGTTTTTTCCCCCTCCAAAAAAAAAAAAAAAATGTAACTGTATCTCTATATTAATTTTTTTTAGAGAGTATCAACCTATAATAATATAGAGAGTATCAACCTATTATAGAGAGTATCTCTATAATAATATGGTACCATTATTTACACAAAAAGTTCTTCGTTCACAATATTTTTATAACAAATCATAGATGGTAAATTGTTATTGGTTCTAATTTGAATCTACAACTTAAATGACTTTTTGTCTACACATAACAACCAATAACAACCTACTATTTAAGATTTATTGTGAAAATATTGTAGACATAACATTTTTCTTATTAACACATTTAAACAGCTATTTTAGGAGTAATTTAATTATGGAAAGAAGAGAGATGTAAAAGTGAAAGTAAAACAACCTAAATTATTTTCTATACGTGAACATAAAAGAAGTGGCAGTAAAATATCAAATAAAATAGTGTAACTCCAAAAAGTGGTAAGATGTATATTTTAATGTCAATTTAGGAATCATTGAATTAAGGATGCAAATAAAGTGCAGATTTTTTTATTTTATTTTATTTTATTTTTGCGAAAATTGAATGCTTGACACATGACTCATACGTAATCAATAAATTTAACACATGTCAAACATATATGAGGTGGACCAATTATAGTTTGTCATGTAGAACTCTTTGTTCTAAATGTACGTCCTGAAGAATTTGTTACATGTCAAGCTTTTAAAAACTTAAACATATACGTGTCACCATTAGGTGCATCTTCCAGTTTGAGAATCCAAATTTTATAATATATTATAGATAGGTCAATTACAACTACATCTATAAAGAAGAACTCAATGTATAAGAGAAATTTACTAGGCGAACCCTATGTGTCAAAAATAGGCAAAATAGACGTATTTTTCATTACATTAGTTGTTTAATTGGTGTCTCCTTATATAAAGTCTACTATATTTTATCATAATTTATATAATTATGATTTAAACGCATAGATCGATATTTAATTATGCATTGATATATTTTATTGTTATTTTGATTAGAAAACATTTTTAATTGTTATTGTTATTGTTGTAATTATGGATAAACTCATAATAAATTTTTTTTTGTGATGTTTGAATAAACTATGCTTTTAAATCTTACCTTATTAGTTATAAACAAGTTTTAATATCGATCTATAACACACAAGTCAATGGCCTTGTAGCTGAATTAACACCTCCCCATGTACAAAGTGGTTGGGAGTCTAGGGAAAAGTATTCGAGCTGTGATATTAACAACATATCGTAATTCTCTCTCCAAAAAAAAAAAAAAAAGTATAGATTTTAGGTTAAGAACATAGTTACTTAACTTAGTCTCAATATGCTCTTTAATGCAATACTTTTTTATTTTCTTTTCATGATTAATGTCATCCTTGTTACATGTTTGTGCTTGGTAATATCATTTTAATGTTACATTTTTTAGAAGTTTGTTCAAGTGATTGATTTGGATTGAACAAAATGGAGGGGGTTCACAACTAAAGGATAAGATAGGGAGCTTTCCTGCTTTTCTCACAATAAAAAGAGCTCCATAGTCCATACATATTGCGGTCCTTATATATATCCTAGGGTCCATTTAGATGGCAACTGCAATAGTTCCATCATTAATTGTCTTAACTCTTAAGTCGAGCATTAGCATCTTCAATGACATCTTAGTTATATATTATTGGGCTCCCTGTAACTTTGGACAAGTATTCTCCTTATTGATTAACTTGCCTATTGAAATGGTGCTAATAGTCTAGTCACTTTCTCAAAATTTCCTCTCAAAGATCTTTTGAGATAGCATCTAATTTCGAGTAAGAGAGGACATTGAAAGATAAGCCATATTTAAAATTTGTCCATAACCACCATTATTTGTACCGAACACATAACAATAATAACATAGCCTTTAATCTTAAAATTTAGAGTCGGTTATGGATACTTGATAGATCATATTCGGTCAGCTACATAAATTCTTTTTCTTCATTCTATCTTATCAGAAGTCATATTTTTTGTTACTTCCCCAATTGATATTTTTTAATTACTTCTACTAATATTTTTTTTTGCTTTTCTTCTATTTCTTTTTGTTCTCTTAATTTAGATCAATTCAATCTTTCTTACTGGTTCATTACTTGTTTTCCTTTGAACATGACCAAATCATTTTAAGTGACTTATTTTCATCTTTTTATCAATAGGGTTATACATTTATTTTAGTAACATTTAAAATATTTTTTGTGACAAATTCTTCAAATATAACCTTTAATTACTTTTATTTTATTCTGAATTATCTTGTGTAGGTATTTTTATTCCGTCAATTAGCGTAAAAGATTTGGCTTCGAGCACAAGCATCTAGCACAAAGAGATGGTCATTAATAAACACCCTATTTCAGAACTGGCCATAAATTGAAGACTGAGAGAAAAAAGGTTGTTTCACTAGTCTAAGGGTACAATTAATAAATTATCATTTTATGCCATTAGAGACTTCCAATCCAATCTAAATTCTCACCCTCAAAAAAAAAAAAAAAAAAAAAAAATCGAATCTAAATTAATCTATCACAATGTTTAATGAACAAAAAGCCATTTCTTGAACAAAGATTAGAGAATCATACTTGAAGATAATGAGAAATCAGATTTCAACATTTGAGAAACATGATTTAAAATTGAATTGAAGACATAGAATAAAGAATAACTATATTAATCCTTAAAAAACAATTGTGCAATTAAAAATAAACAAAATGTTTAATGAGGGAAATTTTCTAGGTGTATGAAGGATGTAGTTTCTTTTCCAGTGAGATTTTTGGGGGTGATATTAAGGAAGATGAGAAAATGAAGGAGAGCCTCTCTCTCTGGCCTCTGCCCAGCTCTCATGGATGAGAGGGAGAATTGGAATGTGTTTAATTTCAAGTGGGTTTAGACTTTACAGACTTGGGTTCAGGTCTTAGTGGGCTGGTTTTCAAGAGTCTAATGTGCTGATTGGTGAAGGACCCAGATGGGTTGGGTGTATATGCTTTGTGTTGTTTGATGTGGACTTGGATTGAACTTTGCTTAGTTTGAACTGGGCTTTAGATTTAAGTGCCATTTTTGGCTCAATATTTTTGGATGAGTTGTGTTTGTATATTGATAATTTTTGGGTGGCTAAGAATTAGGAACTTAAACTTATGATGAGAATCTCAACATTGTTATATAATTGAGCCTGATGCTCAGGCTCTCTTCAGGCCTTGGTACATGCTATACAGGATCATAAATTAGAGCCAGGTTGGGAAGTCAGTAAGCATGATTTTGTGTGTGATATTTAGTCTATCTTTAAGACTTTAAAGAGATAAAGCTACTTTGTTTAGAGTAAGTCCAATACCATAATTATTTCCACAACTTTTTCACGTAGCGTTTTGTGAATGGTGGAATTGTGGACCCACATCATCCCATCAAAGTTGTGAAAATTATTATGGTAGTAGACTTACTCGTTTATTTAAGTTCTTAATAGATGTTATAATACGACAACCCACCATTGCTGTAAATGGGCTCTTGTTTAATGTTTCTAATTTTCAAGGTCTCTTGCAGTTTTATTACTCACTACCAACTTTTCTCGGGAGTTTTTTCATTCTCTAATGTATGATATTAATTTTGCTGATTAATGAAAGTTTCATTTAAATAAATAAAAAAGACTAGGAACTTTTTTTTTTTTTGGGGGTAAATAAAAGACTTAGGAACTTAAACTTAGGTTGGTAACCCTATCTGGATATTTGTAATTTCTGTAGGGTGTAGGTAGTATTTGAGGTGAAAAGGAAATTAAAAATTTGCAGTGAGCCCAGAAATTTCAAGAGGACAAAAAGGCTCTTAATACAGGCAGGGTCCATATGTGAAATAAGAGGAAGGCCCAAAAATTAATCTAAATGGTCTGTTATACTTTATTTTAAAAATGGATCCAATACCAATTCAACAAGCCCAATCTGAAGTCGAAAATGGGTTTACTTGAAAATCAGTTGGCCTATCATAGAAAAGCCCAACTTCAACTTCACGTGAATGAAGTGTATAAAGACAAATTCAACATAGTTGGCCTATCATATGGATAATGTAAATTACTAATTCAATATTGAGTATTTATTGACAGATCAAATGTAGCCTAAACCACTTGTAAATGAATTCAGCAAAAAAAAGAAAAAACCACTTGTAAATGAAGTGTGTGTGTATATATATATTGTTGATGGGTATGAAGAATAATATTTTGGGTTTGGTTACTAACAAATTCTGATGACCTGTGATTATCTATTTGTTTTTACGTCTAAGCTTGATATTTTCACTCTAAGGACTATTTTTATAACTAAAACAGATTTCCCAGTTCTCCAAAACACTAACAGATACTATCAGCATCCTCTTGTTTAGTGCTTTGCGGGTTGGTAAAGTATCCCATGCTATTTTCTAGATCAATAACTTTAACCTTTCATGCATCTTTATCTTCCTTAAATCTTCCTCTCACTAGGAAGTAGGGGACTAGTTTGAAGAAATCTGGTTCTTTGCTCTAAAAGGTGTGTGGTGGGCCTTTTTGTAATGTTGGGCTGGGCTGCCTCATGTCGTACTGGGCCCAAGTATTCTAGATTAGGGAGTTGAGACTAGTCCAACTGCAACTCACTTTGGTCCGGCTTGTGCACAAACTATGCCTCGTTTGCCAAGAACATGCCCATGGTAAGCAGAGCTACTTTGGATGGGTTATAGCAAGCAGACATGATAATAATAATAAAATAAAGTACTTTTGCCTTTAGATAAAGTGAACAAATAATCCCCAATTAAAATGATAATCACAATAATAAGGAACGCCTTGTAAAGAAAATAGTGGGAATAAATGTGTGATGCATGAGTTAGCAAAAGAAATGAAAGAGATTAATCTGATGTGCTGAGTTATGTCATAGGACCAAGACCAAAGAGGGAAAACCATTTTTTCTCAATGCAAATAATCTCCCAGGGAAAATCCTGCCGTGGAAATTAATCACTTTGAGGGAAACGGGCCTAAATGGCTTGCGCCCAAAAGAATCCTTAGCTTTTGGCAGAGAGCAGGATTGTTAGAGGGAGAGAGAGGACAACTTATTGGTGCATGCCTACCATTCTATACTCCCCGTTTTCTAATTTTTCCTTTCTTTCTTTTCTCTTCATTTTCTTTCTCAGTGTTTACTTATTTGTTGCGATTCTCTCCTATAGGTTGCTATTAACGTGTTCGTGATTATTTTTTTTTCTGTGCATGGTAAAGGTCCTTTATATAGTACCTGCCGTGATCGGATTTTACCATTTTAGTCTTTAACAACCTTTGTCTGATCTGGGTGTCCTTGTTGACCACTTATTGGTTTACCAGTCACTTAGCCACCACTACTTACCTGTGCTGGCCGTGCCACCAGACAAAGAAGACTATTTTGTTTGTTTCCTTGCCATGGCACTCTTATCTATTACGGTGTGGGTGCTCTCTCTCTTCCTATCCCTTATGGCATGCACCTAGTGGTCCCAGCTCATCTTTACTTCCTTTGGGTGGTATGTCATCTCAGTAAGACATTTCCCCCAAAAGAGCCTGAGCAGGAACCCCAGAATATGTTTTCCCCTCTCCCCACCACCAGACCATGCCCTCTTACTTCTGACCCATGACCTCACCACCTCCTGTATTAGTTGGGTACAGGCTGGTGATGTCCGGGCCTTGCATGTGCTTCACTTCCATGTATGTCCAAAATCTGCCTGCTGCTTATGCGTTCGCCATGGTTTGGAGGCTTGTCTGCACATTCTACCGCCCATCCTTGGCTTCTTATGGCGTGAGCCATTTTCTGGCTTCTCATTCTTTAGGGCCTGCTCCCTTCGGGGGCTGGGCTTTTGCTTGATTATGGGCTTTTCCTCCTTCAGCCCATTCTCTTGCTCTTTTCTGCAGCCTTTGCATTTCCTGCCGTACCGCTCTGCTATTCTTGTTGTGGTGTTATTTGACCCAAGCCTGTTGGGCCCCTTTGGACTTATTGCTTATTCTTCTCTCGATGACCCAGTATAGTCATTTGGGCTTTTTGGTTACATTGCTTGCGGGCTCCTGTGTCCCATTTTTCCTTTTGGGCATTCTTGGCCCATTTACTTTCCTTGGGCATCCTCGGCCCTTTTTAATCCTGTGTTCCCATGGGCTTTTACTAACTCCTTTGGGCTTCCTTGACCCAATTACTTTATCCTTCATCCTTGGGGCTCATGGACTTTCTATCAACCCCTTACTTTCTTTACTTTCATTATTTCAGGCCTGCTGTGACCCATTCTCACTTTTCTACCTCACATACTACCCATGGGTTTGCTACTTCTCTCTTTCCAGGCTCCTTTAGGCCCGTTTGCTTTCTCAAGGGCCATTTGTTTATTTTATGGCCCTATGATCCATTATTCCTGCCGCTTAGGCTTAATGGCTTTTCTATTCGATTACCAACTCATTTCCGCCCATGTTGCTGGGTTTCTCCTTTCTACTGGGCTTCCCAAAATGAGCCATCAACATTTAGCCCCCTGAGCATATGAAGCGTTCCTGCGGTTCATATACGAATAAAAGACCTCCCTGTCCTTTCTGCCTTTCCTTCTTCTTTTTCTTCAAAGGCTTTTTCGAACAGTGGTCCCCAACTTATACATATGTATATATTTTTTCTTACCATGAACAGTGTTGTCTCTTCGAATTTCCTAGTTTAGCAGTTATTCTAAAACGCAGCCGCTGCTTCATTAATTCCATCCCTTATCCGATGGCTGACCCACTGCATCCTTTCGTGTTAATATTAATGACGTTAGTATTTAAGAGAAGTTCACTTCCAAACGCAAACACTCTCTTCCTTTCCAACACAAACACTTTCCCCACTTCCCTTTCTTCACCGTGTTCTTCCTCTCATACACTTTCATCCGTCTACTCCGATCAACCGCTGCACCATGACGCCGGCGAAAGGCCAAAGTTCTTCCTGCCGTAAGGGAAAAGAGATTGCCTCCGATCTTCCCGCTGCACGCGATGTAGGCGAAGAGGCCGTGTATTCCGAATCTGACCACTCCGATGAAGAGGAAGCACAGTGTGCCCTAGATAGTGAGTGCGCTCCTCTTATAGATCCTTGGTACAATGTCCATCCCCATTTCCCAAAGGTTCCCGGTGATTACACACCGCCGCCGCCGGGCCGTGTGTGGCTCGCTCTTTGCCACCGCAACATCGACGTTTCTTGGGCTCCGTTGGCTTCCTCTATCCCCGACCTCGTCATCTGCCAAGGCATTTCACTCCCCGTGCCTATTCACTTCGAATTTGGATCAGGCACCGCTTTAGGTTGGAAAGAGTGGGTAGACAAGGAGTTGTCCGACACGAGCTTCATGGGGTTGCTACAGCAAGCTGGTGTATTGAAGGCTATTGTTTCATCTCGCTGTTTATCTAATTATAGGGACCTCTTCAACCTCCGCCATTTGGTTCGCCGGTGGTGTACCACCACCCACACTTTCTTCTTCTCCTGTGGTGAGGTCACTGTGACTTTGGAAGATGTAGCGAATCAGTTGCTCTTACCCATCCTTGGCGATATTGATCCTGGGGCTTTAGAGCTTTCCCTAGAGGAAGAGGCTGTGGAGGCTGAGTTGAAGATGAGGATGAGCGGCAATGAAAAGTTATCATATTGGGTTAGTTCTTCCTCCAAGTTCTCTATTGCTACTCGTCGTGCGGCCTTCATTGCATTCTGGCTTTGTAAGTTCATCTTTGGCTCTCATCCCTACTATGCTGTGAAGCCTTTATATTTTCGATTAGCTATTAAGATATCTGCCGGGATAAGTCTACCATTGGCTCCTATGTTCTTGGGGCATTTGTATGTTCAGTTGGACATTCTGCGGAGCGATGAGAGTCAGGCAGGCTCTTGCCACATAGTCACTTCTTCCGTTTACAATACTATCCTGTAGCACTTGTTGTATGAGCGTTGTGCCAGGAACTTGGCAAAGTGTAGACCCGTCCATTTTGCTAATTAGAAATATCAATCGTGCCCGAGAGCCATTACCGATTTCTGTGGTAGATTTGAGTTTGACTTTCCGCTGGCTTTTCGTTGGGTTGGTTTAAAGCTAATTAATCATTCTGTTGTTGAGTTTTTTTGATAAAGGTGTTGGGTTTTCTTGAAGAGCATACAGGAATTTAGGTGCAGGTTACATATGCGCAGATTCTGTTATGGGTCCATTTGTTGACACTGCCGAGACCACCACATTGACCGGTTTCGAGGAAAGAGGGATTACTTACTTGGCAGCCACCAACATTGAGTGGTTGCCTTATTTGGCTGACGAGGGCCTTAGGTTTTTGCACTATCCTGCCAACAAGGTGAAAAGACAGTTCGGGCTAGATCAGGACATTCCTGATGATCTTTCTTCCCTTATGGAGTCTCCCACCTCCATCCGACCATTCTTGCGGCATGATGCTTTTGAGTTTTGGAGCAAGCGTTTCACTGCGGTTACTATTCTAGGCTCACAAAGAGAGGGCATTTGTACTCCTGCTATGCACGGATACTGGCAGGCCGTAATGACTTCATTTGAGCAGGAATTAATGGGTAGCCGGGGTTTTTCTCTTATTCCTCCTGACGGGCTTAATGCAGTCATTTCAGCCAACCCTCGGTTGCTTCTCCCCTCTAAATCTGTGTTGGCATATGCTAGGAAGTAGAGTCGGTCTGCCATCTTCGAGTGGATTGAAGAGGATAGGGGGTGGTTATGGCATGCTGGTGACTACCCCGCTGGTTGGGAGAAGAAAGTAAAAGTGATAAACACTCCTGTGCCAAGTAAGAAAGGTTTTGCCAAGCCTAAGTCCGCCAAAAAGGGTGGTGATTCTTCTGAGACTTGTTCAGACGTTGTCCCTTTTGAGAGTGACCTTCCTCCCATAGGCAATATAGTTTTAGAGGGCTCTCCTGCTTCTTCCACATGTACCCGTTCTAGTGTGCGCTCTACCGCCAGTAAGTCCAAGTTCACTGCTCCACGGCCGTCCACCGACGCTCCTCCCTCCAGTAGGACACGAGGCAGTAAGAGAAAGATCTCTCCTCCCCCTGCGTCCACCACCACTGAGCGGAGAGTATGTTATCTCTAACTTTGCCCCTCCCTTTTATATATATATATATATATATAGGGCTTTCCTGCAGTTAACCCTCATACACTTGTTAACTCGTTTCTTCATCTTTGTCTTCTAGTTTCTTTTCTTTTGCAGTCTAAGCATAAGGAGGATGCATCTGCCACCCGTCCCATATTACTTGATGAGCCCGAGTTTGAGGTATGTCTCCCTCCTTTCTTCTTACTTTCTCCTTTCTCTTGCACATATTCCCTTTGTCATATGCCATTAGTTGTCTCATCTCCCTTTCAGCATCATTACCAGTCACAGATTTCTTTGTTCCTCAACCCCCCTTTTTTTTGTCTTCCAGGATGAACCCGAGCTTATCTCTATATATCACCCCACAACTGAGGAGCTTTCTGCCTCGATGGGCACACCTATGGAAGGTTTCTTTGATGGGGTTGATGTGGTGTTTAAGGCTACAACTCCTGCCCCTTCTGCTGCTGCACAGGGAGTTCCTACCGAGGCTCCTATCCCTTCCACTGAGCCGGTACCCATAGGTGAGGGTACTCATACGGAGGGGATTAGTGAGACCGCTCCCATTCCTGCCGAGACACTTACTCCCTAAGAGGGAGTCATTCCTTCTGCTATTTCTCAGACCGAGGTTGCTTCTCCTACCACACCTCTCGTTATCTCTACCAGTGATCCCTTTGCAACTCTATCTCAAGCCGTGAAGGATGGTTCTTCTTTGATGGTTACCCCTTCTTCCATCCCAAGTTTTGTCACACGTGGACCTGATGCAGACTTGTCTTCTGAGGGATCTAAGGACATTCTTGAGGATCCTGACGATGAGCTCACCCTAAAGAAGAGGGTTTTTGACTTTGAGGAAGAGGAAAGTGTCGAACACGAGGCCGGATTCATGGATACGTGTCTTTTTATCTTGTTAAGTTTCTTCTTCCCTCCTTTTTTTTGTTATCTCCCCTTTATGTGTATACATTTGTGTCACCCCTTTGCTGCGGTCTCCCTTTATTTTGCATGTCCATTCTTCTGATTGCAGAGACCTTTGGGGAGCCAAGAGTTGTAGCAGACACAGATATGCCTACAGTAACTTTTCCTGCCGCACCTGTAGCACCCATTTCTGCCGTACCTATAATATCAGTTTCTACCATTCCCACAGCACCAATTCCTGCTATCTCCACAACCCCTACTCTTACGGGTCCTGATGTGTTTCTTTCTCTCATCTTTTTCTTCACTTCTTCG
The DNA here is from genome assembly GCA_028535165.1 of Quercus tomentella. NCBI lineage: Eukaryota > Viridiplantae > Streptophyta > Magnoliopsida > Fagales > Fagaceae > Quercus > Quercus tomentella. The sequence continues at coordinate 6,623,751 of JAPQVY010000089.1, forward strand.
TTGTGAGTTTGTTCTTTTTAGCTCATGTTTTCTCACACCATGCTCCATGTCTTCTTAACAAGTCTACTCCCTACTGCCCCTTTTTAGCTTGAGGTGGGCAGCAGTTCTACCACAGTTCCAGACCTTGTGAGTGAGGCCTCGGCCTTCTTTGCTCGTTTTGATCAACCTAAGGTTAATGACCTCGATCCTGCAGACTTTTGGGGTTCTAGGCCTCCCTATGTAGATTTCCATGGCTTCAGAGTTCCCGAGGATTGTGCTTCCCATTTGGTGGCGGTCTACAGTAGCCGTGACGACTTTATGCAAGGATTTCGCCTTGGCTGTTCTGCCAGAGAGCACTTTTTGAAACTGTTGGGGAGTGTGATGAATGATATTGAGCATAAGTTTGTTGACACAGTTTCCATCGAGAGGATCCTGTAGTGGAGGGCTGCGATTCAGGAGCTTGTTAGCGTGGGCTTTGTTGTAGAGTTCATCTTGGACCATCTTCGTGAGATTGCTCGAGCCTTCTTCATGAGGAATGTTCAACCTGCTGTTGATGCCATTGACACACGCATCGAGGCTCTGAGGAAGGAGGTGGCTGACATGGAGAGTCATCGCGAGCGTCTTCTTTCCAACATTGGTGGATCCAGCCGTTTTGGAGATCAGCCCCTTATTTCTGGGCTTCGTTGATGATGTAGCTCCCTCTTTTTTTCTTTTTTCTTTTTTTTTTTCCTTCTCTTATTGTCTCATCTAGTACACCTTATGTTTCCTATAGCACTATTTGGCAAGTTCTGCCACATTTTGGGTTTGCAACTATGATGCTACACTTTGTTACTGCTTTTGCTATTGCTATTGCTATGACATAGAATGTTTTCATAATACTTCGTACTTTTTCATTACATAGTCATGAAAGCACGTTACAATCTTGTCTTGTGACATGGTCACTTGAAGGAAAAAAAAAAGGAAATATAAAACTCATTAAACAAAAGGGATAACTACATAACCTCTTCCCCTATTTTTTTTTTCTTTAAGCATAATAATGTTTCAGCCACTTCCCATTGATGGGATCTAGCAGGTCCTTGCCATCCATCTGAGCCAGACGGTAATACCCACTTGGATGCGTTTCTTTTATCACAAAAGGTCCCTCCCATTTTGGTGCAAACTTAAATGGTCCTGCCATGCTTCGCCTGACGTAGTCTGCTACCTTTAACACAAGTTGCTCTTTCGCGAACACTCTTTCTTTAGTCATTCTGCCATAGGCCTTAGTCATCCTTTACCTATATCTGCGGCTACGCTCTTAAGCCCCTTCCCTTCTTTCATCCAACCTTTCCAAGTCTTCATATCTTTCTGCCGCAAAGACCTCATTTTCTTTTTCCTTCTCCCGCATCTGTATAACTCTCAGGGATGGAGTCATCACTTCTGCCGAGCTCATTACCTCTGTCCCGTAGACTAAGGAAAAAGGTGAAAACCTTGTGGCTGACTTTGGTGAGTTTCTATAGGCCTAGAAAGTGTTTGGCAGATGCATTGCCTATCCTCCTGTATACTCTTGACTCATTTTGCTGATGATCTTTATGAGGGTCTTGTTTGTCGCCTCTGCTTGCCCATTTCCTTAAGGGTAATAGGGCAATGAACGATGATACTTGACTTGGTAGAATTCTAGCATCTTCTTTACTTCACTATTGATAAAGGGTGTGCCATTGTCACTGATAATCCTGTGGGGTATCCCAAACCTCACAATTATGTTTCCTTTGATGAAGTTTGCTATTGCTCCTCCTGTGGTTTTACGGAGTGGCACTGCCTCTGCCCATTTGGTGAAGTATTTTGTAGCCACAAGGATCCACATTTATCCACGCGATGGTGGATTAACTGGTCCCACCAAATCAAGCCCCCAAGTGTGGAAGGGCCATGGGGTGACCACGTTGTGTAGGTTCTATGGATGAGTGTGAATCAAGTTGGCCTGTACTTGGCAACTGTGGCATTTTTTTACAAATTCTGCCGTGTCTTTCTTCATGGTAGGCTAGTAGTAACCCATTTGCAGCAGGCATCTGTACAGCTTTTTCTTTCCTTGGTATTCCCCACACTCTCCTGAGTGCACTTCTTTTATCATCCCTTTTGCTTCCTCAGGACCCAGACATCTTAAGGGATCTCCATTATACCCCTTTTTGAAAAGGATTGCGTTATGTAAGAAGTAACATGTTGCCAACCTCTTAAGTTTGTACCTTTCACTGTGCTTTTGTGGCAGGATACCTTCTGCTAAGTACCGCGTGAATGGACTTCTCCAGTCTTCACTGACGAACACAGCGTAACTCTCCTCTCTGTCTGCTGCAAGCTGGCATGTCTCACATTGGGTCTGGACTTGGTCTGTGTCTTTACCCATACTTGGCCAATAAATGCCTGCCCTTTGAAGTCTGCGGTAAAACTTGATCTCTCCGCAAGATCCGCAAGTCTTGTCATGTACTTCTTTTAACTTTCTCTGGGCCTCCTCCTGTCTTATGCATTTGGACAAGACCCCACCTGGCATCCTGCGGTACAATTCTCCCCTTACCAGGGCGTAGTCTTTTAGCACCTTTAGTTCTGCAACGTCTTCCTCCTTCATCAAGGCCTCCCTTATGGGAATTCGCCAATCTCCTTCACACTGTTCCTCCTAGAACCTTTCCTTCAACATTTCAATGATAGACTCTTTCTTCTTACTGACTTCTATCCTAGTGCTATCCCCTTCGAAAATTATTTGTGAGACTAATGCGGCCAACGCATCCGCAAACCGGTTTTCGTTCCTTGGAGTATGTTTTATTTCAAAAGTTGAAAACTTTTCCTCCATCTTCTGGGCCATTGCTCTATACGGGGCTAGGCTGGGTTCCTTTAAGGAGAAGCTCCCTTTGGTTTGGCAGACCACTAGGTTCGAATCACCCATTACTCTTAAATACTTGACTCCTATTTTGAGGGCTGTGGCTAGCCCGATTAGATAGGCTTCATTTTCTGCCGTGTTGTTTGAGCAGGGGAATTCTAATTTGAATGATAGTGCCACGGCCTTGTCTTCTTCATGATACAAAACTACTCCCACTCCTTTTGATTGGGTGGTAGAAGATCTATCAAATTTCATTACCCATTGCTCTCTGACTTCTTCTGCCATGGCTACTTCTCCTGGGACCTCGTCATCCAGCGGGAATTCTTCTTCTCCTGGGAATTGTGCCAACAAATCTGCTATGGCCTGACTCTTTACTGCCTTGGACATCCTCGCTTTTAGGTCATACTGTGACAATTGTAATAACCACCGTGATATTCTGCCAGAGAGGATCGGTTGCCGCAACAAGGCTTTGATTGCGTGAGACTTAGTCATTAGCCACACCTCGTAAGCCAAGAAATAATGGCGTAGCCTTTGCGAAGCGTACACAATACCCAGGCATGCCCTTTCTGCTCTTAAGTAACGAGTTTCTGTATCTTTTAGAGTATGGCTAATGTAATAGACTGGTTGCTCAATGCCATCTCCATCCTCTTGGGCTATCAATGCGCCTATGGCATACTGGTTGGTGGCTAGATAGAGCAACAATGGCTTCTTGCGGATTGGTGCTTGCACAGTAGGGAGATTCATCATTATCTACTATAGCCTCTTGAAGGCCGTTTACTGTGCTTCTCCCCACTCGAAGTTTTGCCCCTTCTTGAGTAATTTGCTAAAAGCAGAAGTAATTGATGCCAATCCAGGGATGAATCTTCGAATATATGAGACCTTCCCCAAGAAACTCTTTAACCCCTTTATTATGGTTGGAGGTTTCATGGTTGCTATGGCCCTAGCTTTGGCCGGGTCCACGTCTATTCCTCTGTTGTGAACCAAGAAACCCAAGAATTTCCCCGAGGACACTCCAAACGCACACTTGAGAGGGTTCATCCTTAGTTTGAAAGCTCTATACCTCTCAAATACCTTCTTCAACACTTTAACGTGGTCTTCTCGCTTCTTTGATTTTACCACTATGTCATCCACATAGTCCTTTAGTTCCTAATGCATCATGTCATGAAATATAGTCCTCATTGTTCGTTGATAAGTTGCACCTGCATTTTTCAACCTAAACGGCATTACTGCGTAGTAGAAGTTGCCTGTGGGCATTTTGAAGTCAGTTTTCTCCTCATCCTTTGGCGCCATTCTGATTTGATTGTACCCACTGAATCCGTCCATGAATGAAAACATGGCGCTTCCTGCCGCAGAATCTATCAGCAAATCCATATTTGGCAATGGGAACTTGTCTTTCGAGCAGGCCTTATTGAGATTTATGAAATCTACACAACACCTTATCTGCCCGTTCTTCTTTTTTACTAGCACTATGTTGGACAACCATCGCAGATGCTGAATGGGCTTAATGAATCCTGTGGGTAGCAATTTTTGTACCTCCTTAACTATTTGTCCTTCTATTTCGGTGTGGAATATCTTGGCAGGCTGGGCCACTGGCTTGGCCTCGAGATCCACATTTAGTGTATGCATTACCAGTCTCGGATCCAACCCTGGCATTTCACTATAACCCCATGCAAAGACATCCTTGTATTCCTTCAGCAACAGTATCAACTCTGACTTTTCCTTTTCTGACAACCTTGAACTGATTGGGATAGGCCTTAGTTCCTGGGAGTTGGGCCCAAGGTTAATTTCTCACAACTTTTCTTCTGCCACAACTTGTACATCCTTTTCTGCCACAACTTGTACATCCTTTTCTGCCACGACTACTTCATCTTTCTCTTCATTACTTCCTTCCTCTGAGCTTTCTTGAGCCACGCAACACACCAGGCTCTTGTGCTACCACTCTTGTCTGGGGCCCGTTTGTACTTCATTCATGGGCCCTGCGCACCTTCATAATTTGTACACAATCCTTCCATCAGGGCCCCGAACTTTGACACATTGTGGTGTGTCATCTGATTCTGCGGCGGGTGCTTCCTTCCTCTTCTTTTTTCATGCTAGCAATTCCCTTAGATTGGGTTCTGGGTCACTTTGGATGTCTTCCCACTTAGGTACGAATATGCCTCGTGGCTTTAATACTGAGCTTTCTCCCAATGGCGTCCATTGGTCGTAGAACATAGTTTCTACTAAATGAGCCTCCACCTGCTCAAATGGTGAGGGATTTGCTGCTATGCGTATTATTCTGCCGTTCAACCTTCCCTTCACACACTAGTGATAGGTGGATGAGACTAATCGATGTTTGTGCAACCATGGCCTCCCCAAAATCACATGATACGAGACTTCTGTCTTTACCACGTGGAACCGAGCTAAGGAAGCTATGGGGCCCACCTTTAACCACAGTTGGATGTGGCCTACGGTGTATTCGCCCCTTCCTATGAACCCTGTCACTTCCATTGGGCACACTTGAATTATTTTTTCTAAAATTCCTGCCGCTTGTAGAGTGCTTAATGGAATGAGATTCACAGAAGCACCTGTATCCACCAAGGCTCTCTTGATGGGGATTTGATTTATAGATGCTGCTAAGTAAAGGGGCCTCCTGTGATCTGGGTACCCCACTTCCATATCCTCATTACTAAAAGTGATTTCACTTGACTCCTGTAAGAGAGCACTGTCATTTGTGACTTCTTTTGATAAACATTCTATTCCTGCCTCGGAGGCAATGCTCACCAAGGCCTCTGTGGCTATCTTTCGCTCTTTCACCGTAAGCCCCAATTGAACAAACAAATTTTTGAATTTGGAGCTTTTCTATAAGGTGATAATTGCTACGGCAGGCAGGGCTGGATTCTCCTCCTCGTCCTCCCCTGGGTTCGCACAAATTACTACCGTTGCTACACCCTTTCCTTTGTGGTTTAGGAGTGGGTTTCTTTGAACTTCCTGCTGAGATAGTTCTAGAGTCTCTTCTTTGATTCTGCGGTGCACTAGTCTGCGGAGCACCCAACATTCTGCGGTAGGATGTTGCATGTAGTTATGCAAATGGCAGAAGCGTGGGTCCCTTCGCTCTTCTTCTGTGGGCTCTTTAGAAACTTGATTAGGCTTAAAGACTCTGTCTGCTATCCACTTGTCTAGGAGCACATCTAACTCCTTTGGGGTACACGATATTGGTGGGGGAGTATCGTATTCCCTTCCGTCAGTTTTCCTTCTCCGTTCGCTAGTGGATACTGCCATAGCCTGTGAAGCATTTCTTAATCGAAACTTGGCTTCACCGACTGGGCAATCTTCTTAGCCTTTTGTAACAATTGCGCAAACTGGGAGATTTCTAAGTTTTCCAGGACTGCCCTGTACTCCCTGATCATATTTGTCATACATATTTCCATCAATGTTCTTTTTTCACAATGATCATAACAGTCGAGTGCTATGTCCCTGAATCTTTTGATATATTCCATCAAATCCTCACCATTTCTTTGCTTGGTTGCTTGTAGTGTTGCAAGCGTTATTGTTTCTTCTCCATGGAAGTATTTAGTGCAAAATACATCCACCATGTCATCCCAAGTTGGGATTGATCCTGGCTTTAAGCCGATGTACCAAGTGTATGCCCGGTCACATAGTGATTTGGAAAACTCCTGAAGACATAAGTCCTCGTCTGCTGCGTAAGGGCCAAGAGTATCAATAAATTTGCTCACGTACTCAATGACACTTCCCTTCCTGCCATCGTACTGCGCAAAGGCCCGTGGTTCATATCTCTCGGGGTACGGTTTGCTGAGTACCTGTAGTGGGTAAGGAGGTCTTCGTGCATAGAATCTCTTCTTAGGTGCTCTGGCTCTCTCTTGCTCCAGGAGGGCCGCCACCTCGGCCATAGTGATGAAACGTTGTTCCACATTTTGTGGGACACCTCCTGCTGGTGTCTCCTCTTTGTCTGCCGCATGCTCTGGGTCATGTTGGCTTCCTTTCTCCTTTGTTTTATCTATTTTCAGCTGACGGATTTCTTCCATCATTTGCTACTGTGAATGCTGCAAGGACTGCAACACCTCAATGAAGATGTTGGCATTGTCAGTGGGGACTCTCGGCTGTGGTTGGGGTTCAGCCCCCATTATGTTAACACCCTCCGTCTGGTTAGGTTGCTGTTATTGAGACAATGTTGGCCTAGATTCTGCCTGCGAGGGCACGACGCTCATGTTTCGCATCATCCTGGATCTTGGAGGCATTTGTTTGCGAGGGCTTCTATCCCTATCTGCTTCTCAACTCCCCAGTGGAGTCGCCAATTTAAATGTGGAGGGCCTTTTCATAATGTTGGGCTGGACTGCCTCCTGCCGTACTGGGCCCAAGTATTCTGAATTAGGGAGTTGAGACCGGTCCAACTGCAACTCACTTTGGTATGGCTTGTGCACAAACTATGCCTCGTTTGCCAAGAACATGCCCATGGCAGGCAGAGCTACTTCGGATGGGTTATAGCAAGCAGACATGATAATAATAAATAAATAAAGTACTTTTGCCTTTAGATAAAGTGAACAAATAATCCCCAATTAAAATGATAATCACAATAATAAGGAACGCCTTGTAAAGAAAATAGTGGGAATAAATGGGTGAGGCACAAGTTAGCAAAAGAAATGAAAGAGATTAATCTGATGTGCCGAGTTATGTCACAGGACCAAGACTAAAGAGGGAAAACCGTTTTTCCTCAATGCGAATAATCTCCTAGGGAAAATTCTATCGTGGAAATTAATCACTTTAAGGAAAATGGGTCTGAATGGCTTGTGCCCAAAAGAATCCTTAGCTTTTGGTAAAGAGCAAGACTGTTAGAGGGAGAGAGAGGACAACCTATTGGTGCATGTCTGCCATTCTATACTCCCCGTTTTCTATTCTTTCTAATTTTTCCTTTCTTTCTTTTCTTTTCCTTTTCTTTTTCAGTGTTTACTTATTTGTTGCGATTCTCTCCTAAAGGTTGCTATTACCGTGTTCGTAATTGTTTTTTTTTTTTTTTTTCCTGTGCATGGTAAAGGTCATTTATATAGTGCATGCCATTACCGGATTTTACCATTTTAGTCTTTAACAACATTTGTCTGGTTTGGGTGTCCTTGCTGACCACTTACTGGTTTGCCAGTCGCTCAGCCACCACCACTTACCTGTACTGGCTGTGCCATCAGACAAAGAAGACTATTTTGTTTGTTTGCTTGCCGTGGCACTCTTATCTGCTATGGTGTGGGTGCTCTCTCTCTCTTCCTATCCCTCATGGCATGCACCTAGTGATCCCAGCTCATCCTTGCTTCCTTTAGGTGGTATGTCATCCCAGCAGGACATTTCTCCCAAAAGAGCCTGAGCAAGAATCCTAAAATAGGTTTTCCCTTCTCCCTACCGCTAGACCATGCCCTCTTACTTCTGACCCATGACCTCACCACCTCCTATATTGGCTAGGTACAAGTTAGTGATGTCCAGGCCTTACATGTGCTTCACTTCCATGTATGTCCAAAATCTGTCTGCTGCTCATGCGTTTGCCGTGGTCTGGAGGCTTGTCTGCACATTCTGCCGCCCATCCTTGGCTTCTTATGGCGTGAGCCATTTTCTGGCTTCTCATTCTTTAGGGCCCGCTCCCTTCGGGGGCTGGGCTTTTGCTTGATTGTGGGCTTTTCCTCCTTCAGTCCATTCTCTTGCTCTTTTCTGTAATCTTTGCATTTCCTGCCGTACCACTCTGCTATTCCTACTGTGGTGTTATTTGACCCAAGCCTGCTGGGCCCTTTTGGACTTGTTGCTTATTTTTCTCTCAATGACTCAGTATAGTTATTTGGGCTTTTTGGTTACATTGCTTGCGAGCTCCTGTGTCCCATTTTTCCTTTTGGGCATCCTTAGCCCATTTACTTTCCTTGGGCATCCTCGGCCCTTTTTAATCCTATGTTCCCATGAGTTTTTACTAACTCCTTTGGGCTTTCCTGGCCCAATTACTTTATCATTCATCTTTGGGACTCATGGACTTTCCATCAACCCCTTACTTTATTTACTTTCATTACTTCGGGCCTGCTGTGGCCAATTCTCACTTTTCTACCTCACATACTGCCCATGGATTTGCTACTTCTCTATTTCCGGGCTCCTTTAGGCACGTTTGCTTCCTCAAGGCCCATTTGTTTATTTTATGGCCCTATGATCCATTATTCCTGCCACTTGAGCTTAATAGCTTTTCTATCCAATTACCAACTCATTTCCGCCCATGTTACTGGGCTTTTCCCTTCTACTAGGCTTCCTAAAATGAGCCATCAACAAAGTGTATATCTTACAGTGAAACCTTTTGCTTTGATTATGTACCCAGCGTCATTTACCAATCTGGCAGAAGAGCAAAATTCTAATTTTACAAATACAATTAGCTGTTGCTTGGTCAAAAACTTGGTATAGCTTATTTCTATCCCAGGTTCTACCATCTTCAAGTATTAAAGTCTTTGACCAAATTCAATTCTGGAGAAATATCTCCTCGAGGCTTTGGAATGAACCCATATAACAGAGTCATCCCTGACCATAGGTCATCCCAAATACAAGTCGATGAGTTTGATCCCACTAATAAGCAACTTCCCTTCTTTAAAGTTTCTTTGCTGCAAAATATTTTTCCACAGCCAATATAGCCAATTTTGGGTGAGGGAGCTTACATGAAGCTTTTTCCTCTAAGGTAGAATCAGTTTTCTATCTTATCTGAGTTTTGAACCAAATTCCAATTCAATTTTGTAATAAGGACTCTGTTGAAATCTTGCATTCTTCTTATGCACAAAACACCTTCTTTAGGCTTGCACAGTGATGACTAGCTTTTAAGTGGCAAGCACTTCTCATTTGAATTCTCACCCCAAAAGAAAGATCTACAAGCTGCATCAATTTTAATTAGTACACACCATTTTTGGGATCTCAAGGGACAATATCATGTATATATGAGTGGTTGTTGCCACAGACTTAATCAAAGTGAGACGACCAACTTGTGAAAGTACTTTGGCCTTCTAGATTTTTAGCATAAATTGATAATCAGAAAAGGAAAGTGTTTTATTGTTGTAGCTGTGAATGAAATATTCTTCTTCTCAGTAGACTGGAAGGCTGACTATAGCAGAATGCATGAGTTGACTTTTTGGTAGAGATAAAAATGGAGTTTGAGGGCAATAAATGATGGTAAAGGTTTTGTTGCATACAAGATTATGTGGCAGCAAAAAGAAAGCAACATGTATCCAAGATTCACATGCAATGCACATAACCAGGGACACTCGTTCTTTTCTTTTTTGCTGCCACATAATTCCTGTATGCAACAATTGTTATATATAAGTATGCAGCAAAATCTTTCTCATAAATAATATTAGGGCCAACTCAATAGTAATTTGTTCAAAGGTGAGAAAATAGACTTGACATGTAATTTGTGGTAAACTCTAGGTTGTGTTCATTCTAAATTTTTTTCAAAATATATCTAGGTTGTGTACATTTTATATTAGTTGAATCATTATATGTGATGTGTAGACAAATTTTTGGTTGAACTTATGTAGTTGATTTTTATTTATTTTTAGAATAATATGTATAAAAATTTCTTATAGAGATAGCAAATTTTGGAATACTATATTCTTCCTATTTGATTTTTTTCTCTCTTCATGATTGGGAAGAACATGAACATTCTGGGTTCTTCATTTTCTTCCCACAAAAAAATAATGAAAAGAAAAAAATTAATTTTATTTATTTATTTTATTAAAAAAATCAAAAGTTTAAATTTTTTTTTTATTATTTTTTCTGATGTGGCTTTTTTTATTATTAAAATATTGACATGACAATTTTTAGATACCAAATAATTTTTTTAATATTATAATAATGGTCACGTCAGCTTCATGCATGTCGTAGTGCATTCCGTTTACCATGTAGGCTATTTTTATCAGAGAGATAATGGTAGGGACCAAGACGTTTTGGAGACTAAAGTGGAAAAATGAAAAAGTAAGGACCAAAATGAAAATCTAGTGCAATGTAGTGACAAAAAATGCATTTATGCCTCATCCTTTTGGTGTATGTGTGTTTCCTTGCAAACACAACACCCAAAAGGTATGGAAGATTACAAATTTATCTCTTTGGATTTCTCCTCCCTAGGTTCAATGGTGATGGGTTAGGCCCCTTTGTAGGTTTGGGTTGCTAATAGCCTCCCAATCTAAGTTTTTATTATTATTTGAGACCGCTAGGTTCTTCGTTGGTTGGACCCCTTATGATGTGATCCCTTTCTGTTCTACCATGTTATTGTTAGGCTCTTTTGTTTGAAACATGACTTAAGCTAATTTTCCCAAATTTTAGTGTCTCATGGTTTTGGGTTTTATTGATTTGGGCCTCTGAGGCATAAGAAAAATGTTTTTTTGACTACTACATAATCTGGGCTGATATTTCCAAGTTCTTTTGACCCCTAACTTGGTTTTTAAGGTTTGGACCTTTTGAGGCCCAAGAAAAATGTTCACTTGACAACAGCATGACCTAGGCTTTATATTTGGGAATTTTGAGACCCAATTTAAAATAATAATAATAATAATAAATAAGGCATGAACAGGAATCCATTCCATAGGGATTTGCTTAGTTTAAATTATGAGATAAAATAAATTACACATCGGTTATCAATCACACTTTACAAACCCAATGGTTAGTGGTTAGGCTAATTTCTCCAAGTTTAATTGGAACATTACTTGGGTTTTTATGTTTGGGCCTTTTGAGGCACGAGTTAAAATAAAATTATTATAATAACAAATAAGGCCTAAACAAGAGCCGTTAGGGATTTCCTTAGTTTAAATTAGGGGATAAAATCTGTGGGTACCTAAGGCATGCTTGGCAACGTCCTCGGCGGGCCTTGGCATGCTCGGCAACGTCATCGGCATGCTTGGCAACGTCCTCGACATGCTTTGCAACATCCTTGGCCGACCTTGGCATGCTTTGCAACGTCCTAGGCGTCCCACATCGAAGAGAAATCCTCCCACTTTCTGCCTTATAAGCTGTGAAGCATAGGAGTAGTGTACCACTAGTTCTTTAAAGAACTAGTGGTACACTACTCCTATGCTTCACAGCTTATAAGGCAGAAAGTGGGAGGATTTCTCTTCGATGTGGGACGCCTAGGACGTTGCAAAGCATGCCAAGGTCGGCCAAGGACGTTGCAAAGCATGCCGAGGACGTTGCCAAGCATACCGAGGACGTTGCCGAGCATGCCAAGGTCGGCCGAGGACGTTGCCAAGCATGCCTTAGGTACCCACAAAATCAATTACACATTGATGACACCTAAGAAACCCAATGATTGGTAGCAACTTCCTAAAATGAATAAAAATCCATATACACCACCCTAGAATCACACACAATTCCAAAAAAAAAAAAAAATCATGCTCACATCACTAAGGCTTCAGAAATCGGATGTGGCCAAAATCTAGGTTCGAAAATTAGGTATTATTTAATTGTTGATTGCTTCAAACCCATGTCTATCTCATACCTCATTCTCTCTGTTTTTTTTTTTTTTTTTTTTCTCTACTTTTTTTTAGTAAATAATAATACTTGTAGGGACATGATTTAGTACCTAGACCCAAAAGGGGAAAGGGAATAAATCCAGAGAGCCCAATACAATGAATTTATAGAGAATGTGTTAGAAATCTAGGTTCTAATGAGTTTGGATAATAATCACAGTGAGCCAAGATGACAATATAGTAAAGATGAAGCAATTCTATATAAGGAAAATCGTCCATGGACCCAATTCGAGGAGGCTAATTATTCTGTTTATCTCCCTTAGGGACAAAATACAAATATTGTTCTTTAGTCTACAATGTTTTTCTCTCCTTTTCTTCCGATCCCCATCCTTTGGGTCCTTTCTCCATTTTATACTATCTTCCCCCTTTGTTTCTACCCTCCACGTGTAGATCAAACTGCAGGTATTCATCCTCGTCCCATCAACACCTTCCTGAAGTCTTTGGGAATAGCTATAAGGTTGAAAATTACTGCTCAGGTATCACTTCCTCATCAATATGGCCAGAGAGTTAACTACAGAGCATTCAATGCAGTGGTAGTAGCTTTCTCTTAGATATTTCATAGCTTTCCTTTGTCTTATGCTCTCACGATATATATCCTTACCAATAGAATCTCCCGGAACATTGCTTCTAGGGGGCAGACCACACCTTCTGACCTCTGACATACACAGCCGAGGAAGCATCTCTCCTCGATCCCCTTCTCGGACCATTGTAACTAAACCTCGTTCTCTGTTCATCAACGCTGATCTCTATAACAATGTCTACCCTGTCCTCAGACAATTGGGCATCCTCAGACCAGGCCCCCGACCCAGTATACACTATTAGGCCTATCCTTTCTACAATACTTATTAGAACACATACGAAAATAATAATAATGTTTTAAACTGGGTTTATAATATATTATATAACCAAAGTACAACTACAAAAAGGCAAACCCTTTTGTAGTTATAGACTGGAGTTTTTTTTCTCTACTTTATGTATAATTATGTATAATTTAATTGGTAATTGTTATTGTTATTGTTATTATTATTGTTATTGGTATTGTTGTTGTTGTTTTATTATTATTTTTGTAGTATAACTTAATTTGTGTGGATCTTTGTAGTACGATTTTTTATACCTTTCTAGAAGGTTGTTTTTACACACAAAAAAGGGATGGGATTGCACACATGACACATGTAAATAAGATGAATTTTTCAAAAAAATTAATAAAAAATCCAAATGGCATGAAAAAAAAAAAAAAAAAAAAAAAAAAACATATAATTTTACTTGTTGTTGAACTATTTCAACAAATCTTTATATGGGATATCAATTTCTTCTTAGAGAGAAAATTCAATTAAATTTCAAATTGGAATTCAATTAGAGTCTAATTTAAGTAACAATAAAGTCTTAACTTTTTTTTTTTTTTTGACAGAAATATATCAATTCAGCTGGATTTCAAGGGAGGTAGAATATTCCATTAGTATTTTAATAGCATTGATTGGAGCTATTTTTAGCGTGTTTGGGACTCTGAAGATATCAAGGAAGAAACTCTTGGTTTTATCCTTTTCTACTCTTACAGTTGTTTTATCTTGGGTCTCAAAGATAAAGTATGAATCAAAAATGGCCTATACTACAAAAGCTATCTTTGCTGAAATATATTTATTAATATTCCCGTCTTCAATTGGTATCCTTCCCTGGATAATTGCAAATGAAATGGGATATGAAGTGCGTAGTGTGTGTTGTGCGGTGTGTGCTAGTTGGCTATAGAAGAACATAAGGTCAATTTTTTTTTAATTCATAATTCCATATTTATTGTGGTCAATTACATTTTTTTTGTGCTAAATATAGGTGAATTAAATTATACCTATAAGGGAGAACTCGATGTATAAGAGAAATTTACTAGGCGAATCTTATGCGTCAAAGGGCAGAATATACATATTTGCCATTACATTGGTGTTTAATTGGTGCCTGCTCCTAATATAAAGTCTCTATTTCTCAAATTTCATGATATATATATATATATATATATATATATATAAAATCATGCATTGATATATCTTATTGTTATTTTTATTAAAATAAAATTTATTATTTATTGTTATTGTTATTGTTATTTTTATTGTTGTAATTACAAATAAGCTCATAATAATAAAAAACCTTTTTGTGATGTTTGAATAAACTATGCTTTCAAATCTTACCTTATTAGTTTTAAACCAGTTTTAATATCTTTCTTTGACACACGCACAAAAAAAAGTATAAATTTTAGGTTAAGAAAATATTACTTTACTTAGTCTCAATATGCTATTTAATGCAGTACTTTTTTATTTTCTTTTAAGGATTAATGTCATCCTGGTTACATGCTTGTGCTTGGTAATATCATTTTAATGTTACCTTTTTCAAGAAGTTAGTTCAAGTGATTGATTTGGATTGAACAAAATGGAAGGGGTTCACAACTAAAGGATAAGATAGGGAGCATTCGTGCCTTTCTCACAATAAAAATAGCTACATACTTATTATGGTACTTATATATATCTTAGGGTCCATCTAGATGGCAACTGCACCAGCTCCATCATTAATTAATGCTTTAGGTTCAACATTAGCATCTTCAATGACATCTTAGTTATATATTAGCAAAAGTATAAAACCCTTTGATATGTAATCCTTGTTTTCAAGAGAAAAATAGTCATGTGAACACTTTGATGTAATTCATCCTCAATTTTAGAACTTGCTCCAATCATATTCATACATAAAGAACAACATTTAGACTGAATGAAAATTTAATATGCAATAGGACTCAGAAGGCTAATTACAGAACTCATTCACAATATGTTATTTGCTAAAAAAAAATTTATACATTTTATATATTCATCAAGACAAGATTAACCACTGCATAAAGATGCAACAACTTGCTCTATGATTTGATTATACAATAGCAGCAATAAAAGGCAAAAACAATGTCATAGTCATGACTTATGACAAGTCTGTTCCATAGTCCATACTTCAACATTTTTTTTTCCTAGGGTCAAAACTCATTCTTGCATTCCCTAAGGCCAAAACTACAATTGACCAGTTGGAATCGAAAAAGAGTTATTAATTAGACATGGTGTAGGCGGGTTTGGCACAGCACAGTCAAAGAGCTCCTTGACTTATTATTTTCAATTGGGGGGAAATTGAAGAAAATGGTTTTATTTTCAATTGGAATCTGCTGAATAGGAAATTTTAGTTCAGATTTCACAAATTTCCCAATGTTAGTGCTCCAAAATTCCTAAATGAAAGAAAATCTCTCAAATAGGCCCAACATAAATAATAGAGAGAAAAAATGGTTACACCCACCATTCAAAAGCACAAAACCTATAGGGTAAAATTCAGGAAAAATGGTTACCTGAGAGTTTGGGGCAAATGTGGTGAAGATCGGCAGATAAAATTCAAGAAAGATGAAAAATGGTTACTATTTAAATGGTCAAGATTAAAAGCATTAGAATGTATAGTTCAGATTTAGATGGGTACCATATCCCCAAAATAAATGGGGGTACCGTAGAATGACCCATAAAGAATAACTGTATTAATCCTTAAAAAACATTGGAGCAATTAAAAATAAACAAAATGTTTAATGAGGAAGATTTTTGTGCGTATGAAGGATTTAGTTTCTTTCCCTGTAAGATTTTTGGGGGGTGATATTAAGGAAGATGAGAAAATGAAGGAGAGAGTCTCCCTCTGCCCAGCTCGTATGGATGAGAGGGAGAATTGGAATGTGTTTAATTTCAAGTGCGTTAGACTTTACAGACTTGGGTTCAGGTCTTAGTGGGTTGGTTTTCAAGAGTCTAATGTGTTGGTTGGTGAAGGAACCCACAGATGGGTTGGGTTTAAATGCTTTCTGTTGTTTGATGTGGACTTGGGTTTTTGCTTAATTTGAACTGAGCTTTAGATTTAAGTGCCATTTTGGCTCAATATTTTTGGATGAGTTGTGTTTGTATATTGATAATTTTTGGATGGCTAAGAATTAGGAACTTAAAACTTAGGCCGAGAATCTCAACAGCGCTATATAATTGAGCCTGATGCTCTCTTCAGGCCGTGATACATGCTTTAGAGGATCATAAATTGGAGCCAGGTTGGGAAACAGTAAGCATGATTTTGTGTGTGATATCTAGTCTATCTTGAAGACCTAAAAGAGATAAACCTATTTTGTTTAGGATAAGTCCAGTACCACAATCACTTCTACAACTTTGTCACAACCTGTTCACGTGACGACTTGTAAGTAATGAAATTGTAGACCCACATTGTCCTACTAAAGTTATGAAAATTGTTATGATAGTAGACTTACTCATTTGTTTAAGTTCTTAATAAATGTTATAATACGACAGCCCATCATTGCCGTAAATGGGCTCTAGTTTGATGTTTCTAATTTTCATGTTCTTTTATAGTTTTATTACTCCCTACCAACTTTCCTTGGGAGGTTTCTCATTCTCTAATGTATAATATTAATTTTGCTGATTAATGAAAGCTTCATTTAAATAAAATAAAAAAGGACTAGGAACTTTTTTTTTTTTTTTTTGCTAAATAAAAGACTAGGAACTTAAACTTAGGTTGGTAACGCTACAGGATTTCCATTTGTAATCTTGTAACTTAATCTGGATATTTGTACGGATCTATTTGGATGTCACTTATTTGCTAAAAACTGAAAATACTGTAACAAAATAATTTTTAAAGGTGTGAATAGTGCTGTGAGACCCAAATTTACCTAGAAATCTGGGTTTTGCTGAGTTTGGTAGTCCCATGAACAGTGCCGTGGGACCCCAAAAAAAGGCAAAAAGCAACTGAAATATAATTTTAGTGCTAGGCAAACACACGCTAAGTGTGTTTGGGAACCAATTAAAAATTAAAATTATTTTACTATTCAACTTATTTTTGCTACCATTCATGAGCTCCACTGCACTTTTTGGTACTATTTATGAGCCTCACTATACTATTTCAACTAACTTTTACATTTATCTACCGTACTTTCAACAATAAGTTTTCAGTTTCAGCAAAATAAGTAGTATCCAAACACAACCTTAGTCATGCATTTCTAATCTTTTAACCTGTGGAAGGGCATGGGCAATTTCCCTCACACTGAGAAGTACCATAAGTGAAGAGATCTTGCAATTAAGCTTTCCGAGCGATGGTGATGGAATGGATGGAAAACTTCTTTATCAGCTTGTCATCTTAAACGTTGATCTTTTATTGATTAAACTATTCTATTATATCTTGTGCCGGTTCCTGCTTGACACTGTTGACGGTCTTTAGATTCATTAAATACGGGTGGATGTTCCATATGAGAAATTAAATTTCTTTTAAAAATTTTAGTTGTCTGTTGCCTGAGGTGTTACGTCTTCTACCATTTAGCTTCCAGATTCTGTCAAATATGCAGAGTTCTGTCCAATTGGAATTGATAGATACGTGAAATTTTCTGTTAGTTTCATCATTACGGGACTTCACTTTTTTATTTTTTGCTTGTTGTAGGAATATGTGGCTGGCAACAACAAACAGCCACCAGCCTAGTTATGCCGACAACCAAGTTTAAATTTAGAATAGAGTTTTAGCAGTGGCTTCTTAAAATTTGATCATTATTGTTTATGATGCCCCACCCTTTTGCATTGGATACAACATTTATTGTTCATGATGCATATTTCAATATCATATTCATGCATTCTTCATTTTGTGGCTACAACTTTCACATCTATTCTTTTGTTGAAACCTTTATATTTGGAATGCAGGCATTGTGTGGTTTGCAAATAACCTTATTGTTTTCTTTTCTGAACTTCAATTCAAATGGATGGTGATAAAATTGTTAGATTGACTAGGATATCTTACTTCATACTTTTTTAAACACAAATGCACATATAGAATTGCTTGTTTAGCATTTATTAGTTTTTATGTACAATTTTTTAAAACCTCACTTTTTCTTACTTTTTCAAAGTACAAGTATATTTTAGCACACATAACAGAAGCCTTTTGCATTGGATACAACATTTATTGTTCATGATGCATATTTCAATATCATATTCATGCATTCTTCATTTTGTGGCTACAACTTTCACAGAAAATTATCTATTCTATTTTAGAAACCTATATGTTTGGAATGCAGGCATCATGTGGTTTGAAAATAATCTTATTGTTTTCTTTTCCGAATTTCATTTCAAATGGTTGATGATAAAATTGTTAAGTTGACTAGGATATCTTACTTCATACTTTTTTAGACACAAATGCATACGTAGAATTGCTTGATTAGCCGTTATTTTCTGTCTTTGTAGGTCATCTTTTCACGGGAGAGGCTTAAATAGATTCTGGTCTAATATTGGAGGATACAAAGGTCCATTGCTAATGTTGGTGTCTGCAAGTAAAGAAGATGCTCATGGGGGTAGCACCAATGTTAAAAAATGGATCATTGGTGCACTTACAGAGAATGGTTTTGAAAATAAGGATCTGTTCTATGGAAGCTCAGGAAGTCTATATGCTGTAAGTCCTGTCTTCCATGTGTTTCCGTCTGCTGGTATATAACATAGGTCCATTTCCTTTCTAGTATTTTGCCAGAAAAATTGAGCAAGTCCAGTGACATATGTAATCATTGACAGGGAAAGAAAAGAACTTTGTGTATAGCCACTTGCATCCTACTGGTAAAGTATATGAACGACAGCATAAGCCTGTCGGAATTGCATTTGGAGGAACTATGGGAAATGAGAGAGTCTTTGTCAATGAAGATTTTGCTAGCTAGAGTTACTATTCGCCATCATGTCACTGACAAAACTTACCAACCTGGTTCCCTCTTCCCAGATCAGGTACAATTGTAAGGTTTGAAAGTTTTGAGACCAATATTTCAATGGATTCAAATGCTGGTTTTTAAGTTATTACAGAAAAAGCTCTGGATCTAAAATTGTTAAGTTTTGTCTGTTATTTCTCACATTTTAATATATATATATATATATATATATATATATATATATATATATTTATATATATATGAAGAATTGTTTTAGTTTTTCATATGTCATTTACGTTATTTACCCTAGACGTGGCAAAACGGGCGGGACGGGTTGGGTTCAGGTCAAGTCAATCGGGTTTGTAGGTCAATCGGGTTTTAATGGTTGTCTTGACAGCCTTGTGTAACGTGTTGTCTTGTCTCATGTCAAGCACTGAAGCTTAGCTCTTATTGGTTGTGATGAAGCTCAAATGGTCATTCTCTCATGCCATGTCTTAACAACAGTTTTAATTGTTTATAACTTTATATCTATAATATATTGATTATTAGTTTTGGTACTTTGTGCTTAATGCACCTACTATCAGGACGTAATTTAAATATTTTTTTAGCGAATTTTTTTTAACGGGTTGGGTCACGAGTCAACCCTTTTTTGCTTCGGATCAAAAAAATCGGTTTTGGGTCAGAAAATTCTGACCCGTATTGCCATGTCTAATTTACCCTATGTCTGACTTAAATACTGTTTTCCCCTCCATTTCAACTTGTATTGATGTTTCAAGAAAATAGACTACTTAATGTAATTAGTTTTGATCTCTGATCTGATATTTTCTTTCTTGACTTATAAGATAAAACTAAAAGTATCCATCATGCATATTATAAAGGTTACATTGGAATTCACTAAGAAATGTGGTCTCCAATACTATGCAATCTATGCATTGGCAAGACCATCTTATACCCCAGACAAAGCTTCACTGTGTATTTACAAATGTGAATTAATGTATTTCAGGGGTTCCTACCTGTTGAAGCTTTGATTTCGGAAATTGAAGTTTGGGGATTAGGTGGGAAAGCAGCTAAGGAAGTGCAGTGTTCATACAAGAAGAGAGAGGAGCTTTTCACAGAGCAAAGACGAAAGGTAACCTGCCTAGATCAGATTAAGGCATCTTGTATGCTTTTGAATTTTGCATTTGGAAGTTACTTATAGATGACATAAATCTTATGTTTATTCGCTCCTCTTGCAGGTTAACTTGAAAACATTTGGAAGTTGGGATGAATCGCCCAAAAAGATGATGATGGACATGATCTCTGATCCCAACGCAGTTCGGCGAGAAGATCGTTAAGACTGTATAGATTTAAGATAGTACAAATTCCATATTATACTTCAGCTGCTCAGGTGTATTAGTATTTAGAAAGTGTAAATTATGCAAATGACTCTTTGAGAGTCTTGTTAGGCTGGGAAGTTGCTGTAAAGAAAACTAGAGAAGCGTAAAAGTGACCAAACATTTGAAGTTTTTCTACATATAGCAATCTTCTCGATACATGTCTACCGGTGCAACTATGTTGTATTGTGCTTATATCAATCGGCCTTGTACAGCTAAATAGAATTTTAGGAAACAAATAGCTATTATTTATCATGTTGGAAGACCAAGGTAGCTCCATGGCAGAGTAGAAACGGCTAACAATAACAACCAAGAAACCACGTAGTACTCTTTTGTAAACGAGGGTAGATAATATTGGCAAGTTCACACAGTTTTTGAACTCATGAATTCACCTTCAGCCTTTTATTACGAGAGAAAAAAATTGCCATTAAAATGGGCTCATTTGCATTGGGTGGTTCATGTCGCATAATCTACATAGGACTCGAATTGGCCGTGTTAAATGTAGGTCTCAGTCCAGGCTTAAAGATCTGCTTAAGGCAAAGTGATATTTGGACTCTTGTTCAGTATGGCCATCAACTTGTATCAATTCTAAATCAAGTTTCTTGTATTTGAGGGGCAAAAAGAAACATATTTTTGGCACGAGAGACACCGAGAAATTATTCACCCTTCTAGGACAATCACCACGTTAGCAATACTTAGTAATTCTCTCACTCAAAATTATTATGTCATGAGTGACAATTTATTCACTCTACTAGGAGACCCACATCAACAATACCTAGTAGTCTTTCCATTCAATAAAATTGTGACTACGTGTGACAATTTATTGAGTCAAATCCTAGTCACCATCCCAATTATAAGGATTTTTTTTTTTTTTTTTGAAAATGTATGATTAGGATTGACTCAACAAACTGTCACACATAGTACAATATTATTGAGTGGAAGAATTACTAAACATTATTGTTATGGTCGAATAATTTCTCAAAACACACCAGCTACAAAACTTATTCGTAAGAATTAATTTAGAACTTGAAACCAACAACAATATAACACGTTCAAGACACTATTTCACTACCATCAGGAACAACCGCCAAACAATAAAAACTTTTCTATACAGTAACAACTGTACTTTTCTATATAGTTCTGGTGTACTAGAATTTTATCCCTTTTTGTAAGGAAATATTTTACTTTTATTATGCGATAGTAGAAGGGATTAGGGAGTTAAAATAAAAACTTCCTCTCAACTCAACTGGAAAGAGACGCAAATTCCTTGCTTGGTTGATACTTGGGGGATGGCTATGCCAAAGTAGCGTATATGGAAGAGATTATATATTTTCGCAAAGATGTTAGAGCTCGCATTTTTCTTTCTTTCTTTCTTTCTTTCTTTTTGCTAAACCAACAATTTTATTTATTTTTTAAATGAAAAATTGAGTGACTCACATTACAATAACAAGGCTTTAAATAGTTTTTTTTTTTTTTTTTTTTTTTATAAATTTTAATTACAACAACTAAAAAAGCTATTTTATTACAAAAACCATTGATTGGGCCTGGACAACCACACAATCTCACTCACCCTCCACGCTCATCACCTTGGGAGAACCAGCTTAATATTGCAAGCCATCCCAAAGGCAAAGTATTGGTCCTTCGCTACCTTGTGTCAATATATAAATTCAAATTGGTGCATGCGAAATGCAGACTAGCTTTTCTTTGTTATCTAGTATAGGCATTTTTCAAGTAAGAACTTTTAATATGCCCATATCGAGCCCTTATTATGCACATAACTCTTTCTTTTATGACCATAATAAAAGGATGAATCAAAGGAGCAAAAGACTTCCAAACATCCACAACTCATACAGCGAGGATTCAATTAAATCACAGTGATTCACCCGATGCATCCACGATGAAGCAGAACAAACATGCTAGCAGCACAATCCATAAGAATGGTTCAACATCATGTCTGACATGGCATTTTCTTTCCAAAAATGAAATGTTCTGTGAAGCAAAATCTGACTACCCACCATCCATAATGATCCCAAGCTATATGTATATCAGATAAGATACATTTACTGCTTCTTCTCTTCTGCTTTCCTCGGCTGCAAAAAGGGCACATTTGTAGCATTAGAAGATATAATTAATTATTAAAGTTCTTGCAAGCCGTGAGCAGAAACAGCATCCAGTCTCATGAATTACCAAATGTGAATTCTAACTTACCCACAAACATAGCATGCACACAACAACAAGAGAAAACAAAGGTCTACCCTATGCTATATACATATGCTGCAGATGCAATTCTCGCCACAGTACCACCAATAAGAATTCACATAGCCACACAACAAAGCAGAATATAGACCAAGTTATCTCCAACATAGAAGTATGCACTTTCTGCTTATTCAAAGGATTATGGTTTTGCCATTCAAGAAGCATCCAGCACAGCCCTTAGCCTTCAGTTAACAGTGATTCTAATTTCTAACATCCACAAAAGATAGCAACTTGTAAAGGATTACATAATTTCTATAATCATCAGAAGATTTTGTAGAGGATTACATACTTTCTACAATCATCAGAAGATATGATAAATGAGAAGATTGCAATCATTTGATGTGAGAGATTTTTCTTCATCCAGAGGCAGAACATAATTATAATTGACATTAAATTCAAACACAACTCCTTCCTTCCTCTTTAACCTAGATAGAAGTTTACCCAGGATACAGACAGGAAAAGACATGCAATGCACAGACTAAACCTCTCACATAATACGATATTTAAAAAGCACAACACCGACTATTTGTAGGATACTTAGAGTCGAATGGCATAACAAACATGTGAGGACATGATGACCATCAACAACAGTTTTGGACATTTACCAGAAGAATACATAAGCAGAGCAATGAGGGTATTATGCATTTTTGACACCACAACCCATACATGGTTGTTATTCTCCTAATCCATTTTACTACCTACTGTCCTCCTGCATTCAAACAAACACTACATATAAAAACATACATATTTGACAACATAAATTTAAAATGATACGCATATCTAACCAAGCCCTCAAGCCTTGATTTTGGGAGTTGGCCATGTCCAACACCCTATGATCATCTCTATACACAATTTTTGAGAAATTATATAAAAAGGAGGATTCAACTTGGCTCTGAAAAGAACAAAGTCTAACAGTTGAATGCGAAACCCATCAGGGTTATTCTGATAACAGACTTTGAAAGATTATTCTGATATGAATCAATCTTAGTATTAGTTACATCTGCCTAGAAAGATTATCAGCAGGTTAATTGAAAGTCTTCAATTCTATAGTTTGATTGATCCAATAGTACTGTTCTTAATCATTACTGAATGATGTAAAGGAAACAAATGTGACCCATGGGCATTTAGAGGTTTAGTTAAACAAAACTAATATGCACATTTTCCCTCTTAAGAGAAAAAGTAGTTGCTTTTTCCCATGTAAAAGCAGGGATCACTCCCTGGCTATTGTACAACTGCCTAGAAATTTTATTTTGAAGATTAATTGGAACTTTTGAATGTCAATGTTTGATCACTCCCTTATAATCTTTATTGCTATTGGACAGTATAAGGAAATAATGGGCAATCAAGAGATAAGGGGAAATATTAGGTGTGAATTCCCAACAAATTTTTGATATCAGTGAAAAAATAAATAAAAAGATAGAAATCCCATTTAAAGATGCCAGGAAGTCCTTGGCCATTTAAATCATTTTCTTCGTAGAAGACCATAAAGTAAAAAGCTAAAAATTAAGCAAGCATCTCAACACAGCTATAGAATTAAATGGAAAAGCAAACATAAAACACTTACTAGCTCTCTTTACTGATAAAACCTTATCTTGATGTAACTAATAATAACTTTTGTTATTGTACTTTATAGCAACTTAGTGGTATTTTACTGTATGGCACAATTCTACCAATCAAGCAATAGGTACCAGATACTCTGAAAGTGACATATGCAGCCAATGATATTTTCCCTAAGTGTTGTAATG
Source organism: Quercus tomentella (assembly GCA_028535165.1). NCBI lineage: Eukaryota > Viridiplantae > Streptophyta > Magnoliopsida > Fagales > Fagaceae > Quercus > Quercus tomentella. Next base: position 6,648,170 of record JAPQVY010000089.1, read on the forward strand.
TGCTAAGCATTACATTTTACTTATATGCTTAGGTTTCTTGGTTTTTGGTTTCTTATGGCTGTTTGATCACAATCCACACACGTGTTAGTTGCAATTTTCAATTCTAATCCTCTGCCACTGTGGGTAGAACCCTATGATCCTTGCCTTATTTTATCAGCTTAGTTGCACACTTTCACAATGCTCTATATTGCTTACTTTTGACTATCTAGAAAAGGAAAGAAAACAATTTTGTGTTCAAGGAGAGTACACCAAAAAGAACAAAAAAAAAAAAGGACTTCTATTACATAAAAATCTGTGCGCTTCTCATTCAAACTCTCACAATTTATTTCAGGGACATAGAGTATATTTCCATTATTATAGTTGTTTAGAAAACTAGCCCCCATATAGATTTGATTCATTATATTTCCACAATTTACTTAAGCAATGACTTCTTCATCAAATTGTAACACGAACTCAGGTCAACATGACCAGTTCATGCAATGGTTAATGATATGTTAATCCTAAGTAAACAAGATTAACCAGCATCCTATCAATAATACTAATGTTGTACTCTCCAAAACATTTGGGATCTCGCATTTTTATTGCCTTCTTATTAGAATGATGAAATTGCTACAATTTCGTAATCACTTAGAGCTTTTTATTAATGTATTTTAGTCTACCACACGAGCTTGTGATTATTTAACAAACAAAATTAATGCACACTAACTATTCGACGAAATGCCTCAACCAAAACCCACATCAAAAACCCAGAAACGAAACACAACCCATTAATCGGAAAACACAATAACGCACCTTGGTGCCAGGCGCGTGCTGGCGGAGCTCCTCTTCGGGGACAAAAACAGGCCAAGCCTCACCAGCTTCACGGAACATTTGCTCGGTCTCGAGGAACTGACCCTTATCGAGAATCATAGTCCTTATGGTCTGGGCAGGTGTGGATGTGGCGTCGTAAACCTCTTCGACTCCGTTGACGAAAGTGACGGTGATTTGGGGAAGGTGGTCGTCGGTTCGGCGTTTGACTTGGATTTGACAAGCAGGGTTGGACTCTTTGGCCTTGGAAGCGTTGCACTGTGCCAAGAATTCCATGCACGAGGCTGTACGTGGGTCCAAGGCATTGAACTCGATCCGAACCCTTGATAGGAACTTCAGCATTCTTACTCAACACTCACACTCTCCCCTGCGAAAGTAAAAGATTCTTAGAGCATTCAAAGTGGAAAATTGTGTCCTATCCTATTTTAGGAACTCAAAAGGCTACTTTATCAATTATACCGTACCATTTTACAACACACTACACGGACCCAAATCACTGCTACACCACCAGCCACCCCAGCAAATCACAACAACAATCCCAAAACAAAAAATTGAAGAAAAACCCACCATCAATCCATGCCGATTGCCACCACCACCAAACCCAGAAACCATAGCAAGAAACGACCCCCATAAAAACCACCAAGAGGAAAAAAAAAAAAAAAATTCGAAGAAACCCACACGCTGATAAATCTCATAACAAACATATGTTTTCAACTGGATCGCACAGATCCGAGAGTAAAAGTAGTATCATCACCATACAGACACATCAAGCACCATTAGCGAAATCAGATTCCGTTTTCGAAGAAAAACTACATGCATGCAGAACTAAAATACAACAGGTCCGAATGAATTTCACAACAAAACCTTCAGATCACAACAACAACAAAAAAAACCTTCAAATCGAACCTAGAAATGAAGCTGAAATCGTATCGAAATCGAAGGAAATTCAGAAAACTTTTTTCAGAGGAAAATGAATCAAAAAGCAAGCAAGCATTCACGATTGTTCGAAGAAAGAGAGAGAGAAACGAGGCTTTTGGAATCTTATTCTTACCTTCGTAGAGAGAGAGAGAGACTGACTATGTCACTTGAAAGTGAACTATGGTTAAATCATATGGATAGTATAATATTTACAGATAAACTGTAACTTTTTTTTTATTTATTTAAATTTTATTTAAGAAGAAGGTCAAATCATCAAATGTAACCTAAATCACTTGTAAATGAAGTATATAATATTTGTTTCTCAAAAAAAAAAAAAAAAAAAAGTTCAATATTTTGAGTTTGGTTACTGAAAAATTCTAATGACTTATGATCAGGACTAAAAGGTCAGTTGAATTCTTTTTTAAGTATAGTTTTATTTTTAATCAATTTATATTTTAAGCAAAATTCGTCAAGATAAAGACAAATTAATCCAAACACATTAGAAATGAGTTTGGGACTTTCTCTCTCTTTCTCAAATTATCCTAAATAAATAATAAATAACATAAAAAAAACATAGTAGTTTCTTCCACCTTCTTATTTCATCATCAACCATGGCAAAAACTCACTATTAATGTGATAATGACTAATTAAAAATCACATAAAAGTTTAAATTATATTTAATTATATTCACTACTTTTTTATATTGAGAACTTCTTTTTAAGATTGTGGGGTCAAAAACACAAATTAGCAAGAACATGGCTTGCTTTCTTGATGCGCACAACTAATTTGTTATTAGAAAAGGATATAATTCCACAATGGAAAGATTAGACAAATAATTGAAGGCAAAGAAGGAATAAATAAACACTTTGATTGATGGAAAATCGGTTTTTCAAGGTACAAATGAAGATTCTAAGGAAGAAAACAAGTTTTTTTTTTTTTTTTCTCTCTCACTATTCTCTTTCTCTTGTTCTTCCTCCTTAATTTTTTCTAAATCCTCTTCCCTGTGGGCATTCTCTTCCTTTATCATCCCCGGTCCCTACCTTTTTTAGTTGTGTTCTTCTTTATTGGATTTAAAGGATACTTGTCCCATCAAATACATTTTTTGTCATTTCTTAATCATGAAAGTTGACTTTTAGGGGTGTATTAACTATTTAGACTAGTCATTATGCATTTAATGAGGCTAACATTAGGTATGAATAACTTATTAATGTGGAGATGACTATTACATTAGGTTCTGCATCATCTTCCTTGCATTCCTTGGGGATGGGAAACGGGATGGAGTCCTTAGTGAATGGCTTGCGCTCCTCAGCTAGGTTACTACAACTCGAGATAAGCCTGTTTCTCAGATTACCTTGGTAGCTAATCCATATGGCCCCGTTTTCTCTAAGACTTAAGCCATTCTATATTTGCATCTGGACCGAGTTTTTACCTTGAGAATATCTCTTCGACCTAAGGTCCATGGGGCAACTTCAATTCAACCCCCCCCCCCCCCCCACCCCCTACAGAGATAATTACAATATGTTGCCACTCTTGTAACTTGAACTATTTTCCTCCATAAACCTCCAAAGCACTATATGCATAGGAAAATGTCAATTATTACCGTTATAAGCTCTTGTCTTATTTTTTATTTATTTGAGAAACACACACACACACACACACACACACATATATATATATAGGGGAAGGGGGATAAAATAAGGGAATACACTCACATGCCAACAAAGCTCTTGTCTTATTGAGAATTAAATAATTGTAATAATTTTATCAAATTATTCATTTAATTTTGTGAAACAAGTAAAAAATGTTGTCTAAAACCAAATGAGTTATTAAACAATCATTTATGACATTATCCAAGTCTTTACAAAAGAAAAATTAATAGTAATTTCAATTTTAAAATTATATTAAATTTCAAATTACTTCCTTTAAATCTCTTTAATATATATATATATATATATTTTTTTTTTCATTTTAATTCATTAATTTACTTTTGTCTTAAATACAATCCGCTTGTTCATTTCTGTCCAAAATAGCCATTAAACTATATATGTTTCTGTAAGAACTAAAAATGTGTTGGTCCCAAAACTGGATTGGGCTCAAACGCTAACGGCCCAAACAATAAATTTGTAGAGCGTGGGTAGAAGAACTAGATTTATCCTCACAGAAAATCGATTGGACTTAACTATTCAAGATGGTTCGATGCAAAATAAGATTATCAAATTTTTTGTCCTCGAAGCCAAACTAAATTGCCTGTTTCATGTGGTTCTTTTCAAGACAGAAATTGTACAGTTCTCCCCCCTTTTTTTCTGGGTATTCTTCCAGGTTATATATTTGTAATCTTGGTGCCATCCTTACCACACACGTGTAGGTTAGATTCGGGGGACTCCTTCCTGTCCCATCCAGCACCTCCTAGAACCGTCAACCAGTAGCTGTAAAGCTGCTTGATCATTGTTCAGGCATCACTTCCACATTAATGCGGCCAGAGAGTTGGTTGGAAGGCATTTAATGTGGAGGTAGTAGCCTTTATAGATATTTGTCTACCTCTCTTATCTTACCCCTGGCCCAATATCCCGTCCTTTGCTGTGGTGTAACTCTGAAACAAGTCCATGATGATATAGTGCTCAGATTTACCTCGGACGCAAGTTTCCGAGAAGACTTTTATCCTCGGACGCTTATTGGACCCATCTCATATTGTTTCTATTCCTCTCCTAACTTTATTCTCTTCATAGCCGAATTTGGGCCTCCTCGGATGGTCTAACATCCTCGGATTGAGTTTTGGGCCCAGCTAGCATGGCCTTAATAGTACCTCCTGATTAATTGTCCCCCACAGTTTCCAAATAGCAAAACTACTTCATTTTATAGGCCCCTTTTTTTTTGGAGTGAATATTTTTATGGGTCAAAATGTTACATTAGAAACAGATGTGAGTTAAAAGGACTTAAAAAAAACCATATTGATGAAAATGAATACATGTCAAAATTAGATGGTGTATGTTGTAATTTAGCTTAAATTAAAATGAAAAAAAAAAAACAAAAAAGAAAAAAAAAAAGAGAGTAAAAGGACTAAAGCAAAACGACAGCGTTTCACAGGGTTCTAATCCTCCATATAAACCGAACTTCTTCAGCTACATGTTTTTTATAGGTTACATTTTCAAACCAATTTGGCGCGGGAGAAAATCTCAATTCACATTCGCAGTCAAATTCTTCGGAACAAAATGGACGACCACGATTTGGAATTGGAGAAAACTCGGTTGATAAGCTTGGCTCTTGATTTTGGGTTCGATGAAGAATCAGCAAAGAAGTGCTTGGATCGTATGGTTCAACTCTATGGTATATACCCATTTCTACACCCAAAAAAACCCACAAACTTTAAAACCCCATTCTCCATAAATGTTTGTACTTTATGTGATTTTACGTGTGTATGTGTTAGTGGCCTCAACTTACGAAATGGGTTTTGGGTTTTTATTTATTTTTTGTTTGTTTTTTTAGTTTTGTTCTTGTTTACAAACATAAATGTGTGTACTTTAAGTGATTTTATGGGTGTATGTGTTAGTGACTTGAAATTATGAACTGTGTTTTGGGTTTTTAATTTTTAATTTAATTTTTTTGATTTTGTTTTTGTTATGTTGATTTCTTTTGGGGATTTGTAACAGTGGGTGTTTGTGTTAGAATAGTGGTTTAATGATTAAAATCACAACTGTTTAAGCTTTTGGGACAAACCTTAGTTTATTATGCCATAAAAGTAGGTGTCTTTGAGCTCAAAACCTGTCTCAACTGTACCTCACATTTAAAAAATTTTAAAATTTATGTGCTGGACTCACTTATTATGGCAAAGTTTGAACCCACAAGTGAGGGGAGGTGTTACAGTAATGGTTAAATGATGTAATTTTACTTTTTCCTAATAGCTTAAACTTTTGAGACAAGTGGTAGGATGGAATGGGTGTCAATTGAAATGGGTTTGTTGGGTTTGTGTGTTTGTTATTTCAGTGTGTTGCAAAGTAATTATGGTACTTAGAAAGAAGAAATTTGTATTTGGATTTTTGTGTTGTTGTATGCTGGTGTTTTAAGCTGTTTTACTGAAATGTGATCGTATTTGAGGTTGTGATTGGATTGAATTTATGTATGCAAGGAGTTCTGTGTGTGAGTGATGTGGGTAGTATTGAGTTTTGTAGACGATATCCATGTTTGACAGTATGTGTATTGTACAAACTAAATTCTTATTTTATTTGGTTGTGATTGGTGCAGTTGGTTGTTTGGTCCTCTATTCAGCTGTAGGTATTGATGTTTTCGTAATCATTTACCTTTTCATTTAATGCTAAATGTTGTTTAGGTGAAGATGGCCGTGATTTTATCACTGTGGAGCACTGTGGTGATGATTTCCTTGCAGCCTTAGCTGAATCGATGCAAGACACTGAGGAATGGGACGATTTACAAGCCATTGAGTCAGAAGCTTGTGGAACTTTGAATAACTTGTTTGACAAAGATGTTCTCAATAGTCATGAAGTGGATAATGACGGCAATGGAAGAAACTACATCAATGTTATAGATGATTCACCTGAAAAGCATCCAAATTTTATGGAGTTGGATTCTTCGAGTGACAGTGAAGACTTAGACTTTGGAATTCGAAAGGAAAAAAATGTCAAATCTACCCCTTCTTTTACTGATTGGAGCAGTCCTGTTCTCAACGAAGGTTCAAGTAAAACTTCTTCAAAATCTGTGGTATGTATTTTAGCCCCAAAGGTTTTATTCTCATCTTATTTCCACTGCAGCTCTGAGGCCTGCTAATTGTTGTGCATATGCTGCACTTGCCTCTTAATTTCCTGGTAGTTATCTTCAGTAGTTATAGTTTTAGCAATTGTCTATTTCTGCAAATTATTGAAGGAAACAAGCTGATGTAAATGATTGCATGTTGCAGTTAGCATAAAATACCTTTCTTTTCAGACACTGAAGTAGTTTGTCTGTTGAAGGATTGTAGGAGCAGCATCACTCAAGGTTCAATCCCATCAGTTTCTCATAAAAAACATTGCTCCCGAACATCAAAAGTGGAACATGAGACTCTCAGTTACGAAGTATTACAGGCTTTGGATGATTTTGAATTGGCAAATGTCGTAATATTTGGTAACAGGACATTCCGCCCATTGCAGCATCAGGCTTGTAAAGCAGCTGTAGCAAAGAGAGATTGCTTTATTCTTATGCCTACTGGAGGTGGTAAAAGTCTATGTTACCAGGTCATGTCCTTTTCCTCAAATTTTGGAATGTCTGTCCTGTATGTTCTCATGGATTAACAGTAAATCAACAACATGGCTAAAATTTATCGAGATATAGCTTCTACAGCTAATCTTGATGACATTTTCCATTTTTCTTTTCTAACATTGCAATTGTTGATCAGATATATAATAGCCTAGTCTTTTACTAATGCCATAAAATTAGAGGTCTTCTGCCAAAACTTCCTCCTGTCCTTAAATTTTTGTGGCTGTTGGGGAACCTAAAATTTGGTGTATTATTTCTTGTTGGCCTACAATAGATACTAATTCTACTGCTATGAACCTTGGCCTTTTTTCTTTTGCTAGAGTTTATTTAAGTCTAATCTAAAGCTCTGACAGTTGGTTAAGCTGTTTCTGTTCAAATTTATTTCCAGATTTTAGTGGCCCTTTAAACCATGAATCTAGTTTGGAGATGAAATCATTCTAGGAGATTTAGAATTAGATAATTTTCTTTTTGCTTAATTTTTTTCCGTTCATTTTATTTGTGATGTTGGCCCAAATAAAATTGGCAGACAATGAAATGATTTCCAAGATAGTCTGTAGTTGTTACTTATGTTAATGAAACCCAGTTCACTATCAAATTTCTTTCACCAAAGGGTTCATTAAGATGTGAAATGTACAGAAATCCCTTCATCCTGTTGGGGATTTTAGCTGTCAGTGGTAAATGCCCCTGGCTGACCAGGCAATTGGTTTTGGCGGGTGGTCAATTGCCCATAGGTTTTACTCACTAGAGGCGAGTCCAAAGGGCTCTTCTTTAGAAAGATTCCCTATGTTATCAAAAGTATATATATACACTTTTAAAACCTGATGTCCATGATGTATCACATTCATAGGGAATAGCAACCAGGGCTCCTGCTGTCAGGGCTATATAAATATAATCTTCTAAAATTTTGCTAGGTTGAGTTGTTTCTGATCTGGACTTATAGTGGCCCTAAAAACCCTAACAGATAGTCTATTTGACATTTTATCAGATATCTATTCTCCTGAACATTGAGCAGTAATATGAATATCTGACCTTTGTTTGAGTAGTTGAATGTGTAAAGCTATCAACTTAATTTTTACATTATTGTGACTGCATGTTTTGTACAGCTTCCAGCAACTCTGCAACCAGGTGTTACGGTTGTTGTTTCTCCCTTACTTTCCCTCATTCAGGATCAAATAATTACTCTGAACCTCAAGTATGGAATACCAGCAACTTTTTTAAATTCTCAACAAACTGCTTCCCAAGCAGCAGCTGTCCTCCAAGAGCTAAGGCAAGGTTCATTTCTTCTTTGTACTCATGTCTATTATAAGAAGTATAATCATGCCAATGAGCTCTAGCTCAACTGGCACCTCCTCCCCTTGTAAGTGCTAGGTGGAGGGTGAATCCTGGATTCAATAACCACTCAAAAAATTGTTCAAGAATATTTTTCTATGTGCCATAAGTGGCAATAGATTACCTTTTGATTTTTTCAGCTGTCCTTTGCTCTCTACATTAGACTTGCAATTGATTTCTCAACCATGTTTTTTTTCCTTGTTTTTAGGAAAGATAAACCCTCATGCAAGCTCTTATATGTAACTCCTGAGAGGATTGCTGGGAACTTATCATTTCTTGAGATTCTCAAATGCCTGCGTCGGAAGGTGAAAATTTACAGGTTTCTGACTAATGTTACAAACCAATGTTTACTATTGTAGGATTTTGAAAATTTCTGTTGCACATTGTTAATGCTCCAACATTAATCACAGGGACAACTAGCAGGTTTTGTTGTTGATGAAGCACACTGTGTAAGGTATGCACTTTTCTTGATTGTGTTATGTATTGGTTCTTATTGTATTGGTTCATATTGATTGCTATAAGTGATACTCAAATATATGACTTAAAGCATGGGCATGCAGCACACCTTCTAAGGAACCGTGTTCCACACCTTTCCCATGGCTGCACAACTGTTTACTGACAGATATATGAACTACATAATTTAAGTTTTTAACCATAGGCCATTGTTCTTGGTTAAGAATTATGTTTATTGATGCCTTGTCCAAAAGTTGGGCACTTGGTGGCTTGGTTTTGATTGTTGTAACACTTGTAGAATATGGGAAGAGCTCAGTGTGTGCCTGACCTTGAGTCAAACCTCAGGTGATATAAAGGGTGTGGAGATAGGGGAAGTTTTTAAGTTCAATTCTACCAAGCAAAGGATAAAAAGCTTTTTTTTTTGTATACACATTTTTATGCTAATTAATGTAGGACTTATTAGATGTTGACAATAATTACTATAGATGAATTATGCATGATCAAATTCAATTCCACACTTCCATAGATTCAAATCATCACACTAATCACAAAATGGTCATGTAATGCCTTTTTTTAATTACTCTTTAATCCTGTCATGTTTCTTGTCTGGGTTGGGGCATGAAGAAAAGACTAACAGTTGGAAGACCTTCCTCAGAGCCATGACCAATGCAATATTTAACAAACAACTGGCAGTGCGTCAAAATTTTTGTTGGTTTTGAATGATATTTTGCTCTACTAAAAGATGGACTAGTAATTAGTGACATCTGATCTTGATAAGTAATGGGAAGTTTGCTGAATTTTGGATTAACTGGATGAAAATGCTACAACAAAGTTGAGTGGGCGAAAGCAACTCTTACCTTTATGCTAAAATTCAAATAGTTCTGAAACTGTAGCCTAGCATCAAAGATGTTTTAAATCACTGGTCTCTTAATAAAATCCTGTGACATGCTAAGAACTGGGTCACAGTGTTCTTGAACAAGTGTCAAGCAATGCAACTCTTATCATGTTAGTGAAGAACAAGAGAATCATGTAATTTGTTTTGTTCTAATTTCTGTACTTTTCTTTCCAGTCAATGGGGACATGATTTTCGTCCAGATTACCGGGGGTTGGGATGTCTTAAGCAGAATTTCCCAGATGTCCCTGTGATGGCATTGACTGCCACAGCAACCCATTCAGTTCGTGAGGTAATAAGAATGACAGTGAACTTCTCTATTTTTTTTCTCTTTGGAGAAACATTATGTTTCCCATGTCTACAACCTTCTGCAGGACATAATGAAAGCTTTAAGAATCCCTCGCGCTCTGGTTCTTGAAAGGAGCTTTGATAGACCCAACTTGAAGTACGAAGTTATTGGAAAGACCAAGGAGCCATTGAAGCAGCTTGGACAACTACTAATGGATCGCTTCAAGAATCAGTCTGGAATTGTGTACTGCCTTTCAAAAAGTGAATGTGCTGAGGTTTCAAAGTTCTTAAATGAGAAATGTAAGATTAAGACAGAATATTACCATGCTGGTTTGGCACCTCGCCAGAGAGTTGCTGTTCAAAAGAAGTGGCACATGGGAGAGGTCCATATTGTATGTGCTACTATTGCTTTTGGAATGGGAATAGACAAACCAGATGTTGTAAGTCCAGATAAATTCTGCACTTTCTCTATAATGCTTTTTTAAAGAATTTTTTAATAATGCTGTGGTCATGCGCAATTGTACAATCAACTATGGTTAGGAATTCTCTATTGCATGAGGTAAATATTCTCTCTGGTGATTAGTTTATTAGCTGCAAATGACTGCACCTGTCAAATTGTTAACCTACGTTATTTTTTGCCAAAATTATTAAATTATATATGCCTGTTATACAATGGCCATTACAGTTTGTTGATGCATTCATTAATTGATTATGGTTATGTTTTAATTATCAAGTTAACAAATAACAACATTTTAAGGTGTGATAAAAGAGTATTATTAAATTGTTAAGAAGAGGGATCAACTTCCTTTGAGACACCACTCTCACACTGTATGTTTAGATTTAATCCTTTCTCAAACCAATTGTTGGGTTTAGTTGTGCATCATATGTGCCAAGTTTTAAGTTGGTTGTCTCTATCTATTCTGGTCCAGGGATTTACAGTTCTTATTTGGAGGCACAGTAAAAGGCTGATTTCAAGAGCTGCAAAGATTGGGATAGCTATAGATGAGTAATTGACTTAAAAGTGGCATGCTTGATTTATGTTAGTATAGCATTAGATCCAACAGCTGGGTTGGTCAATTATGGATCACACCAAAACTCTGGATGGTGTAGCAGTTGCTACTCGACTGGGTTGATATATATGACTGAAATAATGTTACAACAACTTTTCTGTTACTTTGGTCTGACTTGTATGATTATACTCTTATCCTTTTAACTCTGGTATTTCAGCATTTGATATCTGTAATATGCTTGCAGCATAGTTGCTTTTGGGTCTGGTTTATTTAAGATATGTAACCTAAATCTCTCTCTCTTAAATGTTCAGCGATTTGTCATCCATAATACAATGTCCAAATCGATTGAAAGCTATTATCAAGAATCAGGTAGGGCGGGAAGAGATGATCACCCTGCAGTATGCATTGCTCTATATCAGAAGAAGGATTTTAGTCGGGTTGTGTGTATGTTGCGGAATGGGCTTAAATACAAAAAAGAAAGCTTTAAGACAGCAATGACTCAAGCTCAGAAAATGCAACAGTATTGTGAACTGAAGGTTAGCAACTGCACATTATTCCATTGATTTCTCCATTCTCTCTCTCTCTCTTCTTAAAAAAAGGTTCAGCTTTTTTGGTTACAGACAGTCAAGTTTATTGGTACAACCTTGTTTTATCCTTAAAATGCTTTTGAGTTTTGCAGGCTGACTGTCGGAGACAAGCCTTACTCAATCACTTTGGAGAGTCTTTTGACCGGAAAGCCTGCAAATATGGTTCTAATCCTTGTGATAACTGTCTCAAGACTTCCTCGTGAGGACCTCCATGTTAATCTTTTTATGCTACTGAGGTATGACACAATTCAGTACCAATTTAATTTACCTTCTTGTTGGGGCCACATCCCAGTATATTGTCCTCATCACATCCCACGTGGTTCCATCAAGGACTGTTTCATTCTTGACTTTCTGACTAGACAAAAAAATAGACTTAGTTGCGGAATTATGCCCCTATTGAAGGTATAAAGCAACTGTGCTGGGTTTTATCTCAATCCTTTTTGTCCTTTCAAATTTTTCTTAACAGTGGAACTGCCATGCTGTAGCCTTGCTATACCGATGGAGGTACCAAAGCCGACCTACTCTTTGTCAAATGACTAGTAAAAACCCATGCCCGCTGTTTGTTTCAGACATCACCCGCCCCATTATCAGATTTTGTGTCGGGTGCATGCATGAGATTGCGTATGTGTGTGTCATGGGTGTTTGAATGTGAGGGCTCTGTGTAAAGAATGTACTCTTGAATGAGTTGGTTTGGTGTGTATCAGTTGGCCACGTGCTTTCCAGGTTGAAGTGGTTGATGTACTAGTATGACAATTAATGATATGGTCTGCTAATTTCATGTGATTACATGAATGTCTATTAAACTCAAAGTTTTGTACAACTACTTGACTCCTTTTGTGGGATTCATAAGTCAAGACAGGCCTTTGGCCTACATAAGAGAACTCTTTCATTTCTTTTAAAGTTCATTCCCCTAGTGTAAAGGATTCCATCTTTCTTGTGTGACTAGATTTTACTAGTTGATCTAGGTAACACCTACTACTCTTGTCTCTTGCTTTCCTAAAAACAATACATCGGTCATTAAGAAATATGGTTCAATATGGTTTGATGAAAGCTTGAAAAACAATATTTGTTTTGGCCTTGATTCAAAAGTGGCTAATTATTTAAGTCTTAATAGCCAAAAGGGATCTTGATCCAATTCCAAGTTAGGTCTCTCTTGTGCTGATCTCAGAGTGATTCATTCGTTATATTAAAACTTTGTACAATGCATCCTCAAAGATGAAGAATATTGTGTCAGATGGAGATTTTGGCTTTCAACCTTGATTCCTTTAAAGAAACAATTGAATTTAAGTTGAGAAGTTCTTCAATTGAGTACTCCTCCTAATCCAATCTTCACCAGCTGGCACCATTTGTAGTCTAGTTCCAATATTTGAAGTACGTATTAAAATTCTGAAACAATGCATCCTTGAAAATTAAATTATTGTGTCAGTGTGTTGGTGAGTTTGGCTTCAGCCTTGACTGGCTCCTATAAAAGAAACAAATAAATTTAATTTGAGAAGCTCTTCAATTGGGTGCTCCCAAGTCCCAACTGCTCCAATCTGGCACCATTTGTAGTTTAGTACGAGAATTTCAAGCGAGTGTAATTCATGTAGGTTTATTTATTTTTTATATTTAACTACTTTATTCTAACTCCTCCTTATGACACATTGCATAATGCATTATGATTGCATTGACCTTAGGCATTCTGTGCCAACCATTTATGTTCTATTTATTTATCATATTGCCGGCTTGTAGTCAACAAGGATCCATGGAAGATGTATTATTATGGATCTAAGATCTACAAGTTACAGAGACTAAAGAGTAACAATTTGACAAAGAGCACATGTAGCACCATGCAATTGTTGTTATGAACATATTTTGTTTTCTACTTGGGGGAAGATTAAGATTTGTAGAATATGACATGTTAACTAACCCCAATAATTGTATTCATGTTAAAGCTATTATTATTATACACTGCCCAAATCCAAACATTTCTTGATCACTCGATTTTAGTTGTCTTCAGGCAAATATCTTTTTTAAAATTAAAAATTAAAAATTAAAAATTAATTTATTTTGCCTTCAGCAGTACTTTTGACACCTGATTTTCTGTATAAAAAATATATATATATATATATATTTTTTTGAGAATCTAAAAAAATGTCTTTAAGAATGTCAATAGATCAGGTTTATGGCGAGAAACGATTTTTCAAAACCAAAATACCCTCTAAATATAGTACATAGCAAACCCTTATAAATTTAGAAATTTAATTACAAACTCATCATATTTATATTTAAAGATTTAAATTCGTCTAAACTCGCTTGTTTGTCTTACCATGAATCAGTCAGAAGTGTCCGTTCATGTCCACTTAACTTAAAATTGAACATGCAATATATTATTTAACAAATCTTAAGCAGTAGTAAGCACTTTAAGCTACATTAAATAAAATTTTAAGTGAAAAAGAGACCAGGCATTTTTTTTAATTATAGAAACATGTAAAGAAAATTAATAATGTAGGTATAATCATAGTTAAATATAAATCCAAACCCATCCCAAATCCTCTTTAAAAAAAAAAAAAAAAATCTGTTTGGGTAAGGAAACCCACTAAACTTGATCCATTACCACTGTTACAGAAAATGTTCCTCCAAGTGGATATTTTCAAGTTCTTTTCATGACTTTTTTTTTTTTTTAGAAAGTAAATTGACCAATTCTTATTAATCATACATTTATTTATGAAAGCAGTTTGGCTACTTCCACATATCAACTATAGTGCATACGAATGATTTCTTCAATAATAGAGCTAGACAAACTTTTAGCATGTATACCAAGTTGTTCTGCAGGGTTGTGCCCACTGAGCCAAGCCCTTATAGTGTTGCTGAAAAAGAGAACCTTATCTGTGCATGGGCAATGTCATGCTTAAAAAAACTAGAATTATAGTGAATTTTATAAAAGAAAAGAAGACAAGAATAGTGTTATGAAGGGTGGTGAGATTTGTTTGCATGAAATGAAATATTGTAAACTTCTATTCTTTAAAAGTTCATAATATTGGTTGGTTCCATGAAGATATTCTAAATCTAAACCTCTTGTTTCTTTTTCCTAAATTGTGGTGGGTGGGTGTGTCTGTGTTTGTTTGGTATTGGATGTTGTATATAGAAGGAAAGAAAGTAGAGAAGGAAAGTTCCTAGATGTTGAAGAGGACCGCTAGTGTTGCACCTGAATGGTAGTAGGCAATTTTTAATTAATTATTTTATTATTATTTTTTGAGAATGGGAGTAGGCAGATTTGGATGGATGAAAATATGTTTTAACTATTTTAATTTAATTTGATTCTCAAAAAAAAAAAAAAAAACTATTTTGATTTAATTTTTTTTCCTTCATGGCTTTAAATTCTAATAGTATGCAGAGAGAGGTCACTTTCTCTGTCTGCACCTGTCCCCCATAAATATATAGGAGCTTTAAGGTTTAAGCTAACTTTGAACTAAATAAATCTTCTAAAGATGATGTAATTGATACCTCATGTTAATGTACTGAAAAATAGTTATTTACAAAAGAGAGCTCTTAGATATTCAGGTACTAATCGTCCTCAGTAAATCAAAAGAAAAAAATGTTGATCAATTTATTTTTATATAATTAAAAAAATTATATATTTATATTCATATATTTTATAGAACATAAATATGATATGCATGTCAAAAGTCAAAACATTATCCTAAACTAAATACTTAATCTAGTAAATTTTAGGAAGTTTTTTTGTCAAGTATTAAGACGTAAATAAGGTACCCTACAAGGCCGTGTTGTACACATAATACTATCCATTGTTGTCACGTGACGTGAGGTTGATAAGCTCACACCAAATTAGCCAACAAAAAAAAAGATAAATAAGATACAACTGAAAGATTCTCATTTTAAATTTTCATAAGGTAATGAACCAATTAATTAATAAGTAAAATAGAATAAAGTTAAACACATGATATCTATTTTATAATAATAACTCTTTATCATTGCATCAATTCACTAATGATTACTTTTTTATTCTTTATTCAATTTTTTTTTTAATTCAATAATTGGGGATGCAAATTTTAAAACTTGATTACCTTAATAAATTAGAGCAAACTACAAAATTGGAGGCAAAAAAAAAAAATTCTCTTATTACCAATGATAGTATAAATAAATACAAGAATTCAAAGAAAGATTTTGAATCCTTGTTTACCACTGATTTACCAAGTGGAGTAGTGGACCCACCAGAAATTAAGTGTCAAAGGGCCCCAGTCCAACAATGAACTCTCACGTGGCAATGTAAGATCTCTTTTTTTATTTAGCAAAAAAAAAAAGGATAAATAAAATACAACTGAAAGATTCTCATTTTAAATTTTCATAAGGTAATGAACCAATTAATTAATAAGTAAAATAAAATAAAGTTAAACACATTATATCTATTTTATAATAATTACTTTTTATTATTGCATCAGTACACTAATGATTACTTTTTTATTCTTTATTCAACTTTTTTTTTTAATTCAATAATTGGGGATGCAAATTTTAAAACTTGATTACCTTAATAAATTAGAGCAAACTACAAAATTGGAGGCAAAAAAAAAAACATTCTCTTATTACCAATGATAGCATAAATAAATACAAGAATTCAGAGAAAAATTTTGAATCCTTGTTTACCACTCGATTTACCGAGTGGAGTAGTGGACCCACCAGAAATTAAGGGTCAAAGGGCCCCAATTCAACAATGAATCCCCACGTGGCAACGTAAGAAAAGAAGACATCTTTTTGAGGCCACACTTCACACAAGAGAGGAGCCTGAACTTGAATGCCTTCTGATTCCTTAAATATGAAGGGCCAGTACAGTGCCAGTGTCTTTTCTATTCCTCAAGAGTGAATATTTATTACTATTCCACACTGCTCTCCTGCTCAGTCTCACAGAACCATATGTTTTTTTTTTTTTTTTTAAATATATATTTTTAAACTCTTTCAAAACCTTTCTCATTGTCTACACCTTTTACTAAATAACCCTCTTTGACTCAAAAGACTTTCTTTTACAAGAAACTGAAAAACTCTCTCTCTCTCTCTCTGAGCAAATTTCACATCTTTTTTTCATTCTGACTGGTTGCCGTTAATCTGTTTCTTTGTACTTCATTGGGCCTTTTTTTCTTTGGGTTTTTTCTGCTAAAGCCAAATTTTGTTGCTTCTTAAGACATTCAGATCTTTTCCTGTACTGCTCAATGTGCTTGTTGTTTTAGTGGGGTTTTATTTATTTAATTAATTTTTAAGGAACTTTCTTGGGGTTTGGTATTGTGGATTTATCGGATAGAGAGGATTAAGTCTTTGGTGGGTTTGATGGGAATGGCTCAAATTTCTTTTGTTTTGTTGCTTATTTTGATGGGTACCATTTAAATGAAGTTGGTTGTATACACATCTACATTGTGCTTGCTGTGTATGAAAGTAATGGGATTTGACTGATTTGCTGTTTCTGCATACAAAAAAAGTTGGAGAGTTGCTGTATGGGAAATGGGGT
This sequence comes from Quercus tomentella, assembly GCA_028535165.1. Taxonomy (NCBI): domain Eukaryota; kingdom Viridiplantae; phylum Streptophyta; class Magnoliopsida; order Fagales; family Fagaceae; genus Quercus; species Quercus tomentella. Next base: position 6,665,195 of record JAPQVY010000089.1, read on the forward strand.
TTTGCAGATGAAGGCATTGTATTTGTAGGTGAGGTTCTGAATCTTCTGATTGGAATGACTGAAAAATTTTGTGCCTTTCTGTTTATTCTGAAGAGTGCCCATTTGAATATGAAAGTGAAACTCACACACACACACACCTTGTGCTTGCTGCTTATGCATATGTAAGATTGGTGTAGTCTGATTCATATGTTCAATAGTTTCTTTAAGAGATTGAGAAATGTTCTCTCCCTCTCTCTCTCTCTCTCTCTCTCTCTCTCTCTCTCTCTCACACACACACACACACACACACACACACTTGAGAAAATTAGGGGTTTTCTGGAAGTCACCTATCTAAATGAGCAATGTAGTGATATTAAACCTCAACTTTTGTGCTAACCATTTTGTTTACATATAGCTATTTAAACTTCTTTGTACATTTATGATTTGAGGCATGATAAGATTTACTATTATATTTCAAACAGGTTTTGTGAAATATATCTGGAGTTGTTGCAGTATTTTGCATTTATAGAGGAGAAAATGGAGGTTGAGAAAAGACGCTCAAAGGGAGGCTTCCTTAACTTGTTTGATTGGAATGGTAAATCTCGGAAGAAGCTGTTCTCTAACAATTCTGACTTACCTGGTATGTGTGTGTTGTTCTATTGGCCTTTTTTTTAATGACATTGTATACTCTTAAGTTCATGATTGTGCTTGTTATATTGATGTGTATATATATGCCTTATCTTTAAAGTGATTCTATCATTTTATGCCAATCTTTGTTATTTCTAGTTGAGCATCATGTTTAGTTGACTATTCTTAATGTTCCTGCCACTTTGAATGTAGAAGGACTGAAGCAGGGGAAAGAAAGTGTGGAGAATGTGTCAAAATCATGGCCTAATAGGGTAGGCACCACCCCACCCCCTTTTTCCCAATTCTTTTTCTTTTCTTTCCCTTTTTTAAAGCGGGATAAGACTAGTATAAATGTACTTGCTTTGTTTGCTATGGCTATAATTCCAGGTAGAGGTAAATGAGAATGGAGCAAGTTCAAGTAATAAAGGAAGTAGTGACTATAACTGTGCTTTATCGGTGACTAGTGATGAAGGCAGTGGGACTAGAGCTCCTGGAGTTGTTGCTAGACTCATGGGTTTGGATTCATTGCCAGCTTCAAATGTTCCTGAGCCTTGTTCTACCCCATGTCTTGAGTCTCACTCTTTTAGACCGTCTCTTTATGATAGGAGCAACCCTAATTTGTGGAGTGATTATCAACACATGGACTACATAAACATGCCCAGTAAGCTGGAGAAGTCTTCCTGGAATCCCATAGAGTCAAGGGCACAAAAGGTGCAGAACCGCCCAATTGAGAGATTTCAAACAGAGATGTTGCCTCCAAAATCAGCTAAATCTATTCCATTTACCCACCATAAGTTGTTGTCTCCTATCAAGAGTCCTGCATTTATCCAAACAAAGAATGTAGCTTACATAATGGAGGCAGCTGCAAAGATAATTGATTCAAGTCCCCGAGCATCTAACAACAATAAAGTGTCATCTTTTGGATCTCCCTCGGTTCCATTGAGGATTCGGGATTTGCAAGAGAAAATGGAAGCTGCACATAGAGCATCCAGGCCTGGAAAACTCAAGGAACCCAGTGTTGTTAAGTATAAGAAAGGTAAGTCTAATGACATGAGTCACAGTGGATCAGAATATGCATCAGTATCCAAGTCTTCTACAAATTCAGAAAAGAGTGGTTCTGAGAATTCAAGGAATAAGGGAAAATCTGTTTCACTTGCAGTACAAGCACAGGTCAATGTCCAGAGAAAAAATGGATTGACTTCTACTAGTAATGGGAATTTTAGGAGTCAGAAGGAACAGAACGATGTCAAATCAAACCACTTTTTGAAGAATCAGCAAAGTAGGCAAAGAACTGCACAGAAGAGAACTTCTGCTAATAGGACTAGCAATGTGCTCAGGCAGAATAATCAGAAGCAGAATTCTGTATCCAATAAAGATATTTCAAGTTCAAAAACTTCAGTTTCCAATCAGCTAGCAAGAAGAAGTAAGTCCATTGATGGTTCTATTGGGCCAAATAGGACTGTAAAGAAGGTTGTTGTGAACACTGAAACTGGGGCTAAAAAGCCAAGGTCAGTGGCAACTCATACTGACAAGGAGTTTTCATCAGCCAAAACTAAGAATTTGTCTCGAAAGAAAATGTCTGTTAGTGGGGATGTTCAACCTGAAGAAAACATCATTGATGATGCATTAATCAATAATGATGAAAGTTCTAGAAAATGTAATGTTGAGACTGATCAGTGCATGAATTGGGGTACAGATAACATGAAACAAGGAATGGATGTCGTTTCATTTACGTTCATGTCTCCCCTGAGAAGATGCATGCCTGAAGCACAGTCCTCCAGTGAGATCATGGGAATAAATAACCACTTCAGTAATGATTCTTTTGGTAATGGTGATCGCCATCTTCGAAAAAATCTTGATCTATCATGTCCAGGGTTGAATGTAACTGGGAGTGATGTTTTGAGTGTCCTTTTGGAACAAAAGCTGCAGGAGTTGATATTTAGAGTTGACTCATCCCACTGTAACCTGGTTGGAGAAGAGACTTCTGCTAGTTTGGGATCCAGTTTGCAAGATTCAATTCCCAGCATGGTGAGCTCCACATCAAGGGAACAGAATGAGAGGTTTCAATTTGGTATTCATAGAAGTAAATCAGAGAGCAAACATGACTATGATTTTTCTTCAGTTGATGGTCTGTTGCAAAATGTGGACCAGCAGAGGCAGGTCTGTCTTCTTTGTTTATACCTTTCCGATAAATCTATCATTCTGTTCTGTGTGTTGAATTTCACCCTTGGTGGTTTTCTATGACCAAATCGATTATGGAGTCACTACCAGGCATAAATTGCTAGTTCAAGGATTTCAGATGATAGTTTTCCTCTACTAGAAATAAACAATAACATCAACTTTTTTAGTACTAAAAGAACAAAATTTTATTAGTAAAGTTCTCCCTGGAGCCACAAGCAGTTCATTTCAGAGTGAGCAGCTTTAGTTAACCATCTACAAACTTTAATTGTTGATACAGATCCCATTGTTTGCCAAATTTCTGAATTTAATTTTATGGGTTTGTACTTTGCATCAATTAAGAGAAATTTGAAGTGTGATTCGAACAATACAATCTTTGGTGAGTATCCTTGCTCAATCTGACAATGAAAAGCTTTCAAACTAACTGCTACACCTACACCACTCCTAAGGATAAAATAGAAATGTTCAATGATTTGATCTTTGTGTCTCCTCTGACTTCTTATTTGTCTTCCTTTTATAGTCTTCACCTTTACCGCCACCATTCAAATTCTACAAAAACTATCTTGCTTTACTTGTTTTATGATGAGCAGATTGCTACATGTGACTTCCTTATTTGCTTTAAACTTCTCCACATGTTGCACACGGAAGTCATCCTGACCTGGTTTTAATTTTGAGTATGAACACTCATATCTGTCAAGATGTGAGTAAGTTCCTGTTGTAGCCAACTAATGGAACTTAGCTGGTTGTTGTTGGTTCAAGAAGAAATCAAGGGGTTTTGTGATGTAAATATTTTGAAAAGCATTGGGTTTATGTTGATGTAAGGGCCCAAGAGGCCTGATCAAAAAAAAAAAAAAAGGGACCAAGAGGCTAGCTATGTTGTAAGCCCATGTTGGCCTAACCCCAGCTCCTAGTCTCTATATATACCCTGATAAGGGTTCACTGTAATTGATGACTTGAGTATATAGTAAAGGTGTAGCTGCAAGGGTTATCCCTACATGAACTTACAATATACTGGGCCTCTTGGGCCATTTTACATTAATATAAATAACATAAACCCAATATCTTCAACAAATATGATGCAATTATTGGAGCAGCAGGAATTGATAATTCTAGTAGTATCCATTAAGGTTCAAAACCTTTCTGATTTATGTATAAAGTATCACGTAGTTCTCCTGGTTCTGAAAACTAGCTTCTTTTCTTGGTAAATTTAGTGGTCGGTATGTTCTTCAGCAATGTAAATTAATGTTGTTGATGGCAATTGATCAAATATCTTTATGCCAGAACTCATCTCCCTATTATATCCATTAATTTATGAAGTTTTGGCCATTATGTAAATGGTTGACCCTGATGTTAGGTTTATTAATTGGGTTCTGACTTCATGTCCGTCTTATGTGCAACTACAGCCACTAGCACTTATTCAGTACCAGTCCATTCTCCAGAACGAAAGGTTTTCAATTGAAGTTTATGTCAACTAAAGACACCCGTAAATTGCCTCCATATGTATGAAGGAGTTATTCATGATCATAACTAACATAAGTTGGAAATTTCAGATAGTATATTTTGCTTGGATTCCATTTTTTTTTTTTTTTTGTTTTCTGGGCATGCCTTTCATCTCTGAGTTATACAGATTATGTATTTCACATGTTGAACATATGTTTGACATATTACTTTCACACGACTCAAGTTCTCTTCAATAGTTTCAGGGATCTGAAGGGATGGAAACTCATAGCAGATGCAGCAACGACAGGGCAACTGGAGAACTTGATTGTCTATATCCCAGGCCTGCTTCAAGTTTTGAACACTCTTTTGGGAGTAAAAGTTTCTCAGATGGTAGCCAGAGTGCCAATGGTAAATTTAGCCTTGTTCTTCTTTCACTAGACATGATGAGAATAAATAATGTCAAAAAATAGCTTGGAACCTAGCTGTCATCAGAAATGATATGTCCATTGAAAAAAAAAACCATTCTTTCAGTGATGCAAGGCAATGCTCTATAAATAAAGAATTCACGCATTGTTGCTCCAGAGGTATATATAAAAGTTAGTGATTTTTACATGATTCAGGAATGTTTGCACATCAGCGGTTTTCTGCTCATGATGTGTGGGTAATTGGTAGTGTACAAATGCATGTGAGAGCTTTGATTTGGTGCCTATTACCATATGCATGTTCTTATCAGATTAATAACCAATACATATACCCTTCTTTTCAGGGAGCACAAAGTATTCATTGGAGCAAGAAGAAGATTCGTCTAACTGGCACTCTACAAATGAATCTCTACTAGTGGGAGGTGAGACAGAATTATCGGACACAGCCTCTTCCATCTCTACATGGGATGTGGGCATAAGGCATATAAGTAGAACATTCAGTTCGAAAAGTTTCAAGGGATCAAGCAACTGGGAACTAGAATATGTGAGGGATATTCTTGACAATGCAGAGTTGTCATCAGAAGATTTTGAATTGGGTCAGGCTGGTAAGGTTATAGCCTCAAATCTCTTTGATCAATTGGAGTATCAGGGAAATGGATCAGAAATAAATGAAGAAGAGAAGGTCAAGCTTGGGCGAAAGGTTCTGTTTGATTGTGTAACCGAATGCCTTAATTTGAGGTACAGTCACATTCTTGTTGGAAGCTGCAAAGCATGGGCTAAATGGATGACATTGTGTGGTAGGAAGGTGTTGCTAGCAGAGGAGTTTTATAAGGAGATTTTAGGTTGGAAAAACATGGAGGATTTCATGCTGGATGAGCTCGTCGACAAGGACATGAGCACTCAGTATGGGAGGTGGATTGACTTTGACATAGAGGCATTTGAAGAAGGTGTGGAGATTGAGAAGGGAATATTGACTTCATTGGTTGATGAGTTGGTTTCTGATATGTTGCATTTCTAGAGCATTGATGGCCTTCTTTTAATTTAGTTTCAATATGTCCAGTTGGAATGGTCCCCTAGTGGATCTTGTACTTTCTTTTTCCTTGTCCCTTCTGGTATATATATTATTCAAAAAATATGCAAAGCATAAAAGATCATTCATTCAAGTCAATGTTTCTCATATTTCAATGTGTAGCGGCTCCTAGTACCAAATTAAAAAGAATGCTTTGGTTCATTGTTTTTCAATGGCCTCTGGTTTTTACCTCCTAAATCGAGTTAAACTTTTATTCCTGTAGTTCTTACATACAGTGAAAGATGGAGTGGTTATGGCTTGTAAAATTGAGCAACCTTTGTGGTTCTGCAATTGGTACTTATGGCCAGTGTGGTAAAATAGTTGATATTCTTGGCAACACGGTGCACTGGTTATGGCATATATAGAAAAAAAAAAATGGTCAACAGTAGTTCTGACGATGTTATTGTATAGGCTTGGCTCACAGCTGTGAGTTGGGTGATAAATGATAATGGTGAGCTAAAGCAATCATTAGCTTATGTGTTCTATATATGCATCCTTCCTCCCATCGCATGTGGGTCTAGCACAGCTTGAAAATGTATATATAAGATGCATGAGATACCCTCTCGAGTTAAAAAGTTGGTGACAGCTTCAGTTTGAGCTTGGGGTAATGGTGCTGGCAGCTTGACGAAAATGGCAAAATTACAAAAAGCTTCTTTATTTGCCATTACATGTTAAGGGGGTAATGGTTCTGGGAGCTTGGTGAAAAATGGCAAATTTACAAGAAGCCATTAAAGGTAAAGGGAGTGATGGTTCTGGAAGCTTGGTGAAAATGGCAAATTTACAACAAGCTTCTTCATTTGCCATTAAATGTAAAAATGGGATGTGGATTTGCTCACAACTTCTTGAGCTTTAGCTGAAGTATACGAGTCTATAGGGCCACTAGCTGTCCTTTTGCTAATAGTGACTTGTTAGAATTGATTATGAGCTTCACCAGTGTCTACCAATGTTATAGAGAACAGGACTTAATGCTTATCTTATCTACCCTGGTGTTTGTGTGGTTGCCAAAGCACTGTCTTCCAATGTTTCATGCAATAATTGTTTAGAAAGTATACTACTTTTTTCAGGTCCTTGTTATAGAGAGAACAGTATTTGTCATAGCTTTCTTTACCTACTTCAGGAAAAAAAAAGAAAAAAAAGTTCATTTATTTCTTTGGACGCTTAATGGACCAATATCGCTACTTCGGCCAGCTTAAGATTAGGTGGGGCTCGATAAGAAAATAATGTCCAATTTTCAAACCAAAATCATGGTCATGTTTATTTTAATCAATAAGTCTAAAAAGTAAGAATTCAAAAACAATTAAGAATCTCTCTCACAATTATTGTTGAGTTGGGATATTTGGCCAGTGTTAACAAAAGTTATTTTAATAATAGACTATGTGAAAATGATGTTACTTCAATTATAATTTGTTGTATTTGACCAAAAGCTTGTGGTATGGTGTATCTTTGTGTTAGAATATCGTTCTCTCTTTTATGTGTGTGTGTGTTTGTATTTTTTTTTTTAATAAGAGCTTGTAGCCCAATTAGCACTTTTTAGTTTTTCTTATAAAGATTCCCGAATTTAAATTCTATTATCCCCAACTATCAATGCATTAAAAAAAAAAACAAACTTACCACATTAGTAATTGTGGAAAAAGATTATGAACATTTTTGTGTTCTTACCATTATTATATTTTAGAAGGAGACCACTAGCATTACCTACTAGGAATAAGAATGTAAACCTAATCACTAATTACCAAGGAATAGAAATTACATAACCTAAGAAGGTCTATCATTTTTTTTTTAATGAAGTATATAAGATAACATTCTATTGAGAACACATTGGAAGCATTTAGTTTATTCTTATTGGTCATGATCATGAGCTTATAAGCCTAATAACCAATAGCTACAAAAGTACATTAACAAACACCTAGCCTAAAGATTTCTTCTAGTACCAAATCATTGACTAGGTAATATAAAAAAAAGCACATGGTTTTTTGTTGCATTTATAGGACAAGTTTAAGTGTTTAACATTCGTTTGGTATGCTTGTTGATGGGAAAGCAAACTGTGTGTGTTCCATGTGTTAATGATGAACAATGTCAACCCACCTCACATGGCATAGTATGAAAGACAAATGTAGGAACATATCACGTGGTTTCCTCCTTAAGTTTTTCACTTTCTTTTCTCCACCACCAAATTTTATATCAATTTATTTCTCTCTAGTGGTTCCACTGATTGCATCACATCTAACTTTTTATTTTATTTTTTAAGATTCTTGAATCTTGATTAGTAGGGAGCAATTGGAAAATAAGAAGAAAAAAAAAAAAAAAAACAAAGAAATGCCACTGTTTTTTTTAAAAAAATTTATTTATGAATCCATTCAACTACAAAATGAAAATCTATCTCCCCTCCGAAAAAACCCTACAAAATGAAAAGACAAATAATTGTGGATAAAGAACCACACAGATATGTAATCGATAGTTGAGTTAAGTTACTGAGAAAATATTGCATTATAAACTTGTTTGTTATACGAGCCGAACAAAAAAAAAAATTATTTGTCATGAGAAAAAGGGTCTTTCTTAAAAGTATTCATAGTCCTAAACTAATGATTAATGAACATGCATCCTTTCTATTTTCAAATGATTTAATGTGAAAGATAAAAAAAAGTATGTTTTACGGTTAAGATTTTATTTCTTATCTTAATGATATACATAACTTGAATCTTTTTTCTCTTAGACTCTTAAGCACTTTGTATATGAAAGGTGCTAATTAAACTATAAAACTCTTAACAGTTACAAGTTTCTTAGAATTTCTTAATGAGATCTTAATTTTAAAGGCTAAAACTTTCTTTTCTTTTTAAGTATTTATAATTGAAAAAAGTTAATAGAATCACATATGCCCGCATTGGTTTAAAGAATATGTTTAGAAATTTTTTATAAGAAAAAGAAAAAATAACTAACTTTTCTTTTACCATTTTTTTTTAAAATATTTTACATAAAAATAGTACTATTAAAACTTTCTTAAAAGGGTACATTAACAAATGCTGTAAAGACATACATTAACTGATTAATTATAATTAGCATAACCAAAAGGGATCAACTTAACCTCATTTCTCTTTATGATTCAAGGGGGTCTGAGTGTATCGGCCCAAAGATACGTGTTATTCTAGCTTACCTGCTGATTTCTTTGTGTTGAGGACCTCACACTATAAACTGCAACATGTTGGTCCCAAATTCAATACTATTTTCACTTTTATACTATTAGGGTGTGGACAAAAAATGCACATGTTGAAAGGCCTATGTATCAGAAAGCTTAGCCAAATGTCAGACTTCAATAGGCTGAATCACTCTCTTCCCTACAAAGCAAAGTATGGCTAACACCAATATTCTTCTTTCTTGGGTATAGGGAAAACTGAAAAGAGACTGTGCATTCTATAATGTCTACAGATTAGTATGCTATCTTTATTCTGATTAATCAATTGTTTAATTAATTAGATTATTGTTACAATGATTAATTTATTAATTATTTTATTATCCAAGAAATTAATTAATTAGAGAGGAGGGTATAGATGCAGAACCTCGCAGCCTCGTAGCAGCTGCCCCAAAGTTAGGATCCTATGAAAGAGAGCTACAACCACTTGCTTCCAAGGTGTACCTATTACCTAGGGCCTTGGTTGAATTTACATAGAAATTGTTTTTCCCCTACTTAAATTTCGGACTTTAACACCTTTTTTGAAACAGCACACCTTTTATGAAACATCAAATTTACGATGGAGACAATTTTTGTAAATTTTTTTTTAATTGTTAAAGTGAAAAATTATTGGCTCCTATTTTCATACCAACTTTATTTTATACTACTTTTATCATATATCAATCATAACAAATCACTTATGTTGTTATTATAAAAATATTATGTTCTTGATAAAGTTATAATTTTTGACAAATGGATGTCATTCCACCAATGAAACCGTTTCATTTTGCGAGCAAATCTAAGACTAGCATGCGAGAATTTTGTGCATTCGATATTACCGTTAATCATTCACTGAATTATAACAATTTACATAAACAGTTAGAAAATTTATGCATTTGTTATTGCCCATTTGCCCTTATTCATTGAATCCACTAATTATTACTTACTCCGTCCTAATTTGTTTGCCTTGTTTAAAAAATCAAACTTTTTAAAGGAACATTATTTATTATTTTGTCTGCTTTATCAAAATGTATAAGTTTACAAAACTACCCTTAAATAAATTTATCAGCTTTTTTTTTTTAAAAAGAATTATTCTTAATAAGGCAACTAAAAAAGTGACCCAATTAGATTAATTTTTTAAAAATATTTGTTAGTTTTCTTTTCAAATAGTTTTGAAAATAAAGTAGGAGTATAATAGAAACATTAGTAAATTAATAATTTTTATTTTTAGAAATAGGACAATATTTTAGGACATCTTAAAATGGAATAAAGGACAAACAAAATGGAACAGAGAGAGTACTTAAAAAAAAAAAAAAGTTTGAGAGACATTTAAAAAAGAAATTGCTTCAAGCAAGATTCAAGTAGTCCTATGATAATAAATTGTTCTGGACACTTTGCATGCTCCTTTCAAAACCTAGCAAATCAAACTGCTCCATAGATTTTGAATTATATTCACCATAGCCCCAAAACATTAAATGTTTCATTTGAAATTATTCAAACTAGATCACTCAGAAATTTAATTCGAGCAGAAATAAAACTCTCCAAAATTAAAAGATTGTGGCAGAGAAATCAATAATGGAAGATCTTTATAGAGGTATTTATTTTTCGGGTTGGCATAATACACACAATCTAGTATTAGTGCAATTAAATGCTGATAGTAGTACTTGTTCCACACTTCAAATTTCAAAAGGCACAATGTATGTATGTGGCAAGGTTCACATGTGTAATGGTCTCCACACAAATCTCGAGGCAAATCAACCGGCTATGGCATTAATGAAAGTTTGTACATTTCATGTGGGAGACATGAGAGCATGAAAATGAAAGTGAAATTTGAGAAATGAGAATTGTGTGCAGAGAAAGAATGGTGGGGTGACATCACAGAGGATCACCCAAAAAAAAATTTTGGGGAAATGAACATGCCACCCTCTACTGTGATTTTTTTATACCCAAATATCCAATTGGGTCCTTTTACGTTTTCCCACTTCGATCCCTACTCTTCTCTCAATGACACCACTTTTAATTCTTTTTAGGTCACATTCTAATGCTAATACAAAGCCTACAACTTGAAAGTCGAAAGTTGAAACTTGAAACAATCCAATTTCCCATATACACCCCCCCTTTAGTTATTACCCATAGGAAAGAATTTTTATCTGTGCGGTTTGTGGTTGACTAAAAAGCCATTCATTCACTCACAGTCACAGATCACAGTACATTACTATACGTCAGTGTGAGGATGTGTGTGATTCTTGTAAAAGAAACTGACAAAGTTGTTTCTTTCCTTAATTGTATAAAGGTTTGAAGTTCTTGACTTTGATGAAATGAAATTGTTTTATCAATAGTTTACAAGTTGTTCACTATAATGAGATATACTACAAGTTGCTCAATCTTAATTATGAAAACATAATCATCATTATCAAAAGAAAAAAAAAAAAAAAAAAAAACATAACCATCCTAATAACCTTTTCAACAAGAATTAGTTTTCCTTCAGTGATATATACACTAGAAGTTGACTCAATGTATGGGTATGACAAAAATGACTCGTCCCTCTAAACTTGCCGCGTGCGGGGTTTTTCATCTCAAAGAAAATATGAGATACGGACAAGTTTTGCTCTTTCCTACTTTTTCCTCTTTTTGATTTGTCCTATTTTAAGTGTATATATGCTTTTAATCTAATTTATATTCTATTATTATTCCCAAAACACTCACCTCTCCCTCTCTCTCGTTATTGTCACAATTGTTCTCCTCATTTCTCTTTCATTATTAATGTAGGAATCACCTCATTAAAAATGATAAATACTTCTACCCAATTCCATCTCACCTTAATTCTACTTTACTCTTTTTTTTTTTTTTATACTCTAATCTTTTTCAGATTTTTTCCTACCCAAAGAGGGGAGAAAGTATATCATGTTTCGATAACACCAACTTAGAATCTATTTTGGTATTTCCTACCCAATAAATGAGTGACACCTGTTTCAAAAAATCATATCAGATTACTCTAATAAATTAATCACAATCTTCTATACTATCGGGAAGATAAATTAATCATTTATTAGAGTAATTTGATGTGATTTTTTGAAACATGTGTCACTCATTTGTTGGGTAGGAAATATCAAAATAGATGCTGAGTTGATACTCCCTCCGTCCCATTTTGTTTGTCCTGTTTGAAAAGTTAAACATTTTAAGGGAACATCATTTATTATCTTGTCTGCCTTATAAAAATGTATAAGTTTACAAAACTATCCTTAAATAAATTTATCAGCTTTTTAAAAAAATAGTTATTCTTAATGAGGTTTAGGGGTATAATAGGAACATTGGTAAACTAATAATTTTTATTTTTAGAAATAGGACAATATTTTGGGACATCCTAAAATGGAATAGAGGACAAACAAAGTGGGACGGAGGGAGTATTATCAAAACATGGTATACTTTCTCCAAAGAGGGAAGAAAACAATATACCCATGATCTTGTTCTGTCCCATTAACATCCTTAACTATAAACAAGAATTAGTTTTCCCTAATTAATTTTCTAATAAATCATCCATTGGAGTAATATATAGTTATATACAACAAATTTTACTACTATTGGGGCGACAAATTCACATAAAATTATCTTTAATATCAATTTTATTTTATACCAACCATAAACAACTACTCATTTGTAAGGGTACAACCACAAATCTTTTACTTCTTTTAATCCCATTTCACATGTAGTAAGGCCAAAAGTATATTTTCATATATCTTTGTAGGTCAGATAATCTTTAGTCATCTCAAATGGTAATAGGTTAAGCTTCCTTGTGTACTTTAGTGGATTGAAACTTGCTTGGCCATTATAGTGAAATCCCATTTTTGCCATAAAACTGGTTTGGTAGTAATTAGCAAAAGTGTAAAACTCAACTTTTTTAATTTTTTTTTTCTCAAATGGTAAAAGGCTTTAGCTCTTGTGTGTACTTTAGAGCATCCACAACAGATGTTGCAAAAAAAATGTCATTTTAACACACCAAAAACCTACTTTATTATTTTACCACATCATTTTACAACATCTCATTTATTAGATGTTTTATTATTCAATTCTATACATTAAAGTAATATTTACAACACATTAAAATAATATATTAAATTCCTCCCCCATCATCATCATCAACCACCACCGCAACAACTACAATAACAACCAAAAAAATTGTTGCGGCCACAATCACCAAAAAAAAAAAAAAAAAAAACCACAACCACCAAAATCAACTCACAATCGCCGCCGAATCCACCACCAAATCACAACCACAAAAACAGAAAAACAAAGACAAAAATAGGAGATCGGCACCACCACCGATTCGCCCATCACCAGTCGACCCACCCACCACCACTAATCCACCCATCACCATCTCAACCCACCCACCGCCATAACCCACAACCCATGAAACTCAACCCACCCACCGCCATAACTCACAACCCGAACCCACCCACCACCGATTTGCCCATCCGAACCCACCCATCAAACCACAGCAAAAAAAAGTGAATGGAAAAAAAAAAAAAAGGAAAAAAAAAAACCCGAAGCGGAATAGAGAAGACAGATGGTCGGCAGCGTCGAGTAGTGGTCTTTGGTGAGATCGACGGCGTTGAGTGGTGGCCATTGGTGATTGGCGTGCTGTGGAAGACGAATAGAGAAGAAAAAAATGAGAAGACGGAGAGAGAGAGATATCTGTGATGAGGAGAGAGAAAATGGGAATAAAATAATAATATATATTATGTAATTTTTGTCCGTACCATGCCAAAATTGTGAGGGTACTGTAGCATATTGTAAAAGTTTGGCACATTTAACACATCTGATAAAGGAATGTTTTTTATGTTTGCTATACCAAATGTGTCAAATATTTAACATTTGACATATTTAGCACATCTGATGTGCATGCTTGGTGGCTTGGAACTTTTTTGATTGTTCACTAGAGTGAAATCACTCTTCTTTTTCTTTTTATTTATTTATTTTTTTTTTCATTATGGCAATAAAACCAAATTACTTTTTGTTTTATAGGGTTGATAGTAAAACACTAATCCAGAAAAAGAAAAACATAGAAAAGGATACTTCAGTATTTTCACTTGAAAAATGTGGTACGGACATGACAAGACAAATTGCACCGATTGAAAAAGAAATGAAAACCCAAAACTTAACAGCAAACAATAGCATTTGCATTTGCGCTCACACACTCTTCTCTCTCTCTCTCTCTCTCTCTCTCATTCACTCACACACAGCTTTTTCTTCTTCTTCTCTTTCTCCACGGAACACAACAATGGATCTCCAAAGTCTCAACCACAACAATAATGGCCAAGACTCAAACTTTGACCCAAACTCAGACCCTCCAAACCCCACCAATGCAACAAACGATGAAACCCAAGAACCCAAACTCAGTTTTGAAGATTTTGATAGCACTTGTTCCACTCCATATGTAAGTGCACCCTCTAGTCCAGGGCGTGATGGCCCTGTGATAAGTGGGTTCTTTTATAGTGCCCCAGCAAGCCCAATGCACTACTTTGCACTCAGCTCAGCTTTGTCAGTATCAAAGACACCAACTTCAGCTCAGTCTTCTTCTTCAATGGATGATTTTGAGTTCTCAGCAAGGTTTGGTTCAAGTGGGTTTGGTGGAACTGGGTCTATGAGCTCAGCTGATGAGTTATTCTTGAATGGTCAGATCAGACCCATGAAGCTCTCCACACACTTAGAGCAGCCTCAGGTTTTAGCTCCATTGTTGGATCTTGATGCTGAAGAAGATGATGATGGTGTGAGAGGCAGAGATCTAAGGCTACGTGATAAGTCTTTGCGTAGAAGAACTAGATCTATGTCACCACTCAGAAACACAGCGTTTGAGTGGTCAGAAAATGAAGACAGAGATGCAACTATAAAGAACAAAGATAGTGATGGTTTGGAAGTGGAAGAGAGTGATGAGAGAGAGAAGATTGATTGTTCAGAGGCTACTACTCCTTCAGTTTCAGCTTCATCTTCAAGATCTTCTTCAGCTGGAAGAAGCTCAAAGAGATGGGTTTTCTTGAAAGATTTTCTTAGGAGTAAGAGTGAAGGAAGAAGCAACAACAAGTTCTGGTCTACTATCTCTTTTGTTCCCACAAAAGAAAAGAAATCAGCAAACCAACCAGTACTTCCAAAAGATAAGGATAGCAAGCTGAATAGTACTTCGGCTAATACTAAAGGAAATGCACAAACTTCAGCTAAGAAATCAGCAGGAAGGTTTGCCAATGGAATTGGTAAAAGGCGTGTGCCACCTTCACCACATGAATTGCATTACACAACTAATAGAGCTCAAGCTGAGGAGATGAGGAAAAAGACTTTCTTGCCTTATAGGCAAGGGTTACTTGGTTGCTTGGGGTTCAGTTCAAAAGGTTATGGGGCTATGAATGGGTTTGCTAGAGCTCTAAACCCAGTCTCCTCCAGGTAAATCTATCTGTGTTGGGGTTTCAAGATAAAAAAAAAAATTGTATAGATTTTTTTGTTTTATGTCTAGGATTTTTATGATTATCTATATGTATTTATTGTTGGAGAAGCTGTCCCCAATTAAACGAGGTTGATGAAATTATGGGGTTCCTTTTGTCCCCAATTTGCCTTGTGTAAAGGGTCAAGTAGTGTGGAATATCCACCTATAGTGCACTTTCTATCATCAGTCTTTGATATGGTACTTTCTCTCATAGGGTTTGTTGTAAAGCTATGAGGAAGATAAATGATCAAAAATCTTGTTCCTTATGGTTACTCAAGTAACAGCCTATAAAAAGTTAAATCAAAGTTAAATGTAATTATTGTGCTAATAATTAGAGGCATTTTTATGTTTTTGAGTATAGTTATTACCCAATTTGCATCATTGTGATAGAGAAAACCTTATCAGATTATTGAACCAATAATGTGATCCACATGGTGGACATGGCCAGACCTGTTAGGTAGTAAAAGGACCCATGCTAACCCACAATTGTATGCCCATAGTACCATACCAACCCACAAGCACAAAAGGGTGTTCAAGATTTTTGGTTGTTTCTTCATGGATCAAGCTCCTGATGCATTTGCGCAGATTTTCATGTCAAAGTAGTGGGATTTTTTTTTGGAATAGATGCAATGAGCCAATTTGCTTTTGTTACATATTTTGGGGCCACAAAAAAAAGAGAGAGAGCTTCTTGTTTATGTAATGATATTGCCTCGATTACATTCTAGCCAATCAATTTGATAAGATCCAAATGGTAAGTGATAAGGGCGGATTATAATCCAAACTTAAATGGGGCAATGATGTCTCCTAGACATTGACATAAAAGAGTGTGAGATTGTGAAACATTGACTTGTTTTTGTTGAGTTTGTTGTCAATCGAATCCGAAACTACGGAAACATCTCTTTTTGGCTTCTTCTCTTTGGGGTCTTTCTTTTCTTTTTCTTTTTTTTTTTCCATGAGAACATCATATTGCACTATCTAAATAAAAAAACGTAAAAGAGAAAAGCGCACTAAAAACTTCTTAAGCATCATCACTAAACAAAAATGGTTATAACAATTGTTTTGTTGCTTCCCTTTTCACCTTTAAAAGTGAAAGTGTCTGGACTTTTGGTCGTATTTGTTAATAAACTGAGCAGAGCTATTAACTATCAGATACAGATATGAAGTCTCAACTTCATTTATTGTTGGGAGACACTAAAATTTTAACCCCCAGTAGAAAGTGATGCCCAAAATCAAATCATGGTCCCCAGAGCCATTATTGCTCTTTGGTTTATATCCCCAGAATCAATAATAATGATAACATCTAGTTAGGTAGTACTAGAAAGATCCGTGTGAAAATTCTACACTGTTCAATCACAATCTACCTGGATTCGAAAGTGTTTGGTTGATATAGGACCGGGCATCTCTATAGCAGTTCACTCACCACTCTCTTTTTGAAAACAATACACAAACTGCTGCCTTGAATATCACCAAGATAGTTCCAAGATGAGGGCCAAATTTGCTAAAATTGCACAATTTTAGCAAAATTTTAGGAGAAATGCATTCTAAAAAAGTTATATGGCACATTTTTGAATCTAGAGTTCCAACTCAAACTCGAGTTCTAAACAGCAGGCATGGCACGTCAATTACTGAAACTTGAGTTTTAGTTAAAATTTGAGTTTTAAAAAGTGCTACATAAGTAAATAATTTTGTCAGAGTTTTTTCCTTAAAATTGTGCCGGCAAATTTGGCCCAAGAT
Source organism: Quercus tomentella (assembly GCA_028535165.1). NCBI lineage: Eukaryota > Viridiplantae > Streptophyta > Magnoliopsida > Fagales > Fagaceae > Quercus > Quercus tomentella. The sequence goes on from JAPQVY010000089.1 coordinate 6,682,282, forward strand.
AAGCACTTCTTAATCACCATGAGTAAATTCCAATATTAACTTGAACTCATTATGGGCAAAGATTTGTAAAAATGAACTCTCCTATTGACCGAGAAGGCAAAAAAAGCAGAAGTGTTGCAGTGCGAGATTACCAAGGTTTAGTAAAAAAAAAGTGGTCTATTTTCTTAGCAATCCTACAACCACATACACAATTACACATACACAACACAACAATCATGACAATATGGCAGGGTTCCAGTATTTTCTACTGTGAAGAGAATCCAATCCAAAACGAAGGAAAGTAAAAAAATTATCCAGCCAGGCAAACAGCCCCCAAGGGAAGTCTAATGTTGCAATCACATCCCAATCCCCCATACACATGACATGAGCCCTGGATGTGATGGTGTGAGAGAAAAAAACCTTTTGTCTGTTTGCTCATCTGATTAAAGGCTCACATGAATCACGAAAGAGTTTTTTTACAGTCCACACTGCACCGTGGGCCTAAAGCTCGCACTACGTTTCTGATGGTATTGCTTTAGGTACTGCATGATCCATGTGAAACTTTTCAGAAGTCCTATACTTTAGCCTTTAGGCAGGCAATGCAAAAAATTTTACGTCCCAATTTCATCCTATTTTATGGTCAAAGTCGTTACCATATCTGCACTATTTTTCTTTTTGATGAGATGAGTTTGCAATTTCAGAACCTCTTCTGCATTAATTTCTTTTGGATTTTTGGCCAATTGGCACTTTCACCAGACTCTTATGTAATCTATACTAAATTCCTGGGATATGAAATGGCATCACAAAATCTAATATGGTACTAAGATGACAATCTGCCAAAACTGAGCACGAATAAATGTTGGGCAGTGAATTTTTAAGAGAATATCGAGAATCTAACCTCTTATTTTTACCGTCAGTCCTAGCTAAAATGTACACATCGGATTGTCGGTTTTTAAGCTAGTACTTTTTCTATAGCATCTCTCTCTCATCGCCAGTAATATCACATCAACCTGTCCTATATGTGCACAGGCATCTACATGGTATTATTGGTAAATTACACTCACACCCAATTGGTGACTCAAACGCACAACTTTACCCTTGTCTCACTCATTTTACAAGGCAAGAAAGTGCCATTGGAGTTGGAACTCACTGGCTACAATTAACTCCATCCAATAAAAAAAGGGAATCATTAAGGACAGGTTATAGTAATTGGACCTTAATCCTCTAGGAGAATTAGTGTAAGTAACGAAGACATGTATCTAATGGTCCCAACCTGATTGTACAAGACACCCTTACAGAGCTGCCTACCTTTTGGACCGTAGAAAATGCAAGCTCAAAAAAGTAAACATTGTACAACAGTTAATATATTATGCCGAAGGGGCTTGTGAAAATCCGATTCTGAATACAAAAACAAAAACTACATATTAGTGTGAATCATATGCTAGCTAACCTTTCCTTCTCTTCTACCATAATAACTTCAAAAAGTGCAAAATTTGAAGATAAGGATATGCGTTTAGAGTACACTAAAAAAAAGTAAATTTCCCAAGCTCAAAAATTTTGAAAATAGAAACCCCAGGAACTGGGTTGCTGATACCTCCAAGCAAAACTGAAAGATGTGACTCCTCTCTTGGGACTCCTGAGGATCAAGCAAAGGTGGACAGGATATTCTTCTTGAGGGTGAACTCATCTGCCTTAGCTGGGCTGACAGACTGCACCAACAATACACAAAATAAGAGCCAACGAGAGCATGTTGAGATTATATGCAGCTTGAGTGGGTGCCAAGAATAACCAGCTTCCATAATAGTCCTCATGAGAATTAATAACAGCCCAATAACATTTCACATTTGTCTATCCACGTATTAATATCTTTTCAACATTGTAATAGTAATTGCCTCGACTGGTGACCACCAGATTTTTCAGACTCAAGTTCTAAAAAGCAGTTAATTTATATACATACAAGGATTATTTTATTGTTCCCCAAGAAGTTGAATTTAAAGTATTTTAGAATTGTTGTATTGAGATTATTTTGTTAAATCTTGTGTCCTACATGGAAGGTAGACAGCAGCTTAGCATGGATATGATGACCGTTATTTTTCAGCATCTTCAGGTACTAAAAATCCTTTTTTTTTGTAAGTTTTACAAGGTCCAAAAAGACCTTACTAAGGCTGTCCAGAGAAATGCTCTACAATTAGGTGTTGTCAGCCCAGCCCCAGCAGATGGCAATGTTCTTCATTACAGGAATAAAGTACTGCATGATTGAGGAAAGAAGAAAAGAAAAGATATGCCAATGAGGTAAGGTAGGGGTTGTGGATTAGACCCATGAGGTGCAAGTGTAACTTACCAATCAAAAAATAAAGAAAAGAAGATGTGAAAATGTGATATCTAAAGACAATGACAACACAAAAAAAATAAGTGTATCATGGGTTTCTTAAAAGATATTTGTTGGTTTGCGCAAAGCGACCAGACAATCAAGGGACAGATTACAGGTAGGAATGAGCTAAGGTCTCCATCTCCCATCATAGTCTCTTCTTGTTCTGAAATGCCAAGGGTTATTGAGAAGCACAATTTTTTTCCTGAGCTAATTTTTATATAGTCTCCTAAAGATCTGTCTTAAAACTTGTGATATGTGGCAGCTAATAGAACCTGGTCTCATATGGACATAAACCCAGTTAATTTGGCCCTCAAAGAGGCAGTGAAGCAAAGAACAAGTCTTGCAATAACAGTCAAGGTCAATATTCACAATCTCAGTATTTCTATAACTCTCAAAGAAATGAAATAATTTTCAAGTGACAGAACAACTTTAAAGTGTCTTTTGTCAAGATGGATTCATACTCAAAGTGATGTGAAAAAAAGGTCATATATAGTACCTTCTCAAGTATGCGCTCAAGTCGCTGAATTTCATTCTTGGCATAATCTGCTCCTTTCTCCATAAAGTTCTTGGAGGTTTTCAAATAGATCTTGCCATATCTTTGGAGAGAGAAAGGGGAAAAAAGTAAGTAATCGTGAGAAACAGATAACTTTAAAAACTTGGGTCTCAAAAACTTCAGTTTTTACTAAAAAAATTCCCTGTGGTTCCATTAAGAGAGTGGTGAATGGTGACTGCCACCAGCCATTCACATTATAACAGAGGGTTTGACTAAATTTGATGAACAAATATTTCAGAAGTATGAAGTCACCGTTACAACCTGGCAGTTGAACCCTCGAGCTTCTCAACCTCTTCTTCTATGCGGGCAAATACTGCCTTCTTCTCTTCATTTCCAGCACTCACAAATTCCTTCACCAGTTCATCCAAACTTGCAACTATACCAGCCTACATCAAGGGAAGAAAAGATTTATTTAAAAAAAAAAAAATGAAAACATGTCATGTTATGGTCCATTATGAATATACAAATCTCACTTTGGATGTATATTGTCCTTTCCCATCACGACTAGTGCCACATTTCTCGTTGATAAAATTTACAAAGTCATCTAAATCTCGGCCACCATCATAATCGTCACCAGCTTTGTTGCTCTTGGGGAAAAACTTCAATGTGGGATATCCACTCACACCATACCTGCAAAAGCAGCATCCGTGCATCAGGCATATTCAATTTCATAATGGAATTCTTTTATTCATTTTTAATGAATATTAACCGAGTAATTATCCAAAAAGAAATTAACAAGTACATCTAAGTCCGCAATTATTAACCACAGAAATCTGAGAGTTGATAGCACCCTACAGATAACAATAAAAAATTCATATTGTACTACTGAACTCACTTTTCACCCAAATCCTTGTAGTTATCAGCATCAAGATTAGCAATCACTACATCTTCCTCCAATTTAAATGCTGTTGCAAACTTTTCATAAATCTACAAGACAGACAGCAGAAATAGATCAGTATCAACCATCTTTTAGGCACAAGATAAAGAAGCAAAAGATATGCTTACCGGAGCAAGGGCTTTGCAATGGCCACACCTGCCAAACACCCAGAAAAGAAAAGCATAATTAGAGATGCAAAACTTCAACTAAAAAAGTCTTTTCAGCCATATTCAGGCAGACATAGCTTCAAAGACATCATAACATTAATATGGCAGCACAATGAAGTGGACACAGAAAAATTGAACACCTAAACTTACCAGGGTGCATAGAACTCAACCAGAACATCTTTAGTTTCATCTAGGACAACCTTGTCAAAATTGTCTGCTGTTAGTACCACTACATTGGATGGGATTGCGGCTATCTTCACATTGGTCCCTGGACACAGGCAACACTTCAATGTCAAACTATAAGTTGACTAGTGATATGAATTGTTTATTAAAAAGCAACTAAAGTTAACAAGAATGCAGCATGATAGACCATGTAGCAATATTAAAAAAAAAAAAAAAACTAGAGAGTCATTAGCTGGAGTCCATAGAACAAGTCATGCTGGGCATCAACCAAAAAAGTAGGCAAGAATCAATGGAATAGCTCGAGGCATAATATCTTACAATTAAAGAACAGAATCTAAATTTATTGACTAGAGTTGCCAGAAGTATTTGAGAACAAAGTCCAATTATCAATTTTCAATCTACTGAAAAGTATTGTGATAAGTATTAGAAAACAAGTGTCCAATTATCAGTCAATCAGCTTTGAAGTTGTGACGTACTTTAATTAAGTTGTCTCAATTACTAAAGATAACATGTATGCCATTAAATACTTCACATAAACTCAAGCTTTTTTATTATAATTAATCATCTCGAAGAGATTGATCTTCAAATCTAACAAGAACCAGCAATCCCATGTCTACTCAGCAATTAAAGGAGAGAAATTGGATTCTGAACTTCAAGAAGTTGGCTAAAGGCAAAGTCATTGCACAAGAAATATTATGGCCAATCCACTCAAACAAATATAAGATGAACAATATATATTCAATTGAACATTATAAGATAATATGTCTACATGGTCCACTGAAAGTATTAGATTATGCACTCATACAAAAGCTAGAAAAATAAATGTAATAACAAAAACATGATGGGGCAACTTAGGGGGAAAAGAACAGATGGAGCAACAAAAACATCATGCAAGAAATAACAACCTCCTGCTTTGGTGCACACAATTCAACCAAAATTAAAAACATATTATTACCTCCTTCCTTATTCACAAACTCAGCTAGGGCTTCTGCAGTACGAGCACCTTCATACCTAAAACATAGAGAATGTGATCAAAAGGTGTCTAGTTAAACATTTGATGCAGATTTGTCAAGGGAGAAGAAAATATTTTAATATTTTATGTTGTTTTCTCTTTCCTAGTGGCATTAGGATTTATTTGTTTTTTCAAGTTCAATTAAAATCCTTTTCTAAGTTGAATAAGGATTTTAATTGTATATTTTAATATTTTCTTCTCCCGTAACCAATTAGCATCAACATTCCTAAACTAAAAGAAGGTGAAAATGTTCTGCAATATTTAGAATTTAGGGGTTCACAAGGATTCGGGAAATGTTTTTGAGATGAAAAGAATAGAGGAGAAGTGGGGGATGGGTGCACTCACTTCTTTGGTTCTAGAGATCCTTTTGGAAACCATTTAATTGTAGGATATCCAGAAACCCCATATTTAGAGCATACACTCTTGTGTGAATCACAGTCAACCTACACCAGAAACCATCGATGAAGTGAAATAACATATCAATCAATCACCATTGGCGATAACAGTTGCAACCTACTGGAAAAAGCTCATTATTTGATTTAAGATGAGAAAATATTGTTTTTGAGATCAATTATGAGGCCCAAAAGAGCAACAATTTGTAATAAAAACAGACCCATAAATTTGGCAACAAGAATAATGAATCCAGAATCGTACATCCAGGAATAAAGCAATAATACAAAATAATAATAAGGATTCAAGGAGCTGACCTTTCCAATCAGTACAGTCTTTGCTTTCTTGAAACTTGAACCAAGCTTCTCATACTCTGGAGCAAGCTTTTTACAATGACCACACCTGCCAAGGTAAACAAAACCATTATTCCAGCTCCCAAAGCAGTACAAATATGAGAATAACAGAAGTGTTATAAAAAAAAAAAAATGAGAATAACAGAAGGAAATCATAAAAAACTAATATGTATCTTCTTCTTCTAACTCAATTCATTTCATTATCTCCAAAAAGGGTTCTTAAATCTTAATTTTTTACAACTGATAAAAAAAAAAAAATATTTTACAACTGACATCCCTGAAATTTTTCAAGAATTTTTTTAAAAATTTCTTTTGATTGGCGAGTTACACACGCATCCAATGGGTCTTGAACCCACAAATTTTAAGAAAACCATATTAAAATGATAGAGTCTAGTCAGGCTTTCTGAATGGAGTGGAGCTCTTAGATCACAACTAATTAAATCTAGAAAACCAGAAACAAAGTGGGTAGAGCTTCTAAGTGCATTACTGAATTGCAGGAAACGACCTTGCCAATATTCCAAACAGTCTATTTGATTTGGGATCACCCACTTTAGATCTAAATAGACCAAAAGCAATTCAAACAAAGCAATATCAAGCTCAAAACCCACAGATTACCAATCACACATTCAATATCATCATTTTTCCCACAAATCAATGGTACCCATAACCAGCTCTTCAAATGCTTGCGTCTTGCACTGATCCACAACACGCCAATTACTCTACACATATATAAGGCATTCTCAATTGTGTATTTTCTTACTCGAATGAAATTCATTTGAGTTTCAAATCTTGATTACATTTTCCTTTCCTACAGTTCCTCATATCTAAGTAGACCAGTAGCAATTCAGATACAGCAAATGTCAAAGCTCAAACTCGCAGATGCCCAATCAAATTCACTGTCAATATCATTATTTTTCCAACAAATCAACTGTCACCACAACGAACTCATCAAACACTTGAGCTAATCAATAAAAAAAACACGTATCTAGTACAAACCTAATAACACAAACTATATATAACAAAAGCGTATCTAATATGTGTTTCGTTTACGAGAAAAACTGATAATGCTAGATTTTCTTAGCAGCCAAACACAGAATCACACAGAGATAGACTCATATATAGCAATATCGAGCTGAAAAACCACAGATCTCCAATCACACACTGTCAATATCCACGAGATGCTCCGATCGCACGCTTGATGAGCTCATCACTAAAAACACGTTGATCGATTACTAAAACGAACCTAAAAATCTCAATAACGCAAACCTATATAGAACTAACACGTATATATATTTTCCGTTTGGTTCCTGAGAAAACTAATTTTTCTAGCAACAAAACAGAGAATTAAAGAGAGAGAGAGAGAGAGTTTGATTTAAATATAGCATTATCGAGCTCAAAATCCACAGATCTCTCATCGCTCACAGTCAATCTCATCATTTCTCCAACAAATCAAAGACGAGCTCATCAAAAACACATATTGCTAAAACGATCATTTATAAAATTAAAAAAAAAAAAAAAAAAATCAACAACACAATGAAGAGCTCATCAAACACTTTAATCTAGTTTTCTATCTGGTTCTCGAGAAAACTGAATTTTCTATGCAATTTTTTTTCTCGGCAACCAAACAGAGAATTGAGAGAGAGAGAGAGAGAGAGTTTGGTACCAGGGAGCGTAGAACTCGACGAGAGCGTCGCGATCTTGACCGACCTCCTTGTCGAAGTTGTCCTCGGTGAGCACAACGACGTCGTCTGCGATCACGGACGAGGCAAAGAGGAATACTAAGTACAACGCGATCAAAACAGAACAACAAGTCCTTGCGTTCTTCATTTCTGTAGCTCTGTTCAATGCCTTTGAAATTTTGTTGCCTGCTTTTTTTGAAAAATTATCAGAGGTAAAAAGCGTATGAAATATGAATATATACTAGTTTATTTATTTATTTTTTAATTCACTTTTTTAATTATACTTTTTTTAGGCTAAAAATATAATTTTTGTCTGATTTGGTCTTAGTATTTTGACAGTTGGCAATTTAGTCCATGTTAGTTTTAAGTTTTAGTCAATTTTTGTCAGTGAGTTGACCATAACATTGACTAAATTTACTAAATTTATATGTTAAAAATAACTTAGACCAAATCAACTGCTACTAGAATATATGAATCAAATTGATAGCGATACCAAAATGTGTGGACAAAAATTATATTTTTTCATATATTTTAGAAACCATTTTGTAATTATCTAGAGTCATCCATAGTGTATATGAGAAGATAACTCATGATAAGGGACTTCTTCTTTACAATTTGTGGAACTCGCATTCACATATGCAAAATTGGCACATATTATGAAAGAAATATCTCATAAGATAATTTTTCGATGATAGCAATGACAATAGCGCAAGATAAGCTCATGGGCTCGCCAACACTCTTTTGTGATGAAAAGAATTCACAAGAAACAAGACAACAAGACATGTTGAGTTTGTGGTAAGTTGATTATCTTTTACGAATCCTAATAAGATAATTTCGATATTGATAAGAGATAAAGATAAATCATTAAAAAAAAAAAGACATGTTGAGTTTGTGATAAGTTGATTATCTTTTACTAATAGTAAGAAGATAACTTCGAATTGATAAGATAAAAATAAAATATAAAGAAAAATAGTGAAATCAAGGGTAAAAGAAAAGAGTGATAAAAAATATATTTTTGAGGATAATAATAATATAACATGAATTAAAAAAACAAATTATAATTATTTTTTGAGAAGAAACAAATTATAATTAGACTATGTATAATTTTTTTTTTTACCGTAAAAAAAAGATTAAATTATATGAATAACTAATTTTAATATATATCATATAAATTATGTATATATCGAGGTAGGGTGGGTGCAAGCAAAAATCATCTCACCCTAACACCTCTTTGTGGTGGGAAGAATTTGCGTACGGTGGAGCAAGGTCGAGGAGGGCATTTTTGCTATCCATTGCATTTTGCAACACTTCGTATGTGTTATAATATATAAAGAATCAACTTATTATATGTTATATACTTGCCTTTAAAAAAAGACTATCGTTAAAAAAGAAAAAGAAAAAAAAGAGCAAAATGTTTGAGTGAATTGAAAAATATTTAATTATTTTCATTTATTTAAGTGTATAATTATTTTCACATTATTGATTGCATGTGTTAATAATTGGAATATAGTATTTTTTTTTTTAATTTCTCAATTTATCAGAAAACATAGTAGACAAAGAAAATAAAAGTTTTTGGTATTTATCCAAAATAAAAGAAAAAAGTACATAAAGTAAGAAAACAACAAACCAAAATAATATTAGTCAAATATATAAAACAAAATGGGTGTTGTAAGAATTGAACTCACTATCTCTTACATCCAAAGTTAGAATCACATAGTTTTAAAAACTGAATTGATCAAAGAATAAAAAAAGTAAGTGATTCTTGGTTCTTTGATTCGATTGGAATCGAATCATTGGTGTAACTGGTGATATCATAAATAATTAATTAATAATTTTAAATATTTTACAAATATATAATAAGTTTATAACCAATTAAAAATATTTAAAAAAAATAAAAGTAAGTTTTTAGGTCTTATATTTAAAAACAAAAGATACAAAAATATAACTAAATATATTAACATTGCAATATCAGCCTCAAAACAAAATAATCAGTAGCATAGCCTTCTTTTTGAAGTGCAATATATGGCCATTACTGTAAAAAAAAAAAAAGGTTGGACTCAACTAGCCATCTTGAAAGCTTGTTAAAATAAGTCTTTATTTTCTTTTATTACATTAACTATAATTGTTGATCCAAAAAAAACAAAAAAATTATAGTGCTCGGTCTCACAAATATATTATTATGAAATTATTAATATAAGTAAATAGTAGTTGGTTTTTTTTTTTTTTTATAATTTTTATGTATTCATTTTAAAGAAAAAAATAAAGTAGATTTTAACTTCTTTTTTTATTATTTAATTAACTAAAAATAATCATCTTAGAAAAAAAAAAAAAAAAAAAAAACCTTTTTTATTAGAACCGGACCGGATTGATGTACGGTTCCTGGTTGAACCGGACCAGAATTTTTTATTTTTTTCTCAATCTTAAAACCCTTTTTTATTAACTAATTTTCAAATTCTTCGATCACAGCTTAAAGTGTCTTTTCCTTCAACTTTCTCCGAGTCCAAACAGACTCAGAATTAGGGTTCCTTTTTAAAAAAAAAAATTATGCCAAATTCTTCAATTTTTAAATAAACTCTCAATCACAGTATTGAGGCTAATCTGTAATCAGCTCAAACAAAATTTCCCTTTTTTGTTTAATTTAAATTAAAAAAAAAAAATCAATGGCTCATACCAACAAAGAGGTAAGCTCAAATCTCTTTCCTACTTTCTGTAACCCTAATTAGTTTTATCAATCAATTTTTTTGAAATAAAATAACTTAACTGGCTCAATTAATTTTTGTTTGGGATTGTTGGTGTAGGTTGTTGGGGTTGATAACACATTTAGAAGGAAATTTGATCGGGAAGAGTATTTGGAACGAGCTCGAGAGCGTGAAAGACGGGTAATTTAATTTAATTTATATATTTTTTTAAAGTTTTTGTTTTTCAATTTTTATTATTTTTAAAATTTACGTTGTGATGAATTGCTCTTAGTTGACTGTGGTTCATTTTTTGTTGAATTGTAGAAGGAAGAGTCAAGGTCTAAGTCCAAATGTAAGTGATTCTAAGCTGATATTCTTTTTTTTATTTTAGTTTGAATTTGTATTTGTTTCTGGTTTGATGGGTTTTAGTATCTGTGTGTTTTTTAATTGAAGCTTTTGAGTTGTGGTGTAATGGGTTTGCAGAAATACTATTGGGTGTTCTACACTTTGCTTGTGTGTAAATTGAATCCTCTGAATTGTAGGGTAATGGGTTTGCAAAAATAGTACTGAGTGTTGATTCTGGGTGTGTGTGCACGTGTGCATGCATGTGTTAATTGAACCCTTCGGAATTATAGGATTTGCAAAATTTAATATTGGGTGCGCGTGCCTGCATGCGTGCATGTGTGTTAATTGAACCCTATGAATTGTAGATCAATGGGTTTGCAGAATTCATATTGGGTGTTTGTACTCTGTATGCATGTGAGTTAATTAAACTCTCTGAATTGTAGAGTAACGTGTGTGTGCTAATTGAACCCTTTGAATTGTAGAGTAATCAGTTTGCACAATCAATATCGGGTGGTTGTACTCTGTGTACATGTCTCATGTCTGTGTATGCATGTTAATTGAACTCTCTGAATTCTAGAGTGATTAGTTTGTAGAATTAATATTGGGTGTTGTATATGTTGAAATTATTGGCTCTGCTGAAGTGTAGATTGATGGGTGTGAAAAATTTACGTGATTTGTCGGTTTTGTTGCAGTGAAAGGTCCTCCAGTGCAGAGGAAGCCTTTGAAACATAGGGATTATGAAGTGGACCTTGAATCTCGGTTGGGAAAAACTCAGGTGTGTTGCTTTGTCTCTGTTTCTTTTCTAGAATTGTTTTTCTTCTTGAATGTGTGCTTAGGCCATATTGCTTGTAAGTTGTACTCTTTGGTTGATTAGTTCTTTTATGAGCAGTTCAATTTGTGGAATGTTTATGACATTGTTTCCACTTATGTGGATGACATTGAAATGCATTGAGGAGTACAATCAATTTTCATGAGCAATACTTAGAAGAGAGTTATAAAAGTTTTCCTAGTGTGCGTGTTGTCAAATGACATGGTTAATCTGTATAATGCAAGTAGGTGTGTCACTTTGAGAGCATTGAATGAGTCTATCTAATCTTGTGTCTTGATGCACTTTTACATGAAAATTTTCTGTAGCTTGCTGGGATTATGATTTGTTGATAAATGTTGAAAGGGTTGGCTACTTGGCTAGCTCTATGCACCAACCTAGTTACACTGTCCATGATATTTCAAACCGGATTCCTCAAGAATGACTAAGTTTGGAATTGATTCTGCTGGTTCTAGGAGATTCAGACACTATTGTAATTAGTAGGTCTTCTATCCAAAAAGAAGCAGGTTTCTCTTACTCTCTTATGTTGCTTTTTGTTGCTTTAAAGAAGATGATACTAAAACTTTTATCTCTTTGGTTGGGGATTTAGTGGATGATGGAGTAACATATACACCATCAATATAGACGGATCACACTTTTGAAGCAAACCTGCTTATAACAGTTGACAATCCTGAAATTGGGCTTTCCAATTTCATTGTGGAAGTAGTAATATGTATTTCATTTGAACCTTGTTTAAAAGTATAATTAGTTTTCATTAATGTATAATTGTAAATCTATTTGACAATTGAGACAAAGACTATTCATACATCTTATTCACTTTACCTTGGGAAAATATTGCAGCAAGATTATTGAGATTTTCAGGTCGAATAAACCATGCAGAAAATGAGGAAATGCTGTATGTACCTTTTAGAGTAAATGAAACTAAGGAATTAATGTCCTATTAGAGTTACCATTTTGGTAATCGAGCTATAAATTTTGGGCCCAAATCATAATGACATGCAGCATTTTATGGATTGGATATGGTCTGTGTAATGGACTTAACCATAATTTTTTTTTATGGATTTGGCTTTGGTATAAAGTCTTCTGAGTTTTGAATGTTGTGTTTGGCATGATCTAGAATGTGAAAATATGGAATACAATTGTCATGGTTTTCTATTTTATTGCTCTAATTCTGTGGGGTATGTTTTTACTTATCAAAAAAAAATTGTGTGGGGTACGTTTTGCTTTGTGTTTTCATATGTTTTGATTTGTCCTGTCTTATAAGTTTCTTGGCACATATAGCATAACTTCTTATTTCCCTGTTAGTTTTAAAAGTTTGAAACATCTATAATTGTATGTTGAATATCTTAAATACCCAATCTTTGCTCGACTTAATACATGACTTTATTTTGTCTTAATTTTGCAGGTTGTTACTCCAGTGGCACCTTTAAGTCAGCAGGTACATGACCGTGTTCTCATGTGTCCCATGTCGTCGTATTGTTATTGCTGATATCTATCTTCTTTAATAGTAATCTTATATTAAACATTTTTACTTACCATGTCATTTCTTGATTAAATCTGTTCATTTTACAGGCTGGATATTATTGTTCAGTTTGTGAGTGTGTAGTGAAGGATTCTGCAAATTACTTGGATCATATCAATGGAAAGAAACGTATGTGGTTATCTGGAGACAATATTGTTTCATCAATTCTTTTAATGAAAAAGTTTCTTAGTTTGATCACTCTTCTAATGGCTCTTTTTATCTTGTCCCATAGATCAAAGAGCGTTGGGTATGTCTATGAGGGTAGAACGGGCATCTGTTGACCAGGTATATTTTGGCAAGTACTTTTAATTTATGATGAATGGAAGTTTAATTAACAGGCATAATTGAATGTGTGAAATAGGATGCAACCTTTACTTAGCGAAACTCTCAAGCTTGGGCTCTATGTATGCAATGATATATAGAAGTAAACCATGTAATCTGTATATATTAAGAGAATTCAAAAAGTTAGTTATTGCTTTTTTCCCTGTCAAAAATACCCTTAAATTAATTAACCAACAACTTAAAAATGAGGTTAAAATAGTAAATTAGCTAAAGAAAGTTAGTTATTGCTTTTTTTTCCTGTCAAAAATATCCCTAAATTAATTAACCAACAACTTAAAAATAGGGTCAAAATAGTAAATTGGCAAAAGAAAGTTAGTTATTGCTTTTTTTTACTGTCAAAAATACCCCTACTTAAAACTTAAAAATGGGGTTAAAATAGTAAATTGACAAAAATAATAAATTCCTACTTCTACGTTGAAACGCCTTTTACGTTAATTTAAATTATTACTTCTACTCTCTAACTTTCTACAAAATAGGATCAGTTTTTTGTTGGTTTTAAAACTCCTCTAATCTACAAATCTCACCCCATGTATTCATTTTTTTTTTTTTTTTTTTTTTTTTTTTTTTTTTTTGTGATTAGAAAAAGTAGAAAGCTCAAATTATAATAAATGCAAATTATTAATCTTTACTCAAAAAATAGAAGAGCCTCTGAGCACGCACACGCGCGTGAGCGCGTGCTCAAAGGCTAGTATATGTTACATGGGTGCTAAAAATCCCACCTTTTGGAGATGAGGAAGAGATCACCACTATTCATTTAAAGAAAAAACTATTTTCTGGCCTGAACCATTTCATCACAAGTACATATTTCTCTTGTTATGGTGTATTTGAGCTGCAACTTTATGGTCTACAGGTCAAACAGCGATTTGAAGTCCTTAAGAAGCGGAGAGTTCCTGGAAGCTTCACAGAGCAAGGTAAAAAAATTGAAGGAGACGGAAATATTTTTTTTTTGGGTGTTTGTTTGTGTGTGTGTGTGTGTGTTTCATTAGAGGTTTATGCAATTGGTTGGTAATCTATGGTTGTTGGAAAATTGATCCCTCTCTCTCCCTAGATCTTGATGAGCGGATCTTAAAGCAGCAACAAGAAGAGGAAGAACGGAAGCGCCAACGTCGCGAAAAGAAAAAAGAGAAGAAGGTGAGCACTGTACTACCATGGTTTGCTTAATACTGTATGCCTGAGCCATAAGATTGTTGGGGAAAATTTTTTGCCTGTCTGTAGATTTTAACTGTAATGTTTCCTGATAATTTTGTTATATTTTTGTGTTCAGAGAGAGAAGGTGGCAGAAGAGGAAACTGAAATGGATCCTGATGTTGCGGAAATGATGGGATTTGGGGGTTTCCGTTCATCCAAGAAGTGATCATGTTTCATCACTCCATCCTATATTTGGAGTGAGTTTTGGCCATGTAACCTTTGTAGCATTGTACTTGTGACAGTTCTGTAAGGAACAGTCTAATTTAGGTAACTTGACCTTTTAGAAATTGTATGTTCATTTTATATTTCATTTGAGATGTTCTATGTTAACAGCGAAAAAGCAAATTTCATGGAATTTCTCGACATTTATGGTAGATTTTACTGGTGAGTGGTGATGCCATTCATTTTCATTCTTGTACATTATCCTTGCAGGATATATACTGATCAATGTATGATTTAAGGCTACCTTGTACCTTTCTTCTGACTCTCTTGTGGTGAAAGTCTGCATTATATGGAGGGTTTGGAGAATGCAATTTTTGATCGACAATTGTTGTAGAACCCCAACAAAAATAACATTACCCTTCTATCATCACAAATTCAGAATATGAACAAGAATTGACGAGTCCTTATTAGGGACACAACTGAATGATTCTTGAATCTTATGGGAAATCTTTTGTTTGACGACATGGGTACAAACGAAATGAAAATGTTTTGGTGAGAATGGCCTTTGTATAGGGCGAAACAAAAACACTCAAATAGTCACATCACACTACACAAGTAACCAAAAACTCGTTGTGGGTTGCGTCCACATTCTAGTAGAGGATAAGATAAAATTTCGTGGAAAAAACGGTTCTCGTTGGTTTAGTAGGCTAACTAAAAAGCATGCATTGTTGCATTTCAAGTTTTCATCACTAACGCATATCAAGAAAAGGCAAAGACTAAAAACTAATAATATGAGTAATTTAATAATTTAAATGTATATTAATTCAGTTGGGTTGAGGTGTGCAATATTTAATAATTATTACACAAACCTTATTAGATTCAAATTATTGAAAATTTGAACCCAAACTCACCCTTTTATTGGCTATCTGTCAAGGTGGAGTTTTGAATTTTATAATATAATTGATTGACTTTTTTATAATTAGTCGAATCACTTTCAGTTTAAAGTCCATATTTTTATTAGCTTTTGTTTATCTATGTATTAAGTTAGAATTTTATAATACAATTGATTGACTTTTATAAGGAGTCGAGTCACTTTTAGTTTAAATTCCATAATCTTATTAGCTTTTGTTTCTCTCTCTGTTAAGGTAGAATTTTATAATATAATTGATTGGTTTTTTATAAAGAGTCGAGTCACTTCCGGTTTAAAGTCCATATTTGTATTAGCTTTTGTTTGTCTATTTGTTAAGGTAGAATTTTATAATACGACTGATTGACTTTTTACAAGGAGTCGAGTCACTTTCAATTTAAAATCCATATTTTTATCAGCTTTTGTTTGTCTATTTGTTAAAGTAGAATATTATAATACAATTACTTGACTTTTTATAAGAAGTCGAGTCACTTTCAGTTTAAAGTTTATATTTATATCAAATTTTGTTTATCTATCTGATAAGGCAAAATTTTATAATACAATTGATTGACTTTTTATAAAGAGTCGAGTCACTTTCAGTTTTAAGTTCATAATTTTATTAGTTTTTGTTACGTAGATGAACCCTTTTCAAACCTCCAAACCCATCAACAAAAACCTTAAAATTCTATAATCTATCTTATTGAGGTTGAGTCAAATTGAAAAACCCATTGAACAATTCAAACC
Organism: Quercus tomentella; assembly: GCA_028535165.1. Taxonomy (NCBI): domain Eukaryota; kingdom Viridiplantae; phylum Streptophyta; class Magnoliopsida; order Fagales; family Fagaceae; genus Quercus; species Quercus tomentella. Next base: position 6,698,560 of record JAPQVY010000089.1, read on the forward strand.
TAACACTCCATCCCTCCCTATTTTGGAGCTATTTTTTTGCTCTAAATTGGAGTGTCATTAATGCAGATTGATGAACTTCAGGTTCAAGTGTTCAACAAATAAGATGCAATTGACCCTTGCATGAATAATAATTGTTCTAATAAAGGTTTGTACATCTAAGTTCTCGATCACAAAGAGATGGGAACCTAAACTTGGTAGATGAACTATGACAGTGTGTCATAGTCTAATTATTGCTAGGCGATAACGTTTTCAAGTCTTCAAGCTGTAGATATCATTCCCAACCCGACTAGACCCAGTTGGGATAGTCGCATGGTTGTTTGATATGCTTAATAAAAAAAAAATTGTTAACTAATAAGTTTCATTACTTATTAAAAAAAAAAAAAAACTTTAAGAAACCAAATTAAAATATCGGTAAGAATTTTTATTTAATGATATGAAATGAGGTGAGAGGTCTATGCTTTATAGTATAAATATGTGTTTTCTTTCTTCACAAACTTTCTCTCTCTTTTTCTTTTTGAATGTGTGCCCGTGTTTATCCATTTATCCATTCTCTCTCTACTCACTAGTATTTTTTTTCCCTTATCTCTATCCCTCAACGTGTCCTGTATTTTGTTGGCTAAATAAAAAGTCAACAAAGAGATAAGAAGAAGTGCCACTAATTAAAGTGTAAAAGACTAAAATAATACTCAAAAACACTTAGCATTTTACTACTTTTCAAGGATAAAAAAGTAATCACGTTTTACATGGAAAGAAGCATGCCGTTTAAGTCTTTCTTAGGTCATTTTGTCAAACAAAAGTAGCTCAACTTTCATAACAAATTCGTATTTTAAATGTATATAAGACATATTTGAAATTAATTTTTTAAAATTTAATAGAATTTGAGAAGAGTTTGGGATATAAAAAAAAAAATTAAACAAATTTGAAACTGGGAAAGCAAAAGTTCTTGTTGTTTCCTCAACTGTACCAAAAAAGAAAAACGACTCGTCGTTTTATTTACTCCACTTCCCGCTAACCCACCGAACTTTTCAAATTTCAGTTATTTCTCTCTAAACTCATTTCTCTGTAACCCTCACATTTCCATAGCCAAAAAAACCACCATGAGCAAAGCTCTCCTCGAGGTTGAGCGGCGAGTCCTCCGCCTCCTCCACGGCCACAAAACCCGAACCCGACTCCTTGAAATCCACGCCCACGTCCTCCGCCACGGCCTCGACCAATTAAACCAAGTCCTTGCCCATTTTGTCTCCGTTTGCGGTTCCCTTCACAAAATGGCCTATGCAAATCGCATCTTTTGCCGGACCCATAACCCAAATATCATATTTTTCAATTCTATGATTAAAGGGTACTCGCTTTGTGGACCCTTTGAGCAATCCCTCCATTTGTTTTCCCTTTTGAGAAGCCGTGGACTTCGGCCCGATGAATACACTTTTGCGCCTTTGCTTAAGTCGTGTTCGGGTCTTTGTGATTGTAAAATAGGGCAATGTGTTCACGCGGAGATTATTAGGATTGGGTTTGAGCGTTTTGGTTCGATCCGGATTGGGATTGTTGAGTTGTATGTGACTTGTGAGAGAATGGAGGATGCTAGGAAGGTGTTCGATGAAATGTCTTATAGAGATGTGGTTGTTTGGAATTTGATGATTCGGGGGTTTTGCAAGATGGGTGATGTTGATTTGGGGTTGTGTTTGTTTAGGAAGATGAGTGAGCGGAGTGTTGTTTCTTGGAACTCGATGATTTCTTGCTTGGCGAAGAGTGGGCGGGATAGGGAGGCTTTGGAACTCTTTTGTGAAATGAGGGATCGGGATTTTGAGCTAGACGAAGCGACTGTGGTGATTGTGTTGCCTGTTTGTGCTCGTTTGGGGGCTGTTGAGGTTGGGCAGTGGATACACTCATACTCAGGTTCTAAAGGGCTTCTGAGAGATGCTATTGCTGTGGGTAATTCGCTTGTTGATTTTTATTGTAAATGTGGAAATTTGGAAGTTGCGCGCAGCCTTTTTAATGAAATGCCTCGCAACAATGTTGTTTCGTGGAATGCAATGATCTCAGGTCTGGCATTCAATGGGGAGGGTGAGGTTGGGGTCAAATTGTTTGAGGAGATGATAAACAAAGGTATGAGCCCCAATGATGCAACTTTTGTAGGCGTTTTATCATGTTGTGCCCATGCAGGCTTGGTGGAAAAGGGGCGAGAGTTGTTTGCTTCTATGTCTGAAAAACACCAAATTCAACCAAAGCTTGAGCATTATGGTTGTATGATTGATCTTCTTGGGCGTAGTGGACTTGTGAGGGAGGCTCATGGCTTGATTAGAAACATGCCCATGAAGCCAAATGCTGCTTTATGGGGTGCATTGCTCGGTGCTTGCCGCACTCATGGTGATGTAGAAGTTGCAGAACTTTCTGTTAAAGAGCTGATCAATATTGAACCATGGAATTCTGGTAATTATGTGCTCTTGTCAAATATATACGCAGATGAAGGGAGGTGGGATGAGGTTGCAATGGTCAGAGTTTTAATGAAGGAAAAGTGCGTCAAGAAAGCACCAGGGCAGAGTGTGATTGAGTAATTATGAAATGTTGGTTTAGGGAAAAATGTCCTTTCTCTTGGCTGGTATTCTAGGTGCTTGGTTCCTTTATTGCAAGACTTAACATCTCCACCATGAATGAAGATATACATGGTGGCTGTTTAGGAAATGACTTAAAGCAAAAGAAAGCTGGATGCTTTGTGCATCCATCTAGATCCTGGTCAAATCTACAAAGATGATGATGGGATCACATGGAAATGGAAGCAGGAGGCTGAATAGCAAATTTACTGACAGAGTAAGAGACCTTACGACGTGAATTTTTCTGAGAGAATACAGAGAGACATTTTTAGAATATTCTTCTATGTTTATTTCTTCCGGCCAAGTTCGATATGAATATCGGGTACAAGAAATTGAGAATTGTAAGCAAAGAAAGTCAGCAAGAACCAATAGAATTCTTTTAATGAAATACCTTCCCGTCTTTGTTTTTGTACTTCTTCATAATAAGCTATTGACTCCCAAAAATCAAAGAACTAGAGCTTTTCTATATATTCATCTGTGACATCTTTTTCACACTTAAGTGGGATGTTTCTCTTCCCTTTTCATTTTTCACTCTCATGAGTATCCCATTTCTTTCCTTCAAGTATCCGTTAGGACAGCTGACTACTAATGTCGTGTGATGCTCCCTCAGAGTACTAACCAGATGATTTTTATGTTGCCGAGAAAAGCAAGCTTGAAACAATGCTTCTGTTGTGAGTGGGATGTTGTATTATGAGTGATGATATAGCAAGATTTCCCTTAAAATGTAATTGTACAACTTCTTCTTCTCTCTTTTTTGTTTTTTGTTTTTTTTGACACTATGGAAATGTAACTGTATAAGTATAACAATGATAAAAGGGTAATTAACATAATTGGAGCTTTATTCTGCACCTTTGATGAATTCATGCTGATATGTCCATTATAAGGATTAAGGAGTGAAAGCCATCCTGAAAAACTAATACAGCATAAGTAAACCTTCTAATTGAAGACAGATTTTAATTTTTTTAAAGACCCTAAATCTTAAATATAAGCTGATAGGAAAAGTTGAGTACCTCTTATAGAACAAAGGACTAGTTTGTTTTGTGGATCCTTTCCTTTCATTATAAATTGATGATAGAACTAAAATGTTTAAATTCATCCACAGATCCACTTATGTATGGGTTCTCAAATAACTTGTACCAGGTACTTTCAGTTTCAATGGCACCCAACGAAAATGGTGACATGTGATTTGCAGTCAGATATTACAAGCCACACCTTGTGTGCTTGTCAATTATTTGGATCAAGAAATGAGGACCACTAATCATTATTGTTAACGTATATTATGTTATGAGCTTTAGGCCCAGCTAGGTTACTTGTACAGCACACTTGTATTTGTATTATACTTTACTTGTACCGCACACATATGCCTCCTATATAAAGGTATTGATGTATATTCTTTGATTTCTGAAATACAATATAACTCATTCAGTATTTCTAACAATTATAAATATTATATATTTCAACTTCTCACAATTCGAATTGATATTTTACCACATAATTTTATTAGAAAATGTTATTTTTCAGTTGTCTTATCATAATGAAAACATGCCATGTGAAAAGTCAGTATGTTTTTTATTATCGTCATTGTTAAATTTGATGGAAACTGAAACCAAACTAAGCAAAATGGAGTCTAGGAACCCCAACTTAATGTCCACCTCCATTTTATTCTAATAATTGATTAGATGGAGAAGATTAGATGAAGCTCATTAAGCTCGAATCCCAAGTCTACCCCATAATGAACGTCTTTGTTTTCCAAGAAAATCCGATCCTTAAAGGTCCCTGTACTAACAAGGTACATTGCACTCATTTGAATGAAACACAAACTTTGAGGAACGCTTTGTGACTCCTTGAGTTAATGAAAACAAGACCTTATAGTGAAATAAATGAAGAATACCATTAGCCTCTTTTACTTCTATAAATACTCCTGCTCTTTTTCACAATATGCACAACACTCTCATCTCTCATTGGATATTCCTAATATTACTTTAAGTAAGAGATTCAAAGAAAAAAACATTAGGAAGAATATGGAGAGAAAGTCCTGCTGTGGAGGAAGGAGCTATGTTTCATCTCCATGCACACAGCCTAAGAAGGAACCAGTTGTGAGCCCAAAGAAAGAGGAAGATGATAAGAAAGAAACTGCTGAGGATGTTAAAGGAAGTTCAACTTGTGGAGCTGGAGCAGCGGTGAAGTCTCCAAAGGCTGAGGAAAAGGAGATTGCTAGTGTTAAGAAAGAAGAAAAAGTTGAAGTTAATGTTGGATGTGGTGGTTGTGGTTAAGGATGTGATTTCTTAGTGGGTTTTGAGGGGGTTGGGTGTTTTGTTATGTTTATAATAGTTGGTCTGGTTTTTATCTTTCTTTTATTTGCGTGATTGTCAGTTTGCTTTGTGGTTTCTATAGATGTGATGTAATCCATAGTTTGTTTGAAACTTTGAATAAGGCCCTCTCAAGTCTCAAGTAATAAAATAATACAGTTGTGTAATGATGTACTCTCTCTCTCTCTCTCACTCTCTCTCTCTCATCCGATAAATACAATTCTCAAAGAAAGTTTTATAAATTGATGGGGCAATGAATATGATTGGTGCTACTGAAATAAAAAAAAATTTAAAAATGTATAAATTTCCTTTTTTGAAATTGATGAGACATCAGTTTATGAGATTTGTGTAAATTTTATTTATAGTACTATTGGTGATTAGGAAGATTTGGCAAGGGTGTATTTGTTAAATTATTTAAGTCCGTCACATCTGCCAGTTGAAAACAAGTGGTATGGTATCTAAAAGTAAAATGTTGTTATGGTACAAGCATTAAAACAAATTTCTATAAACTTCAAATTATGAATTTGAATTTTTTTGTTCATTTTCCAAATGAGTCCACGTAGTCCTGAAATGTTTCTTAAATTGGTTCGTATATATATATATATATATATATATATGAAACATAAGCTTTTTAAGCCAGCCATAAGATTTCACTACGTTAAAAATTCCTTAAATGGAAGATACTGGAGGCTTTCATATAAAATGGAAAAACAATAGCCAAATAATCAGCATGAATGTGTGGTGGCTGATCCAATCTGTTGATCTGTGTGCATTGCTTGTAAATCCATCAATGTATTGTCCCACATTGAAATTCCCTATTAGAACAGAAACTTTTGTTATTTAGTTGAACACTAGCTCCTCTTTAAGAATGCAACTATATTAACGTACTTCTATGATCAATGACAACATTTGTAATCATAACAAAAATGAATCCACAAGCAAATGTAAATCTTCAAGAAGTAGTGATAACATGCTACCTCTTTGGTTGGTGTTGCTGCAGCCAGCATTGAGTGCATATCTAACATCTGGTATGGTGGCCTTGTTGTAGAATAAGAAGTTAGATAATAAGTTATTGATGCAACTGAGAACTTCTTGCGTCTCAAATAGGCATGGTCCATTGCAGAATAGGTCAGCTGCCTCAGGAGGTACATTAATATTTCCACTTGGATTCAATCTATATGCCTCATCACAGCCACTGTAGATCTGTACGACACATCCAAAATGAAGAAAAAAAAAAAAAGTTACACAACAAGAAGCATGGATGGACTTAGATTATGAAATCGTAAGGACAATGTAAAAAAAAAAGGCTTTACTAAAACAGACAGGCTAGAAAGGAATCACAGGTGTTTTTAGCTTCTATATAATTAATGGAAGGTTATAGATGAAGTTAATTATTCAGAATAAATTTTGTCATTCTCTTTGATAAACTATTAGTTGTCCCAAACATGCGGGGTTTGAACTTTTTTAAATGGGAAGTAGAGTGAATACAGGTTCGAACTCATGACCGTCTGTCTAACACTATCTAAGTTCATCACGACATATATTTGTCATAGCATATGAATATAGGGTTCTCACTGACAAGCTTATTGTTGAAACAAAACAAGGCTTGTGCTGTCATTTGCCCAGGGTTGTCATCTGCATAACCTGTTCACAATCCATAAAGAAAAAAAGAAGAAAAGAAAAATGAATAAGGAAATTTGTATTGAAAAGAAGAAAAAAAAAGGTGAATGTCACAGGCATATAACCTGAGAAGCAGCAAAATATGGCAATGAAAAATAGTGTGAGGATGAAGAATTTCTGCTTTGGCAAGAATGAAAATGCCATTGCAAGAACTGTGAGGAAGAAGAATTGGGTATAAAGAGGAAGGACTATTTAAACTGGTATCAGTAGTACATTATGGTATAATTTATTGTAAGAAATGGCTTACATGTTTTAATATTAGAAGTAATGCAGTAATATAAGAGACAAAATATTAGGCCACCCCACCTAGGCAATATTAAAGAAATATGAGTAGAGCTTAGTTGGTGACTGTTGTAGACTAATGGACTATAAGGAAGAGTGAAAGTTGGTGTGTTAGCCACCAACTTGTAGTGCTTTCAAAGCCTTTGAGTGTTAGAACTTATTTCTATTTTTGGAATGATTGAGGGTAGAACCTAGAATTGAACTTCTATCATCTTTCTAGTGGATTTGCTGCATATATCTACCAAAGTTTAGAACAAGCCCACTGCCCAAACGTTGACTAAAGAACTCTAGTCATCTTTTGATTGCCTTTTGATAGTGATGAAAAGTTGGAGGATGGAAGAGGGTGGAAAAGTGTAAGAGCCTAAGAGGGGTTGCTATTTTGCCTTGTTTGGCAGGAACTTATTTAGAGAGAGAGATTCTTTCCCTAAGCTCACTATTTTCATTCCTTCTCATATGAAAGGAAAAGAGGAGGAAAAAATATCTTGCATATACCATATAAACAATTTCATCACAACAACAATCAAATCTTAATCCCATAATTTAGGGGTCCGCTATGAATTTTTAACATATTAAAAGAGTAAATTATATGCACTTTTTTTCAAGACTAATGCTACAAACATAAACTATTTTACAATATTTTTACAATATGTTAATGTGGCCAATTCTTACTGATTTTCATTTAAGCCCACCACTAACATCATTTTTTTTCACTTATCAATAATCACTTACCATATAAATAATTTGTTAAAAATATTGTAAAATAGTTTTTATCTCTAACATTTTCCTTTTTTTTAATTTCCAACTTTTCTATATTTAATTCTTAAGAAACTCTTATGATAGAAATTACTATTGTTCATTCTTTCTTCTTACTTTTATTATCCTTCAAATTCTTTTTGCCTTCTCAATTTTCCACATCTTGACTAAACAAAACCCGTGTAAGCATTATTTTCCCTTGAGAAAGAAGGTAGGTGAACAAATGGGGGGAAACAACTTTTATAATGAAATAAAATTATTATAAGCAAGGTACCATGCACTATTTTACAACATTTTTACAATATGTTAATTTGGTCAATTTTTATTGATTTTCATTTGAGCCCACCACTAATATCATTTTTTCACTTATCAATAATCACTTACCATATAAATAGTTTGTTAAAAATATTGTAAAATAGTCTGTATCTCTAGCATTTTTTTTTTTTTTTCAAACTTCAAACTTCTCTATATTTAATTCTTGAGAAACTCTTATGATAGAAATTACTATAGTTCACTCTTTCCTCTTACTTTTATTATCCTTCAAATTCTTTTTGCCTTCTCAATTTTCCACATCTTGACTAAACAAAACTCGTGTAAGAATTATTTTCCCTTGAGAAAGAAGGTAGGTGAACAAATGGAGGAAAACAACTTTTATAATGAAATAAAATTATTATAAGCAAGGTACCATGCATCCCTCTCGAAAATGTGCAGCTAAGTATAAATTTTTTTTTTGTTTTTTTTTGTTTTGAGTTTATTATACAGAAGATAGTATGGTATTCCCAAAAGTTTGAGGGGAAAAAAATTATGCGCATGATTATTGAAATGAGGACAGAGCATGAAACTTGGACTATTGAGAACTGGCTTGCATTGAAACTAGTTGAAGGCCCAAGCCCATTTAAAGATCTTTAATTGGACCATAAGTGGGCTTTATGAATTTCTTCATTTTGGGCCCAAAAGGGGAAATGAGAAAAATCAGAAAACATAAAAATAGTGGAGATGCGGGGTATCGATCCCCGTACCTCTCGCATGCTAAGCGAGCGCTCTACCATCTGAGCTACATCCCCACTTATGAAATTATCATTACCACTATATTTATAGCTGCTCAAAATAACTTCTTTAAACAACTCGAAAATTTATGTTTATTTATTTATTTATTTTTTTCACCTTTTCCTTTTTATTAAAAAAAAAAATTAATTCCATTATGAGTTGAACTTTAAGAACTAAAAACTTTTAATAAAGTTAAAACACCAAAATTTTCATGAATTTTTAAAATGATAAGTTGTAATAAGAGCAATATCAATTTTATATGGATTCATCATCGAGATCACTTTTATTGTACTCCATTGCTCTAACTCAACAAAATATGCAAAAATAACAAAGTTGCAAAAATTTTCCTTTCATTTGGTTGCTTGCATTTAAAAGGATTAAAATATTATGTTTTTTGTTTTTAAATAATTGTCCAAATATTTGTTGAGGTCTCAAATATTTGTCACTGCCAATAGAATTAAAATTTAGTCTTTTTTTACAGTCGCATCGAGTCTTACTCTAAGTGGTATGAGTCAATTTTTAAAGACAACATTCTTTACGTGATTTTATAGCGCCTTTGTGTGATTTTATTGTACTGTGAGATTGTTCCCAAACTATTCTTTATTTTTTGTTCTTGCTTATTATTTGGAATATTATATGCTATATCAAAATTTGTTTATTCACTAAAATATTTCAAACAAAATTTAGATTGGATAGGATTCTACAATTTGGCCTTACTATAATTTTTATGATAATCTCAAATTTTTGTACGGCACCACAAAACAAAGTGTTAGGTTTTATTTTTATCAACCTCCACATCTCTCTTTTTTCTTGGAAAATCTCCATGACATTTCATTCGACTTGTGTTTTTCAATGTTAAATTTATTTTTTATTTTTGAGGAACAATGTTAATTTTTTAGATCACGGCAAACCAATGTTAAGACAGTAATATTTATTTATTTATTTATTTTCCTTTTTTCCTTTTATTAAGTCATTTTGAAAAATTTCATTGAGGAAGGATCTTCAAAAAATTTAACGACATTCTTCACAGAAGCAAATTAGCTATCATCATAACCTTAAAGTTGTTCAAGTGGTCGACTTCAGTGGCCAGTTCAAATTGGCTAAGGTACGATTTTTGCACGAAAGGGAAATGGAGATCCACTCTTCGTAAACGACAAGGGTGAAGATTATGAATCATGCCAACACTGGCCTCCAGGCGACTACTGCCATTTGTTGCCAAATTGGAATCAAAATCAGCAAAAAATTGGTTTCTTTTTTTTTGGTTTTTGGTACAAAAAATTGGTTTCATGGCAGAGAGTGATTTTTTGTTTTTGTTTTTGTTTTGGTAATTGGGTTAATGTTAGTAAAGGGAAAACAAAGTATAATTGGTTTCATGTGCATTGTCTGTTTATTTTGTCTTTTTTTTTCCCCTTGACAAAAAAAGGGGAAAAAAGAAAAGAAAAAAGAAAAGATGTGGTCTCACAAAAATGGACAGCACTTACCTCTTTGCCAATGTGATTTAAATAATGATAGCACAAAGACAGGTATGGAAAGTTTTAAAAATTTAATCCCCCTAAACTGGGTATGATTAATTGTCAAACAAGTTGATTGTAGGTTGTATAGGTAGCCGAGTACTGCTATAAGTATTACAAGTTTTACCACATCAAGCTAATAAATTGACATATCACCATTCACAAAAAGACAATTCAAATATTGAATGGCGAGTTAAGGAAATCATACAACAACAACAACAAAACCTTAGTCTCACAATTTGGGGTTGGCTATGAATCCTTGATAGATAAGATTGGAAAAGAATTCATGAGTCGGATCATCCAGTGTAATCATGTCTACTGCTGCTTAATGTACTGAGAAAGCCACTTGACAACATATAAACACTCTTTTGCTTCAGCCACAAAAACCTTAAGGGGATGGGCATTTTCATCAGCTGGCTCTACCTTACGCGTCCCTGTGGTGACATCAAGCAGGCCGAGAAAGGAATACAATCTCTCTTTTGGGAGAGAAAAAGCTCCATTAGCTGTTACGACAAAAATAACGAATGGAACATTTGCAAAGGCCTCATCAGACAGTAGAGCATTCAGCTCTTCTCTTGGCCCCAAAAATTGCTCCGTGTCCATGATATCAGCATTCACAATGTACACAACGGCATCCATCTACAGAACAGAGATTACAATGTATTTAGCAATAATGCATTACTTAACAATCAAAACTCAAAACAATTTCCACTTTGCTAGCCAACCAGGCAGCAATTTGCCGAATTCGCAATCCAGAATCATGAGATATACAAGAATCAGCTTTTTTTTTTTTGGTAAATAAAAGTAAAACAACTACAAGAAACAAGGGCTAAACAAGAAAGAATAATCAACATGTAAGAAGTAAATGATGTACTAGTAGTATGACAAAGAGAATGAATTATGTATGTTGTGACATTATTAGCAGACCTTCTAAAACAAAATGTGCTATAATTGAACTCCCATGATCAATGTTTGCCTGGATTATGAAGGCAATAGTATATTAAGATTTAGGGTCAGGCAATAACATAAGCAAAAACAATTTCACAGGCTGCCAGGGTTCAATTGGGATAGCAAAGTTGAAGCATATGAAACATAGATACAAGAAATTTAGTAAATGGAGATATAGAAGAGCACCAAAATTCTCATTTGCTAAGTATTTGGTTAGAGGTTAGCCAAATCAGTTAAAAATATAACAAAGGCTAACTTTTCATTGCAAAACCAAAATATTCAATATTGCCAAATTTATGGCATATGCTATACAGTCACAACTTAAAGTTTATCATGGTTCAAATTGGGGGTGAATCTGGATCCGGATTACTGGCAAAAACTAGTCACAATCATGTAAGTCATATTCCCTATTAACATCGAATCAAAAAATCGACTGTGTTAAAAAACAAAGGGACTAAGACATAAAGGATTCCATTAAACCAAAACAGAGAGTACATCAGATTAAACAGCTTGGTCTAACACTGCAACAGAGATAGAACTAGGCAACCCCAAAACATGCAAGCTTTCTCAAGAGTAAATAAGAAATTTAAATTACAATCCAATATCATCATACTGCACAAATCATTAACTATATATTCTCATCAAAGATAATTGATAGATTGAGAAATCTACCTTGGCACCATAGTCTCTCCAAACTCTATGAGCAATCCAATGTTCTCCTAAATCAAAAAAGTTAAACTTGATTTTCCCAAATGTAGATACCCATGATGTCAAGTACTCAGATGGCATCACAGATGATGTAATATTTGATTTCCCAAGTGTGCTCTGGCTCTGCAATATTCACTCACCAATACCCACAACAAAAAATACCAAATTAAACAAAATACCAAGCCACCATTTGTTTGCTGAGAATCAAATCTAAATAAACTATGAAATTTATCAGTAATAAGTTTCAGCTTAATAATTCTCATATACACTAATATTGCACGGATACGGACACGGTATAGGTACAGGTACGATACGGCAACACAAGTAATTTTTGAAAAATTATAACGTGATACGGCAGATTGGACACCATTACGACATGGATACAGCAAGGGTACAGCATCCCAAATGAAGTGTCTGTGCCAAGTTTTCATCTTTTACAAACCCATTTGCTTCCTAAAATTTCAACACTATTTTTGGTTTGAGTAAAGTGGGAGGGAATGGAAAGGGAATCTATTGAATGGTTGAGATCAATTGGAGTGGAGGAAAGGAATAGGGTGGGATTCATTTTCTTCCCTGACCCACCAATTCCTTTTTCCTTCCAATTTGAGAGGAAATGGAGAGAGAAAAAAAAGAGCTTTATATGGGTGGAACCAATCTTAAGCTCTTTCCTTTCTCTCCCCTCCTTCCTTTCTTTTCTTTAAACACACTGTAAATTCTGAACCCCTCTAGATTTCCAACTGGTCTAGTTGCATTTAATTTAACTATATTGTATGAAAAGAAAAACATAATGCTAAAACTGTATCCTCTGCAAATAAAAATAAATAAATGCATAAAGTACTTAATCTGGCTCCTTCCTTTTATATATGTAATTTTCCTTGCCACTATTCAATTTTTCATAATAGAACCAAAATTTCATTTTCAGTTAAAAAACAGAACAAAAAATTTCCTAACTTTTTCTCATCCAAAATATATATATTACCGAATTTCTTTTTCTTTTAAAAAGATCCACAATAAAAAATTTATATATATAAAAAAAAAGGGTGAGTTACCTCGTCATCTGAGAGGCTCGAAATCACTGCCTTTTTGCAGTTCTCATCCTTGCCTAAGAACAACACGTTGGCCACCTTTGGTTTGAAAGGATAAAAGACCCCCAGCTTTTCTCAGGGAAAAAAAGGAACGGAACACATAAAAATTAACACAGAGCTTTAAAAATGAGCACAAAGTGCTTAAGAAATTAAAGAGAGAGAGGGACCTGATGAATAAGGAAAACAAAGAACTGATTCGGCGAGGCTTGAACCCAGTTGAGGAAATCCATCCTTCTTTGATATTTCTTTTTCTTTTTCTGTTGTGTTTGTGTATGAGATAGAGAGAGAGAGAGAGAGAAAGAGTTAAAGTTATATACCTTCTTGGTGTGTCCCCTCAGAGAGAGAGAGAGAGAGAGAGCGGGGCTTATCTACCGACTTTGTGTGTGTCTCTGTGTGTCGTTGTCAGAGTGTCGAGAGTGAGTAGAGGGGAGATATGGGGACCAATAGCCTTCAAAGGGGATAATCTCATCTTTCTTATCTTTTTTTAATCTTTTTAGTGTAAGTGAATTTTAATAATTTAAGTGAATTTTAATAATTTAATCGTTGAATTGAATTTTGTTATTTTATTATTCATGTTTACAAAATTCTAAGAAAATTTAATATTAATAGTTATGTCATAAATTAAACGTTTAAATTTCAAGTTTTTACCATCTAAAATTATGTATAAAAATAAGTTTATTAATTGAATAATAAATAATATCCGATTTGGATGAAATTAGATATGCATATTAAGAATATAAAGAACATATAATTTAACGGTTAAATTTTCAAAATTCACATCTAATAAAAAGAATAATAAGTTTGAAACATTATCCTACTTTTATTAGTTTCATGCATTTAATTTATATAAAAAAAGAAAAATGCTACTATGTTCTTAACATTTTCACAACAAATTATAGGTGGTAAATTGTTATTAGTTCTAATTTAAACCTATCGTTAAAATTACTTTTCTACTCACTAATAATCATCCATAACAACCTGCTACGTATGATTTTTTGTGAAATTGTTGTAAACATAGAATTTCTCATTAAAAGAAAATGACTGCATGCATTAGATGTTAGTTTACGCTACCAGGTAGAGGAAAAAATCATAGGTGGTAAGTTGTTATTAGTTCTAATTTAAACCTATCATTAAAATTATTTTTTTACCTACCAATAATCACCCATAACAACCTGTTATATATAATTTGTTGTGAAAATATTGTGAAATTGTTGTAAATATAACATTTCTCATTAAAAAAAATGGCTGCATGCATTAGTTGTCAGTTTACGCTACCAAGCAGAGGAAAAATTAAGAAATGGTGCCCCTTAAACAACTTATTAAATGAATATTAGCTATTACAAGTTAAATGCAAAAAAACTTACAAATAAATGTAACAAAATTTGATTTGTGATACATCATTTATAATACTTATATAATCTATAGTATGTTTAACATCACTTTAATGATTATTACGTAATGAGGACTGTATCTACAGTAATTTCAGGGATAATTTCATTGACTCTATTTGCTTCACTACTTGTAACAATGGAGATCTCATAGTTTTCCAATCTGTCTATAAAAAAGGGTTCCCCCCTTGGTTTTGATTCCATTCTTCTTCGATTGATTCCATTCTTCTTCGAAATGGTGTAACGAATGACCTGCTTAATTAGCGGAATTAAATGGATAAGGTCCTTTTGTGTCATCCCAGTGAGAACAAATGGTGGACCTGTACTACAATCCAGCAACGTGTTTCCACCTTGGGACTTGCGAGGTTAGGTGCTTACTTAAGCTTATGAAAGTGACGAAATTTGGGAGCTTAGTTATATTTTTGGGTAATTAAGGAAACTCATTTATGGTTTGGCTTGAAATCGTATTGTTTACCTATAGTTTGAAAAGTGTTATTTCATCCACTTGAGATTAATTTCATCTGTCTCTCGTAATCAACCTTTGTTAAAAAGGAGGGAATATATGTATTTTTCCTTTCATTTTATGTATCTCTCCTCTCAAAACAAAAAATCATATTATGATAAATCTTAAGTGGGCAAAATAACAATTTTTAAATAACAAATAGGCAAAGCGAATTTAGACTAAACTACATGCGGAGTTATTGCAATTATCTCCATATTTTTTTTTTAGAAACAGGTGCTTATAGTTATGTTATATCTTTGGGTAAAAGTAAAAGTAAAAGTAAAACTGATTTGATTGCATTGGTGAACTCAAAAACACAGAAGGAGCTATACCTAGCTAAGTTTTACTTGACAAAAAATACTAATATTATTTCAGTATGTGTGGAATTTTACCTTTTATGCAAAACTAAATGAAAAACAAAAAAAGAAGTTTTTTGGAGGGTGTAAAATGTGGTATTTATGCCAGATCCGGTTTGAATGTTTCTTCAAATAGATGAAGAGACCATACAATGAAATATGTCACATATTGGGCATTATGCCTAGCTAGACAGTTTATGGGCTACGTATTAATTAATTGCTTCCCTACTTCTAACAATGGAGACATCATAGTGTTTAAAACTCTCTACAAAAGTTTCCCTCTTTGGTTTTGATTTCATTCTTCTAAAATCTTATTACACACTTGTTATTGTATATTTTATATACAACACTCTCTCCTAAAATTGTGTTTTTAAAAGCACAATTTCAGTTTATGTGGCACAATAACAATATAATTTCATTAAAATGGTGTAGTTCAGTCCTGCATATTTGCAACATCTCACAATACCATAGAATGTGTTTTGTAGTTTCATGAGCAAGGGAGTCAATACCGTACTGGAGGCTGTACCGGTTTGGCTAGCAGTACGATATATTTCGGATACCGGTTAATACCGGTGTACCGTTTCGGGTTTACCACTATTTTTTATATTTATAAATAAATAAATAAATATATATATATATATGTATGTATGTATGTATGTATGTATGTATGTGTGTGTATATTATAATAAATATAAAAGTTTACCATAAAACATTTCCTCAATTCAGAACTAATTATTCATGGTTTTAGACTTTAGTATCAATTAAAAGAAAAAAAAAAACACAATATAAAAAATAGAAAGCTTAAAAGTTACCATTGCATACTAAGAAAACAAATAATACTAATAAGTTAATGTAAATAAGTTACCATTCTGCCCTAACAAAAATTCAAAAATTACAAAACTTAAAAAAAAAAAAAAAAAACTTTTTCCTGTATCGGCCGGTACGGCTGGTATTTTTTCCGGTACGAAACAGAGGGGTTATATGTACCGGTTTGCTTGCCAGTACGGTATATATCGACCGTACAGGCCGGTACGGTACGAAATTGACTCCTTTGTTCACGAGCCACACAATAGGTACTATTTAGGTGCTTAATTATGTTATATCTCTAGATAACATTGTTTAATTGCATTGGTTAATATAATCACGTGATTCAGTTTAATTGAAAAATTTAAGTGCTTAGTTATGTTATATCATCTGATAACACTAATTTAATCATTAGTTAATATAATTATGTGATTCAATCCAATTAAAAACTTAATGAATAGCACATAAAGATTTATATGTACGTTTTAGTTGACAAAATACTAATATTATTTCAGTATATTTTTGGAAATTTACCTTTTCTGCAAAAGTAAATGAAAAAAAGAAAAAAAGAAAAAAAAAAAACAAAGAGGAAAATATTAGAAATTGGCTATGTTTATAATGACGTTCTACTGTAATAATTAAAAAAAAAAAGGCTGTATTAATGCTGATTTTACTTTGAAAAGAAAAAATCAAGAAACCAATGCCATTTTGAAATTGGCTATGTTAATGCCTCACATGACTTATCTCTCCAAAATTAAAAAGTCTCTCGACCATTTTATCAATGTATCTCATAGACCAGGAGTAAAATTGTTTGACCAAAAAGTTGGCAGTTGAAAGTTGGAACGCCACTTTTTTAATATATAAAATATTTAAAAAGAGAAAAAGAAAAATGCAAGTGGAGAAGCAAGATACATACCAACCTCTTTAAGAGAAATCAAAACCCAAATATGAAACACCTTCATCATATCACACACCCACGTGTTAAGGAGTCAGGCAAATCTAAGGTCATGTTTGGTAACATAATTCAAACAACACTTTTTAACCATTAATTTGACTTGAATATAAGGTGGCAAATTATGAGAGGTAAAAAAAAAATTGTGAATTCATGAGAAAGTAATAGGTAACCACTTACACTTTGTTACATAAGAATTATAACAAAATTATGGCAAATTTTTTTTGTAGTCCTAGAACTACTCCTAAAACTCATAAACTTCAGTTTGTCCTTTGCTTGGGGAATCAATCGATTACCTACATTAAATAATAAATTCATAAAGAACAAACATTCCATGGATTGGCTCTATTTCTTAAATTTGCCATAAACAAAATGAGACATTTGCTTGCTTCACCACCAACAAACAAACCCAATAGGTCATAAAAAAAAAAGCCCCAAATAAACTTACGTTTATAAAAATGGATCCCAAATAATATATATATTTGGATCATTTGGAAGTCTTAAATGGGAAAACAAACCCAAAATTTAGAATCTACGGAAAAAAATTAAGAGGGAAAGTAACTAGTTTGAGCAAAAATTGCCATATTGAACAAAGTTAATGGTTGGTTAACGTTGATCATCAATGATCAAGAAAATCAACTATTATTGAATTAGCAATAATGTAAAATTTTTGGATTTAGATCCAACTACATTTATTCATTTGATCTCTTTGGAGAGAAAGAGAAGTGAAGATAAAGAAGTTATTATTGAGATTTTTTTTGTTTGTTATGTGGAACTTTTTTTGTGGTAATTTTGTTATGGGATGTTTCAAAAAAACGTTTCTGCTTTTTAAAAGTGTAAGATGTCTTCCGACATACCAGACCTTAAAATATGAAAAACGTTGTTTTCTATTGTATTTGTACCAAACATTTAAAAAAAAAAAAATTAATTAGTGTTTTTTTTTTTTTTGGGGTCAAAATGTAAAGAAGGGAAAGACAATTCAATTCATTGTCCTGGCCAAAGTTATAATTTGAATCGGAATCATTTAAACTAAGAACTTCTTTTCCCAAACAAATCCCAAACAAGTATTACTTTTCAAGAAATAATTCCTTACAGTTGAATTAGTAAAAAAGTCATTTCTCCTAAGATGCCTTGTCCCCCTTGTTATGCTAAATCAAGTTCGAATTTTAAGAGTATTCACACTAAAGTTGTTCAAATAACTTTAAAGTTATTTTAACAACTCAACTATCAAAAAAGCCTCTACATCAATGGTGCCAAATTTAAAATTTTTAGCAACATACTATAGTAAGAACTTTCACAACAAAGATTGTAATGAAATGCTATTTTTATAGCTCCAAACACTAAAAACGTGCTCCATCAATGAAGCTATATCTAAAAAAAATTAGCAACTAGCTACAGTAAGAGCAATATAAAAAATAACTAATCAAAAAGAAGTTTACCTTGCACGGGACAATGTCAAAATTTTTGGAACTTGCTTGGAGCCAATAATGTATATTGACTACTTGATGTCAATGGATTTTGTATTATAATAGTAGTATTTTTTTTACATTTGATTTAAAGGGTAAGTTTGAATTTGGATTCCTTCTAAAAGTACTTTGAAAACTTCCTGGAACTAGTAAAATTTTTTATTTTTTATTTTTATTATTGCACTCTGTATTTCAATTTTTTGATAACTTAAAAAAAAAAAATTTCAAAAATAGAAATTTTTTCATAACTTTGTTTAAAGGTAATTTTAGAAACTCTTATATTTTTATTTAAGAGACAATGAAATAAATGATGTTTGCTTATAAAGCTGGATTATCTAAAAAATTGAGTTATGTTCTCTTGCGTTAATTTTTTACTAGTATATTATTTATAAGGAAAAAGTTAATGAATGTGCTAAAGGCATTGCTTTAGAAAAAGTTTTAAGAAACTATTTTATGAATAAATAAAAAGTAACTAATTTTTTTTTTTTTTTTTTTTTTTTACAGTTTTTTATATTTCTTATAAAAGTAGTATCAAAATTGTAGAGTCCCGATTTGTGGCCCAAACCCAAAGTGTATAGGATCTCGGCTTAATGAGCCCAATACAATAAATTTGTAGAGAGTGGGTCAAAGAATTAGGCCCTAATGAGTTGAACAACGGCTAGTATTGAATTAAATGACAATCAAGCATAAATAAGAGGTATTGATATCAATGGACTTTCAGTCCGAGGAGGTCACAATTATATATATTGATCACAGTTGGATACAGAGACAATTTAGATTACTACAGTGTTCTCTTTCTATTTTTTCGATCTCGTCTTTACGAAGAGTCCTTCACATTATATATCCTCCTCTGAACCATCCTCATCTTACACCTGTTGATCATTCGAGCCTTTACTTGAGTACCTGTCCCATCAGATACCCTCTCTAGTTCTTTTTGAGTTGTGGTAGCCAAGGTAGCACTGTTTAGAGGTCTCCTCCACATAAATGTGGCCAGAAAAGTAGCTGCAGTGCATTTAATACGGTGGTGACAGCTTTCCCTTAGATATTTTTAGGTCTCCTTCCTTCTTGTATGTTCATGAGGCATGTCCCTATCATTAGAGCTTCTTGGAAGATTACTCTAATTGCTGGATTACATACTTTGAACTATATTCATCAAGTCTGAGGAGGAGCTGCTCCTCGAACAACCTTTCATTTGCTCCCTACTTATGGGACCTGAACTGGGAATATCTAATAATTATTTGCTCCTCCTCGAACCTATCTATATCCTCGGATAAAGCCCAAGGCCCAATATATGATCTTGGACCCTTGCCTTTACAAAAACTTTTCTAAAATGATTCATTAACAAATGTTTTAAGGGCACCTGTTAACCAGACCCTATTTATAATTACTCAACTCAACTTCTTCACTCACTTGAAACCTTGTGCTTATTTTTTTTCACCTTTTCCTTTTGATTAAATAAATAAAAATTTTAATTCCATTATGAGTTCAACTTTAAGAACTAAAAACTTTTGAAAATGTTAAAAAAAAAAAACCAAATTTTCCATAACTTGTTAGAATGATAAGTTGTAATTGAAGTAACATCATTTTCATATGGATCCATTACTGATACCACTTTTATTATACACCAATCACAAAAAACTAACTCAACAAATGTATATTAAAAAGAAAAAGTTGCAAAATTTTCGTTTCATTAGTTTTCTTACCTTTAAAAGAAATAAATATCATATGCTGTCCTTTAGAAATAGTCCAAATGTTTGTTGCTGTTGTCAAAAATTGTATATTATAAGAGGTATGATTAGTTTCATTTTTCAAAGTATAGGAGCATTCTCTTGTACTTTTCCTTGAACTTGTGCTTCTCTTGTACTAGTGGAGAGAACACATGGTTTACGGCCCTTTTAATAGTTAAATGCCGATCTATATTGGTGAATAAAGATGCATACAATAACGGTCGTATTGATTTATGATCAACAAGAGTAATATGAAAAATATATGGGTCACATTTTTTTTAGTTTTCTTGGATTTGTTTAGTTGGGGAGATAAAAAAGTGAGAGGATGAAAAAATGGAAGGATAGAAAATATAATTTATTACTTTTATACCCTTATTACATAATATGTAAAAAATAATTTCTTTATACGGAAGAAAATACTACTTATTATTAATTAAAATGAATAAAATAACATCTTATAAAAATTAACACATCATACATATAAACTTTTATTATTTTTCTTTGTTATTATATATAATATATACTATATTATATTGTTGGGTGGAAACAACAATGAGAGAGAGAGAGAGAGAGAGAGAGAGAGAGAGAGAGAGAGAGAGAGTGACGACAAGAAGGATAAAAAAAAATGAAGAAGAGTGAGACATTGGGTAGTAGCTGTGCAAAAGAAGTGAGGAAAAAAAAAAAAAATTGTATGGTTCTTGGTTGAGAAAGACATAGCAAATGAAATTTAGTTAAGCAATCTACTCGATGAAGCCTTATTCCGAACTACAAGGGGTTGGCTGATTAATCACTTGAAATAGCAAAATCAAAATATTAGTTTATAGTATGAGGCATCTGAGGCACACTTCCAACCTGTGAACTAAAAATGCCAAAAAGTATTACCTACTTTTAGGCCTCAAGGCCTCTGTTATTATTCAAAAACAGGGCCTTTTATTATTTATTATAAGTAAAAATTCTTGTTATTAATTGTCAAAAACAGTACAACAGCTATTTTGGACAGTTGCTTAAATTTCACCTCATAAGATTCTTCCTTTGGGTGTGTTCAACAATCCACCCCATTAACTTACAGTTGCAACCCAAAATAGTTGGCTTTCAGCATTGAGTTTACCAGAAGTGGGAACGTATATCTACTAAAATAATTGACAAAATGTTTAATTTACAAGTTTGATCCCTCTAGATTGCATTTTAACCTCCTCTCACCCACCCCTAAATAAATATATAAAAAAAAAGGATTTTAATATAAATGAGAAAAAAATGACAATAAAATTTAGAAGGGCTTAGCTTTTTGTAGGTACAATCACAATAGCTTTCTTGCTTTGGTCTGACTATAATTACGCTCTGTTTGTTTCAACATTAACGTTTTCTAGAAAATGATTTATTTTTCAAAGAGCATTTTCTAGAAAACTGTCTTATTTTCCAGTGTTTGGTAACAATCTTGAAAATGAGATTGGGAATGTTTTTTGATATTTGGTATGCAATTTTTTCTAAAATATTTATTGTATAATTTAAAACATGTATATTATGAAAACTAACTAACGTAATCATTATAAATAAAAAACCAAGAATAAATTTGGTTTTCATACTAAAATTTTGACAATAGATACAATCAAAATTAATTAGTTGTCAAATTTTCATGATTTCTACCACTCATTTTGCTTGTATAAATAGACAGTAACATATGTACACACACACACATATCAACCATTTGTCTACTATGGTCAACCACAAGTCTTCAATATTACTCTAAATTATGTATTTACATAATGTACTACATAATATATCATCACTGCATAGTATCTGCCAACAAAAAAAGTATTTGCCAATAAATGCAATTCTCTTAAACAATTAGCATTCATTATATAACAATATTATTAGTCCACAGTAAAGATTGTCCTATGTAAAAGCAATTTAGAGCAATATAAGTACTATGTTTAAAATTTTCATCTTTTACTTCATTCATTCTTTCTTCTTCTTCTTCTTCTTTTTTTATTTTATTTTTTTGCACTTTATGTACGAAAAGGAAGTAACTTCTGCCTGGAATCCATCAAACCGAAAATTTCTTAGAGAAATAAGAAAATCGAGCTTGAAATTCAAAGTAAAGAATTGAGATTTTGGTAGAGGGGAATGAAATAATTACCACTGCAAATTTGTTCTCCTCTGCAAGTAGGAGCTATTGACCGATCAGTGAAGGAAAAAAATAAATCTAATGTGAGAATTGTGTTACAGAGGGGAAG
The DNA here is from genome assembly GCA_028535165.1 of Quercus tomentella. Classification (NCBI taxonomy): domain Eukaryota; kingdom Viridiplantae; phylum Streptophyta; class Magnoliopsida; order Fagales; family Fagaceae; genus Quercus; species Quercus tomentella. Next base: position 6,720,900 of record JAPQVY010000089.1, read on the forward strand.
AGAAACATGGAGAAAAGAGAGAAGAGAGACAATTAAAGAGAGAGATCTATGGGAAGAGGAGAGACCAGAGTTAGTGACAATGAGGGTATGAGGAGAGAAAAAGCAAAGGGAAGAGAGAAAAAGCGAGAAAACTTACCATGAGACAGAGAAGACGCCAAAAAATTATGTTTCCCACAGCTATAGATGAAGATAATATTTATAGGAGATGCAACGCATGAGAGAGAGATTGTTTTCCAATTTTTTTTTTTGGAAAACAACTTATAGAAAATAAGCCTTATTTTTATTAGAGTTTTCCGTTGACCAAAAATAGTTTTCCATTGACCAGGTTTTTTTTGTGCTACCAAACACTGGAAAATGTGGAAAACTATCTTTACAGAAGGTTTTCTAGCGAAACAAACAGAGCTTAGTATTAATCAGGGTCTAACAGTAAGATATATATATATAAATTCACTAATTACCTTTTATAGTGCTTGTAACTTAGTTAAAACTTTTTGAACCTTTTAATCAGACTTTTGGCTTTGCAGGTATGATGTAGATGTGATCCTTGCCCACAGATTTCTTTTGGGTGAAATTGTAAGTCAATAAATCATAGTTTTTCCTTCAACTTTTGAAATGATACTGAATTAAAGAAGTGGTCAAACTCTTAATGGCATGGTGGGGAAGGGTTAGTGGTTTAGAGCTTTTTGAGCTACAAAACACACCCGCCCGCCCCGCCCCCACCCCCCCCCCCCCCCCCCCCCCCACTCTCTCTCTCTCTCGCAAAGTGCGCCACAAATATAAACACAGACCAAATAGTTAGGAAAGATCAATACTAAAAGTAACCAGTTATTTGTGCCCTGTATATATATATATATATGTATTAAAGAACATAGACCAAATAATTAGGAACGATGATTACTAAAAAGTAACTGGTTATTTGTGCCCTTTATTCTACCTAATTACATTTGATAAATTTTGTCAAAGGAAGTTTACAATGGTCTGATTGGTCAATTTGGTGTGGGGTTCTATTTTGCCTTTCTTGTTGCTGAGAAGGTAACTTTTATAATTAAACTCAAGTCTTGTTGCAATTTTAAATTCCTTTTGAAGCTTTTAATGTGAATGCTTTTCCTGGGTGGCCACTAATTGTGCTTAATTTGTGTACATCATACACCATTAATTAGGTTGTCGAATCTACAAAGAGCCCTAGATTAGATCAGCAATATGTTTGGGAATCTGTTGCTGACAGTAGCTCGTATATGATTGAGGAAGAAACTGACCCTGAAAAGTTCCTACGTCGTGGAACACAGATCACACTCTATTTAAGGGTATGCCACTCTTCTTTTATTCTTTTAATGAGATAGATTGTGCATGTTCCTGTCACACTCTGCTTGTTTCAATGGAAAACAAAATAATTGAGTGGAGCTTCTTAAGATGTTGCTTCTTCTCTGGTCTTTATCATAATGATTGTGTTGTTATTATTCCATATGATTCATGATTTTATGGAGTGAATTGAGGAGGGTATCTTGGCTGTTGCTGGAAGACTAGCCGCTTATCTTGTTATGGATATAGGACTAAAAGTTTAAAAACATCCTAATCTGTTGTTTTTCTTGCAGGGAGATGACAAGTATGAATTCTCAGACCCAGCTAGGATTCAGGGTTTGGTAAAGAATTACTCTCAGTTTGTTTCCTTCCCCATTTATAGATGGCAAGAAAAATCAAGGACTGTTGAGGTGAGACGCCTTAAATTATCCTCTCTGTCAGGAAGGTTATTTGGGAGATTGAAAATTTTAGATCTTTGCATAGTTTTGTCTGTCCAATTGTAAAACAGTTAGCTACTTGTTTTTTAAACAACACACCACCCCCCCCCCCCCCCCCCCCCCCCAACATACTTAAAGGGGATGGAAGTTAAAGGTTATAAGAATCTTCTATTTTGAAAGGTAGATGAACAATGTAAATTTAAGAGTGTAAAGGGCAGTAGGCAGAGTAGTTGAGTTGTATTGATTTTTACAATTTGTTTCAAGTTATTAAATTTTGATTAATGTGAAAGAGTGCATCCAATTTTTTTTTTAACAAGAAAATACTTATTTCAACGGTTGGGTGCCTGTGGATAAAAGTAATAAGCATACTTTAATCTACATTTATGTGTCTATATTTCGACAGTTATTAACCGTTGATAAATGTGTAATACTTTTTTCAACGGTTGCATAGGCCGTAGAAAAATGTTCTTGACATGGTTTTTAATAACGGTTCTCTACCGTCATTCCAACCGTTGAAACTATTTTTTTCGACGGTTTTTAATACTTTTTTCGATAGTTTCAACCGTTGAAAATAGCCAAGTTTTTTGTAGTGGAAGGTGATAAAGAATTCGTTGGATGGATAAGTCATAAGTGAGAGTTATTAATAATGTGGGGTTACTTTCATAAGATCATTTGGCTGAGTTTAATATCAAGTTTTTAATTGTGTTTTCTCTCCATTTTAGAGAGATCAATTTGTGGTAGGTCGAAGGAAAAAATTGTCTAGGCCCTACCAGAATTGTTATTTTCTTCCCTTCTTATCAAATGACTCCAAAAGCTATTTTTTCTTCTCTATTTTCTATCTTTCTTTATTTTTCCCTTTAACCAAACCCATCATAAATCTCATTTGCTGAGTGTCAAATTTATCCTTCTTTCCCATAAATAATGCAGAATTGAATTACATTTGAGAGAGTATAAAATTCGACAACACCCCCTCCAACTAATTTTCTATACATTACTTATTCTTAAAGACAATCCCCTTGCTTTGGTCTCAATTTTTTAAGATATCTCAAAATATTCGCAAAGAGATCCTACTATTCAATCAACTTCCTCTTCACGCATTTTCTCTTTCTCATCCCAAAAATACACATATGTCTGACCCTCACGGTCCTCCTTTTCTTATCTTTTCCCAATAACACATAGTCCCACTCCCACCTCCTTTTCTCTTCTCTTTCTTCAAATTTTGGAAAAGAAACAAGAAAATAAAAGAACAAAAGAACAAAGTTTACACCTCTTTTTTATAGCTCTCATAATCTCCTTTTCATTAACACTCTTCAACCTACTCTTCTCTCTCTCTCTCTCTTTTGGGAAAATCTCCATGTCACATTTTATTCCTTTTGTGCTTTTCAGTGCCAATAATTTTTTTTTTTTAGGAACAATATTAATTTTTTAAATTCACGGCAAATTAATACACTAAGAGGGCGTTTAATTCGCCCTGATGTTACATTACGCCGTTATATTATATATTATTATAATCTTACATTAATGTAATCTCAATACAAGAATATAACATTACATTATTTAGAAAAGTAATGAGATTAAAATAATATGATATATTTTGTAATTTAAATTATGGTAATGTTAGAAAAAATAAAATAAACAAAAAAATTTAATGTGACATTATCATAATGTGCATCACATTAAATTAAACGCCTCCTAATATGTACTTATTTGTTTTTTCTTTTTTCCCTTTTTCCTTATAGTAAAGTATTTTGGAAAATTTCATTGCTGAAGGATACAAAAGATACATTGATTAGAAGACTCTTCACAAGATTGGGCTAAATTACTAATTCAAAAAAATTCGACATTCTTCACAAAAGCAAATTGACTATCATCATAACGATGAGAAGTAATTTAATTTGGGTGGTCCAGGTTGACTTCAATGGTCGGTTCATACTAGTGGCTACATAAGAGCTTGCATGAAAGGGAAATGGAGACCCAAGTCTTCGCAAACGACAAGAGCACCGCCATTATTGTTGCCAAATTGGAGTCAAAATCAGCAAAAAATTGGCTTCATCTTTCATGGAGAGAGTGAATTTTTTTAATAAAAATTTTATATTTCATATTAGGATATTCTTCTAAATCTTTTTCCGGATTGTAGACATTCTAGATTTCTTAAGGTGATTTATTTTTCATCTTTTTTTACAAGAATTTGATTGTGCATTGTCAGTTTATTTTGGTTTTGTTACGATTTTCTTATCTTATCATTCAATATTTGATAATATACTATTAGTTATTTGATAATATACTATTAGTTAATATGGTATATACTATATACCACATACAATCGTCCTGTTTAACAATTGGGCAAGACTTAGGTACAGTACTTAGATGCTGTTCCTTAGGATTTTGCTATATGGATTTTATTTTTATTTTTTATGGGATGGAAGTGTATTTTTTAATTAAGTAGTCACGTGACTGAATTTTAAGAGGGGAACCTAAGGAATAGCACCTAAGATACTGTATCTAAGTTTTGTCCTTAACAATTAATCTTGCGCAACTTAAGAATGTTGAAATTTGAATACTTTCCATATCTCTATTTGTGGGGAAATTATATGTTATCATTGTTTATCTGTGGGGAAATTATATTTTTATATAATATTTTACACTTTACTCTTGAATTAACGAAATACATAATTGACCCCTTAAAGTTATAACTCTGTAATATTTAATCCTTAACCGTTTGTTTTGGAGGTTAAGTTTAACAAAATTTAACATTAAAAGACAGATTTATCCCTCCCTCCAAAACATATGGTAGAAGGTAAATTGGCTTTTTAATACCATATTCCATTAAACGTAATTGATAAAGTGACGGGGTGAGAAAGTATCATATGGGTTTTAGTTTAGGGGACCGATAATGCATTCTTGTAGTTCAGGAGGGTAAGTGTTAAATAAGGTATAATTTATGGTGAAAAATGTAATTTTTCCTTATTTGTTTGAACTTTGAACCACAATGGCCAAAGAGGTTAGTGTTGTCCATTTCTGTAAACCAACAAAAAATGGTTAGATGGAAGGATTTATGACCAGTAATGGAGAAAAGGATGGGGAATAGATATAGCATATTAGCATATAGGGATGAATAAAAATTTGTCCAAAAAAAAAAAAGAGATCCTCTGAGAGGCTAGTACTACCACTTACTAAAAATACTATAACCCATGGACTCCAATTAGTACTTTGTGAAAATCTCTATTTGAATTCTATAATCAGGTTTTGGAAGCAGCTTCTGGTCAAGAAAGATCCAATTTGGGACTTGGTCTGGTTCAATCTTTGGTAAGTAATTCAAGTAATATGCAGTTATTGCACTTAATGACTTTGCCAACTTTTGGAAGTGAATGCTACTTTTTTTTGTTGTTGTCCAATCTTTCTATATAGTTGGTCTTTCCGTTATATTTGCTATTGAAAGCAAAAGTGATGCTAATTAAAAGTTTACTTCGAACTTCCAAGAGGATGAAAAGTACTTCCGGAATTAGCAAAAGGAAAACTCTCTATTTGGGAATTGACGAAGTATATCATTGCTTTTATTAAGCTGATGAATATGCATATACCTATATGTTACAGTGTTTGTGCTCTAGTTGCGTCTAAGTGCCTGGTGAAAGAGGCACTCGCTTCAACATCAACCTCAAGCTTCCTAAATGCAAACATTGAAGGGGAATTCTCTAGAATGGACAGACATTGCCTCCAAATGGATTTCAATCTAAACCAAATAGATATCGTGTTATAGCAGGCAAACAAACCACATCTATATCATATTTAATACCTATAAGATAAATAAGATACCACCTCACTGTAAGAGACCACCTCTACTAATACTACTACTGAATGTAGTGAGAAAGCCACTGGAAACCTTCTAGATACCCTTCCCCGTGTGATGATTGAGCCACAAAAACCTCAAGGGGACAGGCATTTGCGTCTGCCAGCTCTGAGGTAACATTGGGCAAGCCAAGGAAGTAACACAATCTCTGTTTTGGTAGAAAAGGAGCTCCAGTAGATGTCATGCAAAAAATAAGGACTAGGACTTACTTCCATAAAGGCCCCATCAGAGAGTAGAGCATTTATCATAGTTCAGATTGGGGTGAATCTGAATCCGGATTACTTGCAAAAACTGATCACAATCGTGTAAGTCATGTTCCATATTAGCCAACGTTGAATCAAAAAATGGACTCTATTTTAAAAGAAAGAAAAAGGACTAAGACAAGCATTCCATTAAACTAAAATGGAGAGTACATCAAATAAAATAGCCCGGCCTAACACAGCAAGAGAGTTAGATCTGGGCAACTGCTAAACATGCAAGCTTTCTTGAGAGTAAATAAGAAATTTAAATTACAATCACATATCATCATATTGTACAAATCATTAACCAGGCGACTGAAGGAGGAAGATCAACAATCAAACTGATAGTGTGCCCAACAGCTCCACCTGAAATAAAATGTCAAATCTTCACTTCTAATGCCTAAAAGATACATAGATACCATCTCACCGTGAGAAAATTGCTACATGAATCTGATGCCTAAGATACCGCCTTTACTATTACTAAATGTACTGAGAAAGCCACTCGAAACCATCTAGATACTGCTTTGAGTAGTATGATTCAGCCACAAACACCTCAAGGGGACGGACATTTGCTGCCAGCTCTACATTACCCTTCCCGGTGGTGACATTGGTCAGGTGAAGCAAGGAACAACAATCGTTTTCTGAGCAAGTAGATACATCTCTTGTTGTGCCTAAAATAAGGAATGGAACATTTGCAAAATTCTCATCAGAGAGTAGAGCATTCAGTTCCCTTCTTAACCCCGGCAATTCATTCCAGATCATGATATCAACATCCACAATGTACACAACTGCATCCATCTACAAAACAAAAATTAAAATGTATTTAGCAAAAATGCAATACTTAACAAGGAGGATAGTTAACATGAAACATGATCCACTTTGTTAGGAAATCAGACAGCAATTTGGCAAATTCCAAATCCAGAATCTTAAGATATATTTAAGGGGCATTTTTTTCCCCACAATTCCCTAATGGTATTTAAAACAACTAACAAGAAATAAGGTCTAAACAAGAAAGAACAATCAACATGTAAGAAGTCAATGATGTACTAGTAAAATTATGAAATTTCATATTTTAATGAAAGAGATCTGAAATGATGCAATATTTGACAATGTGGTAGAGTGACAGAGAATGATTTATGTATGTTGAGACATGTTAAAAATAATATAATAGTTTATGATGTATACCATGTTGAATAAATTGAAAAATTAAAAACTAATGTAGAGAAGGCGGAAGCAAGAGAAGAGAAGAAGAGAACAAGAACACACGGGTTTATATGGTTTGGCTCGACAACCTATGTCCATGGTGTAAAGCCCTAGCGGCTACATTGTTATTATAATATGACGAAGTAGGATTTACAATGACCCTAATAGGGTTTGTATAGGAATAGCAGAGTATAGTGTTAGCTCTAGATGGGCTTTAACATTGAATCAAAAATGGATTCTACATTAACACACAGTCAAACAAAAACAAAACAAACAAAAAAGATTATATCAGATAAACACTGGTCTAACACATTTCACAGCAAAGAGAGTTAGAATTAGGCAACCCAAAACATGCAAGCATTCTCAAGAGTAAATATGAAATTTAAATCACACTCACAATATCATTAACCAAATATTCTCATCCAAGATGATTGAAAGATCGATTGAGAAATATACCTTGGCAAAGTGGTCTCTCGAAGCTTTACGAGCTGCCTCATGACCTCCTAAATCAAAAAAATTAAACTTGATACTCCCAATACAAGACACCCATGATGCCTCATAGCCAATTATGCTCTGCAATATTCATTAACCAATGCCCACAAAAAATAACATCAAGTCAATGGTAATCAAATTGAAAATTTCCTAACTTTTTCTCAGCCAAAAAAAAAAAAAAAAACAAAAAAGAAGGAGAGGTACCACATCGAAGTTGCAAAGCACTGCTCTTTTGTACTCCACGTCCTTGCCCATAAACAAGATATTGGCCTCCTTTGAATTTGGTTCAGAGGGACTAAAGACACCCTGTTTTTCTGACAGGACAAAAAGAACACATTCAAGTTAACACAAAGCTTTTTAAAAATGAGCAAAGTTCTTAAGGAATCAAAGAGAGAGAGAGAGGGGGTCAGAGAGAGGCACCTGATTAATGAGGAAATGACAGTTTCGAATCAGAGACTCTTGAACCCAGCTGAGAAAACCCATATTCTTCTTCCTTTTTCTTTTCTACTGTGTGGGAGAGAGAGAGACTGATTGTTGTTTGTGTAGGGTTCTTTTATAGGTCATATGGAACTGGCAGATTTGCATAAACATTAAAAGCACACATTTTGGGGAAGGAATGAGCATGAAGTGATAAAACGTTGTTGTCTTTGCCAGTGAGTTAAGACTTCAGGGACAGAAGAAAGTGTGGGGTAGACAGTTGATTCTCGTCTACAAGCTTGACACGTGTTTTATGTGGGGGACCAATTCACTAACTACCTATAGAGTGTAGACTACATATAATAGTTGAGAGAGAATCGACATTGTTTTCCTCAAACTGGTGGAGCAATTCTACATTTCTAGCAGCTTCTTGTTTCAATATCAATTGGGGTGCTCATTGCATTGGGGGATCCAATATTATTTCAGTTGGGGGTGACAATTTCAACCGTGGGTACCCATCTCACCAGGCTCCAGCCTTTAATGAACGAGTTTTACTCGCACCCACCTCGTTCATATTTAAATAATTAAAAATATTTTTGTAGGTTTTTTATTATTATTTATAATGACATATGTATGAGTTTTTAAGCCTTCTAACTTTAAATTTATGGTTTTTTTTTTTTTTTTTTTTTGTATTGTATTAATGTATTTGTACTTTTATATTTTATTATTTACATTGTTTATATTTTTTATTTGTTGTATTGTTATGTTTGAATTGTTTTTATATTTCTTATTACTTGAATTGTTGTATTGTTTTGTTATGCTTTGAGAAGGTTTTGTAATGTTAGAACTTGTTTTTTTAATGTTTTATGAGTTTTTATTTAACGCATAGAAAATAAACTTTTAATAAATTATTTATATAAAAAATTTGGGTATGGTGGGATGGATACCTGTAGATACCTGTTAGAATGGGGGTGGAGAAAAAACCTGTCCCGAAGTGGAAGTGGAGTGGAGGCAGGGAATAGGAAACCCGTCCCATACCTGCTTCGTTTCCATTTCTAATTTTAATTGCACATAAAAAAAAAAATGTTTCTGCTTTTTAAAAGTGTAAGTAAGATATCTTCCGCCATTAAATATGGAAAATGTTGTTCTGTATTGGACAAAAACATCTTTTTTTTAAATATAAAAAAAGGGGCTTTTGTCAAAATGTAAACAAAGGAGAGACAATTCAATTCATTGTCCTGGCCAAAGTCATTATATGAATCGGAATCATTTAAATTAAGAACTTCTTTTACCAAACAGGTCCCAACAAGTATTATTTTATAGAAAATAATTCCTTACAGTTGAATCAGTATAAAAGTCATTTCTCCTAAGATGCTTTGTCCTCTAAGTTATGCTATATCAAGTTCCAATTCTCAAAAAAAAAAAAAAAAAAAAAAAGGGTTCTAATTCTAGACTATTTACTGAAAAACAATACTCATTCTGTCCCAAATTGTTGGTACTATATTCTATTTTGGGATGTCTCAAAATATTTTCATGTTTCTAAAATAAAAAACCACACTAATTTACTAAATTTTTTATTATGCCGTTACTTTATTTCCGGAAAAAAATTACCAAAAAAAACCAAAACAAAACCAAGCCCTTAAAATAATAAATAAAAATGGGATGCCTTTTTAGTTGCAATATAAAAAATAACTAATCAAAAAGAAGTTTACCTTGCACAGGACAATCTCAAAAATTTTGGAGCTTGCTTGGAGCCAGTAATGTTCATTGACTACTTGATATCAATGGATTTCGCATTATAATAGCAGTATATTTTTACATTTGATTTAAAGGATAAGTTTGAGTTTTGATTCCTTCTAAAAAGTGCTTTGAAAACTTCCTGGAACCAAGGGAAAGATATATATATATATATATTTTTTTTTTTTTTTAATTATTGCACTCCGTATTACAAATTTTTGATAACTTAAAAAAAATAAAAAATTTTGATAACTTTGTTTAAGATAATTTTGGAAACTCCTATAATTTTATTGGAAAGACAGGAAAATAACTTATGTTTTCTTAAAAAGTTGGATTATCTAGAAAAATTGAGCTATATCCCCTTGTGTTAATCGTTTACTAGTAAATTATTTATAAGGGAAAAGTTAACAGATGTCCTAAAAGAATTGGTTTAAAAAATGTTTTAATAAATTTTTTATGGGAAAAGAAATAAGTAATTGATTTTTTTTTTATTTACAAATTTTCATATTTTTCATAAAAGTTGTATCAAAATTTTCTTAAAATGATTCATTAACAAATTCCCTAAGAGCACCTGTTAATTAGACCTAATTTATAATTACTCAACGCAACTTCTTTACACAACTCAAAACCTTATGCTTATTTTTTTCACCTTTTCAAAAAAAAAAAAGTTAAATATAACTTTAATTCCATTATGAGTTCAACTTTTAGAACTAAAAACTTTTGAAAATGTAAAAAAAAAAATCGAAATTTTCATAATTTGTTAAAATGATAAGTTGTAATTGAAGTAGCATCACTTTCATATAGATTTACTATTGATACCATTTTTATTATACATCAATTATAAAAAAAATAACTCAACAAATATTAAAAAGAAATTTTTTTTTTCATTAGTTTTCTTACCTTTAAAAGAAATAACCATTATGCTTTGTCCTTAAGAAATAGTCCAAATGTGTGTTGTTGATTCAAATATTTGTCCATTGCAAGAGAATTAAAATTTCATATCTTTTTCCCATCAATTTTTTAATAGATTTTATTTCTCATTATTTTTGTTGTCAATTGTATATTATAAGACGTGTGATTATTTTCATTTTTCATTTCTCTTTTACATTTCCTGAAACTTGTGCTTTCACTTGTACTATTGAAGAGAATACAAGGTTTTAGACCCGTTTAATGGTTAAATGCCGAACTATATTGGTGAATAAGGATGCATATAATAACGGCCTTAATGATTTGTGATCAGCAAAAGTAATGTGGAAAATATATGGGTCACATTTTTTTAAGTTTCCTTGGGTTTGTTTAGTTGAGTACATGAAAAAGTGAAAGAATAGAAGATAGTAAGAAGATGAAAAAAATAAGAGATTAAAAAATCACTATAATAACACTCAAATGGAATAAACCAATTCAAATAGCCACCCTCTACTCATTTTTTGATCATCAAAAAAGAAAAAGAAAAAAAGGTAATAGAATAGTACTGCTAGGTCTGTATAAACATTAAGGGCACATTTGGTAGACTATAATAAATACTGTAATGTAATAGATATTCCTATGGCATAACTATTCGATTGTTTGGTTATGTTTTTATTACAATGAATAGTTATTTCTTATGAATAGCTATTCTTCAAAATGAGGAATAACTATTCCTTATCAAAAGCACTAAATATCTATTCCTTCACCTTATGTAATAATTTTTTTTTAAAATTTCCCAAAAAGCCATTAGTTGCGACATCTTCAAAAGGAAAGGAAATAAATTTTTCTTGTTGTTAATTATTAGCTCTATTTTGAACACCCTAAAATAAGTGTATTTTAGGAAATTTGACTTAAAAATGATTTAATTACACATTTTTTTTATACTTTACTAAATTGTGGATGTATATTCAGAATTCTATTCCTAAATGGTCACCAAACTAATAAATAGTAATACTTATTCTTATTTCCATGTAATAATCATTACAGTGTATCAAACGTGCCCTAAGGCTCCGTTTGGTAGAGTTGTTAAATAATTTATTTTCAGTTTTTAAATAACATTACACATATTTTTACGTACTTTTTTACCTACATATATTTCAAAAAACTATAAATAATATTACTCAAACTTCTCTACCAAACGGTCCTAAAAACACGCATTTTGGGGAAGGCATCAGCATACCTTCATTCTCAAGAGTCAGAGGGGAAGGCATCAGCATGAAGTAATAAAGCCTGAAAAGGACAGAACAAAGTGTCGGGTAGCCGCAGTTGATTAGCGCTACAAGCTGACACGTGTAAATGTGGGGACCAATTCACCAACACTCTGACTAGACTGGATGTGGTCCGACAGACTAATTAGCTTTGGAGAATTAATAGTTCAGAGAATCTAGTACTACATTGTTTTCCTCAACCCTCAACAGGGACAAGTTTAAGTCTTTTAAGTCTTAAAGTTGTACCCTTTTTTTTTTTTTTTTTTTTTTTTTTTTTTTTTTTGATAATCTTTACAACTTTCACAAGCTTATATAATAACAATACCATAACATATAGGCCTATATTGAAAAAAAAAATAAATGGACAAAATTTAATTACAAAATTAGTTGTAGCATAAGACCACAAATTTACTCAATAAAATAAATATTATTACATGTTTTGAAATCTAACCGTTGAATTGCTTACACTCTTAATATATATATCGAATTTTGTGTCAATCAGGTATTATTTACTATATGATTTAAGTTTAAATTTTATGCATAATTTTAAATTATAAATATTTGCAATTTAAATAATTTATTGATGATATAACTATTAATTTTTAATTTTCTAAAAATTTTATAACCATGAAAGATATAAGATGAAATGTAATCTAATAATTGATTTGTCAAAATTTACTTCTAATAAAAAGATAGTAAGTAAGATTGTAGCTTAAGAGCCTTTAAGACTATAACTAATTTTATAACTAAATTTTGTAAAAAACAATTACATATTTTCATCGGTGATTTCATCATGCTTGACTAGGAGGTATTGATACTCTATCCAACTTTTGTTTTTATTTTTTTCCGAATATATATAATATTAATTTATTTATGGGTTTATTTGTTGGATTGGACCATCACGTATTTATAATCATATGTGGACTTTTTGAGCACAAGTCAATTTTAACGAACCATCCACGCGCACTCCCCACCCAAAGTTGTCAGCGTATGAAAAGGCATCGGATGAAGCTCATAATTACTCATTGGTCATTAGAGATAATCCCAACTTCCAAAGAATAATTCAATTGATAATTATAATTATTCATTAGTCATTATGATTGCTTTTAAGCTGATAGATATGTATATGATTAAATGTTGATAAAGCGCCTGGTGACGGAGGCACTCAGCTTCAACATCAACCTCAAGCTTAGCAAATGCAAATCATGGTTTTGAAACCCAGACGGTTTATTAAACCATAAAAAGAAGAGGTTAAAGGTTTTTGAGGTCGAATCGAGGTTGAACCGGAGTCGAACCATGATGACGTCATAATTAATTTAAAAATTATTTTAAATATATATAAAAATATTGAATTAGTAAAAAATAGAAAAAATAACTAAAATAGTCCAATTAAAACTATAAATCCATATTTTAACTATGTCTAATATATCTATCTCAAGCCCAAACATGAAATATCTATCCAATAATAATAATAACCATTTTTTTATAAAAAGAAAATTAAAAGCATCAATTTGTACCGGCAAGTGGACAAAAGAAGATGATATAATGTATTATCATATCATGTGGGGCTCTTGGATTTGTAAGAAACAAAGTCTCAGACTGTCTTTCCAATTTTCACCTTCCAATGCCCACGTGACCAGCTGTCTAGCTCACATTCACAAACCTAAAAAAGCACTAGAAACAAAAGTGAATGAAATTAAAGGAAGAGATAAAAAAGCAATACAAACAAAAAAGCATATGAAACTAAACGAAGAGAAAAGAAGAAGTCAGAAATGGCTCTAGAAGTCTCCACCTTGGTCAAACCAGCTGATCTCTCTCTCATCTCCATATTGTCTCCATGCTGCAATGGTATCACTCTTGACGCCATTGCTTCCACCCCTACCTTCCTCCAAATCTCTGATCGCGTTTACGACCTTCTCCGAAGTCTCTATCTCTCTCTCTTATAGTCTTTGTTTGCTTGCTCAGAAAATTTTGTGTTCTGATTTTACTTTTGGATTTTGTTTTAATGACTGAGGTGGAGCTAAGTTATTGTTTGGTTGATGAGATAATAAAATAACGGGTGGTAACGTAGCTCTATTTTTTTTTCCTGATTTCTTTTTACTTTTGTTCAAATTCTTTACCAGTGGATTTTTTTTTCCGACCAAAAATAGTAAATATTGCGGTATGGTGCCGTTTAAGGCTTAATTTTTTTTTTTAAAAGGGACCTATGAGAACCGCTAGAATCGTTCAAGGTTCGCACAGGTCCCTGCTTTTTTCCCATAGAGCGGTTCTTGAGACTAAAAAAACCGCAAAAATGAGCGGTTCGAAATTTTTTCGGTCAGACCGTATGGTCTGGTCCGAGTTTCAAAACCATGATGCAAACACTGAAGGGATAATGGACACAGATTTTTTTATCATGTAAGGCAAAGAGTTTAGCAATAGAAGAATACCAAATGACCAAAAATAGAATGTTCTGGAACTTAAATATGAAGAAAAGGTAACAATTTTATAGTGTACATATAATTAAATATATGAACAGGAGTGAATTGGCACAAATTTCCTAATATTTTATTATAAAAATACAAAAATAAATCATACGCGAATGATGGGGAGCTACACTAGTTATTAGGGGGGCTATGGCCCCCACAAAATTTTTTAAAAAATTGCTTAAAGTGGGTAAGAATGGAGTTCCTATCAACCTTGTAAACAGCTGAATGCTGACCCCCTCTCCAAGAAAAAAAAATTGTCCTCCACTTATCCACAATGTTCCTTCCAAGCTTACTTTTTATTTTATTATCACTCTTTTACTAGTCCTAGCTTCTGAAACCCCCTCACATCAAGCCATTGGTTTGTTACAAGATTTACTTTTTCAATTTTCAACCTTCCATTCATAGCTTAAAATTCCCATCTTTTCAAGTTATTTGGCTTCCACTGTTATCCTTTTAAAACTTCCATTGATACTCTTTGCTCACATTCTCACTTAGCGTTTAATTCCTATATTTTTCTTAAATGGATCTTGAGTTATTTGAAGCTTGGCAATAATGACTTTAAAATCTTGAAAGGTACTAAATTCTTCTTCTTCTTTTTATTCCATTTTTATGCATTTATTTATCCTATTAGTAATATTTTTCTTTTCCTTTAATTTTAACTCAATTGATACCTGATAGGCTTTGTTCATAATTTCATTTTGGATTCTATTTAAACGATCAGATATGAAAGTGATCTATATATATAACATCTACAAGAAGACATAATATTAATAGAAATTAAAAATAGCAAAATCATATAAGCCAATATGAAACATTGAAATTATATATATATATATATATATATATATATATATATATATATATATATATATTCAAGAATTGCAAATAGAATAGTTTAACCTTAGCCCCACAAACAACATTCCTAATTCCTCCCTTGTGAATGATAGAATATTTTTAAAGACCATCATAACGCACTTTAAATAAAGTTGTAAATGTTTTAGGAGGGGGATAGGGGGTTCAATAAAGTTGCTAAATTGCTATGAATGAGATATATATCCACGTGAGGCCAAGGTGAGGGGTAAGCGCCAAAAGCCAACTTGTTTTTGGCAGATTTGAAATTGTTTGCTGAAACAAATAAAACCCATACTAATAAATAAATCACATAATAAAAATATAAAAATTGTGTAAAAAAATAAATTTAATGTTGCGCTCAATGCCATTAAGAGAAATTTGCTTTTCTATAAGTTTACTTCAAAGTTCAAACCCATTACGATACAAGAGAATGAAACACAAAATGTGAATGAGGATCTCCTCCAATTCTACTCTACAAAATTAGTATCAATTCCAAAATGATAACAAAATTTTACATAAATAACTAAATTTCAATCAAATTCTAAATTTATGTGTTGAGTATCTCTAGCAGTTTCTCCAAATTTTTGAACTGTTTGAAGAGTGAACAATTACATTTGTCTTTTTTCTAATTATTTTTTCAAATATACTTTCCAATAGACCTTCTATCATTTTTCTATTCTATTTAAATATTATTTCTTCATCATTTTCTTATTATTTCTTTAATCTTCCTTTATTCTTTTTTAATCTTTTTTTATTCTTCCTTTATTCTATCTCGATTGCTATATTTTTGAAATTCTCAATGGCTATATTTTTAATGTTTTCAACCGTCATACTTTCCAATGGTTTTATTTTTTAATGATCACAGTTTTCATTTATCAAATCTATATTGGTCTTCCTTCTCAAAAAAAAAAAAAAAAAAAAAAATCTATATTGGTCTTGAAATATATCAAATCTATGTAATTTGGAATGAATTTATTCATTTTACTTTCCATAAAAAATATTACTTGTTGCTTAGTTCTTATATTTTAGATTATTATTATTATTTTTTTGATACCATTGAATGGAAAAAACACAGAATTACATAGAGTTAGTGTTTACATCATGAATCACAGGAGACCAGAAGTAATGGATTGGCATCTTAATGGCCTGATTAGCTAAATAACAAACATGGCCAAGGACCAAATTGGGTACAAAAATCAGCCTATAAAAATCCAACTCTGTTGCAAGGACAGGAGGTTCGTAACCATAGTATGTTCCTGCCAGTGAGGAGCCCTTTCCAGATTAGTGAGCTGGACTAATCTCGAGCCAAAATGGGAAATTAACCATGATTTTCAAACATTATAATTGGTAGACCATGTTTTCAAACTATATTTTTTACTAGCATCTCGAGACTAAGAGGCTCGACTTAGGACTATAAATCGAGTCTTTAAGGGTCGGTTTTCATGTTCTGATCGGGTCTGAGTTGACACTTTTTCCATGTGGCGTCCACTTGTAAATCGAGTCTCTAAGACTCGATTTACATCTGCAACATTTACAGTACATATATTTTCAAGTGTCCTTCTCCCACTCTCCTTTCTCAAACTTCCAAAGTCCCAAAAAACCCAAGAACCAAATCCAAAATAAAAACTGATCGAATTGGAAACCCAAACCCAAAAATCAAAAAATACACTTTGAAAATCAAACTGACCCATCGGAAACCCAAACCCAAAAATAAAAAAAAATACACTCTGAAAATCAAACTGACCCAGGCCAGCGCGACCCAAGCCGCGCGGCCTGGGTCGATGAGCTCGGACCACGGGCGACGCTGGGCGAGGTTGTTGCGGACTGATTCGGTTATGTTGCTGAGGAAGTTGCGAATAGCTGGGGTGGCGATTGGTGGTGGCGGCGGTGGTGTTTGAGATTGGGAGAATTGGGGGAGATGTGGTGGAGGACATGGTTGTTGACTTTGTATTTGTTTGTTGGACCTGAGAATTTGGGAATTGGAAAACAGAGAAAGAGAAAACATTATATAAATCGAGTCTTAAAGACTTGATTTCCAGGAGATCACCACGTGGAAAAAATGCCATATCAGATGTGATCAACCCATGAAAATCGAGTCTTTGAGACTCGATTTATAGGCCCTAAATCGAGCCTCTTAGACTCAAGATGCTAGTAAAAAATATAGTTTGAAAACGTGGCCTACTAATTATAATGTTTGAAAATCAAGGTTAATTTCCCATTTGGCCCTAATCTCGTGTTGTTACATAATACCAAAATCAGCTGATAACCAAGGTTTCTGGCCTTTGTAATAGCTTCCATCAAAGCTTCCTGAGTTGCACTTGAGGCAGTCTTAGCAGCACAGCTGATAGCACCTATGAAGATAATGTTTCCCTGCAAATTCCTGGCTTCATACGCATAAGCACACCTATTTGCTTTTTTCCTCTTTATCTCTGCAATCTTGATGAGAATCTGCCAATTCCTCCCAACACATGGATGCACAAAGTTGTGATTGACCCTTTGTTTGTTGGGGGTGTTGTACCTTTGAGAGATTGGTTCGGTACCTATAAGATAAATTTTGTGCAATTAGAATTACTTCTATTGGGTTAGGCTGTTTGCCTTCAAGAATAACCATGTTTCTGTGATTCCAAATAGTCCACAGAGTGGTGAAGATGTCTTGGAGGTATCTCATTGAAGCATTATCCATCCTCTTATGTTTGAGTAATAATTTTCCAACCCAGGTCTGGACAGAGATGTTTAGCAGCTCAAAGGTGTGAATTGCCAAAGTGGTGCCATGCCAAGCAGCTCAAGCAAAGGAGCAAAAAAGAAACCAATGTGAGGTGGACTCCTCATTAGAGTTGCAAAGAGGGCATGTACTGGGGGCGGGGATTCCTCTATTTTAGATTTTTTTTTTTTTTTTTTTTTTTTTTTTTTTTTTTTTTTTTACAAAATAGAAATTCTACTCTAACCTAATCTAAGTGTATATGTGTGTGAAACTCTCTCCTGGAGACTTGAACCCCGGTCCTTGCCCCTCGCACCCAACAAGTACTTATACTTGTGGACTTACCCCTGTCCTTGCCCCCCGCGTCCCATAAGCACTTATACTTGTGGAGTGACCATCGCACCAATGGTACACGGTGATAAATTATTATTATATACTAACTTATATATACTCCTTTCTATTTTTTTGAAAAAAAAAAAAAAAACTGTCTAATTGTAAAGACCACACAATTACACTTAAAAAAAAATACTAAAAGATTAACTCAACCAGTTATTACTCTTAACCTCAAATATTTTATTTACTCATTTTTATTCACATGAGAGAGAGAGAGAGAGAGAGAGAGAGAGAGAGAGAGAGAGAGAGAGAGAGATTTCTTGAAACATGTCAAAAATCTATGTTTTTTTTTTTTTTTTTTTTTTTTTTTCACTTTTTCATTTTGATAAAAAAAAAATTTAATTCCATTATGAGTTGAACTTTAAGAACCAAAAAACTTTTAACAATGTGAAAACACCAAATTTTCAAATGGATTCATTATTGGTATCGCTTTTATTGTACTCCATCACTCTAACTCCAAAAAATGTGTGAAAATAAAATAACTTACAAAAATTTTCCTTTCATTTGGTTGCTTACCTTTAAAAGGATATTTGTCCTTACCAATAGGAATAAAATTTAATCTTTCATATATCCAGTTGCATTTAATTTCACTCCTAGTTATACAAATCAATCTTTAATGATATCGTTGTTTATGTGATTCTATAGCACTGTGAGATTGTTCCCAACTTTTTTTTATTACTAGCTTGCAACTTCATACTTATGCATGAATATACTTAAAAATATATAATAAGCTGCATAATATAATTTATATATATATATATATATATAATTGAAATATTATTGATAATCATTTTTATATTTTGTTAACTCTTTAATAAATTTTGTAAGGATATTATTAGGTATAAAATGTAAATTGTCCATGTTTTTTTATTATTATTATGAAGCACTTTTTTTTTTTTTTTTTTTTTTTTTTTACGATTCATTTATTTTAGACTCTTTGGTTTTTGTATTTAATAACTCACTTGGATG
This sequence comes from Quercus tomentella, assembly GCA_028535165.1. Lineage (NCBI taxonomy): Eukaryota > Viridiplantae > Streptophyta > Magnoliopsida > Fagales > Fagaceae > Quercus > Quercus tomentella. The sequence goes on from JAPQVY010000089.1 coordinate 6,740,125, forward strand.
AATATTTATGACATGGTCCCACATTTGATTCTAAAATTAAGAAATAAAACTCTTTAAAAATAAATAATTTAGGACATATGGGACAAAATTGGAACTTTAATTTGAAATTCTAATTTGAATTTCTAATTTGAATTTCTCTCAACTTCACCTATTATTATTATTATTATATATAGATTTGGGGTATTATATGTTATATTAAAATTTATTTATTCACTAAAAAGTCTAAAATATTTCCCACAAAATTTAGCTTTGGATACGGTTCTGCAATTTGGCCTTACCATCATATTTATGATAATCTTATTTTTAGTAAAGCATCACAAAACAAAGCCGTCAGATTTGGGTGGTCGTGTTTGACTTCAATGGCCAGTTCATATTGGCTAGATACAATTTTGCACGAAAGGTAAATGACAAGAGTCAGTGGAGACTGTGAATCATGCCAAGTGCCAAAACTGGTCTCCAAGCAACCACCGCCCTTTGTTACCTAATTGGAATCAAAATCAGCAATATATATATATATATATATATATATATATATATATTCAGCTTCTAATGAAGCTTCCTCCTCCAATCAACAAGCCAGAAGAACTGAGTCCAACCCATATCATAGTTCACTAAGATTCCCAAGAGACCCCTATGATCTTGCGGAAGATTGAAAATTTTTGAAAAAACCGCCCTCATGAAAGTTAAAGATGAACAATACCGTCGACAAGTCATGACAAAAACAGTGCTAGTATTCAAAATAGTACTCGACAAGTTACTATTCATGAACAATTTGTCATTAACATTGTTGATGCTCATTTTGGGAAGCTCAGTAGAAAGAAGAAGTCCAGCAATATGGGTAGAATAGAATTAGTAAGTGGATAGAAAAACTATTAAGCCCAAGCAGCAGGATTAATGGATCACAGGCCCATGAAATAAACAAATGGGTTTTAAGGAAGCAAATGGGCCTAAAGGAACCCGGAGAGAGAGAAATAGTGAACCCATGGGCAGTATGTGATGTAGAAAAGTGAGAATGGGACACAGCAAGTCTGAAGTAATGCAAGCAAAGAAAGTAAGGGGTTGATGGCGAGCCCATGAGCCCCAAGGATGAAGGATAAGGTAATTGGGCCAGGAAAGCCTAAAGGAATTAGTAAAAACCCATGAGAACGCAGAGTTAGGAAAAGGGCTAAGGAAGCCCAAGGAAAGCAAATGGGCCAAGGATATCCATGAGGAAATAAATGGGACAAAACAGCCTATAAGCAATGTAATACAAAGTCCAAATGACCATATTGAGTCATTGAGAGAGGAATAAACAGCAAGCCCAAAAAGGCCCAGCAGTCTGGGGTCAAATAACATTACAGCAGGAACGGCAGGAAATGGTAGCAAAACTACAGAAAAGAGCAAAATGGTAGGCTGAAGGAAGAAAAACCCACAGTCAAGCATAGCCCGGCCCCTAAAGGGAGTGGGCCATAGAGAATGAGGAATCAGAAAGTAGCTCACGCCATAAGAAGTCAAGGATGGGTGGCAGAATGTGCAGAGGAGCCTCCAGACCATGGCAAACACAGCGGGCAAGTTTTTGGATGAATGCAGAAGTCGAGCACGCGCAAGACTCAAACTTCACCAGCTTGTACCTAGCCAATACAGGAGGTGGTGGGTCATAGGTCAGAGGTAAGAGGGTATGGTCTGACGGTGGGAAGAGGGGAAAACCTATTTTGGGGTTCCTGCTTAGGCTCTTTTGGGGGAAATGTTTTGCTGGGATGACATACAGCCCAAAAGAAGTAAGGATAAGTTGGAACCACTAGATGCATACCATGAGGAATGGAGAGAGAGAGGACCCACACCGTAGAAGGTAAGAGTGCCACGGCAAACAAAAGAACAAAATAGTTCTCTTTGTCTGGTGATGGGGAGTGGCACAGCCAGCACAGGTAAGTGGTGCTGGCTGAGCGGCTGACAAACCAGTGGTGGTCAGCAAGGACACCCAGACCAGATAAAGGTAATTAAAGGCTAAAATGGTACAAGCCAATCATAACAGGCATTATATAAGGACCCTTGCCGAGCGCAGGAAAGGGGAATCACGATAATAGTAACCTTTAGGAAGAAATCACGACACTAAAAGCAAATACTAAGAAAAGAAGAGAAAAAGGAAAAGAAAAGAAAAATTAGAAACAACGAAAGAAAACAGAGAGATAGAATGGCAGGCATGCACCAATAGGTTGATCCCCTCTCTCCCTCTACGAGCCCTGCTCTTTACCAAAGACAAATGATTCTTTTAGGCACAAGCCATTCAGGTCTGCTTCCCTTAAAGTGATTAATTTCCATGGCAGGATTTTTCCTGGGAGATTATTCACGTTAAGGAGAACGTTTTCCCTCCTTGGTCTTGGCCCTGTGACATAGCTTGGCATAGCAGATTGATATTTTTCTTTCTTTTTGATAACTCATGTCTTATCTACTTATTTCCATCATTTTCTTTACAAGGCTTTTCTTATCATTGTGATTATCATTCTAATTGAGGATTATTTATTCACTTTGTCTAAAGGCAAAAGTACTTTCTTTTATTATTATTATCATGTCTGCTTGTTATGACTCATTCGAAATAGTTCCGCCTGCCATGGGTATATGAACGAAGTTCCTGGCAAACGAGGCATAGTTTGTGCACAAGCTGGACTAAAGTGAGTCGCAGTTGGATCGGTCTCAACTCCCTTACTCAGAACACTTGGGCTCAATACAGTAGGAGGCAGCCCAACCCAACATTGCAAAAAGGCCCACCACAAACATCAAATCTACTCTCAGTATATACAGTAAAAAAATTTAGTCAATTAAAGTATTTATCTGCAGTTAAAAAAATCTTCTTTCGATTCAAAGCAGTTCAAAAGTCAGGAATCCCTAGCACCTTTGGTGTAGAAGCCTGAAAAGTCTATACAAGTGAGCACTCTAGGAGAAGAAGGCATCACTCATTTTCCACAACCTCATTTCATTACCTAATTTTCCATCTGAGTTGATAACCTTCTTAGCAAAGTAATATTTTATTTTCCGATTAAGCATTCAGTTCAAGTCTCATAGTTACCTTACACTTGTAAGTGTTTCAAGTTATTTTAGTTATTTCAAGCTTGTATTTAAAGACATTTCAAGTTATATTTAGTCAAGTAATATTCAGTTATATCTTTGCATTTAAATTTTAGTTATATATCTTTATCCCGGTTATATCTAGTTTATCTTCCTATTCTATATCCAGTTCATCTTCAATTATACTCCATATATATTTCTCAAAAAAAAAAAGTTATATATATTTATGGTTTGTAATTGGGTAGTAAAATTTGATGTTATGACTTAAGATATTCTTCAAAAAAAAAAAATTATTTTTTTAATTAGACGTCTAAAAGTGATTTTTTTCCCTGAGAATTTAATTGTGCATTGTCAGTTTATTTTGATTTTGTAATGATTTTCTTATCTCATCATTCAATATTTGATAATCTACTATTAGTTAGAATTTTATACGCAACCTACAATATATATATACACACACACATTTTTTTTTGAGGATGTTATCATTGTTTGAATCGAACCACATTGGCAACCATATAGGGATGAATGAAAATTCTCCCCCCCCCCCCCCCCCCCCCCCCCAAAAAAAAAAGAGCCTCTGAGAGGCTACTTACTAAAAATATGTTTTTGAATGTAACTCATGGACTCCAATTAGTACTTTGTGAAAATCTCATTTTGAATTCTATAATCAGGTTACGGAAACAGCTTCGGGGAAGAAAGATCCAGTTTGAGACTTGGTCTGGTTCAATTTTTGGTAAGTAAATGAAGTAATATTCGATTAATGCACTTAATGACTTTGCCAACTTTTTTGGTTTGTTGTTGTCCAATCTTTTATTGATAGTTGGTCTTTCTGTTTACTTCCAACTTCTAAGGAGATAAAAAGTACTTCCAGAATTAGCAAAAAGTAACCTCAATTTGGAAATGATGAAGCATATCATTGCTTTTAAGCTGATGAATATGCATATACCTTGTTATAGTATTTGTGCTCTAGTTGCGTCTAATGGGTGGGGATGTAAGATGGATCTCATGTGGTCTTTCTTAAAGCAGGCAATCAACAGAGGAAAATCAACAATCAAACTAACAATGTGCCCATAAAATCAAGATAAATAAGATACCACCTCACTTTGAGAGGGATGCTAAATGTAAATGTAAGACACCACCTCTACTATCTCTCTCTTAAAAAAAAGAATTTTTTTTGATACCATCTCAGCTACTACTAAATGTACTGAGAAAGCCACTTGATACTGCATTTTGTTGCCTGCTTTAGCCCAAAAAACCTCGAGGGAGGAAGTAACGCGATCTCTCTCTTCTCTCTCTTGGGTGAAGAAAAGCTTCAAGAAATCTTACGCCAAATATAAGGAATGGAACTTCCACAAAGGCCTCATCATAGGTTAGATCAATCAGGTCTTCTCCTGCCCTGAGTTCAGCATGCCCCCTGAGTATAGCATCAGCATTCACAAGGTAGACAACTGCATCCATCTACAAACAAAGATTGAAATGTATTTAGCAAAATTGCATTACTTAACAAGGAAGATAGCATGGTGGAGCAACACACATTGACAAGCATAACTCAAAACATTTTCCACTTTGCTAGCCAATCAAGCAGCAATTTGCCCAATTCCCAATCCAGAATCTCAAGAGATATACAAGGATCGGTTCCTCAAGAGTAAATAAGAAATTCAAATTACAATCACAATATCATCATATTGCACAAGTCATTAACTAAATATTCTCACAAAAGATAATTGATAGATTGAGAAATTTACCTTGCCATAGTCTCTCCAAACTCTACGAGCTATCTGAGGTCCTCCTATATAAAAAAACTTGTACTTGATATTCCCATTAATAGACACCCACGAATTTATCGAAGCCCGCTGCAATATTCACTCACCAATGCCCACAACAAAGAAAATCAAATCAATGGTTATCGAATTAAACAAAATTGAAAATACCAACCCACCATTTTATTTTTAATGAAAAACCAGAAAATCGAAACTTTCCCAACTTTTTTCTCAGCTACTACAAATAAGTAGAAAAGAAAAAAAAACACAGAAGAAGAAGGTACCTCATCCCCGAAGAGTAAATCCATTTGGGCCTGGCAAGCCATATCCTGCCATAACAGCAAGATGTTGACCACCTTTGGTCTAAAGGGATTAAAGCCGCCCGGCTTTTCTCAGGCAAAAAGGAGAACACATTCAAATTAACATAAAGCTATAAAATTTGAGCAAATGATTAGAGCATTCACACACACAAAGAAGAAAAGAAAAAAAAAAAAAAAAGCTTAAGCCTCAACAAATTTTACTTTTTTACCGCTTCATTTATATATTCTTTCCCTATATTATTTTTTATATTCTTAATCTCTCATCACAACTACTGCCAGCCACCATCACCAACACAGGAAAAAAAAACCTACAAAACTCATGACAACCACACCCACAACCGGCCACCACTACCACCACCACCGGAAAAAAAAAAAAAAAAAAAAAAACACACACACACACACAACCCAAACAAAACCACGGTCACAGCCACCACAGCCGCCGCCGCCGCCACCACCGCACCCACAACCGGTTACAAAACCCATCACTACCACACACACACAACCGGCCAAGAAACTCATCATCACCACTCCCACAACTGGCTACAAAACTCATCACAACAATACCCACAACTAGCCACAAAACCCATCAACACACTCACAACTACCACACAACTCATCACCACACTCACAACCGGCTACAAAACTCATCACAACAACACCCACAACCGGTCACAAAACCCATCACTACACTCACAACTGCCACAAAACTCATCACCACACCCACAACCGGCTACAATACCCATCACAACAATACCCACAACCGGCTACAAAAACCATCACTACACCCACAACCGGCCACAAAACCCATCACCACACTCACAACCGCCACAAAACCCATCGCCACCTCACCCACAACCAGCCACGAAACCTATCACCACACCCACAACTGCCACAAAACCCATCACTGCCACACCCACAACCGGCCACAAAACCCATCACCACCATACCCACAACCAGAGAGAGAGAGAGAGAGAGAGAGAAAAAAAATGAAAAGAAGAAGAAGAAGAAGAAGATAGAAGAGAGAGGAAGAAAAAGCTGAGAAAGAAATAGAAAGAAGAGAAAATTGGAATAAAAAAAGATTTTTTTTAATAACTTTTTAGCATTTTGAGAGTTTCACTGTGAATGCTCTTTAAGAAATGAGAGAGAAATATACCTGAATAGTGAGGAAATTACTTAACCAATTCAGCACGGCTAGAACCCAGCTGAGCAAACTCATATCTTTCTTCCTTTTCTTTTCTACTATGTATGAGAGAGAGAGAGAGAGAGAGAGAGAGTTATAGCTGGCTTCTTTGTGTCTTTCAGATACAATAGTTTTCGTTTCTTTATAGTAGGCAAAAATGGAGGAGGCTTTGAACTTTTAAGTCTGTTTCTGTTTTTTACTTTATTTTTCTTTTCCACGTTTTGACTTTTTAAGACAAAAGAAACGAGAAGATGTATGGTGTATTTCACCTAAAAGAATGAAATACACTTTCCTCGAAAAAAAGAGAGAATGAAATACATCTGTCACAGAAAAATCATGTCTCCAATGGAAAATCTACGTTAGCATTTTCACCTAAAAGAATGAAATTCACCTGACACAGAAAATCATGTCCCAAAATCCACCTAAAAGAACTCCAAATCATCCGGAGTGTGAAAGCCGTCATTTGCATGGTGGCTTCGAACCAAATCCGTCACATATTGGGCATTGTGCCTAGCTATACAGTTTATGTGCAACATTATTTGCTTCCCTACTTCTAAGAATAGAGATAACATATTGTTCAAAACTGTTTACAAAAGTTCCCTCAGTTTTGATTCCATTCTTTTAAAATCTTATTTCACATGACATTCCGAAATTGGCTATGTTAATGCTTCACATGACTTGTCTCACCAAAATGAAATCTCTCATAGACCGGGAGTAAAATCGTACCAAAAATTTGGGATCACTTCTTTATATAAAACTAGCTCATCTTTCATTTCCTAGTAAGTTTTAATTTTAATTTTTTGTACTCTTCCCTCACCTTCACTAATTAGTCACATAATAGATAATCTTCATTTTGATGTTGGCCCATATGCTTAATTTGAAAATAAAAGTCTATGACTGTGTTAATTTGATAATCTTCATTTCGTTTTTGTTTTTGAATTTTTTGTTCTTTGTCATAAATCTATGTTTCGAAGTTTGGTTTTACTTCCCATTTGTTCAATTCCTTCCTTTCTCCCGACAACAGTTCCTCCAACGTTTTCTACCTTAAAAGTAAAACCTTGAATGTACATATCTATTTTAAGTTCCAGTTAAGTTCTTAAAATCTCTTTTTTCAAGATTTTCTTTTCCCATAAAACGTTTGCACTTATAGTCTTATTTGTGTTGTTGTTAAGGAAATCTTTGTTCTAAATCAAAGCAATTGCAAATGGAAAAGAGATTTCATTGAACAATGAAATAAAGAGGAAAATTTAGGCTATCATACCTTTCATTTTATTGAAGAGAACCCAATGGAAAAAATTAAATTAACAATTCAGACAAATGGCATTTGAAAGTTTGAGAAGATATGCTAACTACCCATGAGGCGTTCAACAAAACCAAACGATGCTAAAAAATTGTAGTGGGCAGTATTTACGAAGTGTTTTTTTTTTTTTTTTTTTTGAGATAAAGATAGAAATTTTATTTGATAAAAGGGAAATACATGTACAAACACATAACAACCCTGTAAGCATAAATATAGGGGAACAAATACCAATTCTGCAGAAAACAAAATCTGCAACAAAATAAATACAGCCTATGTAAACACAGATTATGCAGAAAATCCCGAACCTGTTTTGCAGAAAACAGAATATGCAGCAGCAGAAATACAGCCCATGGACAACATCACAGAAACAACAACAGATATTACACTCAGCCCCTCTGTAAGCATAGATTATGCAGAAAATCCTGAACCTGTTCTACAGAAAATAGAATATGCAGCAGTAGAAATACAGCCATGGACATACATCACAGAAACAGCAACATATATTACACTCAGCCCCCCTGAAAGCACAGACTATGCAGAAAATCCTGAACCTATTCTATATAAAACAGAATATGCAGCAGTAGAAATACAGCTCATGGACATACATCACAGAAACAGCAACAGATACATCGTTTTTCTTTGGATTTGAATAGATGCATCATTTTTCTTTGAGTGTGGTGTTTCAAGTTTGTTTTACGCGTGTTTGTTTTTTAAGTGGGTATTTTTCCTACATGGTAGAAAACTAAATCTAAATCTAAACCAATCCAACCAAGGAATTCAAACCTAAATCATATTCAATCCCCAGATTTGAAGACGGGAAAAATAAAAACTATAAAAAAAAGCAATAACTTTACCGTTTATGGGGTAATGGGTATGCGGCCTCTCTCTGTGCAACGTGCATGTGGTTCCGACCAAAAAAACCTAAATTAAGATTGAAAAAGAAAAAAGTAATATTAGCGTAACATTCAATTCTATACTTATTTGATCCCAATGAAAATTTCATGGAGAACTTAGAAACCCGAAACAGAAATGAATCAAAGCCAAAATAAAATCTAAACCTATACAACAAAAAAAAAAAATCAATAAAAAGTAACATTGCATACCCAAATCAAAAAAAAAAAAAAATGTACCCGGGTTTTGACAATCTGCAATTCCCTCTCTGTATCCCTCTCAATCATTCTGTGTTTTAAAAACCAAAACAAAAACAAATCAAATCTAAACCTATCCAACAGGAAAACTCAATTAAAAGTAACATTTCATACCCAAATCTAAAAATATTTACCGGTGTTGATGGGCCACAGATTTTTCTTTCTATGTCCTTGTGGTTCCAGTGGTCTGATTCTGCCTCTTTCTTTGTTTCTTTCTCCGTGTCTCAGCCCTCATCGCCTTTCTCTATTTCTATCTCAGCGTACATCGTATTTCTCTCTTGGCGCTGTACAAACTCTCTCTCTCTCTTTCGTTTGTATTTTTACCAAACTCTGTTCTCTATCTCTCTCCGTACAGCAGGCATGCTTTTTTATAAAAAAATTATTTTATGCGGTTAATTTTTTACGCTGATGACAAAACTTGTGGTGGCGCCCCTCTCTGAATCCATGGCGCATTAACTTATTCTTCCTCTTCTTCCAAAAAAATTCTCCAATTGGTCGAACTCTCTGCACCCTGTGTCTAACCGACTCTCTCTCTACTGTTCTCGGACTTTTGGCCTCTAAAAATTGATTGTCCAAAGCCAATTATAAATACCCTAAAATTAAACCAAAATCAAACAAAAAATTAATTGAATCCAAATACTCCCAAAAGTTTTTAGTATACTGAGAAACTAAACCGAATCAAAAAAATCAAATCAAAACCTAATGTAACCCAAATACCTAAATACAAATCAATCCAACCAAATTTCTCAAAACTAATTCATATTTCATACCTAGATCTAAGAAAAAAAAAAAAAAAAAAAAACTTACCAGTGGTAGTTCTCTCTCTATGTCCGTATCTCAAATCTTGCGTGCATCTTTAGGTTACCGGTGCCAATTCCGGTAGCCTAAGTCCGGCAAGGGACGAACGGTGGTGGGAAAATGATGGTGATAGCTGGCCGGCCGTACGAACTCTGTCTCCTTCTCATCTCCGTATCGCAAGCTTTCGTCGCCTCTCTCTCTCTCTTTCATCGCCTCTCTATTTCAATTTCCGTGTGTCATTTAATTTTAACCGGTTATTTTTTTTGTGATTTATAATGAGAGGTTCTAAACGGTGGGTAAATTTCCGTCCAACATAATTTATCGCTTTTTAACTTATACGTGGCAGAATTTTAAGGGGTCATTTTTCCTAACGTGGCAGCACCTCCTTAAAGGCTTCTACTATTATATATAGTATTAGATAACTTTCTTTTGATGTTCAAAACTGTTTTAAAAAACTTGGTTTTGATTCCATTCTTCAAACATAAAATCTTTTTACACAAATATTACACAATTAGGACACACTTTCTTCTCAAAATAACGTTCTTAGAATTCAATTTCAACCAACGTGGCAATGCGTGTACAATGAATATGTAATAAGGACAAATAATGCTAATATCACAACAAAATCTATAATTTTTGCCACAACTTGCTAACATGACAAGTTGTGAATAATATAATATGTGAGTTATTGTGATATTGATACTCTCTCAAACTCTTTTTTCCCACTAATATATATCTATTTCTTTATTTGTTGGCCATACCCTATTTGTCAGTTGTGAACTATTTGTATCATAAATGTCAATTTTAACGAACTTTTAACGAACCATCCACGCGCACTCCCCCAATCTCATGTTAGCACACGCGCTTTCTCTTTCTTTAAAAAAAAAAATCGCTTACACGCAAAAAGTCAAAATTTTCACTCATCAGTGTATGTACGAAAGGCATCGGATGAAGCTAGTTGGAGAGAATCCCAATTTTAAAAAGAATAATTCAATTGCTAACCATAAATCCCATCTGACATGCATGTCCTATCAACTTTGTAAAGAGCTGACCACCTCTCCAAGAAAACAAATTTGCCCTCCTCCTGTCCATAGTGTTCCTTTCAAGTTTACATTTTATTTTATTTACACTATGTTACTAGTCTTTGCTTTTGAAACCCCCTCACATCACATCAAGCAATTGGCTTGTTACAAAATTTACTTTTTCAATTTTCAACCTTCCATTCATTGCACAAAATTCTAATCTTTTCAAGTTACTTTTGGCTTCCACTCCCATCTTTTTAAACTTCCATTGATATTCTTTGCTCACATTCTCACTTAGCCTTTAATTCCTTTTTTCTTAAATGGATCTTGAGTTATTTGGAGCTTAGCAATAATGCCTTTAAAATCTTGAAAGGTACTAAATTCTTCTTCTTCTTTTTATTCCATTTTTATGTATTTATTTATCCTATTAATAATATTTTTCTTTTCCTTTAATTTTAACTCAATTGATACTTGATAGGCTTTGTTCAAAATTTCATTTTGGATTCTATTCAAACCACCAAATATGAAAGTGATCTATATATATATATATATATATATATATATATATATATGTGTGTGTGTGTGTGTGTGTAGTTTCATGAATTGCAAATACAATAGTTTAACCTTAGTCCCGCAAACAACAATTCCTAATTCCTCCCTTGTGAAGGATAGAATATTTTTAAAGGCCATCATAACGCATTTTAAATAAAGTTGTAAATGTTTTAGGAGGGGAATAGGGGTTTCAATAAAGTTGCTAACTTGCTATGAATGAGATCTATATCCACGTGAGGCCAAGGTGAGGGGTAAGCGCCAAAAGCCAACTTGTTTTTGGCAGATTTGAAATTATTTGCTGAAACAGATAAAACCCATACTAATAAATAAATCACATAATAAAAATATAAAAATTGTGTAAAAAAATAAATTTAATATATGCCCTCAATGCCATTAAGAGAAATTTGCTTTTCTATAAGTTTACTTCAAAGTTCAAACCCATTACGATACAAGAGAATGAAACACAAAATGTGAATGAGGATCTCCTCCAATTCTACTCTACAAAATTAGTATCAATTCCAAAATGATAACAAAATTTTACATAAGCACACCTATTTGCTTTTTTCCTCTTTATCCCTACAATCTTGATCAGAATCTGCCAATTCCTCCCAACACATGGATGCACAAAGTTGTGATTGACCCTTTGTTTGTTGGGATGTTGTGCCTTTGAGAGATTGGTCTGGTACTTGTAAGTAAGATAAATTTTGTGTAGTTAGAATTACTTCTATGGGTAGGCTGTTTGCCTTCATGAATAACCATGTTTTTGTGATTCCAAATTGTCCACAGATTGGTGAAGATGTCTTGGAGGTATCTCATTGAAGCACTATCCATCCTCTTATGTCTGAGCAGTAATAATTTCCCAATCCAGGTCTGGACAGAGATTTTCAGCAGCTCAGAGGTGTGAATTGCCACGAGCAAAGGAGCATAAAAGAAATTGATGTGAGGTGGACTCCTCATCAAAGTTGCAAAGAGGGCATGTACTGGGGGTGGGGGTTCCTCTATTTTAGATTTTTTTTTTTTTTTTTTTTATTTTTTTTTTATTTTTTTTATACAAGATAGAAATTCTACTTTAACTTAATTTAAGTGTATATATGTGTGAAACTCCCTCCTGAAGACTTGAACCACGACTTTTGCCCCCCGCACCCCCACAAGCACTTATTATTATTATTATTTACTAACTTATATATACTCCTTTCTATTTTTTTTGAAAAAAAAAAAAAAAAAAAAAAAAAAAACTGTCTAATGTAAAGACCACACTATTACACTTAAAAAAAATACCAAAAGATTAACTCAACCATTTATTACTCTTAACCTCAAATATTTTATTTACTCATTTTTATTCATATGAGAGAGAGAGAGAGAGAGAGAGAGAGTTCTTGAAACATGTCGAAAATTTATGTTTTTTTTTTTTTCACTTTTTCATTTTGATAAAAATAAAAAATAAAACTTTTAATTCCATTATGAGTTGAACTTTAAGAACCAAAAACTTTTAATAATGTGAAAACACCAAATTTTCATATGGATTTATTATTGGTATCACTTTTATTGCACTCCATCACTCTAACTCAAAAAAATATGTGAAAATAAAATAACTTTAAAAAATTTTCCTTTCATTTGGTTGCTTACCTTTAAAAGGATATTTGTCCTTACCAACAGGACTAAAATTTAATCTTTCATATATCCAGTTGCATTTTTAATTTTACTCCTAATTATACAAATCAATCTTTAATGATATCGTTATTTATTTTTTTTTTTTGAGAAAGTAATGATATCATTATTTATGTGATTCTATAGCACTGTAAGATTGTTTCTAACTTTTATTTATTATTCGAGGTATTATATGTTATATTAAAATTTATTTATTCACTAAAAAGTCTAAAATATTTCCAACAAAATTTAGATTTGGACAGGGTTCTGCAATTTGGCCTTACCATCATTTTTATGATAATCTTATTTTTAGTAAAGCATCACAAAACAAAGCCGTTAGATTTGGGTGGTCGTGTTTGACTTCAATGGCCAGTTCATATTGACTTCAATGGTCTCCAAGCAACCACCGCCACCACCCTTTGTTACCTAATTGGAATCAAAATCAGCAATATATATATTCAGCTTCTAATTAAGCTTCCTCCTCCAATCAACAAGCCAGAAGAACTGAGTCCAACCCATATCTTACTTCACTAAGATTCCCAAGAGACCCCTACGAACTTGCGGAAGATTGAGAATTTTTGAAAAAAACTGCCCTCACGAAATGGACAAGTCAAGACAAAAACAGTGCTAATATTCGAAATAGTACTCCACAAGTTACTATTCATGAACAATTAGTCATTAACATCAAATCTGTTCTCAGTATATACAGTAAAAAATTTTAGCCAATTAAAGTATTTCTCTACAGTTGAAAAAAAATCTTCTCTTGATTCAAAGCACTTCGGAAGTCAGGAATCCCTAGCACCTTTGGCGTAGAAGCCTGAAAATTCTATACAAGTGAGCACTCTAGGAGAAGAAGGCATCACTCATTTTCCACAACCTCATTTCATTACCTAATTTTCCATCTGAGTTGATAACCTTCCTAGCAAAGTAATATTTTATTTTCCAATTAAGCATTCAGTCCAAGTCTCATAGTTACCTTACACTTGTAAGTGTTTCAAGTTATTTTAGTTATTTCAAGCTTGTATTAATTTAAAGACATTTCAAGTTATATTTAGTCAAGTAATATTTAGTTATATTTTTGCATTTAAATTTTAGTTATATATCTTTATCCCGGTTATATCTAGTTTATCTTCCTATTCTGTATCTAGTTTATCTTCAGTTATATATTTTTATGGTTTGAAATTGGGTAGTAAAATTTGATGTTATGACTTAAGATATTCTTCAAAAAAAATTTATTTTTTAAATTAAACGTCTAAAAGTGATTTTTTTCCCGAGAATTTAATTGTGCATTGTTAGTTTATTTTGATTTTGTAATGATTTTCTTATCTCATCATTCAATATTTGATAATCTACTATTAGTTATAATTTTATATGCAACCTACAATATATATATATAATTATAATATAGGGATGAATGAAAATTTGACCCCCCCCCCCCTTAAAAAAAAAAAGAGCCTCTGAAGAGGCTACTTACTAAAAATATGTTTTTGAATATAACTCTTAACTCATGGACTCCAATTAGTACTTTGTGAAAATCTCATTTTCAATTCTATAATCAGGTTACGGAAACAGCTTCGGGGGAAGAAAGATCCAGTTTGAGACTTGGTCTGGTTCAATTTTTGGTAAGTAAATGAAGTAATATTCAATTAATGCACTTAATGACTTTGCCAACTTTTTTGGTTTGTTGTTGTCCAATCTTTTATAGATAGTTGGTCTTTCTGTTTACTTCCAAGTTCCAACTTCTACGGAGATAAAAAGTACTTCCAGAATTAGCAAAAAGTAACCTCAATTTGGGAAATGATGAAGCTTATTGCTTTTAAGCTGATGAATATGCATATACCTTGTTATAGTATTTGTGCTCTAGTATTTGTGTTGATAGAGAGCCTGGTAAAAGAGGCACTCGCTGCAACATCAACCTCAAGCTTCCCAAATGCAAACACTGATGGGGAATTCCCTACAATGGATAAAGATTGCCTCCAAATGGATTTTAATCTTTTTCATTACTTCTGAGTCCCTTCACCTAAACCAAATGGATATCGTGTTAATAGCAGGCGATCAACTCACCTAAACCACATGGATATCATGGGCTACCTCTCATAGGGGCTCCTAAACCAGATGGATCCCATGTGGTCTTTCTTAAAGCAGGCAATCAACAGAGGAAAATCAACAATCAAACTGACAATGTGCCCATAAAATCAACTTGGAAAAGTAATACAAAATCCTCATATTTAATGCGTATAAGATAAATAAGATACCACTTCACTCTGAGGGGGATGCTAAATGTAAATGTAAGACACCACCTCTACTATATCTCTCTCTCAAAAACAAAAAAAAAAAAAATTTATACCACCTCTACTACTACAAAATGGACTGAGAAAGCCACTTGAAACCATCTAGATACTGCATTTTGTTGCCTGCTTTAGCCCAAAAAACCTCAAGGGAGGAAGTAACGCAATCTCTCTCTTGCCTCTCTTGGGGTAAGAAAACCTTCAGGAAATCTTACGCCAAATATAACGAATGGAACTTCCACAAAGGCCTCATCATAGCTTAGATAAGTCAGGTCTTCTCCTGCCCTGAGTTCAGCATACCGACTGAGTATAGTATCAGCATTCACAGTGTAGACCACTGCATCCATCTACAAACAAAGATTGAAATGTATTTAGCAAAATTGCATTACTTAACAAGGAAGATAGCATGGTGGAGCAACACACATTGACAAGCATAACTCAAAACATTTTTTACTTTGCTAGCCAATCAAGCAGCAATTTGCCAAATTCCCAATCCAGAATCTCAAGAGATATACAAGGATCGGTTCCTCAAGAGTAAATAAGAAATTCAAATTACAATTACAATATCATCACATTGCACAAGTCATTAACTAAATATTCTCACAAAAGATAATTTATAGATTGAGAAATTTACCATTCCATAGTCTCTCCAAACTCTACGAGCTATCTGAGGTCCTCCTATATAAAAAAATTTATACTTGACATTCCCAATAATAGACACCCACGAATTCATCGAAGCCCCCTGCAATATTCACTCACCAATACCCACAACAAAGAAAATCAAATCAATGTTTATCGAATTAAACAAAATTGAAAATACCAACCCACCATTTTATTTTTAGTGAAAATTTAGAAAATCGAAACTTACCCAACTTTTTTCTCAGCTACCACAAATAAGAAAGTAGAAAAGAAAAAAAAAAAAAAAAAAAAAAAACGCAGAAGAAGAAGGTACCTCATCCCCGAAGAGTGAAACCATTTGGGCTTGGCAGGAGATATCCTGGCATAACAGCAAGATGTTGACCTCCTTTGGTCTAAAGGGATTAAAGCCGCCCAGCTTTTCACAGACAGTAAAGAGAACGCATTCAAATTAGAATGATGCTAGCAACATTGAGCACAATTTTGTGCTACAATTTGTGGTATAGCGTTTTGTGACGGATAAAAGTGTGTCAGTGGGTCATGAAAAGATACATTTTTGTCAATTACAACTTACCATATAACGAATTGTAACACAAAATTATATCCAATTATATAGTACTATCACAACTCTTCAAATTAACACAAAGTTATAAAATTTGAGCAAATGATTAGAATCACAGCAAAAAGATTAAAAAAAAAATCTAACTTTAGAAAGTTTTACTTTTTTTTTACTACGTCATTTAAATATATATATATATATATATATTTTTTTTAATCTCTCATCTTTCTTTATCTTCTTCTCCGCCTCTTTTTCTTCTCTGCCGCCTACACCCACTGCCATCAAAGGCCCCACCAGTTAAAAAAATACATAAAACATAAAACAAAAACCCACAACCACTGCCAGCCACCATCATCACCCCCTGGAAGAAAACTCACAAAACCCATCACAACCACACCCACAACCGACCACCACCACCGGGAAAAAAAAAAAACCCACAAAACCCATCACAACCACACCCACAACCAGCCACAAAACCCATTAAAGAAACAAAAAAAAAAAAAAAAAAAAAACAACCCAAACAAAGCCACAGTCACAACCACAGCCACCATAGCCACTGCCACCGTCGCCAACACCACCGGCCCATCACTACTATGTTATGGCCACAAAACTCATCACTACTACACACACAACCGGCTAAGAAACTCACCATCACCACTCCCACAACTGGCTACAAAACTCATCACAACAATAACCATGTTGGCCACAAAACCCATCACTACTACAAAAGAAACTCACCATCACCACTCCCAAACTCACCATCACCACTCCCACAACTGGCTACAAAACTCATCACAACTACACACACAACCGGCCAAGAAACTCACCATCACCACTCCCACAACCGGCTACAAAACTCATCACAACAATAACCATGTTATGGCCACAAAACCCATCACTACTACACACACAACCGGCCAAGAAACTCACCATCACCACTCCCACAACTGGCTACAAAACTCATCACAACAATAACCATGTTATGGCCACAAAACCCATCACTACTACACACACAACCGGCCAAGAAACTCACCATCACCACTCCCACAACTGGCTACAAAACTCATCACAACAATAACCCTGTTATGGCCACAAAACCCATCACTACTACACACACAACCGGCTAAGAAACTCACCATCACCACTCCCACAACTGGCTACAAAACTCATCACAACAATAACCATGTTATGGCCACAAAACCCATCACCACACTCACATCCACCACAAAACCCATCACCACCTCACCCACAAACCTATCACCACACTCACAACCACCACAAAACCCATCACCACCACACCCACAACCGTCCACAAAACCCATCACCACACTCACAACTGCCACAAAACTCATCACCACACCCACAACCGGCTACAATACCCATCACAACAATACCCACAACTAGCTACAATATCCATCACAACAACACCCACAACCTACCACAAAACCCATCACCACATCCACAACCGCTACAAAACCCATCACCACCTCACCCACAGCCGGCCACGAAACCTATCACCACACCCACAACCGGCCACAAAACTCATCACCAGCACACCCACAACCAGAGAGGGAAAAAAAAAAGAAAAAAAATGAGAGCGAGAGGAAGAAACAGCTAAGAAAGAAATAGAAAGAAGAGAGAATTGGAATAAAAAAAATATTTTTTTAATAACTTTTTAGCATTTTGAGAGTTTCACTGTGAATGCTCTTTAAGAAATGAGAGAGAGATACCTGAATAATGAGGAAATTACTTAACCAATTCAGCACTGCTAGAAACCAGCTGAACAAACTCATATCTTTCTTCCTTTTCTTTTCTACTGTGTATGAGAGAGAGAGAGAGAGAGAGTTATAGCTGGCTTCTTTGTGTGTCTTTCAGAGACTTGCTTTATAGACAACATGGAGGTGGCTTTGAAGTCTGTTTCTGTTTTTTACTTTTATTTTTCTTTTCCATGTTTTGATTTTTTAAGACAAAAGAAACGAGAAGATACTTTCACCTAAAAGTATCGTCTTTCCGCGAATGAAATGGAAGCATTTCACCTAAAAGAATGAAATATACTTTCCTCGAAAAATAAAAGAAAATGAATGGTCTTTCGGTTTTTTTTTTTTTTTTTTTTTTAACCTCGTTTTTAAATATATATATATATTTATATAATCCCTTAAAATCCAAATCCAAGTCCACTATTCAACTTGCCTGTCATCTCTAAATTTGTCAAAAAAAATATATAATTAAAAAAAAATTAACCCTATGAAATCCAAATCTACTATAGCTTGCACCCAAAATTTATTAGGGCCTGTTTGGTTGGTTAGTTTGAGTAATGATGTTTGAGCGTTTTTGATATACCTATGGGTAAAAAAGTGAGTTGAAATATATGAAAAGTTGTTAAAAATGTGAAAATGTTAATTAGAACTAACCAACCAAACAGACCTTAAACACTTGATAAGCTTTTTCTTTTTTCTCTGGATTTGACAGGGTCATATTAAACGGAGTTTGAAGTTGTGGGGTTTTATAGGTTCAATGTAAAGGAAACCATTCCCTAAGGCATCCACTAGGAAAGAGCCTAAACTGGACCTAAATCTTAAACATATTTTTCTATCTCTATATTCAAATGCTGGACGTTAGCATTGCTTGAACAAAAGTTCAAAAACTGTTTACAAAAGTTCCCTCAGTTTTGATTCCATTCTTTTAAAATCTAATTTCACATGACATTCTGAAATTGGCTAGGTTAATGCTTCACATGACTTGTCTCACCAAAATGAAATCTCTCAACCATTTTATCAAGGCATCTCATAGACCGGGAGTAAAATCGTACCAAAAAGTTGGGATCACTTCTTTATATAAAATAATTTTTTTTTGATGTTCAAAACTGTTTTAAAAAACTTGGTTTTGATTCCATTCTTCAAACGTAAAATCTTATTACACACATGTTACACAATTAGCACACACTTCCTTCTCAAAATAACGTTCTTAGAATTCGATTTCAACCAAAGTGACAATGCATGTACAATGAATATGGAGGAAGGACGAATAATGCTAATATCACAACAAAATCTATAATTTCTGTCACAACTTGCTAACACAAGTTATGAATAATATAATATGTGAGTTATTGTGATACACTGATACAAACATTATTCAACTAGGAGTGTCTGAGTATTATTATTACTTCACTCCAAAATGGTGAGTTTAGTCTACGATGTCCATGTGTACCATCTGGCAATCCCATAGAATGTACTTTGTATTTTCACTAGCTACCCGGTAGGCACTATTTACCTTGAATTTGACAATATAGTAATATTATAATCACAAACTTTTTTATAATATTTTTACAAACGGTTAAAGTGATAAATTCATATAAATTTTTATCTAGCCTTACTTCACTTTTTAACTTAACAATGACTATTAGCTACTAACAACATTAGCAATTTGTAAATATTCTAATCTGAAATTATTTTATCATTTGGTTATTAATGACCTGCTTTTTCTTCTAAAAAAATAGTTATAATAATAATTGCACTGCTTTTCTCTTAATCCTTGACAGGTATATCATGTATGCCAGTTCAGCAGTTCACCACAAAACCAAATGTTAAAAGTTAGTAAGAAAGGCTCAATTCTTTTTATTTCGAGAAGGGTGCGAAGTAAGAGGCTCAACTCAACACTCAATTATACACGGCTTTTCCACGCTTTGTTGTCTTTTACACTCTTACTAGATAAAGTAGATATTACCCACGCTGTGCGCTACGCTATCTTCAAAATAATTTATAGGGATTTTTTATATATATAATAATAATATTGATAGCGTTACATCTGAAATACAAATGTGATCAGAATCAAGCAAGGCAAGGCAAAGAGTTTAGTGAGAGAGTTTTTAACAGTAGAAAAATACCAACTGACCAAAAACACAATGCCCTGGAACTTGAATTAAATATGAAGAGACAATAACAATTATAACTTAGTGCACATATAATAATAGGGATTTCTTAACGCATGTCCTTAGGGTATATATTAGTAAAACATTTTTAAAAATTTTTTATAGGAAATTGAAAAGGTTAACAAATTTTTTGTAAACTTTTTTAATTTTCTATAAAAACTTTTTAAAAATAAATAATTAATATGTGCCTTAAGAGTATACATTAACTTTATCCATAATAATATATGGAACTAGAGTGAAGTGGCACAGATTTCCAAATATTTTATTATAAAAAATAAAATAAAAATAAATAAGTCATTTGAATGATAAGAGCGGAACTAAATTAGTAGCTCCCACAAAATTTTTAAAAAATTGCTCAAAATAGGTAAAACCGTAAAAATGGAGATCCTATAAGCTTATGTAAAGAGCTAGCCATTCCAAGACAAAAAATGTAGACGCCCCACTTGTCCACGTGCTCCTCTCAAGCTTACTTTTTATCTTTTTTTTATTCACTCTTTTACTAAATTTAGCCATTGAAACCCCACACGTCAGACCATTGTCTTGCTTTAAAAAAATTTACTTTTTTAATTTTTAACCTTTCATTTGTAGCTCAAAATTCTCATCCTTTCAAGTTACTTGCCTTCTACTGTCGACCTTTTCAAGCGTCCACCAATACTCTTTGCTCACATATTCTCACTTAGCATTCAACTCCTCGATTTTTCTTAAACAGAGTCTTGAGTTATTTGAAGCTTAGCAATAAAGAATTTAAAATCTTGAAATGTTCTATATTCTTCTCCTATTTTTTTTTTTTTTCCATTTCTATGTATTAATTATCTTAAGAGTTATAATTTTATTTTCCTTTAATTTCAATTCAATTGATATTTGATAGGCTCTGTTCAAAATTTCATTTTGGCTTCTATTTAAACAACCCGATACGAAAGTGATTATTATTATCTATAGTTTCATATATTGTTTTAAAAACCGAACTAGATTGGCCAATTCAGCTAGGAACCGAGTACCAGTTTGATCCAATAAAACCACCTAGAACCAGCCAAAAACCGGTAAAAACTGAAAATTGAGAGCAAAATCGGTTCATTGACTGGTTCGGTTTTTAAAACCATGGTTTTATATTGGCTTATATGATTTTGTTATTTTTAATTTCTATTAATATTATGTCTTTGTGTAGATCTTATCTAGTTTTGCTATATTCATGTATTTAATTTCTTGAGTGCTATGGACTTATAGTTGTTCAAAGGAATAAGAGAAACTTAAGGCAAGAAAATGACCTTAAAATACACAATGGGTCATTTAGTTTTATTAAGTATTAATAAGAATTACATTAATAAATGTAACATTGAGTTTTTTACAAATTGAAAATATGATAGTTTAACCTTAACCTTCTAATGTTTCTCAAAAAAAAAAAAAAACCTTAACCTTCCAAACAACAATTCCTGGTCCAACCCCTCCGAATGATAGAGTATTTTTAAAGACCGTCATAATACCTTTAAAATAAAGTTGTATATGTTTAAGGCGGGGGAGAGGGGGCTCAATATTGTTTCTATGAATGAGATCCACATCGACACCAGGCCAAGGTGAGGGGTAAGCGCCAAAAGCCAACTTATTTTGGCAAATTTGAAATTGTTTGCTGAAACAAATAAAACCCATACTATAAATAAATCACATATTAAAATATTAAAATTGTGTAAAAATATAAATTAATGCATGTGCTCAATACCATTAAGACAAATTTGCTTTTCTAAAAGTTTAGTTCAAACCCATTACGATACAAAAGAACGAAATTTGCTCTTCCAATTCTACTGTACAAAATTAGTTTCAAATCCAAAATGATTACAAAATTTTACATAAATAACTAAATTCCAATAAAATTCAAAATTCATAAACAATCAAAAACATGTGCACTCTCAATAAAACCTTTCTTTTTGTCATACATGTCATTCTAGGGCTTAACTTCCATTTGGATATATATATATATATAGACACACACATGCAAATATTAAAGTTGGTACTTTTTTGTAAGAATTGTACTTGTCTTACTACAAAAAAACTCTTCCTACATCAGCATTTTTTTTTTCGGATGATTTTGAAAACTACGGAGACATACAACAGCGCTTTTAAAAACTGCCCTTATAGGTTAACTCTCCCCACCACATAAATGAGCAAAAGAGATACATCTCTTTCCCAAGCCTCTACGATAGCAGGAGGAAGGGATACACAGTTCCAATAATATGAGATACTTGAGTACAAAATATACATGCTTAGTTCATAAGCTACAGAGTTACCATCCTTTTTAATCCAACAAAAACAACAACCAATAAAAGAATTAGCCAATACTGATGCATCATACAATAGAGGCTGAATTTCCCAACATGCCTCCAATTTTTTTTTTTTAAGGCATCAACATAGATCTTAGAATCAACCTTAACAATTATACTTTGAATCTTTTCATCTCTGGCCAGCTGCAAAGCCCAAACTATGGCAGTAACCTTAGCAAAACTATGACTACATGCCACAATTAAAAGCACTGTATTATCAGAAAAAGTTGATAACTTTACCTACTTTTTTATAATAATAAAAACACATACATATAACAAACACAAAATTCTATTTTTTTCACATTTAAAAATATTTTATTAGAAACATGGTACCAAACATATTTTTTACATTGTGAGTACTTTAAACACATATTTTCACATCATTTTAAACAATAATACTTGAATATCACTACTAAATAGGCCCTTAAAATATCTTTAAATCCATCATGATGAGCTACCACAACTATAGAAAGCCTTCTCATTTGAACACCTTGCATCAGGGGTGGAGCCACCTTGCTCCTTGGGAGGGCATCCTCCCCCCCCCCCCCCCCCTCCCTCAAATTATTCAGAAGACAAACTTAGTCTAGCAAGAAGATATGTTTCAGGCTTTTGTGTGTTTCTGGGGGATTCTCTAATTTCCTAGAAATGCAAGAAACAACAAGTTGTCTCAAGATCCTCAAGTGAGTCTGAGTACAGAGCTATGGCCACAATATTAATTTTTTTAATCACAGCAAACTAATGTTAAGACACTAATATGTATTTATTTATATGTTTATTTTTTCTCTTTTTCCTTATAGTAAGGTATTTTGTAAAATTTAATTGTGGAAGGATACAAAAGATTTGTTGATTGGAAGATAAGATTCTTCACAAGATAATTACTTTTGCTATCTTCGTAACCTTGAGTCGTTTGGGGTGGTCCAGGTTGACTTCAGTGTCCAACTTCAAATGGGCTAGATTTGCACAAAAGGGAAATGAAGACCCACTCAAGAGTGGAGATTGTGAATCATAGCACATCATGTCATTTGTGTACTATTTTTATTTATTTATAGGACATAGTAGTATTATTGTACTACCATTGGAGATAGTTGATTTAGTATTCATGAGTTCACTTCTAAGAATTTGGGAGGTGGAAGTTTTAGAATTCGAATCTCACGATGAGAAACTATTTCAAGTGGGTACAATATCATTATAATCACACTCAAATAAAATGCGTCCATTCAAGTAGCTTTCCTCTATTTATTTTTTGTTCATCAAAAAATAAAAAAGGTAGTAGAATAGTACTGCTAGATCTGCATAAACATTAGAAGCACACATTTTGGGGAAGGCGTGAGCATGAAGTAATAAAACGTGGCGGTCTTTGCCAGTTTAAAGGACACAACTAAGTGTGGAGTGGCCGCAGTTGATTCGCGTCGCTACAAGCTAGACACGTGTTAATGTGGGATCAATTCACCAACTATCTGGCTGGACTGGATATGGTCGGCCCTACATTGTTTTCCTCAACAGGGACAGTTTAAGTCTTTTTCCGTGTCATCCCCTGGTGGGAACAAATGTCAAATGGTGGAGCAATTCTACATTTGTAGCAACTTCTTGTTTTAGAGCATTCTCATTAGGTGTGCCAAATGTCAAATAGCAATTCTACATTTCTAGCAACTTCTTGTTTTAGAACATTCTCATTAGGTGTGCCAAATGTCAAATATTTGGCATTTGGCATACCAAATACTATTGTTCAAGGTTTATAAGAGCATTCTCATCAGCTCTTTCATAAAAAATGTCATTTTAATACAACATTTTATAACATGTCATTTATCATATGTTGTATACTTCAATTCTATACATTAAAATAATATTTACTACACATTAAAATAATATATTAATTACTCCCTATCATCCTCATCCTCATCGTCAACAACAACGGCACAACCACCACTGCCACAATAGCACCAACAACCACCACCGGCACAAACCCACATCCACCAACGCCACCTCAATTAAAAAAAAAAAAAAAAAAAAAAAAAAAAAAAAAAAAAAAAAAAAAAAAAAAAGAACACAACTAGAGAGATCGGCACGGCAAAAAACACAACCAAATCAAACAAACCCACATCCCAAATCAAACAAACCCAAAAGCAAAACCCACCACTGCAGGCCAATTAAGAGAAATCCGATGGTGGGAGGTTTCGATGACGTGGTGGATGGCACGACAAGCTCGGCGGCGTGGCGTGGCGTGGTGATCAGGCCATGGGTTGTTGTGGATGTGGTGGGTCGGATTTGTGTGGCTGTGTTGGTGGACGGCGATCTGAGAGTGTAGATCGGGTTCGTCTAGCGTGGCGTGGTGTGGCTTGATGCTCCGGCCTGGGTTTCGTCGGAGAAGGAGGCAGTGACATGGAGTAGAGAGAGAGAGAGAGAGAGAGAGAGAGAGAGAGAGAGAGAGAGAGTAGATACATTTTGGTGAAGGAATGAGGAGACAGAGGGAAGAAAGAGGAGATGAGGAGATAGAGGCAGTGGGCCCAGCGAGAATAAAAAAGTAATATAAATTATGGTAAAGGTAAACAGTACGCTCTCAAATTTGAGAGCGTACTGTAGCATGTTTCAAAAAAAGGCACATATAGAACACCTGATGAAGCTCATATTTTGGAGTTTGATGTGCCAAATGCCAAATATAGCATTTAACACATTTAACACACCTGATGAGAATGCTCTAAGGTGTTCTAAATGTTCTATAATTTTGCAACATGTTACAGTACCATTTCAAATATGAGACGGTACGGACATAAATGCCAAATCAAAATACTAATTTTTTATTCAACTTTTTCTCTCTCCTCTCACTGATTTGTCTCTCTCCAACCCATGTTCTCTCTCTATTTTCTTCTTCAGATCACCCTCCCTCACCCTCAAATCAACGGTATGGCGGCTTCACTGATCAAGCCGCCGCCATCGCTTCTCGTTTGAAGACTCCATCGCCGCTGATCTGAAGACGCCATCGTTCTACGTCTCTGTCTAGTATTCTCATCGCCCTCTTGCCACGCCGATCTCGGGTTTGTGCCGATGGTGGATGTGGATGTGGGTTGGTGGATGTGGGTTTGTGCCAGTGGTGGGTTTGGGATGTGGGTTTGTTTGGTTTGGTGGATGTGGGTTTGTGCTAATCTCCTTGGTTGTGTTTTTTTTTTTTTTTGAGGTGGCGTTGGTGGATTTGGGTTTGGGCCGGTGGTGGCTGTCAGTGTTGTTGCGGCAATGATTGTTGGTGGCCGTTGTTGCGGCAGTGGTGGTTGTGCCGTTGTTGTTGTTGTTGACAATGAGGATGCTAGGGAGTAATTAATATATTATTTTAATGTGTAGTAAATATTATTTTAATGTATAGAATTGAAGGATAAAACATCTGATAAATGAAATATTGTAAAATGATGTGCTAAAATGATAAAGTAGGTTTTTGGTGTGTCAAAATTACATTTTTTATGAGAGAGCTGATAAGAATGCTCTCAACATCAAATTCATCAATTTAGCCGACCCCAACATTTTACAATTAAGACTTCTTGATATTGTTGTTTGGGTATGTTAAATTGTTGAAATTTTGAGGGTATTTTTATTTTTAGATCGCCGGGTGCTTTGCCATCAGGGTACAAGAGATTTTTGCCTTTATGGTGAATTTTCCTGTGGGTAATTGTTATTTTATTTAAGAATTGCCTTAGGGTAATTAATGTCAGTTAATTACCAGGCGAAATTGCCTTCATGGTGAGTTTGCCTTAGGCTTAGGGTTATCAAAGTTTTTTTTAATGACTTAAATATTATTAGTTTTTGTAATCTTTTCATTTGAAAATTTTTGTGAATATCATGCGAAATGTTATCCCAAGGGCTATGCTCATAGTGTACAAATTCATCAATTAAGGTGCTCACATTGGTAAAAAAAAAAAAAGGATTTTTTTTTTTTGAGAGAAAATAAAAAAAGTTTAGGATGTGAGATGTATTGGAAAATGATATAGTAAAATATGATTTTTTTTATAAGTCAAATGTTAATGTTCTAAGAAGTCTAGAAAATTCAAATCCAATGAACCCATGATATCTCAAAATCTAAAATCAACCAATTTTAGATTCATCAATTGACAAAAAGCCATCCATATATGTACAATTCAGCAATTGACAAAAAGATGATCTTAAAGTTGTACTTATTATTTTTTTTTTTTCCTTTTTTGATAATTTGCAAATCTTAAAGTTGTACTTGTCTTTACAACTTTCACAAGCATATACAATAACAGTATAATAACATGTAGACCCATCTTGAAAAAAAAGATGGACAAAATTTAGTTACAAAATTTGTTAAGGTGATTTTGGTAAGGTGTATTTGGCTAATGGTTCAGCCTTGGATGTTGTGGGTATGGGAGATGTCCAGATATTGTTGCCCAATAGATCTGTTTGGTTACTGGAGAAGGTTCGACATATTCCTGACCTGAGAAGGAATCTAATTTCTGTTGGACAACTTGATGATGAAGGGCATGCAATATTATTTGTTGATGGTACTTGGAAGGTTACAAAGGGAGCTAGGGTATTGGCTCGTGGAAAGAAAACTGGTACTCTGTATATGACCTCAAGTCCAAGAGATATAATTACAGTTGCTGATGCAAGTACTGATACAAGCCTATGGCACCGCAGACTTGGTCACATCAGTGAGAAAGGGATGAAGATGCTACTGTCGAAAGGAAAACTACCAAAATTGAAGTCCATTGATTTTGACATGTGTGAAAGTTGCATATTAGGAAAGCAGAAAAATGTGAGCTTCTTGAAAACTGCAGGACACCAAAGGCTGAAAAATTGGAATTAGTACATACTGATTTGTGGGGGCCTTCTCCGGTTGCATCCCTTGGAGGTTCAAGGTACTACATCACTTTCATTGATGACTCAAGCAGAAAGGTATGGGTTTATTTTCTGAAAAATAAATCTGATGTATTTGAAACTTTTAAGAAATGGAAGGCCATGGTTGAGACAGAAACAGGTTTGAAAGTAAAATGTTTGAGGTCAGATAATGGAGGAGAGTACATAGATGGAGGGTTCAGTGAGTATTGTGCTGCACAGGGAATTAGGATGAAGAAGACCATTCCTGGGACACCACAGCAGAATGGTGTGGTTGAGCGCATGAACAGAACTCTCAATGAGCGTGCTAGGAGTATGAGGTTGCATGCTGGACTACCAAAAACTTTTTGGGCTGATGCTGTTAGCACTGCAGCTTACCTGATAAACTGAGGACCTTCAGTTCCCATGGAGTTCAGACTTCCTGAGGAGGTTTGGAGCGGTAAAGAGGTAAAATTTTCACACTTAAAAGTTTTTGGTTGTGTTTCTTATGTTCATATTGATTCTGATGCTCGTAATAAACTTGATGCAAAGTCTAAAATATGTTTTTTCATTGGCTATGGTGATGAGAAATTTGGCTATAGGTTTTGGGATGAACAAAACAGGAAAATCATCAGAAGTAGAAATGTGATATTTAATGAACAGGTTATGTATAAGGACAGGTCAACTGTAGTGTCAGATGTTACAGAGATAGATTAGAAGAAATCTGAGTTTGTCAACTTAGATGAATTGACTGAAGGTACTGTCCAGAAAAGGGGTGAAGAAGATAAGGAGAATGTAAATTCACAAGTAGATCTAAGTACACCTGTAGCTGAAGTCCGCAGATCTTCCAAGAATATTAGACCTCCACAGTGTTATTCACCCACTCTAAATTATCTCCTGTTAACTGATGGTGGTGAGCCAGAGTGTTATGATAAAGCCTTGCAAGATGAGAATTCAAGCAAGTGGGAGTTAGTCATGAAGGATGAGATGGATTCCTTGTTGGGGAATCAGACATGGGAACTAACTGAATTGCCAGTAGGAAAGAAGGCTTTGCACAATAAGTGGGTATACAGAATAAAGAACGAACATGATGGTAGCAAACGTTACAAGGCCAGATTAGTTGTTAAAGGGTTTCAGCAGAAGGAGGGCATTGACTACACAGAGATATTTTCTCCAGTTGTGAAGATATCAACAATTAGACTGGTACTGGGAATGGTGGTTGCAGAAAACTTACATCTTGAGCAGTTAGATGTGAAGACGGCATTCCTTTATGGTGACTTGGAGGAAGACCTTTACATGATTTAGCCAGAAGTGTTCATTGCTCAAGGACAAAAGAATCTAGTCTACAAACTGAAAAAGAGCTTGTATGGCCTAAAACAAGCTCCTAGACAGTGGTACAAGAAATTTGACAGTTTTATGCATAGAATTGGGTTCAAGAGATGTGAAGCTGATCACTGTTGCTATGTTAAGTCTTTTGACAATTCTTACATCATATTACTGTTGTATGTGGATGATATGCTTATTGCAGGGTCTAGCATTGAGGAGATTAATAATCTGAAGAAGCAATTGTCCAAACAGTTTGCAATGAAGGATTTGGGAGCTGCAAAGCAAATCCTTGGTATGAGAATCATTAGAGACAAGGCTAATGGTACATTGAAACTTTCACAGTCAGAGTATGTGAAGAAAGTTCTCAGCAGGTTCAACATGAATAAAGCTAAACCAGTGAACACACTCTTGGGTAGTCATTTCAAACTAAGCAAAGAACAGTCACCGGAGACAGAAGTAGAAAGGGACCATATGAGCAAGGTGCCTTATGCCTCAGCTATTGGTAGCTTGATGTATGCTATGGTGTGTACAAGGCCAGACATTGCACATGCAGTGGGAGTCGTGAGCAGATTCATGAGTAGGCCTGGAAAGCAGCATTGGGAGGTAGTCAAGTGGATTCTGAGATATCTGAAGGGTTCATCAGATACATGTCTTTGCTTCACAGCTGCAAGTTTGAAACTGCAGGGTTATGTAGATGCTGATTTTGCTGGTGATATTAACAGTAGAAAGAGTACTACTGAGTTTGTTTTTACTCTGGGTGGTACAGCTATATCATGGGCTTCAAATTTGCAAAAGATTGTCACTTTGTCTACTATAGAAGCTGAGTATATTGCAGTAATTGAAACTGGAAATGAGATGATTTGGTTACATGGTTTCTTAAATGAATTGGGTAAGAAGCAGGAGATGGGCATTCTACACAGTGACAATTAGAGTGCAATCTTTCTTGCCAAAAATTCGACTTTTCATTCAAAGTCGAAGCACATACAGACAAAATACCACTTTATTCGTTATCTTGTTGAAGATAAGCTGGTAATACTTGAGAAGATTTATGGATCTAAGAACCCGGCAGACATGTTGACTAAGGGTATCACTATTGAGAAGTTGAAGCTATGCGCAGCTTCAATTGGTCTTCTAGCTTGAGGACAGGAGGATGAGTTGCAGGGATGAGGGATTGTGTTATGGAGGATTGTGGTTGATGTTTGCAGCTTGTGAGCCCTTAAGGGCTAAGGTGGAGGCGATGGAGGAGTTTGCTTGTGTAGCTTGATCAATTCAAGCCAAGGTGGAGATTTGTTGAAGTGGGCCGTGTGTGTGGCTTGAATTGCCACAAGCCTAAGTCTACCTAAGTCGGTCACTATTGACCGAATTTAACTAGGAATAACAATTCCTAGTAATAGCTGACTTTGACATATATATATTAGGTTTGAGATGTAGTGCAAGCCGTGAGCAATAGGAATGATTCCCAATAACCTAGTAAGTGCAGTCGTGTGAGAGAGTCAGGGTGTAATTGGGAATTGGGTTTCTTGAGAGTGTTCTTGTGTACTATTGTATTTTCCCTGATAATAGTGAAATCCCTGCAACTCCGTGGATGTAGGCAAATTGCTGAACCACGTAAATATTGTCTTGTGCATGTGATTGTTTTTTTTTTTCTTTGGTGTGTGTTTTCTTTATTTGTTTTGCTTCTCACAGGTTGGGATTTCAGTGTAATTCCCTACACACAATCTCTCTTTTGGTAGAAAAAGAGCTCCAGTAGATGTTATGCAAAAAATAAGGACTAGGACTTACTTCCATAAAGGCCCCATCAGAGAGTAGAGCATTTATCATAGTTCAAATTGGGGTGAATCTGAATCCGGATTACTTGCAAAAACTGATCACAATCGTGTAAGTCATGTTCCATATTAGCCAACGTTGAATAAAAAATCGACTCTATTTTAAAAGAAAGAAAAAGGACTAAGACAAGCGTTCCATTAAACTAAAATGGAGAGTCCATCAAATAAAATAGCCTGGCCTAACACAGCAAGAGAGTTAGATCTAGGCAACCGCTAAACATGCAAGTTTTCTTGAGAGTAAATAAGAAATTTAAATTACAATCACATATCATCATATTGCACAAATCATTAACCAGGCAACTGAAGGGGGGAAATCAACAATCAAACTGATAGTGTGCCCAACAGCTTCGCTTGAAATAAAATGTCAAATCTGTTAGATTCTAAGACTTTAGGAACTAATGTATCAGAACTTCACTTTGTATATGTTGGCAAATCATGATCAAAACATTTAGTCTAGGTTTAGACTTGCTCAAAGTTTGGTTTAATGTAAGTTTGGAATCGAGTAATTGTAGGAAATTACTATTCTATTTTTGCAAGGCTTGATCGATCGAGAATCGTGGATTAGCAATTTTTTGAATATTTGTATTTGAGACGATGAGAAGTTTCAAAAGCCTTCAAACTTCTTAATGAAACTGACATTTCACCCAAAAAATTGATTCATTGACAAACCTAACAAAAATGCTAGTACTTACTAAAAATATGTTTACGATCAATACTGTAACTCATGGGCTCCAAAATTAGTACGTTGTGAAAATCCCTATTTGAATTCTATAATTAGGTTACGGAAACAGCTTTTGGTCAAGAAAGATCCGGGTTGGGACTTGGTAATTGGTATGGTGAAATATTTGCTAAGTAATTCAAGTAATATGCAATTAATGACTTTGCCAACTTTTGGAAACGAATGCTGCTTTGGTTTGTTGTTGACTTGTTGCCCAATCTTTATAGGAAGTTAGGTCTTTTTGTTTTGTACTTTATTTACTTTGGAAAGCAACGGTGAAGCTAAGTTTACTTCAAACTTCCAATGATATAAAAAGTAGTTCCGGATTAGCAAAAGGTAACCTAAATTTAGGAAATGACAAAGTACATGATTGCTTTTAAGCTGATAGATATGTACATGATTAAATGTATTAGTGTTTGTGCTTTTAGTGCGTATAATGGGTGGAGATATAGGAACTGCTGATAAAGAGCCTGGTGACGGAGGCACTCTGCTTCAACATCAACCTCAAGCTTAGCAAATGCAAACACTGAAGGGGAATTTCCTAAATGGACACAGATTGCCTCCTAACGGATTTCAATCTTTTACATTACTTCCGAGACCCTTCACCTAAACCAAAGGGATATCGTTTTATAGCAGTCGATCAACTCACCCAAATCAGATGGATATCATGGGGTACTTCTCACAGGGGCTCCTAAGCCAGATGGATCTCATGTGGTTTTTCTTATAGCAGGCAATCAACAGAGGAAAATCAACAATCAAACTGACAGTGTGCCCATAAAATCCACTCAGAAAAAAAAAAAAAAACCAAATCTTCATTTAAATGTCTAAGATAAATAAGACACCACTTCATTGTGAGAGGGATGTTTAATGCATATGTAAGACATACCATCTCTCAAAAAGAAAAGAAAAAAGAGAAAACATCTCCAATACCTCTACCGCTACTTAATGTACTGAGAAAGCCACTGGAAACCATCTAGATACTCTTCTTTGTGTAATGTTTGAGCCACAAAAATCTCTAGGGGACGGGCATTTGTGTCTGCCGGCTCTATGGTGACATTGGGCAATCTGAGGGAGTAACGCAATCTCTCTCTCAATTGAAAACGAGTTCCAGTAGATGTTAACTCTATGGTGACATAGGGCAAACTGAGGAAGTAACACAATCTCTCTTTTAATTGAGAACAAGCTCCAGTAGATGTTACGCCAAAAATAACGAATGGAACTTTCCCGAAGACTTCATCAGAGAGTAGAGCATTCAGCTCTTCTCTTGGACCCTGAAAATGATCCCAGAGTAGAGCATTCAGCTCTTCTCCTGGCCCCAAAAGTTCCTCCTGAGTTAGAGCATCAGCATCCACAATGTACACAGCTGCATCCATCTACAGAACAAAGATTGAAATGTAATTAGCACAAATGCATACTTAACAAGGAAAGATAGCATGGTGGACTGGAGCAACACGCATTGACAAGCATAACTCCAAAACATTTTCCACTTTGTTAGATAATCAGGCAGCAATTTGCCAAATTCCCAATCCAAAATCTCAAGAGATATAAATGGTATATAAAGTATAAACTACAAGACAAAGGCTAAACAAGAAAGTATAATCTGTCATATAGGAAGTAAATGATGTACTAGTAAAACGACAAAGAGAATGAATTATGTATGTTGAGACACTATTAGCAGACCTTCTAAAACAAAATGTGCTATAACCGAACTCCCATGATCAATGTTTTCCTCCCGTAAATCAAATATAAACACGGAAATGTTTGCATGGGAATACAAATACAATCATGAATGTCATGTTCTCTATTAGTCAACACTGAATCAAAAAATAGACTCTATGTTAAAAAATAAAAAAGGACTAAGACATAAAGGATAGCACAAAACTAAAACAGAGTATATCAGATAAAACAGCCTGGTCTAACTCCGCGACCGAGTAGATCTAGACATCCCCAAAACATGCAAGCTTTCTCAAGAATGAAAAAGAAATTTGAATTTCAATCACATATCATAGTATTGCACAAATCATTAACTATATACGCTCATCAAAGATAATTGATAGATTTTGACATCTACCGTGGCATTGTGGTCACTCCAAGCGCTGTGAGCAATCCTATGTTCTCCCAAATCAAAAAATTTAAACTTGATTTCGCCATTACTAAACTCCCATGATGTCGAGTACTCAGATGACACCTGCAATATTCACTCATCAATACCCACAACAAAGAAAATCAAGTCTCTTCTCTTCTCTTCTCTTCTCAAAAAAAAAAAAAAAAAAAAAAATGAGTACCTCATCTGAGAGGTTGGAAATCACAGCCTTTTTGCAGTCCATATTCTGGCCCAAGAACAAGATATTGGCCTCCTTCGAATTTGGTTGAGAGAGACTAAAGACACCCAGCTGGATTATATAGTTAAAGAAACATTGAAATTAATAACAAAGCTTTAGGATTGAGCAAATAGCTTAAGAAATCAAGGAGAGAGAGAGAGAGAGAGACCTGATTGATGGAGAAATGATAGATTCGATTCAGCATCTTTTGAACCCCGCTGAGAAAACCCATGTCCTTCATCTTCATCTTCC
This sequence comes from Quercus tomentella, assembly GCA_028535165.1. NCBI lineage: Eukaryota > Viridiplantae > Streptophyta > Magnoliopsida > Fagales > Fagaceae > Quercus > Quercus tomentella. The sequence continues at coordinate 6,773,878 of JAPQVY010000089.1, forward strand.
TTTTCTTTGCTTGTACTGTGTCTGTGTGTGTTCAGTTTGTGTGTTCTTTTGGAGACGGTTGCGCTTTGTGTTCTTTTTAACGACCGAAACATGTTTGTGCTGACATGTTCAGCTCCAATTAGTACAAAATAACGTTGTAAGATTCATTCTCTTCTCTCTCTTGTTTGGGTCGGTAGGCGTTGGCTCCAAAGGCTGGATACTATTTTCTTGTTCTCAAATGATGTGAGTCAAGTCAAATCAATAAAAAAAATGGACCCCACAAATGTTATTAAACACTAGATGCGTGTAGTCTTCACTATTATCATATTTGTTCGATATTCTATTTCGTCATGTTTTAATTTGTTATCTACCTTTTCAATTGTTAATTTAGTTCCTAATTTTTTAGTACTGTATTAATTTAGTCTCTACAATTATTTTGTAGATAAAAATTGATGACATATTTAATAGTCAAAATAAAAAATTAGATTCTGTTGATGCGAAAATAAACTAAAATTTTATTTTAGCCGTTTGTCATGGAAGCAATTTTCATCCAATATATAATGACAGAGACTAAATTGACACGATACTAAAAGGTTAGGTACCAAATTGACACTGATGAAAGGTTAAGGACGAAATTAAAATATATTGTAAATGTTAGGGACTAAATATATAGTTTACCCTTAATTTTTAGATAAAATACTATTTTGATCTCTAAATTTTATTAGAAATTTGTTTTTTATCGTTAAACTTTAAGAAATTCATTATTTGTCCCTAAACTATTGAAAAATTCATCTTTCATCCCTAAACTCTCGAAAATGTTTTATTTATTTTCTTAAACTTTACTAAAAGTTTGATTTTCATCCCTAAACTATTAAAAAAATTCTTTTTTCATCCCTATTTTTGTCTCTAAAATATTTTTTTTTAAAAAAACTTTTTACAAAGTTTAGGGATGAAAAAAGAACTTTTTAAAGTTTAAGGACAAAAAAAAATTTTTTTGTTAAAGTTTAGGGACCAAAATAATATTTTATCCTTAATTTTTTCTTTGAAATGGTGTAATTCAGTCCACCATGTTTGTAGTTTGTACCATCTTGCAATCCTATATAAAAAAAAAAATTTGGAATTTTTTTTGCAATTTTAATAAAAATAATATTATCAAACGCCAGAACAGTTAATGAGACCCAATTATTTTTATCACTCGATAATTAATGACTTGCTTAACTAGTGGAATTAATGGATAAGATCTTTTGCTGTGTCATCTGCAATGATCTGCAGTTGATAGAATGGTTTTAGTAGTATTAGAGGTGATTACCCTCCTAGAATTAAAGGAAGAAATGAGTATTTGGGTTAAATTCTGCCTGCTTTGTTTATTCATCTTAACGCTTAAATACAATTAATCAAGATAACTCCATGTCTTATGGTTCTATCACAAGATAGACCTCGTCCTAATAACAACTTAATCAAATTCAAATAACAATTATCCTAACATGATAACAATTATCCTAACACAATAATAACTACTCCATAAGGCAACATCACGAGTCCAATAACTTAGCCACTGTCTGACTCAGCGGCTGCTTCCAATTCCACGTGTCCATCTTCTAGCTCCTTATGCCCGTGGGTCATAACATCATCCCTCATGAGAATAGAGAACAAATGATGGGAGCAATTCTACATTCCAGCCACTTGTTTCCACATCAATTAGGGTGCCCAAACAGATTTGGGAAGTCCGTAATTTGGAATTTAGGTGCTTAGTTATTTAATTTATGTTATATCTTTAGACATAGTTCCAATTAACTTAACTGGTAAATATTTTTATCATCGAATAAGAGATTTGAAATTTAATTCTTGTTTATATCAAAACTAATTAGTGTTTTAGTTTAATGATAAAGAGTGATCATTTAAAGCAAAAGCCACAGGCTGAAAATTTCTCCAAAAAAATGTTATAACTTTAGATAACAAATTTAATTGCATTACTTTTCTCTTAATTTGTTGAGTCGTTGATAGGTTAATACCAGTTTAGAATTGAAGGATTCTAGATTGGAGTCGAAGAGATGAGTGAGCCTTTCTCACTTGGTTCACCACAAATCACAAACCAAATGATAAAAGAGTGTGAAAGAGTCGGGACTTTTATTTCCTTAGCAAGCTCAGCAATCAACTTTAGAGCATTTGCAGCAGTGGAGCTAAAAAGCTATAATACTATTTTAGCTCCACCAATATACCAAAAAAGGCTTGCAGTAGTGAAGGCAAACCTATAAATTTTAGCTTATTTGCTACAGTGCACATCTATATAGATGTGCACTGTAGCACACATCTAAAAAAAAAAAAATTAATTTTTTATTCCAACTCCGATTAAAATAATATAACACACATTATTTTTTTTCATTCTTTTATTCTCTCACCGTGCACTCTCAGTTCTCTCAAGCTCTCATCTCCCAGCCCACTCCACGCCGTCGCTGTCTCAGCCCAGCCCACGCCGCCGCCATCTAAGCCCAGCCCACAACGTCGCCATCCTAGCCCACGTCGTCGCTATCCCACACCATCCTAGCCCACGCCGTCGCCATCCTAGCCCAACCCACGCTGTCGCCGTCCTAGCCCACGCCGTCGTTGTCCCACTCTCCTCTCTCACCGTCACTTTCCGATGTAGCGTAATCAGAAACCAAAGCGTTGGCAAGGATGTTGACAGCGTGGGCAGCATTGACGCGTGGGTTTGTCTCCGGTTGGTGATTTTGTTTGGTCTGGATTGAGGATTTGGGTTTTTTTTTTTTTTTTTTTTCTTTGCTGTGGACTGGTGGTGGTGGTGGTGGTGGTGGTGGAGAATGTTTGTGCTGTGTGGTGGTGGTGGTGATATATTATTTTATTGTCGTAGAAATATTATTTTACTGTGATAAATATATTATTTTATTGTGTTGAAAGCTAAAATAAATCCACTGCTGCAGTATGTGTGTAGGTAAAATAGATAAAATAACTTTTGGTGGAGCTAAATTGCTAAAAATTTAGCTTCACTGCTGTGGATGCTCTTATACTGCTATTCCACATAATCCCCGACTTCAAAATAATTAATAGGAATTTTTTTTTTATAATAGCTTCACATCTCCAATACAATACTATCATTTTTTTTTAATCTAGTGAAGCAAAGAGTTTAGGATTAGGGATAGAAAAATACCAAATGACCAAAATAGAATGTTCTGGAACTTAAATATGAAGAAAAGATAACAATTATTTAGTGTACATATAATTAATATATGAACCGGAGTGAATTGACACAAATTTCCTAATATTTTATTATTAAAATGCAAAAATAAATCATAAGCGAATGATGGGGAGCTACACTAGTTATTAGGGGGGCTATGGCCCCCACAAAAAAATTGCTTTTTTTTTTTTGACAAAAGTGATAGAAAAAACCATATATGTTGAAAAGACTAGGAACAATAATTTCATAGTACCGATCTTACTGAAGTGATTTCTGCATAAAAGGATTTCAACTACTCCTAAAGAGTTTGTCGTCATTCGGAAAAAATAAAACAGAAACAGCATCATGTCATCAACCGCGCTGCTCTCATGACTGCCATTAATATTTATGAGGTATATTGCTGTATATTACTTTGTTTATAGCTGGTTCAGTAACGAGTTGACCCCATGAAATTTCCTGGAAAGAGGCCGGTCCATAAAGAGCTGAATGCTGACCCCCTCTCCACCGGTCCACAATGTTCCTTCCAAGCTTACTTTTTATTTTATTATCACTCTTTTACTAGTCTTTGCTTCGGAAGCCCCCTCACATCAAGCCATTGGTTTGTTACAAAATTTGCTTTTTCAGTTTTCAACCTTCCATGCGTAGCTCAAAATTCCCATCTTTTCAAGTTATTTGGCTTCCACTCCTATCCTTTTAAACTTCCATTGATACTCTTTGCTCACATTCTCACTTAGCGTTTAATTCTTCTTCTTCTTTTTATTCCATTTTTATGTATTTCTTTAACCTATTAGTAATATTTTTCTTTTCCTTTAATTTTAACTCAATTGATACTTGATAGGCTTTGTTCAAAATTTCATTTTGGATTCTATTCAAACGACAAGATATGAAAGTGATATATATATATATATATATATATAACATCTCCAAGAAGACATAATATTAATACAAATTAAAAATAGCAAAATCATATAAGCAAATATGAAACATTGAAACTTTTATATATATAAAAATATACTCCTTTCTATTTTTTTTTTTTTGAAAAAAACCTGTCTAATTGTAAAGACCACACAATTACACTTAAAAAAAATTCCGAAAGATTAACTCAATCATTTATTACTCCTAACCTCAAATATTTTATTTACTCATTTTTATTCATATGAGAGAGAGAGAGAGAGAGAGAGAGAGAAACTTCTTGAGACATGTTGAAATTTTTTTTTTTTTTTTCACTTTTTCATTTTGATTAAAAAAAACTTTTATTTCCATTATGAATTGAAATTTAAGAACCAAAAACTTTTAATAATGTGAAAACACCAAATTTTCATATGGATTCATTATTGGTATCACTTTTATTGTACTCCATTCAAAAAAATATGTGAAAATAAAATAACTTACAAAAATTTTCCTTTCATTTGGTTGCTTACCTTTAAAAGGATATTTGTCCTTACCAACAGGACTAAAATTTAATCTTTCATATATCCAGTTGCATTTTTAATTTTACTCCTAGTTATACAAATCAATTTTTAATGATATCGTTATTTATGTGATTTTATAATACTGTAAGATTGTTTCTAATTTTTATTTATTATTTGGGGTATTATATGTTATATTAAAATTTATTTATTCACTAAAAAGTCTAAAATATTTCCAACAAAATTTAGATTTGGACAGGGTTCTGCAATTTGGCCTTACCATCATTTTTATGATAATCTTATTTTTAGTAAAGCATCACAAAACAAAGCCGTTGGATTTGGGTGGTCGTGTTTGACTTCAATGGCCAGTTCATATTGGCTAGATACAATTTTGCACGAAACTGGTCAGTGGAGACTATGAATCACGCCAAGTGCCAAAACTGGTCTCGAAGCAACCACCGCCCTTTTGTTACCTAATTGGAATCAAAATCAGAAATATATATATATATATATATATATATATATATTCAGCTTCTAATGAAGCTTCCTCCTCCAATCAACAAGCCAGAAGAACTGAGTTTTGATATTAAAAAGGTGACTAAAATGATAACAATATATATATATAAAAAAAGAGAGTTAAAGCAAAGATAAATAATTAGTGGAAATTATAGCTTTGCCTTGTTGAACTATTCTTTCGCCTTTTACCAAAAAAAAAAAAAATGGTACATTTTTTAAAAGTTGTAAACCTATGAACTTTCAAAAACTATAGATAAATACTTAAAGCACTTTTAAATATATTAATATAATACTAATAAATAAGATTAGCAAGAGCTGCCATGGCCACAAAGAGAGCAACTATATATTAGTTTTATCTATAAGCTTCAAGCAAAACATTTTTAATTCACTTTAGCTAACAGCCACCAAGGTGGCTATTTGAAATGCATATCTTCCTCTGTGTGAACACAACATACACTGAATGTACATGCGTGCATGAATATAAAAGACATATATGTATTGTTGCATATGATTGGACCTCTAATATTTTTCTTTTCTGGTCGTAACTGGACCCGCAATTTGACAATACTAAACCTATGACTTTGCCCTATGGCTTGGAAAATAAAGCAATTAATATCCTATCATTTTCAATTGCAAATAGTAGCTGGTTTGCTTTAGCAACCTTTGGATTCTCTCCTTGTGTGAGAGAAGGCAGAGACCAAGTATAGCTTCCTATCGCTTGATTTGTTTATTATGATGCAAACTTCTCTCTTCAAATAAGAAAGGGTTGAACGTGATGATTGAAATTAGCTAGGTCTGTCCTTTGACTTCTGTTAACTCTCAATAAATATATATCTCTAGTGTCCAACACCCTAATTTTTGCTGAAATGAGAGAGATATAGCACACAAAAGAAAAACACATTAAAAAAAAAAAGGATGGCATAAGCCGCAATGCACTGACTGGCGGTCTAAAATGCACATCCCTTCCCATAGAAACATCTACTTAGATAGCTGAGCATAAAGATGGGCTAAACAAATAACTATATAGAATTACACATTTGAACTTCCAACATTGAATTAAGCAGTAATAACAAATTAGCCTTATATCAGACATTGAAATCTTCATGAACTAAACAAATAAGGGTTTTTTTTTTTTTTTTTTTTGGTGTCAACTTGAAGTAACTAGAGGAATTTCTTATTGAATATTTTCCAAGTGATGCTCCAAAGTCCTAAAACATTGTGAAAGAGATTAATAAATTACCTCTAGGCGGCCAAGGGAACTTATACTCGGCATGTCCAATTGCGTCCTGCGTAACTCTTGAATCATTCGCACTCCCTTCCCATCCAGCATGCACATACGTAAACCGCATGTCGAAGTTGCATGCACACATCGCGTTTTGAGTGATGTCACTCTTTCTATCTTTGAATGCGATGGTCCTATTGGATGGTGCAGAAACACTAATGTGTGTCCCATCAATGGCCCTCACACATTTCTGTTAACAAGATAGTAATGTTCATTACGTATAGAAATCAAAACAATAAAAGCATTGTTCATTAGCTCTGACCATAAAGCACTGTAGGGTGTATTAGGAACTGCCTATTATAGAAGAAATATTTCATAAATCAAAATGAATAAAAGGAAGAAGATATTGAATTCATATTTCTAAAGAAAACATTGTCTTCTATATTTATAGCATTATACCAACATTCTATTGGATAATGTGAACAAATTGAGCAATGTAGACAATCATTGAATTAATAATAAGATACCAGTATAATCTCATACCTCAAAACATGGATAATATTTATTATTTTCATGAAGTGAATGAGGAAGCTCGGCTGCATCAACGTCAGGCCAAATGATAAGACATCCCAATGCATGGATAGCCTGCAATGCACGCCAGAACTGCCTTTGAATGGTCTTAAGTGAATGTTAAAAGCGGTTGCAAGTTAGCCGGAAGTCAGTATTGTGTCCAACAATAAATAACAACGTCCCAACCGACTCCTCCACTGACACAATGCCCGTATCCTCCTCTAGTAGGTGTAACCTCTTCAACTCATTGCACAAGTGCTTGAAAATGCGAACGTCCATGCAAAAAATGTCATAACAAACTTGGGGATTTCCTTCTAGTCCTTCTTTCACGTATGACTTCCCACTCAAGATATTAGTGCACATTGGAAATCATATAGTACTTTTGAACATACTCTATACAAAGTTGAACGTACGCTATGGCAATCTTAAGCTCGACATCACTATCAACGTGATCTGAATTGGAATCGGCTATGACTGAATCACACCTATGAGCAGCCAACATGTTCACATGAGCCACTGTATATAAGTACATGATTGTGCGTTTGCCTTTTTGGCTGGGTCCCATGGCACTATTCATGACCCAGCCAAAAACTTAGCAAAAACGCAAATAAGCGTCACTGTTCACGACCCATGACACTATTCATCATTAAAAGTTATTTTGCTACAATGTTTTTAGTAATAAATTTTAAGTTTTTAGCAAAATAAGTAGTATCCAAACAAACTCATAGAAGAAAATATTACTTATTATTAATTAAAATTAATAAAATAACATCTTATAAAAATTAACACATCATACATATAAACTTTTATTAGTTTTCTTTGTTATTATATATAATATTTTTGGGTGGAAACAACAATGGAAAAGAGAGAGGGAGAGAGTGATGACAAGAAGGATAAAAAAAGAAAAAAGGGTGAGACCTATTGGGTAGTGTGGGAACTCGAGGACCTAGGATGAAGATGAAGGGTCGCAGTATTAGTGTGGGAATGCTGCAAGCCATGGGCTCGAGGAAGAAAGTCGCTCGAGGAAGGAAGGAAATGAATCAAGGTACTCTGTAGTATTCTAAGTGGGAGCTGGAGTCTGAAGAAAGTGGAAGTCAGTGGACAGTAGGGAAGCTTCTAGTCTGGTGTAGCCTGTTGCATTCACATTAAATGCTAGACAACAGCTTTATCAGCCGCATTGATGAGGAAGTGAGCTAAACAGTGTTTGTCACAGCTAAGCAGGTTCATTTCACCATTTTCTTCAAGATGTTAAAAGTAACAAGTGTCATAAAAGGAGGGAGGTTAGGTGAAAATGGATGGTGGAAATATGATGGAGGTAGAAGTATATAAGGAAAGGGGAGAGAACTAAAAAGGGGATTGAGAAAAAAGAGAAGAAAGAAAAAGGAAGAACATTGAGTGAAGAGAGTGAACAGTATTACTTTTTATGCAAACTTAGTCTCCTCGGGAGAACTTATGAGAGCTTGATGCTCATTTATTTCTTAATACGAACCTTATTTTTTCCTGCACTTGTCCTTGGGCAAAGCCCTTTATTGTTGTTCGTTCCCTTCTCTTACAAATTTTATTGATTTGAGACAGGGTTGAATTGCACAACCCACTACTCTAAGTGGGCTTAGGCCACTAAATTTTCTAGTCTTTATAGGTGGTAATATGCAAACACTGTAAAGAAGTGAAAACAGAGAGAAGAAAAGAGATAAAGAATTGTGTGGTTCTTGATTGAAGACGATGAAGATCGAAATGTTTGGATGCGTAGGTGAGAGTTATTAATAATGTGGGTTGTTCTCTTAAAATCATTTGGCTGGACCCAACATCAAGTTTTCAGCTGTTATTCTCTTTATTTGGGAAAGGTCAATTTATAGTGGGCCAAAAAAAAAAAAATGTGACTCCACCAAAATCCTTCCTCTCTTTCCTCCTTACCAAACAGCTCCAAAAACTAAATCCTTCCTCTCTTATTTTTATTTATTTTTTTCCTGGGGGGAGTAAATCTCATTTGCTGAGTGTCAAATTTATATTTCTTTCCTATAATACAAAATTTTCAAAGAATTACATTTGAGAGAGAGAAAGAGAGAGAGGCTATAAAATTCACAGTTGAAATGACAACATACTCCGAATTTGCAGAACTTCCTTTTCTTTTCTATGTCTCACTCATACCTCATTTCCTTATATTTTCCCAATAACACATGCCCCACCTCCTTTTCTCTTCTCTTTCTTCAAATTTTGGAAAAGAAACAAGAAAAGTAAAGAACAAAGAACAAAGATTCAATATTTAGATCCTCTTTATATCTTTCATCATCTCCTTGTCATTAACACTCATCAACTTACACTTCTCTCTCTTTTTCTGGAAAATCTATATGACATATTATTCTTTTCAATGTTAATTTTTTTAGAAACAATATTAATTTTTATAATCACAGCAAACTAATGTTAAGACACTAATATGTATTTATTTATATGCTTATTTTTTCCCTTTTTCCTTATAGTAAGGTATTTTATAAAATTTCATCGCGGAAGGATACAAAAGATCGTGAATTACTACTAGATTTGCATAAACATTAAAAAAACACACCTTCTGGGGAAGGCATGACTGCGTGAGCAAGAAGTAATAAAACGTTGTTGTCTTTGCCAATTAGCGTCTTCAAGCTTGACACGTGTTAAGTGGGGACCAATTCACAAAGTATCTAACCAGACTGGATATGGTGGGTCCTATAGTTAAGAGAGAATCTAGTATCTACATTGTTTTCCTCAACAGGGACAGTTAACAGTTTGTCTTTTTCCGTGTTTTTCTCCACCAAAAAAAAAAAAAGAAAAAAAAAAAGAAAAAGAAAAAGAAAGTCTTTTTCCGTGTCATCCCCTGGTGGAACAAATGTCAAATGGTGGAGCGATTCTTCATTTCTAGCAACTTCTTAATTGTTTCAACATTAAATTCATCAATTAAGGTGCTCACACTGGTAAAAAAAAAAAACAAAAAATTAGAGTGCTCATTGGGGCTTCCAATATTATTTCAGTAGCACATAAAAGAGGGAAAGTAACCCAAAAAACCTTATGAGGGAATGGAACTAGTTTGAGCAGAAAATGCCATATAAAAAGATCACCGACAATCAAGATTCAAGAATTAATCTGTGGAGAGAGAGAGAGAGAGAGAGGTAAAGAGTGAAAAGACTGAGAAGTTATTATTTGTTAGGTGGAATTTTTTTTTTTTGGGTTGTGGTGACTTTGTTAAGTATGTAATGTTTAGAAAACGTTTTTACTTTTTTAAAAGTGTAAGATGTCTTCTGCCATACCAAACCTTAAAATATGGAAAACCTTGTTTTCTATTGTTCCAAACATTTAAAGAAATATAAAAAAGAGAGTGGCTTTTTGCCAAAAAAAAAAAAAAAAAAAAAACGAAGCTTCAAAGTAGATGAAAAGTTTATGAGTCAATCAAAGTTTACTCGAAAATTCCCATTAAAAAAAAAGTTTACCTTGAAAATACCTCCCAAGTATATTTCATAAAAAAATTGAGAAAAAGGTAAAAGTAAAAAAAAAAAAAAAAAAAAAAAATGTAGACACCGAGTTGGGATATATCATCTTTATTATTATTATTTTTTGAAAACCGTGTAAATATTCCATTTTTTTATTGACAAAGTTCTAATTCTGGAATCTAGACTATTATTCTTTTGGAATGGTTCCCTTCCCTCGTCCCTGTCTTATGGTTAAGCATCAGTAAGCCGTATTCTTATCCTTAAGATTGTTATGCTTGCTCGTTACACATGAGTCCATAACCTATTTATAATCATTTGTGAGCTTTTTGAGCCCAAGTCAATTTTAACGAACCATCCACGCGCACTCTCCACTCTCACATTAGCACACTCTCTCTCTCTCTCTAGAAAAAAGCACTTCTATGACCCAAAGTTGTCACTTCTCAGCGTATGAAAAGGCATTGGATCAAGCTCATAATTATTCATTAGAGATAATCCCAACTTCCAAAGAATAATTCAATTGATAATTATAAAGGGTTTGGTTAATGTGTGTCTTTAGGGCACACATTAATCATCAATTTTTGAAAACATTTTACAAGTAATTGAAAAAGTTGTCAAAAAAAATTGGTAACTTTTTCATTTTTCCATAAAAAATTTCTTAAAATGATTTGCTATTATATACTCTAAGAGCATACGTTAGTAAAATCTAATTATAAATACACTAACAGTGAGGGTACAAAGCACACAAATCCTCTACTTAATTAGAGTCATTAGACCTCCCCCCCCAAAAATAAAAAGCCTCGTTAGCTATTATAAAGGGATCAACCAAACAACATAGCACCTTGTTCTAAATGGTATTCTTAACCTTAGTTTTAGTTGCTAATCTGTCTCTTTATTTACTTCACTTCTCACTTTATCAATTCGAACCGCTTTATTTTTTATCCCTCCAAACAAGATAAATGGTTAGCCTCTCAAGTCAACATACTTGTTGATACTTACGAATAACAACTTTTCACAATTGTTTACTTGTTGAAAGCCTTTATAATGTTGGTCTTTGATCATAGAATGCGTGCATAACTTATAAGCCTTAACAATGCAGGAGGTTTTGTTTTGTTGGTGATAGGTCTTTTGGACATGTCACCCGAATTTGCAATCCGCACAACCCACGATTGTTGGCATAAAAGTTTAGATCGTTCCTATATCCGTTTGGAAACTAGTTGGAATCTTGCCTATGAGTTTGTTGTTACTCAAATCCAAAATAGTTAGTTCTTGCAACTTTGCTAGTGATTATGGAATTGACAAGTCTAAACTTTCTATATTTTGTACATCACCAAGACCTGATGGTACCCTCCCATAAAGATTGTTACGTGAGACGATGAGAAGTTTCAAAAGCCTTCAAACTTCTAAATGAAACTGACATTTCACCAAAAAATTGATTAATTGACAAATCTAACAAAAATGCTAGTACTTACTAAAAATATGTTTTTATCAATACTGTAACTCATGGACTCCAAAATTAGTACATTGTGAAAATCTCTATTTTGAATTCTATAATTAGGTTACAGAAACAGCTTTTGGTCAAGAGAGATCCCGGTTGGGACTTGGGTAATTGGTATGGTGAAATGTTTGCTTTAAGTAATTCAAGTAATATGCAATTAATGACTTTACCAACTTTTGGAAACGAATGCTGCTTTGGTTTGATGTTGACTTGTTGTCCAATCTTTATAGGAAGTTAGGTCTTTTTGTTTTGTACTTTATTTACTTTGGAAAGCAACGGTGAAGCTAAGTTTACTTCAAACTTCCAATGATATAAAAAGTAGTTCCGGATTAGCAAAAGGTAACCTAAATTTAGGAAATGACGAAGTATATGATTGCTTATAAGCTGATAGATATGTACATGATTAAATGTAGTAGTGTTGTGCTTTAAGTGCGTATAATGGGTGGAGATATAGGAACTGTTGATAAAGAGCCTGGTGACAGAGGCACTCTGCTTCAACATCAACCTCAAGCTTAGCAAATGCAAACACTGAAGGGGGAATTCCCTAGAATGGACAGAGATTGCCTCCAAACGGATTTCAATCTTTTACATTACTTCCGAGTCCCTTCACCTAAACCAAAGGGATATCGTTTTATAGCAGGCGATCAACTCACCAAAATCAGATGGATATCATGGGTACTTCTCATAGGGGCTCCTAAACCAGATGGATCTCATGTGGTTTTTCTTATAGCAGGCAATCAACAATCAAACTGACAGTGTGCCCATAAAATCCACTCAGAAAAAAAAAATACCAAATCTTCATTTAAATGTCTAAGATAAATAAGACACCACTTCATTGTGAGAGGGATGTTTAATGCATATGTAAGATGTACCATCTCTCAAAAAGAAAAGAAAAAAGAAAAATGAAAAAACATCACCAATACCTCTACCGCTACTTAATGTACTGAGAAAGCCACTGGAAACCATCTAGATACTCTTCTTTGTGTAATGTTTGAGCCACAAAAATCTCAAGGGGGGCATTTGTGTCTGCCGGCTCTATGGTGACATAGGGCAATCTGAGGGAGTAACGCAATCTCTCTCTCAATTGAAAAAGAGTTCCAGTAGATGTTAACTCTATGGTGACATAGGGCAAACTGAGGAAGTAACACAATCTCTCTTTTAATTGAGAACAAGCTCCAGTAGATGTTACGCCAAAAATAACGAATGGAACTTTCACAAAGACTTCATCAGAGAGTAGAGCATTCAGCTCTTCTCTTGGACCCCGAAAATGATCCCAGAGTAGAGCATTCAGCTCTTCTCCTGGCCCCAAAAGTTCCTCCTGAGTTAGAGCATCAGCATTCACAATGTACACAGCTGCATCCATCTACAGAACAAAGATTGAAATGTAATTAGCACAAATGCATACTTAACAAGGAAAGATAGCATGGTGGACTCGAGCAACACGCATTGACAAGCATAACTCAAAACATTTTCCACTTTGTTAGATAATCAGGCAGCAATTTGCCAAATTCCCAATCCAATATCTCAAGAGATATAAATGGTATATAAACTACAGGACAAAGGCTAAACAAGAAAGTAATCTGTCATATAAGAAGTAAATGATGTACTAGTAAAACGACAAAGAGAATGAATTATGTATGTTGAGACACTATTAGCAGACCTTCTAAAACAAAATGTGCTATAACCGAACTCCCATGATCAATGTTTTCCTCCCGTAAATCAAATATAAACATGGAAATGTTTGCATGGGAATACAAATCAAAAATAGACTCTATGTTAAAAAATAAAAAAAGGACTAAGACATAAAGGATAGCACAAAACTAAAACAGAGAGTATATCAGATAAAACAGCCTGGTCTAACTCCGCGACCGAGTAGATCTAGACAACCCCAAAACATGCAAGCTTTCTCAAGAATGAAAAAGAAATTTGAATTTCAATCACATATCATAGTATTGCACAAATCATTAACTATATACTCTCATCAAAGATAATTGATAGATTTTGACATCTACCGTGGCATTGTAGTCACTCCAAGCTCTGTGAGCAATCCTATGTTCTCCCAAATCAAAAAATTTAAACTTGATTTTGCCATTACTAAACTCCCATGATGTCGAGTACTCAGATGACACCTGCAATATTCACACACCAATACCCACAACAAAGAAAATCAAGTCTCTTCTCAAAAAAGAAAAGAAAAGGAAAAAAAAAAGGTACCTCATCTGAGAGGTTGGAAATCACAGCCTTTTTGCAGTCCATATTCAGGCCCAAGAACAAGATATTGGCCTCCTTCGAATTTCGTTGAGAGAGATTAAAGACACCCAGCTGGATTATATGGTAAAAGAAGCATTGAAATTAATAACAAAGCTTTAGGATTGAGCAAATAGCTTAAGAAATCAAGGGGAGAGAGAGAGAGACCTGATTGATGGAGAAATGATAGATTCGATTCAGCGACTTTTGAACCCCGCTGAGAAAACCCATGTCCTTCATCTTCATCTTCCTTTTCTTTTCTTCTACTGGGTCTGTGTGTTTTCTTCTACTGGGTCTGTGTGTGTTCAGTTTGTGTGTTCTGTTGGAGGCGGTTGTGCTTTGTGTTTTCTTTTAACGTCTGAAATATGTGTTTGCTGACATGTTCAGCTCCAATTGGTTGAAAATAATGTCTAGAAAATAAGATTCGTTCTCTTTTCTCTTTTGTTTCGGTCTAGTTAAGACGTGTTCGCTGCAGGAAAAATGGACCCCACAAATGTTATTAAACACTTGATGCATATAATAAGGAGCGTTCCACTATTATTAATTTTTAGATAAAATATTATTTTGATTTCTAAATTTTATTAACATTTTTTTATCTCAAAATTTTAAGAAATTTATTTTTTATTCCTAAATTATTGAAAAGTTTATTTTTCATTTCTAAACTCTTAAAAATGTTTTATTTATATTCTTAAACTTTACTAAAAGTTTGATTTTCATCCCTAAACTATTAAAAAAAATTCTTTTTTATCCCTATTTTTGTCTCTGAAATATTTTTTTTTAAAAACTCTTTACAAAGTTTAGGACTGAAAAAAGAACTTTTTAAAGTTTCAGGACGAAAAATAATTTTTTATTAAAGTTTAGGGACCAAAATAATATTTTATCCTTAATTTTTTTCTTTGAAATTGTGTAATTCAGTCCACCATGTTTGTAGTTTGTACCATCTTGCAATTCTATATAAAAAACTTATTTTGAAATTTTTTTTGTATTTTTCATAAAAATAATATTATCAAATGCCCTAAGAGCAGTTAACGGGACCCAATTATTTTTATCACTTTGTAATTAATGACTTGCTTAATTAGTGAAATTAATAGATAAGATGTCAACAAATGGTGGGAGCAATTCTACATTCCAGCCACTTGTTTCCGCATCAATTAGGGTGCCCCAATAGATTTGGGAAGTCCAGCTGTGGTAATTTGGAATTTAGGTGCTTAGTTATGTAATTTATGTTCTATCTTTAGACATCAGTTCTAGTTAACTTAATTAGTAAATATTTTTGTTTTTTTTTTTTTTTTTTTGAGAAACGTAAATATTTTTGTTGTTGAATAAGAGATTTAAGATTTGATCACCGCTTATACCAAAACTGATTGATGTCTTAGTTTCATGATAAGGAATGATCATTTAGAGCAAAAACCATAAGTTAAAAATAAAATGTTATAACTTTAGATAACACTAATTTAATTGCATTGCTTTTCTCTTAACTTATTGAGTCGTTGACAGGTTTATACTAGTTTGGAATTGAAGGATTCTAGATTGGAGTCGAAGAGATTCAAAATAATTAATAGGAATTTTTTTTTTATAATAGCTTCACATCTCCGATTCTCAAAAAAATAAAAAGCTTCACATCTCCAATACAATATTATCATTTTTTTGTCAAGTAAAGCAAAGAGCTTAGCAATAGAAGAATACCAAACAACCAAAAATAGGGAACTGTTTGGTTATGTTGTTTAAACAAGAGTTGTTGTTGTTTAAACAACATAACAAGTATTTCCACAATACTTTTACATCCTACACATATTTTCACAATACTTAAACAATATTATTATAACATCGTTACCAAACGGACCTTAAATGTTCTAGAACTTAAATATGAAAAAAGGTAATAATTATTTAGTGTACATATAATTAATATATAATTATTTAGTGTACAAATTTCCTAATATTTTATTATAAAAATACAAAAATAAATCATACGCAAATGATGGGGAGCTACACCAGTTATTAGGGGGGCATGGCCCCCACAAATTTTTTTAAAAAATTGCTTAAAGTGGGCAAGAATGGAGATCCTATCAACTTTGTAAAGAGCTGACCACCTCTCCAAGAAAAAAAATTTGCCCTCCACCTGCTACAGTGTTCCTTTCAAGCTTACTTTTTATTTTATTTTCACTCTTTTACTAGTCTTTGCTTTTGAAACCTCCTCACATCAGGCCATTGGCTTGTTACAAAATTTACTTTTTCAATTTTCAACCTTCCATTCATTGCTAAAAATTCCCATCTTTTCATGTTACTTTTGGCCTCCATTCCCATCTTTTTAAACTTCGATTGATACTCTTCGCTTCCATTCTCACTTAGGGTCCCTTTAGTTGGAAAAGTGAAAAAGTGAGAAGATAGAAAATAGAGAGATGATAGAAAAGTAAAATGATAGAAAATATTTAATTTTCTTTTATATGTATTTGGTCAGGAGGATAGAAAAATTGAGAGATAGAAAATTTATTTGTTTGGTTGAGATGAAAAGTGAGAAGATAATTTCATCAAAAAAAAAAAAAGTGAGAAGATAAAAAGTAAAGTTTGTATAAATTTACCATTATGTCCAACTTAGGTAAAACAAAAACAATACATTATATTTTTATTAAAAAACATGTATGAATGATTTCTTCATTAAAAAAATAAAATAAAAAGAGGATAAAAAGTTCAAGAACCCAAAAAATTTTTTTCAAAAAAAAAAATCAAAACAATTGAAAAAAGAAAGGGTATTATACGAACACAAAAGAAAGGAATTATTAAAAAAAATAAATAGATAAAAAGATAAAAAAGGAAGAAAAAACAAGGAGTCAACGACCAAACTCCCACCAGCACGCAACTTCTCATAATAAAAATATTATACGCGGCTTTTCCACGCTTTGTTGTCTTACTAGATAAAGTAGATATTATTTTTTTTTTTTTGGTAGAAAAAAGTAGATATTAAGTAGATATTATTATTCATTACCCACGCTGTGCGCTGCGATATAGAATGGCTTCAAAATAATTTATTGGGATTTTTTATATATATAATAATATTAATAGCGTTACATCTCCAATACAAATGTGAACACAATCAAGCAAGGCAAAGAGTTTTAGTGAGAGAGAGTTTATAACAGAAGAAAAATACCAAATGTCCAAAAACACAATGCTCTGGAACTTAAATGTTTTTTTTTTTGCTAAACTTCAATGTTTTTGCTCTGGAACTTAAATTAAATATGAAGAGAAGATAACAATTATAACATAGTGCACATATATATATATATATATAATAATTATATGGACCTAGAGTGAAGTGTCACAAATTTCCAAATATTTTATTATTAAAAAAAAAAAATCATTTGAATGATGCGAGCGGAACTACATTAGTAGCTCCCACAAAATTTTTCAAAAATTGCTCAAAATAGGTAAAAATGGAGATCCTATAAGCTTACGTAAAGAGCTCGCCATTCCAAGAAAAAAATCCAGCCGCCCCACTTGTCCACATGTGTTCCTTTTATGTTTACTTTTTACCTTATTTTTACTCTTTTACTAAATTTTGCCATGGAAACCCCCACACATCAGACCATTGGCTTGCTTTAAAAAATTTACTTTTTAAAATTTTTAACCTTCCATTTGTAGCTCAAAATCCTCATCCTTTCAAGTTACTTGCCTTCCACCTTTGACCTTTTCAAGCGTCCACTGATACTCTTTGCTCACATTCTCACTTAGCATTCAACTCCTCCATTCAACCCCTCTATTTTTCTTAAACAGAGTCTTGAGTTATTTGAAGCTTAGCAATAAAGAATTTAAAATCTTGAAATGTTCTATTTTCTTCTCCTATTATTTTATTTTTCCATTTCTATGTATTTATTATCTTAAGAGTTATAATTTTATTTTCCTTTAATTTCAATTCAATTGATATTTGATAGGCTTTGTTCAAAATTTTATTTTGGCTTCTATTCAAACGACCAGATACGAAAGTGATCTTATCATTATTATTATTTATTTTGTTATCTATAGTTTCATATAATTGGCTTATATGATTTTGTTATTTTTAATTTCTATTAATATTATGTCTTCTTGTAGATGTTATCTAGTTTTGCTATATTCATATTTTTAATTTCTTGAATGTTATGGACTTATGGTTGTTCAAAGGAATAAGAGAAACTTAAGGCAAGAAAATGACCTTAAAATACTCAATGGGTCATTTAGTTTTATTAAGTATTAATTACATTAATAAATGTAACCTTGAGTTTTTATAAATTGCAAATATGATGGTTTAACCTGGACCTCTCAAACAACAATATATATATATATATATATATATATATATATATATATTTATAAATCACATATTAAAATATAAAAATTGTATAAAATAATAAATTAATGCATGTGCTCAATGCCATTAAGACAAATTTGCTTTTCTAAAAGTTTACTTCAATACAAATGCTATGTCCACAATATTTTCATAACAAATTTTAAGTGGCAAGTTATTAATGGTTGTTATTGTTGGGGTAAAAAAGTAATTTTAGTGGTAGGTTTAAATCTGAACCAATAACAACTAATCATCTATGATTTGTTGTGAAAATGTGAGCGTAGCACTTCTCTTACTTCAAACCCATTACGATACAAAAGAACCGAATTTGCTCTTCCAATTCTACTGTACAAAATTAGTTTCAATTCCAAAATAATAACAAAATTCCAATAAAATTCAAAATTCATAAACAATCAAAACATGTGCATTCTCAATAAAACCTTTCTTGTTGTCATACATGTCATCATAGGGCTTAACTTCCATTTGGATATATATATACACACACAAATATTAAAGTTGGAACTTTTTTTTGTAGTTCTACCTGTCTTTATAACTCAAACCCCCCCCCCCCCCCCGCGCAGCGGTGGTGGCAACACCACATAAATGAGCAAACGAGATAACATCTCTCTCCCAAGCCTCCATGATAGCAGGAGGAAGGTATACATAGTTACAATAATTTGAGATATTTGAGTACAAAATATACATGCTTAGTTCATGAGCTACAAAATTAGCATCCCTTTTAATCCAACAAAAACAACAGTCAATAAAAGAAATTGCCAATATTGATGCATCATACAATAGAGGCCGAATTTCCCAACTTGCCTCCTCCAAATTTTTATTTAAGGCATCAACATAGATCTAAGAATCACCCTTAACAATTATACTAACTTCAGCAAAACTACGACTGCATGCCACAATTAAAAGCATTCTATTGTCAGAAAAAGTTGATAACTTTACCCACTTAAAAAAAAAAAAAAAAAAAACAAAACACATACACACATATACCAAACACAAAATTCTATTTTTTTCACATTTAAAAATATGTTATTAAAAACGTGGTAGTAAACACATTTTTTTACCTTATGAGTACTTTTAACACATATTTTCTCAATACTTTTTAAATCACAATTTTCACATCATTTTAAATAACAATACTAGAACACCACTATTACACATGCCCTTAAAATATCTCTATTTCCATCCCGATGAACTACCACAACTACAGAAAGCCTTCTCATTTTAACACCCTGCAATGGCCTGCATCAACATTTAATTTTATCACCCCCTTTGGTGGAGCCTTCTAGCAAGTTACAAATTGTCTTCGACTTCTCTGCACGCTAGTCTCTGCTGCAAGAATGTGCTCCTTTAAACCTTGTCTTTATCGCTTGTCCATTATTGTCCATTACTTGTCTTTATAACTTTCACAAGTATAATGTCATTTGCTACTTGTATTTAAATATATATTTTTAGTTTTTAAATAATATTACACGTATTTTCACACATTTTTTCATTCACATATATTTTAAAAAAATACAAACAAAATTACTAAAAAAATATTACCAAACGGTCCATAAATATTAAATAATAATAACAATATTATACTATTCCTTAATCAAAAAATATATTATAACATATTCCACGTGCTAGTAGGCCCATCTTGGTAATTTCATCATGCTTGAACATAAAGTATTGTCTTTTTGTTTTGTTTTTGGTTTTTTTTTTTTTTTGGAGAATCCCAGGAAGTATTGTCTTGACTTTTTGTTCCCACTAATAATAATATATATCTATTTATTTATTTATTGGCCATACCCTATTTATAATCAGTTGTGAACTTTTTTTATCCTAAATGTCAATTTTAACGAACTTTAACGAACCATCCACGCGCACTCCCCCAATCTCATGTTAGCACACGCGCTTTCTCTTTCTTAAAAAATAAAAAATAAAAAATAAAAAAATCACTTACATGCAAAAAAAGTCAAAGTTTTCACTTTTCAGCGTATGTACGAAAGGCATCGGATCAAGCTAGCTGGATAGAATCCCAATTTTCAAAGAATAATTCAATTGCTAATTATAAATCCCATCTGACATGCATGTCCTTTTTACCCTCCTAATCCCCAAACATTTATGTAACTTAGATTCCTAGAAATTCTAATGGTGCAGTCTAATGGTGTCTCAAGTATAATGTTTTTGATTCTTTTGATATAGGCTATTGTATTATTTGTTTTGAATTTATTATCAAGGTCAACGCAAGTCCTGCTTCTTTGTTATTCCTCAGTTCTGCTTTAATAAAAAAATTTTCCAAAAAATAATAGAAGCAAACTAATCCTCGACTTAATAAAAAAGCTGCAACAATAAGACAATAAATAAAAAAATTAAAAAAAAAAAAAAAAAAAAACTCATTAACTACTATACTCTACAACAAAAACAATAAACTACTAATAACAACAATAAAAGGATCCCCAAACAAAGTAAATACCTTGATCTGAGTAGTATTGTAAACCTTAGTTTTAGTTGTTAATATGTCTCTTTACTTCACTTCACTTCACTTCTCAATTTATCAATTCGAACTCCCTCCAAACAAGATAAATGGTAGCCTCTCGAGCCAACACACTTGTTGAGACTTGAGTAAATTACTTGACACCATTGTTTGCTTGATTGAAAGCCTTTACAATGTTGGTCTTTCACCATAAAATGCATACATAACTTGTAAGAGATCTTAAATTTATACCCTTTGCCTTTCTGTTTGCTGTAGTGAGTTGGAGGTTTTACTAGGACAAAATACTCAGTTAGATATAGAATTCCTACTACTACAAATAAGCTAATTACATATCCAATCTTCACTCCTTCCCATGAGAACCATGTTTCCTTCCACTCAACTGCTGGTGGTTTGTTGGTGACAAATTTTTTGGACATAGCACCCGAATTTGCATTCCACACAACCCATAATTATTGGCATAAAATTTTTGATCATTCATTATATCCATCTGGCAACCAACCAAAATCTTGCATGTTAGTTTGTTGTTACTCAAATTCAATATAGTCAGTTTTTGCAACTTTCCTAATGATTGTGGAATCGAAATTAATAGATTATTGTGTGACAAGTTAAAACTCTCTAGATTTTTTAAATCACTAAAACTTAGATGGTAGTCTCCCATAAAGGTTGCAATAAAAATTCATTACTTTTAACAATTATAATTCAATACTTTACGAATTGCAATAAAAATTCAAATCTAGCCAATACTTTTAACAGTTATAATTTCTTGGAAGAGGATGGATATGGATTTTGAAATCTGTCTTCAATTACATTGTCCAATGAACTGTGAAGTATATATGAATATGCATGTTTTACTTTAATTAAATTTGCATATTACCTGTTGCATCTTTTTTTTTTCTTTTTTTTTTTATAAATAATATTGAATTAGAAGATATTGACAAGGGAAGTTAAGACTTAACACAATAGATGTTGTGTTTCTATTGTTCTATGAACCTAGGATCAGCTTTTGCTATGCAATTTGCAACAACAATTGCCAAAAAAAAAAAACACTTAAATGGTTTGAACTTCAATATATTCATTGTACTGGTCAATGAGCCATGCATATATTGTACCGGTCAATGAGCCATACATAAGTTATAAGAATATGTATTTATTTTGTAATGTGATAAATATAATTTATTTTTTTAATTTGCTATAGATAATATACTAGGATTATTAGCCATCTTAGGATTAGGAGTAAACTTAGCCAAAGAGGTATTTTAATACTCTAGAATTCCCTCTTCTAAGTTCTCTTTCTCTCATTCTCAAAATAATAATTATAATAATAATAATAATAAATAAATAGGTTCTCTCTCTCTTTCCTATTATGTATAAGCACCAGCTCCTTATATTCATTGCGTCCCCCTTTCTTTCTCTATAAATGTATCTTTCTATATACTCTTTTTTATTTTATTTATTCTTTATTTGCATTTTTTGGTGTGCTTAGTTAATATTATTATTATTATTATTATTTTGGATCATATTCTTCTAACTTGTGATGTATCCAGGTAAAATTAACAAGGGTAACATGTTAAAACATCTTATATTTCCAACAATGCAGAAAAGAATTCAAAGCTCCTGAACACCAAGATTGCCCTCATTTAATTCAAAGCAGTCAGCAAAATAGCATTGATTCCTTTTACTTTTTCCTTGCACCACATATTTACTAGAACTTTGGAACCATGTCAAAAGGAAATTTGTTCTAAATTTGGTTACAGTTAAAACCAGGAATACCTATTTGTTTGAGCAGACACTAATTAAGATGCATGCCAATAGTTAAAGAGCATCTTTAGGCTCAGTGGCTCCTAGTGAGGGATGCAAGTGTTCCACCCCTTTGAGCAATGCATATTGCTATGTAACTCATTGAAATGAAACAAGAACAAAAAGTTAATATATTGGGTGTGACAGGCTTTGTGATAAGGCACATAAAATTGACTATTGATCAAGAAAGAGCAACAAGCATACTAAACCCAACTGCCAAAAAGCCACCAGACAGATACATTCGAGCATGCAAACATTTCAAGGTTCATAACTTGGTCAAGAAATTTGCACTTGCATACTCTTTCTGAAGGTAACTTAGAGCAAGGGTAAATAGTGCTAATATGCATCACACTGCAAAGAAACTACTAACTGAATAAAGGAGGTTGACTATAATTTTGAACTAATACCATTCATCAGGTAAAAAAAAGGAATTGATTTGTTTCTGATAATGTCCCTCTCCCATTCTATCAAAAGCACAAATCATCAAACACCACAAACCATCAACTATTTTGGCTCATCATAGCACAGAGAGAGGTATCTTTGTCATTTTGGCATAAATGAACAACAAGAACAAAAACATATGAAATATTTGAACTGAAAACATGCCAGCTCTAATTAGTAGAAAATAGCATATAGAAAGAAGATGCCAAATCTCCACTTCTATTTCTATTGCCTATTACTTAATGTACTGAGAAAGCCACTTGAAACCATCTCCATAACCCATTTTCCTGACAATACTACACATGAAAACCTCAAGGGGACGGACATTTGAGTCTGCCAGGTTTACCTTACCCTTGCCAGTGGTGAAGTTGGTCAGGCCCAGGTGGAAACGCAATTCATCTTCTGAGGCAGCATATGGTATATCAATCTTGTTGCCAAGAATAAGGAATGGAACATTTGCCAAGGCCTCATCAGAGAGGAGAGCATCCAGCTCTTTTTTTGACTCAGCAAACCTCTCCTTGTCATAAGCGTCCACTAAGTAGACAACTGCATCCACCTTCAGAAAGAAAACAATGTATTTAGCAAAAAAGCATTACTTAAAAGTACAATAGAAGCATAATTTGAGCCCAAAAAAACAAATCCTGCAGCACAGTGAAGCAACATAATGAGCATAACTTGAAACATGTTTCTCTTTATAAGTCAATCAGGAAACAACTTGCCAAATTCCAAATACAAAATTTCAAGAGAGATTTAAGGATCACTATTTCTTTACATTTCCCAAATGGAAGCATTTTTAACCTCAAAACAATTGAAAGCATTCCTCTGGTTTTTAAAAAAACTGACAAGAAACAAGGTCCAATCAAGAAATAAAAATTAACATGTAAGAGGTCACCGACTTACCGATGTACTCGTAAAATTATAAAATGCCATTTTTAATGCAAGAGATCTACAATGTATATTTTGACCTAGATAGATTTGGTACAATGGCAACGAGAGTGAATTATGTATGGTGAGATACTATAAGCAGACCTTCTAAACACAAAAGGTTCCATCAGCGAACTCCCATGATCAATGTCTGCCTCCCATGAATCAGATAAACATGGAAATGTTTGTCTGGGATTATGAAGGCAGAACTATCATAACATTTACAATTTTGCAGGCTATAACATAAGCAAAAACAATTGCACAGAATGCTGGTATTCATTTAGGATAGCAAAGCTCAGGAATATGTAAGAAGTCACTATTTCTTTACATTACCTCTGGCTTTAGAACAACTGACAAGAAAAAAGGTCCTATCAAAGAGAGAAAAATTGACATGTAAGAAGTCACCAATGTACTAGTAAAAAAAATAAAATAAATGAAATTCCATATTTTAATGGAAGAGATCCACAATGCACCTAGATAGATTTGGTAAAATGGCGCAAAGCATGAATTATGTATGGTGAGATACTATTAGCAGACCTTCTAAAAACAAAAGGTGCTATCAGCGAACTCCCACGATCAATCTCTGCCTCCCATGAATCAGATAAACACAGAAAAGGTTTGTCTGGGATTATGAAGGCATAACTATCCTAATATCATTCTGCAGTCAATAACATAAGCAAAACAATTGCACAGGAGGCTGGTATTCAATTAGGATGGCAAAACTCAGGAATATGGGTAGATTTTTATCTAGCTAGTTGAGAGGGAGGGTGGAGGGGAATAATTCATGTACTTGCATAAAAGCAGAAGAATTTCTCATTTTCTTAGTAATTTGATTAGAATGCAGCCAAATCAGTTTAAAACATTACAAGAGCTAATTGTTCCATTCTAAACCAAATATTCGCTATTGTCAAATTTATGGCACATATAGTCTCAAGACTCAACCAAAATTTTATCACAATTCAAATCAAGGCGAATCTGAATCTGAATCTGGCTTACTAGCAAAAACTAGTCACAATCATTTAAACCATATTACCTAGTGTTCAACCTTGAATCATGCAATTAGCTCTCTATGAATATATATATATATATATATATATATATATATATATATATAAAGAGAGAGAGAGAGAGAGAGAGAGAGATAAAATGAAAGTACTCTCAAGAGTAAACAAAAATATATATTATCATCACATTCCATGAATCAGTAACTAAACATTCTCATCAAAGATGACTATTTATAGATTAATATATCTACCTTGGCATAGTAGTCTTTCCACACTCTACGAGCTATTTGATGTCCTCCCAAATCAAAAGCCTTAAACTTGATTTTCCCAATACTCAACTCCTCTGATGTAGGGTACTGTGTTGGCTGGTGTTGAACTAATCTCTGCAATATTCCATTACCAAAACCCAGAAGAAGAAGAAAAAAAAAAGAAACAAAGAATATCAAGCCAATGGTAATCAAACTATACAAAAGCCTACCAACCATTTGTTTGCTTAGAATCACAATTTAAAAAAATACAAAAGCCCTTTCAGTCTTAAGTTTTGTGTTGTTGTGGCTTTTGAAATTTATAAATCTCACAGAAACCAATACTGATAACATGAGCAAAAAAAAAACTAATAACTATCTTTAATCAGAGTCAGTTTGAAATTCCCTCTTTTTTTGTTTTTGTTTTTTAATTATTTTCTTAATTTTCCTACCTTCCAAGAAACCAGGCAGAGCTTTGTACAAAAAATAAAAATTCAGGGCTAGCACAAATATGCTTCCAGTTGAGTCAAACACTTAACACATAATCGTGTCTACTTCCTAAAAATCTATTATCTGAATAACTTTCTTTCTGTTTCCAACATTTTCTCATCAACCAAAACCTTCAATTAATTACAAAATATAAAAATTAAAAAAAAAATATGCAAATTAAAAGCTAGCTCAATATGATACCCTACAAAGCTCTAATACCCAACTCAAAATAATTTTTCCCAGCATTTTCTAATCAATCAAACACACCATTTAACAACAACAAAAACAAAAATTAAAATTAAAACCTCAATACCCTCAATTTCCAATACCCACTTAAATATAAGAACCTAACACCTAACACCCAAATCATAGTCTTTTTTCTTTCCTGGCGGTTTCTGATCTATTAACCACAAGGTCCACATCATTTGATTGCAAAATAACCCCCCTTCAAAAATATTCATACTAAAACTTCATAATATACCCAACATTCTAATAATTTCCAAAAATCAAATACCCAACTCAAATTCATTCCTTTTCCCACATTTCCTCAAAAACCAAAGCCACCACATAATGGAATAAATTTATAAATAAATAAATAAAAACAACAGGATTTGTACTCTTTCATTTCCATTTATTATTATTCAATTTGTAAAAAAATCAAAATTAAATTAAAAAATCAAAATGAAACACCACAACACCATCAAAATTGAAACTTTTCCAATATTGGCTACTCCTGGTGTTTCCAATTGAGATGTCCAAAGTTTAAATCCCCTGACCCCCAACTATCAAATTATCAAAAAATTATCATTAATCAAATACTGCAATTTTAAACACAAATTTCCAAACAAAATTGAAACTTTCCCAACATTGGCTACTCCTGGCATTTCCAATGGAGATGTCCAAAGTTTAAATCCCACCACCCCCAACTATCAAATTATACAAAAAATTATCATTAACCAAACACTGCAATTTTAACAACTAACACAAATAACACCCCCCCCCCCCCCCCCCAAAAAAAAAAAAAAAAAGCTTTAAACTTGACATAGAGGGTTAAAAAAAAACTAGGGCACTGAAATTCAGCTGGTTTTAACAAATACCCAAATTTCATTTCCCAGAATTATAATAGTGCTTCCAACTTTAACTCAAAATTCCAAAAACAAAACAAAATACTACTGCCCTTCAGCTGATTTTAACAGATACCCAAATTTCATTTGACAAAAAATATAATGGTCGAAAAATTAAAAATTCCAACTTTAACTCAAAATTTAATACTGATATTCAGCTGATTTTAACAAATACCCAAATTTCATAAACAAAAGAAAATACTTTTAGAAGCAACATCAAATGAAAATACAAATCTCAACCAACTTCCCTAATTGCCTTTCTTTAGCAAACTAAGCACACAAAATTTAACAAATAAAACCCAAAACTTAAAATTTAAAACAGAACCAAAAAAAAAAAAAAAAAAGGGTACCTCGTCTTTGAGCATATGAAGCAAGGTGGTTTTACCAGCGTTATCAAGGCCTAAGAACAAAATCTTAGCCTCCTTTTGCCACAACCCTAGCGAAGCTAAAACTCCATAGAACCAATCAAACAAAAACATGGTTTTTTTTTTTTTAGTACCAAATATCTCCAAGATTTAAAGCTAGTGCCACTCGATCTGATCGGGAGCGCAGAGATAGAGCTGGGTTCTTGGCGTGGGTACTAAACTATGAGGAATTTTTTTTTTGGGGGATTTGAGGAATGTAGCGCGGTGACTGGCTGGGTAGGTTTGAGAGTTGTGTTGGTGAAATATGAAGTGTGGGGTTTGGTGCCTTCGTGAACCGGGTTACCGGGTGGGGACTATTGGAGCAGTCATTCCAACCAATGACACGATGCCACCTATGAAAATTTGTGGATCAACTTCCTAATTAGCACAAGAAATAAAAAATAAAAAATCACTGTAATGTCATATTTATATAAATAACCACATTTTATTGGTTGAGAAGAATAAGAAGGACAACTTTAACAATCTTTTGGTAAACTTAATAATTTCTCATGATGGAGCCGTATATGATACAAAAATGATAAGGGAAAAAACTGTTTTAGTTAAACGTGGCAAACGGTCAAGTCGGGACAATCAGGTTATGGGTCAAAA
Organism: Quercus tomentella; assembly: GCA_028535165.1. Taxonomy (NCBI): domain Eukaryota; kingdom Viridiplantae; phylum Streptophyta; class Magnoliopsida; order Fagales; family Fagaceae; genus Quercus; species Quercus tomentella. The sequence goes on from JAPQVY010000089.1 coordinate 6,801,813, forward strand.
TGTGTTGGGTTAAAAAATGGTCATTTTAAACGGGTTGAAAAAGGGTTAAGCCAATCGGGTTGTGAATGGGTCGAGCTGACTGGTATTTTCACATGAAAAAAAAACAAAAAAAAAATAAAAAAAAAACAAATAAATACCAACTTTTTAGAGAGAATAAATCAAATTTTCATATCCTTCCACTTTTGATAGTTTTAAGCATGACTAAAATTCTTTACAATCATGACAACAAAATATTCTATGTTAATAAATCACAGCCATAATGTTTATAATTATAAATTTACAACTTGAGAGTGAGATAAATTCTAAGGAGTACAAAAAAGTATATATTTTAAGTTTACACATTTCAGATTCAAAGTTCATTAATGGTGTAGACCTTTGGACTTTTTCTTTTACTTTAGTTTTGTTTTGGGCTAGTTAGACTTAGTGTTAGTAACTAAGTCTTAGTATTTAAATTAGTGTTAGATGTTTAGCAATATAGACGTGTAGTTGTAGATGCTTTTGCCTTTAGGGATAAACATAAGGGATGAAAAAAGAACTTTTTTTAATAATTTAAGGATGACAAACAAATTTTTGGTAAACTTCAAGGAAAGATTGTAAAACATTTTCAATAATTAGAGACGAAAAAACAAACTTTTTAAAGTTTAGGGATAGAAAATAAATTTTTGGCAAAGTTCAGAGACCAAAATAATATTTTATAAAAAATTAGAAGATTAATAAATTGCAAACTACGACCCTAAAGTTTGGGATAATTTGATTATGTCTCATAAAATTTCAAAATTTTGTTTGCAACCTAATGTTATGTATCGTTTGGATTTGTTCCCTTCTATCAATGCAATGTGTTGAACTATCCATTAAACAACTTCAAACATTGAGGTTACAAAATCAAAATAATCCCAAACATAGATGGTGTAAAATCAGAACAAATATAAACATAGAGGGTGTTTATGGGGTGCCAATCTTCACTTAAGACGGTTAGGCATGACACATTAATAAAAGGGAATAAATCTAAACAATATCTAACATTAGAAAAGCATATCAAAATTTTAAAATTTTAGAGGACAAAATCAAAATTACCCCAAATTTTAGGGGTGTAGTTTTAAATTTAGTCAAAGTAGAAATACATGTACTTTTTTTTTATAAAAAAATTATGTAAATGGTGAAAAAAAACATAATATGTCAAATAACTTAATATATGTTATTATTAGAAATGCATAATTGTAGGGATCAGGAACACTAAAGCTTTATGAACAAATTCAATGTATTTGATCGATACAACTAATTTATAAGGAACAAGAAGGCAATCCACAATGGGAAGACTAAACAGATAGATTCAGAAATCAAGATGAAATCTCTGGTTGTATTTGACTTGAATAGGCTTTTACCGAGGTACACAATAGTTTTTTGGAAATTTATAATACTTTCTCTCTTTTAGCAGACCCCCTTCCCTATGGGTAGGGGTGGCAATTTTTATCCATGTCTATCAACCCGCCCATTACCCTCTTTATTTGGATAAGTCTTAACCCAACCCATTTGAGTATTTGGGTTAAATGGATAAAGACCCATTTGGTTATTTAATTAGATGGGTCTAAATGGATAAATCCACTAATACCCACTAAACTCATCTAAAATTTAAAATTAAATATACCCACTAAACTCATCTAAAATTTAAGATTAAATATACCCACTAAACTCATCTAAAATTTAAAATTAAATATACCCACTTAAAATTTAAATGGTACTCGCTAAGGCATGGGAATCTGAAGGTAACCCACTGGCAGAAGGTGGCGGATTTGGTCGCTCGTCGCTGCTCCGCCGCGTCTCCTCCCAAGACCGCCGTTCAGTACCGTCACAAGATGGAGAAGCTGAGGAAATGGTACCGCACGGGGTTGCAAAGAGCGAGATCCATGCCCGTTTCAAGGTTTATCTCCTCCTGGGTCCATTTCAAGCGCATGGATGCCATGGAGAAAGGTCCTTTGGCTAAGCCTCGAGTCAACAACTCCGATAGCGACGAAAACAACAACAACAATGACGAAGGGCTCGACGTTGAGAATGACGAAGAAGAAGATCAGGATTTGTACGAAGAGTTCAAGAATGGAGGGTCGAACATGAGGCACATGAGTTTTTTTTTTTTTTTTTTTTTTTACTTTTCATTTTTCGAGTTTTTTTGTTTGGTTGCCGAGAAAGTTTTGAGAAAATTAGGGAAAAACTGTATTTCAGAGTTTAGACTAAAGTTCAAGTTAGTTCTATGAGTATTTGTTTGTTTGCTTAAAAGATTGTTTGATTAGCTAGGTATTGGTCTGGGTGAGGAGAAGTTCCGTTTGATTTGTGAGAAAGTTTGGGAAAATAAATGAAAATGAAGTGGTTGATGTTGTTATAAAACTAAAAGATTTTAATCCGATTTTCTAGGGTCTTGTTTAGTTTATGAGAAATTTTGTAGTTGCTAACTTAATGGGAAAATCTAGTAACAAGTTATTTATTTATTTGGGTCATATTGGGTTAAAATGGGCGGGTTACTAATTAAATGGGTTGGACGGATAATGGATAATTAATTTATATATAAAATGGTCATAAATGAATAAATAGATAATTACACATCCAATTCATTTAAGACTCAATCCATTTATGACCTAATCCACCCATTTGCCATCCCTACCTATGGGAAGGTCCCATTTTATATCCTTAAATATCATCTCTTTCTGGTTGTGGATTACTATATTGGATGTCAGAGAATTTTTGTCCTATCAAACCCTTTCCTCCTTCCTCTTTATCATGAAAGGAGACTTTTGAAGGGTATTTACTGTTCAATCTAGTCATTCATCATTTGATATGATTGACATTAGGTAGGAATACTTAATTAATGCAAATATAACTATTACTTTGGACTCTGTGTTGTCTCTTCGGTGATTATTCTAGGCAATGTTTCTCTCCTCGGTTATGCTATTTTCTAGTTGTCCTCAACAAGTGGGTCCTTGGCTTACCTCAGGCGGAAGGCCTGAATTACTCTTCGGCTCCCTTTGGTCTTCTGGCCTTCGACCATAGGATTTGGGCCGAGCCTAGATCTTCAAATTGATGTTTGATAAGCCTTTCTCGGCCTAGGGTTTGTCTGGTGGAAACATTCATCTACAATAATGTATTAGTAGTCTAGTAGTCTAATAGTATGTCAGATGACTCAATATATGTATTATTAGAGATACATGTGCATCTCAAACTATATAATTTACTTGTAGTATGGACTATGGAGTATGTAAGTTTTATTATATTAAAATACAGCATTATGATAAATTATTCAAATAATTAAAATAAATATTAAATTTTAGTTTAAATTTCTTGAAAATTAGATAATAGAGTACTTGAATTAAACTATCCTAATAATTAATAGGGTTTTACTAATGTATGCTATTAGGTATATGTTAGTAAACCATTCTATAATTTTTTTTTTGGCAAAGCGAAAATGTGATTAATTTTTCTGACAATTTATTCAATTTCTTATAAGAAATTTCCTAAAATTGATGATTATTGTGTGCTCTAAAGTCATACATTAATCGGATCCTAATTGTAAGATAAATAGAATCTTAGTTGGTGTAGAAATTTTAATTTCTTGAAACTTGGGTAATAAAATTGGCAAAATTAAACTATCCTAATAATTAATTTAATTTAATAATTAAGAAGAGTGTATCCACTTGTGGTAGAAAGAAAATAACCACTTTTTTTTCAATAGATCCAACCACATGTCCACGGCCTCTAGGATCAACTCTTATTATATAATAAGTATATGATATGATAGATATAAATTTTTTTTAATAAATTTACCAGTTTATTAGATTCTCACAAAAAAAAAAAAAAAAAAAAAAACTAGTTTATTTGGTAATTTATAACTTAAAAAAAAAAAATCTAAATACATTCCTATTTGTGTGTGTGTATATATATCTATGTGTAAGGACTCAATTTGTAACGACCACAAAATGATATTGGGTTCGCACGCAACAAAGGCCCAAACAATATAATTTGTAGAGCGTGGGTTTGAAAGGCTAGGCCTTGGTCGCTGGACGGTGGTTAGTTATGGTGTTCGTACAAAAGTAAGTCGTGTTCACTCGAGGAATCATTCTCCTCGATGCGGTCTGGGAGGCTCTGGTTTTTGGCCTTTTTTTCCCAACCCCTTTCCCGGATTGCTTACTTCTCCTTTTATATTAACTTGTATCCCTTATCCAACGTCCACGTGTAGGTTCGACTTTCCAGGACTGATACTTGTCCCATCAGCCCATACCCAAAGTGGTTGGGGATGGTTGTAAAAGCTAAAGAGTATGGTTCTGTCAGGTGCAGAGTATTCAATGACAGTAATGGCAGCTTTCCCTTTGTCCTTGGTCGCCATACTGTCCAGCGGTCCTTTCTCTATCAACATAGATATTTTAGGTTTTTTTTCCAAAACTATGCCTATACCGTTCTTGCCCTTTTTTTCAAGAGGACCTCGGGAATGCCGAGGACAGAATCATCCTCGGTTACGTCTCAATATTACTTGGACTTTCATTACACATCCTCGGCTATATCCCTCCTCGGCTTGGGCCTTGGGCCCCAATGTAAAAATGGGCCAAGGCCACAAAATATTGGGCCCCACAATATGTATTTGTAATTTTCATCAAATTAATTGGTTTCTTGGACACATATAGTAAGAACTAGTGATCCCTAGCCCTACCTAACAAAGAGATGTCCCTGAAATAGGGATTTAATTAATCGAAAAGCTCGAGCAAGAGTAGGACATTCCATAAAAATCTTCAATTATAATATCTATATATTAAAAAAAATTCAACAAGTAAACTTTTAACAAGTCGGAAATCTATATATGTGATTGTTCTCAACCAAAAAAAAAAAAAAAACTTTATATGTGGATAGATATAAAATTTGGTTCCTAAAGTCCCAAAATCATTTCTTTGATAAAGATTTTTTTTCCCATTTTAGTTTTTGCTGAATAAATAAAATATACAAAAAAGAAACAAATTCAACTCTATCAGTATATCAACTAGGAATGATAATTTTTATCCATATCCATGAACTCACCTGTAGGGACTGAAATTGTATTGGTCCCAAAACCGGATTGGGCTCCAACGCTGATGGCCCAAACAATAAATTTGTAGAGCGTGGATAGAAGAACTAGATTTATCTTGAAAGGAAAATGATTAATTCCAACGATTCAAGACGGTTTACCACAAATTAGATTATCAAATTTATCCTCTGAACAAACTAAGCTCCTTGTTTCATATGGTTTTCCTCCAGACAGAAATTGTATATCAGTTCCGATCCCCTTTTTCAGTGCATTCTTCTGGATTATATATTGCCGTCTTGGTATCATCCTTACCACACACATGTATATTAGATTTGAGGGATTCCTTCCTGTCCCATCTAATATCTCCTAGAACCGTCTACCAGTAGCTATAAGGCTGCTGGATCACTGTTCAGGCATCGCCTCCACATTAATACGGCCAGAGAGTTGGTTAAAAGGCATTTAATGCGGAGGTAGCAGCCTTCGAAGATATTTGTTTACCTTTCTTATCTTACCCCCGGCCTAACGTCTCACCCTTTGTGGTGGGACTACTCTATAGTAAGTCTACGTTGATATGGCGCTCAGATTTACCTCGGACGCGAGTTTCCGAGAATACTTTTGTCCTCGGATGCTTATTGGACCCATCTTATATTGCCTCTACTCCTCTCTTAACTTTATTCTCTTCATAGCCGAATTTGGGCCTTCTCGGACGGTCAAATGTCCTCAGATAGGGCCAAAGGCCTAGCTAATACTGCTTTTAACAATACTTCCTAATTATCTGGCCCCCACATCACCCATTAACCACCTAATTTGGATAAATCTTAACCCAACCCATTTGAATATTTGGATTAAATGGATAAAGACCCATTAGGTAATTTAATTATATGGGTCTTAATGGATAAACCCACTAGTACCCATCTAATTTCGGATAAACTTCCAAAAGGAAATGCGAAATTAATCTATACACCAGGGTAATGTCTCAAATGAAACAAAGGTGATGGTGGGTGGACACTAAGAAGAACAAAAGGCAGCAAAGGTTAACCAATCATGGGCCAACGAATTAGCCTTAGCAAAAATTAGACATTGGAAATCTTGATAGGCCCTACCAATCTTTATCACTTCTCAATCAACATTTTGAAGGATCTTGCATGGTGGCTTAAATGTTGTTTTGAGAATCACACTAGAAAATGACAAACTTCAAGGGAAAGGCTTCCATAATTACTCTTTTGTTTCAGCCAACAACATACTACCCACTACCCAATACATCTCTTTCTATCCATGCTTTCAATCTACTTTTATCCGAAATTCTACATGTCTATTTCATATAGTAATAGTACTAGTATGTTAGAAAAACAATCTTTTATGAAAAAAAAAGTATGGAACAATATATATTGTGGAACACAAAAAGTGAAGTAAAGGATTTGAATTTGGCTATAGACAATCCAACTCCATTTGGAAAGGCGAGATTGTTGGAGAACATGCACAAAATATGTGGTGCCAAGGTATGAAAAAAAAATCTTCTACGCCTCTATACTCTGTAATTTGGTCATTTTGAGTGCAACCATACATATCGGAAGAATTTAGACTATCACACTGGCGTCACTCAAAGCTCAGTGTGATTTATCCTTACATGTCTTGCCAAAACTCTGTTTCTGAATACTGTATCCCATGCACTCCAAATAGTACTTATTAAAAATCTGTTTTTGAATGCTATAATCAGGAATGGAAACAGATTTTGGTCAAGAAGGATCTGGTTTGGGACTTGGTAGTTGGTACGATGGTATCGTTCAATCTTTGTTAAGTAATTCAAGTAATATGAAGTTTATGCACTTTTAGCAAAAGTGATTCAAGTAATATGAATGTTGATTTGTTGTGTGTGTGTGAGAGAGAGAGTTAAGAAAGAAACTTTTTATTTATAAAACTCTATTACCGGTGGTGAAGGCTATTGGGTGTGGAAGAAGAAGAAGAAGAAATTTCATCTAGATGGTCAAAAAATGGTGACCGTTGACAGGTTGTGCCCGTTAGGAGTTAGAAACATTCTAGACTGGAAAAGAAACAAAGCGCCAAAAACCTTTGGCACTCTCTTTTTCCCACTCAGCTGAACTCAGTTGACCACAACCGAAGAGTCCGTTTGGTTGGAAGAATGAAAAAGTTGGAGGATAGAAAATCGTGGGAGGATAGAAAATATTTAGTTTTCCCTCTTGTGTGTTTGGTTGGAGGGGTGGAAAAGTGAGATGGTAGAAAACTCTTTTGTTTGGTTGGAGAGAAAAAGGGAATGATAAAAAATGTAATTTATATAAATTGACTATTATACCCTTATTACATAATAGGTAAGAAATAGATTTATTTGTACTCATTAAATAATATAAAATTTACCACATCATCACTTTTACAAAACACTCATATCAGTTTATCTATTATACACAATTTTTTTATTAAAATAATATTTTTTCTCACTTTTTTTATTATTTCCCACCTACCCCACCTAACCCATAAAGTGACTTAACTCTCACTTTCCCCTAACCCACAAAGTCTCCGTCCCTCTCTCTCATCCCTCAAGTCTCTACATCTCTTTTTTTTTTTTTTTTGACAATTTGAAAGCTACAAGAGAGAAGATGATGAAGAAAAAGATGAAGATCATCGAAACATAAGGAAATCCCTCATCTCTCTCCTTATTTCTCAGATCCCTTGGGTTTGTATTTGATTTTGATTTTGGGTTTGGGTTTGGGTTTTCAGTTAATGGTTTAATTTTGAGTTGATTTTCTGTGGATTTTGGGTTTGATTTTGAGTTGATTTTGTTTTGGGTTGATTTTGAGTTTGGTTTGGGATAGGTTTTCCAATGGGGTTTGAGTTGATTTTAAGTTGTTTTGTGTTGATTTTGAGTTATTTTTGGGTTGTGGTGGTGATAGTTGGATTGTGCTGAGTTGGTGGTTGGAAAATTGTCTTCTTCTTTGCTGAGTTGCTGTGACTATTGGGAAAGAGAGAGCACTTGTGTGAAAGTGCTGTGAGAGCACTTTTCTCTCCAGCCTTTTCCTCCTGATTTGGGAGGATGAAAATTGTGAGCTCAGGAGAGGAAATTTTCTTCGGGTTTTCCTTCCTCCCTATTTTCCTTCCTTTGCCAAACAGTGGAAAACACTGTTTTCCACCCTATTTTCCTCCCTCTGTTTTCCATCCTTCCTATTTTCACCCCAATCAAACATAGTGTAAAAGTGTTAAAACACGCAACGCTCTTGTCTTAAAGATTAATTAGAGTAACTGTATTTTAAATTCAACTATGTAGTTTTTTTCAACCACAAGTTGAAGATCATAATGATTTTATTAGTCAATAATATAGTCATGTGGATCAATCTAATTGAAGAATCTAAATTAAATTATGTAGTTAAATTTTAACTAACAAAAATAGAAACTTTTTTTTTCTCCCTTTACTCATACATATGGAAGTTTGTCATACTAGAAGCATATTATTGCTTTTAAGTTGATGCATAAGCATTTAATTCGTAAATGTTATAGTATCTGTGCTCTAGGTGTGTCTAATGGGTAGAGATACAAGAATTGTTGGTAAAGAGGGACTTGCTTCAACATCAATCTCAAGCTTCCCAGATGCAGATACAGTAGGAGAACTCCCTAGTATGCACAGTGACTGCATTACTTCAAGTCCCTTCACCTAAACCAGATGGATCTCATGTGGTACTAGATATAGCAGGAGATCTGGCAGTGCGCCCAGCATCTGCACTTAAAATAAGCTGCAAAATCTTCGCTTCTAATGCCTACTACTTAATGTACTTAGAAAGCCGCTTGAAACCATCCAGATACTGCCTTTCGTTGTATGATTTAGCCACAAAAACCTCAAGGGGACGGGCATTTGCGTCTGCCAGGTCTACCCCACCATTCCCTGTGGTGATGTTGTTCAGGTCCAAGAGGGAACGCAATTCCTCTTCTGGGAGAGAAGAAGGTTCAGCAGCTGTTATGCAAAAAATAAGAAATGGGACATTTGCAAAGGCCTCATCAGAAAGTAGAGCGTTCAGCTCTTCTCTTGGCCCCAAAAGTAGCTCCCTGTTCCTGGAATTAGCGTTCACAATGTACACAACTGCATCCATCTATAGAACAAAGATTGAAATGTATTAAGCAAAAATGAAATACTTATCAAGGAAGATAGCATGATGAAGCAACACACAACGAGCATAACTAAAAACATTTTCCACTACGTTAGCCAATCAGGCAGCAATTAGCCAAATTCCCAATCCAGAATCTCAAGAGATATACAAGGATCAGTTTTTTCGTTCTTAAATTTTTTTCCCACATTTCCCAGATGTTATTGAAAGCAATTAACAAGAAAGAATAACCAACATGTAAGATGTAGATGACGTACTAGTGAAATTATGAAATTCCATTTTTCAATGCAAAAGATCTGGAATGTAATATTTGACCTAGATAAATTTGGTAGGATGACAGAGAATGAATTATGTATGTTGAGACACTATTAACAGACCTTCTAAAACAAAATGTGCTATTACCGAACTCCCATGATCAAGGTTTGCTTCTCATGAATCAAATATAAACATGGAAACATCTGCCTGGGATTATGAAGGCAAAAGTATTTATGGTCAGGCATAACACAAGCAAAAACAATTTCACATGCAGCTGGTGTTCAGTTGAGCTACCAAAGCTCAAGCATATGGGACACAAATTAATGAAAGTTAATAAATGTAGATATATAAGAGCACCAAAATTCTCATTTGCTTAGTACATTGGTTACAGTTTAGCCAGATCAGTTAAAAATATACAATGGCTAACTTTTCCATTCTAAACCAAAATATTCAATATTGCAAGATTTCTGGCATATCCAGTCACAACTCAAAGTTTTTCATGGTTCAACTTGTGCTGAATCTGAATTCAGCCTACTAGCAAAATCTAGGCACGATCATGTAAGTCATGTTCCCTATCAGTCCACATTGAATCAAAAAACGGACTCCACATTACTTAAAAAAAATAAGGACTAAGACATAAAGGATTCCATTAAACTAAAACAGAGAGTACATCAGATAAAACAGCCTGGTCTAACACAGCAAGAGATTTAGAACTAGGTTACCCCAAAACATGCAAGCTTTCTCAAGAGTAAATAAGAAATTTAAATTACAATCACATATTCACAATATCATCATATTGCACAAATCATTAACTAGATATTCTCAACAATGATAGTTGATTGATTGAGAAACATACCTTGGCACAGTAGTCTCTCCAAACTCTACGAGCTATCGAATGTTCTCCTAAATCAAAGAAGTTAAACTTGATTCCCCCAATACTAGACACACATGATGTCAAATACTGTGATTGCATATTCAGTGATGTCTCATTCCCAAGTATGCTCTGCAATATTCACTCACCAACACCCACAACAAACAATATCAAGTCAATTGGTAGTCAAGTTAAACAAAAAACCAAGTCACCATTTGTTCACTAAGAATCAAATTTAAATAAATAAATAAACGAAGCTTTATCAGTATTAAGTTTCAGTTTTAAAATTCTCACGTACACTAATAATAATAACAACTGTTTTGCACCAGATAAGTTTACGCTTGGCCTTTTTGTCCCGCTTTACATCCTCATGAATTATTGACCCAAGAAATCAAACTCACTTGGTTTCTTTTTGGCATCAAGTACTTAACTTTTACAACCCTATTTGATTCTCTTTTTACTAATTTCACACTCTGCTTAACCTAAAACCTCTATCACTATTTTTGGTTCTAGGGTAGTGGGAGGGAAAGGAAAGGGAGTAGAGGAAAGTAAAAGGAAGGGAGGGATTCATTTTCCTCCCTGGGCCACCAATTTCTTTCCTCCCAAGTTGGGAGGAAATGGAGAGAGAAGAAAGGGCTTATGGATGGGATCAATCAATAAGCTATTTCCTTTCTCTTACTTTCTTAATATAAACCAAACACTTGAGAAGATAACTTCTTTCCTTTCTCTTCCACTTCCTCTTCTCCCTCCCCTTCCTTGTTTTTGTCAAACACAGTTTTAAAAATTCTGAACCCCTCTAGATTTCCAAGTTCCAACTATGTGTTAGCTGCTAGTCTAGTTGCATTTATTACAACTATATCATATGCCCAAAAACATAATCTACTAAGACTATCCTCTGCCCAAAAAAGGAAAAAAAAAACTACTATATTATTTTCCTTATTTCAATTTTTCACAATAGAATTATAGAACCACAATTTCATTTTCAGTGAAAAAGCCAAAAAAAAAAAAAAAATCAAACTTCCTTAACTTTTTCTCAGGAAAAAAAAAATTTTAATTAAATTAAGAGGAAAATATTTCAGGAGAGTTACCTCATCAAAGAGTTTCAAAATCACTGACTTTTTGTAGGGCATATCCTGGCCTAAGAACAAGACTTTGGCCACCTTTGGTTTGAAGGGATAAAATTCGCCTAGCTTTTCTCAGAGAAAAAAAAAAAAACACTAAGAAACACAAAGCTTTAAAAATTAGCAAAATGCTTAAGAACTAAAGAGACAGAGAGAGAAAGGTACCTCAATGTTGAAGAAATAAGAGAAACATAGATTCACCAAGTACACTAAAATATAAGGCCAGACTTGAAAGAGGAAATGAGAGTACCAATTCAGCAAATTCAATAAAAGAAAGGGCAAAGCTTGAGCTCTGTTGGGCAAAACCATCCTTCTTTCTTTCTTTCTCGTCTGTTTTCTGTATCTCTGTGTGAGAGAGAGAGAGTGTGAGAGATAGAAAAGGAGAGGGAAAAAAAGGCTGTGACTTTGTTCAGTTGTTGTATGTCAGAGAGAGAGAGAGAGAGAGAAGACCGTGACTTTGTTCTGATTGGTGGATCCTAAGCAACTTTTTGACTTTTGAGACAACAATTCTCCTTAAACAATTCCATTTGCCACACCTTTTACCGCGTGATTAATAAATAATTACTTTAACATTGGTTAATAAATTATTTTTAGAAACTTTTTTATGAAATTTTTTTTTGACAGTTTTTATAATCTTCATTAAAATAATATTAAAATAGTTTTAAAATAGTCTTTTAACAAATACCTTGAAACCATAAATTAACAAAGACTATCTAATATTACTTTGAAAAATGTTACAAATGTTCTTAGAAGACAATTCACGCTCATTAGCATGATCCCATTACTTTTTCTTCACAATTTACAATTAATTATCTCATAATGAGAAAAATCTTCTACACCTCTATATTCTGTAATTTTGTCATTTTGAGTGCTACCAAACATACATATGGGAAGAAATTTGGCTATCACACATTTCACACTGGTGTTACTCAAAACTCAGTGTGATTTATATCCTTACATGTCTTGCCAAAAGTCTCTGAATACTGTATCCCATGCACTCCAATTATTACTTATTAAAAATCTGTTTTTGAATACTATAATCACGTACGGAAACAGATTTTGATCAAGAAGAATCTGGTTTGGGACTTGGTATGATGGTATCATTCAAACTTTGGTAACTAATTCAAGTAATATGAAGTTAATGCACTTAGCAAAAGTGATTCAAGTAATATGAATGTTGCTTTGGTTTGATATTGTCCAATCTTTACAGATAGTCAAGGTCTTTCTGTTTTATACTTTATCTGGTTTGGAAAGCAAAAGTGAAGCTAAGTTTACTTCCAACATATAAAGTACTTCCGGAAATAACAACAGGTAACCTCAATTTGGGAAATGATGAAGCATATTATTGCTTTTAAGCAGATACATAAGCATTTAATTAGTAAAAGTTATAGCATCTGTGCTCTAGGTGTGTCTACTGGGTAGAGATATAAGAATTGTTGGTAAAGAGCCTGCTGAAGGAGGCACTTGCTTCAACATCAATCTCAAGCTTCCCAAATGCAGACACAGAAGAACTCCCTAGTATGCTCAGTGATTGCCCTCTCCAAACGGATTTCAATCTTTTGCATTACTTCAAGTCCCTTCACCTAAACCAGATGGATATCATGTGCTATTACTTCTTATAGCAGGTGATCAACTCACCTAAACCAGATGGATCTCATGTGGTAGTTGTTATAGCAGGCGATCAACTCGCATAGTCAAGAATTGAACTGGCAGTGCGCCCAGCATCTCCAGTTTAAATAACATGTGAAATCTTCACCTGTAATGCCTACTACTTAATGTACTTAGAAAGCCACTTGAAACCATCCAGATACTGCTTTTTGTTGTATGATTCAGCCACAAAAACCTCAAGAGGGCGGGCATTTGCGACTGCCAGGTCTACCCTACCCTTCCCTGTGGTGATGTTTGTCAGGTTCAAGAGGGAACACAATTCCTCTTCTGGGCAAGAAGAAGGTTCAGCGGTTATGCAAAAAATAAGAAATGGGACATTTGCAAAGGCCTCATCAGAAAGTAGAGCGCTCAGCTCTTCTCTTGGCCCCGAAAATCGCTCCCTGGTCTTGGTATTAGCGTTCACAATGTACACAACTGCATCCATCTACAGAACAAAGATTGAAATGTATTTAGCAAAAATGCAATACTTAACAAGGAAGATATCATGGTGGAGCAACACACAATGGGAAGCACAACTTGAAACGTGGTCCACTTTATTAGGCAATCAGGCAGCAATTGCCAAATTCCCTATCCAGAGCCTCGAGATATATATATATATATATATATATATATATTTTTTTTTTTTTTTGTTGAATAAAATTTCTATTGATGAACATCGGAGTAAAAAAGGAGGGCCTAGAACCATCTCTCTCCACAACCTAAGTAACCAGGAGAGGGACACTAGAGATGGGAACTGGCCCTACCCAATTAACAAAAACAGCCCATTGAGATAAAAGATGGGCTGAAATATTGCCCTCTCTATACATAAGGATCACCTTTTTTTTCTTTCACATTTCCCAAATGGTATTTAAAACAACTAACAAGAAGCAGGTGCTAAACAAGAAATAATAATTAACATGTAAGAGGTAAATGATGTATTAGTAAAATTATGAAATTCCATATTTTAATGCAAGAGATCTGAATTGTAATATTTGAACTATATAAAGAGAGAATGAGTTATGTTGAGACACTATTGGCAGACCTAGCAACAATAGGTGCTATCAGCAAAATCCTATGATCAATGTTCTCCCACGAATCAGACATAAACACAAAAAGGTTTTCCAAGGATTATGAAGCCAGAATTATATTAAGATTTAGGGTCAGGCAATAACATAAGGCAATAACATAAGCAAAAACAAATTGAAAATGCCGCTGGTGTTCAGCTGGGATAGCAAAGCTCAAGCATATGGGACATATATAAAAACAAGCTAATAACTGTAGATATACAAGAGCACCAAAATTTTCATTTTCACATGTAACAAATATAACGAAGGCAAACTTTTCCATTCTAAACCAAAGTACTCATTACTACCAAATCTATGGCACATACAGTCACAATTCAAAGTTTATCATGGTTCAAATCGGGGTAAATTTTAGCAAAACTTAGTCCCAATCATGTAAGTCATGTTCTCTATTAGTCAAAATTGAATCAAAAATTGACTCTACATTCAAAATGAAAAAAAAAGGACTTAGACAGAAAGGATTCCATTAAAATGAAACGGAGACTAAAGATAAAACAGCCAGGTCTAACAGAGCAATAGGGTGTTTTTTTTTTTTTTTTTTTGGAGGGGGTTAATCAGCAAGAGGGTTAGAACTAGGCTACCCCAAAACATGCAATAATTCTCAAGAGTAAATTTGAAAGTTAAACTACAATCACAATATCATCCTATTGCACTTATTATAACTAAATATTCTGATCAAACAAAGTTGATAGATTGAGAAATGTACCTTGGCACTGTAGTCTCTCGAAACTCTATGAGCTATCCAGTGTCTTCCCAAATCATAAAAGTTAAAGTTGATTCTCCCAATACAAGATACCCATGATGTCAAATACGGTGCTCGTGTAATATTCAATGACATCTCATTTCTAGATATGCTCTGCAATATTCATTCATCAATACCCACAAAAAAGAATATGAAGTCAATGGTAATCAAATTAAACACAACATCAATCCACCACTTGTTTGCTGATAATCAAAATCAAACCAAAAAAAAAAAGAAAAAAAAAAAAAAGAAAAAGAAAAAGAAAAAGAGAAGCTTATTCAGAATTAAATTTCAGCTTCAAAGCTCAAAAATATCACATTCACTAACACAATAAACCGTTTTGAGCCAAAGAGTAGGTGCACCACTCGGTTTTTTGCCCTCTCTACACCTTTAACTAATGTAACACTTTATGCACTCTCTTAACCTAAAACCTATACATTCTGTATGTCTTTAGATTTTGAACTAGGTCTTAGTTGATTGACTAGTTTCATCTACTAAAACTATATCATTTGCAAAAGTCATAATCAATCAAAATTATATAGCCTACAGAAAGTATACAACAACTACTTTGTCTAGTTTCTTCCTCCTACTTATTATTTTTTTTACTAGCATTTAATCTTTCATAATAGAACCAAAATCCCATTTTCAATGAAAAACAAAATCGAAACTTTTGTGCTTATTGGCCGAACCTAACTAGCTTGTTGAGGATCTATAGCTGATCTCAAAATTCCCAAATTTTGGCACTAATCTTGATAGTTGTTGTTGGACCAGGTTCTTTAACCATCACCACAACCTATTCTCAGCTCAAAAAAAAAAAAAAAAAAAAAATTCAGGATTTCCTTTACTTTTAAAGAGAGAGGTACCTCATCTCCTGAGCCAAAAAAAAAAAAAAAAAAGCAAAGGAGAGAGAGAGAAGTACCAAATCTGAGAGGCTCAAAATCACTGACTGTTTGTAGATCATATCCTGGCCTAAGAACAAGATGTTGGCCTCCTTTGGTTTGAAGGGATAAAAGGTGCTCAGCTTTTCTCAGGCCAAAAAAAAAAAAAAAAACACATAAAAATTAACACAAAACTTTAAGAATAAGCAAAATGCATAATAAGAAATTAGAGAGAGAGGCACCTCAATGTTGAAGACATGGACAAACCATTGATTCAGCAAATACAATAAAACATAAGGCAAGACTTGAACCCAATTGATCAAAATCATCCTTTCTTTTCTTTGTTGTGTGTGTGTGTGTGAGAGAGAGAGAGAGAGAGAGAGGTCAGAAAGATAGAGACTTTGAGAGTTTATTTATAAAACTTTAGTACTGGTGGTGAAGGCTATGGGTGTGGAAGAAGAAGAAATTTCATCTAGATAGTCAAAATGGTGACCGTTGACAGGTTGTGCCCGTTAGGAGTCAGGAACATTCTAGACTGGAAAAAAGCGCCAAAAACACAGCTCCAGTGCTTAACTCTCTGTTGACCACAACCAAAGTAGAAGTGTGTTAAAACACGCAACACTCTTGTCTTAAAAAATAATTAGAGTAACTGTATTTTGAATTCAACTATGTATGTGTTTGGATTCGAACTATAAGCAGCTGCATTTGTGTTTTCTGACTTTTTTTTTTTTTTTTGGCTTCCAGCCGTATTATTTGACCAAGTCAACTGTAAACAGTGCATCCGTGCACTGTTCACAGACCCACAAATTCCACTTTTCAACAACTTTTTCATTAAAAATGGGTCCCACGGTACTATTCATATATTTAAAAATTATTTTGCTATAGTGTTTTCAATTTCAGTTTTCAGTTTCAGCAAAAATAAGCTCAATCCAAACTGACCCTATATAGTTTTCAACCACAAGTTGAAGATCATAATGATTTTATTAGTCCATAATATAGTCATGTGGATCAATCTAATTGAAGTATCTAAATTAAATTATTATTATTTTAAAATGTAGTTAAATTTTAACTAGCAAAAATAGAAACTTTTTTTTTTTTTTTTAAGTTTGTATATTTCATCCAAAAGTAAATGAGAAAATACAATGCCATTGCTCATTTCACTTTTTTTTTTTTTTTTTTTTAAAAAAAAACCGAAATTTGCTATGTTAAATTGTTAATGCTGATTTCAAGTTTTCAACTAATAATTAATAAATTCTTATTATTAAAAAAAGAAAAGAAAAAGTGAACGACCCTTCAACCCCAATTTTTCCTTCCGTTTAATGAATCAACCTTGGCATTATCTAAATTAAAATTTTAATTCATAGTGAACAATTGCTACACGGATTGGCCCATTTCCTAACCTTAACATGATACGTTTGCTTGCCAGTAGAATATGCCATTAGAATATTCTCTTTGGATGCTCCCTTGGATTTGGGTAGGGAAGCCTACGTTGCATAGTTGATGTGTTATGCTGTATTATTACTTATGGATTAAGATTTCTAGAATTTTTAAGTTAATTTTAGGTTAAAATGTAAAATTCATATTCTATGTTTTATCAAAATTCATTTCAATTTTTTAACTTTACTTTTGTTCATTTAAGTATTCTATATTTCAAGATTATTCAATTAAGGTATCTCCATTAACTTATGTTAAATGCTACAGTTAATTATCCAAATTTTTAATTTTTTTCTTCAATTTTTTTTATTAAAAAAATCTAATTAATGTTTGAAAAATATTTTACAATTTTTCTTTACAAAATTTTAACGGAAGTTAATGGAGAGGCATTGATTGAATAAACTTAAAATTTAAAGAACTGAAATAAACGAAAACAAAGTTAAATGACTGAAATGAATTATGGTAAAACTTTAAGTATAGTTTTTTGTATTTTAACCTTAATTTTAAAGTAAAGTTTCTAAAATTTTATTTATTCATTTTGAAATAAGTAGATTAGATTTTATTATTATAGGATAAATTAATATTGACCATTTTGATGATACTGTAGAATCCATATCCAATCATTTCAAAATGAATTGGATAAGAATTTAAAAACTTTTAATGCCTTTTCATGATGTGATTCTTTTCCATTGCATTGTATTGTCTGGTAGAGAATTTTTATCAAGCAGTTGTTCTTTTATTAAGCTTTCCTTTATATTGTAACTTCTTTTCGATTCTAGCAAGTGATAGCTAAGGAATGGTGTTTAGAGAATCACCCTAAAAGATGACGAACTTTAACAAAGGAATGGTTACAGTATTCAAGGGTTTTTCACTATGGATGCAGTTGTTTTTGAATACTGTAACTCTTGCACTCCCATTAGTGCTTATTAGAAATCTCTTTTTAGATTCTATAATCAAGTTACAAAAATAGCTTTGGGTCAAGAAGGATCTGGTTTGGGACTTGGTATTGTTCGATCAATCATTGGTAATTAATTCAAGTAACATGTACTTCATTAAGAAAAGGGCCAATCTTTGGAAGTTAATGTTTGATTTGGTTTTTTGTTGTCCAATCTTTATAAATAGTTAAGGTCTTTCTGTTTATTTTCTTTTGAAAGCAAAAGTGAAGCTAGGTTTACTTCGTACTCCCAAGGAGATATAATTATAAATTACTTCCAGAATTGGAAAAAGGAAACCTCAATCCAGAAATGATGAAATGTGTATTTGGCAACCGATTAAAAATTACTTTTTTGTGTAAATTATTTACTGTTTGCGGATCTCACACTACTTTTTGTCTTTGCTTTATTTCAAGTAATCAAACTTTCAGCTTTTTGCAATAAGCTAACGGAAATAAGCAATTTTCAGATGGACACAAAGTATATCATTGCTTTGAAGTTGATACATATGTCCTTTATCTAATATCTAATTTGTTGTGAAAATAATTTATTTACGCAATATTAAAAAAGAGAGAAGAAAAATAGACACAAGAAATTTATGTGGTTTAGCAATATGCCTATATTTATGAACATCAACAAAATAAAGTGTTACTATGAAATCAGAATATTATAATAGTAACACAATAACACTCTTACAAAGACCAAAACCCGAAAGACACCTTTAAGTACTCCCTCCCAGAAAGAATAGAGAACACCCTATTTAATATGCTCTTGAGCTTGCAGAACCACTCTTTCTCGCACTTGTATTGTGCAGCACACTAAATATATATAAGACACTAATCAGGTAGAGCTTTTCAATTGCAAGTGGGATTCAGTCAACTTTAGTTTGGCCGACTTGGCTTATATTGGCTTGCAATTCAAGCCATAAGTAATATCTATACAACAAATCTTCGCATTGGCCTAAATTGATAAAGCGTCACAAACAAACTCCTCCATCGCCACCACTTTAATCTCTTAGAGTTATCACAAGCTGCAAACACTGAACAAGTCCAAGCAATGCCTGAACTTGCATGTTAGAACCGGCTTTGTCAACATATCAGTTGTGTTCTCCAAAGTGTGAATCTTCTTAAGAACAATGTCTCTTGTAACAATCATCTCCCTTATTGTGTGGAACCTCATAGCAATATGATTTGTCCAAGTATGATAAACCCAATGCTTTGCCAAATAAATGGCACTCAACTAAACACCACCTTATTTCAAACCAAGCTCTCTAATTAGTCTCTTCAACCACAGTACTTCCTTTGTAGATTCAATAGTAGACATGGTGACTATGGATTGTATACGAGACCTTTAAAATGTATTCAATTTTTTATCATCCTTCGGCCACTGACTATAGACAATCTAAAGTGATTTGCCAATGGAATGCTTATAGGATTAGTACATTGCATGTGGAATTTTTCAAGAACCTTTGTAACGTAGTTCATTTGATACCTCTTGTTATTTGCCCAACAAGTGATATCAGAGCTCAAGGTGGTGTGCAACGAGAGTGGTGAGGTGTTCAGGGTCCTTCCTAGCAGTGACAGAGCAAGTCTAAAGGAATTACACAAATGATCAGGAGAAATGCCTAACAAAGGAGTATTGCTATTGGTGCTAGATCACAATGAAGCGTGTAGTTCCAAAAGACATGGATGTGTGAGCCGATTCCCATAGATGAGTGTGTGGGGTTAACACATGGTTCTCATGGATGGCGTACAAGAGGTTCACAGATGATATGTTGGTGATAGAAAAAACTTATAAGCAGAGGAGAGTGAGTAGGACTTGTTCATAGTCTACAAAGTGGCAAAGAGTCAAAGACTGACACATGAGAGGAAAATTGTTGGGAAGACACGTGCGAGTAAAGTTTTACATTAAATAAAAATAAAAATAACAAGAGGGAGTGATTTTTTTTTTTTGAATAATTTAATATAATATAGTTGGGCCTAAACTTATAAATTTAAGTCTTTTGAGTTAAATTGTATCCCTATATGTTATATTAACTAGTCAATTAGAAGCTCCTCAAGTTTTCTCCCTCAACCTAATCTAGTCTTATCTAATCCAATCATCAATACATATATAAAAACAGAGACTTCATGTGGGAGTACATGAGGTTATGCCATGTGATGCTCTAATTTTGCATTTATCTTTTTTTACCTCTTTTCATTATTTTTTTTTTTTTCTGTTACCCAGAATATCACATTAACTTATTTTTACTGCTACCTCATTAATTGACTAAGTTTACACCACAACTTTCTTTTTTCTTTATGTCTTTTAGCATACCCACCGTTTTAGTATTAAAAACAGAAGCACAAAAAAAAAATAAGGACTAATATAACTAACCCAATAAGGTACTAGGGAGAGATAGAGAGACACAAATATATTTTTGATTGTTAAATGAAACGCACTATTTCACAATTACCAAAATAAAAAATTTGAGATTGAGAAAGTATTTGTAAGAGAGAGAAAGAAAGGAATTTGAGGGGCCACCACCATCGTCATGTTGGCTGGCCTCCTACCACCACCATGCTAGCTGGCTTCCCACCATCATCAAGCCGACGAAACCTCTACGGTTTTTTTTTTTTTTTTTTTGATTAATTCTTACCATGAACTCATTACTAACAAAATTCTATAACAATTATGCTATAATATATGTATAAAATTCTCAAAACCATCAGTAGAATGTGATGTTTATAAGAATTGTAGCAAAAGTGCATTACCTGAACTATGCTAATCTTATTTAAATGGTTAAAAATTAACAATTTTTATTGAGATCATAGTCCTAGGGACAAAAGTCAAGGGTTAAGTTCTTTTGTTTTTGTACAAATAAATTGCCAGTGGTAAAGCGTAATGCTCTAAGGGCCTGTTTGGATTGGGAGGGGAAGGAGAGGGAGTGGAGGAGAGTAGAGTAGAGTTGGCTGAAAATAGGCTAATTTTGGGCCAAATCTACTCTACTCCCCATCCCTCTCTTTCAATCCAAACGGACTATAAAACATTGAAAGATAATCACAAGCAGCATATGCAATTAGTGCTTTCCTAAGTTCAACACATTCTTTCTTCTATTTTAATTTGCCCTATCAAAATCAGTGCTTCCCCTATTTAACTACAAGTGAGTTAGTGCTTCCTTTTTGTTTTATTGCAATCATTCATAATTCGCAGAGCTAAAGATAAAAATTATGTTAATGGAAATAAAAAAAACAGAAACCTCATGCGAGAGTGCACGAGGTCTTGCTATATGGTGCTCTAATTTTACATTTAACATTTTTTTTACTTTTTTTATTAAGTATTTTTTACTGTTATCCAAAAGTTTACATTAACTTATATTTAACTGTTATCTCATTAATCTCCCATTGATTGTCTTAGCTTATACCACACGTTTCTTTCTTCTTCATGTCTTTTAGCATACCCACCATTTTAGTATTAAAAAAAAAAATTTAAAGACTAATACTAATAACTAACCAAATAAGGCACTAGGGAGAGATAAAGAAACACGAAAATGTTGTGGACAGTTAAATGAAACACATTGTTTCACTATTACCAAAATAAAAGACCTGAGTTTGACGAAGCATTTGTAAGAGAGGGAAAGAGGAATTTAAGGGGCCACTACCTCTTTCATATTGGCCTCCCCCACCATCAAGCTGTCGAAATCTCTATAGGTAATTTTTTTTACCATAGTTTAAAATCATTTATATTACACACGCATATGCACTTGCTCACACCATCTCTTAATGTCGCATTATCGATGAGTGGAAGGCAGCGAGAGAGTTGGGCATATTTTCATTTCATAGAATGCAATCTGTGAACACAACACAGATTAGTTGATTTTCATGGTCTTGTTACTTTTTTGTATTTATTTTTGGTCTCATGATTTAAAAAGAAAAATTAAACTTACGTTGAGAAGGTTATAAATGTGCAATGAAGCTACTAAACTAATTTTTAATATTTCAAAATGTATATATTTCTTTACTCAAGTTTAGATTATTTTTTCATTTTAATATATGTATAATATTCTCCAAAAATGTCTTACTAATTTTATATACAATTATGAAAACCTGTGCTAAAATTCTTGCATTTGTCAAAGTTTAAGCACCCATTACCTGACATGTGGCAGCTTCCACATGTCAAGTTATAATACCTACACTTTAGGTTTATGAGTCCACGTGTACTTTGTGTCAAAAGATTTAAATTTAGTCTTTAATGTACATTATTAAATTACTCCTAAAGAATTTGAATTTTTAAATGGGTAGAATAGAATATAAGGTGTCATAAATTACACTCATAAATTATCCACTATTAGGCCCTTTTGGATATATACCACTGTAAGTTTCTTTAAAAAATCTTCTTCCCTCTCCCCGTATGTACGTGTTAAAAAAATATTTAGGATCCGTTTGGATATAGCTTATTTTGCTGAAAACTGAAAACTGAAAATACTATAGAAAAATAATTTTTAAATGTATAAATAGTGTCGTGTGACCTATTTTTAATGAAAAAAGTTATTGAAAAAAGAGGTTTGTGGGTCCTGTGAACAGTGCATGGGACCCACTGGTGTGACACCGCAGCCACAAAACGCTCAAAAAAGAAAAAGAAAAAGGAAATGCGCAGATGCAAACGCAGACGCGTTCCTTTTCATCCGTATCCAAACCCAACTTTAATATTCTCAAAAAAAAAAATAAATAAATAAATTATCCACTATTAAAGGTAGCCGACTTTTTATTTCTTTTCCTTGTAAAGAAGTCTACATATGAATATATGATTTTGTTCACCATGTAGGAATTTCTTTCCAACCTTTTGTCAAACAAAAAAATAAACGTGTAGAAAAGAAATTAATTTTTTTTGTTTTTTTATTTTTATTTTTATTTTATCTTTTCTCTCTCCCCCTTAATTGTTAATCTCTCCAATAAATAAGAATATTATCTAGACATTTCATTACGTATACATACTTATAAAGAAAAGCTGTGGAGCCCTTTATAGTAATCAGCATTAAAGGTAGCTTTAATTTAAGTAGACTTTTTCTTTTCTTTTTTTTGGAGAAGGAATTTAAGTAGACTTTGGTTGTGCCGTTAAGTCCAAATTTGTTGTGCTAAGCTTGCTCAAAAAGAAAAATAAAAAAAAGAGTTGGATGCTTTGGGCACACGAAATGTGAAAGTAAACAATGATTAAGTTTGATTCCTATGCTTGTGGAAAGAGTCTAAAGT
The DNA here is from genome assembly GCA_028535165.1 of Quercus tomentella. Lineage (NCBI taxonomy): Eukaryota > Viridiplantae > Streptophyta > Magnoliopsida > Fagales > Fagaceae > Quercus > Quercus tomentella. Next base: position 6,825,150 of record JAPQVY010000089.1, read on the forward strand.
TTGAAAAAATAAAAGCCAACAAAAGTCTATAAACAAACGCATAATAATAATAATAATAATAATAATAATAATATAATGGGTGCAACATGGTGTTGGTTGAGCTGCCATGTTACAAGTGATCCAGGTGACACGTGGCCAAGAGTTTTTATCAACAATCTCTCTCTTTGAAATTCATAATTTTTGCTCTCTATTTGAAGCCATGTTTTGTAAATGTCAAATACTATTTGTTCAAGACTTGGTAATTTCCGTTCTCAATATGAAGTTTAGGTTTGTGTTAATTGGTTTTGGTTCAACGAGGAACAAAGATGAAGGTTGATTTGCACTTGAATTTTAGATCTTTCATCTAAAATTTTATTTTAAACAGTAGGTTGTGTGACTGAACATTACTATTCCTTATTTGAGTTCACAATGAAAAACAAGGAGATAGTAGACAGTGGCAGCTCCAAGATTTTTTTCTAGGGGGGTCAGTAGTGGTAGAGTTAGGAATTTGTCATGGGGCGATTAAAAAATAAAATGATTAATTTTTTTTATATATATATACAACTTCCATATTATATACAATAATCCAAAATAAATACAATTTAGTATACAATACATCTATATCGTATAATAGTCTAAAAAATTTATTAATAGTTTAAAGATTAGTAAGACAACAACCATTAAATGCATAATAACTTATTATATTTATATGTAATATTAATTAAATAAAAATATATGATAAAGAAGAATAATTTTTTTTTTGGGATACAAAATAGAAATTCTACTTTAACTTAATGTAAGTGTATATGTGTGTGGATAAAGGAGAATTATAACAAACCTAGGAGTAGGACTAGGAGTATGTGAAACTAAGAAAAAAAAACTTATATAAATTTTTGCTTTTGAAGTGTATGACTTTTTAACCATACATGTGGTCACTCTCTTGGAATTGGATCAAACAGAAATAAAAGCTAAGAAAACTACTTGACCAAACAAAGATAAAAGCTAAAAAAACATAGAACGGAGAAAGAGAGATAGAGAAAATGAGGAAATAATCACAGATATAAATATAGATATGATGGTTGGAGCGATAGTGTAATTTTTTACTGATGAGGAAGAAAAGTTCGGGGAAAAATAGCTTCATTTTGCTGTCAATGGAAAAGTAAGCCAAAGTCCCAGATAGGAGGTTTATTTATTTTTTAACAAAGGAGCAAAAATTTGAAACATTTTTTTATTATAAAATTAAATATTTTAAGAGTAGTGCTGTTGACACAACACTTACACAAAAATTTCACAACAAAATATAGGTGACAAATTGTTAAAGGTAGGTAAAAAAAAAAGTGATATATTAGCAAAAAAAGAAAGGTTAAAAAGTGATGTCAGTTGTGGGTCAAAGTAAAAACTAGTTACAACCTGTCACTTAACCTCCATTATGAAATTAATTATTGTGAAAATATTGTGAAAGTAGTATTAACATGATTATATTCAAGTTTATTTTAGTTGAATTTAAACAAAATTTAAGGTGAGGGTGAGTTCAAATATTTATTTTAGGGGAGTCAAAACAATTTTTATTTATTTTTTTAAAATTTTATATATATATATATATATAAAATAAAAAATAAAAAAAAAATGCCAGGCCAGGGGGTTCATTTGAACCCCCTGGCCAGCACTTAACGCTGCCCCTGATAGTAGAAGACAATTAGTAAAAAGAGCCAGCCGACTTTATCTTTACCAGAGTTTTTCACTCTAAAGAAAGCAATTTAAGCAGTGGCAATGATCAAAACTACATCCTTAGCATAGGGTTAGAAAAGGTAAATGTTATTAATTAATGTTGAAAAAACTAAACTAGTTCCAAAAATAGGAAGCAAATTAATACAAGAAAATCTATGATCCATCTCAGCTTAGAGTGATTTTCCTATATAATTAGGGATTTAAATTTATTTTAATCATTTATTTCTATCTTGGAGTGCTAATATTGTTGCTAATTGCTTCATATGAAATTATTTTGATGTATCTTTTTATTTATTTATTTATTTTTGATATGAATATTTTGAATAGATGGTGTCACATGTCTGAATATGATTTGTACATTTTTTTTTAACAACCTACCTGCCATATTTGAAGAATAAATATGCCTTTAAATTAATGTCTATCATTGACCTTTCAAATCCTACATTAAAGTTTTTGCCATCTTCCTTTCAGTTAAAATTATTATAAAATCTCTCATTTAAATTCTACATATAATTATGTATATATAATGCAAATTGATTCCTTATTCATCATAAAAAAAAAAAAGAAGAAGAAGCAAATTGATTCCTCAAATCCCTCTTTAACATTTTACCATATATAGATGTGGGGCCAGAATATTTGTGACCCAGGCCCACTTTACGTTAGGGCCCAAGGCCCACGCCTAGGACAGGCGTTGCCGAGGACATGCAACCGAAGTCCAAATGGCCTAGAAATATAGCCGAGAATGATTTTGTCCTCGACATCCTATATTGCTCCTGGAAGAAAGTGTGAGTACGGTGTAGGAGTTGTTCAAGGAAATGCTAAACACTTCCGCATTGATGGGGAAAGGACCCCTGAACAGTGAATAGACAAAAGAAAAAGGAAAGACTGCCATTGCACCTGACAGAGCCATGCTTTTCAGCTTTTACAACCGCCCCCAACCACTATGGGTATGGGCCGATGGGACAGGCGTCAGCCCTCGAAAGCTAAACCTACACGTGGACGTTGGAGAGAGGGTAAAGGCTAGTATAAAAGGAGAAGGAAGCAAGTCAAGAAGGGGGGGGGGACAAAGGCGAAGAGCCAGATCCTCCCAAGTCGTACCGAGGAGAAAATCTTCCCGGGCAAGCATGGTAAACCCTTGTGCGACTACCATGAACACCATGACCAACCACTGTCCGGTGACTGAGGCCTAGCCTTTCAGCCCGCACTCTACAAATCATATTGTTTGGGCCCTCAACGTACGAACCCCATATCATTTTGGGGCTGTTACAAATTGAGTCCTTACAATTGGCGCCGTCTGTAGGAAGGCTTGTGCGTTGGCACAGGCGGCAGTAAGTCATGGTGGGATCATGCCCTTGTTGACAAAGGTCCCTCAAAAGAAATAGTTGTGGCGGTGGGGCTAGCTAGGCGAAAGCCTCTCCATCGTTCCCAGCAGTTTTTGTTCTAACTCAGCTCCCACTCAGGGCTACCCTATAAAGTGCCAGTGGCACGGGTAGTTCTAGGGGCTTCCAACATCAAGCCAACGCCCCATATCCCTGTTAAGGGGCTAATCCTCGAATCATAAAGAAAATCTAAGTTTTGGACAGAACCAAGGTCTTACATGGTCCTCGAACTCAAACCTATGGGGAAACCAAGTACATCTTAAAGAAAATCTAAGTTTTGGACAGAACCAAGGTCTTGCATGGTCCTCGGACTCAAACCTATGGGGAAACCAAGTACATCTTACAGAAAGTCAAAGTTTTGGACAGAACCAAGGTCTTGTACGGTCCTCGGACTCAAACCTGTGGAGAAACCAAGTACATCTTAAAGAAAATCTAAGTTTTGGACAGAACCAAGGTCATGCATGGTCCTCGGACTCAAACCTATGGGGAAACTAAGTACATTTTACAGAAAGTCAAAGTTTTGGACAGAACCAAGGTCTTGCATGGTCCTCGGACTCAAACCTATGGGGAAACCAAGTACATCTTATAGAAAGTCAAAGTTTTGGACAGAATCAAGGTCTTGCACGGTCCTCGGACTCAAACCTATGGGGAAACCAAGTACATCTTAAAGAAAATCTAAGTTTGGGACAGAACCAAGGTCTTGCATGGTCCTCGGACTCAAACCTATGGGGAAACCAAGTACATCTTATAGAAAGTCAAAGTTTTGGACAGAACCAAAGTCTTGCACGGTCCTCGGAATCAAACCTATGGGGAAACCAAGTACATCTTAAAGAAAATCTAAGTTTTGGACAGAACCAAGGTCTTGCATGGTCCTCGGACTCAAACCTATGGGGAAACCAAGTACATCTTAAAGAAAATATAAGTTTTGGACAGAACCAAGGTCTTGCATGGTCCTCGGACTCAAACCTATGGGGAAACCAAGTACATCTTACAGAAAATCTAAGTTTTGGACAGAACCAAGGTCTTGCATGGTTCTCGGACTCAAACCTATGGGGAAACCAAGTACATCTTACAGAAAATCTAAGTTTTGGACAGAACCAAGGTCTTGCATGATCCTCAGACTCAAACCTATGGGGAAACCAAGTATATCTTACAGAAAATCTAAGTTTTGGACAGAACCAAGGTCTTGCATGATCCTCAGACTCAAACCTATGGGGAAACCAAGTATATCTTACAGAAAATCTAAGTTTTGGACAGAACTAAGGTCTTGCATGGTCCTCGGATTCAAACCTATGGGGAAACCAAGTACATCTTAAAGAAAATCTAAGTTTTGGACAGAACCAAGGTCTTGCATGGTCCTCGGACTCAAACCTATGGGGAAACCAAGTACATCTTACAGAAAATCTAAGTTTTTGACAGAACCAAGGTCTTGCACGGTCCACGGACTCAAACCTATGGGAAAACTTGTTACTAAAGAATGTCTTTAGCCCTAGACAGAGCGAAAATCCCGCTCTGCCCTCGGATCCCCGGTTCTGGGGAAACTAATGCAACCGAGTGTTTAGACCTGGTACAGTTATACCTCAGCCCCTGGACCGGATGCCAAAAAGGGTTAAGGCTATGAGTGTTGTCAGGAACGTGGCAAAGCGCCATAGTGTTTCGTGACCCTGTCAGATGATCCATTTTAGGTTACCTATCCTCGGATGATTACCCCATGTGCAAGACAGAGCATTTAGCTGTCATCTTGGTTAGTCTTATATGGTTAACCTACTTCAGGTTGGCGTTATTGTGCCTATTAGTCTTAATAAGTTCAAAGTGATAGCTTTTTGTTAACGAGGGCTTCGGCCCTAAATACACACCAACGCATCCATTCATGAAATAGCTATTGCAGAAAAGAAAGAATACGTAAAATGGGATAACATCATCTTTTATTAGACAAAGAAATAGTATAGCGTACAATAATGAGCTTAAACAAGCCTATACCGAAAGCTAACTAGAAAAGCAAAAAGAAAAGCAAAAAAGAAAAGATACAGGGGAGCATTAAATCCTTTAAATTCGGCTCTAGCAGTGACTAAGCATGTCAGGATGACCCCAATTATGGAAGAGAAGAAGAAGCAGAGGCAAAAGATGGCACCAGTGAAGGAAGAGAGGAAGAAGTAGTTGAACCTAACTCCCGTGCTAACTCTGACTCCAATTAAGCAGGTATCATATTAGTAGTGCTCGAGAAAGAGCGGATGGTACCGACGATGAGAAACCTCAGTGCTGTCACACCAAAAATCTGATGCGACTTGCACCTGCTTCGGATTTTGGCTAAAGGAGGAGGAGGCTCCTTTCTCGCCGTGTCAGGGGGAAGAAGTGTCCTGAGTCTTTGTCTCCCTTGCCCCGACTGGACCATCTTGAATCTCGGGGAAACCCAGTGCTTCTAGGGAGGGTGTGGTTTCTTTGCCCTCATCCCAGACTTGGCTCTATCACTCCCTAGGACTCAATCACACTAGTAACAAAGGCTATGGGCACAAACCGAGAAGTTAGGGATTTGGAGGGCTTAAAGGGTCTGCGAGTTAAATGACCTCTCGCTGCACTCCTTATATGGGGAGCAAACCGGGTAGCATTTATGCTGTACAAGTCTCTAAGAAAATCTACAAACGAGACAGGTTCCACTCGATTCCCAAAACGGTCTTCAGCCATTGGATTTGCGCCGCCTCGTAAAAAGATCTCATTAAAGGCGCGCTTCGTGCACTGAAACGACAAGAGCACGGCGTAGGTAAAACCAAAAGAATGTCTCACAATTGGGAGTGCGTTCTAGGCAAACGACAAGGCTCCTATATTGACGAAGGACAAGTGTTAGCAAATCGTGACATAGGCCCGGTGTCATCAAAACCCTCCTCTCCGTCCGAGGATCCGGATAGCAGGATTTTGAGGGGCTATTGTGGGGCCAGAATATTTGTGACCCAGGCCCACTTTACGTTAGGGCCCAAGGCCCACGCCTAGGACAGGCGTTGCCGAGGACATGCAACCGAAGTCCAAATGGCCTAGAAATATAGCCGAGAATGATTCTGTTCTCGGCATCCTAAATTGCTCCTGGAAGAAAGGGCGAGTACGGTGTAGGAGCTGTTCAAGGAAAAGCTAAACACTTCCGCATTGATGGGGAAAGGACCCCTGAACAGTGAATAGACAAAAGAAAAGGGAAAGACTGCCATTACTGTAATTAAGTACTCTGCGCTTGACAGAGCCATGCTTTTCAGCTTTTACAACCGCCCCCAACCACTATGGGTATGGGCCGATGGGACAGGCGTCAGCCCTCAAAAACTGAACCTACATGTGGACATTGGAGAGAGGGTAAAGGCTAGTATAAAAGGAGAAGGAAGCAAGTCAAGAAGGGGGGGGGGGGGACAAAGGCGAAGAGCCAGATCCTCCCAAGTCGTGCCGAGGAGAAAATCTTCTCAGGCAAGCATGGTAAACCCTTGTGCGACTACCATGAACACCATGACCAACCACTGTCCGGTGACTGAGGCCTAGCCTTTCAGCCCGCACTCTACAAATCATATTGTTTGGACGCTCAACGTGCGAACCCTATATCATTTTGGGGCCGTTACAAATTGAGTCCTTACAACAGATATATCCAAAAATGGGCTACATATAATTATGTATATTCGATGCAAAATGGATTCCTCATTCCCCTCTTTTACATTTTACCAAATACAGATATATCCAAAAATGGGCAATAATATACCTTCTTTGAGGTTTAAAAAATGTTAAAGGCACAAACTTTTTTATGAACTGTTGATAAAATGAGTGATTATTCTATAGAGTTTTGTCAAGTTTGTAAAAATGTTATAAAATAGTTTATATAAGTCATTTTCATTGTTATGAGCATTATCAAAGCAATATTTTTTTTTCTTCAGTTTTGTTATCGTTTCAGATCCTACCTCTTCTCAGGTTTTTTTTTTTTTTTTTTTGGTTCTCAATCAAACCTTTGTTTTCCTATCAATCTCTCTAAAGAAAAAAGACTCTTCGTTTCTCATCTTAAATAAAACCGTTACCATTAAACCCAATCTCCACAGTTGTCAACACCTTTTCATCTTCTCCTAATGATTTTTACATAGGATTAGAAAGAAGAATGTGATGAACTTCAAAGATCTTGTGGAGAAATTGAAGTCAAGCTTGGTATGTTTTCTCTTGCTAACTACTTTTTTTTTTTGTTTGGATAATGAATTTTCTAATATGTTTTGGTTTCCTTCGATTTGATTATATTAGTTGGCACTTGGCTATATGATGTTTCCAAAATGATTTTACTATTTAAATTTTATATGTTAATTATCCTTAATATATTGTGAGAGGGATTTCACAATTTGCTCCAATACCAATAGGCTTGGTCTGCGATCGAATGCTATAAAAGATATGTGCCCCCCTCATCCTTCACCAATTGGTGGTTGGATGGATTGGTAAGGCACATAATCCGACATATTGTTAAGTTGGTGCTAAAATAGTGAGTCGATTGAAAATTTGTAACAACAAATGAAGCAAAGAGATTTGAAAGTACTGAAAGTCTTTGTGATTTTACTAGAGAAAAATGAAGTGTATCATACTGACCTGAGAATACTTGAAAATTCTGATGTCCTAAAATGTGACAATGAATTTCCTAAATTCAAATTCAGTTATGCATATGATTGTACATTAATTTCTTTTTCTTCAAAACTTTGCTTGGTTAGAAAAACTTTGGCTTAATGGGTATAGACAATGGAGGTGCCGCTTCTTTCCAGTTCCATGACAAAATGTTTTCCATTGTGTTTTTTCTTCTCATGGCACAAGTTGTTTTTGAGGGCGGAATAATCGATTTGAAATTAAAATTTTAAATAGTTAAATGTTAAATCATTTAACTTAATACCTAAATAATAACATAATAATAATGTAGCCCTATTGATTAGTATGGATCTCATTCATGCAAAAATAAAAAATTTAGTATGGATCTCATGTGGTATTTGTTATAGCTAGCAGGCAATCAAAAATCAAGAATAATTTATCAAAAATTTAACTGACAGTGCACCCAGAATCTCTACATGAAACAGTCTTTCACTTCTAATGCCTACTACTTGATGTACTGAGAAAGCCACTTGATTGCATCTTGATGCTGCTTTCTGTTGGATGGTTCAGCCACAAAAACCTCAAGGGGACGGGCATTTGTGCCGGCCTGCAGCTTTACCCTACCCTTCCCTGTGGTCTTGTCTGTCAGTCCCAAGAGGAAACACAATTCCTTTTCAGAGGGATAAGAAGGTTCTGGAGTTTCGCAAAAAATAAGGAATGGAACATTTATAAAGTCCTCATCAGAGAGTAGATCATGTAGATCCTCTCTTGCCTCAGAAAATTGCTCCATGCTCGTATAAGCATTCACAACGTACACAATTGCACCTCTCTACAAAACAAAGATTTAAATGCATATTACTTAAAAAGGAAGGTAGCACTTTTCACTTTTCACTTTGCTAGCCAATAGCGAGCACAACTCAAAACACTTTTGGTAGCCAATCAGGCAGCAATTCTTGCCAAATTCCCAATCCAGAATGTCAATAGTGAGCACAACTCAAAACACTTTTCTTTTCTTTTTTTTTTCTTTTTTTTTTTGGGTTTTTCCATATTTCCCAAATGGTATTTAAAACAATTAACAAGAAAGTATAATCAACAGGTAAGATGTAGTAAGATGTAGATGATGTACTATTATAGTTATGAAATTCCATTTTTTAATGCAGGAGACCTGCATTGTAATATTTGAACTAGATAAATTCAGTAGAATGACAGAGAGAATGAGTATGTATGTTGAGTCACTATTGGCAGACCTAGGTGCTATCAGCGAACTCCCATGAATCAGATATAAACACAAAAAGGTTTGCCTAGGATTATGAAGTCAAGATTATATTAAGATTTAGGGTCAGGCAGTAACATAAGCAAAAACAAATTCAACAGGCCGCTGGTGTTCAGTTGGGATATAGCAAAGCTCAAGCATATGGGACATATATTAAAGAAAGTTAATAAAGGGGTGTTTGCAGTGCAATGCGGTTTGGGGACATTTTTAGCACCGTGCTTTGCAGTACGGTTTGGCCAAAACCATCATGGCACTGCACCTTAGTTTTGTGGTCACATGTGTGGACCGACAATACGGTGTGGTGCGGCGTTCAAGGTGTAGTTTGGTCGATTTTAGGCTAATATATTTTTCAAGATGTCATAGACAATTACTTGTTTACTATTAATAATCATGACAATATGACTATAAGTTTCAAAAATATATATATAACATGTGTAACAAAAAAAGTAACTCAAATATATACAAGACGACAAAAGATAATCCATGATGCAATAAACTAAGAAGTACCACAAATATATACAAAAATAATAATCCATGACAGTAAACCATACACAATTATACATGTTAAACAAGTAAAACATGTAACTCAAAAATGCTTAGCAAGCAACAACCATAAGGTCCATAACAGTGTATTGTATACACAGCTAGTCATGTCTCCTAGTTTCAAGTTTCAAGTTTCAGTTATCACAACCATAATGGAAACAAGTCTAAAGCAAGCATGAAATAAATTACAAACCCAAAACAAGTATTAAATTACAAACCCAACAAGAAATTGTTTAAATAAATATGAATGCAACAAAAAAGGTCCATCCATCCAATGCTATACTTGAGAGAGACTGAGAGTGGGTGAGACTTGAGAGAGACTAAGAGTGAATGAGGGTATTAGGAGAGAAGAGTGAGAGTGTGAGATGGAGAAGTGAATGAGGTTTTGAACTTTTGATTTTATATTTATCCAAAACAAAGCCATTTTATCATGAAACTGGAACGCACTCACACTAGGCTGGCCACTTACTATATGTATGTATACACACACACACATATGGGAACGGTGCGGTTTTTTTATTATAAAATCGTGCACCGCACCACAACATGTGATGCATTTGACTATCACTTGTAGTGCAGTGCAGTTACTCCATTTTGTGGGCAATTTTGATCAATTTGAGTGCAGTCATGTAGTTTGAGCAGTTTGTTGAACACCTAATTTTAAGGGTAGATATATAAGAGCACCAAAGCAGCAACATACTAAGGTTCTGACCGTTAGATTAAATCTCATTTCTGATATATCAAAACAGTCTACATTACATGATTGGGTTCACTATTCTCTTAGGATTGAGAGTTTATGTAAATAAAAGTCATGAGATTTATTATTCATTTAACAGTCATTAATAGAATAATAAATCTCATAGCGGTCCAGTTCAATATGTCTTATACACTTAAAACATATTAACATATCAACTAGAAGTCCCCACTTTCATGATCAAGACAAATCATCTTAGTTGATATGTTATAGTCTTCGCAGATAAAATGTCCAATTTCATCACTGACTATGAACTAAGATTTTGAGTTTACAAAAAACTTGTGATTTACATCTTCTGTGACTAAATCACATAAGTCACATACTATGCATCTCAAAGACTATATGATAATGTCAAAATATTCATGTTAAGCATTATTTGATAATAAAACAACTTTATTACTTATAACATAATGTCATACAAAGTATTATATAATAGGATTTTAGGGCACTAATCCTAACACTACCTTGGCACAATAGTCTTTCCAAATTCTACAAGCTGTCCGAAGTTCTCCAAAATCAAATAAGTTAAACTTGATTCTCCCCATGCTAGACAGCCGTGAATATGGTGGTGTCTCTATTCCAAATATACCCTGCAATATTCACTCACATTTACAACAAAGAATATCTAGTCAATGGTAGTCAAGTTAAACAAAATGCCAAGTCATCATTTGTTCAATGAGGATCAAATCTAAGTAAATTAATAAAAGGAAGCTTTACCAAGAATCAAGTTTCAGTTTAAAAATTCTCACATTCACTAATGATAATAATAACTGTTTTGCGCCAGATAGGTGTACCGCTCGGCCTTTTTTCCAGCTTTACATTCTTTTGAATTATTGACCCGAGAAATCAAACTCACTTGGTTTTTCTTTGGCATCAAGTTTTTACCTTTTACAACCCTAATAGCTTCTATTTTTAGTAATGTCACACTCTGCTTAACCTAAAACCTCTAACATTATGTTTGGTTTGAGGGAAAGTGGGGGTAAAGGAAAGGGAATCTATCGTATGGTTGAGATGAATTGAAGTAGAGGAAAGTAAAAGGGAGGGATTTATTTCCCTCCCCTGGGCCACCAATTTGGGAGAAAATGGAGAGACAAGAAGGGCGTGGGATCAATCAATGAGCTATTTCCTTTCACTTTCTTTCTTATTATAAACCCAGATAACTTCTTTAATTTCTCTTCCATAACTTTCTTTTCCCTCCCTTGTTTTTGCCAAACACAGTGTTAAATTCTGAAGTCTGAACCCCTTTAGATTTCCTCTAGATTTCCAACTGGGTGTTAGCTGCTACTCTAGTTGCATTTATTACAACTATATCCTATTCCAAAAACACATAATCTACTATAACTATATCTTCTGCACACACAAAAAAAAAAAGGAAAAAAAAAAAAAAAAGTTCCTCAAAGAAAAAGGAGAGTACCTCATCTTCATCTGAGAGATTCAAAATCACTGATCGTTTGTAGTCATCACTGCCTAGGAACAAAAGATTGGCCGCCTTTGGTCTGAAGGGATAGAATTCGCCCAACTTCTCTCACCAAAAAAAAAAAAAATACTAATTAACAAAAAGCTTTACAAATGAGCAAAATGCTTAAGAAATTACAGATACTGAGAGAGAGAGAGAGAGAGCTACCTCAATGTTGAAGAAATGAGAGAACAATGGATCCAACAATAACAATAAAATATAAGGCCAGGCTAGATTGAAGAAATGAAAGTACCAATTCAGAAATTTCAATAAAATAAAGGGCAAAGCTTGAAACCAGTTCGGCAAATCCATCCTTCCTCCTTTTCTTTTCTGGTTTTGTGTCTCTGAGAGAGAGAGAGTGGGTGATGGAAAAGTTGCAGAGAAAAGCTTAGAGAGAGAAAGTGAGTAGTGGTGAATGGCGATGGGGAAGAGTGAAGAGAAAGCTACAACTTTCAGTTTCACACGTACAACTACCTCACACGTTCGGACAGTCCACACTTGAACAGCTAGTTTGGGTTTTTTTTTTTTTTTAACTTATTTTTTTATAACTTTTGAGACAACAAATTATCCAGCCAGCATACCATTTGACACACTTTTTATCACTTGGTTTATTGTTATAAGTGAATAATTACTTTCATATTAATCTATCACTTTTTCTTTACCACTTAAAGATAATTGTCTCATAATTGTAATAACAATGCTTGACACAAAAGTTGTGCTCCTAAATTTTCTCTCTTAATTGAAAAATTGCTTTTTGTAGTGATGATTTTCTTGTTTCATTTACAATCCTATATAAAATAAATTGTAGATTATTTTCATAATTTAAAAAAATGTCTAATTTTATTTTAAAATTTTTTATTTAAAATTTATTGAGAACAATTATTCAGTCTCTTTTCTTTTGTTTGAATTTTGTTAATGTTAAGGACATATATTAACCATCCATTTTGAGAAATTTTTTATGAAGAACTGGAAAAACTGTCAAAACAATTAATCACTCTTTTTATATTTCTATACAAAGTTTCATAAAATAGTTTAATAATATATGCCCTTACATGTTAATAAAACCTTTTAAATATATATATTAATTCTAGTATTTTAAACAAAAAAAACATTATTTATGTTTTGGCCCTCCAACCTAGGGTATTATTATTATTATTATTATTTTTAGGAAACAAACACCTACACATAAAAGAGAGAAAAATGGTATTAAACAGTATACAATTGCTCTCAATAAATAAGAATGAGTTTTAACTTTTAACTCTAGTTCCAGTTTTGTTTCTAAAAAAAAATAAAAACTCTAGTTCAGTCTTGGAATAAAAAAAAAAAATTTAAATGAAAAGTAAAAAAAAAAAAAAAAAAAAAAAGCAATATTCTAGGATTGGAAGGATCCTAGTCCACGTTTGACATTCCGCGCCAATCATCATCACATGTAACATGCTAATTTATTCGGTAGTACTTGTCTTGTCTTAAAGTTAAAACGACTTTTAAAGAGTGGAATATGATTGGTAGATACCCAAAACATTGAATGTGGTCAAAATTATTAAAAACTAGTACTAATAATTTGTTATTTATGGTAGCGACAGTGCCGACACATGATGCTTGAATCTAGGTAGACTTGAAAGGATCCCGTGGAAAATGGAAACCTTATCTAATAATAATAATAAAAATGTGCCGTTTTAGTACATTTACTTTTTATTTATGCTTTTTGATTGGCTGTTCGACATGTTTTATTCATTCACTATGTGGGTTTTTTCAGACATGTGACCCATTTGCTATCTCAATTCTCACACGTTACATTGTTGCAACGTACGTGGGCCCCACACCTTCTTTATTGTATAAACCAAACAAAATTATAATGATTTTTTTTGGGTTAAATGCATATATTTTATAAGAGATTAAATTCTATAAGAATTGGGTATAAAATTTATGTTTTATACCATCTAATAAGTGATTGTCACGTCAGTATTTTAGTTAAAATTCAATACATCCTACTACATCTAATAATATCTCAATAAATTTCCAATTTGTTTGGATTTATATATAGGTATTAGAATTGATTGAGTGTGATTATGTTTATTCTTAAATATGTGATAAGATTATGTGGCATGTTGGGATTGAAGGGGTAAAATATGGGTTTTACACCACGTCCTTATAGAATATAATCTCATTTTAAAATAGTAAACTATTTTAAGAAATTTTTTATAGAAAAATAAAAAAGTTATCAACTTTTTTGACAGTATTTTAAGTCTTCATAAATTATTTTTAAACATTGATGATTAATATATACTCTTAAGAATGATTAATTATGGGTTATAATATATATGAATGATTTATTGTTTTAAATTTACTTACAAATTTATTGTAGTTATGTGTGTTTTGTATAATTTTACTTTAATTTTTAAAAAAATTATATTAGCGTTATTTAATAAAGTATTAAATAAATCTTAACAACTACTCTTAGGATATTCATTAACAAAATCATTATATATATAATCATTTTATTCAAACAAGTAAAATTATTATTTATTATAATTCAATATTTAGAAGTTAACATTTATGGTGATAGCAATTTGTTTCTAGGAAAAGTTAATGGACGTTCTTAGATTATTGGTTTAAGAAATATTTTTACAAAATTTAGTTTGGAAAAAAAACTGAACTTTTTTTTTATAGTTTTTTTTTTCCATGAAAGTGGTATTACAAATTTTTAAAAATAATTCATTAATAAACGTCCTAAACTAACAAAACCCTTTATTTTTATATAAAAGTTACAAATATGGAGATTGCAATTTTGTACAAAGGACAATGATATTAATTTTAAAATTATTTAATTTATACACAATAAACAAGACCTACAACAACCCTTTTTTTAATATAAAAGTTATAAATATGGAGATTGCAATTTCGAACAAAGGACAATAATATTAATTTTAAAATTATTTAATTCATACACAATAAACAAGACCTACAACAAGTATAAATATAAATATATAAGGGTCAAATTATATATTACTGTCCATTGAATGTGATATATATATATATATATATATATATATAAAGAGAGAGAGAGAGTTGTGTTCAAATTTAAGTTACATCTTGTGTAATTACCGCGCATCTTTGGTGTAATGGCTTCACAAGTACAAAATTTTTATGATATGAGAGAACAAAAAGAAATGATTATAAATTTTTTATTCAACTATAAGAGGCCTTATTGAAGAGGATAAAAGTTAAGGTTAACAAATCCGTTTAGATAAGCCAGCCATAAGTGACGGTATTAAGTTAATGAATGATCAACAACAAGACGACGGGTTGAGGTACTAAACGGAGAGATCACACGACGGATGGTTTCCCATAGTGGACGAATGATCCTCCATGATGGATGGATTCTAGGTACACGGGCCCGAGACTAACGGATATCAATGCCACGTGGCACCCACATGGTTTAAGTAAACCCAAAGAATCCTAAATGGAAATATCTTGTACTCTATAATTGACCTTGGTCAATGGAATCATTATATGGAAAGAATTCCGCAAAATATGTATATTTATTAGGATATTTCCCGTAAGAAAACACCTTTTTTCCCAAGAAATAGGAGTCGGTTCTACACTACTATAAAAAACTCCAAGCCCTCAAAAATCAAGGTACGCATAATTCCCACTAACTCTGGCACTCTAAAGTTGTGAAATTTCTCTAACTTAACTTTCGGAGGGCTTTTGGCCAATACCACACCGGTGCTTTCTGTAAGATTTTTCTTCTTCTTTATTATATAGGTTTTGTCTTGAGTACGTAAGAACTGTGTAGTTTATTGACGATTTTCAATATCATCACTTATCAATTAAGTAACTTATAATAAAAGTTAAACACAATAGGACTTGGTCAGGTGCTTATACACACGGTCCACACCAATCATATTCCAACGTTGGACTTCGATTTTTTTTTTTTTAGATAGCAACTTTGGACTTCGATTTGATTGTTTAAAAGAAAAAATATGTTAATTTATTCAACGGAACTTGTACCCAGCGACATTTTTGGCAAAATCGTTACAGGAAGACCGGAAGAAACTTCTTGGACAGTGGAAACACGAATGTCTGGCATTTTCGGTAGAGAAACATGATGTTGGGGGTAAAAAAGGAAAGAAAATGAATATCCTCTGATTTTTTTTTTTTTTTTTTTTTTTGAGAATCGAATATCCTCTGGATTCTAGATACCTACCTGATAACCATTTTAGTATTTTAGTATTATTTATGTTTTGATTGGCTGTTGAAATGATTCCCCACTGTGGGTTGGTGGCATCCACGATTCCTTTATAAAAAACAAAACAAAATTATAATAACGTATTTATTTCCCTCTTTTTTTTTTTTTTTAATTTCAATTTCAAATATGTATTAATTAATGGCGTAAATGCATTTTTAGTCCATACATTTTGCACTTTTTTCATTTTGCTCCCTACATTTTATTTTTATTACTTTTAGTCCCTAAACCAATTAACGTTTGACATTTAGGTCCTTTCCATCACCCAACTAATGGGAAAAGCTGATATGACTGACGGTGGAATAAAAAATATAATATAATCAAATATTAATTAATTAAATTAAAAATAAACATTTAAAAAAAAAAAATCATTAGTTTTTGGGAAGAACATGAAGAATCATATTCTTCATGTTCTTCCCTAAACATGTTTGATTGCCCAAAAATTTAAAATATCGAAGATTTAAAATAACGCATCAATGCCCTTGAGTCCTCTCTCCACCATTTAAGAAAACCTACTTTGTATAAATTTATGATCTTTTTTTTCTTCTTCCATTTCAATTCCAGATCCTCTCTTTCTCTTTCTCTTTCTCACGGTGCATGCTTGTGTTTGTATCTTTCTTTTTCTTCCTCCTTTGATTCAGCTGTCGATCCCTTACTCTCTCTTAAATCTTAATCTTTGACTTTTTTTTTCTCTCTCTCTCTCTAAACCCGACTCTCTCTCTGCACCCCCCAAATATCAAGTACAATGCATGCCTCCATTACCAATAAACCCAGAAAAAAAAGAGAGTCCTTACTTTTGTGAGGTAGTCGGAGCCAACCACTGAGGGAGAAAGACTGAGTGAGGTGGAGACGGAGCGACGGGAGCAAGAGGCAACGACAGCGATGGAGCGAGAGGCAGCGACGACGACGGAGCGAGAGGCGAGAGGGAATGAGAGTGTGAGAGTGAGAGAGAGACTTCTCGTGAGAGAGAGACGAGAGAGAGACTGAGAGTGAGAGGGAATGAGAGTGAGAACTGTGTGTTTTGAAAGTTTTTTTGTGTGTTGAACTGTTTTTGTGTTTTGAACTTGGTTTTTTTGTGTGCTTGAACTATTTTTTTGAGTGCTGCGATGATGGACGTGTGCCCAAAAGGAAACCGAGTACAATGGACTCGGTTTCCTTTAAATCAAAACCGAGTCCAATGAACTCGGTTTCTGGTCTTGCAAACCGAGTTCATTGAACTCGATTTATATGCATAAAAATCGAGTTCATTGAACTCGGTTTCTTGGCCTAGAAACCGAGTCCAATGAACTCGATTTCTATGCTTACAAAACGAGTCCAATGAACTCGATTTCCGGCCTACGTGGACACTCTGACTGCTGGCAAAACAAGAAACTCGAGTACAATATACTCGATTTCATAACCCAAAAATCGAGTCCTCTGAACTCGAATTGTTAGAAACCAAATTAGTTTGAAACGTTTCCTAACTAATGATATTGTTTGGATTTTATAGTTATTTTCTAAAAAAATCCACCGTATGCCTCTTATCTTCTTCTCCTTCTCTCTAATAAACGTATTTTTTTCTTCTTTCTTTTCCTCCCAAACCACCGATTTGTATTGTGATTCAACTCCTTCACAACCCAGCCTCAACACCGATCTCTCTTTACTAATCCAGATCAACAAAAAAATTTGAAACCCAAGAACATTTGCAGCCGATTTGCATGAGCGAAGAGCCAAAAAAAAAATGGAGCTTAACGCCTCAAATCACAACCATGTCAAACCATCACCCACCTTCAGCCCAGCCTTCTACCACTGTCATATACCATCAGAACCACTACCAATACTGGTATTTTAAACAACAAAAATTGGTTTTAAATATAATTTAGGTTTTTTTTTTTTTGGGTTGATTGTTTTTATTTAGGTATTTGGGTTATTGGTTTTGATTAAGGTTGAATGAGGAGGAAAAGCAGGGCACGATCGAAGACATCTACAAACCCACTTAGAGAAGAAGCGGAAAAAGCGGAGAAATAATGGAAAGGGTTTTTTCAATGTTGGCCTCCATCAAATGTCTGGGGCTTTTTGCAAGCGAGCGTTCTTAGAGTGGAGGATTTTCTGTAGATAAAGCAAATTTGGGTTGGGTGCACTGGCAAATCTATGTACGTTTTTTTTTTTTTTTTTTTTTTAATGATTTTTGCTTTGTTTCTTTGGGTTATATATATGTTCTGTCCTTGATAATTGTTAAAATTTTTGTTTCTTTTAAATTAAAGTTGATAATTGTTAAAAATTTGGTTGCTTTTGTTTTAAAGGTGTTAAAAATGTTCATTGCAGTGGAATACTTGATTTATGTTCATTTCGGATTTTCATTTGTATAAAGCAAATTGTTTAGGTTATGGTTTTGTCATTGTTGGAGGATTTGTTTCAGTTTCTTTATGCCATCTTTTTCATTCAATTCTAATTTTTGTCATAAGATAGTCTGAGCATCCAAGACTCTTATATCAACATGAATTGCAAGTGCTATAATATATGTGATTCCAATTTTGAATCTAGCTATAATTCTTTCCTAATGTTGGTTGCTAAATTTCAATTATAGAGATAGGGTTTTTTAGGTAGATTCTTGCTTACATCTCTCTTTGTTGATGTCTTTTTTTTTCTCCATCTTTTCATTTGCCTCTTTGTTAGATTGTCACTCTGTTCAATGTAGCCTTATTTTGGGAATACAAGATTGATTGAAAATTGAGACTGCCATGAGTATTCATTTTGGTAGGTGCTGCATTAAAAAGCTTCTAATTTTAAGTTAATGAATGAGTCCTTTTTAGAAAACTAAATATCAGGAAAGCTATTAATCTGTTATGGTTGGTCACTTTTTTCCTTTTTAAAGTCCAGGTTGTTGTTTCTCAAAAAAAAAAAAAGTCCAAGTTGTTCAATTCTCTACAAGTCCACCAAGTTTCTTTCTTTTTCTTATCTTGTGCTTCTTAATGAAGTTTAGGTGAATACCCAGTTGCTTATTTTGGATTCTGAATTATTATTCAGCTTCCATTACATTAGAATCAATAAGTAGATGTATTTCTTTGGTATATTTGTAAACTTGTAATGTAAGCCTATTGTGGGAATTTGATTGGGCTTTTGATATTGGTGGATATATGCCAATACTTTGCATCATATTTCCGCTTTTTAGAGGGAAAGATACTATCTTCAAGTTCTTTTAAGCTTTATATTATGTTGGTTGCTGTATTAAGTTGGTCTGAATTTTGATAATAAACCATATTAACAGTAGTAGTTGAGGTGTTATATGTGTTTTATGCAGTTTAGCATCTTGAAATTATGTTTTTGGAGTTGCAATATCATTCATATTTTGCATTGGTTCTGCTTTTAGTGGGAAGATAGTATCTTGACATTCGTTGGAGCTTCATATTATATTGGTTGCTGTATTTAGTTAGTTTAATTTTTATTAGTTTTTTAAGGTCAATCTTTATTTTCCTTTTAAATATATCAGTGAACACATTGGGAATGAATTGCGGTTTGGGGGTATATGTTATGAGGACTAAATTATGACTTTTCCATGTAGATTTGCAATAAATTTTGATTATCGTCACTTCTTTGACATCCTAATCTTTCTAATGACAAAAATACTGGCAAGTGGCAATGGCTCAACTCAAAATCCAAAGGAATGGTAGTTTTTTGCATTGTCAAAGTCTTTTTTGTAGATGAAATGGTAGTTTTATTTATACCATTGATAATTATGTTATTTTTACTAAGATGTTTTTATGGTATTCTATTCTATTTTATTTTCGTTGGTTATTTCAATCCAACAGATTTGTGAACTCTCTTAACACCATTTTTCATATGGGAAGAACACCTTAATAACTTCTTCATTCGTTGCAGGTGCTTGCAATTTTTTTTCCATATTTGTAGCTAAACTTGATTAAGCAGGGGTTACATATGATTCTTTGTTTATTGTTTATTTTTTCCTTTTTTTTTTGGTTGTAATAAGCTTAATATAATTACTGCATTGAAGTGTTTTTTCTTTTTTGTTCTTTCTAATGTTGTTTTTTAGCTCCAAGAGAATGCACTACTATATTTTTTTGATAATCAATGTACTGCTATATGTGTAGTATGTTAGTTGGATAAGTTAAATATTATGTTATGCTTGGTTAAATGAGATTTCTTTTTCGGGGCCTTAATTTTTATAATTTTTAGTTGTAACTTTCTGAGGGCACGAGTTTCTTAGGGATTTTGTGCACGATAAATCTCTCTATTTTTTTTAAATTTGCTTATTTTTATAGAGTTTACCCAAAAAGTTTTTTTTTTAATGTGAATAATTTTGATTTTGTTAATTTTTTAAATTTTAAACAAGTTATCGGGGTTTTAGAACATGCATTTTGCAATTAGATTAGTGTGCCAAATTATTGAATTTTGGGGAATGTAATAGTGTGAAAATTTTAGAAACTTTTACTGTCTAAAAAGCCATGAACAACATAAGTCCAACACAAAGGCCATGAACATCTAGGTAGTCTCTTGGCATGTTTTTGTTTCAATTCTTTTCCTTCCCCTGATATAATTTTGTAGTTTGATTTGCTGTTTAATTTTATGTATAGTTTTCAATGCAACTGATATCAATTCAATACACAAACACGAAGGTGAAAATGAGAGTTCTTGGTGCTCTTTTTTAAAGTTCTCTCTGATTTATTAATTTGTGTTGCTTAGTGTTTCAATTTTATGGTCTCAGTGACAAATTGATGTTGTATGTGTACTACTGTTTTACTTGTGGGGAAAATTTGATGAGTTTTCTACGTTTCTATTTTGCAATTCGTATTGTTCTGCTGGATGAGAATGGTGATGTGGTGGATTTAGACAAAGATAATGAGCTACTGTCTTCAATCTCAAGGTTTTTGTTTATCCTTTATATTAAGCTGTAAATGCATAATAGTTTCCTTTAAATCTTATATAGATTCTATTTATGGTCATAGGGTCAACATAATATATTCAAAGAAACTCCTATTAATTTTATTTTCCACGAGTTGTTGAATCAAACATGCATCCAAATTTTGTTTTAAATGGAAATAATGCAACTGAAGATTATTTACCTTTTTTTTTTTTTTTTGCTAGACTATAAATGAATGTTTACATTGAATTGTGTACTTGATGCTGCACTCTCCCACATAAATAGCGTGGAAGAAAACCATAAATTGGAGTTCTATGGAATTCTTGAAAACTTGCCTCAATTTATGATTAGGAGGTCTACGATGATTGTATGTAACTCATTATAGAACATGGTGGAAAAATCGGATCTAAAGGAAAGAGGAAATATTTTGGTCAAGATCAAGTGTCACAAATGTCTAAAAGGCTATTATTAGCACATGTTGACAAGTTTGGGGTAAATTTATATTGTAAACACATAAAAATTGGCAAATGTTGTACACATTTGCAAAATTTGTACAAATTTTTTTTTTTTTTGTTGCAAATGTATATAATATTTGCCACTTTTTGTGTTTATACAATATAAGCTTACATTACAAGTAGAAAGTAAACATATAAAGATCCTTAAAAAAAAAAAAAAAAGAAGCTTAAACCAAGTTGGTGAACTTGAAGGAAAAAAAAAAAATGAAGGAAAAAAGCAACTCACTAAACCAAAATTACTGTTCATGAACCTATTGACTCTTTTTATATATAGACTAGCCATTATGCTATTGTAGAGTAAATGTTTAAGCCATTTTCTCAATTTAGGCTCAACAACACTAAAAACGCTACAGCCTTAAAATTATGCTTTTTTAAAATAGGGAATTCATTTAGACTTCCTTCTGAAGTATTGCAAGTTCTTTAGAAATATACTTTTACTATCAACAATTTAGATTCATTGTAATGATTGTCTCTAACATTACCAACAGTTTCAATTCACTGTTCAAAAATAAATATTTTGTTCAGATTTTTATTGTTCAATCAAATCCTCTAAAGCCTCATTGTACGTAATGTAAACTGGATAGTGATACTAAGAATCCTAAAATCATGAAAATGTTGTTGCTTGTTGTAATCGCTTTGAATACTTGAGATAGATTCTGATGGGTGCTTACTAATTAGGAACCTCATGATCTCTTGGTCATTGTTTGCAGCTTGGTCCAAGGGATTCTATTTTTCAATGCTTTATAAAAAGGATTTGGTCTAGCTATACATGTTATATTTTCCTCATTTTGATTAATGGTGAGCATCATGTATCTTGAACAAGAGTGTCATATTTTTTCAGGCTTTTATTTAAAATTTGAGAATAGATGTTATTACATTACTTTTCAAAATTTTTGCTATACACTAACATTGATCTGATTCTATTTTAGCAATTTGTCTTGCTAGATAGTAGATATAGCCGATTACTTGATTTTGTTCTTTCCTATGTTACATAAAAGAATTTTGTTTGTTAATTTGTATTGTATGTATGGTGCAGTAAACAACATTCATTCTTAAAAAGGTGGTCACCTTGTGTGATATGGCGATGTCAACTTATGAAGGTTTTATGACTTAAGGCAACGGATACTTGAGAGCCTAAACATTTGGTAGAGTAAGAAGTGTGGACCAGAAACAAAATTAGAAGTATAAGGAGTGAAGAGAAAGATCAATTTTTATGACATATAATAATATTTTTTCATTATTTCATGACATATAATATATGTGTCTTCTTTAATTGGAATTTATTGTAGACGTGGGATTTATATTATGGGTGAAAGCTATAGTAGGTTCCATACTTGATCCTATATCACTATTCAACATACTGGCTAGTATGTGCCTTGCACGTACAGCCAAAACTAGTTATTAAAAAAAAAAAAAAAAAAAGTGAACAACCCTTCAACCCCAATTTTTCCTTCCGTATAATAAATCAACCTTGGCATTATCTAAATTAAATTTTTAATTCATAGCGAACAATTACTACACGGATTGGCCCCATTTCCTAACCTTAACATGACGCGTTTGCTTGCCAATAGAATATGCCATTAGAATATTCTCTTTGGATGTTTTGTTGGATTTGGGTTGGGAAGCCTACATTGCATGGATGGCGTGTTATGCTGTGTTATTACTTATGGACTAAGATTTCTAGAATTTTTACGTTAATTTCAAGTTAAAATGCAAAACTCATATTCTATATTTTATCAAAATTCATTTCGGTTTTTTAATTTTTCTTTTATTTATTTAAATTTTCTATGTTTCAAGATTATTCAATTAAGACATCTTCATCAACTTATGTTAAATGTTACAGTTAATTATTCAAATTTTTAATTGTTTTCTTCAATTTTTTTATTAAAACAAATCAAATTAATGATTGAAAAATATTTTACAATTTTTTTTTTTTACAAAATTTTAGTGGAAGTTAATGGAGAGGCATTGATTGAATCAACTTAAAATTTTAAGAGACTGAAATGAACAAAAAAGTTAGATGATTGAAATGAATTATGGTAAAATTAAAAGATAGTTTTTGTATTTTAACCATAATTTTAAAGTAAAGTTTCTGAAATTTTATTTATTTATATTGAAATAAGTAGATTAGATTTTATTACAAGTTTTTAAATTCTTATCTAATTCATTTCAAAATGAATTAGATAAGAATTTAAAAACTTGTAATGCCTTTTCATGCTGTGATTCTTTTCCATTGCATTGTATTGTCTGGTAGATAATTTTTATCAAGCAGTTGTTCTTTTATTAAGCTTTCCTTTATATTGTAACTTCTTTTCGATTCTAGCAAGTGATAGATAAGGAATGGTGTTTAGAGAATCACCCTAAAAGATGACGAACTTTAACAAAGGAATGGTTACATTATTCAAGGGCTTTTTACTATGGATGCAGTTGTTTTTTAATACTGTAACTCTTGCACTCCCTGCTCATTAGTGCTTATTAGAAATCTCTTTTATAGTTTCTATAATCAAGTTACAGAAATAGCTTTTGATCAAGGAGGATCTGGTTTGGGACTTGGTATTGTTCGATCAATCATTGGTAAGAAAAGGGCCAATCTTTGGAAGTTAATGTTTGCTTTGGTTTTTTGTTGTCCAATCTTTATAAATAGTTAATGTCTTTCTGTTTATTTTCTTTTGAAAGCAAAAGTGAAGCTAGGTTTACTTCCTACTCCCAAGGAGATATAATTATAAATTACTTCCAGAATTAGAAAAAGGAAACTTCAATCCAAAAATAATGAAATGTGTATTTGGCAACCGATTAAAAATTAATTTTTTTTGTGTAAATTATTTACTATTTGTAGATCTCATACTACTTTTTGTCTTGACTTTATTTCAAGTAATCTAACTTTCAGCTTTTTGAAATAAGCTAGCGGAAATAAGCAATTTCCAAATGAACACTAAGTATATCATTGCTTTGAAGTTGATACATATATGTCCTTTATCTAATTTGTTGTGAAAATAATTTATTTACGTAATATTAAAAAAGAGAGAAGAAAAATAGACATAGGAAATTTATGTGGTTTAGCAATATGCCTACTCTATGAACATCAACAAAATAAAGTGTTACTATGAAATAAGAATATTATAATAGTAACACAATAACACTCTCACAAAGAACAAAACCCCAAATACACCTTTTAACTCCCTCCCAGAAAGAATAGAGAACACCCTATTTAATATGCTCTTGAGCTTGCATAACCACTCTTTCTCGCACTTGTATTGTGCAGCACACTAAATATATATAAGACACTAATCAGGTGGAGCTTTTCAATTGCAAGTGGGATTCAGTCAACTTTAGTTTGACCGACTTGGCTTATATTGGCTTGCAATTCAAGCCATAGGAGTAATAGCTACACAACAAATCTTCACATTGGCCTAAATTGATAAAGAATCACAAACTCCTCCATCGCCACCACTTTAATTTCTTAGGGTACATTTGGTACACTGATTGTAGATTACATTAGAAATAGTAATCTTTATTACTGGAAATAGAAGACATTGTAATGGAATAACTATTACTATTCATAAGTTTGGTTGTTACATATAAAAAGCTTGTAAAAGATGATGTATAAAAAAAACTTTATATTTTTTGACATATATTAATTTTAAAACTTATTATATGTACTAAGGAATAGCAATTACATCCATTTTAAAGGAGAATAGCTATTTTTCAATTTAAAGAATAATTATTCCAATGTAATAACTAATCTATGTGTTGGAGCATTTTAATATTAAATAATTAAAATGAATAAATGTTATAACATAAATGTAAAGACGTGGGAGTGAATATGGAAGATGAGGAGTTAGTGAAAATGTTTAATCCCACATTGATAATAAGAGAGACTATTTTATTCTTTTTAATTGTGATGATTAATGGGCTAACATGAATTGTCTCAGATATTGGGCTAGATACGTGTGTAAGGGGGAGGTGAAAGGTGGAGGTATCAAAATTGGAAATTGAATCTTCTTAAAGAGAGCGAGTGCCGCGCCTCAGTCCAAAAAGTGTTGTGTAATTTCTCTCAAACGTACCCTTATATCACAAGCTGCAAACATTGAACAAGTCCAAGCAATGCCTGAACTTGCATGTTAGAACCGGCTTTGACAACATATCAGTTGTGTTCTCCAAAGTGTGAATCTTCTTAAGAAGAATGTCTCTTGTAACAATCATCTCCCTTATTGTGTGGAACCTCATAGCAATATGATTTGTCCAAGTATGATAAACCCAATGCTTTGCCAAATAAATGGCACTCAACTAAACAACACCTTATTTCAAACCAAGCTCTCTAATTTGTAGATTCAATAGTAGACATGGTGACTATGGATTGTATACGAGACCTTTAAAATGTATTCAATTTTTTATCATCCTTCGGCCACTGACTATTAGATAATCTAAAGTGATTTGCCAATGGAATGCTTATAGGATTAGTACATTGCATGTGGAATTTTTCAAGAACCTTTGTAATGTAGTTCATTTGATACCTCTTGTTATTTGCCCAACAAGTGATATCGGAACTTAGGGTGGTGTGCAATGAAAGTGGTGAGGCGTTCAGGGTCCTTCCTAGCGGTGATAGAGCAAGTCTAAAGGAATTACACAAATGATCTGGAGAAATGCCTAACAAAGAGAAATGCCTAACAAAGGAGTATTGCTATTGGTGCTAGATCACGATGAAGCGCGTAGTTCCAAAAGACATGGATGTGTGAGCCGATTCCCATAGATGAGTGTGTGGGGTTAACACATGGTTCTCATGGATGGCGTACAAGAGGTTCATAGATGATGTGTTGGTGATAGAAAAAACTTATAAACAAAGGAGAGTGAGTAGGACTTGTTCATAGTCTACAAAGTGGCAAAGAGTCAAAGACACGTGTGAGTGAAGTTTTACATTAAATAAAAATAAAAATAACAAGAGGGAGTGATTTTTTTTTTTTGAATAATTTAATATAATATAGTTGGGCCTAACTTATAAATCTAAGTCTTTTGAGTTAAATTGTATCCCTATATGTTATATTAACTAGTCAATTAGAAGCTCCTCAAGTTTTCTCCCTCAACCTAATCTAGTATAATCTAATCTAATCTAATCTAATCATCACTACATATATAAAAGCAAAGACCTCATGTGGGAGTGCATGAGGTCATGCCATGTGACGCTCTAATTTTGCATTTATCTTTTTTTTACCTCTTTTCATTAAGTTTTTTTTTACTATTACCCAAAATATCACATTAACTTATTTTTACTGCTACCTCATTAATTGACTAAGTTTATACTACAACTTTCTTTTTTCTTTATGTCTTTTAACATACCCACTGTTTTAGTATTAAAAACAAAAGCACCAAAACAAAAAATAAAAATAAAAATTAAGGACTAATATAACTAACCCAATAAGTTACTAGGGAGAGATAGAGAGACACAAATATATTTTTGATTGTTAAATGAAACGCACTATTTCACAATTACCAAAATAAAAAATTTGAGATTGACAAAGTATTTGTAAGAGAGAGAAAGAAAGGAATTTGAGGGGCCACCTCCATTGTCATGTTGGCTGGCGTCTCACCACCACCATGCTAGCTATCCTCCCACCACCATCAAGCTGGCGAAACCTCTACAGGTTTTTTTTTTTTTGGTTGATGCTTACCATGAACTCATTACTAACAAAATTTTATAACAATTATGCTATAATATATGTATAAAATTCTCAAAACCATCAGTAGAATGTGATGTTTATAAGAATTGTAGCAAAAGTGCATTACCTGAACTATGCTAATCTTATTTAAATGATTAAAAATTAACATTTTTTATTGAGATCATAGTCCTAGGGACAAAAGTCCAGGGTTAAGTTCTTTTGTTTTTGTACAAATAAATTGCCAGTGGTAGAACGTAATGCTCTAGGGGCCTGTTTGGATTGGGAGGGGAAGTAGGGGAGTGGAGAAGAGTAGAGTAGAGTTAGTTGAAAATAAGCTAATTTTGGACCAAATCGACTCTACTTTCCATCCCTCCCCTTCAATCCAAACGGATTATAAAACATTGAAAAATAATCACAAGCAGCATATGCAATTAGTGCTTTCCTAAGTTCAACACATTCTTTCTTCTATTTTAATTTGCCCTATCAAAATCAGTGCTTCCCCTATTTAACTACAAGTGAGTTAGTGCTTCCTTTTTGTTTTATTGCAGTCATTCATAATTTGTAGAGCTAAAGATAAAAATTATGTTAATGAAAAAAAAAAGAAAAAAAGAGAGACCTCATGCAAGAGTGCACAAGGTCTTGCCATATGTTGCTCTAATTTTATATTTAACATTTTTTTTACTTTTTTTATTAAGTATTTTTTACTATTACCCAAAGTTTACATTAACTTATATTTAACTGTTATCTCATTAATCTTCCATTGATTGTCTTAGCTTATACCACACGTTTCTCTCTTCTTCATGTCTTTTAGCATACCCACCATTTTAGTATTAAAAACACAAAAAAAAAACAAAACAAAACAAAACAAAACAAAACAAAAAAAAATTTAAGGACTAATACTAATAACTAACCAAATAAGACACTAGGGAGATATAGAGAAACACGAAAATGTTGTGGACAATTCAATGAAGCACATTGTTTCACTATTACCAAAATAAAAGACCTGAGTTTGACGAAGCATTTGTAAGAGAGGGAAAGAGGAATCTGAGGGGCCGCTACCTCTTTCATATTGGCCTCCCCCACCATCAAGTTGTCGAAGTCTCTACAGGTAATTTTTTTTACCATAGTTTTAAATCATTTATATGACACACGCATATGCACTTGCTCACACTATCTCTTAATGTCGCATTATCGATGAGTGGAAGGTAACGAGAGAGTTGGGCATATTTTCATTTCATAGTATGCAATCTGCGAACATAACACATATTAGTTGATTTTCATGGTCTTGTTACTCTTTTGTATTTATTTTTGATCTCATGATTTAAAAAGAAAAATTAAACTTACATTGAGAAGGCTATAAATGTGCAATGAAGTTACTAAACTAATTTTTAATATTTCAAAATATATATGTTTCTTTACTCAAATTTAAATTATTTTTTCATTTTAATATATGTATAATATTCTCTAAAAACGTCTTACTAGTTTTATATACAATTATGAAAAACTGTGCTAAAATTCTTGCATTTGTCAAAGTTGAAGCACCCATTACCTCACATGTGGCAGCTTCCACATGTCAAGTTATAATACCTACACATTAGGTTTATAAGTCCACGTGTAATTTGTGTCAAAAGATTTAAATTTAGAGTCTTTAATGTACATCATTAAATTGGTCCTAAAGAATTTGAATTTTTAAATGGGTAGAATAGAATATAATGTGTCATAAATTACACTCATAAATTATCCACTATTAAAGGTGGCCGACTTTTTATTTCTTTTCCTTGTAAAGAAGTCTACATATGGATATTCGATTTTGTTCACCATGTAGGAATTTCTTTCCAACCTTTTGTCAAACAAAAAAAATAAACGTGTAGAAAAGAAATTAATTGTTTTTGTTTTTTTATTTTTATTTTTAATTTATCTTTTCTCTCTCTCCCTTAATTGTTAATCTCTCCAATAAATAAGAATATTATCTAGACATTTCATTACGTATACATACTTATAAAGAAAAGCTGTTAGGCCCTTTATAGTAATCAGCATTAAAGGTAGCTTTAATTTAAGTAGACTTTGGTTGTGCCTTTAAGTCCAAATTTGTTGTGCTAAGCTTGCTCAAAAAAAAAAAAATAATAATAATAATAAATAAATAAATAAAAAGAGTTGGATGCTTTGGGCACACGAAATGTGAAAGTAAACAATGATTAAGTTTGATTCCTATGCTTGTGGAAAGAGTCTAAAGTTTGAAAAAATAAAAGCCAACAAAAGTCTATAAACAAACGCATAATAATAATAATAATAATATAATGGGTGCAACATGGTGTTGGTTCAGCTGCCATGTTACAAGTGATCCAGGTGACACGTGGCCAAGAGTTTATATCAACAATCTCTCTCTTTGAAATTCATAATTTTTTCTCTCTATTTGAAGCCATGTTTTGTAAATATCAAATACTATTTGTTCAAGACTTGGTAATTTCCGTTCTCAATATGAAGTTTTGGTTTGTGTTAATTGGTTTTGGTTCAACGAGGAACAAAGATGAAGGTTGATTTGCACTTGAATTTTAGATCTTTCATCTGAAATTTTATTTTAAACATTAGGTTGTGTAACTGAACATTACTATTCCTTATTTGAGTTCACGATAAAAAACAAGGAGATAGTAGAAGACAATTAGTAAAAAGAGCCAGTTGACTTTATCTTTACCAGAGTTTTTCACTCTAAAGAAAGCAATTCAAGCAGTTGCAATGATCAAAACTACATCCTTAGCATAGGGTAAAAAAAAGGTAAATGTTATTAACAAATGTTGAAAAAACTAAACTGGTACCAAAAATAGGAAGCAAATAATACAAGAAAATCTATGATCCATCTCAACTTAGAGTGATTTACCTATATAATTATGGATTTAAATTTATTTTAATAATTTATTTCTGTCTTGGAGTGCTAATATTGTTGCTAATTGCTTCATATGAAATTATTTTGATGCATTCTTTTTTTTTATATGAATATTTTGAATAGATGGCGTCACATGTCTGAATATGATTTATACATATCATTTTTTTTTTTACAACCTACCTGCCTTGTTTGAAGAATAAATATGCCCTTAAATGTCTATCATTGACCTTTCAAATCCTACATTAAAGTTTTTGCTATCTTCCTTTCAGTTAAAATTACTATCAAATCTCTCATTTAAATTCTACATATAATTATGTATAAATAATGCAAATTGATTCCTTATTCATTAAAAAAAAAAAAATGCAAATTGATTCCTCAAATCCCTCTTTAACATTTTACCATATCCAAATATATCCAAAAATGGGCTACATATAATTATGTATATTTGATGCAAAATGGATTCCTCAATTCCCCTCTTTTACATTTTACCATATACAAATATATCCAAAACGACAAGACTTAGGTACAGTATTTAGGTGTTGTTCCTTAGGTTCTCCTTTTAAGATTCTACCATGTGGATTTTTACTCATGAGATTGAAGTGTATTTTTTAGTTAAGTAGTCACATGGTTCAATCTTAAATGGAGAATCTAAGAAATAGCACTTAAGGTATTATACCTAAATTTGTCCTATCCTATCCAAAAATGGGCAATAATATACCTCTATATACTTGGCTTCTTTGAGGTTTAAAAAATGTTAAAGGCACGAACTTTTTTGCGAACTGCTAATGTGGTGGGTAGTTATTTTGTAGAGATTTGTCAAGTTTGTAAAAATGTTATAAAATAGTTTATATAAGTCATTTTCATTGTCATGAGCATCATCAAAGCGACATTTTTCTTCTTTTTTCTTCAGTTTTGTTAACGTTTCAGATCCTACCTCTTCTCAGTTTTTTTTTTTTTTTGGTTCTCAATCAAACCTCTGTTTTCCTATCAATCTCTCTAAACAAAAGATTCTTCGTTTCTCATCTTAAATAAAACCGTTACCATTAAACCCAATCTCCACAGTTGTCAACACCTTTTCATCTTCTTCTAATGATTTTTCCATAGGATTAGAAAGAAGAATGTGATGAACTTCAGAGAGCTTGTGGAGAAATTGAAGTCAAGCTTGGTATGTTTTCTCTTGCTAATTTTTTTTTTTTTTTTTTGGAGAATGAATTTTCTAATATGTTTTGGTTTCCTTCGATTTGATTATATTGGTTAGCACTTGGCTATATGATGTTTCCAAAATGATTTTCCTATTAGAATTATATATGTTAATTATCCTTAATATATTGTTAAGTTGGTGCTAAATTAGTGAGTCGATTGAAAATTTGAAACAACAAATGAAGCAAAGAGATTTGAAAGTACTGAAAGTCTTTGTGATTTTACTAGAGAAAAATGAAATCTATCATACTGACCTGAGAATACTTGAAAAATCTGATGTCCTAAAATGTAGCAATGAATTTCCTAAATTCAAATTCAGTTATGCATATGATTGTACATTAATTTCTTTTTCTTCGAAACTTTTCTTGGTTAGGAAAACTTTGGCTTAATGGGTATAGACTATGGAGGTGCCGCGACTTTCCAGTTCCATGACAAAATGTTTTCCATTGTGTTTTGTCTTCTCATGGCACAAGTTGTTTATGAGGGCAGAGTGCGTAGTCGATTTGAAATTAAAATTTTAAATAGTTAAATATTAAAACATTTAACTTAATGGACAAAATTTAGATATAGTACTTTAGATGATGTTCCTTAAGTTCCTCATCTTAAGGTTCAGCCATGTGGCTACTTAATTAAAAAATACACTTCCATCTCATAAGGAAAAATCCACATGATAGAATTTTAAAAGGAAAATCTAAGGAACAGTACCTAAGTAAGTACTGTACCTAAGCGTTGCCCTAACTTAATACCTAAATAATAACATAATAATAATGTAGCCCTTGCAAAAGTGGCACTTATTGATTAGTTTGGATCTCATTCAGTCAAAAAAAATAAAAAATTTAGTATAGATCTCATGTGGTATTTGTTATAGCTAGCAGGCAATCAAAAATCAACAATAATTTATCAAAAATTTAACTGACAGCGCACCCAGAATCTATACTTGAAACAGTTCACTTCTAATGCCTACCACTTGATATATTGAGAAAGCCACTTGATTGCATCTTGATGCTGATTTCTGTTGGATGCTTCAGCCACAAAAACCTCGAGGGGACGGGAATTTGTGCCGGCCTGCCTTACCCTACCCGTCATGTTTGTCAGGCCCAAGTGGGTACACAATTCTTCTGAGGAAGGAGGACGAGGATCTTCAGCTATGCAAAAAATAAGGAATGGAACATTTTCAAAGTCCTTATCAGAGAGTAGCTTTTCTAGCTCTTCTCTTGCCTCCGAAAATTCCTCCATGCTTGCATTCACAACGTACACAACTGCATCCCTCTACAAAACAAAGATTTAAATGCATATTACTTAACAAGGAAGATAGCACTTTTCTCTTTTCACTTGCTAGCCTATAGCGAGCAAAACTCAACACTTCTCACCTTGGTATCCAATCAGGCAGCAATTTGCCAAATTCCCAATCCAGAATCTCTCAAGAGATATACAAGGATTTTTTTTTTTGTTGGTTTTTCCACATTTCCCAAATGGTATTTAAAACAATCAACAAGAGAGTATAATCAACAGGTAAGATGTAGATGATGTACTATTAAAGTTATGAAATTCCATTTTTTAATGCAAAAGATCTGCATTGTAATATTTGAACTATATAAATTCGGCAGAATGACAGAGAAAATGAGTTATGTATGTTGAGTCACAATTGGCAGACCTAGGTGCTATCAACAAACTCCCATGAATCAGATACAAACACAAAAAGGTTTGCCTAGGATTATGAAGTCAAAATTATATTAAGATTTATGGCCTGTTTGGATGGAGAGGGGAAGGAGGGGGAGTGGAGGGGAGTAAAGTAGAGTTGGCTAAAAACAAGCTAATTTTGTGCTTAATTTACTCTACTCTACTCTACTCCCCCTCCCTCTCCTTCAATCCAAATGGACCATTAAGGTCAGGGAGTAACATAAGCAAAAATAAATTGCACACACACCGCTGGTGTTCATTTGGGATAGCAAAGCTCAAGCATATGGGACATATATTAAAGAAAGTTAATAAATGAGTGTTCGCGGTGCAGTGTGATTTGGTGTGGTTTTGGGCCATTTTTAGCACTGCACTTTATGGTGCAGTGTAGACACCGCATTTTATATCACTTACGACTTGAACCTTTATTCCCCAATTATGGTAAAATTCTAAAGCCCAAGGGTAGTTTAAGGCCCGATCAAATTATAAATTGACTTAAGGAAGGTATTATGGAAAATATAACTCTTTTATGAATAAAATAAAGTTATTTTTGGAAAATAAAGGCCATGGAAACACTAGGGCTGCGTACGCATACACGTGTATTGATGTATGCGTATGCATAAACGGGCCTGTGTATGCAGCAAGGGTTCCAGAAGCTATGAAAGACAAGTTTTTTCTGTATTAAAGCTGAGGTTTGAAATGAATCCCACGTTGTCTAAGAGCCGTTCCAAACCCCCATTTTTCAACTATATAAAGCCTTACATAGTATATTTCAAAAACATAGAGAAAATCCTAAGGGAAAACCTAAGATTTACTAGAAATAGTGAATCAAAAAAGAAGTTTTTCACAAAACATCGTCAAGTCAATTTTCTTTAAATTGGCACCTTTTCTGGTCTTGATCATTGAGTTTTAAGATTACTAATCACTTTTGTATTTGATTGTGAATATATTGACTGAGGGGAACTGTCAAAATCAAACTCAAAAAGCTTCTTGTTTGAGGTATTAAGTTCTAACCTTTTTTTTTTCTTTTTCTTTTCTCAGTTTTAATTCTATTTTCTTTTGGTTTTCTTGCTTTGTTTGTGTTATAACATGTTTAGATAGCCTAAGGGTTTAGCAGTTTTTTGTTTTAAAGCATGTTAGGTTATTAGTCTCTTTAATTGTTGTTTCTTCTATGTTTTTCTGCATTCCTATTATGGGTTAGGGTTCTAGGGCATGTATGCGTACGCATGCTTCCTGCATGCGTACGCAGACTCAAAGTATGCGTACGCATCCAACTAGTCTGCATATGCAGGCCTATGCATGCGCACCCATTCTCATGCCCAGAAACCCTAATTTGAGTTTTCTGCTTCTATTTCTTTATTTCTTTTATGTAATACACCTCTATTTTGACCTTTTTTTTTTTTTTTATGTTTTTAAGTCTCTGCTTCCCTGATTGGTTGTTTGTTTGTCCTTAACATGCCAAGATTAGGGTTTCCTTTTATTTCTTGCTTTGATATGCCATGAACATGCATTCACATGACCATGTATTAATGCATAGGTGCTATGATGTAGTAAGGTAAGTAAGGTAAGTCATGCACTCAAATGAACATGCGTTTTTTATGATGAAAATGTTTGTTTGAGGCTTGGATATTATGCTTAAAGGTTTGAGTTATATTTGATGCTAACAACTTGCTATCGTGTCTATGTTTCTGCCCCTTGTGATGTCTTTGTTTGTTTGCTTCCAATAGGTCGAATTACTATATAAAGAAGAGTTGTAAACAATAAAAAAAAAGAAATGGATTCTCCTGCCGGCGAGAAAGGAAAAAAAAGGCAAAAAAGGAATAATATGATATGCATGATAGATTTATGTTAGGTTTGATATGAGTTGCCATGATAGATGTATGTTAGGGTTTTGGGATGAAATGGCATGTTGATTGCTAGATGATTGCTAGATGAATGCTATAGTGTGTGTGAGTTTGGAATAACGATGTTGAATATGCCTTTAATAAGATTAAGATGTAAGACACCTTCCCAAAATCATACCTAAACTCCAAACTCATACTCTGGTAATAAGATCAGTCCTTCTACATAAGGGCGCTATGTAAATGGTTCCTAGACCTAATCTAGGTGGCGACTCCATCTTTTCTTTGCCTCGCCAAGGCGTACTCCCCTTTCCTAGAAGGAAACCATTGGCACTCACATGCAGTTTGACCAGAACCATCACTGCACTGCACCTTAGTTTTGCGGTCACATGTGTGGACCGACAGTATGGTGCAATGCCGCGAACAAGGTGCAGTTTGGTCGGTTTTAGGCTGATATATTTTTCAAGATGTCATGGACAATTACTAGTTTACTATTAATAACCATGACAACATGATTGTAAGTTTCAAAAAATTATATATAACATGTGTAACAAAAAAAGTAACACAAATAGATACGATACAAAAGAAAATCCATGATCCTATAAACTAAAAAGTACCACAAATATATACAAATAATAATAATAATAATAATAATAATAATCCATGACAATAAACCATACACAATTATACATGTTAAAACAAATAAACCACGTAACTCAAAAAAGCTTAACAAGCAACAACCATAAGGTCCATAACAATGTACCAGATACACAGCTAGTCATGTATGCTAGTTTCAAGTTTCAATTATCACAACCATAATGGAAAAAAGTCTAAAGCAAGCATGAAATAAATTACAAACCCAAAAAAGTATTAAATTGCAAACCGAACACGAAATTGTTTAAATAAATATGAACGCAACAAAAAAGGTTCATCCATCCAATTCTATACTTGAGAGAGACTAAGAGTGAATGAGGGTATCAAGAGAGAAGAGTAAGAATGTGAGATGGAGAAGTGAATGAGGTTTTGAACTTTTGATTTTATATTTATCCAAGACAAAGCTGTTTTATCGTGAAACTGGAACGCACTCACGCTAGGCTGGCCATTTACTATATGTGTATATACACACACGCGCGCATATATGGGAGCACCGGGAGCGGTGCGGTATTCTTATCATAAAATCATACACTGCACCGCAACATGCAATGCATTTCACTATCACCTGTAGTGCAGCGCAGTTACTTCATTTTACGGGCGATTTTGATTAATTTGTGTGCAATCGTACAGTTTGAACAGTTTGTTGAACACCCAATTTTAGGGGTAGATATATAAGAGCACCAAAATTCTCATTTGATTGGTATATTGGTTGGAGTTTAGCCAAATTAGTTTAAAATATAACAAAGGCTAACCTTTCCATTCTAAACCAAAATATTTAATATTGCCAAATTTATGGAATATCCAGTCACAACTCAAAGTTTATCATGGTTCAAATTGGAGTGAATCTGAATTCGGCTTACTATAAAAAACTAGGCATAATCATGTAAGTCATGTTCCCTATAAGTCAACAATAAATAAATAAAAAATGACTCTACGTACGTTATGTAAATGAATTTTAAAAAAAAAAGCCCTAAGACATGAAGGATTCCATTAAACTAAAACAGAGTGCATCAGATAAAACAACCTGGTCTAACACAGCAAGAGAGTTAGAACTAAGTTATGCCAAAACACGCTAGCTTTCTCAAGAGTAAATAAGAAATTTAAATTACAATCACAGATTCACAATATAATCATATTGCACAAATTATTAACTAAATATTCTCATCAATGATAATTGATAGATTGCAAAAGCTACCTTGGCACAATAATCTTTCCAAACTCTACAAGCTGTTCGAAGTTCTCCAAAATCAGATAAGTTAAACTTGATTCTCCCCATACTAGACAGCCGTGAATATGGTGGTGTCTCTATTCCAAGTATTCTCTGCAATATTCATCCACATTCACAACAAAGAATATCAAGTCAATGGTAGTCAAGTTAAACAAAACGCCAAGTCACCATTTGCTCAATGAGAATCAAATCTAAATAAATTAATAAAAGAAGCTTTACCAAGTATCGAGTTTCAGATAGGTGTACCGCTCGGCCTTTTTTCCTGCTTTACACTCTTTTGAATTATTGACCCAAGAAATCAAACTCACTTGGTTTTTCTTTGGCATCAAGTTTTTACCTTTTACAACCCTTTTAGCTTTCTATTTTTAGTAATGTCACACTCTGCTTAACCTAAAACCTCTAATATTATGTTTGGTTCGAGGGAAAGTGGGGGGAAAGGAAAGGGAATCTATCGTATGGTTGAGATGAATTGAAGTAGAGGAAAGTAAAAGGGAGGGATTTATTTCCCTCCCCTGGGCCACCAATTTGGGAGAAAATGGAGAGACAAGAAGGGCGTGGGATCAATCAATGAGCTATTTCCTTTCACTTTCTTTCTTATTATAAACCAAATATATACTTGGGAAGATAACTTCTTTGATTTCTCTTCCATAACTTTCTTTTCCCTCCCTTGTTTTTGCCAAACACTGTTAAATTCTGAACCCCTTTAGATTTCCTCTAGATTTCCAACTGGGTGTTAGCTGCTACTCTAGTTGCATTTATTACAACTATATCCTATTCCAAAAAAAACATAATCTACTATAACTATATTCTCTGCACACACACACACACACAAAAAAAAAAAAAAAATTCCTCCAAAAAAGGAAAGTACCTCATCTTCATCTGAGAAATGCGAAATCACTGATCTTTTGTATTCATCACTGCCTAGGACCAACAGATTGGCCACCTTTGATCTGAAGGGATAGAATTCGCCCAACTTTTCTCACCCAAAAAAAAAAAAAAAAAAAAAACTAATTAATAAAAAGCTTTAAAAATGAGCAAAAAGTTTAAGAAATTAGAGAGAGAGAGAGAGAGAGAGAAAGCTACCTCAATGTTTAAGAAATGAGAGAAAAATGGATCCACCAATAACAATAAAATATAAAGCCAGGCTTGATTGAATAAATTTAAGTACCAATTCAGAACCAATAAAATATAGGGCAAAGCTTGAAACCAGATTAGCAAATCCATCCCTCCTCCTTTTCTTTTCTGATTTTTGTGTGTTTGAGAGAGAGAGAGAGTCGGTGATGGAAAAGTTGCAGAGAAAAAGTTGAGAGAAACTGAGTAGTGGTGACTGGCGATGGGAAGAGTGAAAGGGAAAAGCTACAACTTTCAGCTTCACGTGTTCCTCACGCGTTCGGACAGTCCCATATGAACAGCTAGTTTAGGTGGTCTTTTCCATAAAATTTTCCATAAAATTTTTAAAACTTTTGATACAACAAAATTCTCCTGCCAGCGTACCATTTGACACACTTCTTATCACTTTCTCTTTGCTATTCATAAAATAACCATCTCATAATTTTAACAAAAATGCTTGACACAAAAGTTTAATAAACTAAAAAAATGTCTAATTTTATTTTAAAAAATTTGATTTAAAATTTATCAACAACAAGTCATGTTTGTGGGTGGTAATTGTTACTAAATTGTATTTTATTATATTTTAAAATTTTTGATACCACTTTTAAAAAAATATAAAAAGTTGTCAATACAATTAATTGCTTTATTATTTTTTCATAAAAATATATTTTTTAAATAATTCTTAAATTAATTTCCTTAAAGCATTTGATAACATTTTCCATATTTTAATTTTAGAATTCTAAAAAAAAATTATTTATGTTTTGGCCTTGGGTATTAGACTCTGCACAATTGCTCTTAACGGTTGAGAATGAGTTTTAACTCTAGTTTCAGTCTTTGAATAAAAAAATTTAAAAAGTGAAAAAGTTATTAAAAAAAAATAGCAATATTCTAGGATTGGAAGATTCTAAATTCTAATCCACATTTTTGACATTCTGCGCCAATCACCACGTTCCAAGCAACATGCTTTATTCGGTAGTACTTGTCTCGTCTTTTGAAACTGTTACTTGTCTCGTCTTAACTGCCTCAATGATGAACTTTTTGATTTTATTCGTATTGTGATCGAAGAAAGAAGGTGGTTAAACAGGACTTTTAAAGAGTGGAATATGATTGGTACCCAAAGCGTTGAACGTGGTAAAAATTATTAAAAACTAGTGGTAGACTTGAAAGGATCCCGCGGAAAATGGAAACCTTATCTATTATGAAAGGAGCTGTTCGAGATGTGGTGATGATGCAATTTACCCAATAATTTATACCGAACGAAATTTTTTAGTTATTTTTTAAAAATTTATATGGGAAATTATTGATTAGGAATATTGTATTCCTGCTTGAGTTTAGTTATTTCGACAAAATCAAGAAAAAGGAGAAAAAAATATTTAATAAAACATGCAATCAATAATATAATGAAATAATTGTGTGCTTAAATTAATAGAGAAATAATTAAATATTTCTCAATTTACTTATGAAATAAGTTCATATTCTTAATTATAATAATCCTAAAAAAATTTACATTTCCTTTCTTTATAATGAAGTACAACATAATTGGAATGAATTCCTCAAAAATTATACATGAGTTTGTGTTATAGGTGCATCTAATGAGAGAGAGAGAGAGAGGTGTTGTGTTGTGTTGTGTTGTGTGTGCCCGGTTTGTTTTTGTTTTTAAGGCAAGCAATAATTTTGGAGCATTTGGTAGATTCCTTTGGGTTATAATATTGGTCCACTATTACAACAGCAGAAATTATGTGGTGGGACAGACCAGGCCGGCTTATGGATTAGGGTCGAGAGATAAATCCACATCAATTGGCATCGTCAAGTCCACTTTAGCTTACTTTAGCAACACCCACGTTGAATGACAGTTGGGTTTTGACTTTTCAGTCAAAATAGCCGACATTTTTATTTAAAAAAAAAAAAGAAAGAAAAAAGAAATTTAGGCAACATTTCTTTTTCTTTTTATTTTTGAGTAAAAGGCAACATTTCTTAGTTACTTTTAGTTATGACTTTTCACAATAATTTCAAATCAAATAAAATGTTACTTGCTATTATTATAGGAAAAATTATAGAGTTCTCTAGTAGACCACGTCACTTGCCTACCATTCCACTAAAAAACTTTCACTTGTTTAAAATTGCTGAGTCAGTAATTAATTTCTATTTAAAAATTTTTTCTAACTAACAATTTTAAACACATGGAAGTTTTTTAGTGGAATGGTGGACCACATTACTTGTCCACCATGTGGATGTTATAATTTCTCCTATTATAGGTAGGCAAAATAATAATTTCAGTAATAAATTCAAATTAAAACTAATAATATCTTTTCACTTAAAATTAGTTATAAAAATGTTGTGGAAATATTGCGTACATAATAACACTTCTAGTTAATTATAATTATGTTTATTGATAAGATAATAATGCTTAATACAATCATGTGATTAGTTTAATGTACGCTCTTTTGGACCCAAATATAAAAGCCCAGTAAGATGTTTTCTTGAGTAAATTTCTAAAAATAAATAATTAATGTACGCTCTTTTGGACCCAAATATAAGAGCCCAGTAAGATGTTTTCTTGGGTAGGAGGCAGTCATTTACTTCTGGTCCAGTGCTTAATAATATCTGTTATATTATACATGCCGTCGTTTCTATAGTCTTGACTCTTGATTCTTGAGAAGTCCAACCTAATGCGTGACTTTACTTAATTGCTCTCTCTCTCTCTCTCTCTCTCTAACATATAGTCATAGTTTACCTTTACCACAATTCTCAAAAAAAAAAAAAAAAAAAAAAAAATTTACCTTTACCACATAAAATAATTATAAAAAATTGTGTGAGAAAGGGTGTAGTCAGGCCATTACTTATAATAATAATAATGATAATGATAATGGTGATCATCAATCATCATCATCTTCACTCACCTTGTTTTAAACAATCTGTCCCTCTTATCTTGACTTGACACTTAAAAGCTTCTCTATTTTTTGTACTTTCTAGTTTATTATTCTTGTCCTAGAGCTTTTGGAGAGTAAGTGGGGTTTCTCTTGTCCTTCAGTAACTGCATTTTATTGGTTCAAAGAAGTTTCTGATTAGATCTTTCTCGGTACCACGCATGCAGCAGGCAACTGATTAACGCTGCATGGCGTCTCAGAGGCACAGTGAGGGTTGTTGAGCATGGAAGCTTCCTTTTATCTACTTAATTTTCTCTTCTAAGAATTGATTTAGACTTCATTTGTGCTAAAGGGCCATGGTCCCTTGATGGGACTTTTTTCATATTAGAACATTGGAGGCCCAATCTGGTTTGGCCTTTTGGGTAAGCTTCAATGTATCTCTCTCTGAGTCCAATTTCATGGATTACCTATGGTGGAAAGAATGGGTCAGCAGGGGCACAACATGTAGGGACCTTTTATATGTAGATATTAATTAAACAAAATTATTTAATAATAATCAAATCAAGGTTAATTTGATATATTAAATACATAATTTGATTAATAATACCAACTAAACTGTTGTTAATTTCATATAAAAATTGAATATCATAGTTGAATCATAAATTTTAATAAAAAGAAATAAAAATATTTTATGATTAAAGAAAATACTTTATTTTGAATATATGACAATGAATAGTTAAGTAAAGTTATAATCTAATTTTTAATTTTATATCTTGTTTTTAAGAGAGAGAGAGAGAGAGAGAGAGAGAGAGAGATATTATTTGATGTGTGGATATCGGTTTACAAAAATTAAAGTCTCAAATTAT
This sequence comes from Quercus tomentella, assembly GCA_028535165.1. Lineage (NCBI taxonomy): Eukaryota > Viridiplantae > Streptophyta > Magnoliopsida > Fagales > Fagaceae > Quercus > Quercus tomentella. The sequence continues at coordinate 6,866,440 of JAPQVY010000089.1, forward strand.
TAGGAGAGATTAACCTATAATTGATGATTTAACACATTTGCAACATTTTTTTCTTGAAAAATTTTAGACATTCAATTGGGTTAAGTTTCTATTGGTCTCATACTTTGGGAGTCTTGATAGAAAGAAAAGGAAAAACACGATAAAAGCTCTACAAAATATTCACAATATGATTTGAAAATAACTATGATTCATGAATTTCATCAATCTAATTAATGAATGTTTAAATTACTTTTTTGTGACCCATGACATGCCAACTTGTAAGTTTATAATAAAATTTGTGGTATCCTTAGCATCACTATTGTTTTTTTTTTTTTTTTTTAAGTGCACAACCATTAGGAAAAAAAAAATTATAAAATTTTGGGCCTTTGACAATGGAGTAGGCCTTTTCCCTAAAGTTAAATTTTTTTTTCGTGGTGGCGCCTTCGACCTAGGCCTTGGGCCGGCCCACAGAAACATTAGAGTTCAAGTGGACCCGTTGAAGCCTCTCCTTGCGGGCTTTGTCCTTAAGATGGACAATGGAGCAAAGCAATGGATACACTGTCGATGTGAACAAGTTTTTAAGCTGTAAAGTGCAGGATGATAGGTAATGAAAGACTTCAATGATCCTTTGAGGCAGATGAAGTGGAAAGAATGTTGCATGCTCAAAGGTTAAGACTAACTGAACTTCAGGGAGTACAGTTCGAGTTTCAAGCTATGGCAGCCCACTTCTCAACACAACCATCAAAACAGGGTGGATCAGCAGCCATTGGTAATTGCCTGTGTAGAAGAAGAAGAGGAATTAGGCAAGGAGATCCTCTATCCCCTTACCTTTTCATCCTCTGCAAAAATGTTTCTCGTGTTGTTCTTGATGGTGAACTGTCCAAGACCTTCTGTGGCATCAAAATAGCCAGAAATGCTCCTGCAATTATATACATCTTGGTGGAAAAACTTGATTGGTATTCTAGAGTTTCCACACAAGTGATCAACACATCCAAATCTGACATTTTTTTCAGTCCAAACACAGTCATTGATCTAAAACTAAAATGGGAAAACTCCTTGCACATTTGAAGTGTGAGCACTCCTAGAAGGTACCTTGGTTTTAATTTAAATTTCAGCAGGCGTAAGGTGCCACACTTTCACTCCTTGCTGGATAAAAGTAATTCTAAGCTTCAAGGATGGAAAGCTAAACTCTTATCCCAGGCAGGCAGAATGACCTTAATTAAATCAGTGATTAGTTCCTTGCCTTTATACACATTTTCTTGGACTGTATGCAATTTCTGGTGGGGACATGAGAATGAACGTAGGAAGCTCCATATGGTGGGTTGGGATGCCTTATGTCAATCTATTTGGAGAGGGAGCTGGAGTATAGAAAAGCTTCGTTGGTTATTAAGGTCGTGCTAACTAAACAAGTCTGGAGATTAGCCAATCAGCCCCAATCAATCATGTAATCAATCATGTCTAGGACACTGAAAGTCAATACTTTCCCAAAACTTCCCCCTTTGAGGGACAGTTCAAACCACTAGACTGATGGATTTGGAAGAGTTTTTTCTCTTGCAAGAATTCCCTTCTGACTCAGGCAAAGTGGAGAGTGGGTAATGGTTGTAGTATTGCCCTAAATCACAAGGACTGGTTCTCTCCTAAATTAACCCCCTCACAGCTTCAACAATTAGGTCTAAATGCTGTTTCAGACCTAATTAATCATGAAACAAAAACTTGGAACTCACAACTTCTAAACCAAGTTTATGAATTTGCAGAAGCTATAAGTATTAGCTATATTCCCTTATCTAAAACAGATAAGGATAATACTCAATGTGCCTGTTTCAAATGGGGGAGTTTATGAAGTCAAAAAAGGGTATCAACTTCTTTCAGGTAGTACCCCTCCTGGATTAGAAGATAGTAATTATAGAGAAGGGTTTTGGAAGAAGTTATGGAGGTTGAAAAATTCTGTAAGAATCACTACCTTTTTCTGGAAATTTTTGAAAAATGCACTTCCAACCAAATTGGGTCTATAGAAAAGAAAGATTGCATCAGATACAAGATATGTTGTGTGTCATTCCGCAGAAGAGGACTTAGACCATCTTTTCCTATCCTGTACACCTGCAAAAGCAATTTAGATGAAGACAGACATCAATTTATAATCTGATCTGCTACATCCAATTTCAATCAGCTACTGGTTGAGGAAATGGGTGACTAACATTGATAATTACAGGAATCAAAATCCTTTCTTTGAATATATCATTGCTTGTACTTTATGGACCATCTGGATAAACAGGAACCGAGTCATTTTTGAATGTAAGGATCCTATCCCCAAGACTCATTACTAATGTCAAAAAACTTGATTGGCAGGTACTACAAGCTTTCAACAAAGAAAATAACAAACAGCACAGTAGCTGCAATCCAGAAGAAGGCCTCAAACAAGGAGCTATCAGGTGGCAAATCCTTAGTATAATAGCTTACTTGGCAAAGGACAAGGAAGGGAAGGAAATTTTCAAAGGATGCTGTTCTACTGCAGAAACAGAGAGATTGCAGACCTTGTTATTGGCAACAAGGGAAGCTGTTTCCCAGGCCAAGAGGCAAGGATATAAGGAAATACTTCTGCTATCAAGCTCAAAACAGATGCAGGATGTGTTGAGTGGAAGGTACAATCCAAATTGGAAGAACTGAGTCGTCGTGGAAGACTTGCAGCAGTTCCAGTCTGCCAAAATGATGGAATAACAATTGATAATTTTTGTTGTAAATGTAAATGATACTACTCTGGGACCAGTTTTAAACTGCGCTAAACAGGCCTATAGCTTTTGTGTAGCCTATAGAGAACCTTACGTTGGTGTACTGGTTGTATTTTTTTTTTGTGGTATAAAAAAAAAATGGAGTAACCCTAAAAGTTCTAGAATATTTATTAATCCAGTACTTTGTATTGTCTTAGGGACACCAGTAGTTGGTCTTTTAGGTGTATGGACACCGGGTTGGGGTATCTACATTTGCCAAGACCTCATCAGAGAGGAGAGCGTCCAGCTCTTTGTTTTTTTCACTCAACAAACCTCTCCTGGTCATAAGGATCCGCTAAGTAGATAACTGCATCCACCTTCAGAAAGATAGAAATGTATTTAGCAAAAAAACACTAATTAACATTGTACCTATATCTTTCTTGTTAATTTAACAAGAAAGATACAGCCATAATTTGAGCCATTAAAAGAAAATACTGCAGCATTTTGAACCAACATGCAATGATGAGCATAATTTGAAATATATTTCTCTTTGTTAGGCAATCAGGCAACATCTTGCCAAATTTCCAATACAGAATTTCAAGTTTGATTTTAGGATCACTATTTCTTAACATTTCCCAAATGGAAGCATTTTACCCTCAACAATTAAAAGCATTCCTCCGGTTTTTAAAACTGACAAGAAAGAAGTTCCGATCAAGAAATAAAAATTAACATGCAAAGAAGTCACCGACTCACCAATGCACTTGTAGAATTATGAAATGCCATATTTTAATACAAGAGATCTACGATGTATATTTCGACTTAGACAGATTTGGTACAATGGAAAAAGAGCATGAATTATGTATAGTGAGATACTATTAGCAGACATTCTAAACACTAAAGGTGCTATCAGTGAACTCTCACAATCAATGTCTGCCTCCTATGAGTCAGATAAACATGGAAATGTTTGTCCGGGATTATGAAGGCAGAACTATCATAACATTTAGGTTTCTGCATGCAATAACATAAGCAAAAACAATTGCACAGAATGCTGGTACTGAATTAGGATAGCACAGCTCAGGAATACGTAAGAAGTTGCAATTTCTCTCAGGTTTTAGAAAATTGACAAGAAACCAGGTCAGATCAAGAAAGAAAAAAATTAACATGTAAGAAATCTCTAATCTACTAGTAAAAAAAAAAAGTGAAATTCCATATTTTAATGGAAGAGGTCCAAAATGTACATCATGATTCATGACCTAGATAGATTCGGTAAAATAAAGCAGAGTGAATCATGTATGGTGAGATGCTATTAGCAGAACTTCTAAAATCAAAAGGTGCTATCAGCGAACTCCCACAATCAATATCGGCCACCCATGAATCAGATAAATACTGAAAGGTTTGTCTGGGATTATGAAGGCAGAACTATTCTAAGATCATTTTGCAGGCTATAACATAAGCAAAAACAACTGCACAGAACACTGGTATTCCATTAGGATAGCAAAACTCAGGAATAAGGGACACAGATTATCATCTAGCTAGTTGAGAGGGAGGGAGGGGGGGGGGGGGGGGGAGTTAATTCATATAAAAGCACCAAAATTTCTTATTTTCTTAGTATTTTGGTTAGACTTCAGCCAAATCAGTTTAATTTATTACAAGGGGTAATTATTCCGAATCAAAATATTCGTTATTGCCAAATTTATGACACATATGGTTACAACCCTAAGTTTATCACGATTCAAATTGGGGAAAATCTGAATCTAGCTAGCAAAAACTAGTCACAAACAATCATTTAAACCACATTCCCTATTGTTCAACCTTGAATCACACAATTGACACTCTATGAATAACAAGTACTCTAAAGAGCAACAAAAAATATATATTATAATCACCAGATTATCGCATTCCAAGAATCAACTCAACATTCACATCAAAGATGATTGATAGATTGATCTATCTACCTTGGCGTAGTAGTCTTTCCACACTCAACGAGCTATTTGATGTCCTCCCAAATCAAAAGCCTTAAACTTGATTTTCCCAATACTCAACTCCTCTGATGCAGGGTACTGTGTTGTCTGGTGTTGAACTAATCTCTGCAATATTCCATTACCAATACCCAGGAAAAAAAAAGAAAAGAAAAGAAGGAATATCAAGCCAATGGTAATCAAACTAAACAAAACCCACCAATTGTTTGCTTAGAATCACAATTAAAAAAAAGAAACACTGTTTCAGTCATAAGTTTTGTATTGTTATGGCTTTTTTTCTTTTTTCTTTTTTGATGATATGGAACCTCACCAAGGCAAGGCCATTTGGACCCACCCCTAAGGAGAAAACCATGGATGCATGAGTAGAGCATACAGCTCTTCTCTTAGCCTCAAGGGGACAAGCATTTGCTTCAGCCAGCTCTACCCCAAGGCCCTGTGGTGACATTGGTCAGGCCAAGGAGGGAACACAAATCCTCTTCTGGCCAAGAAGAAGATGCAGCAAATGTTATGCAAAAGATTAGGAATGGAACATTTGCAAAGGCCTCATCAAAGAGTAGAGCATACAGCTCTTCTCTTAGCCCCAAAAATTGATCCATGATTAGATGAACAAAGATTGAAATGTATTTAGCAAAAATGCATTACTTAGTAAGGAAGATAGCATGGTGGAGCAACACACAATGACAAGCATAACTCAAAAATGGTCAGTCCACTTTGTTAGGCAATCAGGCAGCAATTTTCCAAACTCCCAATCAAGAATCTCAATATATATTTAAGAATCACCCATTTTTTTCACATTTCCCAAATGGTTTTTTATTTTTATTTTATAATTTGATAGTTATAACTAAGGAGAAGCGATTTGAACCTTTAATGCATTCCTTGGAAATACTAAGGGGTGCCAACAAATTGAGCTACAAGGCTCTTGGCTTCCCAAATGGTATTTAAAACAACTAACAAGAAACAAGGGCTAAACAAGAAAGAAGAATCAACATGTAAGAAGTAAATGATGTAACAGTAAAATTATGACATATTGGGTCAGGGAGTGTATTACCACCCCAAGATTCTCTATTGCTTTCAATGGCGGCCTTGTGGGATACTTCAAAGTGAGGAGAGGGCTTAGACAAGGGGATCTGTTGCCTCCTTACTTATTTGTATTGGTAATGGAAGTCTTTTTGAGAATGTTACAGTCAGTTATCTCAAGATCCAATGCATTTAGATTCCATCCTAAATGTGAAGCTCTAAAAGTCACTCGCCTCTGTTTTGCGGATGACTTGATGCTGTTTTCAAGTGCTAACATCCATTCTGTTACTATATTTCAAGATACTCTTGAGGCTTTCAAAAGAATTTCAGGCCTTAGTGCAAATCCTACAAAGACTGAAAATTTTCTTTCGGCTGTTCCTGCACATTTAAAGCACCAAATCCTAGAGTTCCTTCAGTTTAAAGAAGGGAAGCTGCCTGTTAACTATCTTGGAGTCCCTCTTATATCAGGAAGATGATCTGGAAAAGAGTGTAATAAAATCACAGCAGTCATGGTCTGTGAAATATCTCTCTTATGCAGGTAAGCTCCAGTTAATAAAGTTTGTTCTGTTTAGTCTTCAGTCCTATTGGTGTAGGACGTTCATATTGCCTAAAAAAGTTACTAGACTAAAATGGGACTTGGTTTGTGAACCAAAATGTGAAAGTGGCTTGAAGATTGGAATAAAGCAGCAATAATGGGTTTTATTTGGTCTCTCTTTGTTCAAGCTCAGTCATTATGGGTAGCATGGATTAGAACTAATCTCCTAAAGGGTAAAAGCTTTTGGATAATCAAAATACCTCAAGATTGCAGCTGGGGGTGGAGGAAAATCCTGAAGCTCAGGGAGATTGCTAGAACCTTCATTAGATTTCATGTGGGTTCAGGTAAGAATATCCATCTTTGGCACAATTGGTGGCATCCAAATGGTGCCTTGTTCTTGAAATATATCCACAGGAAAATGTATGAATGTATGATGCAGCCAATTCTTCTAATGCTCTTTTGTGTAGTGTGTTGCAAGAGGGTAATTGGATTTGGGCACCAGCCAGATCCGATAACCTAGTTCCTATCCAAAGCAAATTGTGCTTGATTGATTTTGCTGAGGAAGATAGACCAATTTGGATCCCTTCCAAATCTGGTACACACTCTTGTGCAGAAACTTTGAAGGCCATTAGGGAGAAAAAGCTGAGGTTAGTTGGTGGAGATTGATATGGTATTCAAGAGCCAAACCTCTTTCATTGGTTGGCTGGCCATGTTGAATACATTTTCAACAAAGGAAAGAATGCTTAAATGGGGCTTTAATGGAGATACTAAGTGTGTACTATGCAGAAATGAAATTGATAACATAGAGCACCGCTTCTTTGAATGCTCTTTTTCCCAGTATAATATGGAGGACTCTAATGAGTTGGTGCTTGGTGAAGCATCCTAGCTTTTGTTGGGTAGAGATCATGGCTTGAGGTGAAAGACGTGCCAAAGATAAGAGCCTCTATTGAACTTCATGCAAGCTCCGAGAGATTCATCAATGGAGGAATGTAAACATACTGAGAGAGAAATAGAACAATACGAAACTTGTGTAAAATGAATTAATTGAATCAGCTCACCATACTCTGTTCTTTATATAGTGAGAACAGAGTATCCAACTAACCAGTACAAAATGAACACGTGTAATGAACCTGTAACTAACTTATTAAAACTATACACTATAAACGACAACTGTTTCATGACCAATTATGCTATGCTACTGCTATGCTATTGTAGTTTACTTCTATATACAAAACTACAAGTAACAGGTACGAGCACTGTACAATATAGTAACAGCTATATACAATCTATACAAAACTACAAGTAACAGGTACGAGCACTGTACAATATAGTAACAGCTATATACAATCTATACAACCACTCAATAGCCTCAGATCCAATGTATTCCGTATAGCTTTATGGTTTGCTGTGTATCACGTATGGCAGCAGACGAATGGTATCTCAAAATAGAGTTTTGTGCTGTGTATGGGGGAATTTCTTTGGATCCTCTTAAATCCTCTTCCTCTTAATTCCTTCCTTGTGCTGTGGCTAGGTGTTTGTTTCCCTTGTATATGAATTAGTTTTGGTATCAATATTTTAATGCAAGATATCTGCTATGTAATATTTGACCTAGATAAATTTGGTAAAATGACATAGAGAATGACTCATGCATGTATGTTGAGACACTATTAGCAGACGAAACAACAAAAGGCGCTATCGGCAAACTCCCATCATCAATGTTCTCCCATAAATCAGATATAAACACGGAAAGCTTTGCTTTAGAGTCAGGCAATAACATAAGCAAAAACAATTGCACAGGCAAATGAGACATATATAAAAGAAAATAACTGTAGATATATAAGACTAAGAGCACTAAGTAAATGAGAATGTTGGTGCCACCAACATTCTCATTCACTTAGTATTTTGGTTAGAATTCAGCCAAAATTTATGCCAATTTAATGTTATAAGTCACAACTCAAAGTTCATCATGCTTCAAATCTGAATCTGGATTGCTACCAAAAACTACTCACAACAATTGAATTAAAAAAAAAAAAAAATTGACTTTACAGTCTCTACATTAACAAAAAGAGAATATATCAGATAAAACAGAGAAATTGAAATTACAATCACAATATCATCATATTGCACAAATCATTAACTGAAGGAATATTCTCATCAAAGTGACAATTTGATAGATTGAGAAAATCTACCTTGGCACAGTAGCAGTCTCTCCAAACTCTACGAGCTATCCAATGTCAATGTCCTCCTAAATCTTTAGATCCTTCATCTCTTTAGATTTTCAACTGGGTGTTTACTTTTTCATCTGCTTGGATTCAGAGTCTTGCACAGGGTGCAACAGCCATGGATGGCCAAGATGTAAAGTTCAAAACTTCAACTTTTCATTTCAACGGTCGGGCCTATTACAGGAATATATATATATTATAGGCTGGTTTCAAGTTACACCTAACTCTAAGCAATGTTATACCATCCAATAAGTTGTTATAGAATTCATATTTTGAAAATCCTACGGTTGAATTACATGTTTTATATATTCTTAGCATTCATATCAATTTTCATGTCAATTGAATTTTATTTACTATTCGATTTATAAACTAATATTTTATGCATTATTTTAAATTATAAAAATTTGAATTTAAATAATTGATTGATGATATGACTATTAATCTTTGATCATCTTGAAATTTTGCAAGTATAGAGAATATACAAAAATAATATAATCTAACAGTGAATTTGTCAAAATTCGTATCTAATTAAAAAATATTGAGTCGTGTAACATTACTTAGAGTTACACCAGGTGTAACTTGAACCCAACCCATATATATGTGTCTGTGCGCGACACGCACGCTCTTTTTTTAGTTTCCAAGTTTTCACCTTCTCTAATTGATGGTTTAAACGAAAATTAAAACAAGTAAGTGGAGAGGTGTTTAAATTAAAAAAAAAAAAAAAAAGGTATCAGGTACAATACTTTAGGTACAGTATTTAAATTTATCCATACTATTTGTAACATGATTCTTTTATTTGGATTGGACTTTTATATGGTTCAGAAATAATCTAAACCCTACGTTTAATATGAACAAAATTTAGGAACAATCCAGTAAAAATATATCCCAATTCCACTTAAAATGCCTGCAAAATAAAATATTCTCCTACTAATCCATGTTTTCAAAATAAACTTATACGAAAATTATGAATAAATAAAAAAATAAAAATAAAAACTTCGTAGGGGCCTTTTTTGTGTATGGTGTGTAGGGTTGGGCTGCCTCCTGCAGTGATGGGCCTGAATATTTTTGAGTAAAGGAGTTGGGGCCGGTCCAATTGTAACTCAACTTGGGCTGGTTTGTGCACAAACTTATGTCTTGTCTGCCAGGAGTAAACTTACGGTAAGCAGAATTGTTGTAGACGAGTTACGGCAGGCAGATATAATAATAATAACCAAAACAGAGTATTTGACTATTTAAATAAATAGCTATGTAATCCCTACTTATAAAGCATGATTACAGTCATGATGATGTCAATCACAGAAAAAAGTGAAGAAAATAATACGAGCTAATCAAATGGGTATAAATCAAGTTTTAAGTTTAGTCTGCCGAAGCAAAGCCAAAGAGAAGAGAACGCCTCTTCTCAATGCAAATAATCTCCTAGGAAAGGATCCTGCCGTGGGGATTAATGACTTTGAGGGAGTCAGATCTGAATGGTTATTGCCCAAAAAAGGAGTCCTTGTTTACGTTTTGGAAGAGAGCAAGATTTGAAGGGGGAGAGAAGGAAACCAATCTACCGGTGCATGCCCACTGTATTACCTCTCATTCTTCCTTAATTTTCTCTCTTTTCTTCTCTATTTTCTTTCTTATCTCTTTTTCTCTTCTTTTTACTTTGTTCTTCTTTCTACCGTAAATACTCTGTTTTTCGATCCTTTTTTCAGGGCATGGCAAGGGCCTTTTTATAGTGCTTGCCGTGACCAATGTTTTACCGTTTTGCCCCTTAACCACCTTTGTCTGGTCTGGGCGTACTTGTCGACCACCAGGTCTGTGCGACATTCACCCTTGCCAGACAGAGGCAGGTTTGTTTCATTCCTTTGTATACAGTAACACTTCTTCTTGTCACGGTATAAATGCTTTCTTTCTCTACTCTCAAGGCATGCACCCAACGGTTCTCCCTCAAACTTGTCTCTTTTGGGTGGTCTATCATCTCAGCAAGACGCACCTCCCAAAAGGGCTTGGGCAGGAGCCGCAAAATAGATTTTTTCCCTTCTCCCCACCACCAAACCATACCCCCTTTACCTCTTACCTCTGGCTCTTGGCCCTATCACGTCCTATATTGGCTGGGTACAGGCTGGTGGTGCCTGGGCCTGACTGGTGGTGCCTGGGCCTTGCTCGTGCTTTCCTTTCAGATATGTCCAAGAGTCTGCTTGCTGCTCATGCGTCTGCCGTGATCTAGAGACTCTTCGTCCATGTTCTCTGACCTTTTACGTGGGCTTTTCTTTGGTTTCCCGCTCTATTCAAGAGCTGGGCTTTGTCTGATGATGTGCCTTACATTTCTTTGGCCCACTTTTGATTTTCTTTATTTTTTTGTAACGTTGGACTGTTATTCCTGCCGTAATAACTTAATTCTGCTGGACCTCTTTTGGGCCAGCCGTTTATCCCTTTTCTCAGTGGCCTGTCATGGGCACTGTTTTGCTTTTACTTATGAGCTCCTATGTCCCTTTGGGCTTTCCTTTGGGCATCCACGGCCCGATTGCTTTCTTTGGGCTTCCTCGACCCGTTTGCTAATTCCACACTCCCATGGGCTTTTTACTAACTTCATTGGGCTTCCTCGGCCCAATAACCTTATTCTTATCTTTGGAATTCATGGACCTGTTATAAACCCCTTACTCTCTTAGTTTGCATTGCCTCGGGCCTGCGGTGGCCCTTTCTCACTTTTCTACCTCATACACTGCCCATGGGATGCTATTTATTTCTTTCCCGGCTTCTTTGAGTCCGCTTGCCTCTTTAAGACCCATTTATTTATTTGTTGGGCCTGTGATCCATTATTCCTACCGCTTGGGCCTAATGGGTTTTTTGCTATCTATTTTGTCAATTCTTTGTAGCCCTCATTATTGGGCTTTTATGTCTGCCTGGGTTTCTACAAATGGCCCTCAACAAACTTCTCAATCCACATTGTAAAATAGTTAAATTTTTTTTTTTTTTAATAATCTAAACAGTTTAATCTCTCTAAATGACAGCTCTAAAGTTTTTTTTTTTTAGTTGTATCATAATCTAAAATTGAAATAATAGAAAATTATGACATTAGACCCAAAAAAAAAAAAAAAAAAAACTGTAGTTAAATTTTCTAACAAATTAGAAACTTTTTATGAGTCTATATATTTCATTCAAAAGTAAATGAGAAAATACAATGTCACTGCTCATTTCAATTTTTTTTTTTAAAAAAAAGAAAAAAGAAAAATCATAACCATCACTGTAAAAAAATTAAAATTAAAATTTTTTTTTGGCTGAAAATTTGCAATGTTAAAATGTTAATACTAATTTCACCTTTAAAAAAAAAAAAATTTTAAATGCCATTTTTTAATTTGAATTCAGCTATATTAATTCCTATTTCACTAAAAAAAAAAATCATGTAAAATTGGCATTAACATAGCTGATTTCTATGGAATGCCAGGAACAAGTTCCATTTTGAGCAGGTACAGACTTCTCCTAATGTGATTATTAAAGGTGCTTCGTCTCTGCTGGAAGAGTACAAGAAACTTACTGCAGCCTTTCACAAACGATGAGCTCTGTCATGGAACTCATCCCCATTTTTATACTTTTTGGTTTTTGTTTTTCTTTTAAGTTTTTCTTTATTCTTTAGGTTTTTCCCTGAGGTCGATAGCCACTGAGTTGGTTTTTCTACTTGTACAACCTTCAGGTGCTAAATCTTTGTATTCTTTTCTAAAGCTTAAGAGAAATGATATGTCTATAATATTTTTACAACAAATCATAAGTGGCAGGTTGTTAGTGGTTGTTATTGTTGCGGCAAAAAAATAGTCTTAGTGTTAGGTTCAAATTTGAACCAGTAACAACTAACCACCTATGATTTGTTGTAAAAATATTGTAGACGTAACACCTCTCAAAGCTTAATATACGTCTATCGTTTTACTGTCAAAAAAAAAAAAAAAAAAAAAAAGCTGATTTCTGAAAGAGAAACACTCCTCACCAGATTCAGACTATACAGGCATACACCCACATACACATGCTAAGGAGTAAACAAATCTTTGAGCATTCTCACAACAGCTAAAACCATCATCACTGCCACCAATTACGCCCACTAGGATATTCTCTTGGATTGGCTAGGATAATAGGCTTATACATTGCATGGTTAATGTGTGATGCTGTATTACTCATGGATTAAAATTTTCTAGAGTTTTTATGGTAATTTCATTGTAAAGTTTCTAAAATTGTATTTACAATTTTACTCATTTTAAAATGAGTAAATTGGATTTTACTATTATAGGGTAAAACATTGACCATTTTGATGACATAGTAAAATCCAAATCCACTAATTTCAAATTCAATAAACAAGAAGAATTTAAGAACTCTATTGATGCAGAGGATGTATACACAAAGTTCATTTAAAAATTATATAGAAGAAAAATTAAATTCTAAAAGTCACAGAATCTATAGAACCTACAATAATGAAAAACTGTTTTTGAATATCATAATCATGTTGTGTCACGTTTTTTTTTTTTTAAAAAAAAAAACTTTGGTTATACTATAAGTAACATACATAAATATATAACAAGTTGTGATTGATAGAGTATAAAGTGGAAGTGAAACATAAGATTTTTGTTCTGCCTCTTCTTAGTTTACCACTACTTTATGTAGTGAGAAAGCCACTTGAAGCCACGTAGATACTCCTTTGTGTTGTATTTTTCAGCCACAAAAACCTCAGGGGGATGGGCATTTGCTATTGCCAGCTCTAACAAACCCTTCCCTGTGGTGACATTGGTCAGGTCGAGAAGGGAACACAATTCCTCTTCTGGGTAATCAAAAGATTGAGTTGTGCACAAAATAAGGAATGGAAGATTGGCAAAGGCCTCATCAGAGAGTAGATCATTCAGGTCTCTTCTTGGCCCCAAAAATTGCTCATTGGCCCTGGTAGCATCCACAATGTAGACAACTGCATCCATCTACAGAACAAAGATTGAAATATATTTAGCAAAATTGCATTACTTAACAAAGAAGATGGCATGGTGGAGCAACTCACAATGCCAAGCATAACTTGAAACATTTTCCATCTTGTTATCCAATCTGACAGAAATTAAGCCAAATTCCCAATCCAGAATCTCGAGAGACATATAAGGATCACCTTTTTTTTTTCAACATTTCCCAAATGTTTTTTAAAACAACCAACAAGAAAGAAGTTCTAAACAAGAAAGGATAATCAACATGTAAGATGTAATGATGTACTAGTAAAAGTATGAAATTCCATATTTTAATGCAAGATCTCTGCAATGTAATATTTTAACTGATAAATTTGGTAGAATGAATCATGTAGGTTGAGACACTACAAACAGACCTAAAACAAAATGTGCTATAACCGAACTTCCATGATCAATGTTTGCCTCCATGAATCAAATATAAACATGGAATGGTTTGCCTGGGAGTATGAAGGCAATAGTATATTAAGATTTAGGGCAAGGCAACGACATAAGCAAAAACAATTTCATAGGCTGCTGGCGTTCAGTTGGGATAGCAAAGCTTAAGCATATGAGAGAAGTATAAAAGAAATTTAATATGGTAAATGTAAGAGCACCAAAATTCTCATTTGCTTGATATTTTGGTTATAGGTTAGCCAAATCAATTAAAATATAACAAAGGCTAACTTTTCCATTCTAAACCAAAACATTCACCACTACCAAATTTATGGCATATACAGTCACAACTCAAAGTTTATCATGGTTCAAACTTCAAATCAGGGTGAATTAGAATCCGGCTTACTAGCAAAAACTAGTCACAATCATGTAAGTCATGTTCAGACTAGGACAGAAAGGATTCCATTTAACTAAAACAGAGAGTTCAGGAACTGCATCAGATAAAACAGCCTGGTCTAACACAGCAAGAGAGTTAGAACTATGCTACCCCAAAACATGCAAGCATTCTCAAGACTAAATATGAAATTTGAACTACAATCACAATATCATCATATTGCACATATCATTAACTAAATATTCTTGTCAAACATAATTGATAATTGATAATTGACAATTTGAGAAATGTACCTTGGCACCGTAGTCTCTCCAAACTGCATGAGCTATCCGAGGTCTTCCTAAATCAAAAAAGTTGAACATGATTTTCCCAATACAAGACACCCATGATGTCAAATACGGCGCTGGCTCAACATTCTGCAATATTCATTCATCCATAGATTCAATACCCACAAAAAAGAATATCAAATCAATGGTAGTCAAATGAAACAAAACACCAATCCATCATTTTTTAGCTGAGAATCAAAATCAAACCAAAAAAAAAGCTTTTTCATTGTTAAAAGTTCCAGCTTTAAAGCTTAAAAATCTCACATTCACTAATACAAATTACTGTATCTAGCTCATTCTTAACTATTACTAATGTCACTCTCTAATCTATGAACTCTGTTACACCTTCTTAACCTAAAATCTTTAGATTCTTCATTTACCAATTTCATTTACTTGGATTCAGATTCATGGATGGCAAAGATGTGAAGTTAAAAAACCCAATTTTTTATTTCAGCTGTCGGATTAGAGATTAAAAAAAAAAGTAACATTTTTTACTTTCTCTAATTAACGGTTGAAATGAAAAGTTTAACTTTTCATCTCCACCATCCTCAAATAGTACATCCTTAGGTATTATTACACACAAGGCAGAATCTACCAAAATTATATAGCCCACCAAATGCATACTTTATCAAACTCCTGTTTTTTTTTTTTTTTTTAATTAATATCTTCTTTACTACTATTGAATTTTCCACAGTACAAACATAATTCTATTTTCAGTGAAAAACAAAATCGAACCTTCCCTTCTTAGCAGGAAAAAGAAAACCCAGGATTTATTTTTCTTAAAAAAGCACTTTTGATCTCCTGAGCCAAAAAAAGTATAAAAAAGAATTACCTCGTCTGAGAGGCTCGAAATCACCGCCATTTTGCAGCTCTCATCATTGCCTACGAACAACACGTTGGCACCCTTTGGTTTGAAGATATAAAAGCCCTCCAGCTTTTCTCAGGAAAAAAAAAAAAAAAAAAACTCAAGAATTAACAGAAAGCTTTAAAAATTGCTTAAGAAATTAGAGAGAGAGAGTGGCACCTCAAAGTAGAGATCACGAACCCAATTGACTAAATCCGTCCTTCCTTGTTCTATTTTCTTTTGCTGTAGTATGTATGTTTGTGAGAGAACAGAGAAGGAGACTCTGATAGTCTGATTGTATTTTTACTGGTACGTTGGCTATGGTGGTGGAGGAGTTTACCTTCTTTTTTCTTCTTGGTGGTAGTGTCTATGTTTATGTTTAAGGTGTATATATCCAACTCTCCCACAACACGTCCATGCTTGTTTTTGTACATGATCAAGTGTTTGTTTTGTTTTGAAGGGATACAAAGTCAAAGTGTTGACAGCAATGACAAGTGAAAGGAAGGGATAGCCTGCTTCCAAAGTGCAAAGCAGTAAGTTAAGTAAAGAGAAAAGTTAACAAATCTCCTTTGGTTTAATGATTACTTTTAGAAATTTTTATTAAAAAAAAAACTTTTACAAATGTTTATACTCTTCGTAAAAATGGTATTAATTTTTTTTAAAAAATTATCAATTAACAAATACTTTAATGCGTTAAGAGTATTTATTAACTAGAATCATAAATAAATTTTACTGAAAAAAAAAGTTAAGGAATGCCTTATTAATTTAGGTAATATTTTCATAATTTATTTATGAGAAC
Source organism: Quercus tomentella (assembly GCA_028535165.1). Classification (NCBI taxonomy): domain Eukaryota; kingdom Viridiplantae; phylum Streptophyta; class Magnoliopsida; order Fagales; family Fagaceae; genus Quercus; species Quercus tomentella. The sequence continues at coordinate 6,882,582 of JAPQVY010000089.1, forward strand.
AAAAAGTAACTGAATATTTTCTTTACTTTCCTTTTATATTTTTTATAAAAGTTATATAAAAAATTTCTTAAAATTTGACAATTAAAAAACTCGTTATCCAGGCCTAATTTTTATTACCATTCAGTCATGAGTTTACCACAAACAACTGAACTAATGGTAAATGATAGGATCTTTCCACAAAAAAAGAAAGTAAATAACGGGATAAAATATATGGACACAACTTCTACCATAATTCTCCTGTAGTAGATTGTGAGTAATAGAGAAAAAAAAAATTGTAAACTCATATGAAAGTGATAGATCACGTCATAATTACGACAAAAAAATACAGAATAAAAGTTGTGATCCTAGAAGAATTTGAAAGAGCGTGAAAGGTTCAACGTGTACCTAAAATAGCTGTGTTTTATGAACAATGTTACATTACGCAAAAAATTTTACTACATTTTTCACAACAATTGAATTGTCAAGTTTTTACCAGTTTTCATCTAAAAAGTTCGCCACTGATGCTACTTTTTTACCTGCCACTAATAATTTGCCACATCAACAATTGTCAGAAGTTTTATTCAATATTTTTTGTCTATAGACTTTCTCATGCTTTAAGCAAAGCCACCAACATTCTATCTTAACTTATTTAGAGTTTTTGTATTTTAGATTCTTTAATTAAATTTAATTGTGTAGTTTTTTAACCACAAGGTTGAATTCAAATATATTTGAAAAAATAATTATGGTTTTGTTGGTCAATACAATTATGTGATCAATTTTTTTTTTTTTTTGAGAATCAATTATGTGATCATTTTAATTGAACAATCTAAAATATATTATTAAAAAGGGTCAAAATACATTGTTGATCTTTAAAGTTAACTTACGAACATTTAATTGTCCTTTTTTTTTCTTTTTTCTTTTTTTTCTTTTTTTTTACAAACAAGGATGTCTAGACCTATTTGAGAATCTGACTATTCCCTCAAGTGTATGTAATCCCCCCCATCCCAAACACATTAGGTTATTATACGAAGGAATCCCATAGGGGGTAGCCCAAAGATGCTAACAAGAGATTTCGAGCTTAGGATCTCATGGATATTATAAGATTTTAGGAATCATAAAGCCAACCCCTTGGAGTTAGCTTTTTTATCCTTGAAATTTAAAAAATGAGTGTTATTAGTTCCTCTACCAACTTATGTTAGTTTTCTTGTTAATATATCTAACGAAGTAATGACATGACTTTTTTAGTGACGTGATTAGTTTTTATTATCAAAAAATTACACATCAACTTGGGAAGAACAGCTGAACTTGTTTAATGTGGTTTGCCCACTCAATTTAAACCAGTTTCTAATTCTCTTTCCCAAATCAAACTTGGTAACAAAAATTTCCAAATTGAAATGAGATATCTCTCTCTTTCTTGGTAGAGACAAATTCACATTGAGAACAAAATGTGGTTTGCCCACTCAATTTAAACTAGTTTCAATTCTCTTTCCCAAGTCAAACTTGGTAGCAAAAATTTCCAAAATGAAATGAGATGTCTCTCTTTCTCAACAAAGACAAATCCATGTTGAGAACAAATTGACACAATATCAAAAGGTTAGAAACAAAATTGACAAATTTGAAACATTAGAAACCAAATTAACACACAACCTAAGAGTTAGGGATTGAATAAGAAATTTACCCTAAATATACATATATAAAATTTATCATCATCCTCCCCCAAATAAGCAGATCCTAGTTTGGGATTTTGGGGAACGAGCCATACTTTCCTAAGAGATCGTATCTCATGTGCTGAACAGATGAAATTTTTCCGCTTCCCTAGATATAGGACAGCAATGTACCTAGTTCGGGGAATGAGCTATGCTTCCCAAAAATGAAGAACTAGTAGAGAGTATGATGTGAGGGTGTTTTTGAACATTTATCTCTAAATTGGGAACTTACCCTAAAATGGGGAAACTAATACTAACCCATCTCTCACACTATTATTCTTTATTTCAATTACCAAGATAAAAATAAAAAAAAATAAAATAAAAAAAATAAAATAAAAATACTAATAATAAAGTTCTAGGCGTGGCCGGTGCGTGGGTCGCAGAGTGATCGAGTTCTAGGCGTGGGTCGGTGGGTGGATGGCGGAGTGATCTAGCCATCTAGGTGTGGATTGAGACATTTGCCAAATTTCCCAAATCCAGAATCTCAAAAGAGATAAGAAGGATCACCATTGTGTTTCAGAATAGTATTTTAAACACAACTAACAAGAAAGGATAATCAACGAGTGAGAAGTCAATGATGTCCTAGCAAAATTATGAAACTCCATATATATTATAATATGCAAGAGATCTGCAATGTAATTAATATTTGACCTGGTAAATTTGGTAGGTCGAGACACTATTAGTATTAGCACACCTTCTAAAACAAAATATTGTGCTATCACCAAAATCCCATGAATCAAATACGGAATAGAATGCAATAACATAACATAAGCACACACAATTTCAGAAGACCAGCTGGGATAGCAAAGCTCATATGTAAAAGAAACTTAATAAATACAGAATATATTTGAGCACCAAATTTTTTTCATTTGCTTGGTATTTTGGTTAGAGTTTAGCTCAATCATGTAAGTCATGTTCCCTATTATGACAGAAATGATTCCATTAAATTAAAGTAAGCAAGAGAGTTAGAACTAGGCTACCCCAAAACATGCAAGCATTCTCAAGAGTAAATATGAAATTTAAACTACAATCACAATATCATCATATTGAACATATCATTAACTTAATGTTCCCATTAAAGATAATTTGATAGATTGAGAAATCTACCTTTCCCAATACTACACACCCATGATGTCAAATATTGCTTACGCAAATACAAATTAACACAGAGCTTTAAAAACGACACAGAGCTTTAAAAATGAGCACAAAGTGCTTAAGAAATGAGAGAGAGAGAGAGAGAGAGAGAGAGAGAGTCACCTAAGTGAGGAAATGAGGGATAACCAGACCGGTTTTTATAGACGGAGGAACTTGAGAAAGTTTGAACAGATAGCCTGGCCTCGTTTTTCTTATCTTTTTGATGTGACCCCAACCCATCCTTTATAAAACACTTTATAAAGATCTACAGTGCAGTTCCGTTTTGGCTTTTTTTTTTTTAATTTTTAATTTTTATAAAGGAAATACGAGAAACTTCATTAAACATTAAAAAAAAAAAATTATATATTAGAGAATAGTTTGTTCAATAAAATAATAATTCTCTTTGATCCAAACAGATAAATTATCAATGCTTAAGACATGTTTTGTTAATAAATGAGTTGTAAGTTGTAATAGGTATATTACATTGCCGTGTAACATGGGAAGACTCAATTTACGAAAGCAAGATAACAAAATGCAACTGAAAATTCTTAAGTTCCCACAATCTAATATTTTTTAGGTACAATATTTTATCACCATAATTACTAAAAGCATTCAAGGTCCTAAAAAATTTAGCTTCTAGTATCTTAAAATACTACTTTTATATATTTTACCACCCCATTTTTTTTATCATTTTTTTATTCTTACTTTATTTTTTTGTCTCTTTATCTCTCTTTATTTTTGTCTCTTTATCTCCCACAATTGCCAAATAAACAACAATTTTTCCCCCTTTGGAGCTAGAGGGAGCTTGTAAAGATAGAAGTTTACTATTCACCATTTGCAAATGATGATGTTGAAAAATCGTCGGTAAGTCATACAATCCTCACGTGCTCGAGATAATACTTGCGAAACAAAAACAAAGAAGACCTTAGGAAAGTACCAGTATGGTACCAGCCAAAGACCCTTCGAAGGTTAAGTTTGGAAACTTTTCACAACTCTAGAATGTCAGAGCTGGGGGAATTATGCGTACCTTGATTTGTGAGGGCCTTTGGGTTTTTATAATAGCATGGGATTGATATTCGTTCCTTAGCGTAGAAGATCTTTTCTTGTGGGAAAGATCTTCTTTAATTCGCGTATCTTACGAGATCCTTTCCTTATAAGACTCTCTTTATTAGAGTTAAACATGGGGCACAAAATATTTCCTTATATGCTCATGCGTGGAGGCCAAGTAAGGCCACATCAGCCTCGTCAAAGGTTTGCCTATCCTCTTCAGCTTCACTCCGTCAATTTCTTATCCCATCTATATATTCTAATCGTCCCGTTTAGGTGTTTGTTGACTTCAAGGTGTAGCCGTCAACTTCGAGGTGAAACAGTCGACCTTATCCTTTCGTTGTTGGGCTATGAATGTGCAAGCGAGGCTGATGAGTTTATTAGGTCCGTCGTCTTTGCCTAATATGGACGAGTTTGTTAATGCCACAAAATTTCCCTTATCAGCAAAAAAAATTAGATATACCTCCACCATTGTAGCTTGCTTTTTAGCATTTTAGCAATTTTAGCACCACCATTGCAAGTGCTCTAAATGTGCATGTGAAACATGAAAGAGATATATATAAAAATTTTCCCACCTAAATCTGATATGTTAAAAAAAAAAAAAAAAAGTCCCTTTAAAAACGGATTGGGTAAGGTTCGATCCCTTTTTTTACCAAGGAAAAAAAATCATAGGCCATGTCAATTGTCAAGTATTTATCTTCGGTTTTAGGTCGAGTTATTGGGCCCAGATCCAATTTTACCACATGTATTTTAAATAATAAAATCAACTATTATATGAAAAATGAAAATATCATCACAGTGTACTCTCGAAAGTCGAAAGTTGAAATATTGAAGAATTACTAATATTGTTTATTATAATTGGTGGATAAGTAGTATTAGTTGTAGTCCAGGTAAAAATGATATTCCAATCACCATTTATCACTAGTAAATTGAGAAAAGCATTGTGAAAACAATTATATAAAAAAAAAAAAATATATATATATATATATATAAAATTATTAGATAGTTTCTTTTAAACTTATTTGGTTACGTACAACATTTTAAAATTTTTTTTTCAAGGAAAAACTATAACTTTTGTTAACTATTAACAAATAAGTTCTTAACATAGAAAAAAAAAAAATTTCAAATGCATTTTGCTATGAATCTTTTTTTGTTGTTGCTGATTTTGGTAAAGCAGACTGTTAGAGAAATACAATACAATCATTCAGTATTTCTAACATGGTATCAGAGCCATTACTCTAATTTTCTTATGTCTTGCAGTCCTGTCTTCGTTGGTATTTTCCGTTGCCTCGACTTCATCGGTCAGTAAACCTTTTCCGTGCCCTCTCCTGACTGTTTCACCGCCGTCAGAGGTGCAAAGGTTGAATCTTCACCGCCAGAAGCTCGATCACCGCCACCAAGATCACTGCTTCCGTCGGATCTTCCACCCCGGATCTCCGATTAAGACATAAGACCTATCATCGGATAGATCTTCAACCGATCTACACAAATCCGCCGGAATCATCTTCAGCTGACCATTCACGCGCCCCCACGCACCGGTCAAAGATTCCGCAACTTGTCCACGCGCCTCACGCGCCGTCAGTATTGGTCCGATCAACTCACCGCCACCGTCATCGGAATCGACTTTCTCCGATCTACATAACCGGCGAAAAATCGGCCTCATCGGACTCTCCACGCGCCCTCACGCGCCGACCAAAGTTCCGGCGAGATTGACTCACGCGCCTCACGCGCTCCACGCGCCGTTGTGCTCCTGCTGACGTCATCGCTGACGTTATCATTACACGTCATCATCCACGTCAGCCCTAGTTGAGGTCTTCAGCTTACGTCATCCTGCTGACATCATCATAGTGGTTGACCGTTGACTTTGTCTTTGACCGTTGACCGTTGACCGTTGACTTTTTGCAGTCCAGGTGCTCCTTACCCAGTTTTTCGCGTAGATTTCATTTTTGCTGTCCATTTCTGCATATTTTGCTTCTAAATGAAAAATAAGGACAGGTCTTCTTCTTGTTACAATAATCGTCGCCGACAATCCAGCAAACGTTTTTGCAATTTTTGCAAACGTTTTGGCCACAATATTGAGACTTGCTATCATCGCAACAAATCAGCTGTGTCAATTTCCGCTGCTACTGTTGCTAACACTGAGAGTGTCCAACCAATGGCTCCCATCTCTGCACAGTCTAAGTCTTCAGGACGCACTTTCACCATGTCCACAGATGACCTTAAAAATATCATCGCCAATGTCATTCGTATGGTTGGTAATGCATCTTATTCCTCTTCTCTCTCAGCTTTATCTGGTATGTCTCCTTCCTCTTGGCTTATGGATTCTGCTTGTTGCAATCACATGACTCCTCACTCGTCCTTATTTTCTGAACTTAAACCTGCACCACACCCTCTTAATATTCACACAGCAAATGGTTCGACTATGTCTGGTCATAATATAGGTTCCGTTTCGACCTCTAATCTCTCGGTTCTTGGTGTCTTTAATGTTCCTGACCTTTCTTACAATTTATTTTCTGTGGGACAATTAGCTGAGTTAGGTTATCGCATTATCTTTGATTATTCTGGGTGTATTGTGCAGGATCCAAGGACGGGACAGGAGCTTGGGACCGGTCCCAGAGTTGGGCGTATGTTTCCCGTGGACAACCTTCGTCTTCCACTTGTTGCTCCTGTTTCTGTTGTTGCAGCTGCTGCAGTTTCTTCTACTCCTTCCCTTGCACTTTGGCATGCTCAACTTGGTCACGCATCTTCCTCTCGAGTACAACAATTGGCTTCTAGAGGTTTGTTAGGTTCAGTGTCTACAGAAAATTTTGATTGTGTTTCATGTCAGTTAAGAAAACAACCAGCTTTGCCTTTCAATACTAGTGAATCAATATCCACTGATATCTTTGACCTTATTCATTCTGATGTTTGGGGGCCTTCCTCTGTCTTTAGTATTGGTGGGTCTCGATATTTTGTTGTCTTTGTTGATGATTACTCCCGCTATAGCTGGATTTTTAATATGAAACATCGTTCTGAGTTATTGCAAGTATATTCTAATTTTGCAAAAATGGTTGAAACTCAATTTTCCAAACGTGTCAAAATTTTTCGATCTGATAATGCTCTTGAGTACACTCAATATGCTTTCCAAGCTGTTTTGCATTCCTATGGCACTGTTCATCAACTAACTTGTCCAGGTACCTCTCAGCAAAATGGTAGAGCCGAACGAAAACTTCGTCATATTCTTGACACTGTTCGTGCTCTTCTTCTCTCTGCCAAAGTTCCTGCTCCTTTTTGGGGTGAAGCTGCCCTTCATGCTGTTCATGCTATTAATCGCATTCCAAGTCCTGTTATTCAAAATCAAACTCCATATGAGCGCCTTTTTGGGTCACCTCCAGACTATCACCACCTTCGCTCCTTCGGTTCTGCTTGTTTCGTTCTTCTTCAGCCACATGAGCATAACAAACTTGGGCCTCGGTCAAGGCTTTGTTGTTTTCTTGGCTACGGCGAAACTCAAAAGGGGTATCGGTGTTATAATCCTGTCTCTCATTGTCTTCGTATCTCTAACACAGACAAAACAATTCAGAAGTTCCTTTTTTTTGGGGCTCCTAAAAAGAAAAGAGAGGACATGGGATGAGGCCCAAGAAGAACAAAGGGCAGCCCACAGTTTCCAAATTAATGGGGCAACAAATTGGGCTCCATATGGGAATAACAAAAGTCCCATATTTTGAAGGTTGCTTCTTGCTAGCACGTTTTTGAGGTCCCTTCCAACATTCACTATACTTCTCAATCGACATTTGAATGATCTTGCTTTATTAAAGGCTAAAATGGTGTTTTGAGAATCACCCTAAGAAATGACTAAAACTATAACAGGCTTCCAGAAACTATTATTATGATTGTAGCTTCTGTTTCAGTCCATAATACACTACCCATTACATCTTTTGTTGTCCATGTTTTGATACATCCATTAAGTGTTAATTTCCACGCATCACTCTCATATACGTAGAAATCAAAATCCAATAAAACCATTAAACTTTTTAAGTATGGCAAAATTTTTATCTTAAAATGTATACAATAGAAACTTGATGTAAAAGAGATTATTCACTTTCTTCCTAATTACTCTATTGGAACCTAAATATTTTATTATTGGTGTGCATGGTTCAAGTTTGAGGTTTTTTTTTTTTAACCCAACTTGACCTTGTGTCACAGGGTCAATTTTTCTCTTAAATTTTCTGCCTATGATGGCACTAAGCCCACTGACTTAGTCTCAGCCAACACTCCACACTCACACTGCAGGAACACTATGAACAGAATTATCAAGGGAATGCACACACACACAGCACACACAGTATTTACAGGGCACCAACCCCAACCTTTATTACTCAGTATCAAGTACAAAGGAAGCCTGGAGAAAACACACAAAATTCTCTAAGCAAATAATACACTCTCTGCTGTTGACAACCCCAACAACCTAGGATAATATACAGAATAAACTGTCACAGCAGTTACTGCCAAGTAACTGCCCCTTGTCCAGGACTTACTGCCACATGTAGTCTGACTTAGGACACCTTCACTGATGCTGTCTTGGCCTGCCTTACACGTTTCCAGCCCTTACACAGCATGTCTAAACATCCACAAAGCCTGGAAACGTTTGGTAACTGCTGATAACTGCTGCTGCACACTCTGCACATGCCAGCCCATTACTCAGCACATCATCATGGGGCTTTTGCCCATGTTCCAGCAGCCCACACATGATAGTTTCACCACGTTTTAGAAGCCTTGGCCCTCTGCCCAAGCCCTTCTCATCAGCATCACAGCCCACATAACATGTCCATCAGCAGCACACCAAGTAACTGCCATCAGCCCACTCATACAAGTCCATGCATTTAGCCAGCACCAACCAGCCCAATGTCTTGCACAGCATATCATCATCACAGCAGCCCAGCAATGCCTTGCACCCAAGCCACCAAGCTCACATACAAAGCAACCACTAACCAAGTCATCATGTCATGCACTACCACGTAAGGTCAGCACTACCTGCTACTACCCATCATCAACAATCCGTCCCTACCCACCATGGCCCTCCTCTACCATGGCCTTGGGGCATCATGTGGAGCAAGGTGCCTCCACATGCTGCCTCTTATCATGCTCATCAATCTGATTCCAGCAGGGAGACCAGGCTTGTCTCCCTCAAAGAGCACTTAGGAGCTTCACTAGATAGGCATGAGGAGTCATTGGTGTTTTGAGAAAACATTGAGCCATGTGACTGGCCTGATGTTGTCCAAGCACTCCACTTCCTCATGCCATCATCAGCAACTTGTAAAGTTCCTAACACCTTGTCAGGTTGATAAATTTCCAAACCATCACATGACCTAAGTTATTGTTAGGTTGGGTTGGGTTTGTGAGTTGTGCAATTATTTAAATGCTTTTTTCAATAAATTATTACAATTCATATAATATGTTTAATTTATATTTAAATTTTATAAATGAATCAAAACTGATTCTTAAAATACCAAAATCAAAATCAACTAAAAAATATTTTAAAGAAAAAATAAAGATTATAAAATAAATTTATATACATGATGGGGTGAAAAAACTATTAACTCCAATTTGACTTGACTTAAGTTTCAAAATAAAATTTCAATCTAATCAAACTCACCAACACACAAAACTAACTGAAGGGTTGGGTTGGGTTAGTAAGTTTGATGCACATTCCTATCTTTTAATGGTGCTTCCTGCTTAGCCAATTTAAGTATGAATCTAGTTCAACTCTATTTTTGTTCTTCCTTCCTTCCTAAAAAACAGGTATGAGTGACCAATCCCTTGAAGATCTTATTTAGACGTGATTTTAGTAGCATCTATATGCTTGTTGAGTAATATTTAAGGGGCCTAGATGTGACTATGGGCCACAATCTCACAAAATTTTAATCTCTTGCGTGTTGGTATAATTTATAAGCTAGTTTTTTACTCTTTAATTTTTATGTATAACTTTTTAAAATTATATATATATATATATATATATATATATATTTAAATATAAATATATTTTAATACACCTTCAGCAAAAATGAAATTAACATATTAGACGATTACTGGATTTTATATGGACACTAGTTTCCATGATTTGCCGGGGGCATCAGCTAATGTTGGAAAAGGTAATTTCTTATAAAAGCAGTATAAAAGTCATTTCCCCTAAGATGCTTTGTGCTTAATATCTTCTGGAATGGGATTCTCAAAAAAAAAAAAAAAAAAAAAAAAATCTTCTGGAATGGTTCCCTTGTCCTTAAGCTTGTTGTGTTGGTTACCTGAGTCTAATCAACACATCCTTTGATTTGATATGACCATTTGTCCTTTCTACGAATAAGAACCTAGAGTTTTAAAACTACATATAATCTTTAAGAATTTTTTTTCCAAATAACCTTAAATATCAAACCATTTAATTAGTTATCACGTTTCAAAACAATTTAGAAACTAACATCTCGAGTGTCTAAAACTCAAGTTCCAAGATAAAACTTGAATTTATAAGTCTCGATTTGTAAGTGGTGATGTGGGAGAAAAAATCTACGTGGAACTCGAGTTTTTAAGAGCATTCACATTAGTGCTTCTAAAGATGTGTAAAATAGAAAAAGACATCACTTTTACACATTTTGCCTCAAAATTGCTCCACATCAATGCTTCTAAACTTGTGTATATATTTTCACTAGCTACAGTAACTGTGTATATTTACATGATTACTGTAACATGTGTATTTATTATTTTATTAATTTCCATTCGCACCAATTTTTCTCTCTCTTCTCCGTGGACAACGACCTCAGCTCCTTATCTTCTTTTCCTCAGATGCACACAAACACACCCACACACAAACATATCCACACAGACAAATCAACACAGAAACACACCCACACACAAACAAACCCACACAAACAAACCAACAAAAAGATAGATCGGTGCTTGTGGAGCTTGGTTTGTGGATCGGCCGGTGAAGAAGTGATTTGGGTCGTGGAGCTTGGTTCGTGGATCAGCCGGTGACGAAAGGATCTGGGTCGCTGGAGCTTGGTTCGTGGATTAGCCGGTGAAGAAAGGATCTAGGTCGTGGAGCTTGTTTCATGGATCGGCTGGTGAAAAAAGGATTTGGATTGACCGGTGAAGAAGTGATCTGGGTTGGTAGTTTTTGAGAGAGAGAAGTGATCTGTTCATAAAAAAATGAGTGGAGAGAGAGAGAGAGAGCGCGTGTATATAGGTAAAGGGTAGTTGAGAGAAATAATAAAAAAATTGAGAAGAATGAATATTTTATTGAAATATCTTATAAAATAGATAAACTGATGTGAGTGTTTTGTAAAAGTGATAATGTAAAATAGAAAAAGTAGGTTTTTTTGTGTGTGTAAAATAGACAGAAAATTTAAAAGAGCTGATGTGGATGATCTAAGACTCGAGTTCCACCATCTTATTTCTCTTCTTCTTCCTTGCGTCTGTTCGTGTTCTGTGTTCTTCTTCGTCGCTCCACCCAGCGTTCTTCTCTAGCCAGATTGCCCAGCGTAGCTGGTGTTCTTCTTTATCGCTTCACCCAGTGTTCTTCTCTAGCCAGATCGCCTACCCAGCGTCTCTTCGTTCTTTCTTCAGATCTTCGTTTTTTTTTTTTTTTTTTTTTTTTTTTTTGTGGGTTTGTACATTTTTTGCCCTCTGTTTGAAATCAAGTGTAAAAAACTCGAGATTCATTTTTTTTGAACTGGACTATTAAAAACTCGAGATCTATGTGGCATAATTATGTCCAACTCAGTAAACTCGCAAGTGGGAAGCGAGTCTTTGAGGCTTAAGATTGATATGGAACTCGAGTTTCTAAAACTCGAGATGTTAGTTTGCAACTTTCTTTCAAACCCGTATTAACTTACTATATTCTATCCCTTCACAACGTTAGTCTGCAAATATCCCCTAATCTTTAAGCTCTCTTTTCCCTTTTGTTGCAATATTCACATAATCCACTTATAGAATCATGCATATAAAGCTGAGGCAATGTCAATTGAACCTAATTAAGTACTAGGTCTCAGAATCTAAAAATGAGCTAATTTATTCACTAGATCATATCAAATATGATATATTTTTTTGAAATCCACATCAAGTTCAACTAATTTTCAAAATTCCGAAAATGACATGTTAGTACTTAGTGCCATGTTTATAAAATGGTAAATTTCAAACTTTTAGTAGAGGGATTAAACTTTTGTGTAATTGTCAAAAGCATAATATCAAATTTTGTGCTTGTCTTAATAACTTTCACAAAGCATAAACAATATTATAACATATAAGAGCAATTGCATCAGTTCGGCCAAATTTTTCCGTCTATTTTACAACAATAACTAGGGGTGTCCACGGGTTGGTCTAGGTCGGGTTTCTGCCCAACTCGGAACCGACCCGATTCCATCGGGTGGCAAATTGGTGGACCCGCCGTCGACCGATTCTACCTACGGGTCGGATCGAGTCAGATTTTCCCTAGGTCAAGTTGTTTCGCTCAAAACCGAGAGAACAGTGGTAAATGATTGACCACCATCGGATTTGGATGGAGATCATGAGATCACCACCAGATATGGACAGAGAACTTGAGATCTCCACCTGATTTGGGTAGAAATCGCGAGATCTACATCGGATCTGGGTGAAGAACTTAAGATCTCCACTCGATTTGGACAAAGATCTCGAGATCTCCATCGGATCTAGGTGAAGAACGCGAGATCTCCACTGGATCTGGGCAAATAAAGGGAGATCTCCACTAAAATTGGGCTGATCTGAGAGAGAAAAAGAGAAAGGGAGGAAAATCAAACAAATCTACCTATTCTTCGATCAGGTCGGCTCCGACGGGTTGAGAGAAGTGAAACTGAAACTCGAATTGACGAGGGTCAGGTTTTGTGGGACAAAACTGTCACCGACCACGATGGTGCTTGGGTCGGTCGACCTTCGGTTTTGGTGGCCACGGGTCAAGTGATTTTGGTGGGTCGAGTGGGTCCTGGACACCCCTACCAACAACTGACTTTTTTTTTTATTTTACAAGACCACTTTTACAAAACATTCACATCAAAATATTTATTATACACTCTAATTTATTTAAATAATTTTTTATTATTATTATTTTATTAATACATATCTCTTTCATTAATCTATATATATATATATATATATATATATAAAACCGAAGTTTTTAAAACTCCCACAATTTTCCACGTCAGCATTACTAAAAAGAAAAAAATAGCAAATGAAAATAGAGGATAAAAAACTATTAAAAAAAAAAAAACTAAAATCCTTAACTATTTCTCCCTAAAACAAACCCGATAAAATTTACTGTCTCCAACTCCTAAACAAAACGCCATACAAAAACCTATTTCTCAGTCTCTGACTCTCTGTCTCTCCTTCAAACACTGCAAGACCCATATGCAGGAACCCAAAAACGGAAAACCTAGACGCAGGGCTTTCTCTCTTCCCTGGAGACGGTAAGCTTCAATTGAAGAAAGTGAAAGTAAACCTAACATCAGACGGTTGGAACGGCAACAGGTAAAATCTTTTATCTTAACTTACGGTTTAGTTCAGTTTTGTTCAAAACACCTTTTAAGTTTTAAATTTTTTAAATTTTTTATTTTTTTATTATTATTATTTTTTTTTATAGAAGCTCTCAAACAGATTCTATTCTACAAAAAAACACAAAACCGCCGCATAAAAAAAAAAAAGAAACATAGAACCGCGAAACGCCGAGACAGAGATACCAATTTGATTTTGAGGGTCCTTCACCATTCTCTTTAATTTTCGGGTTGTGGCCTACTTCCTCTCAAAAGGTAATCTCCTCCGCCCATAAACACTGCCGCTGATGGGTTCCTACTCTTTCTCTGATAAAAAAACCTTCCTCCACCCATAAACAACACCTCCGATGGGTTCCCATTCTTTCTCTGATTTTTTTTTTTTTTTTTTTATAAAAAAAAACAAATCTAAAAGGTAAATTAGATTTGTTATACGTTTTCAAATTTTACAATTTCAGTTGGCTTTGGTTCTAGATTTAAATTCAGAAATTAGGGCTTAGAAAATAGGATTCTGATGTGACTTATTAAATGTTTTCGTTTATATATATATATATTTAATTCGTCTCTTTGGATTTAAATCATTCAGTTTCTTTGCAGAGATGAAGTGGAATTTTTCACAATGTAGAGACTCTAATTTCATCACATCAAAGGTATTAATTTCTTTTTCTAATATTCTCTTCAATTATGGTTTGTTGTCAATTTAGGAATTTTAGTTCATACCCCTTTTCCTCTCTATTTATTGATATGAGAAAAAACCCCTAGAAGATGAAATCCTATCTGAGTATTAATGGTTAGTGATCTTTTAAACTTAATCATGTCACTTTAATTTTCAAGTTTTGTTTTCCCACTTATCTATTCTGTTATTCATAAAGGGGAGTGGAATTGGGGAATTCTGTTGGTTTGATCTACTTTTGGTTTTTTGGGTTGCTATGGTTGAATGGTTGGCCTTTGGTTCAACGCCTTTAAAAAGGGGTTTTTAGCAAATGTTTAATTGTGTAGTTTCGGTATTTGATGTCCTCCACCATAAGAATTCTCAGTTTATGCTCTATTTGTATTAATATGAGACCTTTATTATTATTGTTTTTTTTTTTTTTTTTAATTAAAGTTTCTAGGTTATCTCAAGCTTTGGTTTCATGTTTAGTCTCTATTTATTTTGTATTTTAGTTTGATCCGAATCTTCTTTAAGAGTAGCATCTAGATTTTTGAGGGGTTTTGTTTGATTCTTTGTTTGGTTGCAGACCCCAGCTTCTTTTCCAATGTCCTCCTTCAGTAACCCACGGGATTAGTTTATGCTTTCTATTATGCACAGCGAAAGACCAAATCTATATAGTTTAGAAGTTGTCTGTAAATTCCAGCAATAGCAAAGTCAAAAGGTAGAGCTGTGTTTTTCCTTCTTCTATATCTATTTTTGAAGCATATTTCCTAAGACTTTACTGTCATCCAAGATGATATATTGATTGTTGAATCTAATGGGCAAATTGTGGGTTATTTTTCATTGCTATGTTGCCATAACATAGAACAACGGGGCCTTTTGGGATTAAGTGAAGCGCTTATTATTTAGCTTTTTGTTTTATTCTATTTCCGGGCTTGAGAATACTAGATACTTTGAAGAAGCTTTCTTGTCAGGGTTTTCAGATTTTAGTTCTGCTGACTTCAATTTTGTTTTCATGGTAAGAGGAGTTAATCTTGGTGATTAATTTTCCTTGCTATTTAGTCGGATTCTTCTTGGGGTGGGGGAAGGACATTATGGGTAGTTGGTTTTGATGCCTTGCTATTTTGCATGGCCTTACTTATAGTAAGGCCAGATTGTAGATTGTCCCAATATGTTATTTTATAGAATATTTTGATGTAAAATATATTTTCACCATTAACAATAAAAAAAAAAATGATGCGCTTATTATTTTAGACTCTTACGTGTCTTTTAAACTTCTCAAGTTGCATAGTTCTTCTTCTTCCCACAACCCCCCCCCCCCCCCCAAAAAAAACCATTTATTTCTTCTCCCTCTCTTTCTATTTGTTCTCCTCCCTCTCACTGCCTCTCTGTACTTTATTTCCAAAGGTTAGATCTCTTCTCTCATTTTATAATTTATTAATCAAATTATACCCATCTTTAACACAATCCAAAAGATACAATGAACGGCCAAAACTTATTTAAACTTCTTAACCTCTTGCAATTGCCGCAACAGTTGTTTTTATTCTTCTTACACACATATAAGGATATCGGAGAGTAAGTGGTGGACGAGCAAGAGTCAGAGTTGTTGTTCTTTCCGTCTCCTCAATACTCAGTCTCCACTCCCATTTGAGCCAACTCCTCTAAGAAGGTCACTCTCTCTCTCTCTTACTAAATCCATTTTAGTACGAATAGCATTAGATATTCTTGAATCGTTTTAACTTTTATTTAGTTTTACTGATTGGTTTATATTTGAATTGCTTTTAGTTTGAGTATTGTTGGTTTCAAAAATCGATTTGGATTATAATAGTCTAATCACACCTTAGAATTTTTTCAATTAATTGGGTTTGTTCGTTTGTTTCCATCTCATTAATTTTTTAATATAATTTCTTATTATGATTTTGTAGCCAATAAAGGTAATCGTAAATGTGCACACAGAGATGGATGGAGAGAGATTAAGAGAGGAATTCTAGGACTGTCAAACTACTACCATGTCAAATCATCACCCACCTTCAACCCTGTCTCTTGACACCTTCATATACAGCAAGAACCACTACCAATACAGGTATTTTTAACAACAAAAATTTGTGTTAAATATTATTTAGGTTTTGTTATTTGTTAGTTTTTTTTTTTTAGATTTAATTTTGTGAAAAATAATTATTAATATAACTCATATTTGTAGTCTAATTATTGTGTTGATGGTTTAATTAGGCCGACAACTGTTCACAGCTGCTTATGCTTCACTGTCATCATTCTTTTGAACCCTTGGAAAGGTGAGCTTCAGTAATTTGAAATAAAATGATTTAGAAAGAAGATAAAGTTTTTCACTTACCAAAAAAAAGGAAGAAGATAAGGTTTTAGTCAATAGGCTTTCTATGTTGCTCCTATGGTCATAAGGCTAATCTTCATTTTCCAGTATTCAAACTAACATTATTGCTGCTGTGTGCTGCGATACTAAGGCCTGGTGCTGCTGTTTGCGAAATTTTTGTTGTTGTTGTTGTTGTACATGCTAATATGCATTATGCTTCTATTGTACTTAGTGTTAGCTGTATTGTGATAATTGGAAATTGTTGGCATTGTACTAGGAATTGATGCAAAGTCCAGGATGTTTTGGTAGTTATTGGTAGATTCTTAAAAAAAGCACTTAGTGAGAAATATTAACAGAGGTTGTGTTTGTTTGCTTCATGTTAATAGAAGGTTGTAAGGAAATTCAAATGTTAATAAAAAGTTGGCCTCTTAAGAGTGTGCCACCTCAACTTTGGAGTCTTCACAATTTTACACCTCAACAATATTTTTATTTTTAGCACGGTATTTTAGTTAAATATTTTACTTAGTTTGAACTTAGAACTACTTTGAACCCGATAATGCACTCCCCCCCTCTCTATCTCTGTAACCTCAATAGGCTATGGCTGCTATCGTGATTTTAAATATCTCTAATAGCAACCTCTAAGGACAACCATCCAAAGGCAAGATGGAATGTGGGGTACCGCTGCAAGTGTTGCCTTGAAAAGAAAAGACTGTAGTTGATTCAAATGCTCTAGCTACTACTTGCAGTGCACACAAGACTGAGCCAGGGTTGATGAATAACTTTATATGTAATAACATTATAACCTTATTTCACAAAGTTCAAGGTCCTTAATGTTTTTCTTTTAATATGTTTTTTTATTTATTTAAATGGATGTAGTTTATTTAAAGATATGTAAAGCATTCTTGTGTTTGCATGTTGTGCTCCCTTTCTACTGTTTATTAATTGCACCATATATGACTTTTCAAATGATACTCCTAAATGTGATTTTTAAAGCACATTGATGATGACAAGAACAAAGAATAAACAACTAGGATTACCAAGATTTTGCAAACAGACTGAATAATAGAAGGGATTATGTTAAAAAAAATGATAGAGATCTTAAATTTCATGAAAGAAAGGATGCAATTGATAATAGATGTAGGATGCCTACCAGTAGTTTGAGGTTGTTAACTAAAGGTACAAATAAGTAATACAAAGTTAGATGTTGTTTTTAACTTTGTACTTAGGTAGAACACAGCAATCGAATTTCTCATATTGGTGTAGTGTTTTAAGAGATTTGAACTTCGATAAATACTCATGTATTATTTAACAATCTTAAAAATAAATAAATAACACTATTTTGGAACTTAGTTATTAATTTTTCTGTGTATTGCACTGGTTAGCGACTAGTATATATTTATTTCCCATCCCAACCGTCTCTCTCTTAATTCTTCTCTGCCTCTATTTCTCTCTAAACTCTTTTCCTCACTCATATCTCAAACCTAGAATTTACACATGCAGAAGATTTGGCGGCGACAACAAGGCAAATCCGGCAGCAGCAGCAAGGCAAAGCGGCGGTAGAGTAGCAAATCCGTGAGACTTTTTGTTGGGCTCCCTTTTTGTGAATTGTTCCAGATGCGGGTTGGTTATGGAGAACTAACATGGACGAATTGAACTTAATTTAAGCCACCATCAATTATTAAATCATGAATATGGATAAGATGTGATCTTAGAGTTCACTTACACTAAGTATACCATCAGTGGAAACTTTGCTTTCTGGTTTCACTACCATCAGAAGTCACGCATGCTTCTCTGCTGGATCTAGACTCCACGGCATCTCATAGCCACCGTGGCGCAGTGCTGTGTCCAAGATCCACAAACTCAAGCAAAGCCATGACTTAACTTTTCAGATCTGTGCAAATCAACGCTTCACCTAATGAAACCAACCATAGATACGTGATCCACGGCCTCCCGCGATCCAAACCCAGGAAGCTGGTCTCCGCTGGAATTGTCACGCTCCCCTACGCGCCAAAACGAGCTCTGGAAAATTCCCACGCGCTACCTCAGATTCATCACTTTTAGATAGTCTTCTTGGTACACGCGCCGCCATGACGGCCTCCTCGTCCACCGATCTACAGATCCTGAAATTATGGGCCTCAACCGAGATTGCACGCGCCTCCCAAGTTTCTGTCTTCTCCTCCACGCGTCGATGAATATCGCACGCTCCTGCCAGCGCCGGAAAACTACTGCTGATGTCACCAGATGACGTCATCACTCCACGTCAACAGCCATGCAAGCACCTCCACATCAGCCCTAGTCCATGTTAGCGACACGTCATCAGCCACGTCAGTAGTGTCGTCTCGTCAGCACCACGTCACCTAGCTGACCGTTGACCCGGACCACCCGGATCTGACCCGTGAGCACTTTGACTGTTGACTTTGACTCTGGACCAGTTGACTTTAACTTTTTGCATTGACCTTTGACCAAAAGTCAAAATTTCCAAAAGGGCCTATCTTGCTCAGTTTTTCACGTAGATTCCGATTTTGGACTCCATTTCTGCACTTGAGACTCCGAAATTGGTCAATTGGCACATTCTTCATTATGGTTTCTTCAAAGGCATTCTTCAAGGCATCTCCAAGTGATCTTCTCATGCTTATCCAACCTCAAGCCTTCATCGAGCTTCCGCCTTGAGTTTGAGGGAGGGTGTTAGAGATATATATTAGATATATTAGCCCAATGTAATAGGCCCAAGCCCATTCCTACTTGTACTAGTAGTCTAGGGTTTAGTCGCCTATATATACTCATGTTAGGGTTCATTGTAACACAGGTTATTGTACTACACTCTTACACAATAAAGATGTAGCCCTTAAGGGATTCCTCCGTGGATATAGGCCGTCAAGGCTGAACCACGTAACCCTTGTGTTCTCAGTGTTCCTATTCTATACTTTTCCTTCCGCATCCACTAGCATATTCAACATGATATAACACATCGCATTGCTAATATTAATTATTTATTTAACAGGGATATATATATATATATATATATATATATATATATATATATAAACCCATGAACGAAGTCATATTAGATTAAATTGCTAGTAGCCAGTACACGATTTCACCAGGTTGCCTACAGTTAGTTTTTTTAGGGTGCCTATAGCTTGTATCCTAGAACAAGTCATGGATTACAAATCTTAATATTTCTAATCCATGAATATGGCTTTCAAGTTTTTTTGGGGTTTTATATTAAATCCTAGGTCAATGATATTTTGACTAGTGCCTTTCCTCGTGGCAATTTGAGTTTCAGTTAATGCAAGGGAATATTTTTGGTTAGAATATCATTGGTTAGAGAAACTTAAATTTAGTGTTAAAAATGTTATTAGTTCAGCAAAGTATAATCTTAGTGAGTTAGTTTGTGTAATTCAATAGGATTTATATTTTGTGGAGGATATTAAGTAATTTCCATGGTTGATTATAGATCTTATTTAAGAGTGTTTTAAGACTATTTGGAGGGTGTATTAGCTAGGCTTTCAGAGAAATTCAAATGCTGTAAGTAATTATGCATAATATGCACAATTTTGTTCATTAGGTTCCTAGAAGTTAAAGGTTTTCAAAAGTTATGTTTTTAAGCATACATTTTCTAAAGTTTATCAAAAGATTTTTATATCATTGAAAGAGAAACTTCAAATTGTAAATAACGTTTTGCATGTCCAAATCTCATTTAAAAGATAATTTCTAAACTAAATTATTTTCCAAAAATAATTGAGTTTCAAAATAAGTTTTCTAAAAAGGTTCTTGATTTTTAAATTTGTCTAAAACCAAGTGATTTCAAATTCATATTCCTATTTTCCAAATGGTATTTAAAATGTTTCTTTTGGCAAATTGAGTTTTCAGACTTATTCAAGAATTGTAAAATACTTACATAAACTCCTTAGTTCCTATTTATTCCTTAAGAGAGTCAAGCATCCTTTGATTTATGTTTCAATTCAATATTGTGATATTCAATATGCCTCTATATTTGGAATAATTGTTAATATTAAGAAAATTATTTTGTTTTGTATAAACTTTGCTTTTGTGTATGTGACTCAAAATAAGTGTTTTTAGAACTGATCAGATATATGTGTAAGCCACTCACTGGTTTGTATGTGAGAATAAGTGTTAATCCTTTATCAGTAGAGATTAGATGTCGGTATCCATTCACAAGATTGTATGAGAAAATATATAATATGTGTATATGTGACACTGTGCTCTAATCAATTGTAAGAAATTTATTAAGAGCATTGTTTATTTGAAGTTTATTTAATTATGTTTAAATTAATTATATTATTGAGTTATCTAAGATCAACAAATTAATCATGTATCAAAATTTATGTTCTATTAATTTGAGTAGTGACACTTTTTCTATTCTAGAGTCACGGGTGCAGATGCTCTGACACTTGCTAATGGGCCCCATCCTTTAAAAACAAAGATTATCTGTTTGCAGTGGCATACTATTTTCACCATGCTTGAGCAGTAGGTATTGATATATATATATATATATATTTTTTTTTTATGAACAGTAGGTATTGATATTTGATACTCTGGTTTACCCAAAAAAAAAAAAGATATTTATTATACTCTATCCAAACCTTTTTTTATGTATTTATTTATAATCATATCCTAAATGCCAAAACCAGATAATCTTAAAAATAAATAAAACCAAGGAGTCCACTGTGTTTGAAAACCACAAATGACATAACCCAGAAAACCCGCCAACAGTTTTGACCCAACACATTATTTCCTCTCTGCCTATATAAATACTCAAAACTCTCAATCTCAAACATTCATCACCACCACTACCAAATTTTCATTCACAAAAAGAAAAAAAGAAACAGTGTTTTATTTTTATTTTTCATTTTTTTGTCATCAACAATTTTCAACCGTCCGATCAAAGAGCTGAATGGCTGACGTGGCAGCAAAGGAACGGAAGATCCTCGTGGCCGTCGATGAAGGCGAGGAGAGCATGCACGCGCTCTCGTGGTGTCTCAAAAACGTGATTTCTAGAAATTCCAAAGATACCCTTGCCCTCCTCTACGTTAAGCCCCCTCGTGCAGTTTACACTGCCATTGACGGCACAGGTAATTTGTCTGTAATCTTCATGGGCATTTTAGGAATACTAAAGATTGAATGGTGCTGATTGTAATTTTGGTGTGTGATTCAGGAGGGTATTTGTTTTCTTCTGATATATTGGCGACAATGGATAAGTACAGTAATGACGTGGCTGAGTGCGTGGTTGATAAAGCTAAAAAGATGTGCAAAGATCTTCATGATGTGAGTTGTAATTTTTTGGTTTGTTAAAGGGTATAATTGTCATTTGATAATTTTCATTTTTTTTTTTGAATTTTTGAGAAAAATTGATTTTTTTTAAACCCTTTCATGATGATTATCTTCACCTATTATTAATCATGTAACTTATTATTTATAACAATTACAGTACTTTAAAAAAAAAAAAAATTGTTATTTGATAGTACTTTGTTTGATCATTTTATAATTTTTGGATTTTTTAAGAAAAGAAAATTTTTAACCCTTTTAATGATTTTTTTTAATCACGTAACACATTAATAATTAAAAAGGTATTTTTTTCATCTTCTCAAAAAAAAAAAAAAGAATAGGGTTTTTTTTTTCATATATATATATATATATATATAATTGGTTTGAAAAATAATTGTTAATCCCAAATATATAAAAAGAAATTAAAACAAAAAGTTTAATTTCCCATATATATAATATTTAGAAAGATTTTGTCGGGCTAAAATTTTTAATTTCTTATATTATCTTTTTATTAGAAATAAATAAGGTTTTCAATTTGAAAAACCATATAATTTCTTAATTAGTTTTTGTCTTGACAAATTTGTCCCTCGTGAAGGTCAAGGTGGAGACAAGAATAGATCATGGTGATCCAAGGGATGTAATTTGCGAGATGACACAGAATTTGGGTGCTGATATGTTGGTTAGAGCATTTGCAGCAGTGGAGCTATAATGCTATAATGCTAAAATTTAGCTCCACAAACACAAAAACTTGGCTGCAGCAGTGGAGCTAAATCTAAAAAATTTAGCTCCATTGCTACAGTGCACATCTATAAATAGATGTGCACTGTTCATACCATCTAAAATAAAAAAATATTATTTTATTAAATTTCTCTCTCCACTTCTATTAAAAAAATATTTTTTCCTTTTTCTTTATTTTCTCTCTCTCTCTCCGGCTCCTCTTGTTTCTTCCTCTTTCCTTCTCATTTTTTTTTTCTCTCCCTCGTCTACTCTCTGCTTCGCCATCGCCGATCTTCGCCATCGCCGATCTTCATCGTCGCCGATCTTCATAATCGATCTTCATCGTCGTCGCCCAGTTGCCGTCCCACGCCGCTGACTCGTCTACTCTCTGCTTCGCCATCGCCGATCTTCATCGTCGTCGCCCAGTTGCCGTCCCACGCCGCTGACCCATCTCGCCATCATCAAACTCAAGCACGCCACGGACCCATCGAAGCTCTATGCTCGGTCAATATTTTTGGGTTCATGGGTTTGTGGGTTCACGGACCCATCGAACTCAAGCGCGCCACGGACCCACGGACCCATGATCGGCGACGGGAATTTTGGGTTCATGGGTTTTGGATTGCTGGGTTTGTGGGTTTTTGGGTGTTTGATTTTTTTATTTTTTGTTGGGTTTGGTTGTGATTGTGGATTGTGGTTGAAATGGAGGTTTGGTGGCTGTGTTGGTGGTGGTTTGGTGGCTGTGGTTGTGTTTGCCGTGGCTATGTTGGTGGTTGTGGCTGTGTTGGTGGTGGTTTGATTTTTTTTTTTTTTTTTTTTCTTGCCGTGGGCTATGTTGGGTTATGGTTGTGGCCGTGGGCTGTGGTGGTCACATGAAGGTTGTTGCCGATGGTTGTCACATGAAGGTTGTTGCTGATGGAGTGTGTGGCTGTGATAATTGTGGGTAGTGAATATATTATTTTATTGTAGTGGGATGGATTATTTTATTGTAGTAGTTATATTATTTTATTATGATGTTTATATTATTTTATTGTGTTGAAAGCTAAAATAGATCCACTGCTGTAGCATGTGTGTAGGTAAAATAGATAAAGTAACTTTTGGTGGAGCTAAAAAGCTAAATTTTTAGCTCCACTGCTGTGGATGCTCTTATGGGGAGCCATGGTTATGGCCCAATCAAAAGGTGGGTCTTACTTAAAAAAGGAAATTATGGGCCTAATTATGTTATTATTGTAATTTTGTTTTGATGCATGATAAGTAAATAGGGGACTTCAAACACGTTGAAAACATGTCAAAATGTCACATTTTTATTTATTCGAGCTGGGGTGTATACATGTGAATGATTTGAGGGTTTTTTTTTTTTTTTTTTTTTTTTGAGCTAGTGAATGATTTGAGTTAGTGTAATTTAGTTTTATATAATGTTGATTTTTTTACTGTCTTATTTGAAATCTGGTAAGCATAATAATACTATGTGAAAAAGCTTTTGGTTTTTTTTTTGGTTGAAAAATGAAAATTTGTTACCATGAAATAAGATGGACAATTACCTTCATTTTCTAAAATCATATGAATAAAATAAATTCATGTTAATTAGGGTACACCCTAATATATTGTTTTTATGTTGTAATTATATTGTTTAATTTATTTACTAACACATTATTCTTGGGGCTAGCAGAGCTTTCCTTGGGAGTGTGAGCAATCATTGTGTACAGAACGTCGAGTGCCCAGTCTTGATTGTGAAGAAGCCAAAATCTACCGCAACAAACAATTAATTTTTTGTTTTTTGGGTTGGGGGGGTTATCTCTCTAGCACTTCTTGTAGCTGTTATATAAAGTTTCCTGTATGCTCTTATAAATAAGTGTTTTTCTTTTTTTCTTTTTTCTTTTTCTTGGTGATTCTGTCATTGTATTTTTATTAATCTTGTAAGTAATGCTTTTTCGGGAATTTGTTTAATATTATTATCATTGAGTGGAGAATTTCCGAAGTGGGAGTGAAAGCTTGGGAGGAATAAGGAAGCATGGTATCTTGGGGGAACAAGCAATGATTATTGTGTAATTAACACATAGGGAATAAGCTATCTCAATATAATAGATTATCGAAAAAAAAGCTATCTCAATATAATAACAAAACTTATATTTTAAGAATAGAGAGTAGGAGATAGAGAATGGTCTTCATTTTCTTATACCATTGAAGTAATTGAGTTGATCGAATTTCTAAAACGAATTGGTCACAAAAATGCAAATGCACATTTTTTTATTCTTCTTCTTATGCTGCATAGCTGAAATTATATGATTGCAGAAAAATGTGCTTTGCTAAACAGGTTCAATATTCATCATAATTCGACCATCATTATCTATTTTCACACAACCCATCTTGCTTCAAGCTCTTCTTTTTGGGTGCACCACTTGGGGCTTGGCACCTATTTTACAGTGACAAGCTTCAAGGTTTATTTCCAAGAACTAATAAAGTGAAGTGCCTTAGTGCGGCCGGAATGTTTCTTGATGCATAAATATTACCTCTTCATGCTATTAGAGTTCAAGCAATATTAGTGTGAAAAATTGTTCATGAACCAAGTTTTTAAAACTTGCAATTTACATTGATGGTCTACCTTCACGAATTACTTAGCATCTTATCCTTACGAGTTTCATGTTGATATCTTCTCCTTGTGGGCACCATGTTGATTTTATACTTCGTTACCTACTACTCAGCATCTTTTGCATATTCCTTGGTTTTAGACTTCACAGGCTCACTTATGTTTTAACTACTCTGGAATGTGTCAAGTGTCAATTATATCTTGTGCGGGTAACTCCAATTTAGAATCTTTTTTTTTTTTTTTTTAATGTATTTGAGTTGTAAGTTTTAGTGTCTTGAGTGTACTTGGGAAACTACATTGAAGACACAATAGAACACCTCAAGAATATGCTCAATAAAGTGAAGTTTTTCAGCTTCGATAGTTGCTTGAATAATTGAGGTTATGTGAACCTCGACTGCAGGCTTGACCCTAGTCAACCAGTAGAGCTTCAAAATACAAACTTTCCAACTTGTAGCCCATGATGACCAAATGACCTGGACCTTTTCTAATTATAAACTAGTATATTTGCATAACCCACCATTTGATTGAATGCCTGCCTTATAACAATCATGCTTACCAAATGTCAAGGTAATTGGATATTAAAAACTCACTTATCTATGAAGGGCACACATTTTTAGTCTTAAATGAAATTGGTTAAGTTCATGTATGGGCACTAGTAAATGAGCAATTTCAGCCATATCTTTAAGATGTTTCTAATATATTCTCCATAAGAAACATGGTTTTTCACAAATGGTTGACCATATTGATGTGATGTTCACTACTCCTCTATGCCTTCTTAACCAGTTCTAAGTTGACTGATCTATTTGACTCTTATAAAGAGCTGGAGTGTATATATAAATTTGCTTCCACGGTTCCTTCTTTGTTTTCTAATTTTCTATTCCGAATAATAATCCCTAAGTACTAGTAAGAACAAATAGCAGGCAAGGAAACATTTCATATATTTTGCCCAAGAGGGTGTGGAGTGTTAGTCAGGGGACCAACATCCCAGCTAGGATGCCCTGGTTCAACCATCCACAAAAGCATTATTACTTATCCGAAACATGTTGCTTTTGGGCAAATGAAAGTGTTTAGGGTTTACTCTCCAGGAGTGAATCAAAGGAAACTGCCTCTTAAAAAAAAAATCCGAGTTGATACACAGAAATGTAATGATAAAACTTAATGGACTAATCTTGGAGACACCAACAGAAAGTTTTCTAGAATAATGTAACCATCATAAGGAATATGACAGAAATAGCTAAGCCATGGTGCTGAAAATTCCTTTAATTTTTTATTTTTTTATGTTGCAAAATATTAAGAAGAGGCAACTATGGAGTAGTTTCAAATTCCTAAAAAAAACCTTTCTATTTTCTCGGAAAAAAATCCTAAAAATAATAAGGCACACTTCAATTTCAATGAAGCAAAATTATTTATCAAAAAAAAAAAATCAACAAAGAAAAATCAGATTTCCAACCAGAAATTTTTTTTCCTTACAAAGTTGAGTTTTCTCTTCTAATCTGTGGATCTCTTTACTTGTCTTTGCAGCTTTAGCTGACACATTTGTAATTCAATCAGTTGCACCAACATTGTGTCGACCTCTTTCTGCAGATTCATACCTCCCTCTTTTAGTTTAGAAACTCTGATAATTACCTGAGTCTTCATTCTTTGGTGATTTGATCCAAAAGCTGTCATTGACCTTGTCATGTGCCTTTGCTCTAAGAAGATGAATCATGCTGTTACTTTAAAGGGCAAGTGACTTTGCTCTAACAAGATGAATCATGTGACTTTGCTCTATGGTATTACAGGTTTCTACATACGCTTAATTTTTCTTCTTCATTCAAGCTAGGGTGTGCCTACACCTTCAGAAAGATAGAAATATATTTAGCAAAAAACATTAATTAACAAGGAAGATATAGGCATAATTTGAGCCTTTAAAAAAAAATCCTGCAGAATTGTGAACCAGCATGCAATGATGATCATAATTTGAAATATATTTCTCTTTGCTAGGCAATCAAGCAACATCTTGCCAAATTTCCAATACAGAATTTAAAGTTTGATTTAAAGATCACTATTTCTTTACATTTCCCAAATGGAAGCATTTTGACCCTCAACAATTAAAAGCATTCTGCTGGTTTTTAAAACTGACAAGAAAGGAGGTCTGATCAAGAAATAAAAATTAACATGCAAAGAAGTCACTGACTCACCAATGCACTCGTGGAATTATGAAATGCCATATTTTAATGCAAGAGATCTACAATGTATATTTTGACGTAGACAGATTTGGTACAATGGCAAAGAGTATGAATTATGTATAGTGAGATACTATTAGCAGACATTCTAAACACTGAAGGTGCTATCAGTGAACTCCCACAATCAATGTCTGCCTCCTATGAGTCAGATAAACATGGAAATGTTTGTCTGGGATCATGAAGGCAGAACTATCATAACATTTAGGATTCTGCATGCAATAACATATTAACATAAGCAAAAACAATTGCACAGAATGCTGATACTCAATCAGAAGGGCAAAGCTCAGGAATTTGTAAGAAGTCGCTATTTCTCTCAGGTTTAAGAAAAGTTGACGAGAAACAAGGTCAGATCAAGAAAGAAAAAATTAACATGTAAGAAGTCTCTAATCTACTAGTAAAAAAAAAAAAGTGAAATTCCATATTTTAATGGAAGAGGTCCAAAATGTACATCATGATTCATGACCTAGATAGATTCGGTAAAATAATGCAGAGTGAATCATGTATGGTGAGATACTATTAGCAGACCTTCTAAAATCAAAAGTTGCTATCAGCGAATTCCCACAATCAATATTTGCCTCCCATGAATCAGATAAATACTGAAAGGTTTGCCTGGGATTATGAAGGTAGAACTATCCTAAGATCATTCTGCAGGCGATAACATAAGCAAAAACAATTGCAGAGGACGCTGGTATTCTATTAGGATAGCAAAACTCAGGAACATGGGACATGGATTGTCATCTAGCTAGTTGAAAGGGGGGGGGAGGGGGGGGGGAGGGGGAGTTAATTCATATAAAGTACCAAAGTTTCTTATTTTCTTAGTATTTTGGTTAGACTTCAGCCAAATCAGTTTAATTTGTTACAAGGGCTAATTATTCCATATCAAAATATTCGTTATTTCCAAATTTATGGCACATATGGTTACAACCCTAAGTTTATCACAATTCAAATCGGGGAAAATTCTGAATCTAGCTACCAAAAACTAGTCACAATCATTTAAACCACATTCCCTATTGTTCAACCTTGAATCACACAATTGACACACTATAAAAAAACAAGTATAAAAATTGCAAATACTCTCAAGAGTAACAAAAATATATATTATAATGACCATATCATCACATTCCATGAATCATTAACTAAACATTCTCATCAAAGATAATTGATAGATTGATCTATCTACCTTGGCGTAGTAGTCTTTCCACACTCTACGAGCTATTTGATGTCCTCCCAAATCAAAAGCCTTAAACTTGATTTTCCCAATACTCATCTCCTCTGATGCAGGGTACTGTGTTGGCTGGTGTTGAACTAATCTCTACAATATTCCATTACCAATACCCAGGAAAAAAAATAAAAATAAAAAAGGAATATCAAGCCAATGGCAATCAAACTAAAAAAAAAAAAAACCCACCAATTGTTTGCTTAGAATCACAATTGAAAAAAAAATGCTGTTTCAATCTTAATTTTTTTGTTGTTATGGCTATTTTATTTTTTTCTTTTTTGATGACATGGAACCTCGCCAAGGCAAGGCCATTTGGACCCACCCCTAGGAAGAAAACTGTGGATACATGAGTAGAGCATATAGCTCTTCTCTTAGCCCAAGGAGACAGGCATTTGCTTCTGCCAGCTCTACCCCAAGGCCCTTTGTTGACATTGGTCAGGCCGAGGAGGGAACACAAGTCCTCCTCTGGCCAAGAAGAAGATCCAGCAAATGTTATGCAAAAGTTAAGGAATGGAACATTTGCAAAGGCCTCATCAAAGAGTAGAGCATAAAGCTCTTCTCTTAGCCCCAAAAATTGCTCCGTGATTAGATGAACAAAGATTGAAATGTATTTAGCAAAAATGCATTACTTAATAAGGAAGATAGCATGGTGGAGCAAAACACAATGACAAGCATAACTCAAAAATGGTCAGTCCACTTTGTTAGGCAATCAGGCAGGAGTTTGCCAAACTCCCAATCCAGAATCTCAAGATATATTTAAGAATCACCCATTTTTTTCACATTTCCCAAATGGTTTTTTATTTTTCATTTTATTATTCGATAGTTATAACTAGGGAGAAGTGATTGAACCCTTAATGTATTCCATGGAAATACTAGGAGGTGCCAACAAATTGAGCTTTAAGGTTCTTGGCTTCTCAAATGGTATTGAAAACAACTAACAAGAAACAAGGGCTAAACAAGAAAGAATTATAAACATGTAAGAAGTAAATGATGTACTAATAAAATTATGAAAATCCATATTGGGTCAGTGAGTGTATTACTTTCAATTGCGGCCTTGTGGGATACTTCAAAGGGAGGAGAGGGCTTAGACAAGGGGGTTTGTTGTCTCCTTACTTATTGTATTGGTAATGGAAGTCTTTTCAAGAATGTTATAGTTAGCTATCTAAAACTCACTCACCTCTGTTTTGCAGATGACTTGATGCTGTTTTTAAGTGCTAACATCCATTCTCTTACTATATTTCAAGATACTCTTGGGACTTTCAAAAGAATTTCAGGCCTTAGTGCAAATCCTACAAAGAGTGAAAATTTTCTTTTGGCTGTTTTCTGCACATTTAAAGCACCAAATCCTAGAGTTCCTTCAGTTTAAAGAAGGGAAGCTGCCTGTTAACTATCTTGGAGTCCCTTTTTTGTCTAGTGTGTTGCAAGAGGGTAATTGGATTTGGGCACAAGCCAGATCCACTAACGCAGTCTCTATCCAAAGCAAATTGTGTTTAATTGATTTTGCTGAGGAAGAAAGACCAATTGTTAATATTATAGTCACAAATCAAAGTTCATCCTGCTTTTAAATCTGAATCTGGATTCTAGCAAAAACTACACACAACAATTGAATAAAAAAACAAAATTGACCCTACAGTCTCTACATTAACAAAAAGAGAATATATCAGATAAAATAGAGAAATTGAAATTACAATGACATTGACAATATCATCATATTGCACAAATCATTAACTGAAGGAATATTCTCATCGAAGAGACAATTTGATAGATTGAGAAAAATCTACCTTGGCATAGTAGTAGCCTCTCCAAACTCTACGAGCTATCCAATTCCAACGTCCTCCTAAATCTTTTCTTTCAGCGGTCGGGCCAATTATAGGAAATATAATTGGGGAAAATAGATTTTTGCCCATACTTTTTAAACTATGCAGCAATTTGTATCCGTTTTCAAACTATTCAGCCATTTGTATCCGTTTTCAAACTATTTAAGTGTATGTCTCTACTGTGAAATTCATTTTCTTTGTTTTCACATTATTTAAGTATATGTTCCTGTTTTGAAATTCAATTTTTTAAAAATCAAGAGCATCATATAACTTGAGTTTTCTTATTAACCCATCCAATTATTACCGATTGGTATTTCGAGTTTTCTTATTAGTGCCGATTAGTATTAATTGAAAAATTATTAATGCCGATTAGTATTAATTGGAACCTAAATAATACCAATTGATATTAATATGATTTCTTTTTATAAAATGTTCAAAAACACAGCAGTGACTTGAATCACATTTTTGGCCCTGCAAACATTGAAATTTGGTTTTTTCTATTTCTAAAAATTTTGTAGAGAATTAATTTCTTTTTAAAGGACTCGAATCTCAAATCAATTGGAATTATGAGCAGAAAGTTATAGCCAAAACACTAGACAAGTGCAGAAGATATCTTAGAAATGGTAAAGCTGAGTTATAAGGGAACTCGATTCTTTTAAAATCGAGTTTTAAAAGAGGGGCATACTTTAAATATATATATATATATATATATATATATTGCTATGGATTTTTTTTTTTCCTTTTTTGTGGTGCTGATTTTGGTAAATCTAGTAGACAAAACAATACAAAAGGTCATATGGGGACGGGGACCAACCCATTTAACTCTTTAAAGAGAACCCCAAAGAAAGGAGAGGAAATAGGATGAGACCCAAGAAGAACAAAGGGAAGCCCACAGTTGTCAAATTAATGGGCCAACAAATTGGCCTCCAAAAATTGGAAAAGAAAAAATTCCACATTTGAAGGATCTTGCGTAAAAGCTATGGTGTTTTGAGAATCACCCTAAGAAATGACACAAACTATTATTATAATTGTAGCTTCTGTTTCAGTCCCCAACACACTACCCATTACATCTTTTAGTTGTCCATGTTTTAATACTTTCATAAGGCTCACGCACCACTCTTATATACGTAGAAATCACAATCCAATAAAACCATTAAACTTTTTAAGTATGACAAAATCTATATCTTCAAATGTGGACAATAGGAAACCAACCCAAGGCTTATCCTACTTTTTTGTTATGTTGGGTTGTGTCTGTGAGTTGTGCAATTATTTAAATACTTTTATCAATTATTAATTTTTGTCTTTTTCAATAAATTATTACAATTCATATAATATTCTTAAATTATATTTCATTTTGTATAAATGAATCAAAACTATTTCTTAAAATGCCAAAATTAATCAACTAATTAAAAAATAAAGTTTTTTTTTTTTAAGAAACAAAAAAAAAAATAATGAAGATTATAAAATAAACTTATATATATGGTAAATTGAAAAAACTATTAACTCAAACTTCACCTAACTTAAGTCTTAAAATAAAATTTCAATCCAACCAAACTCACCAACCCGAAAAATTTGACACTTGGTTGGATTGGGTTAGTAAGTTTGATGCACATACCTATCTTTTAATATGCTTAGCCATTTTTTTTTTTTTTGAGAAAAACTTAGCCAATTTAAGTATGAATCTTGTTGGACTTCATACTTTTTTTTCCTTCCTTCCCAAAAAATAGGTATGAGTGACCAATGAAGACCTTATTTAGCAGAATCTATTGCTTACTGAGTAACATTTAAGGGGCCTAGATGTGAATATGGGCCATAAGGCCCACAATTTTATAAGATTAGTTTTAGGATTATGCACTATTTCACAACTTTTTACTTCAATTTTGATGTAGCAGACTATGAGTAGTTATCTATCACTTACATACAGATCCATCATTTTTTCTTCACCACTTAATTTCTTCCCCATCACAATTGCGGTAAAGAAGTTGTGAGGTAAGTTGTGGTACTAGATTTTCTTCTCTTATAAGCTAGTTTTTTACTTTTTATTTCCTATGTATGACTTTTTAAAATCTCAATTTTTAAATTTTCCGTACTTTAACAAAAAGCTAAATAAAAATTATGGTCATGATCGGTTAGGGGCATCAGCTAATGTTGGAAAAAGTAATTCCTTATAATTGAAGCAGTACAAAATTAATTTCTCCTTTTATTAGATGCTTTGTGCTCGATATGTTCTAGTGTGGTTCCCTTATCCTTAAGCTTGTTGTGCTGGTTACCTTAGACTAGCCAACACATCCTTTGATATGACCATTTGTCTTTTCAATGGAGAAGAATCTAGAGTTTTAAAACTATAATCTTTAAGCTCTCTTTTCCCTTTTGTTGCAATATTCACATAATCCACTTATAGAATCAAGCATTTAAAGCTGAGGCAATGTCAATTGAACCTAATTAAGTACTAGGAAATAGTTAATGAACCCATGCTATCTCAGAATCTAAAAATGAGCTAATCTATTCACTAGATCATATCAAATATGATATATATCTTTGACATCCACATCAAGTTCAACTATTTTTTAAAATTCCGAAAATGACATGTTAGTACTTAGTGCCATGGTTATAAAATGGTAAATTTGAAACTTTAGTAAAGAGATTAACAACATGATTCCGAAAACTGTTTGATTAGAGATTTATAGTATCGTTGTTTAAAATAATGTAAAAATTGTGATTTAAAAAGTGTTGTAGAAACATGTATTTATAGCATTCATAAAACATAAAATATGTTTGGTACCATGTTTCAAATAACCTTTTTTAGTATGTGAAAAAACATTGCTGTGTGTTTGGTATGCGTGTGTTTTATTTTTAAAGAACTGACAAGCACAGTACAATTTAATATTTTTTATTTGAGAAGAGAGAAGTCCGTTTATGTTTTGTCACATCAAGTGGGTCCTATAATTTTCAATATATTTACAAAAATGTCATTGAGCAACATTATTTAAAAACTGAAAACTGGTAAGAGAAGTTTTCTAAATTCAATATTTAAACACTTTAAAATGAGCTATATAACTCAAACATTCCAATAAACAACACCTTTACCAAACGTATTTTTTAAACCTACAATTTTCAATATTTAAATACCGTTATCCAAAAACTCTACTTGTCAAAAGCTTAAACAATAACTTTCACATAGCATCAAATTTTGTGCTCGTCTTAATAACTTTCACAAAGCATTACAACATATAACACTTGCTAAATAGGCCCCATCTTTTAAAACCAAAGATTATCTGTTTGCAGTGGTATACTATTTTCACCATGCTTGATCAGGGGGGTTGATATTTGATACTCCATCCAAAACTCTTTTTCACCCTCAAATATTTTATGTATTTATTTATTTTCTGGACCTACCCTTTATAATCATATCCTAATGCCAAAACCAGATAATCTTAAAAATAAAAAATAAAATAAAAAATAAAAAATAAAAAAACCAAGGAGCCCACTGTGTTTGAAAACCACAAATGACAAAACCCTTTTATGCCCAAAACCCACAAACCCGCCCACAGATTTGACCCAACACATTATTTTCCTTCTCTGCCTATAAATACTCAAAAACCCTCAAACATTCATCACCGCTACTAAATTTTCATTAACACAGAAAGAAAGAAGAAAAAAACAGTGCATTTTTTTTTCAATTTTATCATCAACAATTTCCAACCGCCCGATTAAAGAGCCAAATGGCTGACGTGGCAGCAAAGGAACGGAAGATCCTCGTGGCCGTCGATGAAGGTGAGGAGAGCTTGCACGCGCTCTCGTGGTGCCTCAAAAACGTGATTTCGAAAAATTCCAAAGATACCCTCGTCCTCCTCTACGTTAAACCTCCTCGTCCAGTTTTCTCTGCCCTTGATGGCACAGGTAATTCTCTTCACTCTCCATGGGCATTTTAGGAATACGAAAGATTGGATGTTCCTGACTGTAATTTTGGTGTGTGGTTCAGGGTATTTGTTTTCGGCTGACATAATGGCGGCTGTGGATAAGTACAGTAATGACCTGGCTGAGTGCGTGGTCGAGAAAGCTAAAAAGATGTGCAAAGATCTTCATGATGTGAGTTGTAAATTTTTTGTTTGTTTTAGGGTAAAATTGTCATTTGGTAATTTTGATTTTTTAAGAAAATAATTGTTTAAAACTATTTGATGATTATCTACACCTATTTTTAATCGTGTAGCTTATATAACAATTATAGTAGTTTTTTTTTTTTGAACATATATTAATTTGTTATTTGATAGTAATTTATTTGATCATTTTATAATTTTTGAATTTTTAAGAAAAGAAATTTTTTTAACCCTATTAATGATAATAATTTACGCGTATTTTTTAACCAATGTAACACATTTATTTAATAATTAACAGGGGTTATTATTAGAATTTTAATTTATTTAATGATTATAGTGGATCATAATTTGAATCATCATCTAATGATGGTAACTCATGCCTCATGGTTTAAAATAGGTTTTTTTTTAGTTTGATTTCCCATATAAATTGTTTTTAAAGGTTTTGTCGGGCTGAAATTTTTAAAATTTAATTTCTGATTTTATATTTTTATTAGAAATAAATAAGGTTTTTTTATTATTGAAAATCATATAGTTTCTTATTTAATTTTTTATCTTGACAAATTTGTCCCTCGAGAAGCTCAAGGTGGAGACAAGAATAGAGCATGGTGATCCAAGGGATGTAATTTGCCAGATGACAGAGAAGTTGGGTGCTGATATGTTGGTCATGGGGAGCCATGGTTATGGCCTAGTCAAAAGGTGGGTCTTACTTAAAAAAGGAAATTATAGGCATAATAATGTTATTATCGTAATTTTTTTTTGATACATGATAAGTAAATAGGGGAATTCAAACACGTTGAATACATGAGAAAATGCCATTTGATCTAAATGTTATTGACAGACTTTTTAGGCGTATGCATGTGAATGATTTGAGGGTTTTTTTTTTTTTTTTTTGCTAGTGAATGATTTGAGTTAGTATAATTTAGATTTATTATTTTATATATTGTTGATTTTACACTCTCTTATTTGAAATTTGTTAAGCATAATAATACTATGTGAAAAAGCTTTTGGTTTGTTCATGGTTGAAAGATGAAAATTTGATACCATGAAATAAGATGGACAATTACCTTCATTTTCTAAAATAGTATGAATAAAATAAATTCATATTTATTGGGGTACGCCCTAATACATTGTTTTTATGTTGTAATTATATTGTTTAATTTATTGCTAACACATTATTTGTGGGGGTTGGCAGGGCTTTACTTGGGAGTGTGAGCAATCATTGTGCACAGAACGTCAAATGCCCAGTCTTAATTGTGAAGAAGCCAAAATCCACTGCAACAAACAATTAATTATTATTATTTTTTTTTGGGGGGGGGGGGGGGGGGTGTGGGGTGTTCTCTAACTTTATAGCTCTTATTATGGCTGTTGTATAAAGTTTCTTGTATGCTATTGTAAATAAGTGTTTTTTTCTTCTTTTTGGTGATTCTGTCATAGTATATATATATATATTTTAATCTGGTAAGTAATGCTTTTTTGGGAATTTGTATAATATTATTATCATTGAGTGGAGAATTTCCAAAGTGGGAGTGAAAGCTTGGGATGACGATGGAAGCATGGTATCTTGGGGGAACAAGCAATGATTATTGTTTAAATTTTTTTTTTTTTTTTTGGTGTACAAAAAATGGGGGTTTTTATGGTTGTATTTTGCCCCCGGGCAGGGCGTCGGGCTGGGGTCAAGCTCAAGCCGTTCTGTCCAGTCCATGTGAGGGAGCTACCCTCACCAAGGTTGCCCACCAACAAGAGCCCGTTGGCAGCGGGAATCGAACCTGGACTGGTTAGGTGGAGTGAACGAACCTTACCAGCTAAGTCAAACCCTCGTTGGCTATTGTTTAATTAATACATAGGGAATAAATTAAACCATGAGGCATGAGTTACCATCATTAGATGATGATTCAAATTAGATGATCCACCCTCACCAAGGTAACTCATGCCTCATGGTAACTCATCATCTAAAACGACTTGATAAAAAAAAAAATGCAAATGCACATTTTTTTTATTCTTTTTCTTATGCTACAGCAGAAATTGTATGATTGCAGAAATTGAATATTCAATGTCAAAAGGAAATGCGCTCTGCTAAAAAGGTTCAATATTCATCATAATTTGATCCTCATTATCTATTTTCACACAACCAATTAATCTTGCTTCAATCTCTTCTTTTTGGATGCACTACTTGGGGCTTGGCATCTATTTTACAAGGACAAGTTTCAAGGTTTATTTCCAAGAACTACTAAAGTGAAGTGCCTTAGTGGTGCTGGAATGTTGCTTGATGCATAAATATTACCTCTTCATGCTCTTACAGTTCAAGAAATATTAGTGTGAAAAATTGTTCATGAACCTAGTTTTTAAAACTTGCAATTTACGTTGATGGTCTACTCTTAGGAATTACTTAGCATCTTCTCTTTGCAAGTAACATGTTGAATTGACCCTAAAAAAAAAAAAAAAAATGTAATTGGATATTAAAAACTCACTTATCTATGAAGAGCACAAATTTTTAGTCTTAAATGAAGCTAGTTAAGTTCTTTGCTGAATAAATACTTTATTGATACGAAGAAACAAAAGATATACAATCCAAGGAGGGTCTGTGACCATCTCTATCTAAAACCTTAACTAACATCGGTGACAAGTTAGAGATGGGAACTGGCCCACTCCAATTCAAAAGAGCAGCCCATTGGACTAGAAGATGAGCGGTAACATTGCCGTCTCTATATATAAAAGAAAATGATACATTATCAAAATATTTAACTAGAAACAAAATATCCTCTAGAACTGCTTTAATTCTCCAGTGAGAGACAACTGCTTTGTTCTTAAATGGCTCAATGACATTCAGTGCATCTCCTTCAAGGATAATTCTTTTGAATCCTTCATCAGTCGCCTTTTTGATCGCTAACCAAACTACTTTGGCTTCTCCTAATAAAGGCTCTATTTGCTTCAACTGCTCTGTCCATGCTCCATTCATTCTTGTGCTCTTCATATGTTTTATTCACCTACCTTGCCACCATTTCTGGGTTTGTTTTGATTCCTTCCAGTCTAGCTTTATTCCTTGTCATCCAAATTTGATCACATAAAATTGCTGCATATAATTGGAAGTCTTTAGCTTCTTCTCCCTCTAAACCCAGACCATGCTTTGGGTTGATTATCATCTTCACCCAATCTGCTATAGACACATTGTGCATATGGCTCATATTTAGTGGCCAAGGACCTGAAATGAAGCTGGTTAAGTTCATGTATGGGCACTAGTAAATGAGCAATTTCAGCCATATCATTGAGATGCTTCTAATATATTCTCCAACAAGAAACATGGTTTTTCACAAAATCTACCTTGGCATGGTAGTATAGTCTCTCCACCCTCCACAAGCTATCCAATTCCAATGTCCTCCTATATCTTTTCATTTCAATGGTCGGGCCAATTATAAAAAATATAATTGGGGGAAATAGATTTTTGCCCTTACTTTTTAAACTATGCAGCCATTTGTCTCCGTTTTCAAACTATTTAAGTGTACATCTTTATTTTGGAACTTGGTTTTCTCTATTTTCAAACCATTTAGGTATATGTCCATGTTTTGGAACTCGATTTTCTGAAAATCGAGTACCCCTTATAACTTGAATTTTCTTATTACCGATCCAATTATTACCAATTGGTATTTCGAGTTTTTTTTATTAGTACCAATCGGTATTAATTAAGAAATTATTAGTACAGATCGGTACTAATTTAAATCTAATTAATATCAATCGGTATTAATGGGAACCTAAATAATACTGATAGGTATTAATATGATTTCTTTTTATAAAATGTTCAAAAACCGTTACAATTTTCAGCAGCAACTTGAATCACATTTTTGGCTTTGCAAATATTGAAATTTGGTATTCTCTATTTCTGGAAAATTTGTAGAGAAATAAATTTCCTTTTAAAAGAAATGAATCTCAAATCAATTGGGATTATGAGCAGAAAGTTATAGCCAAAACACCAGACAGGTGCAAAAAATATCTTAGAAATAGTAAAATTGAGTAATAAGGAGAACTTGATTTTTTAAAAATCGAACTCCAAAAGAGGGACACGCTGTTATATATATTTATTTATTTATTTATATTGCTATGGATTTTTTTTTTTTTTTTTTTTTTTTGGGTGCTGATTTTGGTAAATCTGGTAGACAAAACAATACAAAAAGTCACATGGGGACGGGGACCAGCCCATTTAACTCTTTAAAGAGAACCCCAAAGGAAAGAGAGGAAATAGGATGAACCCCAAGAAGAACAAAGGGCAGCCCACAGTTGTCAAATTAATGGGCCAATAAATTGGCCTCCAAAAATTGGAATAGCAAAAATTCCACATTTGAAGGATCTTGCGTAAAAGCTAATGGTGTTTTGAGAATCACCCTAAGAAATGACACAAACTATTATTATGATTGTACCCATTACATCTTTTTGCTGTCCATGTTTTGATCCTTTCATATGGCTCACGCATCACTCTTATATACGTAGAAATCACAATCCAATAAAACC
Source organism: Quercus tomentella (assembly GCA_028535165.1). NCBI lineage: Eukaryota > Viridiplantae > Streptophyta > Magnoliopsida > Fagales > Fagaceae > Quercus > Quercus tomentella. Next base: position 6,921,404 of record JAPQVY010000089.1, read on the forward strand.
ATTAAACTTTTTTAAGTATGAAAAAATCTATATCTTAAATTGTGAACAATAGAAAACCAACACAAGGCTTATCCCAATTTATTGTTATGTTGGGTTGTGTCTGTGAGTTGTGTAATTATTTAAATACTTTTATCAATTATTAATATTTTTTTTCAATAAATTATTACAATTCACGTAATATTCTTAAATTATATTTCAATTATATAAATGAATCAAAACTAATTCTTAAAATAACAAAATTAATCATCTAATTAAAAAAATAAATTTTTTTTAGCAACAAAAAAATAATGAAGATTATAAAATAATCTTATATATATATATATATATATATATATATATATATGATAGATTGAAAAACTTTTAACTCGAACCTAAGCTGACTTAAGTTTCAAAATAAATTTTCAATTCAACCAAACTCACCAACCCGCAAAATCTGACACTCGGTTGGATTGGGTTAGTAAGTTTGATGCATATACCTATCTTTTAATATGCTTAGCCAATTTAAGTATGAATCTTGTTGGACTTCATACTTTTTTTTTTCTTCCTTCCCAAAAAACAGGTATGAGTGACCAATGAAGACCTTATTTTAGATGTGATTTTAGCAGAATCTATATGCTTGCTGAGTAACATTTAAGGGGCCCAGATGTGAATATGGGTCACAAGGCCAACAACTTTATAAGATTAGTTTTAGGACTGCGTACTATTTTACAATTTTTTATCACAATTTTGATGTGGCAGACTATAAGTGGTTGTCTATTACTTACACATAGACCTACCATTTTTTTTTTCCATCATTCACATTCTTCCACAACATAATTATGGTAAAGAAGTTGTGAGATAAGTCGTGGTACTAGATTTTCTCGTTTTATAAGCTAGTTTTTTGTTTTATTTTTATATATAACTTTTTAAAACCTCTTTTTTTTTTTTTTTTTTTTATATTTAATTTCTCACTATTTCAGTAAAAAGTTAAATAAATTATGGTCATGATCCGTTAGGGGCATCAGCTAATGTTGGAAAAAGTAAATCCTTATAATTGAAGCAGTTTAAAAGTAATTGCTCCTTTTAGATGCTTTGTGCTTGGGAGAATGGGCAGACTAGCAATGCGAGGGGCAACTATGTAGTAAGTTAGGCAACATTTCAAAGTTTTAAGAAAAATAGCATCTCGAGTTTTAGAAACTCGAGATCCATATTAAAACCCAAGTCCTAAAGACTCGCTTTGTGAGTGTTTGGCTGGACGATTTGGACTGAAAATGCCACATAGATCTCGAGTCTTTAAGACTCGAGTTCCATGCAAAAATATTTTCCCTTATAGTGGCGTTTTTAAGTCCTATAGTGACGTTTTAAAACCCTATAGCGGCATTTTCCTGCAAATTTTTTTTTATAAGTGTGATCACCGGACCAGGTTTAGGGAGCCCTATAATGGCGTTTTTAAGCCTTATAATGACGTTTTAAAACCCTATAGCGACGTTTTCCTGCAATTTTTTTTTTTTTATATTTGTGATCACCCCATACCAGGTTCTGGGAGCCCTATAGTGGCGTTTTTAAACCCTATAGTGACGTTTTAAAGCCCTATGGCGACATTTTTCTGCAATTTATAGCAATCGAGTCTTTAAAACTCGATTTCCACGTGGATTTTTTTTCACATCAGACCCATCCGCTTACAAATCGAGACTTAAAAACTCGAGTTTTATCTTGGAACTCGAGTTTTAGACACTCGAGATGCTAGTTTTCAGCATTATTTTGAAACGTGACAACTAACTAAATTTTTTGATATTTATTGTTATTTGGAAAGGGTGTTCCTTTGTGCTTGATATCTTCTGGAATGGTTCCCTTATCCCTAAGCTTGTTGTGCTGGTTACCTTAGACTAGCCAACACATCCTTTGATATGACCATTTGTCTTTTCAATGGAGAAGAATCTAGAGTTTTAAAACTGCATATAATCTTTAAGCTCTCTTTTCCGAGGCTTTTGGTTAAATATTATTCAAAAAATAAGTTTATTTGTGATATAGGTACTGTTCAAATTTATTTGATAAAATGAGGAGAGAAGCAAATTTCGGTAATACTGTCACCGAAATTCTGACAAAAAAGAGAGAGGAGAGAGAAATGATTGAGAGAAAAAAAGAATTTTAATGATGTGGTTGCTGGGAGAAAAAAAAAAAAAAAAAAAAAAGGAAATTCAGCGAGAAAAAAGAAGAAGAAGAATTTCAGTAATAGAATTACCGAAATTCATTAGCCCTTGGCCCACAGAAACTGCCCAACCCGTTAGCTTCAGTACTGTTAGTTTTTTTTTTTTTTAATTTTTTTTAATTCTTTTTTTTTTAAATGGTTGGATGCCATCAGGAGTCAAACCCATAAGGCCAAGCTCTTCCCTTCAGAAGCTAACCAGTACACTGCCACATTACATCTTACTTTAATTGGAAACTAAATCTATTTATTCTAAAACTAATAGGTATTTCAAGTAAAAAAGAAAAAGCATACATTTTTTTCTCAATACTTTCCAAAAATTTATAGTTATAACAACTAGGATGGTGGATTTGAATATTAAACATCTTCTTTAGAGACATCAAAACGTGTAGCATAATTTAATAAAATTTAAAAATATATATTTTTAGAATTTTTATTACAATTATAATTAATATATTTATTTTTATATATTGTAATTAGTCCACTCTCAATATTTAAGAAAATAAACTATTGAAAGATCTGTAAAACAAAAAAGTTCAAGGTTTTGATGTCTCTAAGAAGATGTTCAATGTTCGAATCCACCATCTTAGTTGTTATAACTATAAATTTTTGGAAAGTATTGGGAAAAAAATGTATGCTTTTTCTTTTTTACTTGAAATACCTACTAGTTTTAAAATAAATAAATTTAGTTTCTAGTTAAAGTAAGATGTAAAGTGGCAATGTACTAGTTAGCTTCTGAAGGGAAGAGCTTTGCCTTATGGGTTTGACTCGTGATAGCATCCAACCAATTTTTTTTTTTTTTTTTTATTATAAATAAAAATAACAGTACTGAAGCTAACGGGTTGGGCAGGTTTTGTTGGTGGCAAATGAATTTTGGTAATCTTATTACCAAAATTCTTCATTTTTTTTCTCACTGAATTTCCTTTTTTTTTTCCTCTTATTTCGGCAACCACATCACCGAAATTCTGTTTTTTCTCTCACCTCCATCCCATCATTTCTCTCTCCTCTCTCCTCTTTTTGTCAGAATTTCGATGACAATATTACTGAAATTTGCTTCTCTCCTCATTTTGCCAAATAAGTTTGAACAGTACCTATATCACAAATAAACTTATTTTTTTACCTATATCACAAATAAACTTTTTTTTTTTTTTTTGCAATATTTAGCCAAAAGACTCCTCTTTTCCCTTTTGTTGCAATATTCACATAATCCACTTATAGAATCAAGCATTTAAAGCTGAGGCAATGTCAATTGAACCTAATTAAGTACTAGGAAATAGTTAATGAACCCATGTTATCTCAGAATCTAAAAATGAGCTAATCTATTCACTAGATCATATCAAATATGATATTTTTTTTGAAATCCACATCAAGTTCAACTAATTTTAAAAATTCCGAAAATGACATGTTAGTACTTAGTGCCATGGTTATAAAATGGTAAATTTGAAACTTTTAGTAGAGAGATTAACAACATGATTCTGAAACTTGTTTGGTTGGAGATTTTTAGTATTATTGTTCAAAATGATGTGAAAATTGTGGTTTAAAAAATGTTGTAAAACATATGTTTATAGTATTCATAAAGTAAAAAATGTGTTTGGTACCATGTTTCAAATAAAATGTTTCAGTGTGTGAAAAATCATAATTGTGTGTTTGATATATGTGTTTGTGGGGCCAGAGAATTTGTAATTCTGGCCCACTTTACATCAGGGCCCAAGGCTCGCGCCGAGAAGAGTCGTTGCCGAGGACGTGCAACGAAAGTCCAAATGGCCTAGAGGTGTAGCTGAGGACAATCCTGTCCTCGGCATCCCAAAACTTAGAAGGAAAGAAAGGCACGCCATCAAAGGCAACCCCCAGAGCGCTCCCAGAAGAAAGGGCGAGTACAGTGTAGGAGCGGTTCAAGGAAAAACTGTCACTTCCGCATTGAACGCGCTAACAAACGTCCTGGTCGCATTAATGGGGAAAGGACCCCTGAATAATGTGGCGACAAAGAACAAGGGAAAGGCTGCCATTACTGCAATTAAGTACTCTGCACCTGACAGGGCCATACTCTTCAGCTTTTACAACCACCCCCAACCACTTTGGGTATGGGTTGACAAGACAAGTATCAGCCCTAAAAAAGCTGAACCTACACGTGGACGTTTGAGAGAGGCGAAAAGCTAGTATAAAAGGAGGAGGAAGCAGCCAGAAAAAGGGGATGGCATGATGTATCGTCTCTAGGACCATTGGAACCTAGTGGAAAAGGAACAATAAGAACATTAAGCTCCTCGGACGAGGTCCAAGGTCTAGAGCCACCAAGGCCGGGCCGAGGAGAAAGTCCTCTTGGGTACGCTTAGTTCACCTTTGTGCAATCACCATGAACACCATGACTAACGACTGTCTGTTAACCAAGGCCTAGCCTTTTAGTCCACTCTCTACAAATTTATTGTTTGGGCCTTTGACGTTCGAACCCAATACCACTTGGGGATCGTTACAAATTAAGTCCTTACAATTGGCGCCGTCTGTGGGAAGGCTTGTGCGTTGGCGCAGGCGGCAGTTAGTCATGGTGGGATCAAACCCTTGTCAATAAGGGTCCCTCAAAAGAAATAGTTTTGGTGGTGGTGCAAGCTATGCGAAAGCCTCTCCATCATTTCCAGTAGCACGCGATTGTTGCCCTAACTCAGCTCCCACTCAGGGCTACACTTCAAAGCTCCAGTGGCACGGGCAGTTATAGGGGCTTCTAACATAAAGTTTATGCCCCACACATATGCCAAGGGGCTAATCCTTGCAGGACTAGAAAATATAAGTGTTGGACAGAATTAAGGTCTTGCATGGTCCTCGGACTCAAACCTATGGGGAAACCAACTACTTCAAAAAGAAAGTGCTAGACAGAACCAAGGTCTTGCATGGTCCTCGGACTCAAACCTATGGGGAAACTAGTCACTAGAAAATGAAAGTGCTAGACAGAACCAAGGTCTTGCATGGTCCTCGGACTCAAACTTATGGGGAAACTAGTCACTAGAAAATATAAGTGTTGAACAGAACCAAGGTCTTGCATGGTCCTCGGACTCAAACCTATGGGGAAACCAACTACTTCAAAAAGAAAGTGCTAGACAGAGCCAAGGTCTTGCATGGTCCTCGAACTCAAACCTATGGGGAAACTAGTCACTAGAAAATACAAGTGTTGGACAGAATCAAGGTCTTGCATGGTCCTCGGACTCAAACCTATGGGGAAACCAACTACTTTAAGAAACTAAAAGTGCTAGATAGAACCAAGGTCTTGCATGGTCCTCGGACTCAAACCTATGGGGAAACTAGTCACTAGAAAATAAAAGTGCTAGACAGAGCCAAGGTCTTACATGGTCCTCGGACTCAAACCTATGGGGAAACTAGTCACTAGAAAATACGAGTGTTAGACAAAACCAAGGTCTTGCATGGTCCTCGGACTCAAACCTACGGGAAACTAACTACATCAAGAAAGGCTTAAGTCCTGGACAGAATGGAAATCCCACGTGGTCTTCGGACCTCCAACTCTAAGGAAACTAACACAACCAAGTGTTAGACCCGGAACAGTCATGCCTCGGTCCTCGGACCGGATGCCCAAAACAAGTTAAGGCCAGGAATATCATCTGAAACGTGGCAAAGCACCCTAGTGCCTGGCGACCCCCTCAGGCAGTTCATTTTAGATCACCCCATACGCAATACAGAACCTTCAGTTGTTATCCCGGTTAGTCTCATATGGTTAACCTACTTGGAGTCGACATTGTTGTGCCCGTCAGTTTTGATAAGTTCAAAGTGATAATTCTTTGCTAACAAGAGCATCAGCCCTAAGTACTATCCGAAAGAAAAGGACACCAGCACATCCATTCACAAAAATAATTATTGCAGAAAAGAAAGAACTCGCAAAATAGAATAAAGTCATTTTTTACTAGACAAAGAAGTAGTACAGCATACAAAAAAAGGGCTTAAACAAGCCTATACCAGAAGCTAACTACAAAAAAAAAAAAAGGATACACGAGAACGATAAATCCTTCAATTTTGCTCTAGCGACTAAGCAAGTCCGGATGGCACCAGTGATGGAAGAGAAGAAGAAGCAGAGGCACCTGGGTGGCACCAGTAATGGAAGAGAAGAAGAAGCGGAGGCACCTGGGTGGCACCAGTGATGGAAGAGAGGAAGAAGCGGGGATGCCAAATCCCTATACCAGCTCTAACAGCAATCGAGCGAGAACGGATGGTACCGGCGATGAGAAATCTCAGTGCTGTCGCACCAAAAATCTGATGCGACCTCCACCTGCTTCGGATTTTAGCTGAAGGAAGAAGAGGCTCCTTTCTTGCCTTATCGAGGGGAAGAAATGTCTTGAGTCTATGCCTCCCTTGCCTTGATCGGGCCATCTCGAGTCTCGAAGATACTCAAGGCTTCTGAAGAGGGTGTGGTCCCTTCACCCTCATCCTGGCCTTGACCATGTCACCCCCTAAGGCTCAGTCACACTGGCAATGGGGACTTTGGGGCACAACTGGAGGGTTAGGGATTTGAAAAGCTTAAAGGGTCTGCAAATAAAGGAAATGACTTCCCACCGTGCTTTTTATATGGGGCGCAAGCCTGGCGGCATTTAATCTGTACAAATCTCCAAGAAAAACTACAAACGAGATAAGTCCCGCTCAATTCCCAAAGCAGCCTTCAGCCGTTGGATTTGCGTCGCCTTATAAAGAGGCCTTATTAAAGGCGCGCCTTGTGTACCGAAACAGCCGGAACGCGACGTGGGCAAACTAAAAGAATGTCTCACAACCAGGAACGTGTCCCAAGCCAACGAAGAGGCTCTGGCAGTGTCGAAGTACAAGACTTGGCAAGCCATGACATGGGCCCAACGTCACCAAAACCCTCCTCTTCGTTCGAGGAGCCGGACAGCAGGATTTTGAGGGGCTATTGTGGGGCTAGAGAATTTGTAATTCCGGCCCACTTTACATCAGGGCCCAAGGCCCGCGCTGAGGAGAGACGTTGCCGAGGACGTGCAACGAAAGTCCAAATGGCCTAGAGATGTAGCCGAGGACAATCCTGTCCTCGGCATCCCAAAACTTAGAAGGAAAGAAAGGCACGCCATCAAAGGCAGCCCCCAGAGTGCTCCTAGAAGAAAGGGCGAGTACAGTGTAGGAACGGTTCAAGGAAAAGCTGTCACCTCCGCATTGAACGCGCCAACAAACGTCCTGGTCATATTAATGGGGAAAGGACCCCTAAATAATGTGGCGACAAAGAACAAGGGAAAGGCTGCCATTACTACAATTAAGTACTCTGCGCCTGATTGGGCCATGCTCTTCAGCTTTTACAACCACCCCCAACCACCTTGGGTATGGGCTGACAAGACAAGTATCAGCCCTAAAAAAGATGAACCTACACGTGGACGTTTGAGAGAGGGGAAAAGCTAGTATAAAAGGAGGAGGAAGCAGCCAGAAAAAGGGGACGGCATGATGTATCGTCTCTAGGACCATTGGAACCTAGCGGAAAAGGAACAATAAGAACATTAAGCTCCTCGGACGAGGTCCAAGGTCTGGAGCCACCAAGGCCGGGCCGAGGAGAAAATCTTCTTGGGTACGCTCAGTTCACCTTTGTGCGATCACAATGAACACCATGACTAACGACTGTCTGTTAACCAAGGCCTAGCCTTTTAGCCCACTCTCTACAAATTTATTGTTTGGGCCTTTGACGTTCGAACCCAATACCACTTGGGGATCGTTACAAATTGAGTCCTTACAGTGTTTTATTTTTAAAGAACTAATAAGCATAGTACAACTTAATATTTTTGATTTGAGGAGAGTGAGAAGTCAGTTTATAGTTTGTCACATTAAGTAAGCCCTATAATTTTTTAAGATATTTACAAAAATATCATTGAGCAACGTTATTTAAAAACTTAATAAAATGAGTTTTTTAAATTTAATATTTAAACACCCTAAAATGAAAAACGTAACTCATCAAATTTTGTGCTTGCCTTAATAACTTTCACAAAGCATAGACAATATTATAACATATAACACTTGCTAAATGGGCCCTATCTTTTAAAAACAAAGATTATCTGTTTGCAGTGGTATACTATTTTCTCCATGCTTGACAAGGAGGATTGATATTTGATATTCTATCCAAAGCTCTTTTTCACCCCCCAAATAGACCTACCCTTATAGTTATAATCATATCCTAATGCCAAAACCAGATAATCTTTAAAAAAAAAAAAAAAAAAAAAAAAAACCAAGGATCCCACTGTGTTCGAAAACCACAGATGACAAAAACCTTAAGCCCAAAACCCACAAACCCGCCCACAGATTTGACCCAACACCTTCTCTGCCTATAAACTCTCAAACATTCATCACCACTACCAAATTTTCATTAACACAGAAAGAAAGAAAGCAAGAAACAGTGAATTTTTTTTTTCAATTTTATCAGAGCATTCTCATCAGCTCTCTCAAAAAAAATGCCATTTTAACACATCAAAAACCCACTTTATCATTTTAGAACATCATTTTACAACATATCATTTATCAGATATTCTATACTTCAATTCTATACATTAAAATAATATTTCATACCCATTAAAATAATATATTTATCCAAAACACAGCAAAAATACAAATGCACAATCCAGTCACCGGTAGCCATCGTTACAACCACCGCCACAACAACAACCACTGCTACAACCACCGCCACAACAACAACCACCGCTACAACCACCGCCACAACAACCACAATCACCGGATCCTCTAACAAATTTCAAATCCAAAAAACCTCAACCAAAAAAAAAAAAAAAAACTCAAAATCTTCAACAAAACCCAAACCCAACAGATCACCAAACTCAACCAACCATCGGCAACGAGATCGGCGGCAAGAGTTGTGGAGGACGACGAGCAAAGAACGGCGACTGTGGAGGACGACGAGCAAAGATCGGCGACTGTGGAGGACGACGAGCAAAGATCGGCGACCACCCCTGGGCGAGCAGAGCTTCAGATCGGCGAGCAGAGGTTCAGATCGGAATCGCCTTCTCAGGAAAAAAAAAAAAAAAACAGAGAGAGAAAGAGGCGCCGAGACGGAGAGATAAAGAAAATGAAACTCAGATCGGAATCGCCTTCTCAGAAAAAAAAAAAAAAAAAAAAAAAAAAAAAACGAGAGAGAAAGAGGCGTAGATACGGAGAGATGGAGAGGAGAGACGGAGACCAGAGAGCAGAGAAAGAGAGAGAACTGGGCTGCGGAGAGAGAGAAGGGAATAAAATAAGGAAAAGAAATTATAGAACATGAGTCCGTACCGTCTCATATTTGAGACGGTACTGTAGCGGTGTGCCAAATTTTTTGGCATTTGGCACACCTCATGAAGGTCTATTTTTGTTGTTTGGTGTGCCAAATGCCAAATATTTGGCATTTGGCACACCTGATGGTAGTGCTCTGACAACAATTTTCAACCGTCTGATCAAAAAGCCGATGGCTGACGTGGCAACAAAGGAACGGAAAATCCTCGTGGCCGTCGACGAAGGTGAGGAGAGCATGCACGCGCTCTCGTGGTGCCTCAAAAACGTGATTTCCGAAAATTCCAAAGACACCCTCGTCCTCCTCTACGTTAAACCCCCTCGTGCAGTTTTCTCTGCCCTTGATGGCACAGGTAATTTTCTTCACTCTCCATGGGCATTTAAGGAACACGAAAGGTTTAATTGTTCCTTTCGTTAATTTTGGTGTGTGACTCTGGCTCAGGGTATTTGTTTTCGGCTGATATGGTGGTGGCTATGGATAAGTACAGAAATGACGTGGCTGAGTGCGTGGTCGAGAAAGCTAAAAAGATGTGCAAAGATCTTCATGATGTGAGTTGTACCTTTTTTTTTTGTTTGTTAAAGGGTAAAATTGTCATTTGGTAATTTTGATTTTTTAAGAAAATAATTGTTTATAAAACCATTTGATGATTATCTACACCTATTTTTAATCATGTAGCTTATATAAAAATTATAGTAGTTTTTTTTTTGAACATATATTAATTTTTTTTTTTTATAGTAATTTATTTGATCATTTTATAATTTTTGAATTTTTAAGAAAAGAAATTTTTTAACCCTATTACTGATAATAATTTACGCGTATTTTTTAACCAATGTAACACATTTATTTAATAATTAACATGGGTTATTATTAGAATAGTAATTTATTTAATGATTACAGTGGATCATAATTTGAATCATCACCTAATGATAGTACCTCATGCCTCATGGTTTAGAATAGGGTTTTTTTTTTTTTTTTTTTTTTTTTTTCATAAAAGTAAAGTTTGATTTCCCATATAATTTTTTCTAAAGGTTTTGTCGGGCTGAAATTTTTAAAATTTAATTTCTTATTTTATACTTTTATTAGAAATAAATAAGTTTTCTTTTATTGAAAAATCATATAGTTTCTTATTTAATTTTTTATCTTGACAAATTTGTCCCTCAAGAAGGTCAAGGTGGAGACAAAAATAGAGCATGGTGATCCAAGGGATGTTATTTGCCAGATGACAGAGAAGTTGGGTGCTGATGTGCTGGTCATGGGGAGCCATGGTTATGGCCTAATCAAAAGGTGGGTCTTAAAAGAAGGAAATTATAGGCATAATAATGTTATTATCGTAAATTTTTTTTTTGATACATGATAAGTAAGTAGGGGAATTCAAACAAGTTGAATACGTGAGAAAATGCCATTTGATTTAAATGTTATTGACAGACTTTTTAGGTGTATACTTGTGAATGATTTGAGGGTTTTTTTTTTTTTTTAGCTAGTGAATGATTTGAGATAGTATAATTTAGTTTTATATAATGTTGATTTTTTTACTCTCTTATTTGAAATTTGTTAAGCATAATAATACTATGTGAAAAAGCTTTTGGTTTGTTCATGATTGAAAGATGAAAATTTGGTACCATGAAATAAGATAGACAATTACCCTCATTTTCTAAAATAGTATGAATAAAATAAATTCATATTTATTGGGGTAAGCCCTTATACATTGTTTTTATGTTGTAATTATATTGTTTAATTTATTGCTAACACATTATTTGTGGGGGCTGGCAGGGCTTTACTTGGGAGTGTGAGTAATCATTGTGCACAGAACGTCAAGTGCCCAGTCTTGATTGTGAAGAAGCCAAAATCCACTGCAACAAACAATTAAATTTTTTTTTTTTTTGGACTTTCTCTAACTTTATAGCTCTTATTATGGCTGTTGTATAAAGTTTTTTTGTATGCTTTTGTAAATAAGTGTTTTTTCTTCTCTTTTTTTTTTGGTGATTCAGTCATTGCATTTTTTTTTTTTTAAATCTGGTAAGTAATGCTTTTTTGGGAATCTGTATAATTTTATTATCATTGAGTGGGGAATTTCCAAAGTGGGAGTGAAAGCTTTGGAGGAAGAAGGAAGCATGGTATCTTGGGGGAACAAGTAATGATTATTGTTTAATTAACACATAGGGAATAAGCTATCTCAATAAAATAGATTATCGAAAAAAAGCTGTTTCAATATAATAACAAAACTTATATTTTAAGAACAGAGAGTAGGAGAAATAGAATGGTCTTCATTCTTATATCGTTGAAGTAATTGAGTTGATAGAATGTCTAAAACGACTTGATAAAAAAAATGCAAATGCGCATTTTTTGTTCTTTTCCTTATGCAGCAGCTGAAATTATATGATTGCAGAAATTGAATATTCAATGTCATAAGGGAATGCGCTTTACTAAACAGGTTCAACATTCATCATACTTTGACCCTCATTATCTATTTTCACACATATGACATAACCAATCTTGCGTCAAGCTCTTCTTTTCGGGTGCACTACTTGGGGCTTGGCATTTATTTTACAGTGACAAGTTTCAAGGTTTATTTCCAAGAACTACCAAAGTGAAGTGCCTCAGTGGTGCCGGAATGTTTCTTGATGCATAAATATTAACTCTTCATGCTCTTAGAGTTCAAGCAATATTAGTGTGAATTGTGAAAAACTGTTCATGAACCTAGTTTTAAAACTTGCAATTTACATTGATGGTTTACCCTTAGGAATTACTTAGCATCTTCTCCTTGTAGGTACCATGTTGATTTTATACTTCGGTTCTCATGACTATTCAGCATCTTTTGCACATTCCTTGGTTTTAGACTTCACAGACTCACCTATGTCTTAACCACTCTGGTGTCAATTATATCTTGTGTTGGCAACTCCATTTCAAAATATATATATTTTTAATCTATTTGAGTTTTAAGTTTTAGTGACTTGAGTGTGCTTGAAGAACTACATTGAAGTGACAAGAGAACATCTCAAAAATCTGCTCAATAAAGTGAAGTTTTGCAACTTCGACAGCTGCTTGATTACTCAAGGTTAATCGAGGTTAAGTGAACCTTGACTCCAAGCTTCAAAATACAAACTTTCCATCTTGCGGCCCATGATGACCAAATGACCTAGGACCTTTTCTAATTATAAACTTGTATATTTTGCAAATGCCACCATTTGATTGAATGTCTTCCTTATAACAATCAAGCTTATCAAATATCCAGATAATTGGATATTAAAAACTAACTTATCTATGAAGAGCACAAATTTATAGTTTTAAATGAAGATGGTTAAGTTCTTGTATGGGCACTGGTAAATGAGCAATTTCAGCCATATCTTTAAGATGCTTCTAATATATTCTATAACAAGAAACATGGTTTTTCACAAATGGTTGACCATATTTATGTGATGTTCACTACTCCTCTATGCCTTTTTAACTAGTTCTAAGTTGACTGATCTATTTGGCTCTTATAAAGAGCTGGACTGTATACATAAATTTGCTTCTACGGTTACTTCTTTGTTTTCTAATTTTCTATTCCAAGTAATAATCACTAAGTACTAGTAAGAACAAATAGCAGGCAAGGAAACATTTCATAAATTTTGCCCAAGAGGATGTAGAATGTTAGTCTGGGGACCAACATCCCAGCTAGGATGCCCTGGTTCAACCATCCACAAAAACCCCATTACTTACCTGAAACATGTTGCTTTTGGGCAAATGAAAGTGTTTAGGGTTTACTCTCCTGGAGTGAATCAAAGGACGCTGCCTTTTAATTTTGAATCAAAGGACGCTGCCTTTTGTTTTTGAATCAAAGGACACAATCTTTAAAATTTTAAAAAATAAACAAATCCAAGCTGACAGAAATGTAATGATACAACTTAATGGACTAATCTTGGAGACACCAACAGAAAGTTCTCTAGAATAATGTAACCATCATAAGGAATATGACAGAAATAGCTAAGCCATGGTGCTAAAAATTCCTTTTTTTATATTGCAAAATATTAAGAAGAGGCAAATATGGAGTAGTTTCAAATTCCTAAAAAATAACCTTTCTATTTTCTTGGAAATAAAAAACATAAACATAAGAAGGCACACTTCAATTTCAATGAAGCAAAATTATTTATCAAAAAAAAAAAAATCAAAAAAGAAAAATCAGATTTCCAACCAGAAAATTTTTTCCGTGCAAAGCTGAGTTTTCTCTTCTAATTTGTGGATCTCTTTACTTGTCTTTGCAGCTTTAGCTAACACATTTGTAATTCAATCAGTGGCAGCTTCATTGTCTCGACCTCTTTCTGCAGATTCATCCCTCCCTCTTTTAGTTTAGAAACTCTGATAATTACTTGAGTCTGCATTCTTTGGTGATTTGATCTAAAAGCTGTCATTGACCTTGTCATGTGACTTTGCTCTAAGAAGATGAATCGTGCTGTTATTTTAAAGGGCAAGTTACTTCACTCTAAGAAGATGAATCGTGTGACTTTGCTCTATGGTATTATAGGTTTCTACATACACTTACTTTTTCTTCTTCATTCAAGCTAGGGTGTGCCTACATAATTGGTCCCAAAATAATGGTTATTTGCAACTTAAATTTAACTGCTTCTATGACTGGTCAAAATGTGAGGTTACATGTTCTTAAAGTCACTAAATAAAATGCTACATCATTCAAATACAACACTGATTGTGCAGGACTAAGCTTTGAAATTTATTTAAGGAGACTTATAGCCACCAAGCTTTAAAATGTCCAATAAAAAACACAAATATCATACCACAATAATTCTTTTAATCAAAGTAAATCCCTATTTTATGGTGTTGCAGGTCTCAGACTCTCAGGAGCTCAATTTTCAGATAATATAATCATCATTAGGAATGAAAAAAAAAAAAAAATTTCCATACCTTGAGATACATGTCAATGGCTCTATAAAGGTTGTTATGACACTACAAATATTTTTGGTGCAGGTTTGCTTGAAAGAAAAAAAAAACATGAGATTTCACCACCCTAATAAGTAATAACAATGCCCACACCATAACCACTTTCATTGTCTCCATAATTTGTTATGATCTTAGTGTCCCACATTGATTAAGTGTAAGTTTAATCATGTGTTTAAAAGCTTTTGGGCACCCTCCCCTTGCAAATTAGTTTTCAAGGGTGAGTTCTACCTATGGGTTCCTAACATTTGGTATGGAGAATTGGTTTGCAAATTGGAAGCAAATTAGCATATTCTATAATTCAGAATTAATTTTCATCCTTAAAACCAACCTTGAGAAGGTGTAGAGAAAATTGCAAAAAACTAAAATTTCTGCCACATGGAGCACATCAAACAAGCATTTAGCTGTAACTCTGTAATTGGGGGTTTAGATGTTTGGGAACCAAATTGTGAAGCCCAAAAGTGATATTGGAAAGCCAATGAGCTCTTCATGAACATACAAACTCTGATCCCATCCCTTTACTTTTAATAGTTTGAATGACTTTACTAAATTGATCTATTCAAAGAAATGAATCATCCATCTTTAAAGCCATTATTTGCTAGAACATTCAAGCCCTATACAAAATCATCACTAAAACTAAGTTCTTTTGGATTTATGCAGGCCTTCCAGGAAATTGCTTTTGAGCATTTTCACAAGTTGTAACTCTGTAAAAATTATGTAGCTTAGAAAAGCCTTAGTTTTGGGCATTAGATTTCCTTGTTCAAAATCATCACTTATTTCCAAGGAATGAGCAGCACAATGTAATGGAGCAACATTGGTGTTAAATCAACCTTCCATCCATAAAAAAAATTGACTACTAATTCGGAAGTTTTGGGTCCACCTGGAAGATTGTCTAGTTAAATAATGGGGCTAGTGTCTTTTTCACCAACTTGGGATAGGGATACAACTAGTGAGGTTCTATTGAATATCCTAAATGATTAGTATGTAAGAATTCATAGCCAAACCAAATTTAATTGGTATTAAGGCTTAGTTGAGTTGATTTGAATATTAAGTAAGGGAAATCAGGATGGATAGTTAAGGTTTTTAAAATATTATTTTTCAGACTAGTTGAACAACTTCCAGGAGTTTGGGATGCAAACAATATATAGCATGATTTCGAATGCAACAGAGGAGAATGAATGCATCCATCTGCCATGTTTTTTTTTTCTTTGGACTGAATATAGGACACCATGTGGAAGCAAGCTATCTGCATTAGTCAATATTTGTAATGGAGAGTCTGAGGGCTTGAAGTCAATTATGCATTTGTCACGCAAAGAAACATTGATTTTTCATCCTTTATTAAAAATATAGTAATTGAGTGCACCTTGTGCAAGTAGTTATATATGGATGAAACTATAACCACAAGTACATCATTGACATTCAATATAAATATATGCATAGAGAGGAGGGTGTCTTGAAAGAGAGGTGGGGAGGGGTTTTTTTACTAGTTTGGGTTTCTACTTTCTAGAGCTTCAGCAACTAAGCTAACATTTGCCAGAAACGTGACACATCAGTTACACTTCCCACCAGATATTGCATATAAATTCAGGCATGTGATAGACAAAGGCACTGTGCGGCCTCACTTAGATTGTGTATTGTGTAATATTTGGTTTGAAGTGGTTATGCCATTAAGAAGGTCAGCTTCCTTTTTCTAGCTCCTAGCAATTAAAATATAGTTGAAAAGTGTGGATAGAATGAAGCCAACACCTTGATATCATATATGTGCTACAATCTCATCCACTTATAGAGAAACAATAAACCACCTTTCTCCATTAGTGTTGCTGTTATATTGCATTAGAGAAAATCACTCAATCAATGAAAAAAAAAAAAAAAAAAAAAAAAAATCTCATTGAAAGAAAGTTGGACTGGCTATTCGATAGTTTCAACTTTTGTTTTTCTTATGTTAATAAATGGTAGGGACCAACCATCATGGGAGTATGATGCCCTTTTATAAATTGCATATAATCTATTGTACCAAGTTTGAAAAACCAAGAGAGCTTAGAATATGTTTAGGTCCAAAGAAGCATTGACCTTGGTTTAATCTTATCGCTTGCAACAAACATAAAAGACACTTGACTGATAAAAGACAGACAACCTTTAAACAAGTATTTGTATGAATAATTCATTAATTCTTAAGTTTGATAGGAGAAAAGGATTACTAACATGCTTAGAACAATCCCAGCAAAATCCCACTCTGCACCCTTCAAAAGAGTAGAGGTTCTAAACATTACACCAAGATGGGATTCTGTAGTTATCATTAGCAAATAAGAACTTTCAGTAGGAAGAAACCTAAACTAAGCTGATCAAACAACCACCAATTTACATCAACGAAAGACATAAAATGCTCATTAACTTTGTGAGACCCCCTTAAAGAACCCAAGATTCATCTATCACATGCTCAAATCTCATATCTCAATTTTCATATCCAATGACATAAAACATCTCATGGTGTCAATCTCAACACAAATTAGCATGCGCTATCTTATAATGTAATATAAAGTACAAAAATCAACATCCATATGCTAGAAAAACTCTATCCAAGATCCACAAAAGCAAGAGGATAGAAGAATCTCAAGAAATTACTAGCATATATTTCACATTTGACAATAAATATAGGAGTAGCTAACAGAACACACCTGATAAAAGGCCTCCATGAGAGTGAGAGAAGAAGCCATAGGTTCCTGTCATGTGAAGAATGGTTGTGTGTGTGTGAAGGAAGGAGAGCTACTACACCCCTTGCGTTGCAATTCTCTAATCAGCCAAAATACTTTAGCAAGTAGAGGGTTGGGATCTTTCCACTGTGAGAATTAAAGATTGCAAGCCCGACACATTAAAGGCTGCCTATATATAAATAAATTACAATAATAAAATCTCATATTATTAATCATAAGGTGCACTAAAAGGGGCCAATATTAATCATATGTGGTTATCACTATCCACTTGGGTCTCACAAATGCTTACTAAAATACACTCCAACTAAAACATGTTTTATTAAATAAATAAAACAATGACTATGCTAATCCACACACAAAAAACGCCAACACCATAAGATCTCAACCTAATTCAAGTATTAGTGTAAAAAAAGGTTACCAGCAAAACACTTACATTAAACTGATCTTTTATTTGTGAATATTTTGACATGCTGACAAAAAAAGGCTACCACCCTCCACCATAGAGCCCAAAGGATGACATTTCCTCAAACATCTTGTGTCCAATAGGTCACTAGGGTTCAACAATAAAAAGCAAGATCAAATTGGATATCACTCCTTGAGAATTAAATGGCCCACATAATAGTTTGTAGACAATTTCACAAAAGGGAGGAAAAGGGTCCCAATATAAATAAGTAAAGCATCTTGTAACATGTGTGCATGATTATGACACAATCTAAATACCAAGTCATTGTAGAATAAACTAACATGAGAAGCTCTTCAACCCACCTCAATTGCAGACTTTGGGTAACACAGAAAAAAATATTGTAGTTTAGAAATTCAAAGAAATGCGATCTATTTTAATTTGAAATGAAGGTCTAAAGGTCAGTTGTAAAAAACAAGTGTATAGCAAAGTGTGCAAATAGCAATCTTTTGCTAACATTAGTGAATAGCATAAGATTTCATGTATCATGTGTCAAACAACCATAGTATCACTTTCGGGAGTGCTTACTAACAATGTAAATATATGCTCACTTCGTTCAGTTTGATATTTTTACCAGATACCAAGCCAATCAATACTAGTAAGCTCAGTAACTCCATTTTGGATGCTTTACAAACCACTTAAAGCAGAAAATGAACATACCTTTAATCAAGTTCATCACCTTGCATCTTCAAAATGATTCTCTATTTTCTGGTCTTATTTGTTAGTATTTACAAACTTGAGTTGAGCCTCCACTCTTAAGCTCTCTCTATTATTTATGATCTCATGTTAAGTCTTCCTTTTTGGGTTGTCATTTTCATTTACAATGCCCTTGATTTCTACTAGCATTCGAGGACCATGCCATTCAATTTATTATTCACTACCATTGTGAAATTCTGCCACGACAAGATTGATTTTGACATTGTGGGAATTCCACAAAATGATGACCAAGCCAACTGTAAGATCCTACTAATAACACAATATTTGGGAAGTGTGTAGGCAAATGATGACCAATCAAGTATTTCATGGCAGATTTTTTGAATGAAGAAGAGGTTTGGAACTTGTTTGTGCAGAATTAATGCAAGAGATATAGTTTGAGCCAGAATATATTCCTATTGTTACAAGAGCAATTGCGAAGAAATGTTGTGGTCTGCAATTGGCGATCAAGTCCAAGGTTAAGTCCATGAGGAACAAAATAATAAGTGAGCTGTGGATGAATTTTCTCAGCCAACTGCAGGGTCCTGTGGTCAAATAAATAGTGGGACTTCATAAAGAAAAAAGAGAGGGAAAGAGTTTAGAACTTGAATTAGTTGATACTTTCTGCAATGAATCATATACAATCCCACTATAGCAGCTTATAAGCACTCAATCTGTTACATCCAACTAATTGTCCCAACTGCACTTTTACAAGCTTATTACAGCAATTACAATGAATGTTGCTACTTATATCTCTACTAACCAACCTGTACTTAGCCATGTGCTCAATTCCAATTAGTCATAAGGCTAATTCAAGTTGTTACAAGTATTACAACTAACAATCTGTTACATACAACCAAGTATCCCTGCTGCACTATTACAAGCTTATAAAAATTACAATGAATGCTACTACAAGCTTTTAACAAAATACAGTGGATCATCCTTGCAGCAGCTGAGATGAACTTCTGCAGCTTAACCTCACTTAGCAGCTAGGAACAATTTCCACAGCTTCTTAGCAATGACAGCAACACTACAACAGCTCTTAATACTTATTTTCTTCATTTCAGGAGCTATTTTGATGACCACAAATGCACCTCCATTCAAGAGGATTTCTCCATACTTAGGATGCATGAAAGTTGCTATTTTTGGTATATTGGGTATTATTTTAAGCAAAATTGTAGATGTCTTTTAGAAGAAAAGTCCAAATTCACATTTTTACTAACAATTACTTCTAAGAAATTTCATATACCTTTAGAGAATTTGTTATTAAGGTATAAATAATAATTATGATTGCAACATAATAAGCGGTAAATTTGCCACACAAAAAAAGAAGAAGGAATTTTTAAGTTATGAGCCTTACCTGGTATGTATAATCAATGCAACTTGAGACTTGATGTTTATAAGAACTTTTTGAAAACTAGTAAGATACACCTCAAATTGAAATACCACACACAGCCCTACAATGGTCACATCATCAGCAGCTGGCAAATGTTCCAACTTTCAACCTTTCATTCACCCACAACCCGCTCAAATGTTGTTCAAAACACCCAAATGCACCCATCCAAAACAGATCAGCCATAAACCATCACAAATCCATTGGAAGGAAAAAAAAAAAAAAAAAAAAAAAAAAAAAGAGGAAAAAAACAAACAAAATCAGAAAACAAAAATATATATATAGAGAGAGAGAGAGAGAGAGAGAGAAACTCATCTCGGGTTGCTGAATTTGTAGATTGTTTATTAATTTCACTAATGAGGTCAGCGACTCAGCTTCCATCAGTGAACTAAAATTGTGGACAGCCCTCATTACACATTAGATTTAACAATAAAAGAATAAGGATCAACAAACATAAAAATTAAAACCACATTTATCATTTCTATAATAGGCCAAGTGAAAAGCATTGGTCATACAAATTAAAATCAGATATCTGCTTAAGAAGGTATTCAATGCAATGTATGTCTACAATGAATTTTATAGAACAGTTTCATGCTTTCATAGCTAATGTTTGTAGCAGTGAATATGCATGTGGATTTGTGCAACTGTGCATTGCAACTACCTCCACACTACATGCATCAAAGTGGACACAAATAAGGGATGGTACCTAACAAGTAGATATGCTTCTGAACTCATTGGATCAGTAGTGCATATAAAATTATAAAACTAAAGGTAACCACACCAATTATAATATGGATCAAACTTAATTGATAAAACTTTTCCAACTCAGATAAAAAAATAATCCTCAAACATCATAAGCTTTCTAAAAGGACAGATATGAAATATAAAGACTGAAATAGCAGTTAATTAAAAGCTGCAGCGTGTAATATTGCCCAACATCTCATTAACAAGACCCCAATATCAGTACCATATCAAGCCATACATGCTGAGGATTACCAAACACAGTGTACTAGATATAACATGGCAACACGTTACAATACATTTATCTTGAGGAGAAATGACAGTGCCACCAATAAATAGTTCTTGATCATGATATGTTGCTCATACAACAGAAAGGTCCAATTTAGAAGTACAGCTACTAAAACCAAGTAATCTCTTCTATGTTGCAACAACAAACTACTTCACATCATACAATCACTTGGAACAGTACTTAGTCAAACTATGAACTCTATCAATAAAACATGAGAAAGATACATCATAAGAGAAGCTTTAGGATATATATGATCTTTTAAAAGATAAAATATACATCAGAACTTTCCATTTCACATGTCTTGGAAGCTTATCTTCATTTCAGGAGCTATTTTGATGACTAAACAACAATTTAAGAGGATTTCTCCATTCTTAGGATGCATGAAATTTGCTATTTTTGTATAATGGGCATTATTTAATCAAAATAGTAGACATCTTTAAGAAGAAAAGTCCAGCCTCACATTTTACTAACAATTACTTTTAAGAAATTTCATATACCATCAGAGAATTTTTAAGTTAGGTATAACTAATAATTATGATTGCAACAAAATAATAGGTAAATTTACCACACACACAAAAAGGGAATTTTTAGAGTTATCAGACTTACTTGGTTGTATTTTATTGATTCAACTTGAGACTTGAGGTCTATTAGACCTTTTGTCAAATCGGTAGGATGCACCACAAATTGAAACACCACTAATAGCCCCATAATGGTTACATCTTCAGCAGCAAGTGAATGTTCCAACTCCCAATCATTCAGTCAGCCACAATTTGCTCAAATGTAGTTCAAAACACCTAAATGCACCCACCCAGAGCAGATCAACCACAAACCATAACAATTCCACCAAAAAAACAAAAAACAAAAACAAAGGAAATCAGAAAACAAAAATAGAGGGAGAGAGAGAGAGAGGGAGAGAGAGAGACTTATCTTTGGTTGTTGAGTTTGAAGATTATTTATTAATTTCACTAATGAGGTCAGTGACTCAGCTTCCATTAATGAACTACACTAGTGGATAGCCCTAATAACACATTAGATTTAACAATAAAAAACTAAGGCTCAAACCAAAAGGAAAATATAAAAATATAGGAGTAGATAAGGAAATACTAATCACAGAATCATTTGTAAAATAAAACATAAAATTACATAGGATCAAATCTAATTGGGAAGTTTAAAATGCATGAATGAATGACTGTTTGTTAAATTTAGAGTTTTTACTCCTAGAGCTACAAAATTTGACTATAGGATGATTGCAAAAATATATAAAACTAAACTAATGAGGTAAGTAATGCCAAGAATAAAATGGAAAGATGACTTTTTTGGATAAAAATAGAAATTCACACTAACAATCTCAACATACTGTTATAAAAGGTGAAGGAGACCCATTTTTGACAACCATAATTTTATTATTATTATAATATTTTCATATAAAATAATTCTTAAATGAAACAATAATAAACTTTCAAATTTAAGTGAAACTAAGAAATAATACAATAGATTTTCGATATCGAGCAAACACTGAATTTATTGATCCGACTGATGTGGTGTACACGGGCGCGGGGAAGGCACCTACTACAACTCCAGCTTATGCTAGCCGAACTGTGAACTAACGCTTGTACATTCAATTCAGCAATAAAGAACTAATGCTCAACTGAAAAGGAAAATATTAAAATTAGAATTAACAATAATTGTGGATATAGAAATTACATGGGGCACATTGATAGATCAATTCTTTGCAAGGAAGACTACATTTGTGACATGGAGGGTGATCTTTAGTTTCCTCAATGAAAGTAAGGGATGTGACAATCAAATGTTTAAGCACCTCCTTCCTTCAAATTTGGATATCCCCCGAGAATACATTTGGGATGTGCAGGATAAGCACAATCTGCACAGTAGTAGAACCAATGGTTCGAGTTTCGTTCTTCTTCACAGATATCGCAATAATATTCACCAGAGTCATCTTCAGTTGTATAACTAAGAGTGAACGGGTGCTCATGTTGTTTGTACCTTATGGTTTGTGGTAGTGTAGCGCATTTAAAGTCGAGTGCAAATTCACAAGTGGTACAACGAAGTACTTGATTTCTTCTATTACCATAACTACTATAACTTTGATTAAAGCCTGTGTAGGAGAGGAAAAGTCGATGCTTATGACCTTTGTGAGTAAAGATGTCTGAGATCAAACTACATTGAACATCAATTTCAAAGTAGAACGACAAACACATGTAAACAAAACCATCGCAATACTGGTCACAAGTATCACACCAAAACCTATTACTAGGACGAGGGGATTTTGGGAGGAGGGTGAGTGGGTGTCGATGAAGCGGGTGTTGCTTTTTCTTTGGTAAATTAGCACAAGATTTATGAAGATAAAAGCTACAATTGGCACAACTATAAAAAGGATGGAAAATGGCTCTTACACATCCGTCGCATTTTTCGTCATTGTGAACCTCCTCATCAGTAAGCTTTAAGTCGTGCCCATGACTAAAGTGTTCAATTTCCGTGGCGATTTTAGTTCCGTCCTCCCCCACTTTGATATTTTTGACTTTGTAAGCTGCCACTGACTCAACAAATTGATCGAGCTTTGCATCTTCGTTCTCCCTATCTGTAAGTTCCAGCAAATTTATGTCCTCCCTGTTTCTCTGGTCTATAGCACAATTGAAGTGGGCAACGAAATTGCATTTGGAGCAATAGTAAAGCCCGTAGCGTGTGTCCACTTTTTGAACACAAAGTAGACAAAATCGGGAGTCAGATTCATGGAGTTCAAGAGAAGAGTGGGTGATGTGGAGAGGGTGCTTGTGACGTAAAACTTTGATTCTACGTGGGAAATAAGCACACTTTCCATGAATCGAGAGACCGCATGGATTACACAAATAGGGCATACCTTTGTCTTCTTTTATGCCACAAACGTCGCAAGTGAACGCGATCCACTTCCAAAAGAGTGTCAATGGATGGTCATGGAATTCAGCTTCCAAGGTGGGCATGAAAGAAGCACATTTGATGTGAATGTTAAATTTGCAGTGGGAACACTGATAACTGTATCCGCCGTAAGAACTTTGACAAAGTTCACATCTATATTCTCCAGAGTCATCATATTTCCATGGGTGAAAAAGAATAAGAGGATGGATTGGGTGCAAGGGATGGTGCAAACCAAGAGGTAGTTCTGCACATGATTTATGATGTGTGTACGCTCTTCCGCATTCTTTACAACTGTAGCTAGGAACAAATACTGGTTCCAAGCACCCCCCAACAAAGACGTCCACTTCTGTCGTCTTGATTGAAGACTAAGGGATGCTTCGGATGAGAAAAATGTTGAAGCGGCTCCATCAGATCTTGTATGACATGCACAGTCACAGACAAAATAACATCCAATTTGTTTAGAGAAAAAAGAAAAACGTGACTAATTAATACAGCAGGGGCTGGTACATTGAATCAAAATCTATATCATATCCTATAAAGAGGAAAAGAAATAGAGAGAGAATTAGAGTTTTATAAAAATCCAACAATACTGATTAGATTTAAAGAATATCGTACTTCTCCCGTTAAGCTTATAAATGATGATGATGATGACGATGGTCGCTAGTTGGGGTTGTTCAATTTGGACCGATTTTAAATGTTCAGTTGTAAGATTGATGAGTTGGGGATTCTAAGCAAAATGGGGGATGGATGTAGATGCAGAGTGTGTGTATTTTTTATTTGTGGGTGTGAATGAGTAAAGAGTGAAAGAGTGACAAATAAATTTAAACAAAATGTTGCACATTAGGTGTTTGAGTTTGTTTGGGTCTAAAAAGTAAGGTGGTGCAATTTTTTGGACTAAAAATTGGAAAGTAATTTTATGTTGGGTGATACATGGAGTTAGCGCTTTGGTATACCTAAATTAATTATTATAAAAACATATTGTATCATTGGTTTTTTTTTTTTTTTTAAAAAAAATTTAAAAGGGGGAAGCCAGGCCAAGATTAGAAAGTTAAAAATATTGAGATAGATAGCAGTTTTTTTTTTTCTTTTTTTTTTCCTTACAAAAAATACTTGTGTAACTTTTGCCAAATAATGTAAACTTCCTATAGGATAAAATTAATGTTTGATAGAGATCTAGTTGTTCAAGTTAGATTTTGGGTAAGTTTTACAAAACTTTTATTTTTCTTCATAATAATGACTTGCTAAACCCACTATTGAATTATATTTCTTTTCTACAATCATCATGCTCAGTAAAATTTTTAGATGATCTATCATTCTTCTCAAATATCAAGATAATTGGGCATTAAAAACTCACTCATTTATGAAGAGCTCTTATACTCTCTTTTTTTCTTTCTTTTTCTTTTTTTTGTATTCTAAAATATACTAAATGAATAACCTTATAGATTTAACAATAAATAAAAACCCATGGTAGTATAATTTTGTATGTGATTAGCCCATAATAGATATTTGATACAATTGTTTGTAAAAAATATATATATATATATAAATAAAAAGATTGATTAAATTTGTGAAATAATGCAAACTATCTCACCTTTAATATGAGACAAAATGAATATTTGACAGAGATTAAGTTCAAGCTAGACTTTGGGTAGCTTTTACAAAAGTTATATTGCTCAATACCTTTTTTTTTTTTTTTTTTCCTTTTGGTACATGAGAATGGTTTGCTAAAGCTACTGCTGGAAAAAAATTCCTTTCCAACCATTATTATACTAACCAAATATTAAGGTGATCTATTCTTCCTTTTTAATACCAATGTGATTGGGCATTAGCAACTCACTTACTCTTTGCTTTTGTGTTCTCAAATATACTAAAGGACTAACCTTATAGATTTAACATTAGGGAAAAACTTAGGTATAATACCCTAAGTGCGATTCATTAGGTTCCCTAATTAAATTCAAGTACATGGTTGTATTAACCAATAAAATGCAATCAATTATTATTATTTCCAATGACAATTAAATTCAATGCAGCAATGCGTTTGAATTTAATTGAGGAATTTAATATACAACACCTAAGGTACTATATATAAGTTTTGCTCTTAAAAATAAATGACAATTGATTATTTGAAATTTTGTGTGTAAGTAAACTATAATTGATATCAAATAAATACATGGATTAAAGAAAAAGGTGATTTATAAAAAGTAATTGAGTGATATAACTTTAATCAAAGCTACAAAAAATTTAACATATACCAAACAATTTAGTAGTAGTATATCTCAAAAGATATGATATTAATTTAAGTGCAATACCCTTCTCAAAAAAAATTTAAGTGCAATAAAAGTTTACTACATTTAACATCTATATGACAAATTTTAAGCAAGCAAAAAAACCTATTTATGAATAGCAATAGAAAAACACGTATATGGTTTTTCAAAAAGAAAAAAAGAAAAACACGTATATGAACAAATTTGTTGAAGCAATTAATGATACTTACGGCAAGAAGAATCCAATTTTGGCTTCAAAACACACCTAGGCAAGCCTCCAAATTAGCCTCAAATTTCAATTTTGTTATAACTAAGTTAATGTGGAATTCATCTGCAACTTCCACTATATATAGCATCGTTATCAATCATACCAAATAAGAAATGCATTCTTTATCTCAAAAGAATCTCAAAAGAAAACAAAACAAGGAAAGAACAAAATAAGGAAATAAGCAAGGTATTATTCTTGCTTACCATAATTTCAAAAAAAATTGAATATTCTAAAATTGAAACTTATCTTTCATGTGTCCAAATCTATTAAAAAACATCGTCTATAAAAATTGTCAATCTTTATATGCTTAAACTTTACTAATAGACTAGTATGTAGTCCCATGCATATACACGGTTATAATTAAAAAAATCATAATTATACAATTCAAATTAATTTTTTTTAGAAGAGGTTCAAATTATACAAGCTTACACTTTTTTTTTTAAACCATTCATTTCTAAAATATCCTCCTCAATAAAAAAAAATACATTTTTAAAATATATAATGGTTTCTCATATTATATATATATATATATATATATATATATATATATGATTTACACTTTAATTGGTTTTAGACTCTTTAGTTTTTGCTCCCAATAATTCACTTGCTACAAAAATTAAAAATTTAGATGGACACGTGGCAAAAAATTGGACTTCAATTGAAATCCAATTTAAAATCTAATTGGATTTGAACTCTTCAATTTTTACACTCAATAATTTACTTAGTATTAAATTAACAATTAAATGAAACACGTGGCACAAAATTGAGAATTGTGAATCATGCTTTTCCAACCTTCCATTTGCATTGTGCCACCAAATCTTGACAAAACATGTAAATATATAATTTTAAGAATTTTCTTTTATCTCAGCGTATGATGCAATAGATAACATAACATAATTTTCATTCATTCTAATTATCTTGTGCCTTTAATGCAAGATAACTTTCACTTGCTCTAAAGAAGCTATTTAGTTCCCATGGTTCACTAGCACACTAATGGCATCTTAATAAAAATCTGGTAATAATAAGATAGTAATTGAGTGATCATAGATTAATGCTAATTGTGGCATATTTTTAATGGATTTAGTTTACCTCCAGTACTTTTTTAACTAGACATGTCCTTCTATTTTAAATATATTATAGTGAGTGGTAGTGGGTTTTAATCTCCATTTTTTTATTTTGTTAGTGGTTGACGTGACAGACTCTTATTAAAACAAAAAGAGATTCTAATTAAAAAAAAATACCGGAGATAAACCACACCCATTTTTAATAGATATAAGTCATATTATATTATTTACATAATCATTCTTTGTCACTTAAGAGATATGACCTAATTAATTTCCTTTAGTTTGAGTATATTTTAAGTTATTATTAATTAATTTAACTTGTTTCTTTCAGAAAACTGTAGTGCCGTTTAACACTTTTGCTTCAATAAATTTTAAGTTATTATTTACATTTATTTGAAGTTATAATTTAACTTGTCCCCCCCCCCCCCCCCCGGGGCGGCTGTTCCCTCTTTCCATTTTCTTTCTTTTTGAAAAACTCAAGTATAAGATTGATGTGTTAAAAAAATAAAAAAGAAACAGGATTACCTTCATTATTATGATTCTCTTTCATGAAATCAGAATACCAGAATTATAAAAAAAGAAAGGCAAAAGGGAAAAAGAAGAAGAAGAAGAAGGAATCTATGGTCTATAAGAAATCTTATGATATTTCTTCAATTCTTAATATTCTTTTATAACAATCAAGAAAATAAGAAACAACATCAACACAAAGATACTTTAAAGAAATTGACTTCTTTTTCGTTACATAAAATCAAGTCAATCAAATTTAAAAATTATGTGTACTTTGTTTTTTTGAAGAAGTATATTGTTCTTTCTTTTGTAAAGGGGTTTGCATAATTCATATGCCAAGCAAAACATAAAGAGATTTAACGTCCTTATCTGTAATAATAATTAATAAAGTATATTGTTTTCAAAGGATTGAGAAGGGCACTACTTTTTCTTTATGTAGAATCAACTCAATCAAATTTAAAAATTATATGTATACTGTGTTTGTTTGAAGATGTATATTGTTCTTTCTTTTGTAAAGGGGTTTGCATAATTCAAATGCCAAGCAAAGTATAAAGAGATTCAACGTCCTTATTTGTAATAATAATTTTTTTTAAAGTATATTGTTTTTAAAGGATTAGGAAGAAGGGCAATTAGGTCTTTTCACATTGTGCTATATTTTTTCATCCAAGTTAACGGCAAACTTGATATCGGGGTGCAAAGTGTAACAAAGATCATAGTTTTGAGTGCAAAACATGCATTTGAAAAGTTTTGAGTGCAAAGTGTAATAAAAATATATAGTTCAAGGTGGTAAAGTGTGATTTCCCCTTTAAAAAAAAGTTTTTTAATGTCCATTGAATTGGCATACACAACCTAAGAATCAATTGAAGTTAAGTGTGTGTAAGTGTAACTACTCAATCAATTTTTTTATTTTATTATACTTTGCTTGTTTGAAGAAGCTTATTGTTCTTTTCTTTTGTAAGAGGGTTTGCATAATTCTAATGCCAAGCAAAGCATAAAGATTTTTAATGTCCTTTTCTCAAAGGGGGAAAAAGCAATGAGAAGTGTATACATAGTTCAAGAACACGCTCATTTTTCAACTGCAGAGAGACTTGAGAATTGTTTTACAATTTGATTTAGTGTGAATGCTTCATGAAGGAGGAAATGATACCAAAAGGAAAAGTTTCATGTAATTCAACCATCTTAGTGAAACAAGTTGATACCAAGGATAAAGTTGAGGCTATAGACCATTATTGATATTGATTAAATTACTTAAGCGGCTAAACAGTGAGAACTTAGAAGAATCATACAAATATTAAAGAAAGAGTTACATACTTACATTAGTTGCACAGGGCATGCTTTCATGTCTTTTAGTCAAAATATTAAAGAGCAACTATGCTCAACTTTACTCAACTAAACCTTACCAATTAAAATGGGGTGGCTCTAAAAATCTTAATCAACTAACCGAGGTTATACAACCAAATTCATTTATTTTAGACGAGGTGAGTCAAGAAACACGAATCATCATAAGCTAATCAAATGCACACATTGATTGATTATCTACCAAGTATGCTAAGTAGGCAATACCGCTTAGAAGTTCAACCAATTCTTAAATCACCAACTAGCTAAAAATCAAACAATCCAATTACATTGAGAGATTATCATACCAAACCCAGAAGATTAAGAAATATATGAGTGGTTTATAAATCAAAATGGCTCTCCCTTCCCATCTTGATCCAAGTTATAGAGATTAAACCTCTTATTTGAAGCATATCCTTTTTATTTGTCATGTGTCTAAACAAACTCAGCCAAAACCCCATATATGTTTCCAGATTGCGCATGCATTTTGCCCCCAACAACAAAACTTTGGATTTTCTTTTCGATCTCAATCCAACTCATACCTATTTCTTTTGCCACCCCCTTCTCCCTCGTGCTCTTAATAGTCTTTTCTCTCTTGGCTTTCTTTGAGCAATGTTAGAACCACAAACAATCGCACAACTTTTGCTACAACTCGCCACGTGGTGAGTTATGAGTGATGGAGATGTGGACCCACATGGACGCTCCACTTTTTCTTCACTACTTACAACTTGTCACATGATGAGTTGTGATAAAAGTTGTGTAACTGATTGTGGTCCTAGCATTTTTCACTTCCAGGTGCTACCAAAATCAATTGATCTGTAGAATATTTTCTGATTTTGAATCACCATTACTACTACAAGCACCAAGCAATGATTGCCAAACATCCATACCAGGGATTTCTGGTGATCCATCAATAAGCCTCTTTGCTTCAGTAACTAGACACGGTAACGTTTTGTGTCATCAATAAAAATTTAGAGTATTACCTATCACATCAGCTTACCCATTTAACAAGATCTTTATTTCTCCATTTAAAAAAATAAATAAAAAAAGATCTTTATTTCTTGTTCTTCCTTTATTGATTACAATAGTCAAAAGACTCAAATATTATTTTACTAAAAAGACAAAACTGAAAAGGCAAATTATAATTCTTGAAATTCAAAATATGTCCTACAATCTTATTATATTGGAATTATTCAATTAAAATTTAATATTTATTTGCCATGTGGCTATATGGTTAGAAATTTCTGGTGTACGATGCACTGATCAATTGCTTGTCTGCCAAACTGGGAGGTTTGGCTATGGTGAGTGCTCTTTAGTAGACGAGTATGGTTTGCAAGTTATTGAAAATGGCAATGTGCCCTTTATTTTCCTTAAAAAAATTGGAAAGCAATAAATAAAGAAAGAGAAAATACTTGTATTAATTAGGTAATAAAGTCGAAAACAATAACATTTAATGATTTTTTTTAATTGTTAAATCTCTTATAATTTATGGTGTAAAAAATATGTAACTTAATATATATATATATATATATATATATATATATGCCTACCCTCGTAAAAGAGGTTTAATTTGTTCCCCCAATTATACTATCTTTTTTTTTAGAAACAAACACACACACAAGGCACACAACAAACTCAAATTATACAACCTAGTGACTATTGGTTTTTCATGTTAATTTTTATATCCAAAATAAAACAAATTAAATAATTTATCTATATGTTATTAATGTGACATCTGTCAATCTTATATAGTAAAATGGACAATAAATTTAACATTTTCATTTTGAAAAATATAGTTTTAAAAGAACATTACTGTCTTTCAAATAAAAACATCCAAAGTTTTTAAAGTTAAGCTTTTTTATTTAAACTATATTGAAAGAAAAATATTACTTTTTATATAAAAATTTATTAAGTTAGAGAAATTATCTAAACTTTTCATTGTTTTGAAATAGTATTATATTTTGGGATATCCTAAAAATATGGAATAGAAAAACCAATAATATGGGAGGGAGATTGTTTTTATAGATTTGGCTACTTAAATTTACGGTGGCAGAATGGAGAAGCTTTATAAGATCACCTTCTTTGTCTAATTCCTGTCTGTGGTGGGCCTCTCGTTTGCCAGTTGATTTGTAATTACTCTTGACCCAATAGTTTCATTTTATGGGCTTGTTTTTGCTTCTCTATTTTTGGCCCACTTAGATTTTAAAATCTTTTTAGTATTAGTACTTCCCACCAAGATTTGCGGGATTTGATTTCTCACAATTATCTCACTAGTTGTTACTGACTGCTCGTTTATCTCTTGGTTTTACAATAAGTACTATTTACAATAGGATTTTTTTTTTTTCATTTTTAGATTTCCTTTCGAACTCTTTTTTCACCAATTTGCTGTCTAATCTACGAAGAATACAGAGAAACAGAATCTCTATCTGGTGAATTTGTAAGTACACGTTGTATTTGCATGCACTTAATATAACGTTTTTCCTTGCTCCTTGTTACACTGGATTTAAGCCCCACGGTTGCTGAACAATATTTGGTATTCTGTTTATAGCAGATTGCACAAGATTTTCTCTCTCTCACTCTCTCACTCTTCCATTTCTACTATGAACTTTGGTCATTTTCCACATTGCTAGATTGGTTGCTCTTGTTCAATTGCTTTCATAGCAAGTATACAACTAAGACTTGTTGATAATGTCCTTTACAATGCCATGGTTGCACCATGTTTTATAATTACCTTTGACATGTATTTTCATGGATTAGTCTTTCTTCATTTACATTCCAACTTCTCTTTTAATTATCATATACTGTTATTGAGACCTTTTTCAGTAGATTATTGAAAAAAAAATACTAGTGATCGGTACTAATTAGCACTTTTTCCATTTATTCATTCTCATTTTTAAAGAAATGTAACTATGCAGAAATGTATTTGGCATTTTATAGAATTTTTAGCAAAGTTTCTATGAAAATAAGAAAATATCTTTTTTTTTTCTTTTTCACATTCAAAATTAAGAGCCAATAGATCATTGAAAACAACCAAATAACAAAAAATTCTTATTTTTGAGACGCAGATTAATTATTTCAATCACAACTTTTGGATTTGGATTCTGCTGTCATTGTTAGTCTATCAAAAATGGATTTTTTTTTTAAAAAAAAAATTTATAATTGATCATTCTTCCCATCCTGCACTTGTTTGTATTGGCGGTAGATGTGACATTGTAACTAGTTAAATCAATGAAAATAATTGTTACTCAATATGATTGTTCTGAAAAATTAGATAAATTAATGAACTGAAGTGTAACACATCATGGCAATTATGGTTGAGCAACCAAAAGTTGGTCATATATCCTGTTTTTTTGTTAACCATTATCTAATACTCACATTTGCCATGAAATGCAGATATTAAACCACAACTTTCAGCCATGAGAGTGAAGTCCTATCCAATGAACTTCTGCTCAACAATAATTTGGCGGCCAATTTGTTTTCTGGTCATTCTAGTAATTCCCTCCACAAACTTTAGCATTCTGGACGCACTTATATTGTTTTGAAACTAAACCTTCGTCTGAATTTTGCTCAAACAAGAAAAATATTTTCTTTTATATCAGTGCTTTTATTTGCAACAGTTTAAACTTACGCATTTTATTGTTAAAAACTTGGCAGGGATTTTCTGGATTCATGATATCAAGGTTGTGTGTCATGATCAAACTAACTGAAGAAAGTATAACAGCAGAATCACTTGAATCACGCAACAACTCGTCTTTAAGAATTGAAACAGCAGCTAAATTGCTAGTTCCTTTAAATTCATCAACAATGAATTTTGCAAGAGCTCTAAGTTTATCACTAAATGGAACTGAAATATCATATGGTGTCATCCAAGCAAAGGCCAGTGTTTTTATTGATGGCAGAGTTTGTGTTTTTACTTCTTAGTTTCCTTTTCCATTGAAATGTAAACAGATTCAAGGAAATGTGAAAGCTCTTTCGATAATCAAGCATTCGGAAACTTTCTAAAATTTGAAAATTTGCAATGCATAATGGTAATGTGTCTAGAACATATGAACTAATGCTTTTTTTCATAATTTCTTGGCTTTTTAATTATATTTTCAGGTTGCACCAACATTATTTATAGCACTTTCAACAATTCCATATATATCACATGCTTCTTATATTGGACTAGATGGCTTACTGTTCTCACTTTACAAAGATGAGGATCAAATGCTAGCAGTATTTTCCAACACTTCATCTCCTTTAAACTGGTATGCTCAGCCAGTGGACCGGGACAATGGGAAGTTATATGGACAAGCAATAACTGCAGACCTTATGGCCACTACAAATTCAAGTTGGATTCAACAGGCCTTAAATAGTACAAGTGGCTATTCTTGGTTAGGAAAAGCATGGAGCAAATCTCAAGATAGCGTATTTCTTAGTGCTGTGGCTGTGGATGGTAGAGGTGTGGTTTCCTTTGGTTTGCCTGCAAAAGTGGTTATCGACCATTTTTCAGCTTTGGACTTTCATGGTGGTAATTTTCACTTGGCTACAAAAGATGGGAAAGTGATTATACAAGCAAGCCTACCAAATGCACAGATAATGGTAAGCAATAATACAGTTTTGGTGCAAATGGTGAATTCAAATGGAGACCCTACAGATCAAGTAGCAAACTTCTCGTGTGAGTCTGATGATGGTGGGTCAAAACATTTTGATGGGAAAGTTTCAGGAATGAAATACACATTTTATTGCTCTACGCTTGAGATTGCTGGAGTTGAAACGGTATAATTTTTGCTACTTTTTTCAGGCAACTTCTTATTTATGTTTAAGAGATTTATGTGAATTTTAAAATGAAAACTGCTATAGAAATTAGATATTAGTATCAGAATAGGTTTTCAGCTCAACATGGCTTATCTTGGATTTCAAAGAAGAATTATCGCTATTTGTTAGTTTTTGAGTTTTCCATTGTCACATTGATTGGTGTTTACACTAGTCAGCTAAGAGCACTATGTTTCATACAAAATAGTATTTTGTTTCTTAATCTTATGGGGTAAAAGATTTTGGCTACTTGCTTACACTATCAAAAGTGATATGACAAAGATCCAAAGAGATTTGCAAATTATAAGACACATATTACATTTTTGGTTATTGTTGATATGGGGTGTAAACCCCTTCATTGTTTCAAATATCTCTCCTACAATTGGATTTAGATTTAATTCTGTTATGTTCCAGTCATTATCAGTACATTATCACTTCCTTTGATCCACTGTCAAATACTCAAATCAAGTTTATGTCATCGTGCTGGTGCATCTAACTGCCCCATTGACTCTGTATTTACCAAGACAATTTTATACAAAGTAACCACCATTTGACTACATGCATGTTATATGATAAAGTAAGACTGCAACTCATCCTCACTCATACAATTTATCTGGAGTTCTATCTATACTCATTTCTTTCAACACAAAAAGGAAAGGACATAATTTGCTCTATTCTTGACTAACAGCTAATGTTCCTTTTTATTTCCTTTAATTTGAAAATAACATCAAATTCATCTAAGACTTTATAATTAAAAATAATTTTATTCCACAACTTGACAAAAAAAAAAAACAAAAAACATCTTAAATTTTACATAATGAAGTTTACAAATGCATATAAGACATGAAGATTTGCCAACAATGACTAATAGTATAATTTGGCAACTATAGTTCATTTAGATGTGTACTATTTTTTTTCCCAGGTATATGTCTTGGCTTATCCCACCAACAGATTAGTGAGCCTTGTCCATCAGAACAGCAAGCTTTCGTTCACACTTCTTTTGCTTCTGTTTGTTTTTATGGTTATCTCGCTGTCCATCTTCTTGTTCTTGATAGTTAGAGCTGCGAAACGAGAAATGTTCTTATGTGCTGCCCTCATTAAACAAATGGAATCGACTCAACAAGCAGAACGCAAGAGTATGAACAAAAGCCATGCCTTTGCTAGAGCAAGCCATGATGTACGTGCTTCTTTGGCGGCTATCACTGGTTTGATAGAGCTTTCTAATCAAGATGTCAATCATGACTCAGTTTTAGCAACAAACTTAGCACAGATGAATGATTGCACAAAAGATCTCCTTGGTAACTATTATGCTCATTCTATTTACTTTTTGCCACCCTAATAAAGTATAAACCAAGGTCATCAACATAGATCAATTCCAAGGAGAAGTGTATATTTCACCACATGCTTCAGTACTCGTTTATAAATAATTTGGAACTTTAGGGATGTGTAGAACATTTAAATCATTTTTAAGCATATTCAGTAACCTATACTTTATTTAATTCAAAGCATTAACATATATGCATGTTATTATATTAATGTTATCAATGATCCAAGTGTTTGTATCTGACATTTTCTTAAATCATCTATCAGCAAAAATTTTAAACATGTGGCAGAAAAATTTTTCTTCCTTAATTTTCCAATGGAAGTTACTTTGTCAATAATATAGTCATTAGCCAATCAGACTCAAGATTATTTGAATTATCAACCAGTTCTTAAAGTTTTAGCAATAGAAGATGAACTATTTGGCATGGAGAAACTGCTTATATTTACAATTATTTTATTTATGAAAATGGTTCAGGCTTATTGAATTCAGTTCTGGATACAAGTAAAATTGAAGCTGGAAAGATGCAGCTCCAAGAAGGAGAATTCAACTTGGCTCAACTCCTCGAGGATGTAGTGGATATGTTCTATCCCATGGCTATAAAGAAAGGCATTGACATTGTACTTGATCCTTGTGATGGCTCAATAGCTAAATCTTGTCATGTTAGAGGTGACCGTGGAAAGCTTAAACAGATCCTGTGCAACTTGCTTAGTAATGCTGTTAAGTATACAACTGAAGGGCACATCACAGTTCGTGCCATGGTCCAGGAAACAAGTTTTGAAAATGCCATAATTGCTTCTAATAGTCATCTTTTATTGGAGTACTTGTCACGGTTGTGTTACAAGAACAAAAAAGGTTTAAATGATTTGGTTGCCTTTCATACAGCTCAACAAGAACCCAATCTCACAGAATTTGTCATTGAGGTGGATGATACTGGCTTGGGAATTCCTAAAGACAAGCAAAAATCTGTTTTTGAATACTATAATCAGGTTACAGAAACAGCTTCTGGTCAAGAAGGATCTGGTTTGGGCCTTGGTATTGTTCAATCTTTGGTAAGCAATTCAAGTAATACCTAATTAATGCACTGAAGTTTTTCCTCCTTTTGGACGTGGATGTTGCTTTGGTTTGTTGTTGTCCAACCTATAATTAAGGTCTTTCTGTTTTATACTTTGTTTTCTTTTGAATGCAAAGTGGACCTATTTTTACTTCCAAAGACATATGAAGTACTTCTGGAATTAGCAAAAGGTTACCCCAATTTGTGAAATGATGGGCCGTATAATTGCTTTTAAGCTGACCCATGCATTTGACTAAATGTTATTGTGTTTGTGGCTTTGTGCTCTAGGTGCGTCTAATGGGTGGAGATATAAGAATTGTTGACAAAGAGCCTGGTGAAAGAGGCACCTGCTTCAACCTCAATATCAAGCTTCCTACATATAAACCGGAGTCAGCAGACACTGAAGGAGAATTTCCTAGAGTGCACAGTGATCGCCATTCAAACGGATTTCAATCTTTTGCATCACTTCGGTCCCCTTCACCTAAACCAGAAGGATCTCATGTGGTACTTCTTATACAAGGCGAACAACGGAGGAAAATCTTGATGAATTACATAGAAAGCTTAAACATAAAAGTGTCATATGTAAAGCAAGGGAAAAATCTATTATCACATCTGGAGAAAATAAAGCACAGATTAGACCTTTCCTATTTCAGTTTTTCAGAGAAAACCCAGATGGGTTTACTTGATTATATGGGCAAATCTGCATCTTTCAGTTCTGATTCAGGACCAATTGATGGGCCCTCATGCATCAAGGATGGAAGTGACCATGTTCCACTGCCTTACAGAAAGACCAACTCCAAAAGTTCACCAGGCATCATACTGATTGTGATTGATGCCAGAGCTGGTACTTTCTCTGAACTACGTTCAGCTGTGTTTAACTTCAGGAAGGACATTCAAAATTCACGGTGTAAGGTTGTATGGTTATATCATCCAACTGTGCATGGAACTCATTCAAGAGAGCCTCCATGTGATCATATTGTATATGAACCATTTCACGGGTCACGCTTATATCAAGTACTAGGACTGATACCTGAACTAAGAAAATGCCACTTACCAAGGTTGATAGACCATAATTCCTCAAATGAACTTGACTGTGAAGATATGCAGTTGGGGATGCCTTATTCTCATCACAAATCACTCAAGCAAATAGTGATCCATAAACCTGATGAGAAAAGCAGTGATTTGCCTTTGAATGGAAAGAAAACTCTGGTTGTTGAAGATAATGTAGTGTTACGCAAGGTGACTATAAAAAAACTTTGTAGTCTTGGTGCAGAGGTAGAGGTATGCGTGAATGGAAAAGAGGCCTTTGATCACATCTGCAAAGTCTTAACTGATCATAGAAAGGGAGGACACTCCAATTCTCTCCCTTATGACTATATTTTCATGGATTGTGAGGTAATTTTACAAAACTCATCTCAATTTCATTTTCATTTAAAAATAGAAAATTTCCGTCTTTGGTAACTCATATATTTATGGAGAGTTTTGGAATAAAAAGCTATAGACCTTGTATCTGCTATGATCTGACCAAACTGAATGACTTCCCAGGACTAACAAATACTATATGCCTGTGTGGTAACTACTTCCTAGTATGTCAAATTTCAAGCTTTAACAAGTTCTGTCGATGTGTTTAAAGATTGCTTAAATAATATTTTGCAGATCCATAATGCCTTTCATTTCTACATAACAGAATTTGTATTTTGTTCTTATTTCAGATGCCAGTAATGAATGGATTGGATGCTACAAAACTGATTAGGATGCAGGAACGACACTATGGCATCCATCTACCTATTGTTGCTTTGACAGCCCATGGAGAGTCAGAACAAATAAGCAAGATGCTTGATGCAGGGATGGATATCCATTTAATTAAGCCATTAAAAGAGGACAAGTTGTTGGAAGCAATCAGATCTATCAACAATAAACAATAAACGTTTAAACTATTCCTGACATTAGTTATTCTTTTGGATCAGATCATAGTCACTAGCCATCATTTTTTGTTCAATTTGTAAATATAAAAGTGTTTGGGTTCCCTATTTCTTCGAATAAAAGTATATGTCCAGTTTTTTTATCAGGGCCTATTTTTCATTTGTGGGTATCACTCATTGTTAATGGATGATAATGGTTACGTGCTGATTGACTTCCCCAGAAACCGTCTTAGATGTGGTCTGCCTTATGTGATTACTAGAAAATGTGTCACTAACACTTCCCTCGACGCACTAACATGTGCTCTACTTCTGTGATAATTAGAAAGGAGGTGTTCAGTGTTCTTGAATTCTCACACACCCTAATGATTTTTTCCACCCAAAAAAATAAAATCTTGGACAGCAGGTTTTATCTGCATTTTCTTAAATAAAGAGGATTCCATGGCCTTTTTTGAAGGGACTGGTGTTTTTTCTCTAATTTAGTATATTTTGGTCACCTTACCCTATGTTCTCCCTCCATCTCCATCTATTCCAAACATAGGGTAACCAATTGTCATGTAAACAAACAAAACAAGAACAATCAAGCTTATTCTATGGTTCCTCATCAACCAACATGCAAGATTATGGAATGTACAAATAAAATTTTTAAGAGTCTTCCTTAGAAGCTAACCATGCATATATCAAAGGAAATCAGAGATAGTACTACTATATATTAAAGCTTCACCATAAATTAACACTCACCAAGTTGGGACATTGGAGGCCCCATGATTGTCCAACTTCACCAATGCTTTTGTTACAAACAAATTACACCGACTGTCAAATTGTTAATGGACAAGTAGTTTTTGACAAGTAGTTTGCTTCATAAAGTCGCTACCAATTATGTAATTTGAAGAGCTAGCACCATTTGGAAGGCACAAAGTTAGTTGTTCTTTTTTTATTTTTTTCCCCTTACAATCAATGGGAAGAGGGATTTGAAACTAAGTTCTTTACATGGGATACATTGAGATACAAGATTCTTGACGCACAAAATTAGTTGTTATTTATGCTAGTCATAAACCTGGGTGATACGGCAGAAATGTTTGAAAATTTATTTTTTTGTTAATTGAAATGAAAATAGTAGATGAGACTTATAAGTGTTAGTCTCAAACCCTTCTTAAAATGATATGATTATTTTCTAACAAATTGTAGTTGATATAATAAATTAGATTTTCAAAATTAAGCTATCTATATTTGTTATTTGAGAATGTTTTAAATTTAGTATTTTTTTTTTTTTTTCCTTCAAGTAAACATAATGCATTTTACCTTCAATTATTATATAGGGTGAGATATTTTTAAATAATGTAATGTGTGGTTAGAATATTTGTCAAGTGCTCCTTACAACAATTCATCATCTATATGTATTAAATAACCTAAAGAGGAAGCAAAAATAAGTAGCAGAAATAAGTAAATCTATCACATATATTAGGAAAAAATATACAAGACTTTATTAACATAATAAATATATATATATATATATATATAATTTTATCAAGAATCTACCAACATTACGTTAAAACTTGAGAATGTGAAATAATTGTCAATGAAGTAGCTTCTCTTTTGACATAAACATCTCCTCTCAAAGCATTGTTGAAGTGGATCGAATGAACTGATCGAATGAACTAAAGTGTACTAAAATGAACCGAACTAGACGGAATGAACCGAAATGGACCGAACTAGACCTAAATGGACCGAATAGACCAAATTGAACCATAAATGGACCGAATAAATTGAAACGGACCTAATAAACTGAACTGAACTGAGATGGATGGAATATTGGACCAAACTAAACCAAAATGCTATGCTACTAATGTGGCTCAATAAGAGTGTGGGCGTAACAACAATTAACACTTCAACTTATATTATAGATAATTAACTACAGAATTTCCTCGAAGCACAAAGCAAAGTGCTATTTCATCTGCTATTTTTAAGAAAGAATGTTCAATGGGTCCCATTACTGATTTCCCTCAAAACATTAAGGCTGGCTATTGGCTATAGAATCCTCACACAACATCTTTTGGAAAATTGTTTTGCTTTGTAAAAATAAATCTTTTATCTTTTCATTGCAGCAAACAGAAGTTGTTTCATCTATATATACATGCATATATTTTTGAGCAAATTGTTTCATTGGGGGTGCAGTCAGAGCTGAAATTGGATCATAACAAGGCCCCATTTATTAAGCCAACAGGCCTTGGCAGAAACTATTCGTTCACGGAGACAAGTGACGTACTATTTACCTTTGTTTATCATTCTATTCTCAACGGTAGATCATACGTTAAAGAACTGTATTTGCAGGCTTTTTTGCTAACAGTTATCTACTTGGTTAAGATCTATTGATGTTTTGAGGTTGGAAATAAGACTGATTCATGTTATCGGAACACCCATGATGGTCCAAATTCATTATGTGGTCGCCAGTGAACTCGTAAGGCTAATGAAGCTTCACCACCCTCATGTAAATGCCTCAATTTTACAACAGTTCCACTTCCACTATTTGGGGCCAATAGCAGAAGTGATGGGGAAAAAAATGACAGTCCAGACTCCAGAGTTTATCATTATAGTTGGAACCACAATGTCAAAAGACTCAAAACAACATCACAAAGCTTCTTTTCTTAAGAAAGAAAGGTGTTTTATTCCAAGCAGGCAACAATGGGGTTCCCTGGTAGAATGGTTTGCCACATTACCAAAAATATAAAGCATAAGTTCATTAGCACTTTAGCAGGTTGATTCATCTAAAGAAATTTAAATTTAATGGTAAATGTAACATAAATACTAGAAGCCAAAATCCAGTAGGACATTTTTGCCATCAAATGCCAAAACTACTTCATAATTGTGATGATAAAACACAGACATTATCCTCTTTGATCTAATGGCTCAAATAGTCTGAAAGTTAAAGCAATCAGCCATGAAGTTTTGCTTTAAGCCTTCAATCGTTTTCTAAGAAAAACCTCCTATTACTAAAAATAAACAAGGAAAATTTTTTTTGGACCACTTCATGGCCAACCTTTATGTCCAGAACCCTCAAGTCCCTTACAGTTCATCCTGCAAACATAGAGCACAAGAAAAAATATCAATACACAGTTTAAAACAAAACAAAAATGGTACAATTTCATTAAGGGGAAAGAAACCCTACATGTTTCTCATCTTCCTTGGTTTCAACCTCAGCATCGTCTTTGCTTTCATCCTTGGATTCAACATCAGAATCTTCACCTGCTTCATCTTCGGCATCATCATCGTCATCCTCAGCCTGAAAAACAGATTAGCAGAATTAGGACCACAGTAAACATTGCAGTTTCATAATTTCCAAAAATCAGCTTGCTTGTAGACTTACATCAGAATCAGCTGGATCTTCCTTTGCTTCCTGGTAAAGAATTAAATTCAAGAGTTAGGAAGGAGCAAAGAAATAAGTACAAATACAAGCAGTATGGATGAAATACTCTTCAGCATTTTTGAACTGCCATGGGCAAATAAATTGATCTTTAAAAGCTTTCTTATGACAGAACATATGGGCAAAGAGTGTACCTCCTCCTCTCTCTTCTTCTCAGCCTCATCAAATGCTGCCTTCTCAGCCTGCAAAATCAATATATCTCAATCAAATTTCACCTTCAACAGAACACATTCTAGTGTAGATTCAAAGATAAGAAGGAAAATGCAACTTACATCCTTGTACTTGCCCCAGGTGTCTTCTGCTAACTGCTTGGCATACTCTGCATCATCAGTAATCAAGACATTGCTGAACAAGGTACCAGATTTCACCTGCCAAGTCACACATCTTGCTTGTGAGAAATTAAGCTGGCGTGCAAACCTAATAGTAACCCTCCCCTCCCCCGCCTTGCCCCAAAAAATATAATTTAAACATAAATTACCTGCCACAGTTCAATGCCAACATACTTCAACTTGGGGAAGACATATAGGTCTGGATCATCCTTGAAATCTGCTCAACAACAAAACTAATAAGTACTACTGAATGCCATTAACAACAACAAACTAATAGGGCGTCACAGCACATCATTATGTGATTTGTAGATTTATATGATAAGCAACGAACCTGGGTTGTCAATCAATGGTGCCTTCCATTTCCCCTGGTAGTTGGGGTTCTTAATTTTCTGCATGGAGGAGGGGCAAAGTTATCAATAAGCATGTTCTAAATCACAATACACATAAAAACTTGTACTAGAAATCTACAAACCTTTGCCTTCCATGGGCCCTTGTACTCAGGGTTGGCAATGGTTGGGGGTGTCCACTCACCATCTTCCTCATCATCCCAGTCTTCGGGCTGAAACAAACCATCTTGTTAGGAACTACACTTTATTTCTTGCCCAGTAAAACGCAATCAATAACCACTACATCATAGATATTTTGAATAACAGGAAATTCAGTGTCTACCTTCTTGGCATCAGTATCAGGAATTTCCTTTGGGATGTCATCATAGCCCTATAAATGCAACAAATGAGTCAGATTGAATGTGATTTGTATAGAAATTAAGAGTTTTACGAATTTAGGATCAGTACCTCTGGCTTCTTGTCTTCAGGATCAGGAATGTACTCTTTGTCATCCCAATCTTCTGGCTGTCAACATTAATACAGTTGGGACAACATCAATATCTGAAACCCAAAAGGAAAAGCTAAAGTAAAAGTCAGACTGAGCATGAATGAGTAATTACTTTCTTGGCCTCGGGATCCTTGATTTTCTTTGGAGGGAGAAGATCCCAATCAGAGTAGAGACTGCCGGTTTGCTTCTCCACATTGTCAATTAGGATGGTGTAGGTGGCATCTGGCTTGAGGATAAATGTATAGACGTGAGTGAGTTGGTCGGTTTCACATGGAACATCCTTCTTGATCAAATGGTTTGTTTCATTGTAGTTGAGAATAGCATGCACTTTCTTGGTGCTGTAGCCACAGATATCCGGGCCAAACATGATACTGCAGAACAAACAATCATCGTATACCAAATCAGCAAATTTCAACAAAAATCACCAAGCCTTAGTCCAAAAGAAAATGCCAAAATGGGAATTTTATTATCGACCTGTATGGGGTGTCACCACCGAATTTCTTTTGGTCAATTCCATCGCTGAGTAGTTTCATGTACCCACCACCACAGTCAAGCTTTTGTTCATGCTTGACGGCAAATTGGAAGACTAGAGTCTTATCCTTATTGCTGAATTCGGGGAACTCAGCTGAAATAGCAAAGAATCTATAGTCTTCGCTTGTCTGGATACCTGTAAAGATGTTTAGAAATCTTAACATGTGACAGTATATTGAAAACGCTAAAGATCAACTTAACGCATCAAATTTTACTCCAACACACACAAACATCATTTGAATTTGAAAGGGTACCTTTGATATCAGGGTTTCCAGTCCACTTCCCGGAGGTGTAGTTCCATTCTCCAGCCGTGTTCTCATCTTTCTTCCAATCAGATTTTACCCACCGACTTTCCCATCCATCTTTAGTGTATACATTGCACATTCAACACATGGAAATCAGTAACAAGAAATCTCAACATACAAGAGCAAAATGAAAACTCAACGACACCAAAGCAAATAGTTTTCATTAATCATATTCCAAGTTTTCAGTATGGTCCCCACATATATGTGGATGAGGAGGAATAACAATTATACACAAGATACCAATTTTCTCATATCCCTCCCTAATAATGGAATATCTAAGATTCTTTATACCTTTTTTTTTATCGACATTGACTAAGGCTTGATTCTTACAGTAGACACGATAATTGAGCTAGAGCTCATTGAAAAATATCAAAGATTCAATAGCTTCGTTCTCTCTTCTTGTAAATCTACCGAGTATTTATTCATTTTTGGTAAATCACACACGCAACCTATGGATCTCGAACCCACATTTCATCAAAATGCAAGGCTTTTCTATGTTTATGAATTTTCTGCGTCTTATAATACACTCGTACATACACAATCTATATCTGTGTATTTATACATATAATTATCAATTAAGCATACTCAATTTTCAATTAAAACATATATATATACACACACACACTCAAAATCAATCTCAATCATTTCAAATATACATATTAAGTTACAGAAAACAATGTACACGCAAATCTAGCTTTAGATATACTCATAATCATTCTCAATCATTTCATTTCCAAGATCATGATCCTGATGTTGACCGAAATTACCGCATTTTGACCATTTCAAAATTAGAAAGCGAAAATGTGGAATTTTTTTTTCACAGATCTACTCCAAAATACTAATCTAAACAATCACATTTAAGCAAATTCGAATGCAAAACCACTAGATCGGATCGCACCGAAATTGAGAGCGAGTATCGAAATCTAGATAGAGAAAATGTGAGCAGTGAAATGTACAGATAGAGCTAGAGAGAGAGAGAGAGAGAGGTACCGTCGAAGCGTTCTTCG
Source organism: Quercus tomentella (assembly GCA_028535165.1). Lineage (NCBI taxonomy): Eukaryota > Viridiplantae > Streptophyta > Magnoliopsida > Fagales > Fagaceae > Quercus > Quercus tomentella. The sequence continues at coordinate 6,965,926 of JAPQVY010000089.1, forward strand.
AAGAAGACTTTAGCGGAGGCGATGGAGAGGAGAGAGAGGAGGAGGAGTAGAGAGAGAAAGCTAGGGTTTCCTCGGCCCTTAAACGCCATTGCTGTGGCACTCACAGAGAGAGAGAGAGAGAGAGAGAGAGATACAGAGAAAGCTACAGAGAGAGAGCTCTGTGAGGGACTAATATAGGGGGTTGAAATCCATGTTTTTGCCATATCTGGCGGGTTAAAATAGTAAGTTTCTATTTTGTAGTTGCTGAGGTGGACACAAATTGATGACGTGGACGAATATCTGTCTGACGCGTGGAAATGCTTGTCATTGATTTGACGTGGCGGATTTGGATTGGTAGCTCCGCGAGGTGTGGAGGCTCTTATTGGATGAGACACGTAGGGAAAGTTGTTTTACTACGAGATTACGGAAATGCCCTTGAGTTTACGGGTGGCATATACTACAACAGAATTTACACGTGGCGTGATTGTAGTGGTAGGTACGTAGCAATCGGACCCGATTTTATTGTGCGCTGCGACAGCGGGTCACGCTTATTGGAATATTTTTTTTTTTAAAGAAAAAGGTAAAACTTTTATTTTAGTTCCTAAATTGAATTTTTTTGAATATTATTAGTACATAACTAGAAAAGGAAAAACCTTTATTTTACTTCCTAAATCATGTGGGGTTTAATTTTATCATTAAAGATTTAATTATGTCCATATAATTACTATTTAGCAAATAAATAAGAGTGATGAGTTTTTTGTAAAGAATTTATTATGTCCACATAATTCCTATTTAGCAAAGAAATAGGAATGATGGGTTTTTTTCTCAAAAAAAAAAAATTGATAATAAAAAACAATTGTTTCTCTTTATGTGGTGATTTTGGCTATTTTTAATGTGCCACACGTAACATATGAATTGTGCCTCCTTCATTTTTTTTTTTTTTTTTTTTTTTTGTCTCAAACCTATATGATTAAAACGAATTACAAGTCAATTTACTTGGGTTTTTTCTTCTTCTTAAATATGCAATAAGATTTGAATTGTATTGGATCATTGAAGATTATTCTTTATCATTAGAGCAATTAATGACTCTTGCTCTTTCGCGGAAATTCAATTCCAATTCATCAATGAAAGTGACTTTGATACTTTAGCCACCAAATCAATTGACCTATAAATTCAGTTTCACAGAAAGTACTCAACTTATAAAATAAAGTCAAACAAGGATAATTTTGAATCATTCTAAAACTTTTTGGACTAAATTGATAGATCCGATAATTCGATGACAAAATTGAAACTCTAATACAAATTTGTAGGCTAAAATTGTAGCTTCATAATAGGGGGGGGGGGGGGGGGGTGGGAAGAGTTGGATTAGGTCATTTTTTGCCATCAATATCAAATTCCCTTTTTTTTTTTTTTTTTTTACATAATCTTGCTTGAGCTCATTTGTAATCCTAATAATATATCTATAAGAATAGGTGATGTAGTTAGAAAAAGGAAATAATATATATATATATATATATATATATATATATATATATATATATATATATACATAAGTGGCTAATAGATTGTTAATCTTCTCCTAAGGACCAGGCTTATGACATGATCAGTACAACTATTTGATGATAATAAAAATATGAAAAATTCTAGAGTCATAAAAATTTTCACAACTTCTTGTCATAACTATGATGTGACAGAGTGTGATTGGTAAATAAAAAATAATGAGTTTATGTGTAAGTAATGATTAATCACTCACAGTTTGTCACGTTAGAGTTGTGACAAAAAAACTGTGGAATAATTTGTGATACTACTCAACAAATATTGAAATGATTTTGATCAAATAACTTGCTTTAACATATTATAATAAAATCAAACTTGAGATGTAATATTTTAAAAATGAAACAAGTTGAGCTGGTCTCAATTTAACCTTTGTAGATTTTAAAACAATTTCAAGTTGCACCTAAATGTCAACCCATGATCGAATGGTTCAAACCTTAAACTCATCGTTTTCTCTCTTTTTTTTCTTTTTTTTATAAGAACCTTTGGCATCCACTCCTGATGATAGCTCTTTATTATTAAAGCAAGATACCAATTAGTTTTTGGTGTAGGCGGGGATTGAATCTCAGATCTCTTATACGACCATTAAAGATTTACCAGTTGAGCTAACTGAAACCCACACGTACATAGAGATCTTTAAGTGTATATTAGGTGTTCAATTAAATTCAAATACTCAATTACATTAATGGATATATATATATATATATAGAGAGAGAGAGAGAGAGAGAGAGAGAGAGAGAGAGAGAGAGAGAGAGAGAGAGAGAGAGAGAGAGAGAGAGGGTATAAAAACAATGTTTAGGAAATGTTTTGCAATTTTGGTACTTGCCACGATAGAAAATGCAATTCTAATGAAGATATTTTATGTGATCTACAAAAAATAATGGTTTTCCCTACAAGTTAGATAGTAAAGATTATTTTCTTACTCATTTGCATAATAGCATTGCTCCTTTGTTTCACTATAAAATGTTATTTGAGTGATCCCTTCCAAATTATTTGGTCTGTATCCCATTTTGGGTTGTCTCAAAATTAAAACTTGTTTATTAACATTCTCTTTATGCCCTTATAGAATTTAGAGGTAATAGTATTAAAATTTGATTAGAAGATAAAGATTGAATTTGGATGAGGCTAGAGGCTATAAATTTAAAATTTGAAAATAAGTTTGTAATCTGTAGCCAATAAGGCTTGTAATTGTAGAAGTAGTAACCCAGTAGAGTTTGTAATTTACAATAACTTTGAAAATTGGTTGTAGTTGCCACCAATGTGGGGAAACTTTTTCTATTTTTTATATACATAGGTGTTTAAATTTTTGATAAATTTGTTTAAAGGTAATTTAGGAAAATCATAAATTAAACTGAAAATAGTGAACCACATCGATTTTCCCAAACTTTTCTATCTCTTAAATTAAAGAGTTTATCCTTATTACAAAAAAAATTATCACGTTTCAATTTTGAAGCTTATCATAAAAATAAATAAAAAAAGATAGTACATTAGTTTTATTCCCACACTTTAATTTTGAAACTTGTCATTATCCAAAACAAAAAATTAATCTACATGTTACTTTTGGTAGAATAAATATATATATATATATATATATTTTTTTAAATCTCAAAGTAGAAATGGTCTCCCAAACATCATTTTTATTTTGTTTTCAGTATTTTAAAAATTGTTCTTAAAAGTGGAAGCCAAACACATATAATATAAAAATTATTCTCTAAAAACTAGTTTCACATTCAATTTTTTGAAAATTATTTTCATATTGTTTTGAAAACAAAAACAAAAATTCTCCTACCAAACATGCCCATAATGATATTCTTCTGAATAGTTGAGTTTTCTAAGGAGAAGTTCTAGGTCCACAACATTTTCACAACAAATTATAGGTGGTAAATTATTATTGGTTCTAATTTTAACCTACCACTAAAATTACTTTTTTGCCCACTAATAACAATTTGCCACTTATGATTTATTGTGAAAATATTGTAAACATAACATTTCTTTTTTTAAAGCAGGCTAAACAATTTGGGAGGAATTGAGTACAATTTTTCAAGCATAAACTACCAAAAATAATGTCTCCCAACTACCTCAAATTGGCGGCTTGGTCCACAAGTCTAGTGGCCTAGCAATCAAATGGGAGAGAGAACTACTGTGTTTTTTGTAAAATATTTTACTAATAAGGTTATGTTTGGATACCGCTTATTTTGCTGAAAATTGAAAACATTGTATCAAAATAATTTTTAAATGTGTGAATAGTGCCATGGGACCCATTTTTAATGAATTTTTTTTTGAAAAAAGAGGTTTGTCAACCCTAAACCCTAAACCCACTGGAAAAGCATGAAACGCTCTTCTCAAAAAAAAAAAAAAAAAAAAAAAAAGGCCAAAACGCAGAAGCTGCTTGAATCAACTGTATCCAAACGCTGCTTAAGACTTATTATTAACAACTTATTTTAACCCCCCCCCCCCGGGAACTCATATTTTCATCGGCACCTCCGACCAAGATCCTTGACTCATCACTTTGATAAAAAAAGGTCAAAGATGGAAATGTCAGTCATAGTAAATAGTAGTAAATGCTAAGGGTGTGCTTGTATAAACTATTGTAAAACTGTGTTTTGAGGTTAAAATGAGCATTTGTAAAAAATTATGAGAAGTTATTATTGCGAATTAGAGTTTTTGGTTATAAAACTAAAACTACTCTTTTAGGCTTCTAAAATGTCTAAACAAACCGACCTAAAATAGTAAATAATACTTAGATCTCTCTCTTATTTCTTTCCTCTTCTTTTTATTTATTTTTTATTTTTAAGATTCAACACTTGGATCTTTCTATAATTCTAAAAAATGTGCAAAAGAATAGCGCATATAAAGAATTAGACGGCCCAAATCAGATAATGGGCAATCCTGATATTTTAGGTGTTCATAAAAAGTAAAACGTGCCTTTTCAGCAACCATGCAGTAGTTGAACAAGAGAGTGGAATCATGATATTGATATTTGATAATGATAGGCACTAACTCCATAGCACACGATAAACCCAAGAAGGCAATATTGTACTAGTACTTTTTTGATGTTATCCAATGTGGGCCGGCTTTATTTTTCTCTTCTTTGCTTGTCTGCATGCTTAAATTGCAAGCCACTCGAGGCCTCATTACAATAAAGGTAAGTGTCAGCCAGCCTCTCTTTTTTTGTATGTTTCTATGGTGAAGGATTATTTCTAGAATTGTTATTATTATTATTGTTTTTTTTAGATATCATTCAAACAATTGATATTGGGTGCTATGGACAGATTTGGTAGTAGATCAGTATTATGAAATTCTAAGGGGAAAAATTATTTTAAAACAGTTTTTTAATATGTTAATCACTTTATATCAATTAAGAATGGAAATAAATAGTCCAGAGTTATGTGACTTGCTGTTTGGGCCTTGTGGTAGAGAAATTGGATTCAGATTCCCTTTCCCACTCATTGTAAGAAGAAATAAAAATTGAGATTGGAAAAAAAAAAGTTATCTGAAAATAAAGCTAAATTGTAAAGATCTTTCATGACAATTTTACCGGATCAAAAGTGTACTTTTGTTGAATGTAAGAATATGATGGATCAATTCTATCGAATTGTCAATAATAATAATAATAATGGATCAATTTGGGAAGGCCGAAAAAAGGATTTTCAAAATGTAATCGTTGTGGTAATTATTTGTGTCGTTGGATAATGGTAGTCTTGATACACTTTCACGTAATGCAGAAAAACATATATGATCAAACGAGCCTCGTAGTACGATGCCCTATGTTTGGATGGAGAGGGATGAGAGAGTAGAAAAACGGTGAATAAAATATGACAAGAAGATATTAAATATAAGTATATTTGGACCTCTTCTCTTATACTCTTTTTTCTTTCTGAACATACAATAAATTCTACAGGCAACATTATACTGCCTCTATTTGATTCTATTGTGCCCCTTCTAGAGACTATGGATCTGTTTGGATAAAACTTATTTTGCTGAAACTAAAAACACTGTAGCAAAATAATTTTTAAATATGTGAATAGTATCGTGAGATCCATTTTTGATGAAAAAGTTGCTGAAAAGTGAAGTTTGTGGGTCCCGTACACTGTTCACGGGACCCACGGGACTGATAAAAGGGGCTGAAAAGTCAACAATATACGGCTACTGTTCATGAACAGTAGCTATTTTTCCCCCTAAACGCGTGCACAGGAAAAAAAAAAAAAAAAAATGTAAATGCAAAACACAACAGCCGGATCCAAACACATACTATATTATACGAGGAGCTTGAGCTAAGTAAACCATCTCTCTAGGCTTCTCGCCCCACCAGCCTAGGCTAAGCCGTTGAGGTCCCTATGGGCTACCAAACCAAGTCTATGGGGCATGATCCTTATTAAAAATGGCTCACTTGAGCAAAGCCACTACTATCATAGATGGATCAAGCAAAATGCTACAGAGCGCTGGCAATAGGGAAGCTAAATAGTTATATTGCTATTTTAACTTCATCAAAATATAAAAAGTGTTTTACAATAGTGAAGGTATAGCTAAATATTTTACCTTTAGAGTTATAGTACACATCTACTTTTGGCTACATATTGTAGCTTGAAGCTAAACAAAAAAATTATTTTTTTATTCCTACTAGCATTAAAATAATATTTCTTCTCTTTCTTTATTTAATTCTTTTTCTATTTCTTTTCTTTCTTCCATTTATCACACAAAGACAAAACTCTTAGCTCTTTTTTATTTCTTTTCTTTCTTCTCTTCTCAAGCTCTCAAAGCATAATCAGATTATCATAATACAAACTCAAAAACTCAATTTTAAAATTAATCAAATCATAACAATAAAAGCAAGAAAAAAAAAAAAAGGACAGAAGACAGAAGCCATCTGATCCATCTGGACTGCGTTGGGGACAAAGCTGAGCGATGGCACAGTGACCCATCTCTCTTGTTCTTTCTCTCTATACCTCTTTTCTTTCTTTTCTTATCGCAGAGAGAGCTAGTGCATGTTCTGGAATCAAGTAAAAAAAGAAAAGAAAAAGAGAGAGCTGGAAAAAGAAAGAATAAGAGCTGGATTTGCTGGAATGTTCTTGAATGAGGGAGAAAAAGGAAATAAAAGAGGGGGGGGGGGGAGATAGAGATAGGACATTGGACATGCCTGTGGAGGAGAAAAACAAGAAAAAAAGAAAAGAAAAATAGAAATGAAACGTATGGATGAAAATGAAATGAAAGAAAGGAAAAATAATATAAAGAATAAAATATCCTAATTGAGAAATGTTACCACAATATTTTCACAACAAATTATTTTCACAATAATTTGGTTTTAAAAAAAATAATGTTGTTATGCTAGACGATAATAGACTATCATGACAATTGATAAAAAAATTTTAGTCAAAAGATAAATTTGTATATATATAATTTGGGGTTAAAACAAAATATTATTATTATACTAGATGATTATTTGCTATCATGATGATTGAGAAATTGTTTTAGTAAAGAAAAATGTATAAGTATAATTTGGGGTTAAAAAAATCACTTGTTAACACTAGACAATTATTTCATATGGTGGCGGCGGTGGCGGTGGCGGTGGTGGCGGTAGTGGTAGCGGTAGCAGTTGTGGTGGTTGTGATTGTTGTTTATTGTAGTGGATATATTATTTTATTATAGTAGATATATTATTTTATTGTAGTAGATATATTATTTTATTGTGATGTTTATAGTATTTTATTGTGTTGAAAGCTAAAATAGATTCATTATTGCTAGATGTATTGTAAAGTTAGCACCATTATTATGGATGCTCTAAGAACTGTACCCCCACATAAGAAACATTTTTGAGTTTGGACTTTGATATAAATTAAGAGTTAAATTTATTAATTTGTTTCTTTTAAAATTATATATATATTTATATATTTATATATATATATTTTTTTTTTTAAAAAGAAAAAGGTAAGTAAAAATTAGGCTAATGGCATGCCAAGTGGCAAGTAGGTCTTCCATAGGGTCGGACTCACATTTCAAAATAAATACAATAACTTGACCCATTTGAATCGGCTTACGATTCTACCAATTTTTTAGGTTGAACCCTAGTTCACACGATTCTCTCAAATTTCTTAAATGTCCAGTTCTTGGATATAAAAAATTGGTTTCATAATCAATTCACAGTTAACCTGGTTAGACCTGCCGGTTTGGTCCGAGTTTGAAAACCAAGGGCTGAGGTCCATATGGGCTACCAAACCAAGCCTATGGGGCATGATCCTCATTAAAGATGGTTCACTCGAGCAAAGCTGCTACAATCATAGATGGATTAAGCAAAACGCTAGCATAAGAACTGTACCCTCATATAATAAACGTTTTAAAGTTTGGAATTTGATATAAATTAAGATTTTAACTTATTAATTTATTAATTTGTTACTTTTAAAATTATATTGGCCTACCATGTGGCAAGTAGTCTCCCAACGAGTTGGAGTCACACTTTATCAGATTTTCAATTTATTAGTTTGGAGCTAGTAATGGAGAGAAACCCTATACTACAAAAAAGGAATTTTCAGTGGATGATCATTTGTGATTTTTCATTTCTTTGGTTCTTTTAAGCTTTCTTGTTACCCATGTTAGCATTCTCACTTATGACACCTTTAGGTGTTGTCACCAAAAACTTCCTTGATTGACAAAACATTCATAATTCTATTTTTTACCTGTTAATAAAACTAGCTTGTAACTCCATGCATATATATGAATACACTTAAAAATATACAATAAGATACATAATATAATTCCTGTATATATAATTTAAATACTATTGATAGTCATTTTTATATTTTGCTAACTCTTTAAAAAAATTTGTAAGGATATTATTAGGTATAAAATGTAAATTATCCATTTTATTTATTTATTTACTGTGAAGCACTTTTTTTTAAAAAAATTACAATTCATTTATTCTAAATTCTTTGGTTTTTGTACTTAATAACTTACTTGAATGAATATTTATGATGTGGTCTCACATTTGATTCTAAAATTAAGAAATAAAACTCTTTTAGAATAAATAATTTAGGACATATGGCACAAAATTGGAACTCTAATTTGAAATTTTAATTTAAGTTTCTCTCAACTTCACCTATTATTATATATATATAGAGATTATATGGTGGTCATTGGTTGGCCTTGGCCACCATCCAGGTTAATTGTCTTTGTCATATTCGATTGGGAACGTAACAAAGTGACTGGTACTAAGAGAAATCACTTTCACGACAAGACCAAAGGCGCTTTCTAAAAAGTTAAGCCTTTTAGGCATTAAGTGTGTGTTTGAATATCGCTTATTTTGCTGAAAACTGAAAGCAATAAAAAAATAATTTTTGGTTACTATTTATTACTATTCACTACTGTTCATTGGCCTAAATACACTGTTCATGTTCCATGAACAGTGCATTAAGCGCTAGTTAAAAAATATAAAATAAAATAAAATAAAATAAAAAACTTGAAACGTAAAACGTCCAAAACGTGGATGTGATCCAAACAAACACTAACAACCTCTCTCACATTAACGTTTAATGCATCTCACACACCTCTAATGTCATCAATTATGCTATAAAATTTGTCCCCAACCTGCGATCCAGTCGCCTAAGCATGCCACCATGAAGATAAATTATTCACTCCTCTTGAAAGACCATGTTTTCAGTGAATAAATTATGCTAAACACGTGTTGGGTTTTTAGTTTTTAAGCAACATTACACGTATTTTCACACATTTTTCACTCAAACGTATTTTCAAAAAATACAAACAATGTTACTAGAACAACATTACTAAACGGCCTGTAAGTATTAAAAAATTAAAAGATACAAATAATTGTTTTTGATATATTTCAACTTAATAATTTATGATAATCAAAATTTGAACTCAATGTTATTTTGTATCATTAAGTTCACCAATGATTAATTTTGTACTAAATTTCACCATAATTTACTGTTAAGGACTAGGATTGTGGCTCAAGTCCACTTAGAGTAGTATAACCCAGTACAACAAGCCCAAAATAATAGATTTTTAAGAAAATGGGTTTTATGAGCCAACTGTAATGCAGAGCAAATACAGACTTGAGAATGATTGGGCTAGTGCTATTAATATAAGTGTTAGAGACACAAATTTAGCATAAAATCTTCCTCGGGCAAGTTTGAGGAGGAGTTGTTCATTAAAGATCAATGCTGATCCTTTTACAATGAGATTCAATATTCTCTTCCTTTCTCTTTCTTTGTGTCAGATGTGCCTGCTTTATTTATGTGGGGTTACTTTCCTTATATAGTCATTTCCATTGCATCTCAGCCATTCATTTGTACGTTTTAGGAGAACCATTTGGATGCTTATCCTATCAGGACCCTCTAGAGGTGGTAGAGAGGGCTATGAGCTGTGAAATTACTGTTCATATGTCTTTTTTCTCATAAATGTGGCAAATTCAGTTGGTACAATGCATTAAATGTGGAGGTGGTAGTCATCTTCCCAGATATTTCCCCCTTCCACTGCTTGCACGATTCTATTCTCTTCCCTAAAGCTTTACTTTCTAGTGTAGGTAGTTACTTAAAGTATTCCTGAGGTGTCTTTGCTCCTCGGGATCCTCGGTCGACAAACCAATCTGCCTTTTTTCCTTGGACCTCTCATTCATAGCTTTTATCTGTTTCTGAATGATCTTGACATCTTCTCTCCTCGGACTTGGTTCACATGTTAGACTTTGGTTAACACATATGTTGATCTTTAATCATCCTTAAACAAGGCCCATGGCCTAAAAATATGCTCGGATCATTTACTCCCACATTTACCTTTTGATGTACAAAATCAAATAGTACATTAGAATATGATATTTCTTTTTGTTGTGAAATCTAATTTTGACAATATTTATAATTGAAAAAAAAATCATTCCATAGTTATAATAAATATTAAAAGAATAAGTATAAGTACAATCACTCTCTAAACTAATAGGTAAGTTACAAACATTGGCACAATTTAAAAAAAAAAATTTTTTTTTTTGAATTTAGTGACACCACCTTACTTCACCTTCCCTTGCATGCATACCTAGCCTATTTCCTCCTACATTACACTTAAGCACATTAAATTGATAGACTAATAATATAAACTAGCCTTTGAGCACGCGCGTGAGTGTGTGCTTAGAGGCTCTTTTATTTTTTTGGTAAAGATTAATAATTTGCATTTATTATAATTTCAGATTTCTACTTTTTCCAATCACACAAAAAAAAAAAAAAAAAAAAAAAATCCTAAGGGTGTGATGAAGAAATTATTTCCCCTATAAATGCATAAATCAATATTACCAAGAATTTTGGAAGATACCTGTTTGCTCAACGAATGGTTTGAGTCTTGATTGCATTTGCCAATCTCAATTCCAGACCCTATAAAATGTGTCCCTAACATAAAATCCATTGAAGTCATCAATTAGTTGCTAAAGTTTGGCTTAATTTTAAAAAATAACCATTGAAAAGCACAAATTGAACAAATTGTCAAAAAAAAATTACAGAGAAAAAGAAACATGAGATTGATGGGAATGAAACTTGGCCTTCACAAATATAAGATAAATATAAAACTGACTAACAAACGTGGAGGTTAGTGATAATAAGGAGATCGTGAGTGAGAAAGTGAAAAACAAAAATAAAAGTGTGGGAAATTACATAGTAGTAACTGCTTTTTAGTGGGGATGTTGGGATGATAAGGATGGATAGAAGTTATAGTATCGATTTTATAGTAGGAGTCTTTTTTTTTTTTTTTTTTTTTAAAATAAAAAAAGAAGAGATTTGGGAAAATAAAAACGTGAGATTAGAGTAATGAAATTAAAAAAAAAAAATGAAAAAAAAGGGTACAGAAGAAACAAATACATCATGATGAAGTTAAAAAAAAAAAAAAAAGAATACATAGGGTGAGTTTTATAGATTGAAGGAGTTTTAAAACTAACAAAAGAGCGATCCTATTTTGTAGGGAGTTAGTGAGTAGAAGTAGGAATTTAAAGAGAAATAATATATCCACAACAATTTTACAACATTTTTACAACAAATTCTAAGTGGCAGGTTGTTACTGGTTGTTATTGTTGGGTTAAAAAAGTAATCTCAGTGCTAAATTTAAATTTGAACCAATAATAACTAATCACCCATAATTTGTTGTAAAAATGTTGTAAAAATATTGTGGATGTAGCACTTCTCGAATTTAAATCAACATAAAAGTATGAGTTTATTAGAAGTAGAAAGACATTTCAATGTAGAAGTAGGAATTTATTATTTTTGTCAATTTACTATTTTAACCCCATTTTTAAGTTTTAGGTAGGGGTATTTTTGACAGTAAAAAAACCAATAACTGACTTTCTTTTGCCAATTTACTATTTTAACCCAATTTTTAAGTTGTTGGTTAATTAATTTAGGGGTATTTTTGACAGGAAAAAAAATAAATAACTAATTTTTTAAATCCTTTTAATATATACAGATTAATAAGAACTTTCATTTTTCTATTATCAATTTGAGAATTTCAAATTCGACTAACACACCAACTTCTCACTTATCACATTAAACTTCTATATCTTTTTCAATAAACTTGTCAACTTATTATTCATCAAAATATTAAAAATATCAATTTAATAATAAAATACTCTAATAGAAACAGTTAGGCTTGGGTCTAGTGTCTAGTGGCACTAGATCTGTTGATATGATGATACATGTCAAATTTTGGATACGTGTCACTATCTAACTGGGTCCAGTAAACTAGATGCACTAGACCTAAACCAAAGTCCAATAGAAACAAACATACAAATATGAGATTATATAACACAAAAGAAGCACCACAAACTCCACTCAAAGGATGTGTTTGTTTGGAGGTAAAATATGATGGATGAAAAACTTTGGAGAGAAAATTGAAAGGAAAACTTTTTTGGAGTGTGTTTGGTTGGGTGAGGAGGAAAAAAAATAAATAGTGGGGCCAGAGTATTTTCTTTCCGGGTCCACCAAAATGTTTTCTCCTCGAAATGGAGAGAAAACTAGGTGGGGATGCATTTTTTTAGATTGACAAAAATGCCCATGTGCAAGTGCACATGGGCTTCGTCTAGTTTGGTTTTTTTTTTTTTTTTTTTTTTTTTATTTTAAATTTTTTTTTTTATGGCAGTAACGTTGCCTCTTTTTTTTTTTTTTGGTATCTTGATTTTTTAGGACTTGGCGTGATAGTTGTTTTTTAATAACTAGACTTGATTTTTATTTTTAATAAATTTGGATGATTGTTCTTTTTTGTGTGTGGTTATTTGTCACTATTTTTTTTGATAGAATATTTGTCACTATTTTGTTTTAATTAGGCATCATTTTTTAATAAGGGTATATGAGTAAATTTATTATTTAAACTCATTTTTTCTATCTTTCTATTTTTCTATCTTCTCACTTTTTCATCCTCCCATTATTTTTTATCCTTTCACTTTTCTACCATTTCAACCAAAGAAACCCAAAAGTCGTGGCTGGTGAGAAGAAAAAAAACCATCTTTACTTGTTATTTTAAAAACAATATAATTTAATTTATTCCAATTTAAATGATTTTTTTTAAAAAATTTCTTTTATACAAACTAAATTAATTTAGGAGTTGGTCTCTAAAAAAAATTAATTTAGGAGTTTAAACTTTTTTTTTTTTTTTTTTGAAACCATTTAGGAGTTTAAACTTAAAGCATGATTAAAAAAAAAGAAAAGAACAACAACTACGGCTGTGCACTTGTGTTACAGAGGAAAGCACCGTGTGCCTCTGTCTGGTTAGTGTGTGGTTGGGAGGCAGCCAGCCATTTCAGTCAATCCAACTCTCCATGTATTGACCACCCATCAGTCTCAAAACGAAGCAGCCTCCTTCCTTTGAAGTACTCGATCCACACCGAAATCTAAACCCGACCCGAATTGTTTGCTTCTTCTCCTTCTTCTTCTTCGCGTTCTGCAAAAAAATGGGTACGGCTTCTGCTAAATCAAGAAAAGCTCTTGTATTTATATTCAATCGCTTGATTATTAGAGTGACTGTTCCATTTCATGCTCTAACTTACTATTGTTATTACTATTCCACTCTTGCTCATGCTCAAACTAGTAGTAGTTGTTATAGTAGTAGTGGTAGAGAAAATGTGGATGGTACCCATAATCAGAATCAGAATCAGTTCCTGAAATCTGTGAGAAATCAGTGCAAATCTCGAGCCTTTAGGAATCTCGATCACGCCTTAACCTTGTTTGATACAATGCTTCACATGCGCCCTTTGCCTTCCATTGACGATTTCAATCACATGTTGGGTGCAATTGCAAGAATGAAGCATTACACGGTAGTCGTTGCTCTAATTAAGCAAATGGAGTCATTGGGTGTGTCTCCTGATGTTTATACTGTGAATGTTTTGATTAATTGCTTTTGTTGTTTGAACCGGGTTGATTTCGGGTTCTCTAGTTTAGGAAGAGTTTTGAAACTTGGTTATCAGCCGGACTGTATTACTCTGAACACTCTTGTAAAGGGGCTGTGTCTTCAGGGTAACATTGCTAGAGCCGTGAGGATGGTAGATGAATTGGAGAAGAAAGGTTATGAGCTTGATGTAATTACTTATGGAACGATAGTTAATGGTTTGTGTAAGGCAGGTGAGACTAGTGTGGCTATTGGGTTGCTCAGGAAGATTGAAAGAGGGAATGTTGAACTTAATGTGGTGCTTTATAGCGCAATCATTGATAGTTTGTGTAAGGATAGATTGGTAATTGAGGCTTTGAATCTTTTTTCGGAAATGTTGAGTAAGAGCATCCGGCCAGACCTTGTCACTTACACGTGTTTAATCCAAGGTCTATGCAGTTTTGGCTGGTGGAAGGAGGCTACTTATTTGTTGAATGAGATGACACAAAGGAAAATAACGCCAAATGTGCAAACCTTTAGCATATTGTTGGACACGCTTTGCAAAGAGGGGATGTTGGCAGAGGCAAAAGAAGTTTTTGATTTGATGGTTCAAAGAGGCATTGAGCCCAACACAACCACTTTCCAGTCTTTAATTGGTGGTTATTGTTTGCAAAACAAAATGGATGATGTAGTCAAAATATTTAATCTGATGATTGAGAGGGGTTGTTTGCCTGATGTTGTTAGCTATAACATATTGATTAATGGATACTGCAAAAATAAAAGAATTGATGAAGCAATGAGTCTCTTTCATGAAATGTCTAATAAGGGAGTGATTCCTAATGTTGTCACTTACACGGCTCTTATAGGTGGGTTTTGCCGACTGCAAAGAACTCAGGATGCACTTGAGCTGTTCTATAAGATGCGAGCTTATGAGAAACATCCAAATCTTCAGACTTGTGCTGTTTTGTTAGATGGTCTTTGTAAGAACAAACAGATTTCTGAGGCGATGAAATTGTTTCAGGAGATGGAAGACAAAAAGTTAGACCATAATATTGTGATTTACGGCATCTTGATTGATAGTTTGTTTAATGCTGGGAAATTTATGACTGCAAAAGAACTCTTTTATAGTCTTGCCACCAAAGGGTTGCAACCTGATGTTTGGACTTACACTATTATGATCAAAGGGCTTTTCAAATATAGAATAATAGATGAAGCATGTGAGCTGTTGGAAAAAATGGATAGGAACGGTTGTTCACCTAATGATCGCACATATAACACACTCATCCAAGGGTTACTGCAACATAATGAGACGTCAAAAGCAATGAAATATCTCCAAATAATGATTAACAAGGGTTTCTCAGCTGATGCAATCACTACAACCATGTTGGTTGAATTGCTAGCATCTAATAAAGTAGATAAGAACATGCAAAAATTGCTTCAGGAGCTTGTTTGAAGGATTTGAAGTTCCTCAAGATGAAGACAAATTTCATATTTTTACCCATCACCAGTCGGTATATTTGCTTCAAGTAAGTTTTATACTTTTACAAGCTGATATTTCTTTTGTGTGCAATACTATTTGTTCCTTTAACTGTTTGATCTTTCATTGCAATTTTGTTGTGCTTTCATGTTGCTACTTAAAACCTATTTTCATAAATGTCTACTTCAAATTTGGCTGATTTGAAGGTAATGCTAAATGTTATTCTTAGAAGGTCTGGCATTTTTTTTTTTGCTTACACAGCCAATGGCTGGTTGAATTGAATTTCAAATGTTCCATCAAATTAAAATTAAATTGAATTTAGGAGTTGTATGTTAAATGTTTGATGTAGGAAAAATTAGATTTGTCTAAGTTTAGTTGTGGTGGGTTTAGGGTTAGGAAAGAAGAAGAATTAGAGAGAAGTTAGGGCTGTTTAGGGCTGTGTGAACAGTAACCTTAGAAAGAAAGAAGAGAAAGAGAGAATGAGAAAGAAACAACAAAGGCCAACGTGCCAATTGCTCAAAACACTCAATTTTATTAATCAACTCATCCTATTTTCTTTGAATTCATTGAGCACAATATATATAAAGACTCTTACTTGTACTCCCAGTAATAGGATCCTACTAGTATTAGGACTACTAAAAAACCTAATAAATACTAACTTGGACCCAAAGTAAATAAACCCTAAGATACTTAAAACCCTAGAAGATTCTAGACTCAAGAAAGTTACCAAAATACCCTTAATTCGCAATAATTGATGAAATTACAGATTTGCCCTTCAATATAAAACTGACCATAACTAATAAAATAAAATCCCAAATTAAAAAAACTGTTTTAACCCTAAAAGACTCATACTTAGACCAATAAAAGGGCACGACTTTCACTTCAATTGGACTTCATACGAGGACCCAATAAAATAATTCTTGAATAGGCAAATTTGCAAAGTAATAGCATATTAATCTTCCATGACTCCATCAATGTTCTTCAATAAAAATATATGTTATGCTCGAAAGTTATATATTGCTCTCTATGATAAGGTGCAGTGAATATCTTTCTCATGTTTCTGATTTGAATATGCCATAGTATCATAGGTTGTCTTGGACTTTATTATGATTGGACTTGGAAATAGTTTGAATAACTTAAATTGCTTCTCCTTTCATTGACTAGAAGATAAGCAACTTAGGTTGTGTTCTGATATTGAAGTAACCTCATTGTTTTGCGATCATGATGTCCAATGCTTTTTTTTTTTCATGTAGTAAATGCTTTAAATGTCGTAATACATCTACTATTTTATAATAGAAGAAAACTAGTTCTGATTTGGTCTGGAACAGAATATGGGGTGATAAGGAGCTTGAATAATGGTAAGATAATATTCACTAAGTTTATTATTTTGTGGAGCAAATGAGTCATCTTGTAATATTGAAATTTAAGGAAGACTAGTCACTTAGTCAGCCTATTGAAAGGGTTGTAACTTATAGCCAGACTTGCCTGTGGGTGTGTAATACATCCCTCTTGGGTTTTATACTTAAGAATACTTGTGTATCTTTTTCTTTCTCACTCTAGTCACTTTTACAATGTTCCAACCATTATTCAAAATTCTCGTCATTGCACAACAACAACAACAACAACAACAAAGCCTTAGTATTTAATTTTAGGGTCAGTTATGGATCCTCAACAAATTAGTTAATGTCGAACACATGTATTTTTTTCCTCCATTCTATTCTATCTGAAGCCATGCTTTTTGTTAGTTCCTTAATTAACATGTCCTTTTTTACTACTTCTACTAATGTTATTTTTGGTCTTCCTCAATCCTTTTTCGTTCCCTCAACTTGAATCAACTCACTTTCTCTTACTAGTGCATTAGTATCTCTATTTTAGAACATGACCAAACCATCTCAAGTGACTCTCCCTCATCTTTTCATCAATAGGGGGGCCACTTCTATCTTTAAGCGGATTTCCTCATTTTGAATCTTATCTTTTCCAGCTACACTCAATTTATGAATATGTAAAACTAGTTTTCAATATAGCCTAAATATCTAACCTGATATAGATATGCGCCTAATCTGTTACCACTACCTTAGCTGATCTTAAAAATGTTAATGATTAGATGCTGGACCAAGTAAGATCATCAATAAATTTGTTTCTCATGCTCCTTGTCCTACATCTTTCTTACTTAGTTTGGTTGCAATTTGCTAAAAATCAAATTTAATGTTAAAGCAAGATATATGTGCTTGCTAGTTAGACCATTGTTTTAAAACCAGAATGGATTGAAACAATGTAGTCCTTTAAAATGTCAATCAGTCTAAGTTATGTTCTGTTTCAAATCTTTTGATTCTTTTCAGTCAAAACCTAGTATGAATTTTATAATTGTGTCCATCCTTCACAATTCTGATTCTTGTCTTGTTTGCACTTAGTGCTTTTTCACAGTTACTATGGATGTTTGAACCTTTATTCATTTGATGGTAAATAAGATAGCATTTTTTTTATAAAGAAATAATACAATTATTAATTATTTTAATTTATTTTTCTATATTAAACAACTAAATGAGTTTATCTTTGAAATTTATAGTAATTAGTTTTGTTTCTTTGCTTCCTTCAATCCTCAGCCCCTTCCATTCAGTAGAGGTCAATTGAGTATAGTAGATCTATTATTTTTCTTGTACTATCATGTACCAAAAAGACTTATATGTGAAAATACTATAATATACCAATGTGGTAGGTGCGGGGCTTTCAAAATCTACAATTAGAAATGTTTAAACCCCATGTTGGGGAACCTGATGTCCCTCCCACCAACATGTTTCAAATGGACTAGTCATACTTTCTATATTTTATTTACTTTGAGTTTCTCTCAATTTTAGGCTAGGAAGCATAACCCCATTTGAAGATGCCTGGCAATGCAGAGAGTTCAGTAAGATCAAAGGAGATTGTTCAGGAGAGATTGTGTTAATTAATGGGTCGATTTGCAAGTACCAGCTATATTTGCTGCAAGTCATTCTTATACTTTTACAAGGTGAAATATCTTTTCATGCATTTGGGTCGTATGTTGCTATTCTAATTTTGCGATCTTTCCTTCCAATTATATTTTGCACTAGTGCTGTTAATTTGAACATATTTTTTAAAATATTTATCTCAAACCTCAGCTTATGCAAAGCTTTTGCAAAATATTTCTTGTAGAGCCTGGGATTGTTGATAATTTTTGCCTGTTTCTTATTGAATTAAAGTTTTGAAGTGTTCAACTCAATTAAACTAAATTTGTGGGTTGCATGTTAAAGGTTTTGGAATAATGACCTGGATATTATGCTCAAAGTAATGTATCGGTTTTTATTTATTTATTTATTTTAATTTAATAAATTTCTTATGTGTGTTAGTACTGTTAGCTTATATGTTTCATATGTTTTCTATTGTTGTACAAATATTGGACTTGGTAACCCATTCGGAATGGCGTAGTTTGGTTAGCTTGTCATCCTAAGGAAGTTGCTGATAGTTTTCTAGGCTTCATTGTCCATTGGCTATGAGATAGGCAACTTAGATTGCTGTGTAGTAGAATGTAACATCATAGTTTAGTGATCGTGAGTCCACTCTCTTAAATGAATAACATAGATGCTTATTAACCTTACTAATCACAAGAGGTCTGATGTTTGTTTTTAAGTCATGAATCACCCGGATCCAAGGAGATCTAAATTTTTCTTATAAAAAAAAAAGATCTAATATTAATTTGTAATCACATTCAGTGTTAATGCTGATCTTGAGTGTTTCAAATGAAGGCAAGGTGAGTAGGGTTATCTGAAGAATCAAAGATATTCCTAGATAGGCTTGCTACCCTTCCAGATGTAGGGAATTGAAACAAAATTAATAAAAAAAAAAAATCAAAAGATAGTAGCTGTTTCTGTTGTATATGCTGCCTGAAGTTTTATAAGCCTTGCAATAAATGAAATGCAGCATTACTAATTAATGGGGATGTAAGGTAGGTTTATTAATTTTAAGCAAAAGAGTTTTAATGGAAGATATTTTTGCTTGCTGTTTATTTTTCAATTGTTTATGGATAATAAAAATGGTTTTATTCAATTGTTTTGACAAAATATGTTATCCGTAGACATTTGCCCGGGATGTTATAATGAAATTTACTTTGGTGACCAATTTTAGGCAGGGAAAGGAAATGCACTGTTCTAGGGGTATTGGAGAATGGGTTCACTGTGGTTGTGAAACGGGTGACGTTACAGCAGATGGATCTTATGCCGTGGCCGTGAAATGTCACCATTTTGATCCAGGTTAACAAAGTAGGAAAGGCAAATGCAGATGTCAGAGTTAGACAGAAAAAAGAGGCGCATGGAATGAACACAATTTTGTTGGGCGATTCTCATGGTACTCTTTTTTCTTGGTAGTTTAAAATAACTTATTTTCCATTTCTTCTGTTGAGATTTTTATATTGATTATTTAAGTCTGAATGTGTATGACAAATGACATTGAATTCATTCTCGTTGTGTGTTTAGCCATTGATTGAACTAACTTAAGGACATGTTCATTAAAGCATCTAATTATTTGCTAAACTGCACATGTCAATTCATACTATATAGTTACACGTAAAATAGGGAAAAAACATAGCGGGATGGATGCAATACATATGTTGTACATGCTAATAGCTGAGAATTAGAACCTGACATTACCACCAGAAGATTTTCAGATTTTTATATTGATTTTGAAATCATAGTTCTTTGGTGTCTTCAGATGATTTGCTTCTCCACAGTCTATGTTTCTAACAGGCTATTTCCCAAATCCACCATCTTGCATATGCAATGTATTGCACCCAATGGGTGTGAAACGCTTCTTATACACGTCTTTTCCAAGAATTGTAAAATGAGGAAGGACATACCAACTACCGAGGGTGACGGAAGTGAGGACTGAGGAGATTAGGAAGAATGGTATCTTCACCATGCTAGAACAGAATCCACACATTGGCCAAAGCAAGGTCGTTTTATCTTTTCCTTCTCTTAGTTTCAAATTTATAACCAATCAATTCATTTTTTTTATGAACCAACTTAGATATATGATGCATGCACTTATTTCAGAATAATTGAATTTAAGGTCCCATACCAATGATATTTTTTTAAGGTCTTTGATAAATCATTTTAGGGTGATACTATTTTTGCACCAGAAAGGATTATTTCTGCACCATCTTCCCTCACGTGGAGGAATCTGTTAAAACAAATTATGACAGAATTAGTAATTCTCTTCATTTTTTGATGCATAATAATCCTAAAATGCAGTTTAATGTATTTTTTTTAATTATAATTTTTATTATTTCAAATGGTAGAAGAACTCCTAATGCCTTCAATCTTAGATCTCCTCTAAAAGAAAAAGATGTTGTTAATGCCAGTGGTGTTTTTTAAATTTTTAATAGCTTATCCTTTGTGATGAATTTTACAAGACTATACTTGATGCACTGAAGATACCAAGTGTTCTGTTTCATTGAATAATTACCATATTGCATCTGTATGGAATAGGTAGGAGAGCTGGCTAGATCATTATTGTGGGATCCATTTTTTCCTGTGCACTTAGACACTCTTTCATGTGATTAGCATCTTTCGAAACATAGTGTGCAATCGGTAGAGTGATCCAATTATAATGGCATTGGTTTTATTATACAGGTCTGTATCTGAAGACAAACTTGCATTGTAAATTTTTTTAATAAGTAACTTGCCTTCTAAATTATACTAGAAATTTAAAAAGCCAGTTAGCTGCATTACACAAAATGCAAATCTTTGTGGTTTATCAGATTTGTATATCATCAAATGATCAAGGCAATTGTGAAACAGCATGATCTTTGGATGGTTTAGATTGAAGTCAAATTAATAAGTAAATTCTTCAAGATCTATTGATGCTTGGATGGATAGTTAATTGCTTTTGTGACAGAATGCCGTCATTGCTTCTTCAATCAAGTGGACTAAAGTGGTTTCATTGCATGTTTGAGAATGAAGAGTATGTTTTTCATGTAAAT
Source organism: Quercus tomentella (assembly GCA_028535165.1). Lineage (NCBI taxonomy): Eukaryota > Viridiplantae > Streptophyta > Magnoliopsida > Fagales > Fagaceae > Quercus > Quercus tomentella. The sequence continues at coordinate 6,987,264 of JAPQVY010000089.1, forward strand.
GGAGACCAAAGCATAGTAAAAGCTCTTGACACTTTGTGAGAAAGTTGAAATGGTGCCATTGCTGTCATAAATCAAGGAACTAAGAGGCTCATAAGGAACAGTGACATTCATCTTATTGAATAGAATGACGATCTCCTTCATAACAAAAAGTTTTCACTTCCATCCATTCTATTTTCCACCATTAGATTCCAAAGTTCAAATCACCTGAGTTTGGTAAAAAGTTTCAGCCCACTAACCCATTAGTCATTGTAGATTATAAATTGTATGTGTATGACTATGCTATCAGACCATTGTAAAGCAGATCTTTGTTGCCAGTTAGAACTAATGATTTTTTTATGTAACCGTAGGAACCTAACTGTGGAGGAGTTTGTTCACATGGAGACCACAACTCTGATGCAACAAGTGAACAAGACCTTGCTCATTGCTGTGAACTAGACCTATGATCATGTGAATTGGGATACTCTATATTATCTTCTAGATCATATGGGTTTTGGGGAGAGATGGAAGAGGTGAATTAAGGCTTGTATTTCTACTATTTGCTTCTCCGTGTTGGTAAATGGTTCCCTGCAGATTTCTTTGGCAGCTCTGAGGATTTGAGACAGGGCGACTCATTGTCACCTCTCTTATGTCTTCTAGTTATGGAGGTAATAAGTCGGATTATGAAGAGGGGTTTGCCTTTAGCAAATTGGTATTGCATGTGTCAAAGAAATGGGGAAACAATGGAACATCTTTTATTTCATTGTGAAGTTGTTTATGCTTTGTGGGGGGAGGTGCCCATTTGTTTGGTATTCACTGAGTCATGCCAGGATCTATTGGGAGCTTATTGTTTAGTTGGAGGAATTGGTTGGGGAAGCATGGCTTGGTTGTGTGGAACTTGGTGCCAAGTTGTTTAATGTAGGCAGTTTGGAAGGAAAGGAATTGCTATTCGATTGAGGATATTGAATGCTCTTTGGATCAATTAAATTATTTATTTGTTCGAACTTTTTTTGATTGGTCTAGGGCTTGGGGTTCTTCACATTGTTGTGATACTTTTGAGTTTCTAAATTCACTTAGCCATAGCATTTGATTTATTTGTATTTTTATGATCCTTTGTGTTCGTCATCATGAGCACAAGATTTTCTTTCTTTATCAATAACTAGTACGTTACTCATGCAATGCACGGATAATATTGTAATGTTTTATGTAAAATAGTTTTGAAAAATGTTGTATATATATTATAGTATAATTATTATAGAACTTTATTCGTAATAAGTTTATCATAAAAAACAACAATTATAAATTGCACATGATTCCATTATAGTTATTCAATTGAAATAATGAGAAGTAAAAAAAAAAAAAAAAAACAACTTTAGAGGAATGTTATAGAATAAAAGTTGATATAGAATGTGTTTTTTTTTCTTTCTCTTTAATTTTAAAACACAATACACATCTTAAACATCTACAGTCAATCACATCATTTACAAAACCCACAAATTCACAACATCCGACCTTAACATCAAAATCGTAATTGTCATTGTCACTCTATAAAATGCAAGTCTCCCTTCCTTGGTTGTAGCCAATTCATATGGGTTAGGATTAGATGAAACAACAATGTTAGAGCTAGGTAGGTGTTGTTGAAAGATTGAAGGTAATTAATATCGTTTTTGGCCTGTATGTATTTGACATGGGATGGCATGAATGGTTATGGGTAAGTATATATAAAAAAGTAGAAGTGAAAGAAGTGAAAATAGTGAGTTAAAATGCTAAGAGTTTTGTGTGTATATGTGATGGATGAAGAGTCTTGAAAGTTGAAACATTGAACTAAATGATACAAAGAATATTTATTTTTTAATTAGAAAAGTTTTGAAACATCGAACCAAATGAAGCAAAAAATCAATATTTAATTTGTTCTTATCTCTGATGTGGCATTTAAGAATATTTCAATTTTCTTTAAATAGAATGCGATATTTGGCAGAACTTCATGCTCAATTATTTTACCCATTATTGCTCAATGGCTAGAAAATAAATAATAATTAAAGTATTTGGAATACACACCCACACCAACACGCTTTGCTAGCAGTTGTAGAGTGTCACTAATCTTTTTCTATCTTTCTTTGAATTTCCATCTTTGGACTTGTGAAATTTGAACATTTTTTTTGTAGGCCTATAGGAACGACCCTGGAAGTTTATCTTCTGATAGGATTTTTCCTCGACCTTCTTGCAATGTAGAGAGTCCAAGCACTCCTTTGCAAGACATATATCCTCATTTCCAGCAATGGAAATACCAAGTGACGAATCTTGATGGAACTACTAGTGACATAGTGCTTGGACAACCTGATCAGGCTTCGGATGTTCCTTAGTTTGACCCAGTATATTTTGAGTCATTGTCATTCCCTTTTTTTTTTTTTTGGTAAAAATTATTCATCTTTGAAATGAGTTTGAAAATCATCCTTTAAATTGGAATTGACATTTTGGAAGAAAGCATGAGGATGATCATGAGTTTGCAACATACAAACTCATGTTTATGTTTATTATTATTTTTATTCAATATAATATTTAAATATAGTAATTATTACAAGATTTGCAATGCGGTTACGGTGCCACCACAATTGGTGTGGGAGCAACCGTGGCTGCCATGGACAACATGACTCAAATAGCGGAGTCCTTCTCATTGAGTACCCATGCATCAACATCAAATTTGATATTTTGTCTTGGTTGTGTGCATGATAGTGTGTTTGTTGTTCGGAAAATTTTCCAGACAAAATTGCCAAATGCCCATTTCGGGCAAACTAATCAGTCATTTGCCCTTCTTCCCAAACTAAATAGGGAAATGCCCCTCTTTTGAAAATCGAGTTTTTAAAAATCGATTTAAGCCCTATAGCGACGTTTTCAAAGATCTATAGTGACGTTTATAAGGACCTATAGTGGCGTTTTGTAACTTGATATCCATAAAATCGAGTTATAGGCAATTCTATTGCCTATAACTCAATTTCATGAATATCAAGTTATAAAACGTCACTATAGGTTCTTAAAACGTCACTATAGGTCCTTAAAAACGTCGCTATAGGGCTCCGGAAATATTTTTTTTTTTAACTCGATTTTAAGAAACTCGATTTTCAAAAGAGGGGCATTTCCCTATTTAGTTTGAGAAGAAGGGCAAATGACTGATTACTTTGCCCAAAAAGGGCAAAAGCCCATTTTGTCCTAATTTTCCATGAAAATTGTTTCTAATTTCTTAAAACACAAATAGGTTTCAATGTCTCTTTTATGGCCCATCTAGGCTAGCACTCTAACTTTGACCCATTTGTCCCTCTCTTTTCTTTGAACATCAAGAAGAAAGCTTATACATATCTTCTATCTTGATTGACCTATGTGATGAAGGTCAACTTCAATTGAGTCGCAATAGCAAAGTCCTTTTAATTGGATATTTTCTATCCTAATTGGGTTTTTACACGGAGGTCAACTTCAGTTGGCTTCTGTATTTCTAGCTGATGACTTTTATGATAACTCTATAATTTTATATCAAATTTTGAAAATTTTCATCCCTTTTATTTATTTTTTCCATACAAAGTGACTATTATTTCTCCACGTTACTAAAAAGAAATGGAATGCTCCGAACCAACTGATTCGCTAGTGTGCATTTGGCACAAATGTTATAATTTATCTTTTCAAATCATTACAATGTTTTCAGTAATTCATATACCATTTTGGGGTCCATGTACAAAAGTGAGAGTAAAAGGAGTGTTGTGTCCCAAGGATACAAGGAAGTTGATGACTTAGCCTCACATTGAGATTGATGGATTGTGTTGAATTTATATTTTGATTTTTCTACCCAATGATAACATATGTTTGTTGTATATTTGAATGTATATGTATGTGCTTTGAAAAACACTATTTCATAATATCAAGTAGATATGATGTCTAAAATGAAATTAAAGGGAATCTATAATATAACTCAATTAAAAAAAATTAAAAATTTCTCCCTAGTTACTTGTATACTCTCATTTGTGTATTTGTTTAAAGTAATGTTAGGTAATTATTAGGAGTAATTTAGAGAATTGAGAGATTGGCTAACTAACTTTCCAAATCTTCTTAGCATACTCCTCAAAAAAAAAAAAAAAAAAAAAAAATCTTCTTAGTATATAAAGATTTTGATTTTTTTTTTTTTAAAATTGAATGATAAAAAAAATATACATGCTCATGTTAATGTTATAAAAAAAAACGCATATTTATGTTTATTATGCTTTTATTAAAAATGTTATATTTAACATAATAATAATGACTTTGATGTATTTGTAGCTTTTTCATAATTTTTAAATTATATATATGAAAATAAATAATAAATTAGAATTCAAGGTTTAGTTTAAACATCAAAGGCTGTTTTTTAAGGTTAACTTGTTTTGTATTGTCCTATTAGTTGTTAACCCGTGCTTTGCACGGTTGTATTTTTGTTTTAGTTCATAAGCTTGTAAATATCAAAAATAAAAATAAATTTTGTTATTGTATAGAGATGTTTTTTATTATTATTTTGTGTTGGTTAATTTTAATTCATAGGTGAAATTGATTATAAAGATTTTTAAAATTTTTTTAAATATAAGTTGTAAATATTAGAATGCATCTTGCATTTTTTGTGAAATTATCAGCTGAATTTGAAGATTATGCCAATTATGTCCAATAGTTCTTCCACTCAAATGTATGATGTCATGTGTGCAAATTAACATCGAGATTCTCCATTATCCTCATTAAATTAGGCACCATCCTCATAAGATTTAGCACATTTATTGCTAGATTGGTTGGCATCCTCATAAGTTTTGTATTTTGTATTTTTCTTTGCTTTCCCTAAAAAAATATGTTCTAAAAAAATTTGGTGTTTGATGGGAATGATAATTGATAAGGCTTGAATTGAAGATTTTTTGTTGAGTGTAGGTATATACTCTTTGTAAGGACACGATTTGGAACGACCCAAAACGATACTGGGTTCGCACGTAAAAAGGCCCAAACAATATCATTTATAGAGCGTGGGTTTGAAAGGCTAGGCCTTGATCACAAGTCGGTGGTATTCCATGGTGTTCATACATGAATAAAACGTGTACGCTCTGGGAGTTTTTCTCCTAGAGGTGGGTTGGGAGGCTCTGGTTTTGGCCATTTTTCCCAGCCTCTTCTATGGATTGCTCACTTTTCCTTTTATACTACCCTGTGTTCTTTATCCTTCGTCCACGTGTAGGGTCGACTTTTCCAAGACTGATACTTGTCCCATCAGCCCATATCCAGAGTGGTTGGGGGTGGTTGTAAAAGCTGGGGAGTATGGCTCTGTCAGGTGCAGAGTATTGAATGGCAGTAAGGGCAGCTTTCCCTGGTCGTTATACTTTCCAGCGTACCCTTCTCTATTGACCTAGATATTTTAGATTTTTTCTAAGCTGCTCTTATACCCTTTTTACCCTTCCTTTCGGTGAGACCTTGGACATGCCGAGGACTGAATCGTCCTCGGCTGTGTCCCAAAATTATTTCGTACTTGTATTACCGAGCCTGGGCTATAACCTTCCTCGGCTCGGGCCTTGGGCCCCAACGAATAAATGGGCTAGGGCCACAAATTACTGGGCCCCACACTCTTCAATCATAAAATATGTTTAGCAGCATGGTAGTTTCATTTTTATTTTGGTAGTTTCAAACTAAAAGGAATCATCCATCGTGCTCTTTACACGTTATGTGTAGCTTTTGTTTAATTTAATGTAATTTTCATAGTTTAAATCAATTTTATTTTTCTTTTCTTCTATAATATTGTGAATGTAGTGATGGTGGATTTTGATTTTTTATTTAATTTTTTTTTTGGAAGAAGATTTTTTATTTAATTAGGATGGCTTGGTTGGTATTGATTTGCAAACATGATATTATAATATTAGGTTGGAGGATCACTGGACTAGATATTGCTAATGTGGTCCTCCAAGTGCAATATGTAATTATAAATATAATAATAATAATTTTTGAGATTCTACCTTTCTTCATGTTATTGTGATGCTCAATGGAACATTTTGCTACGTATTTTTGCAATGAGTGATAATAAAGGTAAAAGAATTTGGGTGATTTTGGTTCTTCTTCTAGAGACACTAATCTTATGCAACTTTTTTTTTTCGTTGTAGTGCATTATTATATTTAGAAATAGCTCTAAGCCTCTAAGTAATGTCTGTTATAGAGCATTATGGGTTTTGATATTATAATTATTCCATTAGAGATTTACTACTATTAAAATCAAGTGGTTATAGTGCTGATTGACTTTCAATTAGTGTAGTTTGAATTGCTTGTCGACTTAATGAAGTTGCTTCTTTGTCCATTGACTAGAAGATAAGCAACTTTGGTTGCATTGAGGTACAGAAGTAACCTGATGCTGTGGTGATCATGAAATCCAATGTTTTTGTGGATGTTGTGGTGCTTTAAAAAGTGTAGAAAGGAAGAAAACTGATTTCTATTTGGCATAGAATGGAAGAAGGGCCGACGTAGGAGCTTGACTTGTGGTAGAATCATATTTACTAATCTTAGTTTGTTATCTTGTGGAACAAATAAGATTTTTGGTAGTTTTAGAATTTAAGGAAAACTGGTTGCTTAATCAGTAGCTTATTTATTGTAGCAGCTTACTTAGCCATTTAAGTAACCTCCTCAGTTTGTCTGATATAAAAGGGCTGTAATTTGATATTTCTGGTAATGTAAAAGAGAAGAATTACAGCTACACAAGCCTTCAGGTGTGTTAAACAGCTCTCTTAGGTGGATAGTCAAGAATTCTTGTGTGAGACTAGGTTCATATATATATCTTCTTTTTCAGACTATGTTCCAACCATTAATCAAAGTTTACTGATCATAGAAATTGAGTTTTCCAATTCAAACACGGCCTAAATATCTGACCCTATATATATTTGCTCCTAATCTGTTGCTACTCGCTAGATCAGCCCCAAAATCAATAACATTCTGTTTGGTTGGGAGGATGGAAAATGTTGAGGGGATAGAGAAGTGGAAGGATAGAAAATATTTTAGTTTTTTTTTAGAGAATGGAAAAATAGAAAGAAAAAAAGGTAAATTACCATTATGGCCTTAATTGTAATTTGGAGCAATGGGAGACTAGGGGTAATTTTATAATTTCATGTTCATGGCCATTTTGTGCTCTGTGCACTGGAAGACTTATTGGTGTTACTGTGGGCAATGCTTCAAAAGATTGCACCCTTAGGTTGGAAGGTAATTGTTGGGGGGGGGGGGGGGGGATGACAGAAATTGGATTAATTGTTATTATGACAGTTTGGTAAAGAGGATAACATAAATAATCATAATCTTTTTACTTTCTTAGTTATGATAGAATTTAAACCAAAGGTGTCCACTCCATAATGATTGATCTTTACTTTTAAGCTAAGACACCAATTGGCTTTTCAATAGACCTTACCAATTGAGCTAACTGAAATCTAGATAAATAATTCATTCTAAATAATACTTTCAAAAATTTTGTGTAGACATAGAGGATCTGTACAAAGTGCCGCAGCACAGAATTCTGGTTTGTTCAGATTCTTGGGACTCTGCAATCAATTGATGGTGGACAGAGACTTGGACAATGATGGTCTATTCTAAGGATATAATGCTATTGTGATTGAATCATGGAAGCATCAAACAGAATTCAAGTTGCATGTTTCTTTCATTGAGGAACATTCATTATATGGTTAATTTTTCTGCTCCCTCAGCCATGTGTTTTAAAACATGTTGTTTCTTTCTGAAGCTACTGATATCCCATTTCAATTTATGTTCAATGGCCCAAAAGAAGTAAAATAGGGAATTCTTGATTTGTAAATGTGCACGAGTTAATAGATTCCAGTACTTCTGAAATGCTATTCACACGTCAGTTTACATGGGTCCTTTTGACAAGTCCACTTTTTAACAGTGCATGGATTTGGAAATGTGATGTTTAGGCTAGGTTATCCATCTCTTTGCTTGTTCCTGCAGTTTCTATCCTTGCTAAGACGCAGTGTTTGTTGATTGGGTTTTGATAATAAAGAATCATCTATGAGAAGCTTCTTCAAGAGTTTCAAAACATTTTCCGTGGAATGCATTCTTGTTCTCAGTCATCCCTTCAAAAAGTCAAAATATTCATGTGGAGAGCTATGAGTAATCCTTTGCCCACAATGCAGGATTTGGCTTGTAAAGGAATTCCTGTTGATGCCATGCGTCCAGTGTGTTGCCAAATAAAGAAACTATTTTCCTTGCTCTTTTGTCTTGTAATGCTTCCAATGATTTTTTATCTGCTTAGAAAAATGTTTTTCGTAAGTAATTGGTATGAGACTGATTTTTAGGAGTTGGTTTCCAAGCTAACATGTAACATCTAAACTGGACAGATCTGATCTCAGTATTTTCGCTATTATGGCTTGGAACATATGGCACGGATGGAACTTTTTTGTTCATGCTAGGAGAGTTGTTGATTCCATCCATTTGATTCAGTCCAGTGGACTGCTTTTCCATGATTTTCAACATAAAATATGAGTGCAGGGACAAGTGCAAGGTTTTGACCTCTGCCTGAGATTTCTCAGTACAGAGTACTGGCAACCTCCTTCACATGGTGTTACAAATTGAACTTGGGATTTGCTTTCTTCTCAGAACTTAATTGTGCTGGTCTTGGTGTCATTATCCGTGATTCATGTGGTCTAGTTATAGCATGTCGAAGTTCAAGATTATCACCGGTGGATCCTTGTCAAAGCTTGAAGTTGCTAGGTGCAATTGACTCCATCAAGTTTGCCCGAGACATTGGTATCCATGATTTTTATCTTTGAATGTGCAGACGAAGGATTGTATGGTGGATACTCAAGAGTCCTAGTGTGAGACTAGGTTCATAGATATTATTCTCGTACTAGTTACCTTTACTATGTTCCAACCGTTATTCAAAGTTTACCAATCATAGAAAAACTAGTATACCAATTTAAATATAGCCTAAATATCAAACCTTATTTAGGTATGCACCTCTCCCAAAACCATTCCCAAAATTCTTAAGTTTAGTGATTAGGTTCTGCACCAAATTAGATCTTGAATCAATCAGTTTCAGTTTACAATAGTAATCCAGTAGTAATAGGACAGAAGTTGACAAAAGTGGACTGATTATTAATAAGACCGAATAAGACCAAAGTGGACAAAATGGACCGAATAGGACTGGAGTGGATAAAATGGACTGAATTGGACTAAAGTGGACCGAATAAGATGAAAGTGGACAGAATGGACTGAATAGGATCGAATGGGGTCGTTGTGGACCGAAGAAGACTGAATAGACCGAGTAGGACCATTGTAGACCGAACAGGACTGAGGTGGATCGAATATAAACAAAGTGGACTGAATGGACTGAATGAGACCAAAGTGGACTGAATAGAACAGAATAGGGCCAAAGTAGACTGAATGGATTGAATATGACTAAAGTGGACAGAATGTGACAAAGTGGACCGAATATGACCAAAGTTGATTGAATAGGATAGAATGAACTGAAGTGGACTGAATAAAACCAAAGTGGACCGAATAGACCAAAGTGGACAGAATGGACCGAAATGGATTGGATAGGCCCGAATGGACAAATAGGACCAAATAAGATTGAATAGACCGAAATGAACTTAATACAACCGAATAAGACTGAATAAATTGAAATGCTAGGTTGATGTGCCTTAACAAGAACTTAGCATCAATAAATGCGACTATTAAGCTTTTAGATATACTAGTTATTGTCTTGTGCATTGCATGCAATTTTTTTTATTATAAAAATTTATAAATATTAGTCTTTAGACACCAATAGTATTTTTTTAATATCTATTTCTGAAGAAATATAAAAGGCATTATCAATGGCTTTGAATTTTATAGCATTTTTTTTTTTTTTTTACCTATGCTATTCCTTTTTATTTTTTTACATATATGTTATGTGCATAACTCTAGTGCAATATGTAGGGGTTTTTTATTTATTTATTATTAATAAGTAAATTAGACCATATGATAAAATGTAAAATGTTAATCTATAATCTACTTATTCAATACTTTGAAACAAAATGGGTTGATAGAAATCTTATTTGAGTGGTTATTTTTCACCCCAATTATTTTTTTAAGATACACCAATCAATACTACAAAGATACACCAATTAAATTAATATTTTGTATCAACTAAAAAAATATTTTGTATAATATACTTATACTAATTTTTGGCTGGCCTTAAAAAATAACTATGTAATAAAACAAATTAAATTAAAAAATATATCTAAATAATTTAATTGGTCTTAAAAAGGATAAATTTTATCTACAAACTTGGTTGTAGCCTAAGTCTACAACTCTCACTTAAAAAATTAATATTACTACATATTTTTAAAATCTAAACGGTTGAATTGTATGTTATTTATATTCTTAATATATATGTCAAAAATTTCATGCCAATCAAATATAATTTACTATTCGATCTATAAATTTATTTTTTATGCATAATTTTAGATTACTACGAAAACTTGAAATTTAAAATTTTCATTGATAACATAGTTATTGATCTTTTGAAAAATTTGCAAGTATGAAGGATATTAGAAGAAAATGTAATCTAATGGTTGATTTGTTAAAATTTACATTTAATAAAAAAATATTGAATGGAGTTGTAGCTTTAGACTACAATCAAATTTGTTGCTAAATTTTGTCTACTAAAAAAAAATTATGTAAAAATGTAGGACAAAATTTAGTTACAAAATTAGTTGTAGCCTAAGGTTACAACATTACTCAATATCATTAACTATACTACATATTTCAAAAATCTAATCGTTAGATTGCATGTTCTTTATGCTCTTAATACACATGTCAAATTTTGTACCAATCGGATATTATTTACAATATAATTTATAAGCTTATATTTTACGTATAATTTTAAACTACAAAAACTTTCAATTTAAACAATTTATTAATAATATTGCAATTGATCTTTAATTTTCTAGAAATTTTGTAAGCATGAAGAATATAAGATGAAAATGTAATCCAATGATAGATTTGTCAAAATTCACCTTTAATAAAAAAAATATTAAGTAAGATTGTAATTTTAAATTACAACTAATTTTGTAATTAACTTTGTCAAAAAGTAATACAACCCAAAAAAAAAAAAAAAACATATACAGTAAAAAATAATTTACTTTGTTTTGTTTGTCACTCCTCACTCTCAAAAAAAAATATATATATATATATATATATATATATATATATTTTGTCACTCCTAGACAATACTCTCTCAGACAGCCGCACTCTGCTTCGCTCTCCATCACCACCGGACCACGATTTCTCCTTTTTGAAGTTCCGGAGCCCCGCCGAAACAGAGTTGTTAGCTGAGACTGTCATTTGTGAAAACCTGATTTGCTTATTTGTTCTCCACGAGGAAATGGGTAAATCAAGAAGCTCTCTTGTTTTTATATCTGATAGCTTCATTAATAGACTAATAAGCTTTCCATTTCATGCTTTTGCTTATTCTACTAGTAGCAGTAGAGAAAATGCCAAAACCCCAGTTCAGAATCGCAGTCAGTTGTTGAAATCTGTGAGAGATAACTGCAAATGTGGAACCTTTACGAATCTTGATCATGCCTTAGGCCTGTTTGATAAAATGCTTCACATGCACCCTTTGCCTTCCATTGTCGATTTTACTCAATTGTTGGGTGCAATTGCGAGAATGAAGCATTACTCCGTAGTCATTACTCTAATTAGAGATATGGGATCGTTTCAAATTACTCCCAGTGTTTATACTCTCAATGTTTTGATTAACTGCTATTGCCAATTGAAACGGGTCGATTTTGGTTTCTCTGTCTTGGCAACAGTTTTGAAACTTGGTTATCAGCCTACCCAATCGACTCTAAACACTCTTGTTAAAGGTCTCTGTCTTCAAGGTGATATTTCTGGAGCTGTGTGGTTGGTAGAGGAAATGGAGAAGAAAGGGTATCAACCTGATGTTATTACTTGTGGGACGATAGTAAACGTTCTGTGTAAGATTGGGGAGACTAGTGCGGCTATTAGGTTGCTAAGGAAGCTAGAAAAAGGGGATTTTGAAACTAATGTGGTGCTTTATAACACAATCATTGACGGTTTATGTAAGGACAGAATGGTAACTGAGGCATTGAACCTTTTATCTGAAATGATGAGTAAAGGCATTCAGCCAGACGTTGTCACTTACAATTCCTTAGTTCAAGGTCTATGCAATTTTGGCCGGTGGAGGGAGGCTACTACCTTGTTGAACAAGATGGGGCAAAGGAAGATCATGCCAGATGTGCGAACCTTCAGTATATTGGTGGACACACTTTGCAAGGAAGGGATGTTGACTGAGGCAGAAGAAGTTTTTGAAGTGATGATTCAAAGAGGCATTGATCCTAGCATAGTCACATACAATTCTTTAATTGATGGTTATTGTTTGCAAAACAGAATGGATAAGGCAGTTAAGACATTTAATATGATGGTTGAGAAGGGTTGTTCACCCAATGTGTTTAGCTATACCATATTGATAAATAAACATTGCAAAAGTAAAGAAATTGATGAGGCAATGTGTCTCTTTCTTGAAATGTCCAACAAAGGAATGATTCCCAATGTAGTGACTTACACCACTCTTATAGGTGGGTTTTGTCGAGTGGAGAGAGTTCAGGCTGCACTAGAGCTATTCAATACAATGCAAGTTTGTGGCCAACATCCAGATCCCCAAACCTATGCCATCCTGTTAGATGGCCTTTGTAAGAATAAACTAATTGTTGAGGCAATGGCATTGTTTCAAGAGATGGAAGACAAAAGGCTGGGCCATAATATTGTGATTTACAGCATCTTGATTGATGGTTTGTGTAATGCCGGGAAAGTTATAATTGCAAGAGAATTCTTTGACAGTCTTCCTACCAAAGGATTGCAGCCTAATGTGCCAACTTACAATATTATGATCAAAGGGCTTTGCCAAGAGGGACTAATAGATGAAGCATGTGAGTTGCTTGAGACAATGGATGGGAATGGTTGCTCACCTAACGAGCGCACGTATAACAAAATCATCCAAGGGTTACTGCAACATAATGAGACATCAAAGGCAACAAAATATCTCCAAATAATGGTTGACAAAGGATTTTCAGTGGATGTGACCATTGCAAGCATGTTAGTTGACATGCTGTCATCTAATCAAGTAGATAAGAAAATTCAAGAATTTCTTCTAGAGTTTGTTTGAAGGTTTTATAGCTTGTCAAGATCAAGGACAACTTTCATACGTTTACCCATCACAAGTTAATATGTAAGGGACATGTATTTTCTTTGAGTAAATTTTATACTTTTTACAAGATAGTATCTCTTTCCGTTCTTGTGTGCAAGAATTTTGTCGTGCACTCATGTTGTTGCTTTGGACCTATTTTTATGGATAGTTATTTCAAATATGTTTGATGTAAAGTTAATGTGAAATATTGTTGTTCTAAAATCTGGCATTTTTTGTGGTTATTTGCCCATTAGCTAAGGGAATTAATGTTAATAAATGCCTCCAATTAAAATAAATTTTGGATTTGTATGTTAAATTTTCAATAAAATTATATATTATGCTTTAACAAAAGGTATTGTAATTACCTTCTATATCTAGGCTGAATTTGTCTTGGTATCAAAAAAATTTCTTGAACTGTATTCACACTTAACTTGGGAATCAGATCCAATTAGTGTAGTTTGAATTGCTTGTCAACTTAATGAAGTGGCTTCTTTGTTCATCGACTAGAAGATAACCAACTTTGGTTGCATTGAGGTACAACAGTAACCTGATGCTTTGGCGATCATGAAATCCAATGATTTTGTGGATGTTGTGGTGCTTTAAAAAGTGTATAAAGGAAGAAAATTGATTTCTATTTAGCATAGAATGGAAGGATTGACGTAGGAGCTTGACTTATGGTACAATCATATTTACTAATCTTAGATTGTTATCTTGTGGAGCAAATAAGACATTTGGTGGTTTTAAAATTTAAAGAAGACCATTTACTTAATCAGTAGCTTATTTATTGTAGCAGGTTGCTTAGCCATTTAAGTAACCTCCTCAATTTGTCTAATATGAAGGGCTGTAATTTGATATTTCTGCATATTTACTTAGCGATTTCAGTTGATCCTGCTACAGTTACATTTTAATATCCATCTCTTGCTTGTTTCTGCAGTTTCTTATATCCTTATTAAGATGTATATTGAAATGTAACTGTAGCAGGATCAACTGAAGTTGCTAATAGGTATTTTGGTTAATTTCAATATTTAATAATATGTCAAAGGATAAAATGAAATTAATGTAATATGTAGCTATCATTCTGAAATATATTGTAATGTGACTTCTTAGTTGTGAATTATTCCATGAAAAATATATACCAATATTTTGACGCTTAGGAATATGTGATTGGGTGGAAATGGTTGGCTTTTTCTTTTTCTTTTTAATTTATAGGTCCATATTTACTCTTAAAAATATGATCAATTTTGTGTGCTTATGACTTCAGCAAGGTCTGAGATGGAGCTCTGGTAAAGGATGTGACGTCAAAATTTGGGGTGAATAGTGGCGACCTACACTCACCACACATAAGGTTATTTCTCTGGTTTAAGTGCTTTATACGGATGCAAGGGTGTCTGAGTCGATTGATCCTCCAAGAGTTTCGAAACATTTTTCTGTGGAATACATTCTGTTCCTTAGTCATCCCTTCAAAAAGTCAAGATATTCATGTGGAGAGCTATGAGTAATTATTTGCCCCCAATGCAGGATTTGGCTTGTAATGGAATTCCTGTTGACTTGATGCCATATGTCCAGTGTGTAATGTGTTGCCAAATGAAGAAACTATTTTCCATGCTCTTTTGTCTTGTAATGCTGCCAATGATGTTTAATCTGCTTGGAAAAATGTTTTTCATTAGCATAACTGGTACGAGACTGATTTTAAGGAGTTGGTTTCCAAGCTAACATGTAACATCTAAACTGGACAGATCTGATCTCAGTATTTTTGCTATTATGGCTTGAAATATATGGTATGGATGGAACTTATCTTTTTTTTTTTTTTTTTTCATGCTAGGAGAGTTGTTGATTTTACCTATTTGATTCAGTCCAGTGGACAGCTTTTCCATGATTTTCAACATAAGATACGAGAGCAGGGGCAAGTGCAAGGTTTTAACCTCTGCCGGAGATTTCTCAGTACTGGCAACCTCCTTCAGATGGTGTTACAAATTGAACCTGGGATTTGGTTTCTTCTGAGAACTTAATTGTGTTTCTTCTTGGTGTTATTATCCGTGATTCACAAGGTCTGGTTATAGCATGTTGAAGTTCAAGATTATCCATGGTGGATTCCTGTCAAAGCTTGAAGTTGATAGGTGCAATTGACTCCAACTTTGCCCGAGACACTGGTATCCACGATTTTATCTTTGAATGTACAGACGAAGGATTGTATGGTTTTTAACAAGAAAATAATTCCTCTAAGGCCAATTTATGGACATTTTGGTTTATGAAACCTTGCAACTCACGAGAAGTACTAGTAGGTGCATGCTCTCTACCTGGTGGCTATTGATGGCAATAATGTGGCTATGTTGTTAGCTTTGTATGCTAAGGAGATTATTGATCCTATTGTATGGCTTGAGTATTCACCTTTTTCTTTTAGTACCTTTGAATGGTTGATGTGTCTTTTGTGTAAGTTATTATTATCTACAAAATTTCTCATCTTTCTATCCAAAAAAGAAAAAAGAAAACCCCTCTTGCGATCATATCTAGTGCAACGTACTCAAGCAGCTGTCAAAGCCTTTTTATTATATCAAGATGCTTTCCAACATACTCAGGTAACTACCAAATAAAACTGCTGAGTATTACTAGCCACGTGAATTTATTCCAATTCAGTTCATTCGGATTAATTTGGTCCATTAAATCTATTCAGTTCATTTCGGTCCATTGCAGTTTATTTCGGTCCCCTTCTATGTAAGACTTCGTAACTTTTGAATTTATCCCAAAAAAATTAACATATACTCTAGTTGAGCTATATCAACGGTCCACATTAGTTCATTAAGTTCCTTTTAGTCCATTTGATTCATTTCAGTTCACCGCTCTCTCTCTAAGACTGTAACTTTTGAATCTATCCAAAGAAAATAAAACATACACTCTTGTTGAGTTACATCAATGGTTCATATTAGTTCATTCGGTTCACTTCGGTCTATTTAATTTATTTTAGTCTGTACGATCCATTGCGGTCTATGCTGATCCCCCATTTCTAACTTTTGAAGTTATTCAAAGAAAAAGGAAAAAAAAAAATACTTTCTTGCTAAGCTACATCATCAGTCTACTTTAATTTGTTTGGTCCACTTTGGTTAGTTCAATTCATTTCGGTTTATTCGGTTTACTTTGGTTCCTTTCTCTCTTTAACTTTTGAATTTATCCAAAAAAAAAGAAAGAAAAAAAAAATACCTTCCCAATTAATTAAATAAATGTTATTTTTTTGAGATATTTAATTATTTTTTCTTAAAAGACCCTGTAACCTGTTAAATTCATAAATTGTTGAAGTAAAAACTCAAAAAGACACACTAAAGGAAAAAGCTCAAAGTTCAAACCCGGCTTTTGCTTCCGGACCCGGTTCTTCTCTCACTGATTCAATCTGTGATAGCTCTTTCTTCTCCCTCCCCGCCACCACGCCTTCTTCTTTGAAGAGTTTCGGAGCTCCACTCAAACCAAACCCGACCCGAGTCTATAACCTGAATACCAGATTTGCTGCTGCTTCTTCTTCTTCTTCTTCTTCTTCAGGAAAATGGGTACTGCTACTGTTAAATCAACAAACTCTCTTGTTATTATATTCAATCATTTCATTGTTAGAGCAAGCCTTCCATTTCATGCTCTTACTTATAATTATTCTACTCTTACTCTTACTCATGCTCAAACTAGTACTAGTAGTAGTAGTGTTAGAGCAAATGTGGAAAGCCTTAATCAGAATCAGTTCTTGGAATCTGTGAGAGATCAGTGCAAATCTGGAACCTTTAGGAATCTTGATCATGCCTTAGACCTGTTTGATGAAATGCTTCACAGGGACCTTTTGCCTTCCATTGTGGATTTTACTGGATTGTTAGCTGCCATTGCAAGAATGAAGCATTACCCAGTAGTTATTACTCTATTTAAACAAATGGGGTCATTAGGAATTGCTCCAGATCTATTTACTTTGAATGTTTTGATCAATTCCTTCTGCCATTTAAACCGTGTAGATTTTGGGTTCTCGATCTTAGCAAGAATTTTGAAACTTGGTTATCAGCCATGCCAAACTACTCTAAACACTCTTGTTAAGGGGCTGTGTCTTCAGGGTAAAATTAATGGGGCTGTGAGGTTGGTAGATGAAATGGAGAAGAAAGGGTATGAACCTGATAGATTTACTTGTGGGACGATAGTAAACGGTTTGTGTAAGATTGGTGAGACTAATGTGGCTATTAGCTTGCTCCGGAAGATGGAAAAAGGGAATTTTGTACTTGATCTGACCACATACAACACAATCATTGATAGTTTGTGTAAGGATAGATTGATAACTGATGCTTTGAAACTTTTGTCTGAAATGATAAGTAAAGGCATTAAGCCAGACCATGTCACTTACAATTGCTTAATTCAAGGTGTATGCAATTTTGGTCAGTGGAGGGAGGCTGCTACTTTGTTGAATGAGATGGTGCAAAGGAAGATAATGCCAGATGTGCATACCTTTAGCATACTGGTGGACACATTTTGCAAAGAGGGGAAGCTAAAAGAGGCAAAGGAAGTTTTTGATATGATGATTCAAAGGGGCATTGAGCCTAATATAGTCACTTATAATTCTTTGATTGATGGTTACTGTATGCAAAACAGAATGTATGAGGCAATCAAGGCATTTAATATGATGGCTGAGAGGGGTTGTTCACCAGATGTTGTTAGCTATAACATATTGATGAACAGGTATTGCAAAAATAAAAGAATTGATGATGCAATGAGTCTTTTTCATAAAATGTCCAACAAGGGAGTGACTCCTAGTGTTGTGACTTACACCACTCTTTTAGGTGGGTTTTGTCGGGTGAAGAGACCTCAAGCTGCACTAGAGCTATTCCATAAGATGCAAGCTTGTGGGAAACATCCAGATTTTCAAACTTATGTTGTCTTGTTAGATGGCCTTTGTAAGAACAAACAAATTGCTGAGGCAATGGAATTGTTTCAAGAGATGGAAGACAACAATTTGGACCATAATATTGTGTTTCACAATATCATAATTGATTGTATGTGCAATGCCAGAGAACTTTTGACTGCAAGAGAACTCTTTGATCGCCTTCCTGCCAAAGGATTGCAACCTAATGTCTCAACATACAATGTTATGATCAAAGGGCTTTGCAAAGAGGGACTGATAGATGAAGCAAGTGAACTGTTTGAGAAAATGGATGGGAACAATTGCTCTCCTGACGATCGTACGTATAACAGAATCATCCAAGGGTTCCTAAAACATAACAAGCCATCAAAGGCAGTGAAATATCTCCAAATAATGGTGGATAAAGGTTTTTCAGCAAATTCGACCACTGCAACTATGTTAGTTGGCTTATTGTCATCTAATCAAGTAGATAAGAGCATTCAAGAATTTTTTCAAAAGTTTGTTTGAAGGTTTTGCAGTTTCTCAAGATCAAGGACAAATTTCGTATTTTTACCCATCAAAAGTCAATCCGTAAGTGATGTGTATTTGCTTCAAATAAATTTTATAGTTCTACAAGATGATATTTCTTTTCATTTATGTGTGTAAGACTATTTGTTCTGTTAAATGTTTGATGATTGTTCGTTCCTCTAACTATTTGATCTTTCATTGCAAGTCATCATGCAATCATGTTGTTTCTTTGAGCCTATTTTCATATATATATATATATATATATATATATATATATATTTGTTTCAAAATTTGGCCAAAGTGAAGTTAATATTATGTGTTGTCATAAAGTGTGGCATTCTTTGTGGTTGTATCTATTTATATATATGTTATATTTGATTACAAAATTAAAAAAAAAAAGTAAAAAACCAGATAGTCTCTTGAAGTTAGTTTCGTGTATTTTTATTTATCCATATCTTTTCTTTTCCCTCATTGTGGGTCATATGGATATCGTATGAGTAACTTTATCCCTACTTGCAGTTAAAAATGAGTGTTGAAATCATATGAATTTTCCTCTTTTGAATGCTTTGACATTGTAGTAGTAATAATTAAAGTTATCTACAAGTCAATTATATGATTTGTAAAATCAATTTCCCATAAATTAGGAACAACACTTTTACTACCACCCTTCAACACTTTTGGGAATTTGCCTCTTTCAAATTCTTTATAATAACTCTGGTTTATGCATTATTCTAACTTGACCTTTTTGTTGAAATTAATAACATACCTTGTTCATCTTATAGAATATAAAGGACCTAAAATTGTTTGTGTTACATTGCTACTTGTAAGCAAGTAGCACATTTAGTTACTCACCATGTCAGAGTTTTGTTGAAACTTTCTTGCCCATAATAATGTTGCTCATTGAATGCCTAGGTTGGATTGAGGAATGCTGTGCTGCTTTGCAAACAAGTAGGATCTTCCAATTGCATGAATTTTGCTGAAATCACTGATACGCTTGGTCTTCACTCCCTCTGTCAACAAAACCACTAGCATATTGACATTCTCTCATGTTTTACCACATATGGAAAATTCAGTATCCACTGATTGAGGCTATTTCAGAAGGGTCTATTTCCGTAGCACATGTGCCAGCAAAGGGCTTGTATGAGGGCTAGACTGGCTTTCCAACAATATTGCTAACAAGGTTAAGCTTTAATGCTATGTTTGCACTCATACCTGATAACTTTCTATATCATTATGTGATTGTTATCTAATATTCGCTCTATTTCTTGGTTCTTGCAGGCTTGGGAGATCGGTAAATCTTCAGTAACCTTTTTATTTATTTATTATATATTATTGTTAAATTTTTAGTAACTTTTTGGAATGTAGTCTATGTCAAAAGGGATATTACTGTTGTTATGTGGCATTTATGTGTTGTAAATTAATAGTGTCCCGAGGGCTGAAAATCTGTCTATTTGTTTAGATCATTGTCAATATATAATAGAAATTGGCTTTTGGCCATGATTCACAATTTATAGATGATTGATCCAACCCTTTTTATATTGTTTTTGGTGCCCCTTCATTGGATATGGTTGAGATATCTTGTCTCCTCCCCTAATTCCCCATTTATGATTAAAAGGTAATTCTTATATGGTAAATGCTATGAGTACTGGAAGATCAATTGGTGCTTATCTTTTATAGGTCACCAATATCTTTGGCTGGAATGGTATTTATGATAGGTAGTAGTGGTACCCCAGTTTCTTGGGCTTCAAATAGTGCTGTTGGCCTAATTTTTTCTTCCATTGTGGTTCATCTTTTAATGCATAAAGACATTCAAAAGATTTTCCATATTAGTTTAGAGTAGTGATTTTTAATCTTTGTACAAGCAACTCACTCTTCTACTTGAACCATTCTTGTGCTTTGAAACCCATTAGGATTTTGGTGAATGCTCAGGGTATTGGCGTGCTAGCCTTAATTAACTAATCAGTAGTTGAATACATCTAAATGGTTAGGGATCTTTATTAAATTTCTGATAAAAATAATTATCTCCCAAATGTGGGGAGAACATGTTTCCTACAGCACCAACTACAATTTTTTAATACTTGCACTTGCTTTTAGTATTTGATCCCATTGGTGGTTTTCAGTTACATCTAGCATGCATCACATTAATGTGTTAGCATAGATGTGTTAGCTGTAATTTGGCCTTTTCCTTGATGATGCAATGTTAAGCAAAGTTTTTCTTGAATAGATGGGCCATTATGCCCATGTGAAACAATAACGCATCTATGAGAGAAGTTTAAGTAAACGGTGCCAACGGTGATCACCCATTTAGAGCTAAAATGGGATAAAATTGGTTACTTTGATCTCTTATAACTAGAGTTTCGCTCCTCTTCTTTGTAGCTCATAGTACAAGAATTTGACAAATATCTAAGTTGAGGCACGAAGATCTGACCATCTGATATTGATGGCTGACACTGTTGAAAATGTGACGTTGATAGCCATTGTTTAGCTTATGTGAGACAGTTATTATTCTACTGTTATAAGTATGAATATTTTAAACTAAATTCAATGGGTTGACACCATTGAATCGTAATGATATTTAATAGGATTGATCACCTAATGTATCTATATAACATATGGTGGGTCTTGAGCTTGATTTAGTGTTGACTGTTGATATGATATAAAAATGTACGAAGTAATTTTTCAGTTGTTATGCTTGGAGTTTTAATATCATTCAACAATTTCTTATTCCTTGACATACTTGATGTTAAGCTCTTTTGGAAAGTAAAACATGAAAATTTGATGATTTTGGATGCATTCATTTGTCTTATGCATTTATAAGTGGTAACATAATATGAAACTTGTATCCGTGACTGTAGGAAAATGAAACTGGGTTGCTGATTATTTCAAGAAACAACAAAGGCTCCTTAAAGGTTGTTTGGGTATGCCCTGTTCTAAACACTCAGCAAATATATGGTTGCTATTTTAAATCAATATTCTGTCCTAACCAGGTTACAAACTTATTCATGAATGTTGTTTGCGTATTAGGCTTTAGCAAATGAGAATAGTAACACTTTGCACAGATGGTGCTACTATTTTTAAATTGATTATCAGTGGCTATCGGTTTAACTTTAGTTTAAATTAATGAACAGTTTGATTGCAGTGAGTGATAGAAGCCAGTTATAATGAGTTATTGAAGCAAGCCATGGATCTCCCACCATGCCATGGTGTCATAATTTCAAATAGTTAACTGGAACTGACTTGGGGTCATTCAGTAGTATTTAACTTCTAGTATATTCCAAAATGATATCCAAGCTATTTCACTCTCTGTCTCTACAAGAGGGTTTTTTCCTTATTTTATACGTTGTGTCGTGATAAAAAACATGCATAAAAGCGGTTTTGTTTGTGGAAAGAAAATTAGAGTGGAATGACAAAGATATTAGAATGAGAATCAAGAAGATTGTTTTGTGTGACAATGTGTTCAACAAATTGAGGAGTGAGACAAACTAGGACTTTGGACAGACTTGTATGGCCTCATGTTTTGGAGAATTTTATAATTATATTAAAATTGGTTATTAATTGAATTATTGGGATTCAAGTATGAAAATAAGTCTTTATAAAGTAAAATTGCGACAATTAGTAGCATTTTTTTATGCTAAATATATCTGAATACTAAAAACTTTTTGTGTTTGGTTAGTATTAGGTGTAATAGCTTTAAAGCACATTATAACTGTAGTTTGGTAAATGCTCCAACTTTCTAGCTCTTTAATACAAAAGTTCTATTATGGTTAAACCTCTGTAGCATGAAACTCTAATTCCAACAGAAATACCAAATGAGCTCTTACTGTTAAATGCTAATGGAATAGCTCATTCCTTGATTGCAGGGTTAACCTTATGAGTTCTGGTGCTGGAAGAGTATAGGGCAAGGATATTGATCTTACAGAAGCAGAATGGAGAGTTGCTAAGGGTGAAGCCATTGCTAGTAACAGTAGTGCTTGGTGTAAAGTAAGAGGTAAAGGCATATTGAATAATTTTCCTGAATGATCTGATAGTTCATGCAAGCAAGAGGTGGAGAGTGGATTTAATTAACAGAAGCAAACCTCGAAGTGCTCAAGAAATCTTGAAGATTTCACTGCCTAGAATGTGGCCTTCCAAGACAAGCTGATCTATCCAATAGAGCTCATGATAATATGAAGTTTGGAAGAGCTATTTCCTTCTCTGTAGACAGAAATTTTTCTTCTTTTTTAAATTTGAAAGGTTTGTAATCAGGCACTGCTTGTTAGAGCTGAACCGACGGAAAAATTCTATAGATACCTACTGTCCTTTATGTGATATTGAAAATGAAACTCTTGAACATATCTTCATTTCTTGCCCTTAGCTAGAGCTTTATGGTTTGACTTAGATATTAATATCAAAGCTATCACTTAAAAAAAAAAGAAGGAGAAGATATTATTATCAAAGCTATTGTATGAAGTCTATATATCAACACCATTCATAGAGCAGTGGGTAATAAAACAGGTTACTGGGGGTAATAATGATAATTGTGAGGAATATCTTGATTCTCATTCTTTTTTGCAGGAAACTTGTGAAACCTATATATGGCATTTCACGGAATATATATATATATATATATAGAGAGAGAGAGAGAGAGAGGTCTATTTTGTTAAATAATATATATATTTGAATTATTTTATTAAAAAATTCTTTTGAAAAGTTATTTAGTTAAATAGCCTTATTTGGAAGTCGACTTTTTAAAATCAAGTTCCGTTTAAAGACTCATGTTTTAATCCTTATTAAATTTGCAACCAAAATAATAATAATAATAATAATTTACTTAGAACTTGATTTTCACAAAGTCGGGTTTCATACAACTAAAAAAAAAAAAAAAAACATTAAACTCTAATTTAGGCATTTGTGAGAGGCTTTGATAGCTCACAGAGAGACCTACTTAAAAACATGGGTGGCTTTTCTAGTTAACATGTTTATACATGATGTTAAAATTGGGTTATAATACGATTACATCTCTGCTTGATTGTATCAATAGTTTGTAAATACATGATACTATTGCACAAATGCATGAGCAAGATGAATGAAAAATTATGATAATTTAAAAAAAAAAAAAAAAAAAACTCAAAGCACTCGTGAAGTGTGTGCCATGAGGCTAGTATATGATGTCAAAATAGGATTATGCGATACAAAAGAAACAAACAAGGAAAACTTACAACCGCCATATTTCAAGTTATTCTTAACTCCAAGTGGACTTAATAATTTCTCATTTTTAAAACTAACCAATGTAATTCCATAATGATATTCCTAAACTTAAGGGATGTACTGATATTTTCCAAACCAAATTCATGGCTGCGATTGTGCTCCTTATCAAATTTGCAACGAACCAAAAAAAAAAAAAAAAAAAAATTTACTTGGAACTTCCATACAAAAATACACTACTTAGAAATTTACTAAGAAATCGGGTTTTCAAGAGTCAAGTTGCCAGTTGCCACACAAAATGAGCATGTAATCCTAAGTGTTGATTTGTGGCGTCAGATGTATTTGTTGACACATGCAATTATTTATTTATTTTTATTTTGATAATGAACCTCATCACGATAGATTTCACTAAAAGTAAAATAATTTGTCAACCACCATATTAAAAAGGATAAGACAGTAGACTATAGAGAGCTCTTTGTGGATCTGATTAGGAAATTCCCAAAATTGTAGGATTTGACAATTAGCACAAAATATAAAAAATTGAGTTATATGTTAGTGAAATTACAAATTTTATTATATTAATCTTTCAAAATCACAAGTAAATTTTTAAACACAAGAAAAATAAATAAATAATTTCTTTTATTATTTAAATTATTATGTTGTTGATGTAACGTACTAATTATATTCATTATGACATGTGTCTTTAATTTTATTTATTTTTTAGCATAGAATTTGATAATAATTTTTTTTTGAGAAAGTAGTAAATTTGATAGTAGTTTGAATCTTTTTTTTTTTTCATATATAATTTCTCAAAGTTAGGAAATATTCTAAATTCAATGGCATATATATATGCTGTAGTCAAAAGCCCTTGGCCTACTTGCAAGGGCGTTTCAAACTCAGCCATATAATCTCTCTCTCTCTCTCTCTCTCTGGAATGTAGGATCCCCCTATAAGTACTTTGTTTGATAAGTCTTAGCTCAAGCTTTTTCATTTCACACACTTATTTGATGTGGAGCCAAGTCTATTATCCATCTCTTTCCTTATGATTTCCCTTCTAGACAGAGTTCAACTAATATGGACTCGTATCAAGAAAATAAATCAAAGAAGAGAAGGTATGTTTTTTAACTTTTCATGGGCTGTAATTTTTTTTCATTTATGATTTCTTGTTTAGTAAAAGAGTTAATGATTGTTCTGGCCAAGGATTTTATGGCTTAATTAATGGCGTTACCAGGATTTAAAACCCCCTTCATTATTTATGATTCCAAGATCATTTTTCATGTGCTAGACACCTCTCTCCCTTGGTAATTAATTTTCAACCAAACATATATATATATATATATATATATATTTATATATAATTTTTTGTTTTATTTTGTTCTCTTTTTTTTTTTTTAAATTAAAATTAAATTTATATATATTCGATCATTTGTTATTTACACTATAAGAATGTTTTACTTTGGGAGTGTTATTTTGGGATTCTAAAGATTTTCCATCTTCTAAGAAAATGGTTATCATATTTGTTAAGCTTGTTAATTTTCTCTTATATTTATTTTAAGTTAAATAATTTTTCATAAAATTTTATGTCAAAATGTATAGTTCATTATAGCCTACAAATGGATAGTTCTTAATTAATGTATCTATCTTAGAAGTTCAAGTGATAACTGAGTGGTAATGATATTTTTTATGGTGTTTCATGCCTAACCTCACTCTCCCCCCATTATTCAACCATTTTTTTGGGTGGTTTTTATTACACATACTCTCACTCACACAATCAAAATGCACATAAATCTTGATTTGAAGTCATAATTTATGTGCAGTTTGAGTGTAAGGGTGTGTATAAAATGGTATAAACTAGTGTTCAGTCTTTTTTAATTTATTAGAGCATTCTTTGTAACTCATGTAATTTTTTTCAACCTTTTAACTTGCAGTGAAAATTTCAATAGTAAAGTTGATCATGAAAATTGAATCACATTCTCACATAGTAGATGAACACTGCCCTTTGGATCAAGATGTCATCTCGGAGATATTAGCAAGATTGCCAGCAGAAAGCCTTATCCAATGTGAAAGGGTTTGCAAAAGTTGGTTTAGAATGATTCATGATCCAAACTTCGTACACAAATCTAAGCAAGTATTCATCACTTCAAAATTTTTACTTAAAATATCAGACAATTTATGGTTCAGTTATTTTGATATTGAAGATGCCTATGATGGGCTGATAATGCTTAAAAAATCTATTTATAATGGCAATCTCCGCATCTATAATCATAGCACTGGCCAGATGAGCACCATCCCTCATGCGCCACTAACGAGTTCAAGTTCGAGGAACTTCTATTCATTGGTATATGATGTTTCCATCCAAAAGTACAAGATAGTTTGCTTTTGTTTGAGTAAGAATATGGTCAAGTGTTATATATATGTTATGGATAGTAATGATGACGAAGCTCCTGCTTGGAGGGAATTGAGCTTTTCTTTTGTGTCAAACTTTCCGATTCATCCCCATCACACACAAGCCCATCAAGATTTTGATGGAGTTGTGTGTAACGGGGCATTGAATTGGATGGAAAAATATGAAACAAATAGGATGCAATATGTATCATCATTAGACATATCAAGTGAGAAGCTTAGGGAAAGAATTAAGTTGCCATCCAAACCCAACATGTGCAACAAGAAAAGACTCAACTGCAAGTTATTAGCTTTCAGTGGATTTCTTTGTTATGCTAATCCAAGCTCCAAGGATAGGTTTGATTTTTGGGTCTTGAGGGATTGGGTTAAACTTAAACCTATTTGGACCAAGCAATATACATTAAGCCTTTCGTCGATGATTTGCAAGCCCAAAACTTTGAAGAGTTTCATTCAAGATAGTTTTTTGCCTCTTGCAATATACCAAAATGCCAACTCTTGTTCGGTAGAAATCATGATACTAGTTTGCCGCAAGTTGTTTATATACAATGTGAAGAGTAAAGAGTTGAGGGCTGAAGAAGAAGGATTACTGGATTCAAGCTCTCTTCCTTGTTTTTCCAAGTTTACTCATCTTTTGTACTGGTGATTATAGCTCATACCAGTATAAGAAGATAAGAGACATTTGTTTTCAAGTTTAATTCAAATAAAGTAGATAGGATTAGGATTGCATTCTCAGTTTCAAAGTTGTGTTGCATTTACCATTAAATTCAAGTCCTATTTAATGTAAAATAGGAGGTTGATCTTGGTTGTCATGATTCATGAGGTTACATCTTCATTAGTATTTAATATTTACTCTTTAACTATTTATGTACGTGAAAATGTATGAAAAAACCAAAAGGTCTCTCTTTCTTTTAGTAGATTGGTTGTCTCAAATAAACTAATTAAACTCAATTTTTTATTTCTATCTATAACTGTATGTATTCATTTATGGTTTGTGGTAAAAAAAAAAAAATTCTTTGGATAGATGTGCGTAAAGATAAAGATTTGATTTTTAATTTTTTTCTTAGTTTAAATGACTTAATATAGTATGAAATGACCTTTTTTTTTTTTTTTTTTTTTTTTTTTTCATATATCAAAATTACTATATTTTTTTCATTATAATATCACAATTTTTTTAATTGTTAGCAAAATCTTTAAAAATAGAGAGAAATCATGTCCTTTACATAATCACTTTTCAAAAACACTTACATTAGATTATCTATTATATACTCTATTTTATTTAAATAATTATTTTTATTCTTTATTATTATTATTATTTTCATTTAATCTCTCTCTCTTTCCTCTCAGATTTTAAAAACACCCACATAACTCTCTCACCTTCTCTCAACCCAAACCCACAGCTTCTCACCTCTCTCAATTGCTGCTGTTGCTATGCTTATTCCTGTATGTCGGTTCTTTGATGATTTATATGGATTTTGTATTTAGGTTTAATGAGTATGGGATCTAGATTTAAGATAGGTTTGATGATTTTGCTAAGGTTGCTGGGATTCAAGAGGAGATAATGAAGGAAGAGAGCTAGAAAAAGGGAGAGAATTAGATGGGGGAGGTGAGCCTAAAAAAAGAAAAATTAAACATGTATCCAAATTCCAAAACCAAATCCCCCCCCCCCCCCCCAAAAAAAAAAAAAAAAAAAAAGGGAAGGATTTCGTCCCTTTTCGACATACTACTGTTTTGTTCCATGATGTAATTCTTTTGTTTAAAAAAAGGAAAAAGAAAAAGAAAATTTAAGTGCAATGATACATTGATACGTACATACAAAAATATTTTAAGGGAGAAAAAGAAAATATTTAGAGAAGATAAAAAGTAAAATTTTGGTTGCTTTTGAGGGAACAACTTTCGTGAAAACAAAAGATAAGAAGGGATAAATTTTGAATTTATCTAAAGAAATCTTGACCACTTAAATCTAATTTGAATCAAAATTCTCTGATACTCCCCATTCAAAAGATTAATTGATATAAATTTAGTATTTTACAGTAGAGTTTGTAACCTAATAAACTAATAAGATTAGGATCCACAATCACTCTAGGACTCCAATTACAAAATATGCTGTAACAATGAGTTACTATAACATACTCAAACACTTAAGCTAACTAAAACACAAATATTGGAGTCCCAATTCGTTCCCATCTCCACTTAACAATGGTATAAATTGCACAATGCACCATGCACCAGCCATTAAACACTACTACTTTACACCCTCTAGCCATGAAACCCTTCACTCTAATAATCTTCTTCGCCCTATTAACCGCTTATGGCTCTTACATTATTTCTCCTCCTTCGGCATCGCTGTCCCTTCCGCCACCATACTCGGTGACGTATGAGTCTTGCAAGAGAAGCTACGCTCTGGAGCATCATGCTCAGGAGTGCCTCACCACACTGACGAAAATCTCATCAACCAAAATTTTGAATTGCAAATTTGTCCGTCTTACAGGATCTGAACTTTAGTTTCTTACTTAAAGACAATATTTTACTGCTTGAGCTATAAAATAATTTATAAGCATGTAGTGGGTGAAGTATCATGCATGCAAGGACCTTCTTAACAAAATTCACACCAAGCAAAGGCAAAATATCACTCATTGACTAATATTATTTGAACTGTGTTGTAAATTAACCTGAATATCTTTCTTTTCATATTTGTTACAAATTTGGCATTAATAATAATAACAACAATGTTTGTTAGTACTTAACTTTGAAGTGAGGTAATGAAAACTTATGATAAATATATCTCACATAAACAATTAGAGTGTTGCAAGGGCTACGAGGTAATCACAAATTAAAAAAAAAATAAAACATATATATATATATATATTTGTAAATAAAATAAAATCTTACCAAAAATATCCATACAAAAAATTGCAAGGCAAGCCAACAATTGTTTTTTTTCTTCATCATACATGGCAAAGCAAAGTACATGAGTTGGGTAGAACTTAGGTAAAATTTCTTAGATAGAACCATATTTGCGTTTGAATTCAATTAGAAAACCTACCTATTCTATAGGTCAACCTATAGAATAGGTTAAGTTTTCTAATTGAATTCAAATGCAAAACTGTATTGAATTAATTTTTCTTAAAAACATAACATTGTTTGTGATGTATTGAATAAATGG
Source organism: Quercus tomentella (assembly GCA_028535165.1). Taxonomy (NCBI): domain Eukaryota; kingdom Viridiplantae; phylum Streptophyta; class Magnoliopsida; order Fagales; family Fagaceae; genus Quercus; species Quercus tomentella. The sequence continues at coordinate 7,016,592 of JAPQVY010000089.1, forward strand.
AGCCATGTGTTTTAGTTTAATTGTGGATCTAAATCTAATATACTACATCAAACTATATCTAAGTTTTACCATATAATTTACCTATATAAAAATGTGGTTTTAAAGTCGTGGAGCTTTTCGTTAATTAAAGTCCTTTAGAATGTAGAGAATCAAAACATCATTTGCTGCAAAAATAAAAATAAAAATCATTAAGCCGAGTAAAAGCAAAAGAATGAATTTTTCATGACCTAAAAAAGAAATTCTTTAATATTTTGCTTAGAAATACAAAATATGTGTTTAAAATTAACTAGAAGTTCAGTACAACATAACTGTCCATAGGATGCACATAATTCATAAAGGGGTTCCAATATTGTCTATATAAAAACAAGGTAACAAATATTGGAATATCTACCTTTCTTGTTTGTATCCTACATTTATCAAAATGTCCACACAGTGATTCGCTTCTTAGATATGAGATATGCTAACTATATCTCAATGTCTTCCGAAGATGTTCTTACAATCATGCACATGATTTGATATCAGCTCTGCAGTCGAGTATTACGTTATTAATTAACCAAGAAGCAACGAAAAGGTCTGTTTGTACTCCTTTATATTTCTTATTATCCCATGTTATAAATAGTCCATGTCTAATTGGTCACAATTTTGCTAATATGTTGGTTGTCCAGAAAGCCTATACAAAGAGAACACACTATCCATTCATTCATTCTTCATTACTATCCTTGAGAAGGTGGTCAAAAAATAATAAATAAATGCATAATTATTGTATAAAAAGAAGCATAGCAGACCATGAAGATGCCAAATAAAAGTAATAAGCATGAGGGTAAACTAGCATACCACCCATATAGTATATCCTTACCATATAAAATTATCTTGTGGCTTATTTTGTGATACTTACTTCTCTTGTGGTTTGTTTTATGAAACATTTACTTTCTTTATGGTTTGCATTATAAAGATTTGCCATTAATTTTAAGAGAATTTGATGATACGGCAAGTTCTAACACTCTCCTTTACGATTTGCCATCTACCCTCACATTTACGATTTTATCTCTCTCACTCTCCTTCAATTCTCATTTGGTTTTGTCTATGTTTCCAAGGAACAATTTTAATTTAGAATAACTTTTTTCTTTAATTTTTCCCTAATAGGATGTTTTTCCAAGGGGAATTGTTGGCACTTGTCAAATCATCTAACCTTAAGGAATTCCTCCTAAAGCAAACCATAAGAAATGTAAATGAACACAAGATACCTCCATATACGTTTCAAAGATAATATATTGTACAATGTGATATATTGTTAAAACCAAATTTGCAAAAATAAAGGCAGTATATATGTTCAATTGCATGATGTGATTCTTCTGTTTAAGAAAGGAAAAGAGCCAGGTACATTCTATTTACACACTCATTTTTACGTGGGTCACCATTTCAGTTCAAAATGTTTGTGTATGTAAGAGATATTAGCCTTCGAGCTAGGCTTGAGATGGTCATCATTACTCAATGTGAAATCTACTGGTGCATAGTCCCAGTAACAGGTGTCTGTCAATGGGCCTACTTGGGTTTGTGGCCCAACAAGAGACCATGCCCCAAGTTACCTATAAATTGGCAATTTTGCAAGCTAGCATTACCAGCCGTTCCTCGTTGAGTTTTCAAACACTATCCCATCTATAACTATAACCATGAGACCCTCCACTCTACTCTTCACCATGTTAGCCACTGCTTGTACCTTTTACCTGTTTTATATTTTCATCTACAACCCTTATCATCATCTCCTAGTGGTCGTGAAACCACCACCTCCCCCTCCTCCACCACCACCACCACCGCTTCCGCCACCGTACGAGGTGGTGAATGAGTTGTGCATGCATAACTACTATCCATCGTCGCTCGGAAACTGCTTCACCAAACTCATGCAAATCCCATCAACCAAATACGCCGCTGACTCGACCGAAATCACCAGAATCATAATCGACAAGGTTTACAGTTTGTCACGCAGAGCACGATTCAAGTTCGATCACGCCGCAACTTTTAACGCTACCCATTTGAGCAGCGACTCTATCAAGTGTCTACGAAAGTGTCAGGAATCATCCGACGCCATTGTCAACTACTGGTACCATCGCTTCGAGAAGGATGAATTTTTCCCGCAGATCCGTTCTGGAACAGTGCACCACTTCTGGCGGCGAGCTCGGACTCACGCCCGACGTTGTCTTTACGGACACAATTGTAGCGGTGACAAAGCCGTGAGAGCATTCACACACACCGTTTTCGATGAGGTCGAAGCTCTGGTCAGGCTCGGCAACGCTCTTAGAAACAGGGTCGGGAATATTAGATCGATGAGACTGACGGAGATTAAGCCAATGCCTTTGGTGGTGCGCAGATGGTACGTGGGTGAAACAAAGCGTTTTCGGCGAGATAGGGCTGCCCTTGGAGCCAGAGCCAACCGGCTAGGCTCACAAGTGTTTCGTCCAGCAAATTGTTTGAATTAGCAATTGGATTAGATGATAATAGTGTTTTGTTTTATTCAAATATATTATTTGGATTAGGATTAGTTCAATTAGTGGATTTGTTTTTATTAATAGATTATAGTATGTTGGTATTTATCTTTATCTATTTAAAATTCTGCTTTGTATAAATTTTTAGATATTGAATATTTTTTGATAAATTAAAAAAGATTAGTATTTATCTTAGGCTATAATAAGTTCACATTAGTGTAGTGAACAATTCTAAAATTTGATCCCTTTAGATGGGCAAATGCTATCGATGTGATTTATGCTTTCAATTCCTTATGTAAGTTAGCATTTAGCTATTTTTTTTTTTGTCAACTTTTATATTGATTTTTTTGAATGGTGGTTTTAATTGCCGCCACTAAGTTATAGCTCAATTGATATTTTATTCTTTCATAATAATTTGTTAGAAAGTAAAGTTGATATTCAAACCATCTGGTTACGTAACCTCTACAAAAATAAAAAAAAGTTGTTTTTTTAAGGGTCAAAACTTATGAAAAAAGTATGAAAAACTTACATTATTTTAAGTCTTGATAATTACCCTTGATGACCTTGAAATTTGAGGATTGTCGACCCTTAAAAAATAACAAGGGTAGAAAAATTTAAAAGTACAACCAGGGATGGACCTAAAAATTCAAAATTTAGGATCCCCTCCTAAATTTTTCCCAAAAAAAAAAAATACCAGTGTGTATATATATATATATATATATATATGTATATGCATTAATTTTAGCAATTTACTTCAATAAAATTTCACTTTGCCCCCTCAACAATATTATTGATTTTTTTAAAGGGCTATAAAAAAGTTATTAGTCTAAAATTTAAAATAAATTTAACCAGCTCAAAAATTAGCTTAAGTCCAAACAATGCTCAAGTAGACACACCCAAAAGAGAGAGAGAGAGAGAGAGAGAGGGAGAGAGAGGGGGTTTAAAAAGAAAAAGACACCCAACACGCAAGACACTGAAAAAAAAAAAAAAAAAAAAAAAAAAAAAAAAAAATCTAAACTAAGTGTGACTTGGGACTAGGAGACAGGGAGAGGAGGCGCTAGGCCTGGGCTAGTGGGCAACGGCAGCATAGGCTTTACAGCACAACACAACAGTAGGAGTAAATAGACTAGCACCATGCCATAGCCAATCCGCCACTCTCAAATTATGTATTATATCCAATCTCTCCTCTTTTGGGGATGTGAATATCTTATCTCTTATCTCTTATCTCTGAATCTCTAGTGCCAAAAATTACTAAAATTTTGTCGGTTAATTAGCTTGATTTGATTATCTGAGTTGTGAAAAAAATAGAAAGAGAGGCAGAGATGAGAGAACACTCTCCACAGTTTACACTCATCAAAAAGAAGAAGAGAGAGAGGGGGCAGAGAGCATCTAATGCTCCATCTTTTTCTCTCTCTCTTTATAAAATTAAAGTAATGTTTTATTATAAAAAATACTATAGTAGTGACTAAAACATCAACTATGCCCTGTTTTGTGTATTTGTTAATTGATAGTGTTAAATTTTGTTTGTACTGTGCTTGTCTTTAGACATTTGCAATGCCCTGACATTCACTTGAGCAATAATATTCCTCAATGCCATCTAAAGAAGAAAATTAATTATATGACATGCAATAAAACCACATAAAAATATACTAGTTATATTAATCTCTGAGAGAGAGAGAGAGAGAGAGAGAGATAGATTTTATCTTTGAAATTCTGGTATTTATTTTAAGGGTCTAAAATTTTTAATATCTTTTTAATTGAAAAAAATGTGAAAATATGGAGCCCAGCTCCAAAGCTTAAAATTGACCCACTGACCTGTACACTTTTTTTTTTTTTTTTAAAGAAGAGTTACATTAGTTTGTTTAGAGGGTTATTAGTGACCTTGAAATAAGCCTACCTAAACTTAGGCTCAGCCCATTTTGTTAGTATCTGTTTCAACAATTTTAATTGAACCTTTGGAAAAAAAGTAGGTTGAAATAAGTGAAGTTTTTTTTTTTTTTTTTTTTTTTTTTGTAGTGAACTTACCAATAATAACAAATTAACAATAATTAAAATGAAGAGGTTTTAGTTGCCACTATTATATTATCTAATTGAATCTAATACTTGTTTGATGTAGAATTTTTGAAATTCTACTACTAAATTGTTGTTTTTATAGAGGTGTTACGTCCACAATATTTTTATAACAAAATTACTATTAATTTTAATTTAATTTAAACCTTAGAGAATTCTTCTATGAAGTTTGAAAAACAAAGAATTTAGAAGGGTGAGGAGGCCCTTAAAAAGAGAGATTTTAACTGAGTCTTGAAGAAATGCAGTGCTTGTGTGGTATTAACACAATGGATTTAATATAATCTTACCCCCACTACAAAAAAAAGGTCCTGTAGCCACATTTTTAAAATGCGGCTATAGGTCAGAAAAACGTGGCTATAGGACGATTTGGCCTATAGCCGCGTTTTTTTAGGCCACGTTTTCAAATGTGCCCTAAACCTCGTGACTATAAGCCTGAGGGGGTCTATGGCCGCACTTTTCAAACGTGGCCTAAAACTAGGACCTATGGCTGCGTTTAAAACATGGCCTGAAACTAGGACCTATAGCCGCGTTTAAAACGTGGCTATAAGTTCGGACCAATGGCCGTGTTTAAAACGTAGCTATAGGTCCTCAATCTACAGCCACATTTAAAAAATGCAGCTATATACCCTTAATTTAAAAAAAAAAAAAAAAAAAAACTTTGATTACCAAAAATTAATTTTTGGTAATCAAAAGTTTTTTTTTTTTTAAATTAACATTTTAATTTTTAAAATTAATACTTTCAAACTTTAAAATTTCAATTTTAAATAAATTAAGAAATTCAAAACAAAAATACAAACCCAGCAAATTCAAATTCAAACAAAAACCCAGAAAATTTCAAAACTAATCAACCACAACATGCTCACAATACAAACACAACATGCTCTAAAATACAAGAAAACAATACAAGAACACAAACAGAACATCTCCTTCAACGAAATCAACCCAAACTGAACGCACAAACTATTCAAGGAAAACAAAAGAACAAGCTCAAAAATACAAAAATCCCCATAACAAAAACACAACCAAAAAGAGTCCATATGCTCAAACCAAAAACTAATCAAAACACAATCGAACAAAAGAAAATAATTTTCGGCCATGGGTCAAAGAAAAATAAAGCAAAGAGAGATAATTTTTTGAGGCACTTTAGCTTCATTGATTCAAAATCTTCAAATCTAAAGTAAAGAGAGACTCAATCTTCAGATCTACTGCAAAGAGAGATAGAAAGTTAAAGGGGAAAAAAATGAACAAAACTCGAACAACAATGAACAAAACTTCATATTTTCACAAACCCATTCATACAGCATCAGCAAGAAAGAGAGAGATTGAGAGAGTTTTGAGATTAATACGAGTGGTTAAGTCTGTGAGAGAGTTAAATAGAGAGGCTGTGAGTGAGGCTTTTTTTTTTCCTTTTGCTAGGACCGTACGAGTGAAGTCTGAGATTTCATATTTTGAAATCTCAGATTTTTTTTTTTTTTTTTATGGAATATTTTGGAATATGCCATAGAATATTCTAAGAATATTCTATGGCATATTCCACATTCTCCTTTACATTGAAGTGCTAAACCCATTCGGTGGGTTTTTTTTATTTTTTATTATTATTATTTTTTTAATGTAAGTCTATAGCCACATTTAAAACGCGGCTATAGACTTAACCTATAGCCGTGTTTTAAACATGGCTATAGGTCTTCCTTTAAAAAAAAAAAAAAAAAAAAAAATTGTGTTTACAAGTGCTGAACCCATTTGGTGGGTTTTTTTTTTTTTTTTTTTTTTTTAAAGGAGGACCTATAGCCACGTTTAAAACGCGACTATAGACTTAAATGCGGCTATAGACTTAAACGCGGCTATAGGTTAAGTCTATAGCCGCGTTTTAAACGTGGCTATAGACTTAAGTTAAAAAAAAAAAAAAAAACCCACCGAATGGGTTCAGCACTTGTAAACAATTTTTTTTTTAATTTTTATTTTATTTTAGAAGGACCTATAGCCACGTTTTAAACGCGGCTATAGGTTAAGTTTATAGCTGTGTTTTAAACATGGCTATAGGTTAAGTACATAGCCGCTTTTTAAACGTGGCTATAGACTTTTCAGCACTTGTAAACAATTTTTTTTTTTTTGTTTTTGTTTTTAAGAGGACCTATAGCCACGTTTCAAACGCGGCAATAGGTTAAGTCTATAGCCGCGTTTTAAACGTGGCTATAGGTCCTCCTTTAAAAAAAAAAAAAATTGTGTTTACAAGTGCTAAACCCATTCGGTGGGTGTGTTTTTTTTTTTTTTTTTTTTTTTTTTTTAAATGTAAGTCTATAGCCACGTTTTAAATGTGGCTATAGACTTAACCTATAGTCGCGTTTTAAATGTGGCTATAGGTCCTCCTTTAAAATATATATATATATATATATATATATATATATTTGGCTAGACCTATAGCCACGGTCTTCCCTTCCAGCCACCTCCTCCATCACCACCGCTTCCGCAACCGTACACGGTGGTGAAAGAATTATGCCTGGATAACTACTATCCATTGAAGCTTGAAAACTGCTTCGTCAAACTCATGCAAATCCCATCAACCAAATACGCTATCGACTCGAACCAAATCATCAAAATCCTAGTCGACCAGATTTACAGATCATCACTCAACGCAAGATCCGTGTTCGACCACATCTTAACTTTCCAACATACCCATTTGAGCAATGACTCTATCAAGGGTCTACAACAGTGTCAGAAATCGGCCGACGACATTGTCAATTTCTGGGAAGATCACCTCATGAATGGTAAGTTATTCCCAGAGATCCCTCTTGGAAGCGTGGACCAATTCTGGCAGCAAGTTCTCAGTCACGTAGGAATATGTTTTCACCAAAACGATCGTGCTGACAATGTCGTGAAGGAATTCATCATACACTCAGTTTTCGATGAGATCGATGATCTGGTCAGGGTCGGCTACGCATTTAAACACAAGGTCCAGAATTTTAGATCGATAATACTGAAGGAGTTGAAGCCAACGCCTTTGGTGGTGCACCACCGCCGTGAATGGTGCCCAGATCCAAAGCGTTTTTGCGAGTGAGAGCTACCCTTGGAGCTAGCTTGAGCCAACTGCATGCATGTAGGGTTCTTCACTTCTTTTCTAGGCTCACAAGTGTTTTGCCTAGTCAATTGTTAGAATTTTCCATTGGATAGATGATGGTAGAGTTTTGTTTTATTTGGATTTGGATTAGGATTTGTTTTATTGATAGATTATAGGAAGTTAGTATTTAATTTTATTTATTTAGAAGTATATTTTGTATAAAATTTTAGATATTGAATTTATCAATAGATTATTAGAAATTAGTATTATGCCTGTGCGATGCACGGCTTAATAAAAGAATTATATATAAATTTTTAAAAATATAAATTTTTTTGATAATATAATTAAAGTTAATAACAAATAAAATAGTAAAAATATTTTAAAGATTATGGCAAGTTTTAACTTTCTAAAAGCTTTTATTAGTGAACACACCAGGTTTTGCACAGTTTTGGTCATAAACTTATAACATGAATAATTTTATTGGAAAATACTAATTAATGATTGAAGAGAAATGCTACACCCGGTTGGACTAAGACATAACATTTACTTATTCAAATAACAATTAAGGTGAAGTAGGGTGAAGAACAACAAATAATAATTATAACATACCGGTATAATAACATTTATATTTAATTATAATGAAGTGCTTGCATCTCTAAGTGTCAAATTAATATCAATAATGTTTATGTTAATTAATGTAAATGAGCATAAAATTAATATCAACATCTAACACCTTACAATTGCATGAATTATGAATAAAATTGACCTAATATTTTACTTTAACCCCAAGCAATTATCTTCAATTTACAAATTAAAACTACTTAAATTTATAAAATTAAAAAAAAAAAAATTGAAAGAAAAATTCACAATAACACACACATAAATATATAGACACAAAGAAATTCTGAATTCAATAATTATAAACAATATTAATTTCTAAACATTAAAAAAAATCTGAAATTAGAGTTAAAGTAAAGATACTCACATAAAAATTGAATTAACTTTGACAGTAAGGGAGAGGCAGCGAAGTCATGGAGATTTCACATTTTCTTAAATATCCATTGTTTTTACATCATCCTTTTTATATTTAATCAATTTTCTATCTCCATTCTTTGTGGAGTGATGTTCATTATCATGGTTTTGGATGCTCAAATCTTTGTCTCATGGCTACCTATGGGATCTACACATATTAGAAAACATTTCAAATGTCTAACATCACAAACATTTGTCTTAAACATTCAAATGTAAAATAAGAGTTACCTATTACAACAACACATTTTAATGTAACATAATAATTATCGCTATAATCTCATATTGATGTTATAAATTTAAGTTACTATTACAACAAAAAAACAACCAAGAGATGTAATAGTATATATATTACATCTATTTTTTTTGTTGCAATAATACTTGTTGTATCATGTCTTTTTTCTTGTAGTGTTTATTGCTATCTTTGCTCGTGAATTTTGATAAATGCACAATTACTTTCTGTACCATTTAAATGCATATTATGAAACAAGTATTTTGTGAATAAGAATGTTTATTTTGAAGTGAATGGAACACTTGATTTTTTTTATTTATTAAATTAACTACATGTCTACTATCACAAATGATATATGATTTTAGGTCTTTGATTGACTGCGTTAATTATTTCAGTTAATTGGTGCAGCTATTTATTTGTTGTTTTTTCTGTTGATTGGAACACTTAATTGTTTTGTTGTTTCTATTGTTTTTCAGCCGTGAAGGGGCCAAACTACATCGGAGAGGAGTTGACAATATTAAATACGGCTGGACCAAACAAACATCAAGCTGTAGCCCTTGTGGTTAGTGCCCCTGAAGTGGCCTTTTATAACTGCAGATTTAGTGGGTTCCAAGATACCCTCTATGTTCATACTGAATCTTAGTTCTTCCACAACTGTATCATCGAGGGTACCGTTGATTTTATCTTTGGCAAGGCAGCTGCTGTATTTCAGAATTGTCTAATCTTAGTGAAGCAGTCGAAGCCTAGTCAAGTTAATGTTCTGACCGCCGATGGTAGCAATGGGATGGCAAATCAAAGGGGTATTGTTATACACAAGTCCTTGATTGGAGCTATGCAGGCCAACAAGATATGGCTAAAGGATTCGGAAAATTCAACCTACTTGGAACGGCCATGGAGTGACACAGCTGCGACGGCAATTATTAACAACTACATTGGACACGTCATCCATCCTGAAGGGTTGGCTTGATTGGAATAGCCGTTTTGAACTTAATTCAATTGATTATGAGGGGCACCAAAACATAGGCATAGGTTCGCGACTGAGCAAGCGGGTGAAATGGAAAGGATGCCGAGCAAATCTCTCAAAAGCAGAGATCCAGGTGTTCAATATCAAAAAAAAATTAATAAAAAAAAAAAACTATTGCAATGAGATTTTCAAAGTAAATCGTTGCAATATATAAAATTTATTGCAACGAAAATCTAGTGTTGCATAAATCTATTTCCTTTTTTTTTAATAAAAAAAATAACCTATTACAACGAGATTTTCAAAGTAAATCATTGCAATATATGGAATTTATTGCAACAAAAATCTAGTATTGCATAAACCTATTGCCTTTTTTTAAAATAAAAAAATAACCTATTGCAACGAGATTTTCAAAGTAAATCATTGCAATATATGGAATTTATTGCAACGAAAATCTAGTGTTGCATAAACCTATTGTTTTTTTTTTTTAATAAAAAAATAACCTATTGCAACGAGATTTTCAAAGTAAATTGTTGCAATATATAAATGGTTGCAATATATGGAATTTATTGTAACAAAAATATAGTGTTGCATAAACCTATTGTCTCGGAGTTTATTACAACAACTTGCATCGACTTTTTTTGTCATTGCAATAACACTTATTACAACAACATTAGTTGTTATTGTAACGACTTTTTATGTTGTATTAAGTCTTTTTTCTTGTAGTGAAAGTATTGTTGAACTTATTGAATGTTGCTATGTGCAAGGTAGATAGCTCCTTTTCAATTCAATATAGCTCTCCCTGAATGATGGTGGTTTGCCAGTTTTCACCAACAAATCGAAACTTGGGTAAACCAGGAATTACTATATGTTCGTTGTAAATCCCAGACTTGATATAGACAACGACTGCAGTTGTTATACCCAAGGGAGCACGTCTAATGGCCTCTCTATTGGTTTCAATGTCCCCTATGCCATCCTTAGCCACCACTATGTCTGGAGTGACCTTGCTCTTGCTAAACTTGTTGGGAAATGAATGAATCAACCAAGCTTTGGTTAAGTCATGAACTTCATATCTTGTATTAAGGAAAGAAGAAGTGATGAAAAGTGCAATAAACAGACCCCTATGTTCCTTCAATAATTTTATCTCATTCCTTCTGATAAAGATTTTAGGATCACTCCTAACCAACTCATTCATACAATTTGACCGAAACAGCTCATAGTTTACCAACAATTTTCCACTCATACCCAAATTTGCCCCAGCCACGGAGAAATTAGCCTCTAGAGATGCAATAGTTTCAACAAGCAGATGTACATTCATACCCAAATCATCTTTGCAAGATTGAACATTTGATTGGACCTCTATGGACAAATCAGAAAGTTCAATATCTCCAAGACTCCTATTTACCTGTTTGGCCATATTTGCAATATTCTTTAGGGCAATGACAAAGAGTTTTTTCTCTACTGTTTACTGGCTTTGCCACCGTGCCAGTAAACAACACACCGCACTCGGAGATAAAGTTTAGAAACTGAGGCTTGGCACAGATTTCTTCCACATAACAACTAGCATGCCAATACTCGGTGTCGGTAGTCACCACAGGAAGCTCAGTTGCCATTTTTGGCATATGTGAAAACCACAGAAAATAGAATGTATCGGCCAAGAGATAGAGACCGATTAGCCCGATTAACATTTTTCGAATCTTGAAAAAATTGATAAGAACATGAGTATGGGTTCTGGCCATTTTGAGAGGAGTAGATAGAGTTTGGTATAGGGTTTGTAGCTAGAAAGCATGGGTGTGGCTCTAGGGCCACCACACCCACACTGGACACTCGATGACATGCCGATTCACGTTCTTTTTTTTCTTTTTTCTTTTCCCGATTTGTGCTAGTTCAAGCCGATTCATGCCGATTCTGGCTGAGTCGCGCTAGTTTGGGCCGATTCGCACCAATTCAGGCTGAGTCGCGCCAGTTTAGCATCGATTTAGGCTGAGTCGCGCTGATTACGGCCAAAATTGGCCGAGAAACTGGCCGAAATACATGTTAAAAAAATAAAATAAAATAAAAACTTGAGTTGATTTCTTATTTAGTTATTAACTTATTATATATTTGTCAAATTATTTTTACATTAAACAACTTAAATTGAAATTACTGAATTATTTGTAATTATTATTGCTCTTAAATTGGTATATATTTACCATTATATGAAAATATATTTAATAATTTATAAATAAAAATATATTTAATAATTTATTAGTAAATGTATCCCGCCACACCCGCACCCTACTTTTTCAAAAATTACCGAGTCCCGCACCCGCATTCGCACCCACACCCAAACCCAAATCTGCACCCGTGCTTCATTGGTTTGTAGTAAGGGCAACGATGGTGGGAGAGAAGAGTAGAGGTAGTAGCTAAAGTGTGGTATAGAGTTTGTAATAAGGGTTGTCAATGGTGGGAGAGAAGAATAGAAGTAGTAGCTAAAGTCTGGTATAGGATTTGTAATAAGGGTAGTGGGTGGTGGCAGAGAAGAGTAAAAGTAGTTGCTAAAGTCTAGTTTAAGGTTTGTAATAAGGGTAATAGGAATAAGAAGTGACAATTGCTTTATTGAAGGGACAAGAATAAAAGGAAATTGACTATTTTCTTATTTTGCTCTAAAATATCTACTTGTCTTATACTCCAGCTCTAGCAAATTTACACGTTTCCATTTCCTTTTTTTTTTTATTTTTTTTTTTACACATTTAAGAGATATCTCCACAGTTAAAATTGAAGGCATTTTCTTATAAGTAAACTTAGCGTGCAAATTAAATGACATTAACTAGGAAATTATGTCCCATCCAAAAAAAAAAAAAAAAGAGTAGGAAATTGTGTATGCAATAGTATGTATTTTTTTTTTAATAGAAAGAGAGTATATATTAAAGAGTAATGATATATCTTTAACTTACTAATTACCTTTTCAAAAATAATTACCTTTTCAAAACAAATGTTATGTCTATAATAATTTCAAAACAAATTATAGGTGTAAGGTTTTTATGATGGATTTAAAAAAAGTGATGTCATTGATGATCCAAATTAAAATCAATAACAGCTTATAACATAAGAATTGTTGTAAAAATATTATAAACATAGCATTATTCATATATTAAATCACACATTAATTATAATAAGATTGAAACAATTTCACTAAGACAATTTAGAAGAATAATGCTAAAAGAAATAATTAGAGGTGGAATAAAATAATAGTTTTTAAGAAAAAAAATGTTACTACATTTGCATTTTGCATCATAGGGTGTTGGAATTTTTTTGTGAATATGATTCTACGTCAACATCTAGAAAGATAAAAATGCATTTTATTCACATATGTTTAGAGCATTCCCATTGGCAATTGAAAATGGTATACGTAGGGAAAGTTTAGCATAAAGGCACAAAAAGAGCCTAGCTACTGGACATGTAAAGTCTTACAATTGCAATTTTTTTTTGTAATTGTAACACTTTAGTAAAAATCATAATATATTTTAATTGATAAAGTGGAAGAGAGATGGGGGAGAAGAAAGAGAGAGAGAGTTGTATTGGAATATATTATACTATTTTAGTGGATAATATATATTATTTTAATGAGTAGAATAGGAAAATAAAAGTTGGGATGTTGGTTGTGTTGTAAAATGGTATGACATAATTAATAAAGTAACTTTTTGAGATGGTAAAATAGAATAAGATGGAAGTTGCGGATGCGAATGCACATATTGTTCAGCTAAAAAAAAAAAGTAGTATAACATAACATATTGATTATTGAATAAATAATTGATTAATTTTTCAACTTAATTAATTAGCTTGCATAATTATGTTGGCTTGCTTTTATTATAACCAATTTTGTAATTTTAAGGTTGTAGTTTTAAGTTACAACCAATTTTGTAGCTAAATTTTGTCCAAAAAAAATTAGTTATTTTGGACTCTGTATATTGTAATGCACCCTATGCCTCCATTATTATTGTGAGGATAAAAGGCTCAAATAAGGATATTGGGCCATGGGCCACGCCCGAGGACGCCAAAGAGCTTGAGGACAAACAAATATTAGTAAAGGCAAGTAGGTTATTGGGCCGAGGACGAGGGCTGGTCATAACAAGCAGGTGATGTTGTTTGAGGAGCCAAACCTCCTTGGGAAACAGAGTGGAAGCCTGAAATCTGACCATCCAACAAGTACTAGGCAATGGACAACCATGCTTGAAAGGAGGATAAGCTTCGGAGAGAGGTGAGTCAACAGAGAATTGAGAAATATTTGAAAAGAAAGCTGTTACCAACACGTTGAATGCTCTGCACCTAAACAATTGACCACATTAATATGGAGGTGATACTTGAATAGTGACTTTTAGCCTTACAGCTACCCACAAAGATTTCAAGAAGGTTCTGATGGGACAAGTATCAAGAAGATTAGTTATTTGATCAACAAGTGAAAGGCTAAGATGAGGGAAGGAGTATAAAAGGAAAAGGATTCCATTACAAGGGAGGCATCAGGAAAAAAGGAAAGGAACCATTTTGTAATCAAGAACTGGAATATTTGTATAAGTCTAAGAGATATATATAAAAACATACCATCCTGACTTGACCGAGGAGTGTTTTTCTTTTCAATTTGTTCTTCTCATTCATTCCAACACTAAACTAACTCATTATGATTCATATTTAACTCGTTAAACATTCAGCATTAAATCCACCCTCTAACAAATTTATTGTTGCAGGCTTGTTGAGCCATTGTCCAAATCTTTTGGGTTGTGGATCAATTTGTGTCCTTACAATTATTTTGGAAAATATTTATTATACTCACGTGCCACTTTTGCACAAAAATTTTCACAATCATGACTTTAAGTAAATATTTTAGTTCAAAATAATGTATGTAAGAGATATTTTCCTATTATTTATAAAGCTTTTTTCCGTAATATTATCAATTCAAGTCTACTATTAAGCATCATAGTTCAAGCACGTTCGAAATTTCTTGTATTTGGATAGAATCCTATATATTTGACTCTGTGACTTGTTAAAACAACAGCACTGATAGTGGTTAGGTGGCTGGGATAGTTTGAGAGCAGGTAGAAAATACAATCATCAGTTTATTTTATTTAGTCTCTTGTTTAGGCTTCATTTTCACAGTTCTATTCTTCTTTGCACAGTATAATCAGGTGAAATTACTGAGAGAAGGAAAGGCAAAGCTAAAAAGAAAAGAGTGTTTGTGAGATCTTAGACCAGTGAGGAAGATGAAATATTGAGGGTGTTGACAATAAAAAGACGTTGTGGTTGTTTTTCTGGTAAGTCGCTGGAGTATTATTGAATGGAGTTTGATAATTAAGGATTTAGGAAAGTGAGGAGGTCATTAAAAGGAGGGATCTTGACTGAATCTTGAAGGAATTTGATGCTCGTGTGGCATTAGTTATTAACACAATGGATTTAAGAAAATCTGACTACTCTCTCTGCCTAGTTGTTGCATGCATATCTCACTTGTTTAGCTTTAATTTGCTTATTTTTATGATGAATATATAGACGAACATGCATTATTTATTTAACTATTATTTTATTTAAATAAAATGTCCAACCAACAACCACCTCAACACTCTTAGTCCTAATACCTAACCAAATATATTCTTTGGATGATAATGATTCTTGTCTTAAAACTTTAAAAAAAAAAATTGAAGGAAATTTTAACTGAAACTTTTGTTTGGGCGTGACAAAGTCCTCAATATCAAATATCAAGGCCATAACCAATCTATCAAATTCCACTACTCAATGGGCCGCTGATTATGTAGCCCAACAATAAGAGGCAATAGCCGCAAGAGCAAAAGTATATATATATATATATATATATATATATATATATATATATATGTGTGTGTACGTATATATATATTGTACATTCGCAAGCAAGCACCATAGATAGGTTAACACTGTTTATGGGAAAGAAATAAAGAGAGTCTCAAACAATCAATGTTGTCATCTGCTATCAAACCAAGTTGTAGACCCTTCATTCTCATCTTCACCGTCCTTGCTTATTTTTTCAGCAATATTAACCCTTTTCATCATCTTCTCTTCCTATCACTTCATGCTCCTCTTAAATCCGCAATACAAGTATTGAATGAGAATCATACACTAGCAAGCTCACCGACTCCACCACCGCCACTTCCTCCACCGTTCGCATTGGTGAACGATTTTTGCAATAAGAGCAGCCATCCGGAGTCTAGGGTCTGCCTTGCTACACTCATGAAAATCTCATCAACCAAGTACGCCACTGACTTGACCCAACTCGTCAGAATCATTGTCGACCAGACTTACAATTGGTCACTAACCTCGCGCTTTAAATTCAAACAGTACTTGGCTGTCCAACCTAGCAATTGGAGCGTCAATCTGCTTATGTGTGTGAAAATTTCTGACAACATTGTCAATTATTGGGAAGATGGGTTCATTGGGTTGGATGAGTTTAACCATAAGTACGTAGCCTACGGAACCTTGGACCACTTCTGGACCCAAATTCTATATCAGGTCCTTGATTGTACTGACAAACTTGATTTCTTTACTTTTGAGGAAGAGAAGAGAACAAAAGGGTATAAACTCGTGAAGGAATTCGTGGACTCCATTTGCTATGAGTTAAGTAATCTGCTCCATCTGGGAAGTTCTCTTACAGACATTGCTAGGATTTCACGGATGAAACTTACAGAGTTAAAGCCAACGCCTTTGGTGGTGGCTATGCATAAGCCAGATCTAAAGCGTTTTCGCGAGATGGGGTTGCCCTAGCCCTTCAAGCCTGGGCCATCAATTCTGGATTTGAGAAGTAGAGTGGGGAAGACAAACTTAAGATTATTGTATTTTGATTACATGAGAATTCCTAAATACTATCAAATATTACTTTGAAGGTATCAGATTCGGATCTATATATTGACTAGGGGAGACATTAATGGTCTCCCTAATTTTTTTTTTTAATAAAAATATTAGTAGATATTAATTTTAGCAATTTTTTTTCAATAAAATTACATTTTGCTCTCCTTAACAATGCCATCAATTCTTTTAAGAGTAATATTATAATCACACACTTTTTTACAACATTTTTACAAACTATTAAGATAACAAATTCTTATTAGTTCACATACTTTTACTTTTCAATAACCACTCACCATATTAACAATTTGTAAAAATTTTGACTGCAACGCTTGCTCTACAACCAAGATCATATTTTAGTTCTTAACTTTTAGTCCATGAAAAATTATCAAGTGTGGTCCTTAATATACTTAAAGTAATTACTTTTTATAGTCTAAATCAATTTAAAGCGATTGCCTATCACATCTAATGTGTTGTGATCACTTTAGAATTCAAAGTCTAAATTAAATCACTTGTAGATCACTTTAAAATTCAGAGTCTAAATTAAATCACTTATAGATTAACAGCACATATGATTAGAATGCTATATGTTTCTAGTATCAAACTTATTGGGAGTCCAATTTACTCGTATTGCAACTATCTTTACTCCCAACAATAAAACAATACAAGGGGGAGTGGATCCTTCATGAGAGATAGGCACCTTATCATATAGAACATTGAAAGACTTAAATCAAAAAATGTTTATGAGCTGCTCCTTCTCATGTTCTAATAGAGAGACGAAGCCTAAGGTTTTTTGGTTTAATATTTCCTGATTCCTTCTCCTCAGGGTCTAAAAGACATGACTCCAGTGAACAATTTGCTGTTGTGTTGGATAACAATAACAATATGCATATCAGTAATCAACCAATAGGAGGGAATTGAGTGAACTTTATCGCATTCCATGTTTTTAATAACATCGTTATTGCTAAGATAAGAGTTGTGCATATATTATGGAAGCTAGTAATAAGATATATACATATATATATATATATATATATATATATATATATATATATATATATATATGACCTATATAACCAGCACAATAGTTCAGCAAAAAAAAAAAAAAAAAAAAAATATATATATATATATATATATATATAACCAGCACAATATTGTGAAAGTTAAAACAGACTTTAAAAAAAAAAATAATAATAATAATAAATTAGTACGTACTACATCCAGCAAACAGACTTGTTCTAATAACAATTGACAGAGATGATGGAGATCATCTAACAATTAAATGATGCTGCGAAATGAATTATGAAACTAGGGCTAGTGATATGAGTCAAGTCTAATATATGGATTGTTAGATTGTGATCAAGAAAGAGAGGAGGCAATTAAAAAATAGAACAGGAAGAAAGAAGGTTTTATTATAAGTTATATATAATACAAAAAAAAAAAAAAAATTGTCTTCTTTTAAGCTTGTCATATAAAATATTGAAAAATTGTATTTTTAATGTCATTATTTATATAATATATATTAGTAATATTTTAAAATTAAAAATAATGCAAAATTATATTAATTTTGACCAACTAGAACTCGCCTTCTTTTATAAGAAAGCAACAAAACACCAAATAAATCTTGCTTAAATTAGGTTTTATTTTTTCTCTAAATTTTTTTAATTTAATTAGATATGCTGTTTTCTATAAGTGCTCTAATAATTTTAATTTTTAATTTATCAGCATTTATTATATTAATTAAATATATGTCATATATAATTTTTTTTTTTGTTAAACGTTTTTTGTGCGTTCTTTTTTTTTTTTTTTGTTTGAGAAATTATTACAACATGTTGCTAACCCCGCAGTTCGAACCCTTTCCTCTTTAGACTGCCAAGCACTTTGTATATGAGGAGGTGCCAATTCAATTACAAGACCTTTGGCGCTTTTTGTGCGTTCTTTAGGTTAGAAGCTAGTAATGCATAAAATAAAAGCCTTTGCATGAAAATAGATAAATAAATAAAAAAATTTTTGTGCAATTTGTATTTTGAGCTAGGCTTGAGAAAGTCCTCAACAATCAATAATATAAAGGGCTTTTCCTATCTGGTATCTTCATTTTTTTATTCAAAAATACTCTTACATCCTTAAGTTTAAGTAGAAACAAAACTAAAGCATATAATTTAGAAAAAATACAATTCTAATTCCAACTAAAACATTACCTAAAAAATGGAGTTACTCTCGTATTGATTTTTAAATTTCTTTATCTATTTATAAATTAAATTCTCAAAATAAAAACATATATATATAGGCTACAAAATGAGACCATTAAAAAAAATCTCATCACACAAGTAAAGCACATGTGATGAGGTTAGTAAATGTATATATATATATGCACATCTGCAAGCAATGAAGCACCACTCGCCGTTGAGTCGAATTAGGTTAACTCTATCTATGAGAAAGAGAGAAAGAGAGAGAGATAGAGAGAGTCTCAATAATGTTTATCAAACCAAGTTACAGACCCTTAGCTCTATTCTTTGCTGTATTAGCAGCCATTTATGGCATTTCTTGGCTTATTTTCTCATCTTCTACCCTCTACATCATCTTCTCTTCCAATCAGATCTTCCTCCTCCTGAGACTACGGTACAAGTGTTGATTGAGAACCATACATTTGCAATCTCACCACCACCGCCACCGCCACTGCCACCACCATACACATTGGTGAACGATTACTGCAGTCAGAGCAGTGATCCAGAGCCTAAGATCTGCCTGGCCACACTCAAGAAAATCCTGTCAGCCAAGTATGCCAAGGACTTGACCCAACTCACCAGAATCGTAGCGGACCAGAGTTTCAATTCGACACTAGCCGCACGCAGAAAGTTCATCCAATACATGGCTGTCCATCATGGTGAGCCCGAATTTAATCTGCGAGGTTGTGTGGAAAAGCTTGACAACATTGTCAATTATTTGGATGCTGACTTCGTTGGGCATTTAATTGGCTCTCCTGATGATGATACCAGCATCTACGGAACCTTGAAGCACTTCTGACGCTCGAGTATAGATCACATCTTGGATTGTACACTCGATTATGATATCTATACTCCCCAGGAAGAGAAGAGGACAGAAAGGTATAGAGTCTTGAAGGAATTCGTGACCTCCATTACCGATGAGATTCACAATCTGCTCCATCTGGGCAGTTCTCTTTCAATCAATGCCGGGATTTCATTGATGAAACTGACGGAGTTGAAGCCAATGCCTATGGTGGTGGCTCTGTATAATCCAGATAAAAAGCGTTTAATCCAGACATGGGGGTTATGGCTTCGTCGTCAGCTTCAGCCTCGACCAACCAGATGGGGGTTCACTGCTTCTTTTCTTGGCTCGAAAGTGTTTTGTGATTTTTCATCAGCCACTATATATATGCCTCTATTTATTAGAATTTTAAGTTTTGTACTGAAAATTCACTTTATTTATATTAGTGTCTAGCTCAGGGTTCATTCCTGTTAGCACTTAGCATGTAATTCTGACTTAGTTATAGACTTTTAACATTTGTTGGCTTCATAATTAAATCAGAAAGCATGCGACTATAAAGGGTGTTCTGCGGTGCTGTAATCTCTCTTTCATGCCATTGCTGATAAGAAATATGAGGTTTTTTGTTTTTTTTTTTTTTTCCTTCTTTCTTTAAAGAATGAAAACCCTAACGAGAAAGCAAAATCTAGCCCGGACGTTGAGATGTTGCTTGGTTATAAGGGGGGTATTCCCTAATTTGGGAAGTATTCCTGAGAAAAAGAAAGGGAAGATTTGTCAATGTGAATTGAAAGGAAGTTAGGGATAGACATAGTAATATAGTATGACTCACCCAAAATTTTAATAAATTTCATATTATATTTTTTAGTATAGGATGGATAGGTGTGCTGCAATCTCTTGATCTAAAGGATTGGAGATATGTATGTATTGAGATAACATTACCCACAACTAAAATTAATGTATTGGATATTAGTTACAGCTAATGAAACCATCAAAATAATCCGGTAGCATTTAAAAGTTCTTATGTAATCCAAATACAATAATATAATTAATTATCTATATATAACTAGCCTCTGAGCACGCACCTGAACGCGTACTCTTTTAATTTTTTAGGTAAAAGTTAATAATTTGCATCTATTATAATTTAAGAATATATTTTTTAATTTTTCAAACAAATAAAAATGATAAAGTTTAGAGATAAGTCATAATTGTAATTTCTTTTTTAAACATGAAGGAGAAAAAAAATCTTACATTTTGTGAGTTCTCTTTTTGAATTCAAAATGAAATTTGTTATTTGACATTTATGATCCTATTTTTAAATAAAGTTACCCTTCATTAATGAGGAGTATTTTTGAACTACATAAAAGTCCTCTTGAAAAAGGGGAATCCTCTTATATATAGTATAGATAATATAGTTATCGTTTATCTTTAATCTTATAAAACAAATCTCCTCTATATACTTTTGAATATAAATACAAGTAAAAATTAAAACAAATCTTCTCTAAATACTATTTGAATATAAATATAAGTAGTAGCTCTTAAAACATTTTCAAGGAAGCAAAACCAAAACACAAAATCTTATTTATTCTTTTATTTTATTAGAGCCATAGACTCTCGTCAAATATGTCTGCTCTTGTCAAATATGTCTTCTTCTTCTACTTCCTCTTCTGCAATAAATTCCACAATTATGTCCCATCCTAATGCCTTGATTTTAATTGTAGATAATGTTGTAAAAATAGTACGGGTCTCTAATTAAAACTTTTACATAAACAAATTAACAAGTAGCCTTTGGTGCATATGCTAAGGAACTTTCGATCACATGTATTATCATATGCTAAAAAACAAACCAGAATTTGGTCTTGCGTCATGTTGAAGTGCTCTACATCCATTTCAATGATTCAAATACAGCCTGAATTAACTTAGTTGCTATGATACTCGGAGTGGCTTTTTATCACCTTATCCCTATAAATGTGGGCCCCTAATTTTGGTTTTAAAATCAAAAATTGTAATTATATATAGGCCTAAATGCTCTAATTTGAATTTTTCTTTATTAATATTTACTAATTAAATATATTTTATATAAAAATATTTTGTCAAACTTCCTCTCAAAGTATTAAATATATTTTATACTTTTTTTTTTGTTACTTCTTATATTACCATGTAAGTTTTTGATAGCATACATATTTTTATTTTATATTATCAGTATAAATTTATTTATTTTTTATTACATTGATTAAAACCTATTTCTATATAAGAACTCAATATTTTATCATTATCTGTCTATTACGTTTTTCTCTTCACAAATTCTTTAGTTTGGCTTTTATTTCCTAATATTTATTTGAATACATTATTTATACTTATAGTCTCCAATTGGATCCCTTCCATCTGTTATATTAATTTTTTTTTTTATAGGACTGTTATATTAAAATAAAAACCTCACCTACTATAAACTTCTTCTTCTTCTTTTTATTTTATTTTTTTTTATTGTTTCTGATCTTTCCCATAAAGTAGAACGTTATTGATCCATGAATGAAAATTACAGTCGTTCAACCTAATATAAATTTCTAATTCTTTTTTTTTTTTAATACAAGATAGAAATTCTACTCTAGCCTAATCTAAGTGTATATGTGTGTGAAATTCATTTTTGGAGACTTGAACCCTAATTCTTACCTTCCACAGCTCAAAAGTACTTATACTTTTAATTAATTCTAACCAAATTAGTAAACATAATAAAAATAAGGATAAATTAGAAAAGAAACAAAATCTAAATCCTAATTCAAAATTCAAATAGGAATCCTAAGTCAACTAAAGATCATTAAGGAAACTAATTAAATGAAATCATTAAAAGGAAAAATTTGTTACTCCTCCAGCCCCAATTTAAAGCTCTACTGGATTTATATTCTTAACTTTTTTGGAGGATCCCAATCCGTTGGGATTGTTGCCACCGAATTTAAGAATGATTTTAAATGGAAAAGACTCCATTTGAGAGTTCATAACGGAGTGGAATGAAATGGAATGGAATGATCATAAGGGAATGGAATGTATTTAAGTAAAGGAAAGGAATGGAAAAGAATGGAATGAAATGAAATTAAGTAACCTTGATTGGATGTTTTAAAGTAAATGAATGGAAAAGAATGAAAATGAATGGAATGTAAGTAATCTTGTTTGAGAGCAACATCGAGGTAATGAAATGGAATCATTTTATGACAATATTACTATTAGACCCCTATTTTAAAATAAAAGGGTTGAATATATAAGGGTATTTTGGGAGTTTTAGTAAAAAAATCATTAAATTTAATTTCATTCTCTCTTATTCCTCCCAATTTCGAGGGGAATGAAAATTTGAGGTTTTAAGGGAATATAAAGGAATGAGTGTTCTCTTCTACCCATTCTATTCCCTCCTACTTAAACTCTCGAACAAGGGAATGAGTTTTCCATTCCCTCCATTAAAACTCTCAAACAAAGGAAGGGAATAATATTCTAAAATTATTCTTTTCATTCTTTTCCATTCCATTCCCTCCACCCAAACGAGACCTAAATGGAAACGTCAACATTGATAGTATTTTCAATTTTGAGCATTGTTTGACTTTAGCTTCCTCCATCAATCTTTACTCTTATTTTTATTTTTATTTTATACAAAATAGAAATTCTATTCTAACTTAATCTAAATATAAATGTGTATGAAGCTCACACCTAAAGACTTAAACCCCTGTCCTTACCCCCCCATACCCCACAAATACTTATACTTGTGAAGTGACTATTGTGCTAAGGGTGCGTGGGTTTTTTTTTTTTTTTTTTTTTTTTTTTTTTAAGATTAATGCTACAGTTACAAACTATTTTACAAATTGTAAATGTGTCCAACTTTTTGATAGTTTTCATCTAACTCTATCATTAACATCACTTTTTCATTCACCAATAATCACTCACCACGTCAGCAGTTTATAAAATTTTTTGTATAAAAGTTTGTATCTCTAGCATTGCACTTTTTTTAAACATTAATCTCTACTTGTTAAAACAATAATACTCTCACAAAAATCAAAATAGAGTGTGAGATAGTCATAGAGAGTCTCAATGTTGTCTAAAGGATCAAATCCCTAGCCTTAGCCTTCCTAGCCACCATTTATGATCTTCTCTTTGAATTTTGGTAGGTCACTTCAAGGGGAAATTTCCTCCATAGCAATGAAGAAAAGAGAATAGAGAAGAATAGAGAGAGGTAGAGACAGATAAAGTTCAATCACAAGATTATTCATATATGTCCAATTACAATGAGCTAATCCCTATTATATCAATATCTAAAACTAACAACTTTAGGATTACCAGCTAATTAAGCTAACTATCCTAACTGTCAATAGCTAACTAACCCAATTGCCACTTAACTACTAACTACTTGCTATGCATGTCAAGTATAATGACTGTATTACCCCAACTCACCCATAAGCCAATAGCATAGGTGCCTAACATTCTTAGCTTCGGCTTTAAATATATAGTAACATATAACCCGTGCATATGTACCGTACAATAAAAAACAAGGCGTAAATGCAATTTTGGTTTCTATGTCTTGGGTCCATTTCCATTTTAGTTTCTACTTTTTTATTTTACCCTTTTTAATCCCTAAAATGAAAAACACATTCCATTTTGTCCCTACCATCATCTTACTAACGAAAATTGCTTACGTGGCAAAAGGAGTGTAATGTTGGAATACTAAATATTGATGTGACCTTTAAAATAATATTTTAAAATAATTATTTAATATTTTTAAAATGTCACATCAGCATTTTAATTTAAAAAATGCCATGTTAGATAAAACAATTAAAACAAATTCTAAACTATTTTTAAAAAAATAAAATTAATTAATAATTTTTTTAATTTTTTTTTCTTTTCATTATCTTGTTGGAAATAACATGTTTGGCTACCCAAAAAATTAAAAAGTTAATATTTTTGTTTCTTTCCTTTCATTTTCATAATGACCAAACACCAAAATACATTGAGACCAAAACCCATTGAGATCAAAACCTAGCAATCACCAAAACATCTCAAATCCAAAATACAAAAATCCACTAAGACCAAAACCCAGCAATGAACAAACCAACCCCATATCCCACCACCAAACCCAACCAACCACCACCACCATAGGTGATGAGAGAGAGAGAGAGAGAGAGTTACTATAACAATTTTGTAAATTTATACATTTTTAACTTGACTAATGTGGATGATTTTGGGATTTAGATGTGTAAAATTGAGTTTTTTTTTTCTTTTTTCTATTTTGCATTATCTGATGCAAATACTATTATACTACAATGTTGTTGGCATGCAACGCAAGATTTACGTACCCATTAGCCCATTACCCATTTAAATAATGAGTTTTGCACAACATTAACTCACTAAAAACAAAAAATTTCAAAACTTAAATAGAATACGTGACACAAAATTAGATAACAAATTGAATCTAATTTAGAATAATTTTTTCTCAGTTTTGACTTTTATATATATATATGATGTAAAGTTGTTAGAGCATTCACATCAGCTCTTGGATAATTGTGTATAAATGTGTAAAATACACATTTTGATCATTTTTACACATTTTGAAGCAAAAAATACACTACATCAGTCTTTATAAACTCGTGTAAACCCATGTATAATTTTCAACGAGTTACAGTACCTGTGTAAATTTACACGGGCACTGTAGCATGTGTATATATTATTTTACTAATTTCCGTTCGCACCAATTTTTCTCTCTCTTCTTTGTGCACAACAACCTCAGCTCCTCATCTTGTTTTCCTCAGATGCACACAAATACATCCACACAAATAAATCAACACAGAAACACACCCACACACAAACAAACCCACACAGACAAACCAATAGAGAGATATGGGTCGCCGGTGAAGAAACGATATGGGTCACCGGAGCTTGGTTCGTGGATCGGCCGGTGAAGAAAGGCTCTAGGTCGCTGAGCTTGGTTCGTGGATCGGCTGGTGAAGAAAGGATCTGTTCGTCGGAGCTTGGTTCGTGGATCGGCCGATGAAGAAAGGATCTAGATCGGCCGGTGAAGAAAAGACCCGGTGAAGAAGTGATCTAGGTTGGTAGTTTTTAGAAAGAAAGGATCTGGGTAGCCGGTGAAGAAAGGATCGGCCGGTGAGGAAAGGATCTGGGTAGCCGGTGAAGAAAGGATCGGCCGGTGAAGAAAGAATCTGGATCGGCCGGTGAAGAAAGGACTGGTGAGGAAGTAATCTGGGTCGGTTGTTTTTGGGAAAGAATGAGAGAAGGGAGAAAAGAGAGAGACAGAGAGACAGAGAGAGGTCTTTTTTTTTTTTTTTTTCTGAATAGAGAGAGAGGTCTTTCAGTTTAGGAAAAATGAATAAAGAGAGAGAGTGAGAGCGCGTGTATAGAGGTAGGCAGTTGAGAGAAATAATAAAAAAAATGAGAAAAGTGAATATTTTATTAAAATATCTTGTAAAATAGAAGAATTGATGTGGGTGTTTTATATAGGTGGTAGTGTAAAATAGAAAAAGTAGGTTTTTTCGTGTAAAATAGACAGAAAATTTAGAAGAACTGATGTGAATGCTCTTATGGGAACAAAATAAGAGTGAAGGAGAGATGGTTCTTGTTAGGGTAAAGGAGGAGAAAAAGTTCATGGTGTTGTGTGATGAGTTCGAGGTTCCATGTCATAATGAATAGTAGGAGGACGAGGTACCATTTGTGTAAGTCCAATTTTGCTCTGCTCGACCTCTTGAATAGTCCAATTTTCTTACACTCTATTCTTGTGCACTAAAGTCAAACTCAAAGTAAGTCTTTTTAGCTATTTTGAGGCATCCAAAAAGTAAAACTTTTTTTTTGTGGAAACCAACAATCGTAATTATTATGGAAATATGAAATAAACCTATCAAGAAGTCCTTTTCCACTAGGTTAGCAGCTGTGTTGATAGATATGGTCTCACATCCTCCTTTGAGCTGGATCGGATTGGCATTAATTGAGCTGGGCTTGAGAGTAAACAAAAATGAAACATCAACTGGACTGACCCAAATCAATATGCGAGCCGAGGTAACAAAGATCAGTCTATCTATGTGGTGTAGTGATTGTTTGGTTATTACTTACCCTAGAGTCTAGACGATGGGCGCAAAGGGAAAGTTACGGCAGGGAATGGGAGCAGTCCTCCTGGGGTGTGCTTCTTCTTCTTCTTCATCACACTTCAACACAAACTTCTACTCGACTAATTCAATCACTAGGTTAACGAAATCGACCATATTCTTATTATTCTCTAGTTTTTTTTATAATTATTAAGCTCAATATCATCTAGGATGATGAAATTGAATCCTGTTGGAAATAAAGGAGAGATAATATCTAAATTTTCCTTGGAAATTACACAATTTGATTTTACCAAAAGAGGTAGCATAGATGAAGCGTGGACCAAACCACTGTCTTAAGACAAATCGTGTCATCTACGATATATCTAATGTAGTTAGACAAATAGTTTCTGTACGTTGTTCCCAGGATACAGCAGCCCAACTACCTTTACTGATTAGTGATTATCTTTGCGAGCTTTTATTGCTCATAGGATATGAGCTCTCTATAGTACTTTCTTTTTCCCAGAAAATTTAGTAAAGGTAAAATATTTTTGTGAATGCTAAACATTGTTTTTTGAAAGTCTGTAGCTTTGTAATGTGTATTAGAAACTTTTATTTCTTTACATATATATATATATATAGAGCCGGACATGTAACTTGTCCTTAGCCAAAGAATAAAAATGTTTGCTAACTTTAAATGGTCCTAAAGTCGTTGAAATCAATGTATGATTAATGGCTCTCTTTTTATATATATTATATATAATCCGATCAAAAAATTTTGCCAATGTATATACGTTGAGGTAAGTTAATAGTCAAAATCAAGTTTGTCTTTTAGTGTCATAATGCCATTAAAAAACAAAATAATAGCCCTAACATGGTTGACCTTTAGATATTAAATAATATTTTCCTTTGAAACTTTGACCATACACAATAATTACAACCAAGAATGAAAAGTAATATGTAATGCTATAAACCATCAGTAGTAAATTATATAAATATATAGTTGTATAATATTTGATACTTCCTACCTATTTCAAGGTCCTTAACCCTAGTTTTGACCTTATTAACAATCGCTTATGGAATGTTCATAGATTCCATTCTGAGTAATAAAACTCTTCATCATCTTCTCTTCGAATCACCTCCTTCTCCTCCTATGATGATGATGATGATGATGATGAATCGATCACTTGCAATTGCACAGCTTCCTTCACCTCCACCACCACCACCATATGCGGTGGTGAACGAGTCTTGTAATAAGATTACCAAACTTATGAAGCCAAGGGCCTGCATTGACAGTCTCATGAAAATCCCATCAACCAAATACGCCACTGACACCACCCAACTTATCACAATCATAGCCGACCTAATCTACAATTTGTCGCTGACCTCTCGCTTCGAGTTCAACCGCTACTTAACTGTCCACCATGCCACTTTGAGCGATTACTCCATTATGTGTTTGCGTCAGTGTGGGGAAATGTCGGAAGCCATTATCAATTATTGGGAGTGCAACATCTTTCAAAAACAGTATTTAAGGGAATACTTTGGAACATTGTTGAGTTTCTGGAAAGAAATTCGTGACTTAAGGTGGATATGTCTACAAGACATTGATGAATTTGTTTCTGAAAAAGAGAAGAGGACCCAAGGACATGTAGTTGTGAAGGAATTCGCGCACTCCCTTTTCGATGAGATTGACGATCTGCGTTGCTTGGGTAGTTCTCTTTCGGAAAGCACAGGGATTTTAATGATGAAACTTACGGAGTTGAAGCCAATGCCTTTGGTGGTGTCCTTGTATAAGCCGGATCCAAAGCGTTTTTACAAGATAGGCTAGGGGCCTCACCCAACTGTATTTAGGGTTTACCGCTTCTATTCTTGGCTCACAAGTGTTTTGTCATCAGCCACTAAAATTATCTTCTTGGGGTAGCTCCGACTTAAGACTGTAATGCTTCCTAGCCTCTCAGCCTCTTATCTCTATAGATTTTTTGTATTTTGTCTCTAGTTTTATCATTTGAAGTTTAAGTCCACTACTGAACACCTTAGTTTAATTAACAACTATTTTGTTAATTATTAGTTCAACCTAGGCAGATTTTTCTGTATCTTCCCTACTAGAACAAAAGAATGTGTTTTGTTTTTGTCAAATATGTTAATGATAGTTCCAATTTTATTAAATTATAATTACTTATAAAAAAAATGTTAATGATAGTGGTTTGAGGTGGCCATTACACAACAGGTTTTCAGCTTGGCCAATTCCACACCCTGCTTATTGCACCAAATTTCAAAAGATGAGTACAGATTTATTAGTACAATTTATTTTAGTTTTTACTTACAGATAAAAACTATTATACATCCCATTTATATATACAAACTTGAAAAAGCAACTGAAATTGTAGCTATATAGTTTTAGTTGCTTTTTCAAATGGGTGTAAATGTGTGTTGTAACTTGTAACAACTGTGGGTAATAAACACTACTAGTCTTTTACTTATTTTCTTGTCTCAAACATACTTTTTCTTTAGTCAGTATACATTATTCTTGATGGGTAGCTCATATTGACTGACACTCTTATGCCTTCTATTTATAAAAACAACTTTTTATGTTTGTTTAATACAAGATCATATTTCGGTTCTAAACTTTATTCCAAATGGGTGTAAATGTGTGTTGTAACTTGTAACAACTGTGGGTAATAAACACTACTAGTCTTTTACTTATTTCCTTGTCTCAAACATACTTTTTCTTTAGTCAGTATACATTATTCTTGATGGGTAGCTCATATTGACTGACACTCTTATGCCTTCTATTTATAAAAACAACTTTTTATGTTTTGTTTAATACAAGATCATATTTCGGTTCTAAACTTTATTCCATGCCATGAAAAATTTTCAATTTTATTCCTTAGCATATTTATAATTACTTTTAATCTTTATCTCAAACAAGAAATAATTACTTTTATTCTGAATAAATTTTATGTAATGATTTTTAGCCCCCAATGTGTGTAACGAAGTATGTGTAACGTTTCGGGGAAAAAAAAAAAAAAAAAAAAAGAGGGGTAAGAGTAACAATTTTTATTTTGATCGTGTTATTTAAGAGATTAAAAGCGGAAATTTAAACTTTAGAGACATATATTAAATCATGTATTAAACATTATTATGATATATAAATTAAGTTATTCTTTAGATTTTTTTTTTCCCCTTCATCTTAAAGAATGAAAACCCTAACGAGAAAACAAAATCTAGCACGGACGTAGAGATGTTGCTTAGTTATAAGGGGTGTACTCCCTAATGTGAGATGTTTTAAAAAGAAAGGGAGGATTTGTTTATGTGGATTGAAAGAAAGTTAGGGATAGACATAGTAATAATGTAATATATATAGTATAACTCACCCAAAATTTCAATAAATTTCATATTATATTTTTTTTTAGTAAAGCATGCATAGTTGTGCTGCAATCTCTTGATTTAAAGGAATTGGAGATATGTGTGTATTTTGATGATCATTATATAACTAAAATTAAGGTATTGGATGATCATTAGTTATCACCAATGGAACAATCAAAACAATATGATAGCATTTAGGAATTCTCATGTAATCCAAATAAAATAACATAATTATCTCTAATAACATAGTTATCTTTTATCTTATAAAACAAATCTTCTATATATATATACATACATTTGAATATAAATATAAGTAGTAGCTCCTAATACATTTTTAAGGAAGCAAAACCAAAACACAAAATCTTATTTATTCTTTTATTTTATCAAAGCCATAGACACTTGTCAAATATGTCTTCTTCTTCTACTACCTCTTTTGCAATAAATTCAACAACTATGTTCCATCTTAATGCGATTCTCAAAAAAAAAAAAAAAAAAAAAAAAAAATTTCCATCCTAATGCCTTGATTTTAATTATAGATAATGCTATCTCAATAGTATGTGTCTATGATTAAAGATTTTACATAAACAAATTAACAAGAATTTGCTAAGGAACTTTTTTTTGAAACCATATGCTAAGGAACTTTCACATGCATTATCATAATCTAAAAAAAAAAAAAAAAAAAAAAAAACCAGAATTAAAAATAAATATTATTGAAATATGAAATAAACCTACCAAGAAGTCCATTTCCGCCAGGTCAGCTGCTGTGTTGATTTGATAGATATGGTCTCGCATCCTCGTTTGGGCTGGACCGAGTTGGCATTAATTGAGCTGGGCTTGAGAGTAAACAAAAATGAAATATCAACTGGACTGACCCAAATCAATATGCGAGCCGAGGTCTATCAATGTGGTGTTGTGATTGTTAGGTTATTACTTATCAGATGGAGAGTTACGGCAGCGGATGGGAACAGTCCTCCTGGGGTGTACTTCTTCTTCATCACACTTCAACCCAAACTTCTGCTCGACTAATTCAATCACCAAGTTAATGAAATTGACCATATTCTTAATATTCTCTAGTTTGTTATCATTATTAAACTCAATATCATCTAGGATGATGAAATTGAAACCTATTTCAAGGCCCTTAACCTTGGTCTTGACCTTATTAACCATCGCTTATGGAATGTTCGTGGCTTCCATTCTGAGTAATAAACCTCTTCATCATCTTCTCTTCGAATTACCTCCTCCTCCTCCTCCTCCTACGATGATGATGATGAATCGAGCACTTGCAATCGCACGGCTTCCTTCGCCTCCACCACCACCACCATATGCGGTGGTGAACGAGTCTTGTAATAAGATTACCAAACTTATGAAGCCAAGGGCCTGCGTTGACAGTCTCATGAAAATCCCATCAACCAAATACGTCACTGACACCACCCAACTTATCCCAATCGTAGCCGACCTAATCTACAATTTGTCGCTGACCTCTCGCTTCGAGTTCAACCGCTACTTAACTGTCCACCATGCCACTTTGAGCGATTACTCCATTATGTGTTTGCGTCAGTGTGAGGAAATGTCGGAAACCATTATCAATTATTGGGAGTGCACCCTCTTTGAAAAACATTATTTATTGAAATACGTTGGAACATTGCTGACCTTCTGGAACCAAGTTCGTGACTCTAGGTGGATATGTGTACAAGACATTGATTACTTTGTTTCTGAAGAAGAGGACATATAGTTGTGAAGGAATTCGCCCACTCCCTTTTCGATGAGATTGACAATCTACGTTGCTTGGGTAATTCTCTTTCGGAAAGTACAGGGATTCTATTGATGCAACTTACGGAGTTGAAGCCAATGCCTTTGGCAGTGTCCCTGTATAAGCCGGATCCAGAGCGGTTTTACAAGATGGGCTGGGGGCCTCACCCAACTGTACTTAGGGTCTACCGCTTCTTTTCGTGGCTCACAAGTGTTTTGTCATCAACC
Source organism: Quercus tomentella (assembly GCA_028535165.1). Taxonomy (NCBI): domain Eukaryota; kingdom Viridiplantae; phylum Streptophyta; class Magnoliopsida; order Fagales; family Fagaceae; genus Quercus; species Quercus tomentella. The sequence continues at coordinate 7,048,672 of JAPQVY010000089.1, forward strand.
GCTAAAATTATCTCCATGGGGTAGCTCTGACTTAGACTGTATCCGTAATGCTTCCTAGCCTCTATTCCTATAAAGTTTTTGCATTTTGTCTCTAGTTTTATTATTTGAAGTTTAAGTCTACTATTGAACAATTTAGTTTAACAACTATTTTGTTAATTATCAGTTCAACCTATGCTAGCTTTTTCTGTATCTTCCCTACTAGAACGGTACAAAAGCATGTGTTTTGTTTGTGTCAAATATGTTAATGATAGTTCCAGTTTAATAAATTACAATTACTTATCAAAAAATTAAACGTTAATGACAGAGGTTTGAGGTGGCCATTACACAACAGGTTTACACCTTGGGCATAGAATTTGTGGGATATTTTTACAAAAATATCATATTTTAATATGGCCTATATTTCTAACCTTATATTGATCTGCACCCATTTTGTTACTAACCGATTTATTTAGATCCTGAGTCAGATTTGGTTCCGAAGTTCTTAGTCCTATATCATGCTTACTGCCCTGATCTATTAAAAATGTAATCTGGTTGTAATTTGTTGATCAAATCTAGTGTTAAAGCATGACCTTGGTGCTTTCAATTTAGACCATTATTTTAAAATCAAATAAGATTGTGATGTTAGACACTTGAAATGTTGACTAGTCTAAGCTACAATCTGTTTCATATGGTCTGAAATTGAGGCTCCTTGTAGTTATTAATAAAGTCCAGATCTACCCAGTAAATATTTGATGTGAGACTCATCACACACCCACATACATCACACAATCAATCAAATTGGGGCATCACATGTATGCCTCTATTTATGCCTGTAATGCTTCCTATATATGCTTGTATTTATATTGTTTTTGCATTTTGTAAGTAATTTTATTAGTAAACATTTAGGTCATCATAGCTTAACAACTATTTTGTTAATTATCAATTCAAATTTTCTTGTATTTGATTGCATCCTCATATGCTTTCTGCAAGTCTATGACTTGCCCAAATAAGAGCACTAGCAATAGTGGTGCAAAAAAGCTAAAAAACTATTTTCAGCACTACTATATACAAAAAAGTTACTACAATAGTGGTGCTATAGGAAAATATTTTACCTATCTTGTGACAGTGCATAGCTATATATGGTTGTGTACTGTAGCTAAAAGCTATAAAAAAAATTATTCTACCTCTAATTAAAATATTAGTTTTTCGTTTTTTTTTTTTTTTTTTTATTTCTTTTCTTCTCACAACTCTCACAACTCTTAACTCTCTTTCTCAACTTTCAAACCTCTCATGCTGCCGCCGGCCCGCCCTCTGACACACACACACACGCCGCCACAGACCCAGCTCCGACCCACCCCTTCCACCGACCTAGCTCGCCAACCCAAGCCCCAAGTCCCAAGCCGAGAGAGATATGTATGGGTAGAGCGATGAGATCGAAGACTGTGTTAGCATAATCGGAAACCAAAGCATCGGTGAGGATGATGACAAAGTGGGCAACATCGATGCGGGGTTGATTCTCCACTAAACCCATAGTAACATCAACTCCAGTTTGTCGTAGAACATCAATGGTAATTTTGTTTATGATTGGTGATTTTTTATGGTCTGGGTTGAGGAAAAAGATTGGGGATTTGGGTTGATGGTTTTTTTTTTTTTTTTTTTTCCCCTGCTGTGGATTGGTGGTGGTGGTGGTGGTGGTTATGGGTGTGGTTGTGGTTGTGGCTAATGGTAGAGGTGGTTGTGGTTGGTTACTAAGGATGTTTTTGTTATTATTCTAACTAGTCGTTAATCCAAGTGATACACAGGAATAGCTACCGGGATGAGTTTCAAGGAAAAAAAAATAATTTTTATTTATTAATTTTTTATGGGAATGAATAAGAAACCTAATTATACGTATGTATGTATGATATATGTTGTAATATATACACTAAAAAGTGGCCATTAAAAGTTCATAACTATTCAAATTAGTTATACCAAAAGTTATCTATTGAAATGTCATAATTCTTCATATTTGATATATATTAAATGTGTTTATTGGCCAAAAAGGTGCCTATTAAATAAAAATGTGTTTATTGACCGAAAATATATATATTGAATGAAAATATGCCTGTTGAAGAGTTATAATGTTTTGAGTATAAATAGTAGTTCATATTCATTTGGTAACTTCTTCTTAATTTCTTCTCTTTCATATTTCTTAGAAACACAAAAAACCTGTGAATCTTTTCCAAAACTTCTATTTGTAAGTTACATTTCTTTGTTAAATAGTAAAAACGTCTAGAAATCAAGCCACACCAATGGTGGCAATAATAATAATAAACGATTTCTTCGTTTGGTTACTTTTTCTCAACTTTTTATCTTTAATCTTTCTTCGAAACACACGAAACATATGAATCTTTTCCAAAATTTCTATTTGTAAGTCGGTTTTTTTTTTTTTTTTTTTTGGTTAAATAATGAAATGGTCTAAGAATCAAGTCACACCAATAGTAGCAACAATAATACTGAATGATTTCTATATACACCTTACGAATCCTATTCTTCTTAGATTTCTAATTCTCTTCCCTACAAATCCAAACAATCCAAAAGTATATAAATATATTATACCATGAAAACTGATAGAGAATCAACCAAATTCATATAATATATTATAACAATGATTGTTATATATATCATACAATTGAAACAATTATATAAAAGGTCAATTTAGTCGGCCATTAATAATAACCGAACATTAACGAAATCATTCAAAAAGTTTATCAAATAGTGCAATTAGTTATTGCTATATATAAATATATATTGTGTATTCCAATTCCAAACGGTGCGGGCAGTAAGTTTAGAAAATAAAAAATGAAGGTTGAAAACAAAACTCCCTTTACGTGCAAACACGATTTTATTTATGCAAAACGCAATCACCAATAGTAGAACTTCTATAATTATCCCAATTCAAACACAAAATAACTTCTCAAAACTTATTTAGTGCACACACAGAAACTTTCCACGAAAATCACAAAAATAAATTAAGGAAATCTGTCTTAAGATTGTTAGCTATTATTACACAAATAATTCACTTTTGTAGTTTTGTGAATAAGATCAATAAACAATATATGCACAAATCTGATCATGTCCCTTAGTTAAGGATGCCATGTTTTGATAGTTTTTATATTATCGATGAACACATAAACGTGTATTGGTAATATTAAAGTTTAATGAATCGTGCTTTTGTATTATTGAAATCCGATAATATATCTTTATATATATGGATTCATATGTATGCGAATCATGTAAGCCTTTTAACTAATGCTTTGGAGGTATATCAGTTAAGTTTTTTTTTTTTGGGTACTGATAAGTATAACTGATGAATGAAATGGCCCACAGTATATCTTTTAATGACGGTGCCAACTTTGCTAGTTTTTTTATTAGTGTTGTACACCGTCAATCTTTATATAGGATTCATGGCCTGACTTCAGTCAGATTAGTTTAGATCCTTGAATTGATAATGTATGCATGATGTTACTTTTAGAAGTTAACTATGTAAACATTCAAGGAATTCTCTTTTTCGGTACTGATATAGATGCTCTCATGCTAATGCTAGAATTAGATTGTTAGGGTTTGTGCCCTAAGAGGAATAAAGTAAAACCTACAAACCAAATGAATAATGAATGTTTGATATAAAACTGACCAAGATACAATGATCAATAACATGTAGAAGAATCACCACAATTTCCGGATACAACGAATAGAATTGTGTATGTCTCTCTCTTTAAATATTCTTATGAATGAATGAAAAAACTAACTTTTTAAAATGAAATGAGGGATGCCTCTTTATAGGCACACTTACACCGGTTGAGAATATTGAAAAGATACAATTGTTCGGTAATTTTAAATATATTCGTAGCATAAATTTGTGTAGCCACATGGCATAATAAGAAGTGGTCAACAAAAAGTCAAACGTTTCAACTATTAGTTATTATATAGATGAGTTATTTGTATTATTTTAATCAAATAGGTAAAAATTTAGCTCCACTATTGTGGATGCTCTAACAGCACTACTTGCACAACATCGCCTATGCTAGCTTTTGCTTTATCGACCTTGTAATCTATTTTGCTTCATCATTAGGCATGTAAAATATAAATATCTTTGACTAAATCAATTAATTGTCTTATTGTTGGCTCAGATATGATGTAGACTTGCCCAAATAATAGCACTACTTGCACAACGTCGTCTATGCTAGCTTTTGCTTTATCGACCTTGTAATCTATTTTGCTTCATCATTAGGCATGTAAAATATAAATATCTTTGAATAAATCAATTAATTGTCTCATTGTTGGCTCACATATGATGTAGCATATACATGTATATGGAAATTGCTTTCATCACAAAGTGCAACATGATGTAGCATATTGTTGGTTTACTTTTTCATCACAAAGTGCAACATAATTCCTTGCTAAGGGTTATTCTAAAACCCTTCCATGTTGAATATTTTTTCAATGTAATGATCTTATTTTTTGATGTTCATTACAATATTTGAAATACACATTTGATCGAGAAAACCTCTCTGTTCTTTAAAAAATCTCTACCTTTGTTAATCTTGAAATTTGAAAACGAGGGAAAGGAACTAATTAAGGCTACAGAGGTCATAATCTTTTATAGTTTATTGTGGCATTATTCTATGATGCTCTCCCTATTTTTTTTATGAGACCTATTTCTCCTTTGCAAAGTCCACCATCAAGTGTACAGGATGGTTCAACAAGTGACTGAATTGCTCTTCTAGTGTAAAACAACCTTCTGCAAAAAATTAGTGGGGATTATTAGAGGATATTATTTTAAAAGGATCATTTATCTTGTTTTTTTTTTTTTTGAAAAAAATTTATCTTGGTTTTTGTTGTTCATTTTGGATGGTATTAATTAAGTTCTCACATGGTGTTGATTAAGGATATTTTTGACACACTGCATTGGTTTTAGTTTTCTGTCTTTCATTATACCTTCAATAATCTGTTTTCTAGGTTTGTATGTCTTATTAGAGTTCATTTGAAATTTCTCTTTAATTGTTGAGAAAGTAATAGAAATCAAATTTGCTATTTTTTATGATTCGTGTTCTTTTTTCTCGAACATAATGGTATTGTTTATGAAATCTATGTAAATGGTCTTTTTTCAATCTTTGTCAAATTATTGACCGTTACCCATACAAATTACAATTATTGGATGAATTATTGTTATTCATGAATGTAAAATTTATGAAATTTATGGTCTGTTTGGAAGTTTAGAGAGGAAGGAGAGTAGAGGGGAATGGTTCCCCTCCACCTTGTTTGGATATTTTAAAAATTAGGATGAAGAGGAGAGGAAATGATTAAAATAGACAAATTTACCCCTATTTGAAAATGAACTTGCAACATTAGTCTATTATTAATTTAGAAATGGTAAATTGATAAATTTATCTAGTTAATAATTTATCTACTCTACTCTCCCTCCAAATATCTCCAATTTGGGAGAATTAAAAATGAGAGGTTAGAGGTGATTGAAACCCCTCCAAACCCCTCCCCCTCCTTCCTTAAAAAACTTCCGAACAAGGTAATTGAATTACTCTCCCTCCCTTTACTCTACTCCCCCTCCTTTTTTTAACTTCCAAACAGCCATTAGTGCGGATGGATAGGCAATCATGCACCTTTTTTGGTATTTAATGTAGTTGGTAAAAGAAATTTATTGGGTACTCTAAGAGTATACTTTCTCCCTCTCACATAGAGGTAGGCCTCATGGTGAGTGGGACCCACCTCTAGATGAGAGAGAAGAAGTATACTCCCGAAGTACCTAATAACAGTCCGTTGGCAAAATACTTTTTTTTTTTTTTTGAAGAGTAAAATACATTATTTGATAATAAGTCCTTACTAAAAATACATTATTTCTACATATTTATAAATGGTTCAAGGTCCATATATACCTATTGATCAAATATAAGAAAAGAGCATAAAACTCTTTTTAAGGTAACTAATTACATTTTTTTTTATGTTTATTAATTTTATATGGCAAATAAATTAGGATGCTTATCTACACCTTTTACTTTAAAAAATTAAAAAAAAGAAAAAAAGAAAAAAAGAAGAAGTCAAGATTAATAGACAATTATTTTTTTAAACTCTTTACTTGATTATAAATAATTTCGCTCTTAAGGACAACAGTTCAATTCTTACATAAGTCTCTCACTATTAACTCAAATTCCAATTTTTTTAAAAATAATTTTTTCTTTATCCAAAATTTTCATGTACTCATTTTATGATTAGTTATCTCATTCTAATTTTTTGTCTTTCTAAAAATACTCGTTTTTATTCTCATATAATCACCATCCCAATGTATTAAGTTTGTCCGTAGTTGTTACTATCAAATAGTTGATATCACTTTTATAAGTTCAAAATTTTTAATTTAATTTTTTTACATAAATAATTTAATTATATAATTGAAATAAATTCTTTAATATACATATACTTTTCTATTAAGTCGTGCATCACATGGACATAATACTAGTTATTACCTAAAATATGATATAAATTGAAATTCAAAATATATCGCAACAACATAAATTTCAAAATTTGTGAATTTAAAGTTTAAATGATCAAACATCTATAATTCTCGAGATTTCTCTACAACTAAATATGGCCTATAGGTTCTTTAGTTGTGATAATGTAGGTGAGTAGGCTATCCACCAAAACCCAACCCACCCAACACAACTGTTTGGGCCGACTTGACGCAGGTTACAATGGGCGGCAAGTCTCTACCTCCAGCAACAAAAACCAACGGGCCAGTTGGCAGGTCTTCTCATGAAAACCCGATTCTAACCAACCTAGCCAATCTACACGCCAAAATCTCGTCGTTTTCTACTGGTACAAGCAATTCTCTAGTCATTTAAGGTCAAACCTGTTGAGATTTGCCCAGATCTTGTAGAAATTCTGGAAGATCTTGCTAAATCCAGCCATCTTTTTCCAGTCTGGCAGATTTCAACTAGTTTCAGCCAAATTTTAGTCAACTCCTCTTCCCCAACTCTAATAGAGAACAAATTTGCCAGAACCGAATCCTCAACAACGAGTCCAAATCTTAAAGACTCAAAGTGGTTGTATCAGTTCCAAGTTGAGCACGAACCCAACCCAAACCGACCCATGGATAGCCCTATAGGTGAGTGTGGGTCTTGAACCCATAATTTTGACCTCTCATTTTTTCTATAGGGGGGAGTGGGGGATGTTATTTCAAAATATTGCTCATTGACTAAATTTTGGGAGATGCCAAAGTTCTACAGTTATGAAAATATGCACGTGCGCATACCAAATTTAAAAGCTCATTTCTTGAGGTAACTTGCATGCAAAATAACTATATTTAAAAGGGTTTTTTTTTTTTTTAAATTTTTTTTTATGAACCTTTAAAAGGGTTAGTTTATGCATAAAATTTCATAATTTTATCTTCAATGGGTTGAAAACTTGAAATGTCTTGTCATTAACCCCGCTTTCACTTAGCTTACCATAAACACAACTTCCGCATGAGGCTTTGGTGACACAACATTACATTAAATTATGAAAGAAGTTGCAGATTTGTGTCAAAGTAGACTTAATCTAATCTACTTAGACCGAAATTCACAACTTTTTTAATCTACTTAGACACAAATTCGCAACTTTTTTCATAATAAAGCAAATTGAACATAGTTAAGGACCACTTATTTTCTTAGTTGGTTAGTCTGCAACTTTGCATGACATATCAAACACCCCTAAATCTATCTAGGCATTAAAAACAAAGGTGTGAAACAAATAATATTTTAGTATAAATTTTTTGAAAAATGATAGTATCATTGTTAAATTGAGTTACTTAGAGCATCCACAGAAGATGTGCCAAATGCCAAATATTTGGCACATTTGACACACCAAACACCTAACCCCCTTTATGAGATGTTCCAAATCTCATAATTTTTGCCACATATGAATAGTACTGTTCCATTTTGGAATGGTATGGACAAGAATGCTAAAAAAAAAAAAATTTATTCATTTCTCTCTTATCATTTTTGACTTTCTCTCTTCTCTCTCTTTCTTGGTGTTTGGTGGGAAGAATTAATATATTATTTTAATGTGTAGTAAATATTATTTTAATGTATAGAATTAAATGATAAAATATCTGATAAATGAGATATTATAAAATGATGTGGTAAAATAATAAAGTAAGCTTTTAGTATATCAAAATGACATTTTTTATAGAACATCTGCTGTGGATGCTCTAATGTTAAACTTCTCTCTCTTGTATAAAATTTCGAGAGCTAACGTGCTACAGGGTCAACGGATTTGTTGGAGAAGGAATGCTATGGGTGGGCTTTGGTTTCATGCCTATCTCTACGTGGCCCTTTATGACTATTTTGATTGGACTTATGTCATTGGGCTATAACTTTCAACTTAGGCCCTATTTGGACAGTGCTGACTTTTTTGAAATATGGGCCTAAGAAATTAATCTGCATTCTTGCCTGCTCAGTTGCTCGTTTCCAAAATTCTATGGTGTGCTCACGAGAAAGAACATCATTTACACACTTCGAAGTTGCCTCCATAAACAATCGGTGAAGATTTCACAAAAAGCTATTTTTTCTTTTTATAAAAAAATGATTTAATATTAAGAGATAATGAGTAAAAAGTTATAGTTAGCAGTTGGCATCAACCCTTAATTTTGTTGAAATCTCACTGTGCACGTCCTTCCAAAATTCTAATACCTGGACCTTACACTAAACCCACCTTCTAGGGCTTGAACAAGCGAGCCCATTGAAAACCTCCAAACTCTCATGGAAAGGAGAGATACAACTTCACCTAACATAGGCGATGGTGATGATACTTTTGCTGGAGAAAATGGGCTTTTGCCTTTAATTTTAAACTATGTAGCACTTTATCCCTATTTTGAAACTATATAGCAATGTGTCTCTCTTTTGAAACTCGATTCTCTTTATAACTAGGCTTTACCATTTTCAAATTATTTTTTGCACATGCCTGGTGTTTTGGCTATAACTTTCTGCTCATAATTCCAATTGATTCGGGATTGGTGTCTTTTGAAAGGAAATTTAATTCTCTACAACTTTCTAGAAATGAAGAAAACTAAAATTTAATATTTGCAAGGCCAGAAATGTAATTCAAGTAACTGCTAAAAAATCAAGCATTTTATGAAGGGAAATCATATTAATACCGATCAGTATTAATTAGATTTCGATTAGTACCTATCGATACTAATAATTTCCCAATTAATACCAATCGACACTAATAAGAAAATTCAAAATATTGATTAGTGATAATTGGATCAATAAAAAAACTCGAAATACTTTCCATACTCAATTCTTTTTGTGATATTTAAATAATTAGACATGGAATAACATAATAGTATTTAAGAAATAGATGTTCTTCCTCAAAAAAAAAAGAAATAGATGTTACGATAAGCCTTTTTTTTTTTTTTTTTTAGAGAGTTATAACTTATGACATCCGTTCCTGATGATAACTCTTTATTATTAAACCAAGATACCAATTACTTTTTTATGTAGGCAGGGATTGACTTTCTAATGTGCAATGCACAATATCTTACTTCGAGTACGATTTAGATATCTTACTTCGAGTACGATTTAGTTCAACCACTTCATGTATATCATTTTTTTTTTTCTTTTTGAGAAACATGCATATATCCTTATAATAGCATTCCATCATAGGAAAAAAAAAAAAAAAAAAAAAAAAAAAAAAAAAAAAAATCTCATAATAGCATGGATAATGTCACAAGTGTCATTTGAGTTTTGTGCATAAAGTTTTTCTGTTTTTGTTTTTATAGACAATTTTAATATACTGCTAACCTCACAGTTTGATATCTTTTCCCTCAAAACTCCCATTCATTTTATTAGGTGTTAATTCAATTACAAAGCTCTTGACTTATGCGTGAAATTTGTTGCGGAATAATTTCTAACATTTTCTTTCCAACATGGACCGTAGCTTCACCATGCTCATTGCACTGTATATGTCAAATATAATTGGGAGGGAGCTACAATCACAAGAACGGATTGGGGTGACTAATTTATGTTTTGATTTTTTTGGACTAATTTTTAATTTTTGGGGACCAAATTAACTTTCTGACCCAAAATTTAAATAAGTTAAAAATACATTTGTTTTTTACAGATAAGCTGGAAGTTAAAGATTAAAAGGTTATAAAGTTTTTCACAAAAATAAAAAAAGAGTTATAAAGTAATAAAAAAAAAAAAAGTTGATGTATTTTTCCGTTCAGACCCATGACCTTCTGATTGACCTGATTGACATATATATTATGCAGAGAATCCTGAGGGATTTTCTTGTTGAGTGATGAATTAGGGTACAATTATGGATTGAGAGTTATTACACCATGCAATCCCCCTTCTTTTTTTCTTTTTTTTTTTGCTTACTATAAATTGTCCTGTGAAACTGAGTAGTCATTCAAAACAAAGTGGTGAGGCAAAGTGACTGACAAGTCACAAGACATAAAAGAAAGCAAAGTGACTGATAGATATATGGGCTACATAATTAACTAAGCAGGTAAACATCAAATTTTCAAGATCCGGTTAACGTGTGTCTTAAGGGTACACATTAATAAATCTATTATTAGAAAAGTTTTATCAGAAATTGGAAAAATTGTCAAAATTTTTTTAATTTTTAATAAATTTTTTTAAAAATTGGTTTACTATTATATGCCTACATTAGTAAAATCTAACTTTCCATTCTAAACTTTTTTATTTTTGGGTAAATAAGATTGTTTTGGTCAGAAGTGGCCCTCGTTAGAGGACCAGAACTTGAGTCTGGCGCCTTAGACCACTTGGCCATCCTGACTTGTGTTTCAATTCTAAAGTTAATTGCATTTAAGATGACTTTTCAAGTACAGAATTTACTAAAATACAACTTTAAGGTATATAGTAATAAATTATTTCAAAATTTTTGACTGTTTTAACATAAAAAGAATTTTACTAACTTGTTAAGCTATTTTAAAAATATTTTATGAAATAATATTAAAATAAACTTTCTATTTTTGAAAACATTTTTTCAAAAATTGAAAAAGCTTTCATTACTTTTTTAATTCTTGAAAATTTTTTTATAAAAATAAAAATTAATGTGTACCAGCACACATTAATAAAATCCTTATTAAATTAAACCATTTTTTGTTTTTATTTGTGTACCTACTTCAAAGTATTGTAGAGCGTGTGTCAATAGCAGTATGGTGGGAGCCGGCTTTTACTCTTGTTTATTTATTTATTTTATTTTTTTTATGAACAAAATAGGTGAGTGGGAGTGACTATTGTGACAGACCTATAGGCTTGGCTATTCTCGTTTCTTCACCTTACTTGGCTTGTCAAGAGATTCAGATTTGGTCCAATATTTAGAGTACTGTAACCTAAATTATATATAATAGCTCTCAATAGTTAAAAATGAAATTAAAAAAAAAAAATTCAAAACCAATGAAAATAAATAAAAAAAAGTAAAAGTTTTGTAAATAAAAATATTTGTGAGTAAGATGGGTAATTAGGCAGGTGCAATACCCTAGCAATTGTACCCAATCCAAACACCTTGTCAACCACATTTATGATATAGTGTGTGCATTGTTCAATTTTCACTTTTAATCATCTATTAATCACAACATTTTTCACAATTTAATTTGTAAATGTGGTAAAATTCTGATTGGCATTATATGATTTTCATATTGTCTTATCATTAATAGTAGTTATGTTATGTACCGATCGTTAGAGATTACTCGAATAAAAAGTTGCAAATTTGCTTCCATCCTTGTAAAGATTGAAATTTAGATTTAAAGCAAGATATATTATTATATTTAAATGACAACATTTTAAGCAAGAAAAATATTATATTCTCAATATTTTCGTAACACATTTACAACAAATTTTAACTAAGTATGTAAAATAAAATTAAATATTTACGGATTCAAAAATTATGAGACATATATTGAGGGTTTCAAAAATGAATACTTTAATGGTGATAAAAAAAAAAAACATGTAATATTTTAAGAGTAGTGCAACATTTATAATATTTTTACAACATTTTCACAATAAATTTAAAACAATAAGTAGTTATTGATTTTAATTTAAACCCACCATTATATATTTACATAACACGAATGTTTATTTTTTCAACTTATTTACCACCTACCCTTGTTTGCTTTCATTTACTCTATTGGACTCTCACCTATCCGATGTTTATCTTCTCTCTCTTATAGAAAAACCGAAGCAAAATTTTTTATAAGAGCGTGTTTGGTACATAAAAAGTTAAAGGGTAAAATATAATTAATTAGCACTCTTGAAATTTGAGATAATACTAATTAAGTTCAAGATATTTTAAAAATACAACAATTCATTTCTAAGAACATATGATTTAGAAACTAAATTAATTATTTTTGAAATATTTTAAACTTGGATTTAGCAAAAAAATTTTAAGGGTGTCAATTATGATTTAGGGAAAGGTAAAACATACCCATTTCTTTTTCTTTTTCTTTTTTTTTTTACTTTTTTGGTTAAAAAAATGGGTCTAAAATAGGTCAGTATCCAATGACATAAATCTATTAGAATTGTGACGCATGTCTATTTTTAGACACGTATTATCATCCTACCAACTCCAGTACACTAGATCCTACCAACTCGCACTAGAAACACTGGAATCAAAACTCCCCAAGAGAAATACCCAATTCACCTATGTCTTCACGCCTTTTCTTATGGATTTAGATGCACTGTTGTCTATTCTCTTTCCAAGTTACTACGGTTTAGTATTTTTCCCCTCTTAGCTTCTCTTTTGTTTTCGCTTTCCTTTGCGGTCTTTTCTCAAATCCTCATCTTCTCCCTTTTAACTCCCAAGCCAGCCTTGTTCTCTGTGATCCATGGCCGAGACCCTTTCTCCATCAATCTCGCCCATTCTCTTGCTTGCTCGTCTCCGCCAATCTCTTTTTCTTTTTTTGGTTAAACAAAGAGCGTCTCCGCCAATCTCATCAACTTAGATTCGTGAATATGTACGGGCAATACATGAGAAGAAGACGTAGAAAATGACACCATTCTGGTATCAGTGAAAAGAACTGATTTTTCTAGTATCAGTGATCTAGTGGTTTAAATCCAACCGTCTTATTAATTGCTAGTACCTTTGAAATGGTATTAATTGGGAACTCTTAAAGGATGCATGACAACCTATTATTCTTATAAAAGTGACAATATTTTATGTAACACTTTTTTCATTTACATAAATCAAAAATTGGAGAAGAGTGGATTTTTACCTTTTTATTAAATATATCCAAATTAAGTTATAAAACTTTTAACATATATTATGTAACATATATATTAAAATAATATGATAAGATATTGAGGTATAATCTAGGGCTTGAGTAATGTGAGGAGAATCAATACTTTTAGCTGGACAAGATTTATATTGCATCCCAAAGTTATTTTAATATTTTGGGCACCGATATTTTGCTGATAATATTGAACAAAGAAAACATGTAGATGTTGGTTTGGAACAATTTATTTAGTTTTTTGTTAAATTTTTTTTGCTGTGAAAAATTACAGGAAAAAAAAGGAATTTTAAAAAGATATATTTAAAAGTTAAAAGCTAAGTTTATAAGTTGATGCCAAATAAACAGGCATCATGAATTTTTCAAAGTAATAATACTCTCAAATCTACTCTTTTTAGTTTTACATCTACCATTATATTTTTTTATAAATAAACATTTTTTTAAAATAATTTCTTAAAATATGGACATTTCTGTACAAATTATAAATATTTGTATGGAATAATGGTTTTAAACAGTGAAAGCTGATAGCTTTTCCCCATATTCAATTGTGGTTTGGTATTTTTAATCGAGTCAATCTTTAGAAGTGATCCTTTCCTGCAAAAAAATCTTATTGGTATGGTGATCACTTTATAAGTATAAATGTTTATAGGATGTGGGGTAAGGATCAGAGCTTAAATCTCTAGGAATAAATTTCACACATTTACACTTAAATTAGATTAATATACATTTAAATTAGACTAATATAAAAATTTTATCTTATAAAAAAAAAACTAAAAGAAAAAATCTAGTTCACACAACCAGACAAAAAAAAAAGTTGAATAAACTGTATTAAAAAAAAAAAACCCATAAACCTAAAGCTATAAAATGAATCTAGAATGGTGAATAGTCTAATCACTGAATATGGAACTACTGAAAGGACCAAGCACTGAGACGGTGACAAAATCGATAACACAGGCATAGATACTGCTCAGTCATGCATGCACGCCACACTGACAAAACTTGATGCCTATATATGAAGCTTTTGCAACTGCAACACGCTTCTTCTTGCATCGGGCCATCGGCCATGACTTTCTTCCCAGACGTTCACGGGAAAGCTGAGCGACTAGTTACTTTGCTAGGGATGAATGATGATCCAACCCTATCCCGACATAATCACAAATTTGTCAAATCCTATTCAGTTTCACGTGACACGCCTCCCATTTGCAATCTCTACCAAGTTGAAAATCTTTATTTATGAACGGTACGTTCACGTGTGGTGCTGAGATAGACTAGAGGATAAAGAATAAAATATATATTTTTTTTGATAAAATTTAGATAAAGTATAATTTTTTTTAAAAATTGAGTCATTTGTTATTTAATTAAAAAATACACCTCATTCTTATGAAAAAAAAATTCATATAACAGAATTTTAAAATGAAAATCTAAGAAATATGACATCACTTAAGTACAACTAAATTTTACTTTATTTTTTTATATTAACTACAATATCATATATTTTTAAATTGATATTATATCAACATTTATTGTTTTTTACAAGTATCCAGTTAATAGTTGTCCACGTTTGTTAATGTATCATTTTGACAAAATTTTAATATTATTTTTATGAAAACTAAAAAAAAATAATAATTTTCTTCTTCATAACAAATTTTTAAAAATAATTTCTAAACTAATATTATCCTTCGCAGCATTATTGGGTAAACTATATATATGGTCTTTATTATTTACACTATATTTCATTTTGGCCTCTAACTTTTAAGTACCCTGTTAATTTACTCCATATTATTATTTTTAAGATGAAAATTACTAACCTCATTATCTTTGAAACAAACCAATTTCCCCTTTTATGTTTAGGAAATGAGCAAATGCCTCTAATCTATTACTTTTTCAATTAAATCCATTAAAATTTCGATGATTGCAGTCTAAGAAAATATCGATGCAATCTTCAACATTTTCTTTTCCTTGTGATGTACAACTAAGGGATTGTTTAGATAAACTGTTTGAAAATATGCGTCTTTAAAAATAGCATTTTTAAAATGTGCCATTGAAAAACACAATAAAACGTTGAAGCTTTTTCATTAATGTAGTAAATTGAGAAGAATAAATCAACAATGTCCGTGCTTCAACACAATTTTGCTCTACTACCGACATGGCATTTTTAGATGCACTGTTGTCTATTCTCTCTCCAAGTTACTACATTCTAGTATTTTTCCTATATTAAGTCTTATTTCCCCTTTTACCTCCTCTTTCGTTCTCGTTTTCGTTTTCCTTTGCTGTCTTTCCTCTAATCCTCTTAGCTCCTCTAATCCCAAGTCAGCTTTTTCTCTGTGCTCCATGGCCGAGACTCTTTCTCCATCAATCTTGCCTATTCTCTTGCTTGCTCGTCTTCGCCAATCTCATCAACTTAGGTTTGTGAATATGTACCGGCAATACATGAGAAGAAGACGTAGAAAACGACACAATTCTGGTTGTGGCTTTGCTTGCGGCATTCAAGCACTTCTGCCATTGATATCCATTCTGGTTGTGGCTGGACTGCTTATATCACCAAAATGGTATTTTTTTTTTCATGCTATTGATATCCATTTCTGCCTCTTAAGTTTTTTTATTTAAAACCATATCTTCATATCTTCTGCTTCCTCTATTTTTGGTGTACTCTAATAAGTGAGATCTTTTTCAGGAACTTGGAACAGAAGGATTTCGAAAGATTTACTAAGTAAGTTGCTTTTTTTTTTTAGTAAAATAAATAAATGTATTTGTGAAAGAATTAAAATGGTTTTGCATTTTTTTTTCTTTCTCTTGCTCTATCTTGCTAGTTGTATTGCTTTTTTTGCAGTTTTTTTCAGCTCCTTGTTTGATGCAGATGACACAGCGTATATTGTATGCGTTCATAATTTTTTTTTTTTTTTTTTTTTTAGAAGTGTACATTACATGCACGCTCTTTATTATGATTTTGTTTTTTCTTTATTTGACCCTTATGTGCTGCAGTTCTTTTTTTTATTTTATTTTTGGGTGCAATATGTTGTCATTCTTTGTTTCATGCTACTGGTATCAATCAGAAACTCTGCATACTATTTGTACTATTTGTTTTTATCTTTTGACTTTCTTTTTTTTGTATTTTTTCTGTTTTCTTAAATAATGAGTGTAAAAAGCTGAAAAAATGAGTAAAAGCACTGATAACCACAAAAAAGTAAAAATTTCATTATACTGATAGAATTTAAAAATACATTACGAGCAAAGTAGTGTTGATTTAAATAAAAGTATATGTTATTTGAACTTTAAATAGAAATTAACTTTTTTTTACATGAAATTAGAACATAATTAATCCCACAAATGTAAGGGGGAGAGATTGGAGAGTTTAGATGCATGGTCTATCCAATTTTTAACCTGCGAAATCCGATTCAACCCACATTATTAGTACTTTTAACAAATACATGTTAAAATTTTTTAGTTTGATTTTATTTAAGAATAAGTAATTTGAGAGTTATTTTTGATAAAATTAGAATATTTTGTCTAATTGAGTAAATTGTAATCTATTAATTGAATAATGATATCAAATAATGTAATAAAAGCTCAATTTTGTATATATGAACAAAATTACAAGTAAGGGATTATTGTATATGGACCCATTTTATTTTATTTTTTTTTAAATGTCCTAAAGCCTTTTTTTTTATAAGTTCTCCTCATAAATCTAGCACCCCACACGGTTTATTTATTATGTTTTTAATTCACATTTACCAATCATCTAAGCTCTTGCACGTGGGAAAAATTGTATATAATGTCAAGTCCACATCGCCATTTTAATCACAATTAATTTCAACTGAGGAAAATTCTGTGTTTCTTTGTTTCTATATCTCTTTCTGGTTTTGTTTCATTTTAAGCACGAGGGAACGTTTACAAGAAATAGGTAGCTGCTATTCTTTTTTTCTGAAAAAGGTTGTTAAGATTAGTATAACGTGAAGTTTACAACTATTTGTAATTTAAACCATTTTACACCAGAGTATCTCTGTTTCTCTCTGTTCTGTATTCTTCCTATTCTTTGTTCTTCCTATTCTGTACATATGAAACGTTTACAAAATATAGATGGTTACTTCGCATATTTTTTAGAACTAGCGTCGAATAACCTCAACAGTAAAAGAATATCAGGATTGAACAACTTTCTGCTGTGGCAGAGTCGGTGAATAACTGCTACGAGGCCATCATTCTTTTTTCATTCAACGTTAAAGACGTATGGGTTGAAATAAAAGAATATTATAAGACATGGTCGGAGGTCGTATCAATTGGATATCAGGGATAATAACAGTAAATGACCAATGCGAATAGGAGACGATACTTCTGGTTAGTCATCACTTTCCCCGTTAATGTTGCCTTCTCATTGTTGTCTGTTTTTCTTGATATGTTTGTTCCTTCTCTGTCTTAAGTTTGCATGTCTTTCTCTATTTTGCATTCATATTTTTTCCTAGTTGAAAACAAATACAAAACTCACATAAGAAATTATGAAACCAAATGGTTGTCCGAATGATTTAGAGAGAGATTGAAGCTTTGAAATAAGAATGGCGGGGGCGGTGCTACGTTGTAGTCAGGGGGTTCAACCGGTAGTTGAACCGTTGTATTGATGTAGGAGCCCAAAGATGAAGCAAATTTGCAGTGATTTTAGTTGAAATGGCTAGTTATAAAATTATTTATTTTACTTGTATTCAAAATAATGATTTGGGTAATTTTTATGCAGACAGTACTAGATGCTGTAAAATTTCAATTGGAAAATTTTTTTCTTGCTGATTAAGTTCACGTCATTTTGGTTGAATCCGATGTGCAAAATTCAAAAAAGTTGAAGAAAAAGAGGTCTGAGGAAGGTAGTTCATCTGCAGTCTTAATGGAGCATATTTAGTTTCGTCTTTGGAACATGTTTTATTTTGTATGACGCTTTTTGAAGATAAGAAATGTAGGGGCTATTTCAAGTCACTTAGGAGCGATGCTAAGAAGTTCGAATATGTTGATGATGAATATAAAAACTGTTTGGAGTGCCTGCAACAACCTCTCATTCCCTATCTCACCGAAGACCTGTGGAAGTGTGGATACCTGATACTAGTCCAAGAAGCTGGTTTCAACACTAAGCATGCGCATTCAGTAATGATAATGACGACAGCTCTCAAGCAATCAAATGATAAGGGGCAAGTTATACACTTGTACTAAATAAATACATAATAAATGTTTTTCATCAATTTTTTTTTCTTTTTTCTTTGAGAATCGTTTACCATTAATTAGTAACAGCCACAAATAAACTTTTTGGCATCATTTTATTTTCTTTTTTAAGTGCTTATCACATATACAGATAAAGACAAGTCTAAACGTCACAAAGCCCACAACTTAAAAAAATACTACTACAGTAATAAAATAGAGAGAAGTTTAGGGAACTCGTCAAAGCAGACACAATAATCACAGAGAGAGAGAGAGAGAGAGATCAAAGACAGTGATCAAGAAACCATACCTCAGCCAATTGTGAAGTCACCAATGGACCTAAGGAAGAAGGATGGAGCGTTTGTAATTTATTTGGTTAGGGATTTGTGATTTGTAATTGTTTATTAGTATTTTGTTGTTGTTGTTGTTGTAGACCAGATATATTATTTATTTGATGGTAATTTGGGTTTGTCTAAAGGTTTTCATTATTATCTAGATTTGTGAATTGTTTGCTGGTGTCTTGGTGTTCTTGGAATAACTGGGCAAAAGGAATGGTCAAATAATTTTTTTTTTTATTTTCATTTGTCAATTTGTAAAACTTTTGTGGGAGGGGGGCCAAGAATAAATATTAAAGATCAAGATCTAAAATTTTGTGTCAATTTATATACTAATATGTATTTTTTCAAAAATTGAAGGGGGCCACGCCCCCCCCCCCCTCCCTTCAGCCCCATGATAGGTCCGTTACTGTGCGTAAAGAAAAATATTTGATTTTTAATTCTTTCTTAGTTTAAATGACTTAATAGAGTATGAAATGACTGTTTTACTAGTTTAGAGAGAAATCTTGTCCTTTACACAATCACTTTTTACAAACACTCACATTAAATTATGTATTATATACTCTGTTTTATTTAAATATTTATTTTTATTCTTTATTATTATTATTTTCAATTAATCTCTCTCTTCTCTCAGATTTAAAAACACCCACACAACTCTCTCGTCTCTCACCCTCAACCCAAACCCACAGCTTCTCACTTCTCTCTCATTTGCCGCTGTTGCTATGCTTATTCCTGTATGCCGGTTTCTTTGATGATTTATAAGGATTTTGTATTTAGGTTTGATGAGTATGGGATCTAGATTTAAGATAGGTTTGATGAATTTGCAAAGGTTGTTGGGATTCAAGAGGAGATAATGAAGGAAGAGAGCAAGGAGAAGGGGGAGAATCAAATGGGAGAGGTGAGTGAAAAAAAAAGAGTAAAACATGTATCCAAATTCCCCCCTTCCCCCCCACCGAGAGAGGAAGGATTTCATCCTTTTTCTGTATATTGTTTTGTTCCATGATGTAATTCTTTTGTTTTAAAAAAGGAAAAAAGAAAATTTACGTGCAATGATACATTGATACGTACGAACAAAGATATTTTAAGAAAAAAAAAAAAGAAAATATTTAGAGAAGATAAAAGTATAATTTTGGTTGCTTTTAAGGGAACAACTTTGGTGAAAACAAAAGATAAGAAGGGATAAAATTTGGATTTATCTAAAGAAATCTTGACCTCTTAAATCTAATTTGAATCAAAATTCTCTGATACTCCCCATTCAAAAGATTAATTAATAAATTTAGTATTTTACAATAGAGTTTGTAACCTGATAAACTAATAAGATTAGGATCCATAATTGCTCTAGGACTCCAATTACAAAATATGTTGTAACAATGAGTTACTATAGTGAGTTTCAGTTAACTCAACTTGTCTCTGATGGTTAAATAAGAGATGTGAGGTTTGATCTCTGCCTATACCAAAAACCGATTGGTGTCTTGGTCTGATAATAAAAAATTATCATTAAGAACGAATGTCATAGGTTGAAACTCTCTAAAATAAATAAATAAATGAGTTACTATAACATACTAGGACGGAGCTAGAACTTTGAGTTAGGAGGTGCAGCTTTACTATTGGTTGTGTGCAGCGGTTTCAACTTCTAACTTTGTTTCTACTTAGCTGTTGAGATTTTTTTTTTTTAATTTTTTAATTTTTTAATTTTTTTTTTAGTAAGAACAAAAACCAATTGGTGTCTTGGTCTGATAATAAAGAACTATCATCAAGAGCGGATGCCATAGATTGAAACTCTCTAAAATAAATAAATAAATGAGTTACTATAACATACTAAGACGGAGCTAGAACTTTGAGTTAAGAGGTGCGGTTTTATTATTGGTTGTGTGCGGCGGTTTCAATTTCTAACTTTGCTTCTACTTAGCTGATGAGATTTTTTTTTTTGTAAGTAGAAACAAAATTATTTTTGTTTAGAATTTTTTAAAGGGCAAGGTTGTTTATTTTGGATAAATTTGGTTAATCGAGCTTAATTTTTTCTTGTTTTAACATTAGCAATTTTTGTTGTTGAGTTTTTTTTTTTTTTTTTGGTCTTGTATATTTGGTTTTATATTTTAGATCTATAAATTTTTTTTTGTGGTCACTAAAATAAGGAAAATGCTAGAGCTACAAGATTTTTTTTTATAAATTATTGATACGATAAGTAGCTATGATAAGTAAAAAAATGATATAAGTGGTGGGCTCATTATGTGAACCAATAAATATTTGCTACTAAAACAATTTGTAAAAATGTTGTAAAAAAGTTTGTGAGAATAGCATTATTCTTAAAAAAAATTAATGATATTGTTTAAGAAAAACAAAATGTAATTTTATAAAACAAAATTGCTAAAATTAGTACACACATATATAATAATATTTTAAAAAAATTTGGGAGGGGCCATTACCCTCTAGTCTAATAATAGCTCCATCCCTAATTACATACTCAAACACTAAAGCTAACTAAAACATAAATATTGGTGTCCCAATTCGATCCCATCTCCACTTAAAAATGGAATAAATTGTACAACACACCATATACTAGCCATTAAATGCTAGTACTATACACCCTCTAGCCATGAAACCCTTCACTCTAATAATCTTCGTCGCCCTATCAATCGCTTATGGCTCTTACATTATTTCTCCTCCTTTTCATCATCTTCCCTTTGAATCACCTCCTTTATCGGCTTCGGCATCGTTGTCCTTTCCGCCATCGTACTTGGTGGCGTATGAGTCTTGCAGGAGAAGCTACACTCTGGAGCATCATGCTTAGGAGTGCCTCACCACACTGATGAAAATCCCATCAACCAAATACGCCGTTGACTCTACCCAACTCCTCAAAATCTTAGCCCAGGGCCAGCCCTTCCTCTAGGCCAATTAGGTCATTGCCTAAGGCCCCTAAGTGGAAGGGGGACCCAAAATTTTGAAAAAGAAGGGATAATAGAAATTGAAATTGAAAGCTTTGAGTTCTTATTGGGTATGACTATTTGGTATGACATATTATTTATTGTCAACTCTGTTAATAAAAATTTACAATCAAAAAACATGCACATTGATGTTGCTATAGATCAATTAAAAGGCCTCATTTCTTATTTTAAAGAATATAGAGAAAATGGATTTACATATGCTATGATTTCATCTAAAAAAATTGCATCTAAAATGGAAATAGAACCTATATTTCGTGAGAAACATATAATTTATAGAAAGAAACAATTTGATGAAAATGTTCATAATGAGACAACATGATCTGCTGAAGAATTTTTTAGAATTGATTATTTCTTATATATAATAGATAAAACAATTAGTTCAATTGAGAATAGATTTGAACAATTTCAAATATATGAAGATACTTTTGGTTTTCTATTTAACTTCACAAACTTGAAATCACTAGATAATGATAGTTTGCAAAAATACTGTCTTAAACTTGAATCTTTTCTAAAACATGATGTTTATTATGATATTAATGGTTTAGATTTATTTTAAGAGTTAAAAGTTTTAAAAGAAATTTTACAAATAAAAGAATATACACCAATTGACATACTAAATTATATACATATATATATATAAAGGTTAGATTCATTTCCAAATATATGTATTGCTTATAGAATTTTACTAACAATACTTGTTACAGTTTGTAGAAAAAAGTTTTTCAAAATTAAAATTAATAAAATCATATCTAAAATTGATAATGTTTCAAAAAAGATTAAATAAATTAGCTAATTATCGATTGAAAGTGTCATATTAGAAGAACTTGAATACAAAAATTTAATTAGTAAATTTACATCTCAAAAATCAAGAAAAATAAATTTTAAATAAAATATATCACATTAAAATATATTAATTTAATTAATACATAAATATAAAAATTGTTTCATTTTAGTTCCCATCAAAGACCCCAAAATGTATAGGGCCGGCTTTGTTTTGGCCACAAGGTCTACAATTCATCACTAACCGCACGCTCCAAGTTCAACCACTACATAACTATCCATGCTAGTCATTTGAGCAGTAAGTCGATGAAGTGTCTGCGTCAGAGTGAAGAAATGTCGGACAACGTTGTCAATTATTGGGTGCATGGCTTCATGAATGATGGACCAAACATGAAATACGGAACCTTGGAGCACTTCTGGCACCTTAGCTACGTACATGTCGGAGATTGTCGTAATTATGATATCGATTGTACTGACAATGTCGAGGTGAAGGAATTCATGCACTCCGTTTTCGATGAGATTGATGAGCTGCTACTGGTGGGTCAATCGCTTACATACGGTTCCAAGAAAAGATTGGTGAGACTGACGGAGTTGAAGCCCACGCCTTTGGTGGTGCACCACAAATCGTCTTTGGTGGTGTGGATGGGAAAAACGTTGAAGAGGCTTCATCTTCTATCACCTGCACGGACAATGATACCATTTAGTTTGATGAGAAAAAGAAGACTTCTTTAATGAAGAAGGCGCAGACTTCTCAGTGCTACCCCAATTAGTTTGGATTAGAATTAGGAGTAGGATTAAATGGCCATGGCGGCCCTGACATTAAAAGGCCCCCAAATATGGGGCAGTAAGTTTTTTTTTTTTAATTAAAGAAAAGTTGTGAGTTAGGTGTATATTTTTTCTCAATCTTAAGTGTTCGTTTGACAAAAATTATTTTTGCCTATTTTTTTTTTTATTTAGCTTATTTTTGCTACTACTTATGGGTTCCACTGCACTTTTTGGTACTATTCATTAGCTCCACTATACTATTTCAATTAACTGTTACCTTTATTTATAGTAGTTTCAGTAAAAGATTTTCAGTTTCAGCAAAATGAGCAGATCCCAAACATTTTATTATATAAGTTCTACAAATTGATATATCATCAAGTTTCCAACATACCCATTTGAGCAGTGACTCTATCAAGTGTCTACGACGGTGTCAAAAATCGGCCGACGACATTGTCAGTTTCTGGGACGATCGCTTCATGAATGATAAGTTATTCCCACTGCCACCTCTTGGAACCGTGCACCACTTCTGGCGGCGAGCTCGCATTCACGTCGGAAGTTGTTTATACCATGACGAACGTGCTGACAATGTAGTCGTGAAGGAATTCATACACTTAGTTTTCGATGAGATCAATGATCTGGTCGGGGTCGGCAACGCACTTAAACACAAGGTCCAGAATTTTAGATTGATGAGACAGACTGAGTTGAAGCCAATGCCTTTGGTGGCGCACCACCGGCCACCGCCACGAATGGTGCCCGGATCCAAAGCGTTATCGCGAGAGAGGGCTGCCCTTGGAGCCTGAGCCAACTGTATGTAGGGTTCTTCACTTCTTTTCTAGTCTCACAAGTGTTTTGTCTAGTATATTATTAGAATTAGCCATTGGATAGATAATGGATTAGGATTAGTTAAATTTGTTTGAATTAGGATTCGTTTTATTAATAGATTATAGGAAGTTACTGTAGTATTTATCATTGTTTATTTAGAAGTCTATTTTTTTATAAATTTTTAGATATTGAATTTATTGATAGATTATAGAAATTTAAATATTGAATTTATTGATAAATTATAGGGAAATTAGTATTTAGCTTAGCTATAATAACTAAGTTCACATTAGTGTAGTGAACAATTCTCAATTCCTTACTGAGAATTAAGAATAATTAAGTTCACAAGCAAAGATAACAATAAAGCAATGGCGGCTGCAGGAATTTTGTTCAGGGTGTTTCATAGGAAGCATGAATTCTACCATCTTATTTCTTTTTAGCCTTTAGGTAATTAGGTTTGATTCAATGTTATTAATTTCATTCTGTTCCGACCGTAACTGTCGGAAAATACTGTGCCGGTAAACAAACTAGAACAATAACCCACCCTATTTCACTTCGGAAAAAATTTCGGGTCATTCCGGTCTATTTCGGGTGTTTCGGTAAATACCGGCCAAAATTCAAGATTCGGCAGGCATGAAGTTTGTGCTTAAAAAAAAAAAATTGTTCTTAAAACCAAAACAAATTCGCATTCTGTAAACCAAAAAACCTCAAAAAAAAAAAAGAAAAAAAAAAAGAAAAAAAAGAAATGAACAAAGGTACTTGTACAGCTAAAAAAAAAAAATCATATTGAGAAATTTGAGACTCAACTTAAGAAAAGGCATTGCCGCACTGGTACTGGTAGAAGACACAGAAGTTCCGAACAATGAGGAATGCAAAACGTAGATGTAAAAGTGTAGATGAAGATGTAATAAAATTTAAAAGTATAAAGTGTAAAAATCAAGGAGACAGAAGACGTATGTGGTTAAGAACAAACAAGAAAAAATAATTAAAAATGAGAAGTAAGTAGTATATGTTTGGTGAGAAAAAATAATACTATAATAAAAAATAATAAGAGGTTGAAAATTGTGTTGTATTGGGCAGTGTGCTTAGTCAAAAGAATCAAGCCACTACCCAGCTTATAGTAGTTTTATTATAATTTTTTTTTTCTTTAGATTTTAGTTTTCTTTTAGCTTTTCCTTTTTGCTTGAAAGACTCCAATGTATTGTTAAATTGCTCAAATTATGGACCAAAATTTAATTTTATTAGCATAAAAAAAAATTCAGGATGGTCCCAAAATTTTTTTTAAAGGTAAATAAATATAAAATTTTAAATTATTATATATAATTTTTTTTTTTAGGTCAGGGTGGTCCCAAGACCACCCTGGCCATAAGGTGGCGCCGCCACTGCAATAAAGTATTGTTGAACTTAATGAACATTGCCGTGTGCAAGGTAGACAGCTCATTTTCAATTCGATATAGCTCTCCCTGAATGATGGTGGTTTGCCAGTTTTCACCAACAAATTGAAACTTGGGCAAACCCTGAATTACTATATGTTCGTTGTAAATCCCAGACTTGATATAAACAACGACTGCAGTCGTTATACCCGAGGGAGCACGTCTAATGGCCTCTCTAATGGTTTCAACGTCCCCTAGCCACCACTATGTCTGGTGTGACCTTGCTCTTGCTAAACTCGTTGGGAAATGAATGAATCAACCAAGCTTTGGTTGAGTCATGAACTTCATATCTTGTACTGGTAGAAGACACAGAAGTTCCGAACAATGAGGAATGCAAAACGTAGATGTAAAAGTGTAGATGAAGATGTAATAAAATTTAAAAGTATAAAGTGTAAAAATCAAGGAGACAGAAGACGTATGTGGTTAAGAACAAACAAGAAAAAATAATTAAAAATGAGAAGTAAGTAGTATATGTTTGGTGAGAAAAAATAATACTATAATAAAAAATAATAAGAGGTTGAAAATTGTGTTGTATTGGGCAGTGTGCTTAGTCAAAAGAATCAAGCCACTACCCAGCTTATAGTAGTTTTATTATAATTTTTTTTTTCTTTAGATTTTAGTTTTCTTTTAGCTTTTCCTTTTTGCTTGAAAGACTCCAATGTATTGTTAAATTGCTCAAATTATGGACCAAAATTTAATTTTATTAGCATAAAAAAAAATTCAGGATGGTCCCAAAATTTTTTTTAAAGGTAAATAAATATAAAATTTTAAATTATTATATATAATTTTTTTTTTTAGGTCAGGGTGGTCCCAAGACCACCCTGGCCATAAGGTGGCGCCGCCACTGCAATAAAGTATTGTTGAACTTAATGAACATTGCCGTGTGCAAGGTAGACAGCTCATTTTCAATTCGATATAGCTCTCCCTGAATGATGGTGGTTTGCCAGTTTTCACCAACAAATTGAAACTTGGGCAAACCCTGAATTACTATATGTTCGTTGTAAATCCCAGACTTGATATAAACAACGACTGCAGTCGTTATACCCGAGGGAGCACGTCTAATGGCCTCTCTAATGGTTTCAACGTCCCCTAGCCACCACTATGTCTGGTGTGACCTTGCTCTTGCTAAACTCGTTGGGAAATGAATGAATCAACCAAGCTTTGGTTGAGTCATGAACTTCATATCTTGTATTAAGGAAAGAAGAAGTGATGAAAAGTGCAATAAACAGAACCCTATGTTCCTTCAATAATTTTATCTCATTCCTTCTGATAAAGAATTTAGGATCACTCCTAACCAACTCATTCATACAGTTTGACTGAAACAACTTACAGTTTGCCAACGATTTTCCAATCATACCCAAATCTGCCTCAGCCACGGAGAAATTAGCCCTTAGAGATGCAATAGTTTCAACAAGCAGATGTACATTCATACCCAAATCATCTTTGCAAGATTGAATATCTGATTTGACCTCTATGGACAAATCAGAAAGTTCAATATCTCCAAGACTCTTATTTACCTTTTTGGCCATATTTACTGTATTCTTTAGGGCAACGACAAAAAGTTTTTTCTCTAATGTTTACTGGCTTTGCCATCGTGCCAATAAACAACGCATCTCACTAGGAGATAAAGTTCAGAAACTGAGGCTTGGCATAGATTTCTTCCACATAACAACTAGCATGCCAGTACTCAATGTCAGTAGTCACCATCGAAAGCTCACTTACCATTTTTGGCATATGTGAAAACCACAGAAAATAGAATGTACTGGCCAAGAGATAGAGACTGATTAGCCCGATTAACATTTTCTGAATCTTGAACAAATCGATAAGAGCATAAGTATGGGTTCTGGCCATTTTGAGAGAAGAGTAGCTAGAGTCTGGTATAGGGTTTGTAGCTAGAAAGCATGGGTGTGGCTCCAGGGCCGCCACACCCACATTGGATACTTGGCGACATGTCGATTCGCACTCGACACACTGATTAGCGTTCTTTTTTTTTTTCTTTTTCTTTTTTTCGTTTCCCGATTTGCACTAGTTCCGGCCGATTCATGCCAATTCTAGTCAAGTCACGTTGGTTTGGGCGGATTTGTGCCAATTCAGGCCGAGTTGCACTAGTTCAGCGTTAATTTAGGCTGAGTCGCGCCAGTTTAGCGTCAATTTAGGCCGAGTCGCGTTGATTACGGCCAAAATTGGCTGAGAAACTGGCTGAAATACATGTTAAAAAAATAAAATAAAATAAAAACTTGAGTTGATTTCTTATTTAGTTATTAACTTATTATATATTTGTCAAATTATTTGTACATTAAACAACTTAAATTGAAATTACTGAATTATTTGTAGTTATTATTGCTCTTAAATTGGTATATATTTACCATTATATGGAAATATATTTAATAATTTGTAAATAAAAATATATTTAATAATTTATTAGTAAACATATCCTATCGCACCCCCACGCTACTTTTTCAAAAATTGCCGAGTCTCGCACCCACAGCCAAACCCAAATCCACACCCATGCTTCATAGGTTTGTAGTAAATATGGTGGGAGAGAAGAGTAGAGGTAGTAGCTAAAGTGTGGTATAAAGTTTGTAATAAGGGTAGTCGATGGTGGGAGAGAAGAGTAGAAGTAGTAGCTAAAGTCTGGTATAGGGTTTATAATAAGGGTAGTGGGTGGTGGCAGAGAAGAGCAGAAGTAGTTGCTAAAGTCTAGTTTAGGGTGGTGGGAGAGAAGAGTAGAGGTAGTGGCTAAAGTGTGTTATAGAGTTTGTAATAAGGGTAGTCGGTGGTGGTAGAGAAGAGTAGAAGTAGTTGCTAAAGTATGGTTTAGGGTTTGTAATAAGGGTAGTGTGAATAAGAAGTGACAGTTGCTTTATTGAAGGGACAAAAACAAAAGGAATATTTTCTTATTTTGCTTTAAAATATCTAGTTGTCTTATACTCCAGCTCTAACAAATTTACGTGTTTCCATTTCTCTTTTTTTCTTTTTTATTGGTTTATAAAACTAGCTAAGCTGGGGAACCCAAGCTCTAGGATTTTTTTTTTTTTTACACATTTAAGAGACATCTCAACCGTTAAAATTGAAGGCATTTTCTTATAAGTAAATTTAGTGTGCAAATTAAATGACATTAACTAGGAAATTATGTCCCATCCAAAAAAAAAAAAATAGGAAATTGTGTATGCAATAATATGTATTTTTTTTTAATAAAAAGAGAGTATATATTAAAGAGTAATGATATATCTTTAACTTACTAATTACCTTTTCAAAACAAATGTTATGTCTATAATAATTTCAAAACAAATTATATGTGTAAGGTTTTTAATGATGGATTAAAAAAAAAAAAGTGATGTCATTGATGATCCAAATTAAAATCAATAATTATAACATAAGAATTGTTGTAAAAATATTATAAACATAGCATTATTTATATATTAAATCACACATTAATTATAATCAGATTGAAACAATTTCACTAAGACAATTTAGAGAGAATAATGCTAAAAAAAAATAATTAGAGGGGGAATAAAATAATAGTTTTTAAGAAAAAATGTTACTACATTTGCATTCTGCATCATAGGGTGTTGGAATTTTTTTGTGAATATGATTCTACATCAACATCTAGAAAGATAAAAATGCATTTTATTCACATATGTATAACATAAGAGCATTCTCATTGGCAATTGTAAATGGTATATGTAGAAAAAATTTAGCATAAAAGCACAAAAAGAGCCCAACAGCCGGACTTGCAAGATCTTACAATTGCAAATTTTTTTGCAATTGTGCTACAGTGCCATCCTAAATGTAGGATGGCACTGTAGCACTTTAGTAAAAATTATAATATATTTTAATTGATAAAGTGGAAGAGAGATGGGGGAGAAGAGAGAGAGAGAGTTGTATTGAAATATATTATATTCTTTTAGTGGATAATATATATTATTTTAATGAGTAGAATAGGAAAATAAAAGTTGGGATGTTGGTTGTGTTGTAAAATGGTATATTATAATTAATAAAGTAGCTTTTTAAGATGGTAAAATACAATAGGATGAAAGTTGCGGATGCGAATGCTGATAGAATAGGTCAGAACATTAACTTGACCAGGCTTCAACTGCTTCACTAAGATTAGACAGTTTTGAAATAAAGCAGCTGCATTGCCAAAGATAAAATCGACGGTACCCTCGATGATACAGTTGCGGAAGAACTGAGATCCGGTATGAACATAGAGGGTATCTTGGAACCCACTAAATCTGCAATTTTAAAATGCCATTTTAGGGGCACTAACCACAAGGGCTACAACTTGATGTTTGTATGGTCCAGCCATATTTAATATCGTCAACTCCTCTCCAATGAAGTTTGGCCCCTTCATGGCTGAACAACAATAGAAACAACAAAACAATTAAGTGTTCTAGTCAACAAAAAAAACAACAACAAATAAATAGCTGCACCAATTAACAGAAATAAGTAACGTAATCAATCAAAGATCTAAAATCATATATCACTTGTGATAGTAGTCATGTAGTTAATTTAATATAAAAAAAAAATCAAGTGTTCCATTCACTTCAAAATAAACATTCTTATTCACAAAATACTTGTTTCAGAATATGCATTTAAATGGTACAGAAAGGAATTGTGCATTTATCAAAATTCACTGAGCAAAGATAGCAATAAAGTATTGTTGAACTTACTGAACGTTGCCGTGTGCAAGGTAGACAGCTCCTTTTCAATTCAATATAGCTCTCCCTGAATGATGGTGGTTTGCCAGTATTCACCAACAAATTGAAACTTGGGCAAACCAGGAATTACTACATGTTTGTTGTAAATCCCATACTTCATATAGACAACGACTGTAGTCGTTATACCCAAGGGAGCACGTCTAATGGCCTCTCTAATGGTTTCAACGTCCCCTGTGCCATCCTTAGCCACCACTATGTCTGGTGTGACCTTGCTCCTGCTAAACTCGTTGGGAAATGAATGAATCAACCAAGCTTTGGTTGAGTCATGAACTTCATATCTTGTATTAAGGAAAGAAGAAGTGATGAAAAGTGCAATAAACAGACCCCTATGTTCCTTCAATAATTTTATCTCATTCCTTCTGATAAAGAATTTAGAATCACTCCTAACCAACTCATTCATACAGTTTGACTGAAATAGCTCACAGTTTACCAACGATTTTCCAATCCTACCCAAATCTACCCCAGCCACGAAGAAATTAGCCCCTAGAGATGCAATAGTTTCAAAAAGCAGATGTACATTCATACCCAAATCATCTTTGCAAGATTGAACATCTGATTTGACCTCTGTGGACAAATCAAAAAGTTCAATATCTCCAAGACTCCTATTTACCTTTTTGGCCATATTTGCTGTAATCTTTAGGGCAACGACAAAGAGTTTTTTCTCTAATGTTTACTGGCTTTGCCACCGTGCTAGTAAACACCGTGCTAGTAAACAACACAATGTACTCGGAGATAAAGTTCAGAAACTGGAGCTTGGCACAGATTTCTTCCACATAACAACTAGCATGCCAGTACTCGGTGTCGGTAGTCACCACCGGAAGCTAAGTTGCCATTTTTGGCATATGTGAAAACTACAGAAAATAGAATGTACCAGCCAAGAGACAAAGGCCGTTTAGCCCGATTAACATTTTCTGAATCTTGAACAAATTGATAAGAGCATGAGAATGGGTTCTGGCCATTTTGAGAGAAGAAAAGCTAGAGTTTGGTATAGGGTTTGTCGCTAGAAAGCATGGGTGCAACTCTAGGGTCGTCGCACCCACACTGGACACTCGGCGACATGTCGATCTGCACTTGACACATCAATTAGCGTTTTTTTTTTTTTTTTTTTTTTTTTTTTTTTTTTTTTTTTTTTTTCTGTTTCTTGATTTGCGCTAATTCGGGCATATTTATGCCAATTCTGGCCGAGTGAGCTAATTACAGCCAAAATTGGCCGAGAAACTGGCCGAAATACATGTAAAAGAATTAAATAAAATAAAAACTTGAGTTGATTTCTCATTTAGTTATTAACTTATTATATATTTGTCAAATTATTTGTTCGTTAAACAACTTAAGTTGAAATTAAGGAATTATTTGTAGTTATTATTGCTCTTAAATTGGTATATATTTACCATTATATGAAAATATATTTAATAATTTGTAAATAAAAATATATTTAATAATTTATTAGTAAACGTATCTTGCCGCACCCACACCCTACTTTTTCAAAAATTGCTGAGTTCCGCACCCACATCTGCACCCGCACCCAAACCCAAATCCGCACCCGTGCTTTATAGGTTTGTAGTAAGGGTAACAGTGGTGGGAGAGAAGAGTAGAGGTAGTTGCTAAAGTGTGGTATAGAGTTTGTAATAAGGGTAGTCGGTGGTGGGAGAGAAGAGTAGAAGTAGTAACTAAAGTCTAGTATAGGGTTTGTAATAAGGGTAGTGGGTGGTGGCAGAGAAGAGTAGAAGTAGTTGCTAAAGTCTAGTTTAGGGTTTGTAATAAGGGTAGTGGGAATAAGAAGTGACAGTTGCTTTATTGAAGGGACAAAAATAAAAGGAAATGGAATATTTTCTTATTTTGCTTTAAAATATCTAGTTGTCTTATACTCCAGCTTTAACAAATTTACGCATTTCCATTTCTCTTTTTTTCTTTGTTATTGGTTTATAAAACAAGCTAAGTTGGGGAACCCAAGCTCTATGATTTTTTTTTTTTTTTTTTTTTTACACATTTAAGAGACATCTCAACCGTTAAAATTGAAGGCATTTTCTTATAAGTAAATTTAGCATGCAAATTAAATCACATTAACTAGGAAATTATGTCCCATCCAAAAAAAAAGTTGGAAATTGTGTATGCAATAATATGTATTTTTTTAATTGAAAGAGAGTATATATTAAAGAGTAATGATATATCTTTAACTTACTAATTACCTTTTCAAAACAAATGTTATGTCTATAATAATTTCAAAACAAATTATAAGTGTAAGGTTTTTAATGAAGGATTAAAAAAAAGTGATTTCATTGATGATCCAAATTAAAATCAATAACAGCTTATAACATAAGAATTGATGTAAAAATATTATAAACATAGCATTATTCATATATTAAATCACACATTAATTATAATCAGATTGAAACAATTTCACAAAGACAATTTAGAGAGAATAATGCTAAAAAAAAAATTAGAGGTGGAATAAAATAATAGTTTTTAAGAAAAATGTTACTACATTTGCATTCTGCATCATAGGGTGTTGGAATTTTTTTGTGAATATGATTCTACATCAACATCTAGAAAGATAAAATATGCATTTTATTCACATATGTATAACATAAGAGCATTCTCATTGGCAATTGTAAATGGTATATGTAGGGAAAATTTAGCATAAAGGTACAAAAAGAGCCCAGCAACCGAACTTGGAAAATCTTACAATTACAAATTTTTTTGCAATTCTGCTACTTGGCACTATTGCACTTTTGTAAAAATTATAATATATTTTAATTGATAAAGTGGAAGAGAGATGGGGGAGAAGAAAGAGAGAGAGTTGTATTGGAATATATTATATTATTTTAGTGAGTAATATATATTATTTTAATGAGTAAAATAGGAAAATAAAAGTTGGAATGTTGGTTGTATTGTAAAATGGTATGGTATAATTAATAAAATAGTTTTTTGAGATGGTAAAATAGAATAGGATGGAAGTTGCGGATGCAGATGCTCATATTGTTTAGCTAAAAAAAAAAAAGTAGTATAACATAACATATTGATTATTGAATTAATAATCGATTAATTTTTCAACTTAATTAATTAGCTCACATAATTATGTTGGCTTGCTTTTATTACAACCAATTTTGTAATTTTAAGTTTGTAGTTTTACGTTACAACTAATTTTGTAGCTAAACTTTGACCATAAAAAAATTAGCTATTTTGGACTCTACATATTGTAATGGACCCTATGCCTCCATTATTATTGTGGGGATAAAAGGCTCGGATAAGGATATTGGGCCATGGTCCACGCCCGAGGACGCCAAAGAGCCCGAGGACAAACAAGTATTAGTAAAGGCAAGTAGGTTATTGGGCCGAGGACGAAGGCTGGTCACAACAAGCAAGTGATGATTTCCGAGGAGCCAAACCTCCTCGGGAAACAAAGTGGAAGCCTGAAATCCGACCACCTAACAAGTACTAGGCAGTGGACAACCATGCTTGAAAGGAGGATAAGTTTCAAAGAGAGGTGAGTCAACAGAGAATTGAGAAATATCTTAGAAGAAAACTGCTACCACCACATTGAATGCTCTGCACTTAACCAACTGACCGCATTAATGTGGAGGTGATGCCTGAATAGTGACTTCTAGCCCTACAACTGCCCACAAAGACTTCAAGAAGATTCTGATGGGACAAGTATCAAGAAGATTAATTATTTGATCAACAAGTGGAAGGCTAAGATGAGAGAAAGAGAAGGAGTATAAAGGGAAAGGATTCCATTACAAGGGAGGCATTAGAAAAAAGGAAAGGAACCACTTTGTAATCAAGAACTGGAATATTTGTATAAGTTTGAGAGATATATATAAGAACATAACATCCTTGGACTTGACCGAGGAGTGTTTTTCTTTTCAACTTGTTCTTCTCATTCATTCCAACACTAAACTAACCCATTGTGATTCACATTTGACTTGTTAAGTATTAAACCCACTCTCTAACAAATTTATTGTTGCAAGCTTGTTGGGCCATTGTCCAAATCTTTTGGGTTGTGGATCAATTTGTGTCCTTACAACTATTTTGAAAAATATTTATTATACTCACGTGCCACTTTTGCACAAAAATTTTCACAATCATGACTTTAAGTAAATATTTTAGTTCAAAAAAATGTGTGTAAGAGACATTTTCCTATTATTTATAAAGCTTTTTTCCGTAATATTAAGCATCATAGTTCAAGCACGTTCAAAATTTCTTGTATTTGGATAGAATCCTATATATTTGACTCTGTGACTTGTTAAAACAACAGCACTGATAGTGGTTAGAGGTGGCTAGGATAGGTTGAGAGCTTAGGTAGAAAATACAATCATCAGTTTATTTAATTATTTAGTCTCTTGTTTAGGCTTCATTTCCACAGTTCTATTCTTCTTTGCATAGTAAAATCAGGTGAAATTACTGAGAGAAGGAAAGGCAAAGCTAAAAAGAAAGAGTGTTTGTGAGATCCCAGACCAGTGGGGAAGATGAAAATATTGAGGGTGTTGACAATAAAAAGATGTTGTGGCTGTTTTTCTGGTAAGTCATTAATTGGAGGATTCTTGAATGGATCGAGTTTGATAATTAAGGATTTAGGAAAGTGAGGAGGTCAATAAAAGGGGGGATCTTGACTAAATGTTGAAGGAATTTGATGCTCGTGTGGCATTAGTTATCAACACAATGGATTTAAGAAAATCTTACTACTCTGTTTCCCAAAAAAAAAAAAATCTTACTACTCTCCCTGTCTAGTTGTTGCTTGCATATCTCACTTGTTTAGCTTTAATTTGCTTATTTTTATGATGAATAGTCAACATGCATCATTTATTTAACTATTATTTTATTTAAATAAAATGTCCAACCAACAACCACCTCAACACTCTTAGTCCTAATA
The DNA here is from genome assembly GCA_028535165.1 of Quercus tomentella. Lineage (NCBI taxonomy): Eukaryota > Viridiplantae > Streptophyta > Magnoliopsida > Fagales > Fagaceae > Quercus > Quercus tomentella. The sequence continues at coordinate 7,083,773 of JAPQVY010000089.1, forward strand.
CCTAACCAAATACATTCTTTGGATGATAATGATTCTTGTCTTAAAAAAAAAAAAAAAAAAAAAAAAAAAAAAAAAAATTTGAAGGAAATTTTAACTGAAACTTTTATATTGAGTTGGGCGTGAGAAAGTCCTCAATATCAAATATCAGGGCCATAACCAATCTATCAAATTCCACTACTCAATGGGCCGCTGATTTTGTAGCCCAACAATAAGAGGCAATAGCCACAAGAGCAAAAGTATATATATTGTACATTCGCAAGCAAAGCACCATAGATAGGTTAACACTGTTTATGAGAAAGAGATAAAGAGTCTCAAACAATCAATGTTGTCATCTACTATCAAACCAAGTTGTAGACCCTTCACTCTCATCTTCACCGTCCTTGCTTATTTTTTCAGCAATATTAGCCCTTTTCATCATCTTCTCTTCCTATCACTTCATGCTCCTCTTAAATTCGCAATACAAGAATTGAATGAGAATCATACACTAGCAAGCTCACCGACTCCACCACCGCCAGTTCCTCCACCGTTCGCATTGGTGAACGATTTTTGCAATAAGAGCAGCCATCCGGAGCCTAGGGTCTGCCTAGCTTGCTACACTCATGAAAATCGCATCAACCAAGTATGCCACTGACTTGACCCAACTCGTCAGAATCATTGTCGACCAGACTTACAATTGGTCACTAACTTCGTGCTTCAAATTCAAACAGTACTTGGCTGTCCAACCTAGCAATTGGAGCGTCAATCTGCTTATGTGTGTGAAAATTTCTGACAACATTGTCAATTATTGGGAAGATGGGTTCATTGGGTTGGATGAGTTTAACCATAAGTACGTAGCCTATGGAACCTTGGACCACTTCTGGACCCAAATTCTATATCAGGTCCTTGATTGTACTGACGAACTTGATTTCTTTACTTCTGAGGAAGAGAAGAGGACACAAGGGTATAAACTCGTGAAGGAATTCATGGACTCCATTTGCAATGAGTTAAGTAATCTACTCCATCTGGGAAGTTCTATTACGGACAGTGCCAGGATTTCATGGATGAAACTTACAGAGTTGAAGCCAACACCTTTAGTGGTGTAAGCAGGATTCAAAGCGTTTTTGCGAGATGGGGTTGCCCTAGCCCTTCAAGCCTGGGCCAACTATATATATATATATATATATATATATATATATATATATATATATATATATATATATATATTTGAGATTTTAAATGAGAGGAAGAGTGGAAGAAACAAACTTAGAACCTTCTGTTTTGATATCATAAAGAGAAAATAATAAGAGTTTTTGCTTTGGTTTGCTTCCTTGAAAATATTTTTATGCTATTGCATTTAGATTACATGAGAATTCCTAAATACTATCAAAATTACTTTAAAGGTACTCGATTTAGGGATGGATCTATATATTGACTAGGGGGGCAATGGCCCTCCTAATTTTTTTTAAATATTAGTATATTAATAGTACTAATTTTAGTAATTTTGTTCAATAAATATACATTTTGCCCCTCTTAACAATGCCATCAATTTTTTTTAAGAATAATGTTATAGTCACACACTTTTTTACAAAAATTTTACAAAGTATTGAGGTAGAAAATTTTTATTGGTTCACACACTTTTACTTATCAATAACTACTCATCACATTAATAATTTGTAAAACTTTTGTAATTTTAGCATTTTCCACCTTTTAAAGGCCATAAAAATTAATAGATTAAATCTAAAACAAAATATACATGTCTAAAAAAATTATCCCAACAACAAAATTATGAATAATAAAACTAAAAGAAATTAAACTCAATCAATCTATTATACCCAAAACAAACAACTTGGCCATTTAAAAAGTTTTAAACAAAAATCCTTAATGAGAAAGTAGTAGAGTCAAAGATCTGAATTGCCACACACAGCTAGTAGCAGAGCCACCCTCCTAACTCCAAGTCTTGGTTCTGTCCCTAATTAGATTACATGAGAACTCCTAAATATTATTAGATTTCTTTGGAGGTTCCAGTGGTAGTGATTAATGATCATCCAATGGTTTGATTTTAGTTGTAGATAATTAATGTTGTCTCAAAAACCAACAGGTGTAGACACAAGCTTTGATTGATCTTTTTTTTTTTTTTTTTTTTTTTTTGTTGTTGTTGTCTAAGTGATTGGTCTAATACATACATTGACATTTTCTTTCTTAAATGATAGTTCTAATTCTAAACTTGGAGCATTAGCTTGACCCAACCCTTTTTCCAGGGTTTTTACTTATTTTCTTGACTCAAAAGTCTCTTTTCTTCTGTTAGTAGATTATTCTTGATGGGTAGCTCTAACTGACTACAACGCTTCCTCTACAACCAAGATCATATTTTAGTTCCTAACTTTTAGTCCATGAAAAATTATCAAGTGTGGTCCTTAATATACTTAAAGTAATTACTTTTTATAGTCTGAATCAATTTAAAGTGATTGCTTGTCACATCTAACGTGTTGTGATCACTTTAGAATTCAAAGTCTAAATTAAATCACTTGTAGATCACTTTAAATTTCAGAGTCTAAATTAAATCACTTGTAGATTAACAACGCATATGATTAGAATGCTATATGTTTCTAATATCAAACTTATTGGGAGTCCAATTTACTTGTATTGCAACTATCTTTACTCCCAACAATAAAACAATACAAGGGGAAGTGGATCCTTCATGAGAGATAGGCACCTTATCTTATAGAACATTGAAAGACTTAAATCAAAAAATGTTTTTGAGCTGCTCCTTCTCATGGTCTCATGGTCTAATAGAGAGACCAAGCCTAAGGTTTTTTGGTTTAATATTTCCTGATTCCTTCTCCTCAGGGTCTAAAAGACATGACTCCAGTGAACAAGTTGCTGTTGTGTTGGATAACAATAACAATATGCATATCAGTAATCAACCAATAGGAAGGAGGTGAGTGAACTTTATCGCATTCCATGTTTTTAATAACATCGTTATTGCTAAGCTAAGAGTTGTGCATATATTATGGAAGTAATAAGATATATCTGACCTATATAACCAGCACAATAGTTCAGCAAAAAAAAAATATATAACCAGCACAATATTGTGAAAGTTAAAACAGACTTCAAAATATAATAATAATAATAAATTAGTACGTACCACATCCAGCAAACGGACTTGTTCTAATAACAATTGACAGAGATGATGGAGATCATCTAACAATTAAATGATGCTGCGAAATGAATTATGAAACTAGGGCTAGTGATATGAGTCAAGTCTAATATATGGATTGTTAGATTGTGATCAAGAAAGAGAGGAGGCAATTAAAAAATAGAATAGGAAGAAAGAAGGTTTTATTATAAGTTATATATAATACCAAAAAAAAAAAAAAAAATTGTCTTCTTTTAAGCTTGTCATATAAAATATTGAAAAATTGTATTTTTCATGTCATTATTTATATAATATATATATATATATATATATATATTAGTAATATTTTAAAATTAAAAATAATGCAAAATTATATTAATTTTGACCAACTAGAACTCGCCTTCTTTTATAATAAAGCAACAAAACACCAAATAAATCTTGCTTAAATTAAGTTTTATTTTTTCTCTAAAATTTTTTAATTTAATTAGATATGTTGTTTTCTATAAGTGCTCTAATAATTTTTATTTTTAATTTATCAACATTTATTATATTAATTAAATATATGACATATATAATTTTTTTTTGTCAAACGTTTTTTGTGCGTTCTTTAGGTTAGAAGCTAGTAATGCATAAAATAAAAGCCTTTGCATGAAAATAGATAAATAAATAAATAAAATTTTGTGCAATTTGTATTTTGAGCTAGGCTTGAGAAAGTCCTCAATAGTCAATAATTTAAGGGGCTTCTTCTATCTGATATCTTCATTTTTTTTGTTCAAAAATGCCTCTATATCTTTATGTTTAAGTAAAAACAAAACTAAAGTATAATCTAGAAAAGATATAATTCTAACTCTCACTAAAACATTGCCTAAAAAATGGAGTCACTCTCATATTGATTTTCAAATTTATTTATCTATTTATAAATTAGATTCTAAAAAAAAAATATATATATATATATATATACACGCACATCTGCAAGCAATGAAGCACCACTCTTCGTTGAGTCGAATTAGCTTAACTCTATCTTATGAGAGAGAGAGAGAGAGTCTCAATAATGTTTATCAAACCAAGTTACAGACCCTTGGCTTTAATCTTTGCCGTATTAGCAGCCATTTATGGCATTTTCTTGGCTTATTTTCTCATCTTCTACCCTCTTCATCATCTTCTCTTCCAATCAGATCTTCCACCTCCTGAGACTACGGTACAAGTGTTGATTGAGAACCATACATTTGCAATCTTACCACCACCACCACCACCACCACTGCCACGGCCGTACGCATTGGTGAACGATTACTGCAGTCAGAGCAGCGATCCAGAGCCTAAGATCTGCCTGGCCACACTCAAGAAAATCCTGTCAGCCAAGTACGCCAAGGACTTGACCCAACTCACCAGAATCGTAGCGGACCAGAGTTTCAACTCGACACTAGCCGCACGCAGAGAGTTCATCCAGTACATGGCTGTCCACCATGGTGGAAAAGCTGCGAGGTTGTGTGGAAAAGCTTGACAACATTATCAATTATTGGGATGCTGACTTCGCTGGGCATTTAATTGGCTCTCCTGATGATGATACCAGCATCTACGGAATCTTGAAGCACTTCTGACGCTCGAGTATAGATCACATCTTGGATTGTACACTCGATTATGATATCTATACTCCCCAGGAAGAGAAGAGGACAGAAAGGTATAAAGTCTTGAAGGAATTCGTGACCTCCATTACCGATGAGATTCACATTCTGCTCCATCTGGGCAGTTCATTTTCAATCAATGCCGGTCGATGAAACTGACGGAGTTGAAGCCAATGGCAATGCCTATGGTGGTGGCTCTGTATAAGCCAGATAAAAAGCGGTTAATTCAGACATGGGGGTTATGGCTTCGCCGTCAGCTTCAGCCTCGGCCAACCGGATGTGGGGTTCACTGCTTCTTTTCTTGGCTCAAAAGTGTTTTGTGATTTTGTCATCAGCCACTATATATATATGCCTCTATTTATTAGGTTTTTAAGTTTTGTACTGAAAATTTACTTTATTTATATTATTGTCTAGCTCAGGCTTCATTCCTGTTAGCACTTAGCATGTAATTCAGACTTAGTTATAGACTTTTAACATTTGTTGGCTTCATAATTAAATCAGAAAGCATGCGACTATAAAGAGTGTTCCGCGGTGCTGTAATATCTCTTTCATGCCACTGCTGATAAGAAATATGAGGTTTTTTGTTTTTTTGTTTTTTCTTCTTCTTTAAAGAAAGAAAACCCTAACGAGAAAGCAAAATCTAGCACAGACGTAGAGATGTTGCTTGGTTATTATAAGGGGGTACTCCGTAATTTGGGAAGTATTCCTGAGAAAAAGAAAGGGAAGATTTGTCGATGTGGATTGAAAGGAAGTTAGGGATAAACATAGGGTCCGTTTGAATACAACTTATTTTCGTTGAAACTGAAAACTGAAAATACTGTAACAAAATAATTTTTAAATGTGTGAATAGTACCGTGTGACTCATTTTTAATATTTTTAAATGCATGAACAGTGCTGTTACAATGCGTGAACAGTGATAATTGTCTCCTGCATAGTAAATCTATGTGATTTTACTGTTCATGCGCTTAAAAAAAAAAGAGAGGAAGGAAAGGTGAAATAGAAAACGTAGACGCACGATAATCTCTATCCAAACCGGCACATAGTAATATAGTATGACTCACCTAAAATTTCAATAAATTTCATATTATATTTTCTAGTAAAGGATGGATAGGTGTGCTGCAATCTCTTTTTTTTTTTTTTTTTTTTTTTTTTTTTTTGAGAAACAAACATGCACACACAAGGGAGAGGGAAATGGGTTCTAACACAAAGGCACACCTATGTTGCAATCTCTTGATTTAAAGGATTGGAGATATGTATGTATTGAGATAATGTTACCCACAACTAAAATTAATGTATTGGATATTAGTTATGGCTAATGGAACCATCAAAATAATCCGGTAGCATTGAAAAGTTCTCATGTAATCCAAATACAATAACATAATTATCCATAACTAGCCTCTGAGCATGCGCCTGAGTGTGTGCTCTTTTTCATGCCTGAGTGTGTGCTCTTTTTTTTTTTAAGTAAAAGTTAATAATTTGCATCTATTATTATTTAGGAATATATTTTTTAATTTTTCAAACAAGTAAAAAGGATAAACTTTAAAGATAAGTCATAACTGTAATTTCTTTTTTGAATGTGAAGGTAAAAAAAATCTTCATTTTAGAAGTTCTCTTTTTGAATTCAAAACGAAATTTTTTTTTTTAACATTTATGATCCTATTTCTAAATGAAGTTACCCTTCATTAATGATGAGTATTTTTGAACCACATAAAAGTCCAGTTAAAAAAGGGGAATCCTCTTATATATAGTATAGATAATATAGTTATCTTTTATCTTTTATCTTATAAAACAAATCTCCTCTATATACTTTTGAATATAAATACAAGTAAAAATTAAAACAAATCTTCTCTAAATACTATTTGAATATAAATATAAATAGTAGCTCTTAAAACATTTTCAAGGAAGCAAAACCAAAACCCAAAATCTCATTTATTCTTTTATTTTATTAGAGCCATAGACTCTCGTCAAATATGTTTGTTCTTGTCAAATATGTCTTCTTCCTCTACTTCCTCTTCTGCAATAAACTCCACAATTATGTCCCATCCTAATGCCTTGATTTTAATTGTTGATAATGTTGTAAAAATAGTACGGGTCTCTAATTAAAACTTTTACATAAACAAATTAACAAGTAGCCTTTGGTGCATATGCTAAGGAACTTTCACATGTATTATCATATGCTAAAAAACAAACCAGAATTTGGTCTTGCATCATGTTGAAGTGCTCTACATCCATTTCAATGGTCCAAATACAGCCTGAATTAACTTACTTGCTATGATACTCGGAGTGGCTTTTTATCACCGTATCCCTATAAATGTGGGCCCCTAATTTTGGTTTTAAAATCAAAAAATTGTAATTATATATAGACCTAAATGGAAAAAATTGGCTTTTGCCCCTTTCAAAAAAACAATCCAACATTTTGCCCTCTTTCCTAAATTAATTAGAGAAATGCCCCTCTTTTGAAACTCGATTTTCTCAAAATCGAGTTAAGCCCTATAGTGACATTTTTAAGGATCCTATAGTGACGTTTTAAGGACCTATAGTGGCGTTTTGTAATCCGATTTCCATGAAGTCGAGTTATAGGTAAAAAAAAGAAAAACAATTGCATGTAACTCGACTTCATGGAGATCGGATTACAAAACGCCACTATAGGTCTTTAAAACGTCACTATAGACTCCTTAAAACGCCACTATAGGGCTTCAGAATTTTTTTTTTTTTATAAACCGATTTTGAAAAAATCGAGTTTCAAAAGAGGGGCATTTCCCTAATTAGTTTGGAAAATGGGGCAAAATGCTAGATTTTTTTTTTTTTGAAAGGGGCATTTGCCCATTTTCTCCAGACCTAAATGCTCTAATTTGAATTTTTCTTTATTAATATTTACTAATTAAATATATTTATATAAAAATATTTTGTCAAACTTCCTCTCAAAGTATTAAATATATTTTATACTTTTTTTTTTGTTACTTCTTATATTACCATGGAAGTTTTTGATAGCATACATATTTTTATTTTATATTATCAGTATAAATTTTTTTTTTTTTATTACATTGATTAAAACCTATTACTATAAGAACTCAATATTTTATCATTATCTATCTATTACGTTTTTCTCTTCACAAATTCTTTTGTTTGGCTTTTATTTCCTAGTATTTATTTGAATACATTATTTATACTTATAGTCTCCTTGGATCCCTTCCATCTGTTATATTAATTTTTTTTGATAGGACTGTTATATTAAAATTAAAACCTCACCTACTATAAACTTCTTCTTCTTCTTTTTATTTTATTTTTTATTGTTTCTGATCTTTCCCATAAAGTAGAACGTTTATTGATCCATGAATGAAAATTACAGTCGTTCCACCTAATATAAACTTCTAATTTTTTTTTTTTTTTAATACAAGATAAAAATTATACTCTAACCTAATCTAAATGTATATATGTATGGATTCTCAAAAAAAAAAAAAAAAAATGTATATATGTGTGAAATTCCTTTATGGAGACTTGAACCCTCATCCTTACCTTTCACACCCCACAAGCACTTATACTTCTAATTAATTCTAACCAAACTAGTAAACATAATAAAAATAAGGATAAATTAGAAAAGAAACAAAATCTAAATCCTAATTCAAAACTCAAATAGGAATCCTAAGTCAACTAAAAGATCATTAAGGAAACTAATTAAATAAAATCAATAAAAGAAAAAATCTGTTACTCCTCCAGCCCCAATTTAAAGCTCTACTGGACATTATCTTCTTAATTTTTTGGAGGATCCCAATCCGTTGGGATTGTTGCCACCGAATTTAAGAATGATTTTAAATGGAAAGGACTCTAAATGGAAACGTCAACATTGATAGTATTTTCAATTTTGAGCATTGTTTGACTTCAGCTTCCTCCATCAATCTTTACTTTTTTTTTTTTTTTTTTTTTTTTAGAGTAATGCTATAATCACAAACTATTTTACAAATTGTAAATGTGTCCAACTTCTTAATAGTTTTCATCTGGGTCTACCATTAACATCATTTTTTCATTCACCAATAACCACTCACTGCGTCAGCAGTTTATAAAAAAATTTGTATAAAAGTTTGTATCTCTAACATTGCCCTTTTTTTAAACATTAATCTCTGCTTGTTAAAACAATAATACTCTTACAAAAATCAAAATAGAGTGTGAGATAGTCGTAAAAAGTCTCAATGTTGTCTAGAGGATCAAATCCCTAACCTTAGCCTTCCTAGCCACCATTTATGATCTTCTCTTCGAATTTTGGTAGGTCACTTCAAAGGGACCTGTCCTCCATAACAGTGAAGAAAAGAGAATAGAGAAGAATAGAGAGAGGTAGAGAGAGATAGAGTTCAATCACAAGATTATTCATATATGTCCAATTACAATGAGATAATCCCTATTATATCAATCTCTGAAACTAACTACTTTAGGATTACCAGCTAATTAAGCTAACTATCCTAACTGTCAATAGCTAACTAACCCATCTGCCACTTAACTACTAACTACTTGCTATGCATGTCAAGTATAATGACAGTATTACCCCAACTCACCCATAAGCCAATAGCATAGGTGCCTAACATTCTCAGCTTGGGCTTTAAATATATAGTAACATATAACCCGTGCATACGCACCGTACAATAAAAAACAAGGCGTAAATGCAATTTTGGTTTCTATGTCTTGGGTCCATTTCCATTTTAGTTCCTACTTTTCTATTTTACTGTTTTTAGTCCCTAGAATGAAAAACATATTCCATTTTTTCCCTACCATCATCTTACTAATGGAAATTGCTTACGCGGCAAAAGGAGTGTAATGTTGGCACACTAAATATTGATGTGACCATTAAAATAATATTTTAAAATAATTATTTAATATTTTAAAAATTTAACATCAGCATTTTAATTTAAAAAATGTCATGTCAGATAAAACAATTAAAATAAATTCTAAACTATTTTTTAAAAATAAAATTAATTAATAAAAAAATTTCAATTTTTTTTTCTTTTCATTATCTTGTTGGAAATAACATGTTTGGCTACCCAAAAAATTAAAAAATTAATATTTTTGTTTCTTTCCTTTCATTTTCATAGCAAACAAACATCAAAATACATTGAGACCAAAACCCATTGAGATCAAAACCCAGCAATCACCAAAACACCAAAACATCTCAAATCCAAAATACAAAAACCCACTAAGACCAAAACCTAGCAATGAACAAACCAACCCCATGGTGCACCACCAAAACGACCAACCACCACCACCATAGGTGACGAGGCAGAAAGAGAGAGAGAGACTCACCAAGAGAGCGAGAGAGAGAGTGTGAAGCACAGATTTGCTAGAGAGAGACATTGATCTGAGCGAGAGACAGTTATTGTAACAATTTTGTAAATATATACATTTTTAACTTGACTAATGTAGATGATTTTGGGATTTAGATGTGTAAAATTGAGTTTTTTTTTTTTTTTTTTTTTTTTTTCTTCTATTTTGCATTATCTAATGCAAATACTATTATACTGCAATGTTGTTGGGATGCAACGCAAGATTTACGTACCCATTAGCCCATTACCCATTTAAATAATGAGTTTTGCACAACATTAACTCACTAAAAACAAAAAAATTTAAAAACTTAGATAGGATACGTGGCACAAAATTAGATAACAAATGGAATCTAATTTAGAATCTAATTGAATTTTTTCTCAGATTTGACTTATATATATATATATATATATATATATATATATTTATATTTATATATATTTATGAGATGGTTCTTATTAGGGTAAAGGAGGAGAAAAAGTTCATGATGTTGTGTGATGAGTTTGAGGTTCCATGTCATAATGAATAGTAGGAGAACGGTGTACCATTTGTGTAAGTCCAATTTTGCTCTGCTCGGCCTTGAATAGTCCAATTTTCTTACACTCTATTCTTATGCACTAAAGTCAAACTCAAAGAAAGTCTTTTTAGCTATTTTGAGGCATCCAAAAAGTAAATTTTTTTTTTTTTTTTTGAAACCAACAATCATAATTATTATGGAAATATGAAATAAACCTACCAAGAAGTCCTTTTCCACTAGGTTAGCAGCTGTGTTGATAGATATGGTCTCGCATCCTCCTTTGAGCTGGACCGAATTGGCATTAATTAAGCTGGGCTTGAGAGTAAACAAAAATGAAACATCAACTGGACTGACCCAAATCAATATGCGAACCGAGGTAACAAAGATCAGTCTATCTATGTGGTGCAGTGATTGTTTGGTTATTACTTACCCTAGTGTCTAGACGATGGGCGTAGAGGGAAAGTTACAGCAGGGAATGGGAGCAGTCCTCCTGGGGTGTGCTTCTTCTTCTTCTTCACACTTCAACACAAACTTCTGCTCGACTAATTCAATCACCAGGTTAATGAAATCGACCATATTCTTATTATTCTCTAGTTTTTTTTAATCATTATTAAACTCAATATCATCTAGGATGATGAAATTGAAACCTGTTGGAAATAAATGAGAGATAATACCTAAAGTTTCCTTGAAAATTACACAATTTGATTTTATCAAAAGAGGTGGCAGAGATGAGGTGTGGACCAAGTCACTGTCTTGAGACAAATCATGTTGTCTACGGTATATCCGATGTAGTTAGACAAATGGTTTCTGCACGTTGTCCCCAGGATACAACAGCCCAGCCACTTTTGCTGATTATCCTTGCAAGCCTACACTGCTCATAGGATATAAGCTCTCTATAGTACTTTCTTTTTCCAGAAAATTTAGTAAAGGTAAAATATTTTTGTGAATACTAAACATTGTTTTTTGAAAGTCTGTAGCTTTGTAATTCAAAAATAATGTTTGTATTAGAAACTTTTATATCTTTCCATATATATAGAGCCGGACATGTAGCTTGTCCTTAGCCAAAGAATAAAAATGTTTGCTAACTTTAAATGATCATCTAGTTGTTGAAATCAATGTATGATCAACAACATTCTTTTTATATATATTATATATAAACCGATCAAAACTTTTTGCCAATGTATATACATTGAGGTAAGTTAATAGCCAAAATCAAGTTTGTCTTTTAGTGTCATAATGCCATTAAAAACAAAATAACAGCCCTAACATGGCTAACCTTTAGATATCAAATAATATTTTCCTTTGAAACTTTGACTATACACAATAATACAACCAAGAATGGAAAGCAATATGTAATGCTATAAACCATCAGCAGTAAATTATATAAATATATAGTTGTACAATATTTGATACTTTCTACGTATTTCAAAGCCCTTAACCCTAGTTTTGACCTATTAACAATCGCTTATGAAATGTTCATGGCTTCCATTCTGAGTAATAAACCTCTTCATCATCTTCTCTTCGAATTACCTCCTCCTCCTCCTATGATGATGATGAATCAATCGCTTGCAATTGCACAGCTTCCTTCACCTCCACCACCACCACCATATGCGGTGGTGAACGAGTCTTGTAATAAGAATGGCAAATTTATGGAGCCAAGGGTCTGCGTCGACAGTCTCATGAAAATCCCATCAACCAAATACGCCATTGACACCACCCAACTTATCACAATCGTAGCCGACCTAATCTACAATTTGTCGCTGACCTCTCGCTTTGAGTTCAACCGCTACTTAACTGTTCACCATGCCACTTTGAGTGATTACTCCTTTATGTGTTTGCGTCAGTGTGATGAAATGTCGGAAGCCATTATCAATTATTGGGAGTGCAACATCTTTCAAAAACAGTATTTAAGGGAATACTTTGGAACATTGTTGAGCTTCTGGAATGAAATTCGTGACTTAAGGTGGATAGGTCTACAAGACATTGATGACTTTGTTTCTGAAAAAGAGAAGAGGACCCAAGGACATATAGTTGTGAAGGAATTCGCGCACTCCCTTTTCGATGAGATTGACGATCTGCGTTGCTTGGGTAGTTCTCTTTCGGAAAGCATAGGGATTTTAATGATGAAACTTACGGAGTTGAAGCCAATGCCTTTGGTGGTGTCCCTGTATAAGTCGGATCCAAAGCGTTTTTACAAGATAGGCTGGGGGCCTCACCCAACTGTATTTAGGGTTTACCGCTTCTATTCATGGCTCACAAGTGTTTTGTCATCAGCCACTAAAATTATCTTCATGGGGTAGCTCCGACTTAAGACTGTAATGCTTCCTAGCCTCTCAGCCTCTTATCTCTATAGATTTTTTGTATTTTATCTCTAGTTTTATCATTTGAAGTTTAAGTCTACTATTGAACACCTTAGTTTAATTAACAACTATTTTGTTAATTATTAGTTCCACCTATGCCGCTTTTTCTATATCTTCCCTACTAGAACAAAAGCATGTGTTTTGTTTTTGCCAAATATGTTAATGATAGTTCCAATTTTATTAAATTATAATTACTTATCAAAATAAATGTTAATGATAGTGGTTTGAGGTGGCCATTACACAACAGGTTTTCAGCTTGGCCAATTCCGTACCCTGCTTATTGCACCAAATTTCAAAAGATGAGTACAGATTTATTAGTACAATTTATTTTAGTTTTTACTTACGGATAAAAACTATTATACATCACATTTATATACACACACTTCAAAAAGCAACTGAAATTGTGTCTATATAGTTTTAGTTGCTTTTTCAAATGGGTGTAAATGTGTGTTGTAACTTATAACAAGTGTGGGTAATAAACACTACTAGTCTTTTACTTATTTTCTTGTCTCAAACGTACTTTTTCTTTAGTCAGTACATTATTCATGATGGGTAGCTCATATTTACTGACACTCTTACGCCTTCTATTTATAAAAACAACTTTTTATGTTTTGTTTAATACAAGATCATATTTCGGTTCTAAACTTTATTCCATGCCATGAAAAAATTTCAATTTTATTCCTTAGCATACTTATAATTACTTTTAATCTTTATCTCAAACAAGAAATAATTACTTTTATTCTGAATAAATTTTATGTGATGATTTTTAGCCCCTAATGTGTGTAACAAAGTAAGTGTAACGTTTCTGGGGGGAAAAAAAAAAAAAAAAAGGTAAGAGTAGCCGTTTTTATTTTGATCGTGTTATTTAAGAGATTAAAAGCGAAAATTTAAACTTTAGAGACATATATTAAATCATGTTACAAACATTATTATGATATATAAATTAAGTTATTCTTTAGATTTTTTTTTTTTTTCCCTTCATCTTAAAGAATGAAAACCCTAACGAGAAAACAAAATCTAGCACGGACGTAGAGATGTTGCTTGGTTATAAGGGGTGTAGTCCCTAATGTGGGATGTTCACACTACAAAAAAATCGTCCTGTCCCAGCGTTTTTTACTCGGCGTTTTTACAAACCGCCGTAATAGATAAGCCTGTACCAGCGCTTTTTGAAAACGCTGGTATAGGAAATCCTATTACGGCGGCTCAAAACCGGCGCTTTATAAAGCGCTGCAATAGGAGGCCGATAGCAGCGTTTTTGAAAAACGCTGGTATAGGAAGCCCAAAAGTGTTGGGATAGGTTACTGATTTCCCTTAGGGGGAAAGACCTATCCCGGCGCTTTTAAAAGCGCTGGAATAGGTTGAACCTATTCCAGCGCTTTTAAAAGCGCTGGGACAGGTCCCTCCATTCCCTTATGGAGAATGACCTATCTCGACGCTTTTAAAAGTGCTGGAATAGGGTCAACCTATTCCAGCGCTTCAAAAAGCGTCGGGATAGGTCATTCTCCATAAGGGAATGGAGGGACCTGTCCCAGCGCTTTGAAAAGCGCTGGAATAGCCATGATCATGAGAAAAAGAAAGGGAGGATTTGTCGATGTGGATTGAAAGGAAGTTAGGGATAGACATAGTAATATATATAGTATGACTCACCCAAAATTTCAATAAATTTCATATTATATTTTTTTAGTAAAGCATGCATAGGTGTGCTGCAATCTCTTGATTTAAAGGAATTGGATATATGTATGTATTTTGATGATCATTATATAACTAAAATTAAGGTATTGGATGATCATTAGTTATGACCAATGGAACAATCAAAACAATCTGATAGCATTTAGGAATTCTCATGTAATCCAAATAAAATAACATAATTATCTCTAATAACATAGTTATCTTTTATCTTATAAAACAAATCTTCTATATATATACATACATTTGAATATAAATATAAGTAGTAGATCCTAATACATTTTTAAGGAAGCAAAACTAAAACACAAAATCTTATTTATTCTTTTATTTTATCAGAGCCATAGACACTTGTCAAATATGTCTTCTTCTTCTACTACCTCTTTTGCAATAAATTCAACAACTATGTTCCATCCTAATGCGATTCTCAAAAAAAAAAATCCTCTTTTGATCGAGAAATCCTCTCTGTTCTTTAAAAAATCTCTACCTTTGTTAATCTTGAAATTTGAAAACGAGGGAAAGGAACTAATTAAGGCTACAGAGGTCATAATCTTTTATAGGTTATTGCGGCATTATTCTATGATGCTCTCCCTATTTTTTTTATGAGACCTGTTTCTCCTTTGCAAAGTCTACCATCAAGTGTACTGGATGGTTCAACAAGTGACTGAATTGCTCTTCTAGTGTAAAACAACCTTCTGCAGCAAATTAGTGGGGATTATTAGAGGATATTATTTTAAAAGGATCATTTATCTTGGTTTTTTTGTTCATTTTGGATGCTAGTAATTAAGTTCTCACATGGTGTTGATTAAGGATATTTTTGACACTCTGCATTGGTTTTAGTTTTCTGTCTTTCATTATACCTTCAATAATCTGTTTTCTAGGTTTGTATGTCTTATTAGAGTTCATTTGAAATTTCTCTTTAATTGTTGAGAAAATAATAGAAATCAAATTTGCTATTTTTTATGATTCATGTTCTTTTTCCTCGAACATAATTGTATTGTTTATGAAATCTTTGTAAATGGTCTTTTTTCAATCTTTGTCAGATTATTGACCTTTACCCATACAAATTAAAATTACTGTATGAATTATTGTTATTCATGAATGTATAAATTTATGAAATTTAATGCGGATGGATAGGCAATCATGCACCTCTTTTGGTATTTAACGTAGTTGGTAAAAGAAATTTATTGGGTACTCTAAGAATATACTTCCTCCCTCTCACATAGAGGTAAGCTTCATGATGAGTGGGATCCACCTCTATGTGAGAGAGAGGGAGTATACTCCCGAAGTACCCAATAACAGTCCGTTGGTAAAATACTTTTTTTTTTAAATTTTTTTGAAGAGTAAAATACATTATTTGATAATAAGTCCTTACTAAAAATACATTATTTCTACGTATTTATAAATGGTTCAAGGTCCATATATACCTATTGATCAAATACAAGAAAAGAGCATAAAACTCTTTTTATGGTAACTGATTACATTTTTTTTATGTTTATTAATTTTATATGGCAAATAAATTAGGATGCTTATCTACACCTTTTACTTAAAAAATAAAAATAAAAATAAAAAAAGGTCAAGATTAATAGACAATTATTTTTTTAAACTCTTTACTTGATTATAAATAATTTTCACTCTTAAGGACAACAATTCAATTCTCATGTAAGTCTCTCAGTATTAACTCAACTTCCAATTTTTTTTAAAATAATTTTTTCTTTATCCAAAATTGTCATGTACTCATTTTATGATTAGTTATCTCATTCTAACTTTTTGTCTTTCTAAAAATACTCATTTTTATTCTCATATAATCACCATCCCAATGTATTAAGTTTGTCCTTAGTTATGTGTAGTGTTACTATCAAATAGTTGATATCACTTTTATAAGTTCAAAATTTTTAATTTAATTTTTTTACATAAATAATTTAATTATATAATTGAAATAAATTCTTTAATATACATATACTTTTCTATTAAGTCGTGCATCGCATGGACATAATACTAGTTATTACCTAAAATATGATATAAATTGAAATTCAAAATATATCTCAACAACATAAATTTCAAAATTTGTGAATTTAAAGTTTAAATGATCGAATATCTATAATTCTCGAGATTTCTCTACAACTAAACATCGCCTATAGGTTTTTTAGTTGTGATAATGTAGGTGAGTAGGGCTATCCACCAAAACCCAACCCACCCAACACAACCATTTGGGCCGACTCGACGCCGATGACAATGGGCGGCAGGTCTCTACCTCCAACAACCAAAACCAATAGGCTAGTTGGTATGTCTTCTCATGAAAACCCGATTCTAACCAACCCAGCCGATCTACACACCAAAATCTCATCGTTTTCTACTGTTACAAGCAATTCTCCAGTCATTTGAGGTCAGACCTGTTGAGATCTACCCAAATCTTGTAGAAATTCTACAAGATCTCGCTAAATCTAGCCATCTTTTTCCAGATCTGGCGGATTTCAACTAGTTTCAGCCAAATTTTAGTCAACTCCTCTTCCCTAACTCTAATAGAGAACAAATTAGCCAGAACCGAATCCTCAACAACGAGTCCAAATCTTAAAGACTCAAAGTGGTTGGATCAGTTCCAAGTTGAGCATAAACCCAACCTAAACCAACCCATGGATAACCCTATAGGTGAGTGTGGGTCTTGAACCCACAACTTTGACCTCTATCATTTTTTTCTATAGGGGGGAGGGGGGGACGTTATTTCAAAATATTGCTCATTGACTAAATTTTGGGAGATGCCAAAGTTCTACAGTTATGAAAATATGCACGTGCACATACCAAATTTAAAAGCTCATTTCTTGAGGTAACTTGCATACAAAATAACTATATTTAAAAGGGTTTTTTTTTTTTTTGGATGAACCTTTAAGAGCATCTTCAGCAGATTAGGCAAATTTTTGTACTGTTTGGAGAATGAACAGTAACTTTTACCTTTTAGCTACCCACTTTTTCAAATACACTTCCAACAGATTCTCTATCTTATTTAAATATTATTTCTTTATTCATTATTTATTCTTTTTTTAACAACTACACATCTTTCAACATTTTTTTATTCAATATCTTATTATTATAATAGAAAAAAAAAATATTTGAAGAATGAACAGTAGCCCATCAGACTTGTTGAGCTACTGTTCATGAGCCAAAAAAATTTCCGGATATAGAGAGTCTATTAGAGAATGAACAGTAGCCTATTTTGTAGGTTTACTCTTTAAAGTAAAGAGCATTTTGTATTTAGCTCTCCTATTGGAGATGCTCTAAAAGGGTTAGTTTATGCATAAAATTTCATAATTTTATCTTCAATGGATTGAAAACTTGAAATGTCTTGTCATTAACCCCGCTTTCACTTAGCTTACCACAAACACAACTTCCGCATGAGTCTATGGTGACACAACATCACATTAAATTATGAAAGAAGTTGCAGATTTGTGTCAAAGTAGACTTAATCTAATCTACTTAGAGCCAAATTCACAACTTTTTTAATCTACTTAAGACACTAATTCGCAACTTTTTTCATAATAAAGCAAACTGAAAATAGTTAAGGACTACTTATTTTTCTTGGTTAGTCTGCAACTTTGCATGACATATCAAACACCCCTAAATCTATCTAGGCATTAAAAACAAAGGTGTGAAAAAAATAATATTTTAGTATAATTTTTTTGAAAAATGATAGTATCATTGTTAAATTGGGTCACTTAGTAATGTTAAACTTCTCTCTCTTGTATAAAATATGGAGAGCTAACGTGCTGCAGGGTCAGCGGATTTGTTGGAGAAGGAATGCTATGGGTGGGCTTTGGTTTCACGCCTATCTCTACATGGCCCTTTATGACTGTTTTGATTGGGCTTATGTCATTGGGCTATAACTTTCAACTTAGGCCCTATTTGGACAGTGCTGGCTTTTTTGAAATATGGACCTAAGAAATTAATCCGCATTCTTGCTAGCCCAGTTGCTCGTTTCCAAAATTCTATGGTGTGCTCGTGAGAAAGAACATCATTTACACACTTCGAAGTTGCCTCCATAAACGATCGGTGAAGATTTCACAAAAAGCTGTTTTTTCTTTTTATAAAAAAATTATTTAATATTA
Organism: Quercus tomentella; assembly: GCA_028535165.1. Taxonomy (NCBI): domain Eukaryota; kingdom Viridiplantae; phylum Streptophyta; class Magnoliopsida; order Fagales; family Fagaceae; genus Quercus; species Quercus tomentella. Next base: position 7,102,477 of record JAPQVY010000089.1, read on the forward strand.
AGAGATAATGAGTAAAAAGTTATAGTTAGCCGTTGGCATCAACCCTTAATTTTGTTGAAATCTCACTCTGCACGTCCTTCCAAAATTCTAATACCTAGACCTTACACTAAACCCACCTTCTAGGGCTTGAACAAGCGAGCCCATTGAAAACCTCCAAACTCTCATGGAAAGGAGAGATACAACTTCACCTAACATAGGCGATGGTGATGATACTTTTGCTGGAGAAAATAGGCTTTTGCCTTTAATTTTTAAACTATGTAGCACTTTATCCCTATTTTGAAACTATATAGCAGTGTGTCTCTCTTTTAAAACTCGATTTCCCTTATAACTGGGCTTTATCATTTTCAAATTATTTTTTGCACATGTCTGGTGTTTTGGCTATAACTTTCTGCTCATAATTCTAATTGATTCGGGATTGGTATCTTTTGAAAGGAAATTTAATTCTTTACAACTTTCTAGAAATAAAGAAAACTAATATTTAATATTTGCAAGGCCAAAAATGTAATTCAAGTCACTGTTGAAAAATCAAGCATTTTATAATGGGAAATCATGTTAATACTGATCAGTATTAATCAGATTTCAATTAGTACCTATCGATACTAATAATTTCCCAATTAATACCAATCGACACTAATAAGAAAACTCAAAATATTGATTAGTGATAATTGGATCGATAAAAAAACTCGAAATACTTTCCATACTTAATTCTTTTTGTGATATTTAAATAATTAGACATGGAATAACATAATAGTATTTAAGAAATAGATGTTCTTCCTCAAAAAAGAAAAAGAAATAGATGTTACGATATTGGACATGAATTTAATCTCTTATTTAATGTAACACAAAGAACCTTTTTTTTTTTTTTTTTAGAGAGTTATAACTTATGGCATTCACTCCTGATAATAACTCTTTATTATCAGACCAAGACACCAATTACTTTTTTATGTAGGCAGGGATTGACTTCCTAATATGCAATGCACGATATCTTACTTCAAGTACGATTTAGATATCTTACTTCGAGTACGACTTGGTTCAACCACTTCATGTAAATCATTTTTTTTTTTCCTTTTTGAGAAACATGCATATATCCTTATAATAGCATCCCATCATAGGGAAAAAAAATCTTATAATAGCATGGATAATTTCACAAGTGTCATTTGAGTTTTGTGCATAAAGTTTTTATGTTTTTGTTTTTATTGATAATTTTAATATATTACTAACCCCCACAGTTTGATCTCTTTTCCCTCAAAACCCCCATTCATTTTATTAGATGCTAATTCAATTACAAAGCTCTTGACTTATGCGTGAAATTTGTTGTGGAATAATTTCTAACATTTTCTTTTCAACACGGATTGTAGCTTCACCATGCTCATTGCACTGTATATGTCAAATATAATTGGGAGAGAGCTACAATCACAAGAACGGATTGGGGAGACTAATTTATGTTTTGATTTTTTTGGACTAATTTTTAATTTTTGAGGACCAAAATAACTTTCTGATCCAAAATTTAAGTAAGTTAAAAATACATTTGTTTTTTACAGATAAGCTGGAAGTTAAAGATTAAAAGGTTATAAAGTTTTTCTCAAAAATAAAAAAAGAGTTATAAAGTAATAAAAAAAAAGTTGAGGTATTTTTCCGTGGAGTACACCTCAGACCCATGACCTTCTGATTGACCTGATTGACATATATATGCAGAGAATCCTGAGGGATTTTCTTGTTGGGTGATGAATTAGGATAAAATTATTGAACCATGAAATCCCCTTTCTTCTTCTTCTTCTTTTCTTTTTTTATTTTTTTATTATAAATTATCCTGTGAAACTGAGTAGTCATTCAAGACAAAGTGGTGAGGCAAGGTGACTGACAAGTCACAAGACATAAACAAAGCAAAGTGACTGACAGATATATGGGCCATAGTTAACTGGGTAGGTAAACATCAAACTTTCAATTCTAAACTTTTTTATTTTTGGGTAAATAAGATTGTTTTTGTCAGAAGTGGGATTTGAACCCACGCCTACGTTAGAGGACCAGAACTTGAGTCTGGCGCCATAGACCACTCGGCCATCCTGACTTGTGTTTCAATTCTAAATTTTTTTTTTTTTAGCTGAAAGTGTTTCAATTCTAAAGTTAATTGCATTTAAGATGACTTTTTAAGTACAGAATTTACTAAAATACAACTTTAAGATATATAGTAATAAATTATTTCAAAATTTTTTACTGTTTTAACATAAAATGAATTTTACTAACTTGTTAAGCTATTTTAAAAATATTTTATGAAATAATATTAAAAATACAAATTATTTTATAAAAAACTTTACAAAACAACAAATAATTATTGATAAATAAAAATATAATATTAATAATGAGTCAAAATAAAAATTAATAAAAAAATTTTATGTTAACATTTTTCGAAAATATTATAAAATAATTTGACATAAGCAAAAATTAACATTTAGATAAAGACATTTTTATGGAAAGAAAAATAAATAAATAAAAATTTTAAGTACAAACTAGATGGTTCTCAATCCTGTCAACAAAGCCGACTTAAACTTTTAATCAAAACTTTTAAGAATAGACTCCATAGACTAGAGCATGATGTGATTACTCAGTTCTGTCAGTAAAGCTGCTTCTGATTTGGTAAGATTTTTAGGCGATTTTTCTTGTTGTTGCTTTATTAAATTAAACTCTTTTTATTTTTATCTGTGTATCTACTTGAAAGTATTGTAGAGCATGTGTCGATAGAGGTATGGTGGGAGCTTGGTATTTACTCTTGTTTATTTATTTATTTATTTTTTATAAATAAAATAGGTGGATGGGAGTGACTATTGTGACAGACCTATAGGCTTGATTATTCTCGTTTCTTCACCTTACTTGGCTTGTCAAGAGATTCAAATTTGGTCTAATATTTAGAATACTGTAACCTAAATTTTATATAATAGCTCTCAATAGTTGAAAATGAAATTAGAAAAAAAAAATTTCAAAACCAATGAATAAATAAAATAAAAATAAGTAAAAAAGTAAAAGTTTTGTAAATAAAAATATTTGTAAGTAAGATAGGTAATTAGGCAGGTGCAATACCCTAAAAATTTATTACTTTTTTTTTATTTTTCATAAAAATAATATTAAAATTTTGTTAAAATGATTGTTCACAAACGTGGAGAGCTATCAACTAGATACTTGTAAAAAATAATAAATGTTGATATGATATCAATTTAAAAATATATAATATTGTAGCTAATAAAAAAAAATAAAGTAAGATTTAGTTACAAACTTAAATGATGTTTCTTAGATTTTCATTTTAAAATTCTGTTATGTAAATTTTTTTTCTAAGAAAAAAATATATTTTTTAATTAAGTAATCACATGACTGAATTTTAAAATGAGAATTAACCAACAATATCTAAGATAATTTATCTAAATTTTATAAAAATATATATATATATATATATATATTATTCTCTATCCTCTGGTCTATCAGCACTCAGCACCACACGTGAACGTACCGTTCATAAATAAAGATTTTCAACTTGGTTGAGATTGCAAATGGGAGGCGTATCACGTGAAACTGAATAGGATTTGACCAATTTGTGATTGTGTCGGAATAGGGTTGGATCATCATTCATCCCTAACAAAGTGAGCGTTTGGTTTCAGCTGAAACCAACGTTCACGTTTTCATTTCACGTTTCCGTCCTTTTTTTTTTTTTTTTTTTTTTTTTCAGTGCATGAACAGTAAATTTATTGTGCAGAGACAAAAATTACTGTTTATAAACTGTAGCAGTACTATTTATATACTGTATCAACACTATTTACGTATTAAAAATAGGTCTCACGGTACTTTTCACACATTTAAAAATTATTTTACTACAATATTTTCCGTTTTCAATTTTAACAACAATAAATTCAATCTAAACGGACCCAAAATAACTAGTCGCTCAGCTTTCACGTCTGGGAAGAAAGTCATGGCCGATGCAATAAGAAGCGTGTTGCAGTTGCAAATGCTTCATATATAGGCATCATTAGGTTTTGTCAGTGTGGCGTGCATGCATGACTGAGCAGTATCTATGCCTGTGTTATCGATTTTGTCACCGTCTCAGTGCTTGGTCCTTTCAGTAGTTCCATACTCAGTGATTAGACTATTCACCATTCTAGATTCATTTTATAGCTTTAGCTTTATGGGGTTTTTTTTTTTTTAATACAGTTTATTGAACTCTTTTTTTTGTCTGATTGTGTGAACTAGATTTCTTCTTTTAATTTTTTTTTTTAAGAATAAGATTTCTATTTTAGTATAATCTAAGTATGCATATGTTTGTGAAGTTTACTTCTAGAGGTTTGAACTCCGATTTATATTTCTTTCATCTTATAATAAATTTATGAAGTGATCACTACATCAATAGTACACGATGATAAAATTACTAAGTATTTTAACACCCACAAATACAAGATGAGAAAGTTTTAAAAAAACTAACAGTGATTAACTTAAACTTATGCATGAAAAATTAATGAATTATTATTAACAATATATTTCTTATTTTGGAAAATATATATTAAAACTTATAATTATTAAATATTTATTATTGTTACTATTATTATTATTATTATTATTATTATTGATAGGATTAAATATTTATTATTACTCTAACATGTAACCACAGCATTCTAAAAAAAACAAAAAACATTAAATATGGACCCACACGCAAAAAAAAAGGCTTAAAATAATTTGCTTTGTGCGAGTATTTTTCCTTCTTTAACTATAAGTAAAATTTTTCCTTTTCCAGTACAAGTCTTTTTTCCCCTGAAATGTACTTCAAGAAAGGAATCCGCTGTACCCATAGGCCCATAAAAGGATAAAAGGATAAGATCAAAAGAAGCCGAACCTGTACCTAATAAGAGACACGGTGAAAGAAAACAGAAGTAGCAGTGTTAGACATCGCTAATTACTATTTTTTTTTTTTATACAAATAAAATCTAAAATTAATTTTAATTATTATTATTTTTTTTCATACAAACGTACTGTCCTAACTAGTGTATATATATATATATATAAAATATCTTGGAGTGCTATTTGTTTTGTGCGTAATCCGATTTTCCGAAAAATCTTGCGAAAGAACCAGGCCCAACTCTTTTACCCTCAATAGAATGCCTTAGTCCAAAAGTGTAAAATGGCCCCTAGACACTCACACACCTACGTATGATGAGCATTAGTACAATAGCCTGAAAGGTTATGGATTGTTTGGATAAAGCAAATGAAAAGAATGAATTAAATTTTTTTAGAAGCCAGTAGTATAGAGGGTGTTTGGTTTGATGGTATGTTTGTAATTAATTGCAAGTGTGTAGAGCTCAAGTCAGTGACTTGTCAAATCCAAGCTCAGTGCCGTTGGAAACTTTTTCTTCTACATATACCTCTTCCTCTAATTTTTCTATAAAAACCTCTTCGGTCTATTCATCAGAGCCAACTTCCCCTTTCGTCTACTTTTCACTTTCACTCTCCAGGATTCTCTCTATCCCCATAGTCTCTCTTCATAATCGTTGTCCTCCCCCAAAATTAAAGTCCTAATTTACTCGCACAGCCCAGCTACACCCTTGCCCTTTACATATGGAGCTGGCGGACATTGCACCATCCTCATCATCCTCCTCCAACGACGTTCCTGCACCTGAAGTAAGTGTTTAATGTTTCTGTTAAATTCAAAAATGGTATGTTTACTGGTACAGAAATTTGTTCTTGGTTGCTGTTCATTGTTGCTTGTTGCTCCTTGATGTTGGACACGTTTTTCCTTCATGCCCTTCTAACTGTTCATATATGTATAACTGTTTTGAGTTAATCTTCACTCTGTGTTGCTTTGGATGCATCACTTTCTTTTATACATAATTCTAGAACTTGTTTGGCACAGTTTTCTGACCATTTTACCACTGTGCAGTTACCTATTAGATGGCATCCTCCCCTGCGGATCGGAAGTTATGAAACAGTTGAAATTGTGTTTATTGACTCATTGTTGGAACAAAAAGTTAAAGGGATCATTTATAAATGGGAACGTAAAGAAATGGTCAGTCTTCATAATGGGAACGTAAAGAAATGGTCAGATACACTTTTTTTTTTTTTCAAACAAGTGGAAAAAGGAAAATTTAAACCTCTGAAAAAGAGTATCAAAGTATTTTTTTAATTATTTGATTGAGTAGGTATGAAATATAATCTTAATATTAGTGCATTTAAAAGTAATGAATGGAGAGACGTGGTCAGATTTAATAATAGTGGGTGTTATACATTTAATTAATTTTTGAGTTGTTCATTGTTTAAATTCATCATGTAAACATATTTATATATACCAGTGTCTCTATTCCCACGTATACCATATCTTGTCTGTTTTTCTGGTTGATTTGTGGGTATAAGAATTTTCGTAATATGGAATTGGACAATTATGAATTGCTATCTAAGCTCTTTGCACAAATATCTTTTGCCCAACACGTAAGTGCAGATCATGGGGATGAGCAAGGCAGCAACTTAAAAGTAAAGTAGGTTAATTTATTCTGACACTTTATTCGGGAAGAAGAGGAAAACAGAATCTGTTGTTCTTGAAAGTCGAAAAAATGTAGAATATACCGAAGTTCTTAATCCTACATGTAATTTTACCTCAAAATTAATGGTTCTATAGTAGGTGCATTACTGTTAGTTTCAGAGTTTTGTGGTTGCTGTAGTTTGATAGTCTGGGATTGTTGGGATTGTTCGTATAGAGGATCATTCCTCATGATCCTTTGTTTGTTGGTGTCTTGTTTGATGGTGTCTTGTTGCACTTGATCAATAATATTTTCTTATTGAAAGGAAAGAAAACACACAACGGCATTCAAAATTTGAGAAAAGTTTCAAGGACATATAACAATTATACCCGCCAGTAGTTGCAGTAGCAGGCTGACCAATGGCATCAGTCCTCTTCACATCAGCCAATACAGCATCAATATCATCCTCCTCAACAGCAAAATATACAGGATACTGTAAAAAAAGCATAGCAACATATTAATAGGCATTTCCACAAGTTAGCTTGAAGATAGAGAAAAGGTTTTTTTTATTAGAAAACATGAAGGAACTACACTCCAAACAGGCAGCAAGCCTTGTTTGACTGTAAGGCCAGCCCATCCACACAGCAAGTTACCCACCCTCTGAGGCATCACCCAACGCACACCCAAAAGTAAAAACATCTATGTTAAAACCAATAAATACCCAAAATTATCAGTAGGAGGCTGTGGTGATTGTTGTAGCAGTGGGTCTTGAAGTCACAACCTTACCCTCTACAGCTCACCTAGCACTTGCAAGGGGAGGATCGAAGACAAATGAAGATGCCACGCAACTGATTTCAAACAGACTTATGTGAAACCACATTTATGGGTGCTTTGGATCAGCATTGGTTTGAAATTTTAAACCCCACTCAATCACTGCATCTGCCTATACATCACATTGGGAGAATGGAAGAGTTTAACAGCTGAGATAGATTACGAATGTAACCGCCAAAATGAGCAAGTGAAAAGGCTACACACAAGTAGTTCTTGAGTAATAAAGAACTCAATAAAACAGCACTAAGCAGAGGTCAAATTTAAAATATATAGGCATCACGAACCGGTAAATGAGAGATGTAAAAATAAATAAACAGCTGCAACAACGATGTAGAGTGGAAAGAAAGGACAAAATAGTAACTGTCCAAGTTCTGCCATTACATTCTTCAACAGGTCATTTCCTTGATTTTGATGATTACTTCTCATGTCGTCTTTATTTTCAAAACTAAACATCCAGGGAAGCAAAAACAATAAGCCACCCAAAGGCTGTCTTTGAGCAATATATTCTGCCATATGTTTGTCAAAAATAATAGTAATCTTGATCAGGAAGTAAAAAAACAAAGTGGTAAATCTTCAACTTCAGAAACAGATGGAATTGGAGATGTGGGGCCCGGCCCAAAAATAATGGGTTATCCAGGCCCGTCCGAGGAGCGTCCTTTCTGAAGAGAAACCACATATGAAGCATTACTCAACTCCAATAACGCTAAGGAAACCTGTCCGAGGAGTAACTCCTCCTCGGACGTCACAAAGTCCAGACGAGGAACTCTCCCCATCCATTTCAGTTCATCCTCCCAACATATAAAATGAATAAAATCCAAAATATCTCATGGAAAGCTGCCATCACCACATTAATTGCGTCCCAACCTTCCTCTTGGCCGCATTAATGAGGAAAAGACCTCTGAACAGTACCACCTTGGCCTCTGCAACTCACAAAGGGAGAGATGAGGGCGTCTGATGGGACAGGTGCTCAAGTAGATGCTTAGATGATCGACAAGTGTAAGGTTGAGATGAGAGGAGGGGAACTATATAATGTAGTGGAGTCCCTCAAAGAAGGGGACGGGAAAAACTGTATTAAGAACAAAAGAAATAGAATCACACGGGGGAGATCCATTCTTGTGTTTTTATTTTTTGCAACTACATTGTCCATGTATCAGACCAAACAGGCTCACTGAGGCGAAGTTCTTTGACCCATCCTCTACAAATATTCATTGTGGGTTGCGCTTTGAGCCAAGGCCAGATCAATAAGATTTGGGCCAGGAAAATCGTGCAACTACAATTGGCGCCGTCTGTGGGAAAGAACTAGGGCATCAGCTAGCACAACGGTCGATGAGAGATTTTTTGCGACAGGCTGGGCAGAGCATCCCGCAAACAGTGAATGCCGTATTCAGAGAACCAGTACAACAGGTACTGGAGAAAGTAAGGAATGAGCCCTATTTCAGGTGGCCGGGGAAGATGGCTGGAGACCCTTCCAAACGTAACCAGAACCTGTACTGCCACTATCATCAGGACAACGGGCATACTACTGAGGACTGCAGGAATCTATGGAATCACCTAGATCAGTTGGTCCGAGAAGGGATATTGCGCCACCTGCTGCACCCATTGAGTGGCCATCCTGGCCAAGCAACACAAGAGCCTCGAAAGGACGTGTCCTTAAGACCCCCCACCGGGACGATACATGTCATTCTCGCTGCACCAGGAAGAACGGGGCCACCCATCCCCAGGGTGTTAGCTGTGGATCGGCTCCCCTCCGAGGGCAGGCAAAGGGAACCCAAGAGGTCAAAAAAGGGAAGCTCTTTGATACTGGGATTCTCGGATGAGGATAAGAGAGGAACTATTCAACCTCACGATGATGCCTTGGTGGTCACGCTGAGGATTGGGGGCTTCGACATGAAAAGGGTGTTGGCGGATTCGGGAAGTGCAGTAGAGGTAATGTACCCCGATCTATACAAGGGGCTGAACCTGAAGCCGGAAGATTTGACAGCTTACGACTCTCCCCTCCTCAGTTTCGAGGGAAGGACTGTTACGCCAAAAGGGCAAATCCGACTACCCGTGCAGATTGGGGCGGAGATAGTGGAGGTAAATTTTATTGTGGTCGACGCTTATTCACCTTACACCGCAATAGTTGCAAGGCCGTGGATCCATGCCCTAGAGGCCGTGGCCTTCACACTTCACCAAAAAGTAAAATACCCATCCAGAGGACAAGTAGAAGAGATCCGAGGAGATCAGGCCATATCCAAGCAGTGTATGGTGGCCGCCGTCTTACATCGGACCCACGCCGAGTCCTCGGCCCCTGAAAGTTTATAGCAATCAGCCGCCTCGGCAGAACAAGACGATGGACTAGCCGAGGAGATAAGGTGTGAAAGTTTAGATAAAATCGCTGTCAACGACGACCCGGAGAAGTTCTTTCTGGTCGGCTCTAAATTGCCCTCTCAAGAAAAGGAGGAACTGGTCAGATTTCTCAGAGAAAATGTCGACGTGTTCGTATGGGATGCCTACAACGCCCCGGGCGTTGATCCTAGCCTTATTTGTCACCACCTGAACGTCAACCCCTCTTCCACTCCGAAGAAGCAGCCACCCCGACGCCCTTCAAAGAAACATGCTGGTGCCGTAAAAGACGAAGTGGCAAAACTAAAAAGAGCAGGGGCTATTAAAGAGGTCTTTTACCCGGAATGGTTGGCAAACACTGTGGTGGTAAAGAAGAAGACAGGGAAATGGAGGGTCTGCGTGGACTTCACGGACCTGAACAAGGCGTGCCCAAAGGACCCATTCCCCCTATCCCGAATTGATCGATTGGTGGATGCAACCGTGGGGCACCCTCGAATGAGCTTCCTGGACGCCTTCCAGGGCAATCATCAGATACCCCTAGCGCTAGAGGACCAAGAGAAAACGGCTTTCATGACGCCCATCGGAAATTATCATTATAAGGTGATGCCGTTTGGGCTAAAGAACGCAGGCTCAACCTACCAAAGGATGATGACTCGGATGTTTGAACCACAACTGGGCAAGATCATTGAGGTTTATATAGACGATATGGTCGTGAAGAGTAAAAGGGTGTCCGAGCACGTGAAGGACCTCGGAACAATCTTCGCTATATTAAGGGAGCACCGGTTGCGGCTGAATGCCTCCAAATGCTCATTCGGGGTCGGGTCTGGGAAATTCCTAGGGTATATGGTCACCCACAGGGGAATAGAAGTAAGTCCCGACCAAATCAAAGCCATTAACAGCCTACAGGCTCCTCGGAATCCGAAGGAAGTACAGAAGCTCACTGGCATGATTGCGGCGTTGAACCGGTTCATATTGCGATCGGCGGATCGATGTCGGCCTTTCTATCTCCTGATAAACAAGTAGAAAGAGTTCGAATGGTCGGAGGATTGCGTTCAGGCTTTCCAACAGCTTAAAGACTACCTGTCCCGACCACCCATCATGTCCAGCCCTGAGGCAGATGAGGTGCTGTTTGCCTACATCGCCGTAGCCCCCCACGCTGTAAGCCTGGTACTGATACGGGATGATAATGGGGTGCAGCGACCAGTGTACTATGTGAGCAAATCACTACATGAGGCCGAGGTGCGATACCTACCTTTAGAAAAGGCAATTCTGGCGATAGTGCATGCAACCCGAAAACTTCCTCATTACTTTCAGGCGTACACGGTCATCGTTCTAACTCAGCTTCCCCTCCGAGCAGTGCTTCGAAGCGCTGACTACACCGGAAGGATCGCCATGTGGAGTGCGCTTTTGGGGGCCTTTGATATTAAATATATGCCCAGATCCTCTATCAAAGGACAGGTTCTCGCAAACTTGGTAGCGGAGTTTGCTGAGCCCTCTATAGAAACAATAACCGAGAAGAAAGACATGGATGGAAAGTCGGTTGGTGCGATTTCAACAGGGAGGAGCACGCATTGGAAGGTCTATGTAGATGGCGCAGCTAACCAGAGGGGGTCAGGAGTTGGGATAGTTTTAATATCCCCGGACGAGGCCGCCATTGAAAAATCATTGAGGCTCGGATTCTCGGCTACGAACAATGAAGCCGAATACGAAGCCTTACTTCAAGGGATGACGATGGTTCAAAGATTGGGCGGAAGAATAATAGAAGCGTTCTCGGACTCCAGGCTGGTTGTCGGACAAGTGATGGGTGAGCTGGAAGCTCGAGATACTAGGATGCAAGAGTATCTGGGGCAAGTCAAACGGCTACAGACGAGTTTTGAATCCTTCAGTCTGACGCACATTTCCAGGAACGTAAACACCCATGCAGATTCGCTGGCCACCCTCGCCACGTCCTCGGCGCATAATCTGCCGCGAATGATCCTTGTTGAAGATCTGGCACAGGCAAGTCCCGTCGGCAGAAACCCGGCTCAGGTCCATCAGATCAGAAAAAGTCCCAGCTGGATGGACCCCATAAAGAGCTTCCTCCAAAACGACCTCTTACCGGAGGAAAAACTGGAAGCCGAGAAGATACGTAGGAATGCCCCTCGGTTCTGGCTGTCAGAGGACCACAAACTATATCGACGCTCTTACTCTGGACCGTACCTACTCTGCGTGCATCCAGAAGAGTCCGAATCTTTACTCGAGGAGTTACACGAGGGGATTTGTGGAAGCCACACCGGAGGAAGGTCGCTGGCGCACAGGGCACTCTCCCAAGGGTACTGGTGGCCGAACATGCAAAGAGAGGCCCAAGAATACGCTAAGAAGTGCGACCAGTGCCAAAGATTCGCCCCGAATATCCACCAACCCGGAGGGGTTCTCAACCCCCTCTCTAGCCCATGGCCGTTCGCACAATGGGGCCTTGATATAGTCGGACCTTTCCCCAAAGCTGCGGGGAACAAGCGATACATAATAGTCGGAACTGACTACTTCACTAAATGGGTGGAAGCTGAACCCTTAGCCAACATTAGGGACGTGGACGCCCAAAAATTCATCTGGAGGAACATCATCACCCGCTTCGGAACTCCGCGGACACTCATTTCCGACAATGGTCTGCAGTTCGACAGTAAGAACTTTAGGGAGTATTGCCGCGAGTTCGGAATCATTAACCGATATTCCACCCCCGCCTACCCTCAAGGAAATGGGCAGGTCGAGGCCGTGAACAAGGTCATAGTGAACGAACTGAAGAAGAGACTAGACGAGGCAAAGGGGAGATGGGTAGAGGAACTCCCCCACGTCTTATGGACTTATCGGACGACGCCGCGACGATCGACCGGTGAGACCCCCTTCTCGATGACTTATGGGGCTGAGGCCGTGCTTCCGATCGAGAACAACTTTCCCACACTGAGGTCTAGATCGTTTACCCCAAACGATAACGACGGTTTATTGGAACGGAGTCTGGACCTGGCCGAAGAAAGAAGAGAAAAAGCGATGATTCATATGGCCTATTATCACCAGAAGCTGAGACAAGGGTACGATGCTAACGTCAAACTGCGGCCTCTGGGTCCAGGTGACCTCGTGATGAGGAAGATTCTTGGCAGCGCGAAGAACCCCTCTTGGGGCAAGTTGGGGCCCAATTGGGAGGGACCATACCGTGTCACATCCGTGGCCGGAATAGGCACCTACTACCTAGAAGATTTGGATGAAAAGCCTGTACCTCGACCATGGAATGTAAATAACCTCAGGAGATATTATTATTAATAAGAATGACTTAGCATACGTTTTCTTTCATGACTATCCGTTGCTTGCTGGTCCACTGACAACTATTCATAGTTTTAAACAGAACCTAAGTCCTGCATGGCTCCTCGGACCACAGACTTAGGGGAAATTATTACTCATGACAATTTTTATAAGTTTTAAACAGAATCTAAGTCCTGCATGGATCCTCGGACCACAGACTTAGGGGAAATTAATACTTAAGGCAACTATTCATAGTTTTAAACAGAACCTAAGTCTTGCATGGCTCCTCGGACCACAGACTTAGGGGAAATTATTACTCATGACAATTTTTATAAGTTTTAAACAAAATCTAAGTCCTGCATGGATCCTCGGACCACAGACTTAGGGGAAATTAATACTTAAGGCGACTATTCATAGTTTTAAACAGAACCTAAGTCCTGCATGGCTCCTCGGACCACAGACTTAGGGGAAATTATTACTCATGACAATTTTTATAAGTTTTAAACAGAACTTAAGTCCTGCATGGATCCTCGGACCACAGACTTAGGGGAAATTAATACTTAAGGCGACTATTCATAGTTTTAAACAGAACCTAAGTCCTGCATGGCTCCTCGGACCACAGACTCAGGGGAAATTATTACTCATGACAATTTTTATAAGTTTTAAACAGAACCTAAGTCCTGCATGGATCCTCGGACCACAGACCTAGGGGAAATTAATACTTAAGGCGACTATTCATAGTTTTAAACAGAACCCAAGTCCTGCATGGCTCCTCGGACCACAGACTTAGGGGAAATTATTACTTATGATAGATTGGGAGATTATTACTTAAAGGAAATCGTTTTAATACGTGCGCGCAGTCTGGCACCATCGCAACCCTCAAATGTGCAGCCCAAAAACCCATTATATTTTGGCTACTTGCCTATATCTACATCGTTGCAAATGCTTAAAAAAAAAAAAAAAAAAAAAAAAAAAAAAAAAAAGAGCGCTACTGACATACATCCATAGTAAGCAAAGCGAACATGTTATATTAATATTCCGAGTACATTAGAAAGAGATGTCCTTACAGAAGAATGGAAAAATAGGACGACTCACATTCAAAAAAAAAAAGGGTACAAAGATCAAAAGCCTAAAGGCTAAGCCTTAACAGGAGGATCTTCTTTCTGCTCGGGCTGAGGGGGAGGAACCTCGATGGTAGAGTCTGCGACGGGGTCCTTCGCCATATCAGGCTCTGAGGCCGCTTGGGCGTCATCAGGATTCTCTCGAATCTCCGGAGGATAGAAGATGTTATCGGGCAGTCTTAGTGCCGAATCCGCAGGAACTCCTGCAGCATCGAGAGCATGAGCCCATGAAATACTGCAGTAATCCCTGCACACCTCGGGGATCTCCTCGGATAGCCTCGCCTCCGTTTCTGCGGCCCCGAGCTGGCGAGCAGCATTCTTCTCAGCCTCTGCAGCCTCTCGGATCAGCTGGGCTTCCTCTTTGACCCGCCTCAGCTCATCTTCGACTTTTTGCAGGGCAGTCTTGAGATCCTGCACTGCCTGCCTCTCGGTGGCGAGGTTAATCTGTGTCGAGTACAGCTCTTTACGCTGGTCCTCCGCCTGGGTCTCTGCACTCTTCAGACCAGCCTCTGCACTTTTGCGCTGTTTCTCCGACTCCTTGAACTCGTCCGTGAGTTTTTGGTGATCGTGCTTAAGGGACCCAAGGCCTTCTCCATCTTCGTCTGACCCTGGGTCTCAGCCTCAGCCCGACTACGATTACCTCGGCAGAATTCCTCAGCCACAAATACCTGCTGAGTGATCTACGAACGAAACAAGATTGCTTTAAAAAAAAAAAAAAAAAAAAAGGGGGTGTCATTTTTAATGAAACAGTAGAAGGGTTACTTACCATCGCGAGGTCCCTTTTAAGGGATAGGAAGATCTCGGGCTGGGAGAACCGCCTATAAGCCTCCATATCCCGAGGAAGGAGTAGGGGCTGCTCTAAAGCCTCGGCCACATACCCTGCCCGGCCTCGGTTGTACTCTCGGACCGAAGCATTGTAGGGGATGGCAACCCCATCCAGCTCCAACTTGGGGCTCCATACACGCGGGGCAGCTCGTACCTCCGCAAGGCTCTCCTCGTCCCGATTCTCCAAGGAGTTGCCCCTTCTGCTCCTTGGTGCACGAGCAGTCTTTTGCTGCTTGGTCGGCTGAGCAGCCACCTCACCCTCCTCAGGGGTGTCAACCGGTCTCTTCTTTTTCAGGTCCGGATTAGCCTTAAGGCCAGGTTCCGAAACGCCCTGAGGGACAACAGGAGGAAGGGTTTTGACTTGAGATGGAGGTGGTCCCTTCGATGACTGGCCTTTTCCTCGGGAGGCCATCAGCTCCTTCAGAGACTTTCCCTTTCCTGCCATGGGCTTTGTCTCTTCGTCCGAAGTATCGTCCGAGCAGATAACAATGGAAGGAGCGCCAACTGCAGAATGTCGGTCCCGCTCTCCTTCAGGACCGGAAAGTTCCACCAAAGGGGTTTGCTGAACTTCCTCCTCAAAATAAAACTCGTCTATCTCTTCCTCAAGGGAAAGACGAGATGATTCAGTTTCCTCTTCAACCTGAACGGCAACACCAGGCTCGTTTGGCGGAGGTAGCTGCTCTGCTAAGTAGGGATTTCTAACACCAGGCAACACAACTGGTGGCAGATCGTGTTTAGCTAGGAACCCGTCCTTGGACACGTCAATCCTAGCCAACCTCGGACTGCCAGCCCTTATAGCGTGGCCGATAGCCTGGAAAGAGGTGCTCAGAGGTTGATAGCCCAGAATCAGATGGGCCGCACGCAACTATCTGTCCTCGGAAACGTAAATCTCCGACCTGAGAAGGTAGTTCAACGCTGGCACGTTCACAAAGTTTAGCCGAGGAGCGACGTGAACTTTATCTGCAAGCAACCAAGAAAAGTGGGGTTAGATCATGAAATTTTCCAATTACAAAGAAAGCAAGAAAAATAAACCCTCAATACTAAATCCTTTCCCAAAAAGGACCGATCCTAAAAACGTCGCACCTGGGGTTCCTGCCCGAGTTGGACAATGAATACCGTCGGACCACTCCCCAGAAGCAATAAGGAAGTCATTCTTCACGGTCTTAGTGGACACTGGGAGACAAGAGATCAACCTAACGTCCTCGTTCCGGGATTTAAGATAATACCCATCATCCCCGAGGCGGTGACATTCGTACAGATAAGCCACATCGTGCCAAGTAAGGCCTAGATTCATCCGCTCGTCTAAGACATCTACACAGCCTAGTATCTTGAACATATTCGGGGCACACTGATACGGCGTCAACCTATGGTTGAACAGGTATTCCCTTGTAATCCTACGCATGGGAAGTGTCATCCCTCCCTCTATAAAAGCAATCATAGGGATAACAACTTCTCCCATGCCTCTCTCTGTCAATACTCCTTCAAGAGGACAGTACTGCAACCCAACCCCCGGGGGAATGTGGTATTTAGCCCTAAAGGCCTCCATAGCGGCTGAAGTGTTTACTAATTTCTCAAATCTACCCATCTGAACTGAACTGGGGAAACGAAAGTAAGGACTGAGAATAAAAGTAGAGTCCGAGGAGGGAATTGAAACGGCGAGATGAACGAAATGTACTGGTACCTTCGCGAGACGCTCAACGGGACGCCTGGAAATCTCTCCTGGAAGGAACGCTTCACGAAAGACGACTATGGAGGCGTAACGGGCACAAGTATTCGTATGTCTCTGGGGTTCGATGGAGTTCTCTGGAAGCCTCTGAGGTTTATGAAATGCAGATAAAAAGAATTGAACCCCTCTGACGTCTTATATAGCCTGGAGGAGAGAGAAAAGATCAATCCTGCCTAAAAATACGAGAAGAAACGACGGCCGTTCGATCCACGCCACACCGTTGGATGAAGGGAACATAACGCCTCCAGAAGTTAATGACCACGCCTCGTAAATTGTAACGCGTCAAAAGTAACGGACCGCACGCGCGCCCCAGGCTCTCTTTATTTCCATCCTCTCATTAACATCAAAACCCCGCTTTTCTCCTCGGAAGGAGATAAAAACCGGAGTTTTGAGGGGCTATTGTGGGGCCCGGCCCAAAAATAATGGGCTATCCAGGCCCGTCCGAGGAGCGTCCTTTCCGAAGAGAAACCACATATGAAGCATTACTCAACCCCAATAACGCTAAGGAAACCTGTCCGAGGAGTAACTCCTCCTCGGACGTCACAAAGTCCAGACGAGGAACTCTCCCCATCCATTTCAGTTCATCCTCCCAACATATAAAATGAATAAAATCCAAAATATCTCATGGAAAGCTGCCACCACCACATTAATTGCGCCCCAACCATCCTCTTGGCCGCATTAATGAGGAAAAGACCCCTGAACAGTACCACCTTGGCCTCTGCAACTCACAAAGGGAGAGATGAGGGCGTCTGATGGGACAGGTGCTCAAGTAGATGCTTAGATGATCGACAAGTGTAAGGTTGAGATGAGAGGAGGGGAACTATATAATGTAGTGGAGTCCCTCAAAGAAGGGGACGGGAAAAACTGTATTAAGAACAAAAGAAATAGAATCACACGGGGGAGATCCATTCTTGTGTTTTTATTTTTTGCAACTACATTGTCCATGTATCAGACCAAACAGGCTCACTGAGGCGAAGTTCTTTGACCCATCCTCTACAAATATTCATTGTGGGTTGCGCTTTGGGCCAAGGCCAGATCAATAAGATTTGGGCCAGGAAAATCGTGCAACTACAGGAGATATATATTATCGAACCATTTTATAAATAAGAGAAGGAAAAAAGATATCCATACCAGCTATAAATAAAACAAAATCTAATCAATGGCTTAAGAAGGAAAAAGGTGAATTAGTATCATGTCTGAAGTAATATTTAATCATCATGGATACATGAAGGTGTTGGACTTTATTACTTATTGCTCTTATTAGTAAGGGTGCAAGCAGCATATTGCCAATGAGCTATAGCTTACTGACACCTCCTTCTCCCATAATAATTTGATTTGTTAGAGGGTTTATCAATCCAAAAAAAAAAAAAAAAAAAATTGCATGCTCAACAAGATTACAGTTTATTATTATACTAGGCAAATCAAAGACAAATCTTTTATAATAAAAAAATTCAGGATTTTTTTTTTTTTTTTTTGGGTTCCCACTTTCCAGTGACCTTACAGCAGGTCAGGATCTAAAAGCCAGTTTTTTTTTTTTTTTTTTTTTTTTTTTGATAAGTGATATGTTTTATTAATGAGAAAACTAATGCATCAAATACATGGGGATATACTAAATGAATAGCACATCTAAGTACTAAGCTTACAATGTTCCATGAAATTCAGGTTTTTTTTTTTTTTGAGATAGTTATAATATTCTGTTAACCCCGTAGTTCGAACCCTTTTGGTATTAAAATAACTAAATTTTATTGAAATCATAATATCATAATAAACTTACCATATACTCTTTAAAAAACAAAAAGCATATTTGTTTCCAATAAAACCTCTCTTTTAAGTTACATGACCTGAAAAGTTTGTGTCCAATTGTAACAATTCAATTGTCCTATAAGTATAAAATCTTACCCAGTTGACTTATTTTATTTAGGACTTCTTTTAACTTTTTCTTGAGATTTCTGCTTTCAATTAAATTGTTGATTAAGATTATATTTTTATGATAAAATCCTTGTGGATTAACCGGTTGGTACCTCTTTGTATCACTAGATGATTATCAAAAGATTGCTTTTTCACATCTCACAATATTAGGAAGACTAGTTCCTCACAAGTTACACTCATGGTTAACCAATAGTCCATTACTAACATGTACCATCAAAAGAAAAATCACATTTGCTTACGCTCATGTTTGACTTCATATATTCAGCTAAACATAGCTATCTCCCATAAAAAGATAACTAAACACACCTATCATCCTTGGCATGTTATTGTAGGGTTATCTATAGAAAACCAATAATATATATAACACATGATATTCTAATTCTCACATATCACTACAATATATTAATACTACTTGAAATACTAAAATAGTAGTTGAATGATGAATTTCATTATTTCCTAATATTTCACTCTTTTGGGACAAGTGATGGTTTATTATGGTAACAAAGCAGGTGGTCTTGAGGTTCAAACTTTTTCTTCATTCTAACCCCCATTTAAGTTTTCAAAATTACACACATTGGGTCCTAGATATTGGAGGGGAGTTTGGGCCTACACGTGAAGGGGGAATGTTAGAGTAATGGTTGATTCATTGAACTCAAAATTTCTTACTACTATATCCTCTTTAATTACAGTTTTGACTTATGTAACTATTAGCTACTTTATTTCCTAATAGTAAAAGATTATAAATAGGCTAGTTATGTAAGAGTATAATCAGTTTTTGATGTGAATATAATTTAGTTTCAGACCTGGACAGAAATTTGTTTCTCCAGTTTCTCTGTAATTCCAGCTTTAATTCTTAATTTTAATGCAATTTTAGTTCAAGTTCTTAATCAATTGATCTTGATTCCCAGCACTCATGCACTCCATCAGACTTGAATCCAAGGTCTCATTCACCCTGTCATTCTTGTGGGGGTTGGAATTGCCATTAGTATTTGCAAATAGTAAAATAAAAGGAATTTTTATATTTTGGTCTAAGACGAAAGATGTGAGCTCATCATAGCAAGAATGTCAGAAGTTTATAACACCATGAGTTGAGTTTTTCAAAGATTTTTTGTTTTGTGGTTTTGGTCATTTGTTGCCTGTCCTGTGATTTTTTATTCTTGGCTTGTGGTTGTGGCTGATTGGTGATTATCTAGTATATTAAACTACTAAATGCTAATATATATATATATATATATATATTGGCAGCTAGTTCTGGAATAATAATAGTAGTCTCAAATCTCAAATTCTAACTTTATGTTTTAATATCTGTGTTATACAGTGGTTCAACCAGTTACGCCCTGGGCGGATGCTTATTGTTAGAGATCTTCTCTCTTGGGTTGCTTTTATTAACATGACAGAGAGGAGTTTAGGGCTTGAATTTGCATTTCTCCATGGGGCATTTCTTGTGTTGCTTGATGGACTAAGTTTAGGTACATTCCTGTTTTGTTATAGCAGTACCTGTCCTTGTTGTTTCTATTCTTTAATAGTGAATAATTGCAAATTTCTTTTCAAAACAGTTTGGCTAAGCATTTATTTTTACCATTTCTTATTGATGGTAGGAAATTTTTTTGTTTGGTCTCAAGTGGTAAGTCATTTTTTGCTATCTTATGTCCATATATTTTTTATGTTTGTTCAGGGACTGGTATTTCTAAAAAGGACGCTATAGAGTTGAGGCAAAGATGCTTGCATTTTCTATTAGAAAAGCTAGCGGTGTGTTTTCTTTTATGCTCTTATTTTTTTACTTCTTGGTATAAGCATTGTGTACTTTTTTTTTAAAGAATAATAAAATAAAATTATGTAATGCTTAAATGGTGCATCACTTTTATATTTTTATTTTTTCTTGTCTTCATATATAAACTATTAGTTTCAGTTGTGACCTGACTTATGGATTGTTTATTACTACAATGTAATGAAGTCTATTAAAAAAAAAAAATCCTTGATAAGCATTACATGTTATATACCATACAATAAAAGTTGGCATAAATGGAAAAAAAAAAAAATTACATATCATATGTGATGCATTATAAGTATATTACAATTATTAATATTGTTTTCTATAAATGAAACTCTTTTGCCAAAGTTTTAAGAAGTTTATAAAACCTAGTTTTAAAAAAAAAAAAAAAAAAAATTCTATTGCCAGAAATTTCTAGAAATTTTAATAAAGTTCCACTATATTATTTGACCTTTAACCAACATTTTTTGCTTTAGTAATAAGATATAGGCATTACGTGTCCTACTTGTGTTATTTGTCTCAATGATAAGTGTTAGGCACTGTATGATATGCTTTTGTCACGTGACACAATATAAATACTTTACGTAGTTTTATCTAATTAAAGCTCTATTACCAAAGTTTCAAGAAATTTCATTTTATCTAACCAAATCTTACCAAAGTTTAAAGAAATTTCATAGAAATTTCATTATTTATTTTAATTATTTAGTTATCTATTATAATTTTGGTTTTGATAAAGCCTTGGTCTTAAATAATATGCTTTTACTAAGTATAAGATACAAAAATATTAACAATCAAGCAATCCCGAACAATGTGTTTCATTATTTTTTTTTCTTTGTATTTGTTTGTAATTCTTTAGGCTACTTTATGCCCTTTTGCATGAAGTGGTCTCTTTTCTATAAACTTTTTATACATATATATGAAGAAAAAAAAAATCAAAGAACTTACTCTTTAGTATGTCTTTGAGGAGGTGCATATTTTTTGTGAGACATTTGGTTGTCCTGCTTGTGTGTATAATATGTTTGGATGTCAAATTCTATTTCATTTTCCTTAATTTTCACTTTTCGCTTTTGTCATTAGGAGTATACTCATGTATGCTATGTGTGAACTTCATTTTCATGACATTAACGTCTTTAAATAAATTTATTTATACTTGGAAAATGAAAACATATCTTTCTTACAACTTTCCACCCATCTGAAATCAGTCGCTATGTTCTTGTTTGCTTACCTTTTCAATATTACTTCAAAAGTTTGCCTACATTTCACTTGTATTGGTTTAATATTTTATTTTCCCAAAAGAAGTTGTTGAACTTGTACGTTTACTGCAAGTTTATTTGATGTAGTGTGTGTTATTTTCTTGTTGGATAACACTAGTGACTATTAACTCGTGCTTTATTATTTTTGAGGGTTTTGGTTGTTATATCAAGTGCAGTCTATGTATGTATCTGTTTGTTTGTTAATTTCAGATGTTTTCATTTGTGACCTTAGGCAAAATTTCTTATTTCTAGGATCTTGTGTAATTTGTTAACTTGTTTTGAAGTTCAGTCTAACACCAAGTCCTAAACATATGTAATTGACCATTAGATTGTAAAAGTATCCACATTACATAGTTAGTAGTTAGTGATGTACATGTTATGTCTACAGGTTGTGAAAGCTGTGAGGTAGGGGAATTTGAGTTTTTGGCACCAACGACCTGCAGAAATGCCTTGCGGGTACTGAGGGCAATGCAACTTCCAAAGCTAGGTTTTTTTTTTTTTTTTATTTTATTTTTTAACTTTTGTGTGTGTGTGTGTGCGCATGCACTTTATTTCATTATTTTCCTTTTGCCCATATTCTACCCGTTGGTGCAATGGAATTCTTTGTTTTAACATTCTAAATTGGCATTTGGTTCCCAGTTTTATTAGAAGGTAGTCCAGGTGTTGGGAAAACAAGTTTAATTGTTGCCTTGGGCAAATTTTTTGGACATAGGGTTGTATGCATAAACTTATCTGAGCAGGTGAGCAGTTCTGAGTTTACTCTTTCCTTGTTCTCTCTCTCTCTCTCTCTCTCTCTCCTTTTTGGTTTCTGAAACCTTTTGCACTTAGTAGTATTAGTATTAGTATTAAACATGTTCTTATGCAGACTGATATAATGGACATGTTGGGGTCGGCCTTACCTATTGAGAGTGATGAAGGAATAAAGTTTGCGTGGTCTGATAGAATCCTATTGCAGGTTAAAGTGTCATATATCAAAGGTGTAATTGTCTTAAACTTAATTACTCTAAACATGTATTGACATTCTTCCTTCTTTTTGCAGGCTTTAAAGGAAGGTTGTTAGGTTTTGCTTGATGAACTTAATCTTGCTCCACAATCTGTGTTAGAGGTACCGTAATGAACTTCTATCGTTATTTTCCTAATATTATTTTGTTGATGCTTCTGCTTGTTTTCAAGATTTACGCAGCATATTTAGTCAGTTACAAATTTCACTCTTTAGCTTTTACCTTTTATCAATTAGTCTTTCACAAGATTCTGTTTTTTCATTTTAGTCCTTCAACTTTAATTTGATTTCAATTTTGTCCTTGTGTCTGGTCCCATCCAATCTCACTATTAGTTTTAGTAGTTTTCAGTATACAAAATGACATCATTTTGGTGGGTCTTAAGAGTGAAGATGACATTGTTTTGTTGGTCTTAATAGTGAAGATTGGATAGATGACTACATTGAAATGAATGAAAATTAAAGGATTGATTGAAAAAGGGGCTAATTACTGTTTTATTTGACTGTGTTTTTACTTATAAAAAAAGGGGGCTAATTACAACTTACTACCAGTGGCTTGGCCTAAATTTAAGTTGTTTACTTGTGATTTGAAATTTGGCACTTTACCTACATGAGGTGTGTCTCGTTAGGGTTCTGTGACACACCTCTTGTTTTTTTGTTTGACATTTTTTTTTATAGGAAAACAAAACATAAAACATGTCAAAACCTTAGGGATAGAAATTACTGCAAAAATGGATGATGGAATTCCTAGCCACTCTTTGCTCCAATCTTCCCAACACCTCTTCTCACCTATGCTCTAATGTCTCTGTCTATCTCTCTTTGGCTGTACAGAAATTCCACAATCTTGACCAAATCAAGCCACAAATCACTCTAATATCTCATGCATTGAAGTCCTGATACAATTCACCACCCCTTTTACAAGGTCTTCATTCTTGGCCTTCCTCTCTGTTTCCTTTACTCTTGGACCTCCAGGGTTTTGAAACAAAAGGGTGTTCTCGATTTTGCCTCTGGGGTGAGTGAGTGAGTCTCTGAACTTCAAAGGTTTTTTTTTTTTTCATCCCTTGTTTGGTTGTTGGGGAAATGTGGGAAAAGGAAGGAAACCATAACAGTAGAAGGGAGAGTAAAAGTTCTTTGCTTTGGGCTTGATTGAATGGTTTTACATGATATGATGATATGATTTGGATGATCTTGGTCGTTTTGGTATAGGGTATTTTGTTTTGTTTGTTTTTTTTTTTTTTTGGGGGGGGGGGGGTGGGTGGGGGGGAGGGGGTGGGAGTGTGGAAATCTGAGCTGGACTATGATAATTGGAATGTATTATAGTGGTTTTTAAGTTGTGGAATTTGGGTGTTAATTGTTTAAGTTGATTGTTTCTGGGAAAGTGTGGGAAAAAGGAACAAAATTGAGTTTTGAATTCTCGGTTTATCTTTGTTCATTTAGAAGTTGGTTGAATGGGGGTGTGGAAAATCTAAGTGGGACTTCGAATTGAGTAACTGGGATGAGTTATGGTGGTTTTCTAATATTAAGTTGCGAAATTTGGGTTTCAATGGTTCAAGTTGATTTATTCTTTTGAGAATCATGTGGGGTTATTAAAGAAATTAAAGATGATTTGTTGAAACTCGTTCTATTGATGTTTTTGAGAAAGCATAATTCCTTTTATACAAATGCTATATTTTGGTCTTGTATTTATTGATTTTGTTATGTTTTACTCCCTTCATCCCAAATTTTTGGTCCTGTATTCCATTTTGGGGTGTCCAAAATTTTGTCCTGTTTCTAAAATTAAAAGCCTTTAATTTACTGAGTTTCCTATTATGCCCCTACCAATCACAAGCGCTTAAAAAAAAAAAAAAAAAAAAAAAAAAACTTTTTGAGAACTTTGTTTAAGGGTAATTTTGAAAACTTCTATATTTTTAATTAAAAGATAAGACAATAAATAATGTTCTATTAAAAATTTGGGTTTTCTAAAGAGGACCAACAATTTGGGACATAGGTAGTATATGTTTTTAATGGAGAAGGTGATGACGTGGGTTCGAACCCTAATGGGTACACATCAAGTGGGTAAAGTGCTAAATTTCAAACTACAAGTAGACTACTTAACTTTCGGCTAAACCACATGTGGGTAAGTTGTAATTAGCCCTTGAAAAAAATGTAACTTCAAGGATGAAATTGAAAACAAGGCTGAGTTAGACAATGTAATTTGTAATTTATTCTTTTCTTTATGTATTTTTTTATTTATTTAATAATGAGAACATAATCATTAATGGAATTTTAATTGTTGTTAGAGCATTAGCATTGGGGAATGCTAATGCCAAATCTAAAGGAAATTTAGCATTTTTAACTTCAAAACAATCTGCATCAAGGAATGGCAAATAGCACTATTGCAAATTTTTTTGCAATAGTGCTACAATGCAATTCTAAACATAGAATTGCACTGTAGCAAGTATTGTATCAAAAATAATATATTTTATGATGTTTCCCCCTAAAACTTCTCTCTCATGAATTCATTCTGTGCGGGCTCTCCTCTCTCTATTCATTCTCTGTTTCTCATCTGCTTTCTCCTCATCTCTGAAGCTTCATCTCCGAAATTTCTATGTAACCATCTCTGAAATTTCTGGACCCATCTCCATCTCCGAAATTTCTCACCCGATTCACCCTCACCCATCTCCATCGCTGAAGCTTCACCCTCACCGATTCACCCTCACCCTCACCTCACCCAGTCATCGATTCACCCTCACCCTCACCTCACCCATTCACCAATTCACCCTCACCCATTCACCCTCACCCATCTCCATCGCTGAAGCTTCACCCTCACCCATTCACCGATTCACCCTCACCTCACCCATTCACCCTCACTGATTCACCCTCACCCTCACCCATTCTCAAAGGTTTTTGGCTTTGGGTTCAGATTTTGCAAAAACGAAGCTCCGTCGGTGTTGGGGGATTCAGCTCCGTCGGTGTTGGTGCTGACTGTAAGGTGGGTTTTGATCAATGTAAAGTTTTTGTGTTTGTGTTTCTTTTCTCTCTCTGCAAGAAAAAGAGGGATTCAGCTTGTGTTTGGGTTTGGGTTTTGATAAAAGAATTGTTGTTGATATTTGCAGAGTTTTTGTTGTTGATTTAGCATCTTCAAGATCGTAAGCTCGAGTTCATCTTCAGAAAGTTTGCTCGGTTCATCTTCAATTACTAGTAAGTATCTCTCTCTATCTATTTCTCTCCCTTCTCTCTTTTCTCTTTGTTTCTGTACCCCTCTGTAAAACCGTTTTTTGATAAGCTTTTTTTTTTTTTCCTCACAAATCATTCAACAACTCCTCCTTTGTACCAAAATCCCAATTTTATTAGATAATCGGTGTTCTTGTATTCTATTAATATTTGGCTGTGTACAGGGCTAGTATTTCTGTAACAAAAAATTACTGTAGTATACTTGAAATATGTTGATTAGGAGCTGTCAATATATATTGTTTTGATTAGGAGTTGTCAACATATATTGTAGGATATTGCTATATATGAGAAGTTGTCACCAAAATATTATGATTAGCTTATACTAATTGTAAAGATACAAATACAAATAAGAATTGACTTCATACACTAACTATTTTAAGTTCCCTATTTAAAAGGGATGGTTAGGCAAGAAGACTATGACCAATATGGTGATTTCTTACAAGCTGATTCTGATTTTGTGGAACCATTTTTAAGTGGGTCTCAAAATCCTTCAATGCCCATCCAGTCTTTACCAGAAGTTGAAATTGTCACCTCTAAACGTGGTGGCAACTTCAGTGTAGATGAGGACCTCCTCCTCATCGCTGCATGGCTTAACATTGGCATGGATGCTGTGCATGGTACTGACCAAAAGGGTGACAAATTTTGGACAAAAATTTGGGAATTTTTTTGCGCGAACAATACTTACGGAACCACACATTCTAGTACCTCCTTATCAAGTCGATGGGGAAATATTAATAGGGAGACAAGTAGGTTTGCTGGGTTCATGGCTAAAGTTGAAGCTCGCGATAAAAGTGGTACAACTAACGAGGTCAAGGTATAAATTATATTGCAATGATGTCACAATATTAATTTCCTTTATAGTTTCAAGACTCTAATTATTTTATTTTAAAAAAAAAACTTTAGTTGAAAGAGGCAAAGGAACTATATAAAGCTACACCAAATCCAACATCCGGAAAATACCTAGCTTTTGCTTATGAACATTGTTGGGTTGTGTTGAAGAACCAACCAAAGTGGAATATGCCTAAGGAAAGATCAAAAAGGCTCCCTCAAACTCCAAGTTTAATCAATCAAGATGATAGTAATGATGATGACACAGTGGTACTAGAGAGACCAATTGGTAGAAAAGCCGAAAAGGCTAAGCGAAAGAGGACAGATGGTGATAAGGGTTTCGATGATTATTTGGCGAAAAAATTGCAGTATATTCAGGCATCACATGAACAAGACCAAAAGGCTCTTCGCATCAAAGCGGAAAAGCTTCGTCTTAAAACTATTAGGGAGGAGGGAAGAATAATAACCATGGATACAAGTGGCATGAATGACAAAGAAAGACTTTATTTTGAAAATCTCAAAGATCAAATCCTTGCAAGACAAGTTGGAGTTGACCTAAGGAACATGTAGATGTCTTGTTGTAACCTTATTTTGGTAGTAAATTATATTAGGGTTGGGTTTGGCATATGTAGATGCCATTTTGTAAGTAACCTTATTTTGGTAGTGGCTTATTTTAAGCGTAGGTTTGGAACATGTAGGTGATGTATTGTTCCAACTTGATCAATTGGCAGTAGATTGTGCCACTTATGTAATCACATCATTTTTGTTTATATGAAAAACTTATGTATTTTCTATGTTTGATATCATATCTTCTACTAATTGGTTGTTCCAACTTTAAGTTTGTTTTCAATTTTATACTTCTGTTTAATTTTTTCTGATAGTTATTTGCCTGCTGGTATCTGTTTTAAGTCTGTTTAATTCTGTTTTAAGGGTGTTTCTTTGGCTGTTTATGATAGTTAAGTTTGCTAGCTGTTTATGTGGCTGTTTTACTACTGTTTGTGTGGCTGTTTGGTGAGATTAGAAGCACTATGTCATGTACCATTTAATTATTTTTTTGGTGTGGCTATTTGAAAGGGAAGGGGAATTCGTCATGGTTTTCGGCTTTCACACTTTCACACCAGCTGACACAGAAGGTAAATAATGTTGGATGTGCTAGCTATGTGGTGTGGGTTAAGTTGGATGTGCTAGCTATTCGTCATGGTTTGTACTCTTAAGACTAAAAAGAAACTATTATGGTTCTATTTAAATTAATAAATTTTATATTGTGGACAAATGTACTAAATTATCCAAGTTTAACCATGAATGAGCAATACTAGTAATTATTAATTGCCAGTACTTCCATGCAATTAAAAAAAGCATGTGAAGCATATTATGATATTAGATTTCTATTTGTTGGAGCCATGCAATTGAGAGAAACAGGACCAACATTGGAAACCTTACCTCCAACTAAAAGATTGATTAGAAAGTGGGTCCACAACTTTGATCTCTTTACACACTTATATTCTTTTACTTTTTGTTTGGGTTATTTCTTAAGGACTAGTAGAGAACATAAACTCATGGGTGTGCTAACAAATGTCTTTCTAACACTTTCTAATTTCTACTTGAGTTATAAATTAAGAAGTCCACTTATTTGTTTAGGAATAATTTCTACCTATTCAAATGGTCCCCTAAATCCAATTTTTGTTAGAGAAGCCTTTGATGTTATTGTTGAGAAAGTCTCACAGCGATTCAATTTGTGCTTGATTGTTGGTATATGTACTTACTAGCTTAAGGGTTTGGGTAGATCTTATATACAAATATGCTTAGAAAAGGTAAATAAATGTCAGGAATATAGAAGAATACTGTTCCTAGGTTGTAATCATTTACTTTTTTCAGTTTGGCATTTTGATATAATTTGACTACTATAGCCAGACATGTTAGTTTTATCAACTTTTGCTAAAATTTGTTTTTTTGTAATGCCAAAATAAAAGTTTTGCTTCTTTGTTTCCCCAGACCTACGGAATATGATAAGTAAACATCACCACGTTTGTTTGTATTGTTAACTTGCCATAACATACATCTCTTGTTCTGTAATTTGTTAACAAATGCCATAAGTTTGTACTCTACTTTGTATTCTAGTTTTAACTGATTGATACACATACCAATACCAACCTTGTCTGCCAAGGTTCAATAGACCATCCTTATGCATGTACTCATGATTTCAGAGGGAGCACTATAGCATTGCATTATAGTACTTCACGGGCTAGTTATTTCAAACATTTACTGTGGAATCATGTTAGATTATTACTTCATGCTATGTGAAATAACATAAAAACAGATCATAGATTCTGTCAATGTTAACATGAATTTTATAAGTCATATGAATCATATGAGTTATTCCACCTTCTTTCCTGTTTATAACCATCTTAGTAAATAAGATAGAGAAGAATGGAGACTTTTCCTTTTGGGCATTTTGCGTTAGACCATTTTTTCTTAGCAAGAGAATAATGTTGTGGACTTGTTGAGGCCTTAGTTCTTGTTTGTTAATGTTATATGTTGAAGGCTACTTGGAAGTTTTTCAATTTTGGAACTGAGTAATGTCACAGGGCAAAAAACGCAATGTGATCATGAGCCAAAATTTTGATGAATTTGATATTAACTTATTGACAGGGCAACATTCCACTGGAAAAGCCTCCCCTGCTACTTTTCCTTGTGTGCTTTGTTCATTAGGATTCCATTATAGACACCCAGCCATTCATCTTATCTTTGTTAAATTCTTCTCAAGTCTCCTAGAATTATGAATAGTGTTTTTGTGATTGGGTGGCCTATCTGGTTACCATTGTGTTCGAATTACCTGATCTCAACATGCTATTATAATTAACATGTTAAACTGGCTATCTTCTGAGTTGGAAGAGTTGGAATGAATTTTGTTTTGTATCTCGATTACTTAGAGTGTACAATAGATTATGACTTGTTGGCTTAGTCAAGTGTTATGTTTGTGTTGCTGTTTACTTTTCTACTGTAGAAATGACTGCCCTGTGTAAATGAAACGTGTTTATTACAACTACTTAAATAAATAAAAAAAGTTTAATTAGTTTTCAAATCATAGAGCCCCAATGGTTTACACCTATTTAAGCCAACCTTTCTTTCACTTCTTCCTCCCCCCACTTCTTCAATCTTTCACATTCTCTTTGCAATTCCTCTGTTTCTTTCATAATTACCCAATTTTCCTTCTTTTCTTTTATTGCTCATTTTGAATTTGGTAAGTCCAATTCTTGCACTTTAGTCTTTAGTTCTCTAGCATTTCAGTTTTTTTCATTTTTTGTGTTCTGGGTCGTCATTGGAGTTTTGAGTATTGCTTATGTTATTTGGTTTTGGCTTTCGCATTCTTTGATTCCTTTAGCAACAGATGGGTATCTAGGACATGTTTTCTTCTTCTTTCTCCAGTTTTCATGTGTACATTTGATTAAAGGTTTGGTGTCTCTGTTGTTGTTTTATTGTTCCAATTCTAACATTTTCGACTTTTTTAAATGTCGGGTCATGGCTGAAATCATAAGGCCAAGGTTCATTTTTGTTACAAATTAAACTACAGTTTTGAATTGGTTCACAATAAACCTGGTTTTGATTCGTGTAATCAATGTTTGTTATTGTTTTAATGGTTATATTATGTTGAGCTTTAAAAAGTGATATTGTGGTCCTTTCATTGATACCTATGTTTCATAAAAGCTCTTGTTGATTAAAGTGATAATCCATTTCTATTTTAATATAATTCCTTTTTAGTTCGGCCTGAAGTTTGTGTCTAATGAGTTGTATTTGATGCTTAAAGTTATAACACACTCTGGAAAAGGTTTGCTAAATCACATGAACTTTGTTTAAAGATCTCTAACGATGCCTTGATGCCTTTGTCTTTGTCTGAGGAGGTAATAGTTATCACCAGCAAGTTGTATAAAAATGGAAACTTCTGAGCTTTCAGTTACTTGCTAAGGTGTTTTAGCCCAATAAAGAGAACTGGTCCACTTGTTTTTGATTCATATTGTAGTAAGTGGTTGTGGATTGTCCATCCAGAAACTTAACTAAGCCTTATCCTTAATAGATACGCTTTGAGTTCATCTGAACAAATTAAGTGATGAGTGGGCATTAAGTGATTCACATAGGTGTCCCTTCCTTCATCCAAAATAAGTGATTATGCTGATTTTCTAATATAACTGTTGTAGCTTTTATGGTTAAGTATAATGACCCATTTGCTTGTTAATTTTAAACAAAGGTTAATAAGAAATAGATAGATAGAAAATTTGTTCTGCTTGAGCAAATTCAAGCATATGGAACACTAAGATTGTCCACAAAAAGGTGAACAAGAAGTTACTCGTGGCTGTTTAAGTGGCTGTTTACGTGGCTGTCCACAAAAAGGTAAATTCAAGTGTTTAATGTGGCTATTTTATGTCTGTTTCAGTGGCAGAATTTGTCAAAATCTATTATGGGGCTGTTTTAAGTATGTTTTAAGCTATTTAAGTGTGTGTAATTTTTCTTGAAGTTTGTCTATATGGCTGTTTTATGTCTGTTTCAGTGGCAGAATTAGTAAAAATCTGTTATGGGGCTGTTTTAAGTATGTTTTAAGCTATTTAAGTGAGATAATTTCCTGTTCAATAATAGTGATAAATTCCTAACATTGTTGTCTTGAAGGTTGTCTCTATGGGTCGCTCTCTCTTTTCAAAAAGTTGCTTTTTGACGACTCAGACGAGGATGAGATAATGAGGCGAATTCTTAAGGGTTCAACTAAACAACGTAAACATCGTTAGTATATCGAACGTGATCGTTTGGCAGGCCATAAAAGACTTTATCTCGACTACTTTTCCGACACACCAGTGTATCCTCCTAATTTATTTCGGAGGAGATTTCGGATGAGTCGGAATCTTTTTCTCTGTATTCAGCATGAGGTAGAGGCATATGAATCTTACTTTATCCAAAAAAGAGATAATGCCTAAAAATGGGGTTTATCTTCTCTTCAAAAGATAACAGCTGCACTTAGGATGCTTGCGTATGGAGTTACAGTTGATTTTATGGATGAGTATGTGCGAATTGGAGAATCCACTGCAATGAAAAGTTTGAAAAAATTTGTTAAAGCGGTGGTTGATATTTTCTCCAAGGAATACTTGAGGTCTCCAAACAACGAAGACATTGCTAGACTTTTAGCCAATGGGGAAAGATGTGGATTTCCAGGGATGCTAGGGAGCATTGATTACATGCATTGGAAATGGAAAAATTATCCGGTTGCATGGAAAGGTCAGTACTCTGGTCACATTCGTGAGCCAACCATTGTTTTGGAAGCAGTAGCATCATTTGATCTTTGGATATGGCATGCATTTTTTGGGTTACCTGGGTCAAATAATGACATTAATGTATTAGAACGGTCTCCTATATTTTCTGAGCTCGAACAAGGACGTGCTCTTGCAGTTAATTACTCAATCAATGGTCATGAGTATACAATGGGATACTACCTTGCCGATGGCATATATCCGAAGTGGTCAACATTTGTTAAAACAATTCCATCTCCACGAGGACACAAAAACAAATTATTTGCAAAAGCCCAAGAGGCGAATAGGAAGGATGTAGAGTGTGCATTTGGAGTGCTTAAAGCAAGATTTACAATTGTGCGTGGACCTGCAAGATTTTTCCATAGTGAAACGCTTCAAGACATCATGAAAGCGTGTGTAATTCTTCATAACATGATCGTTGAGGATGAACGAGATGTAAATGAAGCGGTGGAATTAGATTATGAGCAAATTAATGACAATCCTACTATACAACTGTCATGAGAGAACACAAATACATTTACAGAGTTCATTGAAACCCATCAATGTATTCGAGACCATAAAAATCATTTTCAACTCCAATCAGACCTCATTGAGCATTTATGGCAATTACAAGGGGAGTTGTAGGAATTTAGTAAGTGTGTGAGTTATGCGTGTGGTGTTTTATTGTAATTTGATATATGTATGAATCTTCTAAAGACAACATTGATAGTTATGTATGTGGATTGTATCTATATATATGTATGTGGATTTTTGGCAAGTTGCATGTATATATATGTATGTGGATTTAGGTTGAGTATATTGATATTTGGCAAGTTCTTTCTATAAAGAAAAATTGGCAGGTTCTATATGTGTGTGTATGTATTTGGCAGGTTGAATTTGACAGGTTCTATATGTGTGTGTGGATCAGAAAAATTGGCAGGTTCTATATGTGTGTGTATGTATTTGACAGGTTCTATACGTGTGTGTGGATCAGAAAAATTGGCAGGTTCTATATGTGTGTGTATGTATTTGGCAGCTTGTTTGGAATAGTTGTTGAATTTGACCCAAAAAAAAAAAAGTTTGCTGGAAAGAAATGATAAAGGCCAGGGAAAGATATTTGACAGGTTCTTTTTAAAAAAAAAAAATTTGGTAGGTTGTTTGGAATAGACGTTGAATTTGACCCAAAAAAAAAAATGGTTTGCTGGAAAGAAATTATATAAAGGCCAAGAAAGAAATGTGACTGCTGGAAATCTCAGAATTATACTGTTGAAAAAAATTGGCTATTGGAACTTGGAAAGCCTAGGAAAGAAATTGGCAGTTGGAAAGAAATGTGACCGTTGGAAACTTGGAATCACACCAAAATTTGAAAAAAAAATTGACAATTGAAAGAAATAATAAAGAAAGTTTAAAAAATAATATTTTAATACAAATAGAAGTTTGGGATGTGAAGGTATTGTAAAATTGTATGGTATAAATGATAAAGTGGTTTTTAGAATCGTAAAATAGAATAGCATTGCAATTTTCCAATGCTAATGCTCTTAGGGTTTGAATGCTATTCTGGATCACCGAGCTGAAGTCTTTATTCCGGGGCTGGGTCGCACCTTTGAGTGTCCCTCATCTTTTAGAGTTTTTGCATGTCAAAATCCTTCGCATCAAGGTGGTAGCAGAAAAGGCCTTCCAAAATCCTTTCTCAACCGTTTCACTATGGTATGTTTGTTTAAGCATCATTGTTGCTGTGGATGTATAAACTATGCAAAACAGATGATGGTTTAACTTGAAATGCAAGATATTAACAATTATTTATTTCCTTATCATTGGTTTCAGGTTTATGTGGATGAGTTAGCTGAGGGTGACTATCTCTTCATCTGTAGTTCACTTTATCCATCAATCCCCAGGTCCATACTAATAAAACTGATATCATTTAACAAACGATTGCATGAAGAGACAATGTTGTATCACAAATTTTCTCAGGATGGCTCACCTTGGGAGTTTAATCTACGTGATGTGATTCGGTCATGTCAGATGATACAAGGTTTTCAATATTCTTTCTTTAAATCTGATTGATTATTTTGAACTTTATGCATGTATAGATTCGTACTATGCTGGTTTCTTAAGATACGGTTTTGTTTGATTTAGGTGCAGTGGAGAACTTGAGAGATTATTCCTTCCTCAACATTCTTTATATTCAAAGAATGCGTACAGCAGCTGACCGCAGAGAGGTCATACAGCTCTTTGAGCAGGTTTTTGAGGTGAAGCCATCTATAAATCCTTACCCACGGGTTCAGCTCAATTCTCAGTACTTAATTGTGGGGAACACTGCCATTAAAAGGAACCATTTTAATCATCTAAAATTTCAAGCAGTCAGCTTAAAGTTATGCCTGAATTTCGT
Organism: Quercus tomentella; assembly: GCA_028535165.1. Lineage (NCBI taxonomy): Eukaryota > Viridiplantae > Streptophyta > Magnoliopsida > Fagales > Fagaceae > Quercus > Quercus tomentella. The sequence continues at coordinate 7,136,713 of JAPQVY010000089.1, forward strand.
CAATGTTTAGAAGCTGCTGCACATTGTATTCAGCATCAATGGCTGTCCATTTTGATTGGTCAATCATCATCTGGTAAGACTTCGTTGATAAGGTTACTTGCTCAGCTCACTGGCAATGTACTAAATGAATTAAATCTTTCGGCTGCAACTGATATATCTGAGTTACTTGGATGCTTTGAGCAATATGATGCTTCCCGAAATTTTCGATTTGTTGTTGATCAAGTTGAGTGCTATGTAAAGGAGTATTATAGTTTGCAATTGGAGTCCTCGAAGGAAGCATCCATTAGTGAAAGAAATGATCAGTTAATAGCCAAATGTATTGCTTTAAAAAGCATGGATTGTAACTTTTTATCAGGCTCTACTGAGCATGCAGAGAAGGGGAAGAGAATCACCGATTCTCTGAATTTGTTAGTTGAGATCATTGAACAACTAAAGGATCTTAAGAAAAATGATCTACCTCTGTCATGGTCAATCAGGGATCTTGATAGAGCCATGAAGACAATTTTAAAGTTGCAAGAGGATTATCAAAAAAGGTCTTTTTCGGCAAAGTTTGGATGGGTTATGGGACCTCTGAAAAAAGCTATTGAACGTGGAGAATGGATTGTTCTAGAGAATGCAAATCTTTGTAATCCCACGGTATGTGAAAAGTTAAATTAATAACACATTCTTATGATATTTTGTTGTTATGTCTCTATCTGATGACCAATTTGATTCTATTAATTTTCTATTTATAAGGTCATCTAATTTTTCTTTTTCTTTTTTTTTTTTGACTGAAATGATAGAAATCTAATTTTTCTTCTTAATTATGAAATATAGGTTCTTGATAGACTCAACACTTTAGTGGAGCCTTCTGGATCAATTACACTTAATGAGAGTGGAATTGTTGATGGAAAACCAGTGGTTCTTCATCCACACCCTAATTTTCGGATGTTCCTCACAGTTAACCCAAACTATGGTGAAGTTTCCCGAGCAATGCGAAATAGAGGAGTTGAGATATTTATGATGCAGCCATACTGGTTACTAGATGAAGGAAGTGGTTACAGTTCTGTGCAGATTGAATTAAAAGTTGTGGAGAGATTTCTTATTCTTTCTGGTATTCCTAGTGGTAGATTGGTTGAATCAATGGCTAAATCGCATGTCTTCGCTAGGAACGAAGGTTCAAGACTTAATATCAGCATTACGTATCTTGAGCTGTCACATTGGGTGCAGTTATTCCATCAGCTTCTAATGAATGGTAATCAGCCTTTGTGGAGTCTTCATTTGAGTTGGGAGCATACATATCTTTCTTCTTTTGGTGAAGCTGAAGGGGGAAATATAATAGGCCATGCTAAAAGCACTTGTTTATCAGTTATAGAGTTGTTGGATTCATCACTAGCTTTTACTTTGTGTTTGCCTGGAGGATGGCCAATGCCATTGAAAGTAATGGAATTTGTATGGTACTCAAAAGAAACTTGTGTGAAACAAAATTGCATGTATCTGGAGTCCCTGGGGGCTCAGTTTGCATCATTTGAATCAGGAATTGCTAGTGGCCATAAAAGTGCTCACTTGACAAATGTGAAGAAGTTAGAACAGAAAATGTTTCCCAAGTCTTCAAATTCAACTGTTTCAAACTTTGGTAGGAAAACGGAATTAGCATTGGCTAATAAGATGCTGGAATTTGCTGCCAACTGGACCATCGAACAAGCGACGGAAAATGATCTTGAGCTTTATCTTCTCTGGTTTAACTGGTTTAGTGCTCAATTGCAAACCTTCTGCCAGTTTTTCAGTTCTTTTCTGATGTTAATCAAGCAGGTAATGGATCATCCTGTTTGGAAATACATTTCTCAGCGACACCATGAGGTTGCATCTCTTCACCAAGTAGATTTTGGCTTGCTGCCCATCCCAATGTTGTCATTAGAATTAGTTAATTTAATGGCATCGAAGGACATGGCTGAATCATGCAGCTTATTTTTAAGTAATGCCATTAACTGCCTAGGTCCATTAAGAGTTAGCTGTCAGCAATGGAATGCTCAGAGCAGCCACGAACATAGTGATGAAGCTCAGGGTTCTGTATTGAAATCTCTGCGAGTAATTGAAGAGGAAATTCTTCATAAGTTTGTTGATTCATCATACATGTTTATTGAATCTCCTTCTTTTGTTGTGCTGATTCAATTATACACTGACCTTCTTGAAGATCACATACTTTTCTGGAATGGTGTCAACTCTGACCCATACATCGTCAAATGTTGAGCAGTTGCGAATTTCTTGGTGTTCTTTGATGAAGGATGTCACAAAATTGAAGGAAAAATTGAGTGATGTCTGCCCAGAAGCAGCTGAGATTGTGCTGGTAAGCTGACCACAATAATGTTGAATTTTGTGTTTGTGTCTTGTTATTCATTTCTTTTAGCCAGATCCTGTAATGCACTTTGGGCTTGATTACCCTTTTGTTGATAATAGAGGGAGAGCAAGAATCTGGAGAATTTCGCTAATTTATTTCATAAAGAGCATCAACTTTCATTACTTTGTGAGAAGTCCTTGATTTGGATTCATGGGGGTCATCCATTCTTGCCACCTTCTGCTAATTTATTTCATAAACAACATCAACTTTCAGTACTTTGTGAGGTACTTTGGCCAACAAATTCAAACTCACGGGTGCAAGGTATGGCATTCTTATTTACTGTTTATTAGGTTGCTGTGACTTAGGTTGTTGAAATCTACTTGTCAAAAAAGAAAAGAAGTTAACAATTCTTTCAAATTATTTAAGTGAATTTTTCTCCCTTTGTTGAATATGTTTGCTGTAGCAGTGAATAGAAGTCTGATTGAGGTTGTTGCATCATCAAATCCCGAACTTCGCTTTCTTGCAATGCAAGGTAGAATTTTCAGATTCTTCTATAACCATACTCCTTTGACATAATATTGGGATAATATTCGAATATGCTGGTCTTGTAGTTTTAAGTTTCATAAAGTTTAATGTAATGCTTGTTTGGTAATGTGTTATTTTATTATTTGGTATGTTTTAGCCTATGATTTGGGACTTGTTCACATACTTGGGTGATTTTCCTTAATATTATATATGTTGAAGCCATATGTATGAGGGGAATTGATTGGCTTGGATTTATTGGGTTTACGATATTATTTAGTCTTTGTTCTCAACATTAGAGTTCTCTTTACCTTTTGGTTGCTCGTATTTCTTATGATTTTTCTCCGTTTCATTAGTCTTCTTGAGGTTACTTTTATGCCTACCTTCTCTTCTACTACTTGAAATGTAGTCCAACTTCTTTATCTACTCTTCTTCTTTTACCAACGGTTTATTAGAAAAGTTCAAAACTTCCGTGGCTAGTACTAATTTCCGATGATTTGTTTTATAATCCCCTAGTTTCTACTTATCTTACTGTAAGGGGCTGTTGCAGGAAATTCTGGTATGGTTAAGTAATCAAGTTCCTAAAAGTTATCTTGCTGGATACTTTTCTCCATTTCTTTTTCGTTATTCTTGATAAAACTTCGAATTTCATACCAAAAAAGGGGATGAATAAGAATTTTCTGCAGATTTAATTGGCCAAATTTGTCTATGATATTCTATTTCCTGGTTGTTTCTTGCTGGTTGCATACCTTATTTATTGTTAGTTATCAAAGATTCAAAGCTCTCTTTTGGGAATGGACAAAGTTTAGCTACAAAATTAGTTGTAGCCTAAGGCTATAACCTTACTTAATAAAATAAATATTACTACATATTTTAAAAATCTAACCGTTGAATTACATGTTCTTTACGCTCTTAATACATGTCAAATTTTGTGTCAATTAGATATTATTTACTATGTGATCTATAAACTTATATTTTATGCATAATTTTAAACTACAAAAACTTGCAATTTAAACAATTTATTGATGACATAGCTATTGATCTTTAATTTTCTAGAAATTTCGCAAGCATGGAAGATATAAGAAAAAGATGTAATTCAATGATGGATTTGTCAAAATTCACCTCCAATAAAAAGATATTGAGTAAAGTTGTAACTTTAGACTACATCCAATTTTGTAGCTAAATTTTGTCCTTTGAGAATCGATTTCAATGTAGGAGGGGAAGGATTTTCTACGCGAAACAGAATTTTGGTTTGTATTTAAGACATGGGCTGACAAGTTGTGCCATTGCCGCAATAAAGGAAATGTGGTTAATCTTTAAAATAATAATGTTGTGGCTATTCTGTTTTTGACTTGTTCTTGATCTTATTAGATAATTTTGTTACATTTGTTATATGCTTTTACATTTTATTCTATTTTCTATACTACTCTTTTTTTTTTTTTTTTGAGAAACATACTACTCTTTGATTCTACAATGCAAATGTGATTTCTTTTTCAATTCCATGATTATGCAGGTGTTTCCATGTCATTATATATTATGGGCAGATGTAATGATATTGAAGATGATGTCCCTGTTGTTCAGCAGTTGGAGGAGATGCATTAGGTTTGTCCTTTACATTTTCTACAGTTACTGCTATGGATTTCTTTTCCCTTGTTTGGGGAATAAATTTTTCCACTTGCAGATGCTTTCGGAAAGATTTAAACAAGAAAAACACAAATTGGAGGCAAATTTGGGTTTTAGTGAGCATCTAAGTTCTGAGGCGAATTCAGCTGCTTCTTGTATCTTCTGCCCTGAAATATTGTGTAGGAAGTCCGGGTTTGATAGCTGGCAGGACACTCTTCCTTTAATTGACAGAACAAGTCTTTTCCTTGATATAATGTTACTTCAGAAGCTCTCATCGTTCCTCTTGCTTGATCCCAAAAGATTACAGTTGGTATGATCAATTAAATTACAACATTCTTGGTATGATGTTAGTACTAGGCTGCTGAATGTAATAGAATTGTATCCTATGATGGAAGTTCACATCCATATCACTAAATTTAGTAGATAATAATGTTTTCTACTTTGGTTGCTTTTAGATGGACCAATTCATAGACTTTTGAAGTCGAGAGAATCATATATCATAATTGCAATGTCCTAAGTTTGGTCATGAGTATATTTTTGGCCCTAGTTCAACTTAAAATATGGCTTCTCTAACCGTACATTTGCATTTCAATGATATTTGATTGTAGATTGTATTTTGTATTCAATGATATTTGATTGAATGATTTTCAATTTAAATAGTTCAATTGGTACTAAAATTGTTTTCATCCTTCATAGTATTTTATTTATTACATTGTGATAAATTACCAGTTAATCCCAAAAGCTTAAGCCCTTAAAAAGGGTTATCACTTTAACAGTATTCCAAAAAATTCAAATCCATTTTGTTTGAAGTATGTGGTTAAAGGATTAAATTTACCATATAACAATGGCTTAAGCTTTTGGGAGAATTGATTATTTAAATTGGTATTCGAGCTAGAGGTCCTGAGTTCGATCATGTGTTGGGCCTCACTTATAAAAGGGCGTTTGAGCCACATGTGGGGGGGACGTTAGAATTATGTGGTTAAATGAATAAATCCACCATTTCCTAATAGCTTAAGCTTTTGGGAGAATCAGTAATTTAACACTTTTTTATATGTATTTTTGTGCTCTTCATTTATTTTTTTGCTAGTTATAGTAATTAGTTCCACTTGTTCGTTATATTATTTAATATGTTATTTTCTTGCTTTTCATTAATGACAGGATTTGGGTACTGTAACCAACCTGCTGGAGTCTAGCGTGAAATTTTCCTTGACCTTCTCATCAAGACCTCCCCAAATGTTTTTACCACATCAAAAGATCTTGTGGACAATGGATGCATGGACTTCAATGGATGCAGGTCAATGCAGTATTATCTCTATGGGTTAAGCCTGTTACATTATCCATAAGCTTATCTTTGTACTTATTTTTAATGCAGTGAATGGGAAAATTGCCAGTTTTGTTCTGGAAATGTGGTTTAGGTGGCATCAATCTCTTTGGATCCATTAGCCTCTTTTTATCAAGGTATCATTTTAAGTGTGACTCTATGTCTATATGTGTGCATGTGGGTCTGTGTGTTTTATGTTTTTTATTTTTTGACTAAGGAGACTTGTGGTTTTGTGGTCTTCTGATTGACATGCAGAACTTCTCAAAGATTGGTGATTATGATATTCCACTACCTGATATGCTTGTACAGCCTGTGAATACAACAACAGTCTTCCAGATTCTGTAAGATGATATATATATTGCTTGATAGCCATTTGAATTTGTAAAACTGTTTTATCATATTTCAATTGATTAGGTATATGGCTTGTTATTCAACGAAAAGAATAAAGTACAACAATTAGGGGTTGTTTGGTTAGGACTTTTTCATTACTCAGTTTTCATCACTCATCACTCATCACTCATCACTCATCACTCAAAATATCCAAATTTTCACTCCCTACCGTTTGGACACTGTTTTCACTCCACATAACTCAAATATTTCAACCTTTTTGTGGGACCCACACCTGATCACCAAGTCAGTAGCTTCTGTTAGTCTACCCGCGCTGATTCCCCATTTCCTTCAATTCTCATTTCCCCTTCACCCCTTCAACAGAGTGCCTCTCCCAAAACCCAAACCCGAACCCATAAAAATGCGTTGAAGCTCCCTCGCCTCGCCTCCTTCTCCTCCTTCAGGTTTGAGACTTTTTCTTATCTTATGCTCTGTTGCTAAAGTTCCCTTTTTTCCCCCATTTTGCCCCTTCTCCTTCGCCTCGCCTGGTCAGTGTGTACCATCACCTTACTTCGTTTTCCCTCTTAGTTGCTTCACTTTTTTTGTGTCTGAATGCCTTATTTCTTTTCTCAGTTCTTCTCCATTTTATTCATTTTTGAACTGAATGCTGACCTGGGTATGTCTTATTTTCTTAATTTTTTGTGTTGTTTTTCTAAATGGGTGTCTTATTTTTGTTTTGTTTTTTTAATGTAGTTTTGGGTTCCTATTAACTATACCATTTTGTGTGAATTCCTTCTAAATGTGGAAGATTCTGGGGCTTCCATTTGTTTTCGACCCCTGTGAGGCTGTTTGGTTGTTGAGAAAACGTAGGAAAAGAAAAGCAATTTTTGTGCCCAAATCACTTTAGTAGAGTTCTGTATTGTTTGATCAATTTGGGAAAACTTTGACAGCAGGTTTGGCTCATTTGATGGAATGAAGATTAAAGATTTTAAAATCATCTTTGCATCTATATTATATGTAAAAGAACTCACATTATTGGGTGTATAATTGGTGTAAAATTTAAGTGGTTGTTTAGTCTAATTCATTATCTTTAAGTGGATTCTTTTCATCTTATTAGTTTCAAGATTAGAGCTGTCCTTTTTCTCTTCTCTTTTGAGCTTTAGCTTGGGAATTTGGATTGATTAAAATTCTTATCTTCCTCAGGTCAGTTTATGTTTTCTCAATTTAGAATCATTCTCTAATTTCTATTTGATTAGTTTCTTGATTCATAATCATTACCATGTAGTACTACTACCTGTGAATTCATCGCGGTATTTGGGGTCACTGCAATTTCTATAACAGAATTTTTTTTTTTTTTTTTTTGTGTAAAAAATGAGAAGAAAAAAGAAGAAGTAAAGTTTATTCTAGTTATCATTTTGATTACAAGAGCTTAATATGTATATATTTGTGTGTGTTTTGGAGGTATTGAGATTGTGAATACTAAATATGGTGGAGGGGAATTTTGATTTTGGTTGAGTGAGACATAAGCTGTACTCTGTAGAATGAATGATTATAAAACTTGGGTGCTGTCAATAAATTATCAATCATAGTTTAATTCGAGGGCTGACATTTAAGACGAAATATGATACAACTATCCGTGGCTTGTAAATAAATACTATACAGTATTTAATGGTTCCAATTAAATGTTGCATTATGTAGTAGGTAGAGAATTCTAGAGTGGTGGTTGATTATTGCACTAAAGGTTATAAGCTAAAAGCTAAAAATCCATTTTGCTAGAAGTTCATTCTAGGATTTGATTTTAATTGTGATTCGTGGCCATTGGTTTGTAGAAAGATTTGACTGGCTGATTAGTTTCTAGAAGTGGTAACTAGATTCATCTGGCAGAATTGTCTGCTATTGTTTGAACTGCTGACATTTGTTAAAATTCAGATAACTATCTTGAAATTTGGAAGATCTTATGATGATAATATATGTCTCTGTAATTTGTACAGTGGCAGGCTTGTCTTTAAAGCTTACTTCAAAATTTAATTTGACAAAGATATAGCACACTTGAAACAAACACAAAAACTTTTTATTTTCTTCTTTGGAGGTTTGTGAACCAAATCCAATTTTTTTTAAATGTAAGAAACTGATAGCACTAGAACTGGGAATCAGTGGGTTTTGCTTTGGCAACATAGACAAAAAATGGATGCTTTATATACATTTTTGCTTAAAAATGACCCACATTAGTGTATATAATTGTTTGAATTTTCACATAGTGCTAATCATTTCTTTTTTTGTTATACTCTTCGGCAGTGGAATATCTTCTACCACTACTTATGAGTCCACTTCTAGCGGCCATATGTGCGATATGGATCGGTGTGTGGAAAGGACCTCCCTATATATCCGTAATTTTGGTAGGCGGTTCTATAGATGTCAGCATTGGACGCCGGTTAGTATTACGTGATTCTTTTGATTTTTTTTTTCTAGTTATTATCATAAAGACTGTTATAGCTTCTATATATTATATTCATTCTTTAGCACCATGCAAAATATTTATTGTGTCCTTCAATGTTGTATGCAGGACTCCAATCAGGCATGTAAGTTCTTCAAATGGTTGGATAAGAACACATGCCCACGTGGTCGTGCAACAGCACCACTTGTCCATGAAAGATTTACGAGATATAAGGCCGAGGCAGCGGTTGCAAAAAATGAAAGGGATGAGGCTCATGCAATGAAAGCAGTAGCATGGGAGCAGTTAAGGATAGCAAAGCGCAAGGTTGAAAAAACTAAGCTTGCACTCCAGATTGCTGAAGACAAGCTCCACAAGTATAGGCTAGCTTTACTTTTTTCATGGACTGTAGTTGGGGTTTATTTTGTATTCTCTACTGTTTTTGGGGGCCATGGCCATACACAACTACGTCTGCCATGACCCATTTACGGTCACGTGTGTTATGTACATTAATAATTACATGCCCTGTTTGAGAACGATTTCATTGTTTTGTCCAGTCCGCCTGTGGACTTAGTTAGCATTTTGGAGGCTGATGCCACTAGTTTGTATGTGAACAGGCTTTGTTCTAAAACTCTTTTGGCTGTGTTAGTGTTTTATGAATTTCCCTTTCTACAAAAAAAAAAAAAAGAAAAAAAGAAAAAGAAAAAAGGATGACATGCCCTATTTTGAGTTCCTATATATTTTACAAGGTGATATAACATAATTATCCACTTGTAACCATATTACATATACAATAATTGGTCTTTGAAAAATACTCTATTGCGAAAAGGTATTACATATAAAATGCATTACGAAAAGGTATTGCGAAAAGGTATTACATATAACCATGTCCACCTGTACTTACATTACCAATAGGTATTACATACACCTACTTTAAAATTACCAAAAAGAATTACATCAGAAATGTCAATAGGTTATTGACATTAGCCATTACATGTAAGCATGTGTACAGTTAATCTAAATTACAAAAAAATGCATCATAATGTCCAAAAGGGTGCATCACGTATCATGCTAAGTGACTTTTAGTCACGGTACCTAGACCTATACAAAAGTCCCAACAAAAAGTCATGGGACTGGGTACTAGCTCTATACAAGTCCCAACAAAAAGGATGAATCCTTAGACATGCCAACCATTAACGTCGACGTCGCACGTACTCCTCTCACATGCGATTAGTTATATCATCCCTGAATTCACCCATTGCTCTCTTCGACGCATTAGACATCTCCCTCACATGCCTCCTTTCGGCACTTGCACTCGACTCAGGAGAGTTCCCATTGTTTCCAGTTTGCATATCATCCCTACCAAGGTTCTCCCACATGTTAAACAGTACATCTCTTCGATTATTGATGCGTATAAAATTATGTAACGTACAGCACGCAGAAACAACTAAACGCTGACGATATTACTTATATTTCGCCATGTTGCTAAAGATGGGAAAGCGAGCCTTCAAGACTCCAAAACACCTCTCAATCACCATGCGCAATGAAGAGTGTCTATAATTAAACAACTCTTTCCCCGATTTTGGTTGCCTAGTACTCCTCCTCCTGAATTCTTGGGCATGATATTGGGTGGCCTTATGTGGTGGAAGAAACGATGCACCAATGGGGTACCCCGAATCAACCAAGTAATAGGAACCTACAAGAATAGCATATCTAAATCAGTAATAATAAGGGGATTAAATCAGTAAAATAATCAGCAGAGCCTCTATATTCTAATTCAGGTACGCTGAGTGCAGTTAGCTATATTCTAAGCAAAGGAACTATGTAACACATTGCAGCACATAGTGCAGCAGAGTTGCCACACCAGTGCAGCCCAAGCTGCAACACAGTGCAGCAAGTAGTGCACTACCTGCTGCACTGTGTTGCAGCTTGGGCTGTACTGGTGTGGCAGCTTGCAGCAGGTAGTGCACCAGCTGCCACACCAGTGCAACCCGAGCTGCAACACAGTGCAGCCCAAGCTGCTCATAGTGTAGCTTGGGCTGCACTGGTGTGGCAGCTACTCCTTGCTATAGATGACAAAACAGAAGCATATACGTTGACAATTTCCAAAGAAAAGGAAAAATCAAAGATGATGCATATGGGTCTCTAAAATAAAAGTGGGATATAGCTCATCATGACAGAGACATTTAAAAGTGGAAAACTCATCCAATCAACTTAAGGAAAAAAACTTTCTCTAAAAACTTAAGCAAAAAAAGTAAATTTTATACCAATTAAAAAACAAAAACAAAAACAAAGTATTACATATATTGCACACCTTTCACGACCCTCGTCGATGCAAGTTTTTAGACCCCACACCAATTCCCACTCAATATCCACTATAAATATATAGACTCGCCCTTCCCCACAAACCACTACCCATACCTCTTTAAAAACCCTTTTTATTAAGACTCTCCTCTCAACTAGTCTCTGCATCAAAACCACATGGTCAAGACCCATAAATCCTTGTAACATTTGTGCACTAGCTGCCATACCAGTGCAGCCCAAGCTGCAACACAAAGAACCAACTATATAAAACCGTATTTGAATCTTCCTAGAGAACCAAATGTTAGGATTTCTTCCCATAAAACTCTGCCTAAAATTATAGTTCTATAAGCTTTTGTGGAATATAACTTTCATCAATTGTTCAAATATTGAATGGATAAAACAAAGTTCAACAACTGGTGCACTACATTAAACATGGTCATAAAAATTAGTTTTTTTTTTTGGTTCCCTTTCTCTTATGGCAGAATGGGGGCTATTGGCTACAACTGCCACACCAGTGCAACCGAAGCTGCACTGGTGTCTGCACTGGTGCACTACTTGCTGCACTGTGTTGCAGCTTGGGCTGCACTGGTGTGGCAGCTTACAACAGGTAGTGCACCAGCAGCCCTTAGCTCTATATAACTTGTGACTTCAATATTAGCTAGAATGTATCATTGGAAAAAAAAGAAAAAAGAAATCCAACTTTTTAGTTTTCACAAGGACAATATATGTATAAATTACTTCAATCAATATACAATATACAATTCTCATTTTCAATTAGAACTTCGTCACAGAAACAGAGGACAAACTGCTGCTGCTTGCTTGTAGTAGTGAAAATTTAAAGGCTACAATACATATGAGGTAGAATTTACGTTAAAGACGCATACCTTCTGGTGGCCATGGGAAGCCATGCTTCGGGTCTTTAATAGCTTCTTCAAACACCCTGGAGTCATTGGCACTTTCCTCCCAACCACCATGGACATACGTAAACCGCATGTCATGGTCACATGCACACATGACGTTGGTTGTAACAGTGCTCTTGCGACTCCTGTGAGGCTGGAGTCTTACTGCTGAAGGCCGAGAACTAATATGTGTTCCATCAATAGCTCCTATGCTTCTCTACAGTGAATAGTGTCGATTAGTTGAAATACTATACAGTAATGTGTACAACGATTTTGGAAGATATTATGAAATCATTTACCTCAAACCAAGGGTCATACTTGTTGTTCCCCCGCAAATGCTCTGGAAGGCCTACCACATTCGGATCGAGCTTGATTAAATGTTGGCCCCATGTGTGGACAACCCGCAACACCCTACGGAACTTGCGGTCCACAGTTTCAGTGGAATGCTGAAATCTGTCTGCCACAGGCCGCATCCGAGTATTATGGCCAACAATGTACAAGAATATGGCCACTGCCTCCTGCACGTCAACACGCCCCTTCCCTTCCTTCAAGTACCCATAATGTTTCAGCTCATCAACCAAGTGATAGAATAGATCTAGTGTCATGCGGAACATCTCATGACAATTGGTAGGATTGCCATCTCTCACTTTAGCCACATAATCGCTTCCAGTCAAAATGCTAGTACGTTGTGGGCGCTTGTTGTAATGCCGTTGGAAATATGCCACCATTTCGCCAATAAGTGGAAATACAAACCAAAACTCCTCCTCCTCGCTGTCATACTTCAAGTCCCTGTCTGTACCAGTGGTCATGTCATCGTCACAGTCACTGATATCCATGTCATCATCACTGAAACTAGTGTCCATGTCATCACCACAACCACCACTGTCTATGTCATCATCGTCGGAGTTAAAATAAGCATCGTCAAAATCATATTGCCAGAAAGGATCACTAGGGGAGACCATTATACCTATACCACGAAAAAACCAAAGTATTAGAACCAAAGATATTGAAATATATAAACGGAAAAATTAGTATAAAGTACCAAGGGAATTGCAATAATGTTAGCTGAACTCACCTTACAATGTAAGTAACATGAACTAAATAACAAATATTATTAAAAAAAAATAATACTATAAAAAAACACCAAGTACATAACAAAGCCCACACACTAATTTAAGTAACACCATAATCACAGGCATAGTTCACAACACTTTAACATTACAATAAAACTACATTAAATAAAAGTGTTCAACTGATAACCAAGAGAAATAAAACCAAACGTCGAATATTGTCCAAGCACACACACATAAAGTCCTTAAATAGTACTTAAAAACTAAACCAAGTGATTCACATAGAGTGTCACCTAACAAAAGGTAGAACAAAAGCAATCCCCATTAATTATCCGGCTACTGAGTGTGGCGCTCCATAAACCTCCTCCTTCTCCTTTGCTTGGGCATGCTCATGAACAACACCCTTTTTCTCTTTCTTTTGGAAAGCCTCGGCGATGTTAAGATAGGTGTCATCATCAAGATCATTATACTGGTTTAGCACTTCTAAAGCTCTCCCAAGCAAGCAAGGATCGCCACCACCGGCGGATTGTGCAACATGATCAGAGCTACCATAAGACTTTCCCTTTTTTTTGGAAAACCTTTCCCTTGCCAAGACAGTGTACTCTTGAAGAGCCATGGTCATCTCACTAGCCCTATCATTCTTCTTGGCAACCTTCTTCCCCTTGGTAGTAGGCTCTTCCATGGGACGTTTGTCTGCGCGTTGGGTTTGCTCATCAACAGTGGGATCGTCTTGGTTTATGCCCTCCATGTTGGGATTGTAGCAATCATCATCATCCAACTGGGTACGATGTGCCTCACGTGCCTCATTGGCAAGCTCCTCTTCCAGGACACGCTCTTCATCACTATCTGGGGCAAGCGTGTTTGAGGAAATTTGAAGGGAACCGATTGCAGTATTAGGGGCAAAAAGTTGCTTAAGCTTCTCATAATTAGGACACCCTTTCTTCCGTAATGCAGCTGCCTTATTATCCCCCTGAAATGACAATATATACATCAAAATCATGCTAATATTAAATAGAAAATTACAAACAAATATACAAAGAATTAGGGTAGTAAATATAACATACCGCAATCACGTTAGCCCACACCTCATCAGAAGCAGTAACCGTTTGGGTTGTCTCATCCCACCCTAACCTGGTATGCCTCAAAAGCTGGCCCCACTTTCTTTGTTTTTGCCTAAGCCTATTATGCTAATCTTTCACTTGCTTAGGGGTGAAACTCTTCCCAGTTTGCTCATTTAGGGTTTTCGTAATTGATAACCAAGTTTTGGGCTTAAAGACACCATGTTCTATATTCCACTTTTGTTGTTCATCGACCATAAGGTCAATGAAAAGTTGTTCAATGTGGGGAGGCCACTTTTTGTCGTCAACATCCTGAGTTTCTTGTGCCATCTAATACAAATTACCCAACACAATTGCATATGTTAATATTTGTATATTCATAGTTCTATGAATGGGCCACTTGAATCTCTAACCAACCACTCAACTTAAGTGAAGAAGACAAGAAAACCTATTTAGAAAGCAATTTATTTCATAATTCTTCAAGTGCGAGTTTCACAATCAGCTGCAGTACTAGGATGTAAAGAAATCAAAGGAAAAGATACTACCTACTGCTAGTGACATAATTTGCAGAGAAAATCAACTAAAATATGCTGCACTAATTAGAATGGAGTAAAAAAAGAAAAACCACATATTTCTCTTCAAGGCAGAATGGTAAGCTTAACCCCATGAATATAAAATCACATATGCAAAGTCAAAACTAGGCCTTCTTCTTGGAACAGTTGAAACAAGGGCCTTTTTGTTCTTGACAACTTGAAAAATAATTAATTGCGGGACCAACATTTTTTTTTTTTTTTTTTGTTAATAATTGCAGGACCAACTTGAAAGTGAATCTTTAAGGCACAGGTTTGGCATCTAACTAACATATAAAATGCTAAAGGTGGTTCTTAAACTGTCTTATTCGACCAAAGAAAAAAAAATGTAATTTAACTATCAAGAAAGTACTTATTTGAATTTTGCACTTTTTACCTAACTGAAGGACACACCTATGAACTTCTATAGTTCTATTGGTCAGCTTATTGTGATACTCCATTTTCATTTAGTAAATATTATGTTGATAATTATATACTTATAGATACAAGAATTTTTTTTATTAAAAAAAATGTTAAATTATAAAGTACACTTATAAATTTGAGAGTGTTTGAGGAAAATATTGTTTGGTTATTGCTCATCTGCATTACCCGGCCCTTGTAAATTAGTACTTCTAAGTCTTAAGAAATACATAAAGACCCAAACCAACGTCAGTACTTTAATATATAAATGCATCCAATAGTCCAATACTAAAATATAAAATGTTTCAAAGAAAGATTTAACACTTCGGGTTGAAAACGAAGGTAGAACTTAAGAAATTCATAAAGACCCAAAATGATTAGTAGTTTAGTACACGCTCTGCTATGGTCATACGTTGTTAAGAGTATAATACAAATGATTATTTGTTTTTTTTTTTTTTTTTTTTCACTTACATGCTCTGTTTTGGACCTATGGTATTAGAATAAGATAATAGAAATTTTCCCTAAAAATCCATATTAGAAGAATTCAATCAACATGTCTCACAAGCCACAACCAACATCAGTACTTTAAATCAAAAACCCCCCTTTCACATCCAACAAAAAACCCAAACTAGACCAGGGACATGGAAAATGGAGAGGGAGAGAGAGAGATTTACTGCACCTGGGAGATAATATTGCACCTGGGAAAGGGAGAGAGAGGTATGGACACAGTGACAGAGAGGTAGACTCGCCGGTGAAGATTCAGGCCTAGTTCAAAGCTTTGATGAGGCGTTGTTCTTCAAACACGGACGATCTTCTCAGGCCTGGTTCAGTCTTCGAACACGGACTGTGGTGCCATGGAGCTAGCTCGCTGGTGATGAGGAGGGAGTGAAAATGAGAAGGGGATGAGGAGGGAAATGAAAATGAGAGGGAAGTGAGAAGAGGGAAAATTTTGAGCAAAAAATTTTCAGAGAAATGAAGTGTAACTGGGGAAGCTCCAACGGTCATAACTACGCTGAGATGGATGGGACAATGCACTGGCGAAGGGGCCCACTGAGACAGCTTATTTACGGGATTGCCACTAAGTCATGGATGATGAGTTTTGAAAACAGGTGAAATGTGTTTTCATTTTCTCTCTTCATCACTCATTTTTTTGAGTAATAGAATCACCAAAACAGGATCACCAAACATGAGTGATGGAGTCCAAACAAAATATTTTTCGTGAGTCCCACCAGTTTTGGATGATGAGTGATGAAAACAGGATCATATCACTCAAAACTCACAACATCCAAACAACCCCTTAGAAACTTGGTATTCTGTTGACTGGATTGTGCATTTTTTCATCATTTACTAAATTACCCTATTTTAAAGATTTGTTATTTTTTACCATTTATTATTATGTAATGATGCTGGTGAAGTCTTCTTTTTGATGTCACACCTGCATATCTCATTTCTCTCTCTTCAAACTTTTGTGCTCAATGCAGGCAAGGTGCATCTGCTATGCGTGAATATGATGTGCGATGTCTGAAGCTTAGAGTTGCTTCTTGTAACCTCTGGAACAGCTCTATGACTGGGACAAAATTTCATCATATTCTTTTATCTATGGCTCGTTCTCTTTTCCACCAGGTAGCTCATGTTGCAAATTGGATATGCTTTTATTATTTCTGCTAGAATTCATGGAATTCATTCTTAATGTTACTCTTCTGCTTCCTGATTATATATGCACATAAAAAGTCTTTTGATTCAAATGAATTTGCAACAATCAAGTCCAATATTTGTGCATTATCGGAGAACTCAGTTAAGGTATGCTTTTTCTGAAGTTTCTATATCTTTAATAATCTTTTGAAAAATGAGTGTTTCCAAAAGACTGGTCTTACCATTCGCATGGTTACTTTCCATATTTTCAGTTTGCATTCTTTTTTTAATTTTTTTATTATTATTATTATTATTATTATTATTTATTTAATGGCGCCATTTGTTTCAACTTAAAACATTTTTCAAAAAATGTTTTCCTCATTTTTAGGTATTTGGAACAGAAATGTTTTATTGCACTCATATTTTGATTGTGCATATTATTGTAATGATTGACTTTTTAAAAAAGAAGAAATTGGTTTATTTTGCTTTAGGTTATTTTTCAGTTGTTCTGTATTATTACTTTTATGTGGTGTATCAAACTTTTTATTTCATATCTATATAAAAAACGTAGAGGAAGACCAAAAATCACATTAGTAGAAGTAATAGAATAGAACATGTCAATTAGGGGAGTAACTTAGAATTTGACTTTAGATAGAGTAGGATGGAGGCAAAGAAGACATATTAACTAATATGTTGGGTATCCATAGCTGACCCCAAAATTTTGGAACTATGGCATGAATGAAATGCTAGAAGCTTTGAGGACCAAAGAAAGGAGTATTCCAGAACTAAAAATGTTTTTTCTTACTTCTCTTTCTTCATTGGGTTTTTATCCTTTTTATTCTCTTTTAGATTTCAGTTATCATTGTACTTTACACCATGATTGATGGTCTCTAGTATATGTCCTGTATACATTTTTTTTCCCCAATAAATTTTGTTCTTTATCATATATATATATATGAAAATTTGTGATTTTTCAGACGTTCCAAATGCCAGAAAATGTTTCCCAAAGTATAAGAACACAACCAAATACCAGAAAACAAACAGTTTTCCTTTAAGATGTTTTTGAAAACATTTTTGACATAAAACATTTTGTGCTTGTAATTCTTTTAAGTTTTAACTCTCTGTGCTCATCATTGTGAACATGAAGTATTTCCCATTTTCAATAAAACTTTCTACTTAAAAAAAATTTATGCTGAAATTAACGGAGCCTTAACCTTACAAACTCATACCTAGACTTTAAAATCGCAGTTTTTGTTTCAATTAGACTTCACATGTGGGTCCCATAGAATAGAACTTGAATAGAAATTTATGAAGTAATAAAAAACTAATCTTTCATGGCTGCATCATGTCCATCCTTTTATCCATCTCTTTCTTTGGTGACAGCAGGAAAACCTCCAGCAAATGAGTTCCCTTATTCTCTCATCAAGCCATGGCACATTGAAGGAGTCGGTGCAAAAGTACATTGAACCACTGCTAAAAGATCTCTAACTTCATTGTGAATCTATTGGTGATTAAATTTCTATTGATCATTTTGTGCTGTGTTTAGAATTACAAGATTTTTCTTGGGTATCAATTTTATTTATAGGATTTTGTCAACGGATGTCCTAAGGACATTTGTTGGTGAACCATTTTAGGAAAATTTGATGGGAAACTAAAAAAAAAGCAACTTATTTTTTAACAGCTTTTTTCTATTTCCCGTAAAAGTGGTATCAAAATTTTTCTAAAATGGTTCATTAACAAATGCCCTAAGGGCGCTTGTTAACCAGACCCCCATTTATAAAGTGCTAGTAATATTAATTGTATTTATTTTGGTTCCAAGCAAAATTTGTTTTTCTGTTAAATTTAGTTTTTTTTTTTTTTTTTTTTTTTTTTTTTTTTTTTTTTTTTTTTTTTTTTAATTTTCAATCTTTTTTCTTTCTTAGACTTCCACTATATTCTTGGTTGTGCATGGTTACGGATTGGGGGATTACGTTTTCATCTCTTGCTTAGCTCTGATGATCTAGATCCGGCAATGAAGTACTATTGGAAGTATTCACAGTTGGCTGAGAAGATAGCATCCCTTAAGCTTGAAATCCAGGTATCTTTCTTGTATTATTTAACCAGCCTAAATGTTTTGTAATGGTCTTTCATGCCTCAGGGCTCTTTTGTTGTTTTACAATGTTTAATTTTTTATGAGCTTTATTGTGAAATTTATGCACCTCCAATGCAATGTCGAAGATAGAATCGCTGTCCACATCTAAAGCTCTTCAAGCACCTCTCCTCAAATTTATTTCTTCATAACTATTACTTCTAGCTGCGTATTTGCATGTGTTTGTTGTTATCTATGGTTCTTTTGTTATTAAGTATCTTAATTTGAACCACAAGTTGAGTGCATAAGTTCTGAAGTCAATCTAACATGTTTAGTTTTAATTAATTTCATTTCTCTTTGTAAGATCATAAACCCAAAACTTGTAATATATGTGAATGAATTTGCATGCTCATGTGCAGGGAGAAGTTTGTAGTTGAGCTTTTCTTTGAAGCCAAATGATGTGATAAATTTAAAGATTTTAATATATGGGTTGTTGTCGGTGCGACAAGAGTGTGGCTACTTAGCAGGACATTTTTCTACAGGAGAAGATGATAATAGAAGAACACTGGCTTTAGAAAATCTTGAAGTGGAGCTTAGAAGGGTGCTGTTAACGTGTATTAGGGTATGTGGGCTTTAGGCCTACCTTGTTTACTTGTACAGCACACTTACTTGTACTGCACACTCTGCCTCCTATATAAAGGCACTTATGTATATTCTATTATTTGAGAAATACAATACAATCATTCAGTATTTCTAACATGGTATCAGAGCCACTGCTTTGACCTTTTCTTAGCAGTCTTGTCTTCATTAGTGTGACTTCCTTTCTTTTACTAACGCTTCTGCCATCACAACTGCCGCCGCAGCCTCTCGCCGTTGAACCTCCGACGTCATCCAGCCGTCGTCCTTGGGTTCCGGACCTGCAGTCGCCGTCGTTAAGGAGTTTCACACTGCACAGACCACTGCTCTTTGCATCACCGCTATGAATATTGCTCCGATTTCATTTTTGAAGGTACCACTGAGATTGTCCTGCGCCGATCTACACACTTGTGGAAGCCTGGCCGCCATCGGAGACCGCACGCGCCCCCACGCGCCGCTCAAAGCTGCTGTGACGCTGATCACGCGCCGCAGTTTTCTTGCACGCACCGTTCACGCGCCTCCACGTGCGTCCTGTCTACGCCACGCGCCGGAACCTAATCTGCTGACGTCATCACCTCTGCCACGTCAGCCCTAGCTGCGTCAGCATCCACTGATCTGCTGACGTCATCACCACGTCATCCTGTGACGTCATCTGCCTGACCGTTGACCGTTGACTGGTAGTTGACTGTTGACTTTGACCGTTGACTTTTCCGGGGTTGATTTTTGCAGTCCAAGTGCTCCTTACCCAGTTTTTCGCGTAGATTTAATTTTTGCAGTCCATTTCTGCATATTTTGCTTCTAAATGAAAAATAAAGACAGGTCTTCTTGTTGTTGCAATAATCGTCGCCGACAATCCAGCAAACGTTTTTGCAATTTTTGCAAACGTTTTGGCCACAATATTGAGACTTGCTATCATCGCAACAAATCAGCTGTGTCAATTTCCGCTGCTACTGTTGCTAACACTGAGAGTGTCCAACCAATGGCTCCCATCTCTGCACAGTCTAAGTCTTCAGGACGCACTTTCACCATGTCCACAGATGACCTTAAAAATATCATCGCCAATGTCATTCGTATGGTTGGTAATGCATCTTATTCCTCTTCTCTCTCAGCTTTATCTGGTATGTCTCCTTCCTCTTGGCTTATGGATTCTGCTTGTTGCAATCACATGACTCCTCACTCGTCCTTATTTTCTGAACTTAAACCTGCACCACATCCTCTTAATATTCACACAGCAAATGGTTCCACTATGTCTGGTCATAATATAGGTTCCGTTTCGACCTCTAATCTCTCGGTTCCTGGTGTCTTTAATGTTCATGACCTTTCTTACAATTTATTTTCTGTGGGACAATTAGCTGAGTTAGGTTATCGCATTATCTTTGATTATTCTGGGTGTATTGTGCAGGATCCAAGGACGGGACAGGAGCTTGGGACCGGTCCTAGAGTTGGGTGTATGTTTCCCGTGGACAACCTTCGTCTTCCACTTGTTGCTCCTGTTTCTGTTGTTGCAGCTACTGCAGTTTCTTCTACTCCTTCCCTTGCACTTTGGCATGCTCGACTTGGTCATGCATCTTCCTCTCGGGTACAACAATTGGCTTCTAGAGATTTGTTAGGTTCAGTGTCTACAGAAAATTTTGATTGTGTTTCATGTCAGTTAGGAAAACAACCAGCTTTGCCTTTCAATACTAGTGAATCAATATCCACTGATATCTTTGACCTTATTCATTCTGATGTTTGGGGGCCTTCCTCTGTCTCTAGTATTGGTAGATCTCGATATTTTGTTGTCTTTGTTGATGATTACTCTCGCTATAGCTGGATTTTTCATATGAAACATCGTTCTGAGTTATTGCAAGTATATTCTAATTTTGCAAAAATGGTTGAAACTCAATTTTCCAAATGTATCAAAATTTTTCGATCTGATAATGCTCTTGAGTACACTCAATATGCTTTCCAAGCTGTTTTGCATTCCTATGGCATTGTTCATCAACTAACTTGTCCAGGTACCTCTCAGCAAAATGGTAGAGCCGAACGAAAACTTCGTCATATTCTTGACACTGTTCGTGCTCTTCTTCTCTCTGCCAAAGTTCCTGCTCCTTTTTGGGGTGAAGCTGCCCTTCATGCTGTTCATGCTATTAATCGCATTCCAAGTCCTATTATTCAAAATCAAACTCCATATGAGCGCCTTTTTGGGTCACCTCCGGACTATCACCACCTTCGCTCCTTCGGTTCTACTTGTTTCGTTCTTCTTCAGCCACATGAGCATAACAAACTTGAGCCTCGGTCAAGGCTTTGTTGTTTTCTTGGCTATGGCGAAACTCAAAAGGGGTATCGGTGTTATGATCCTGTCTCTCATCGTCTTCGTATCTCTCGCAATGTTGTCTTTTGGGAACATCGCTCCTTTGTCGAGCTCTCTCACTTCCGTGCCTCCCTATCTTCCTCCTCTGTTTTAGATCTTTTTCCAGATGAGGCACATATTCCTTCTGTAACTGCTCCTGATCCTCCTATAGTTGCTCCTGATCCGCCTATAGACTTCTCTGTCCAACCACCAGATACCTTTGATCCCTTTCCTAGTTCACCCTTTAATGAACAGGTGGAAGATGCACAGGTTGAAGACGAGCTACCCAACCCTGAACTTGGGTCCCCTGCTCCTGCTCCGCCTGAAGATCTTGCACAAGACATTCCACCTCGCCACTCAACTCGGGTAAGATCCATTCCTACACATTTACTTGATTATCATTGTTACACTGCCTTTACTACACTACATGAGCCTCACACCTATCGTGAGGCTTCCACTGACCCTTTATGGCAGATAGCAATGAAAGAGGAACTTGATGCATTATCTAAAAACCATACTTGGGATTTGGTGAATCTTCCCCCTAGGAAATCTGTGGTTGGTTGTAAGTGGATCTACAAGATTAAGACTCGCTCTGATGGGTCCATTGAGCGCTACAAAGCTCGTCTTGTTGCAAAAGGTTTTACACAGGAGTATGGGATTGATTATGAAGAGACCTTTGCTCCAGTTGCTCGTATCTCATCTGTTCGAGCTCTCTTAGCTATTGCTGCTGCCAGAAAATGGGACCTTTTTCAGATGGATGTCAAAAATGCATTCCTTAATGGGGATTTAAGTGAAGAAGTTTATATGCAACCTCCTCCTGGTCTCTCTGTTGAATCAAATAAGGTTTGTTACCTTCGGCGTGCTCTTTATGGCCTTAAACAAGCTCCACGAGCTTGGTTTGTCAAATTCAGCTCTACCATCTCTCGCTTAGGTTACATGGCCAGTCATTATGATTCTGCCTTATTTCTTCGTCGCACTGACAAAGGCACTATTTTACTTCTCCTGTATGTGGATGATATGATCATAACTGGTGATGACCTCAGTGGCATTCAAGAACTCAAGGATTTTCTCAGTCAGCAGTTTGAGATGAAAGATCTTGGCCATCTCAGCTACTTCTTGGGTCTTGAAATCACTCATTCTACAGATGGACTTTATGTTACTCAAGCCAAGTATGCCTCTGAATTCTTGTCTCGAGCTGGGCTCACTGATAGCAAGACTGTTGACACTCCAGTTGAGCTTAATGCGCATCTGACTCCGTCAGGGGGGAAACCATTGTCTAATCCCTCTCTTTACAGACGCTTGGTTGGCAGCCTAGTTTATCTCACTGTCACTCGTCCAGACATTGCCTATGCTGTTCATCAGGTGAGTCAGTATCTATCTGCTCCACGATCGACTCACTATGCTGCTGTTCTGCGTATTCTTCGATACCTAAAGGGCACTCTCTTCCATGGTCTTTTCTACTCTACTCAGTCTCCTCTTGTTCTCCGTGCATTTTCTGATGCTGATTGGGTAGGAGATCCCACTGATCGCAGGTCCACCACTGGTTATTGCTTTCTTCTTGGTTCTTCTCTGATTTCTTGGCGAAGCAAGAAACAAACTCATGTGGCCCGCTCCAGTACTGAAGCAGAATATCGTGCCCTTACTGATACCACATCTGAACTCCTTTGGCTACGGTGGCTTCTCAAAGACTTAGATGTGTCCACATCCTCCGTTACTCCTCTTTATTGTGACAACCAGAGTGCCATTCATATTGCTCACAATGATGTCTTCCATGAACGGACTAAACACATCGAGATCGATTGTCATTTTATTCGTTATCATCTTGTCCATGGTGCTCTCAAGCTGATCTCAGTTTCTTCTAAAGATCAACTTGCAGATATCTTCACCAAGTCACATCCTAAGGGACGTCTTCGCACTTTGGTTGACAACCTCAAGTTGGTCTCACATCCACCTTGAGTTTGAGGGGGGCTGTTAACGTATATTAGGGTATGTGGGCTTTAGGCCCACCTTGTTTACTTGTATAGCACTCTTATTTGTACTGCACACTCTGCCTCCTATATAAAGGCACTTATGTATATTCTATTACTGAATGAAACACAATACAATTATTCTGTATTTCTAACTCCGGGAAATTTATGAAGTTAAAACATGATTGCAAAGAATTTTTCGAAAAATGTGATGGGTTTCTTAAATGTATTACACCTTTGCAGGTTATGGTGAGTAATATTGAAGCCATGGGCTTACCACAGATTGTTGATCAAGTGTGCAACTGACAGGTACAAATAATTATGCATGATTAGATAGTTGGGAATGTATTTTGTATGATAACAATTCATTTCTTTTCCATTCCACATTGCTGTTGCATTTTAAATTATTATTCCTATTTCACATGTTTCTATCTTGGTTTATCAGGACACAGCAACCTGATTTGTTGGCCGATTATCAGAGGAATATGCTGAATATGTTGATGTAGTTCAACCAGTTCAAGTTGCAGTTTATGAAATGAAATTGGGCTGATCGTTGGTTTTGGCAAGTGTCTTCCAGAAAGATTTGCTGAGTATGATTGAGCTGGACGATATGGATCTCATTATGGTATTTTTTCTGTTTTATTTTAGATTTATTTTTTCTTTTGGATGTTTTAAACATATCATTGGCTGACTTGGAGGGTATTGCAGGGAACTATCTATTCATTCATGAGATTTCCCCGTGGATTTCCATCCAAGTTGATTTCTGTTAACTTGGGCAGCACACAGCCTCAGCTTCTTTCCTATGACATAGATATTCCCACAATCTTTTCTGCTGCTGATATGACCTTGCTAGAAAAGTTGGTTACATTCTCAAATGCTGTTGCTGTTGATAAGGTGGTCTGCACTTCATTTAATTCTTTCTTAATAGATAAACTTGTTTCATTTGATGTCTCCATCATAACGTCTTCTTCTTTGACAGTTCATCTATTTGGAGCATTTCATTTGTTTTACTATTATGTAGTATCAAATTGATGTGTTTGTGCAATGTATCTGCTTTCCCATTTGGAACAGGTCTCCGTTATGCAACTTAAAGCGTCTCTTCATCAAAATGTTCTTGTCCGTGTTGCACATCATGTAGCTAATGCTCAATTGATGGATAAAGATTCCTTTAAGCATCTACATGTCTCTTTGAACATAATTTTGAACTTTGGCGATGCACTCCTGCAAGATCTTTTAGCTATGTATAGAATGGTAAGTTCGTTGCCTCTTTGCTCAAAACTTGGCATTTCTTTTAATTTTGTGTGAAGAAATTTTTTTCTTCGAGTGTCATATTGGCCAATTTTTCTGTGCATGTGAAAAACAATAGTACTTGTTTTCTATTGTAAATGAAGATTCAAACAATAGGATGACTCCTTTTCTTTGGTTCGAATTTTACCTGTGCAATTTTAATTTTCTGAATTATTCATGGAAGCAAACTTCAAATTTATGAAATCCAATAACTAAAATCTGTATTTTTTCATGCAGGTTTCTATGGTGACCCATGTGCTTGCAAGTGTTTGTGCTTCTTTATTTTCAACAGGATTTGGCATCTCTGCCGAAGATTAGGTGGATGATGGTACTCTTGATAGATCTGAAGACGCAAATGGAACTGGTATGGGAGAAGGTGCTGGAATGAATGATGTCAATGATCAGATAACCGATGAAGATCAGCTGATTGGGGCATTGGATAAGGTACAGCATTGAAACATATTTGAGTTTGCATAACTTGGTATCAATGCCTTTTTCTTTCTATTTCATTAATGCTTCGACTGTCTCATTCTTTTCCATTAAATGTTTCTACAGCCAGGTGAAGAGCAAGATGCCTCAAATGAAGTCTCGAATTAGAATGAGAAGGGGATTGAGATGGAACAGGATTTTGCAGCCGATGCACAGAGCGTTAGTGAGGACTCTGCAGAAGATAACAATGATGATGATAGTGAGGATGAGCAGTTAGAGTCTGCAATGGGGGAAACCGGTGCTAACAGTGAAGCAGTTGATGAGAAACTTTGGGATAAGGATGAAGATGAACCACCCAGTAATTCAAATGAGAAGTATGAATCAGGGTCTTCTGTTAGGGATAGAGATACAAGCTCTAGGGAGCTTAGGGCCAAGGAAGATAGTGCTGCTACTACTGATGAACCTGGAGAGCTTAATTCTGATGAACTTGACAAACAAGATGATGAGATTGGAAGTGAGGACAATCTTGCTGGCAGAGAGAACATAGAAGACATGAAACTGGACAAAGAAGAAGCATTTGCTGATCCCACAGGGTTAAATCCTGATGAGTCAAATCAGTGTTCTGATGAAGATATGGACACAGATGAAAAGGAGGTTGCAGATTCTGTGGAGGGAGCAGATCCTGTGGAGAATGAGGAGTCTGATGAGAAGGGAAACCACGAGGAAGAAAATACAAATGCAACAGATGAAACTATGGGAGAGGCAGAGGCAGAACAAGTGGGTGGAAGTCCTGAAAGGGATGATCCTGGTAGAGATCATGAAGAGAATGTTGAGAAGAATTTAACCAAAAGTAATGAAATGTTCAAGCCAGGAATTTCTGATCATGTGCCCAATGCAGAATCTGCAACACAACCAAAAGGTGACTCTCAGGCACCAGATTCAAGAAATATAGCACCACAATCAAACTGGTCTAGCGGCAATGATGCTCAAAATGACTTTGCTCCTTTAAAGGGCTTACCTTCCACTAATACTACTGAAATGGATATTGAGGTGGCTGACTCATCAAATAGTAGGAGATTCACTGACGATCAACCAAAAAGTCAGTTCCCTCAACATGAACCTTCATCTACTCAAAAAACCCAAACTAATCCTTACCGGAATGTTGGGGATGCACTTGAAGAGTGGAAAGAAGGAGTCAAAGTGTCTGTCGATCTTCAGGCAGACAATACAGAGTCACAAGGTGAGATCGAGGATGCAAATGAAGATGAATATGGATTTGTGTCCGAATTTGAGAAAGGGACAGCACAGGCCTTGGGACCTGCAACATCTGAGCAGGTTGACAGAAATGTCAATGGAAATAAGCCGGATGAAGATGGTCTTACGGTGCATAGATATGACCTTGCTGATATGGAGATTGAGAAGCAAAATTCTGAAGCACCCCCTCTCAAGAGCTCTGCCTCAATCCAAAGAAGTAAGATTGAAGAGCATATGCAGCACACAGATTTGGAGAAGTCACCTAACGAGGGATCTGAAGAGGTTCAAAGTCTTGATGATGATAATCCTGGAAGCCTTTCAGAGAGCTTGGTCTCTGTCAAGAAGTCTTACTTGAGTGAAGGCATACATCAATTCAGCAAACTTTCTGTTGATGATGAGCTGGGAAAGGCCCAAGATCCTGAGGAAGTTTCCAATGATGTGAATAATAATGCTACTGCTCTTTGGAGAAGATATGAACTACAGACGACAAGGTTATCCCAGGAATTGGCGGAACAATTGCGTCTTGTGTTAGAGCCCACTTTTGCCAGCAAGCTCCAAGGGGATTATAAAACTGGTAAGCGTATTAACATGAAGAAGGTAATTCCATACATTGCAAGTCATTACAGGAAAGATAAGATATGGCTGAGGCGGACCCGACCTAACAAACGTGATTATCAAGTTGTTATAGCTGTGGATGATTCCCGTAGTATGTCTGAGAGTTGCTGTGGTGATGTTGCCATTGAGGCTCTAGTAACTGTTTGTCGTGCCATGTCTCAACTGGAAATGGGAAACTTGGCTGTTACAAGCTTTGGAAAGAAGGGGAACATTAGGTTACTGCATGATTTTGATCAGTCGTTTACTGGAGAGGCTGGGATCAAGATGATCTCCAGCTTGACATTCAAACAAGAGAATACCATTGCGGATGACCGGTGGTTGATCTGTTGACGTATTTGAACAACATGTTGGATGTAGCTGTGGCAAAGGCACGACTTCCATCTGGACAGAACCCATTACAACAGCTTGTCTTGATCATTGCAGATGGTCGGTTCCATGAGAAGGAAAACTTGAAGCGCTGTGTTAGAGATGCATTGGGTCGGAAGCGTATGGTTGCATTTCTACTTCTGGATAGTCTGCAAGAGTCGATCATGGACCTCATGGAAGCATCCTTTGAGGGTGGAAGCATTAAATTTTCAAAGTATATGGATTCCTTTCCCTTCCCATATTACATTGTGCTAAGGAACATTGAAGCACTTCCTAGAACCCTTTCTGACTTACTGAGACAGTGGTTTGAGCTTACGCAGTATTGGAGGGAATAAATTTGTTGGATTGAAGAGTTCAGTGTGACACAATTGACTTGTAAATGTGCAAAGTTTGACGGGCACTAGGTGCAGTATAATGTAGTGTTCAAAACCAGAAAAAAAAATATTCCTTTTTACCAACAAAAAAAAAAAACCAGAAAAAAATTAATGTTATAATTTTAGATGGCCTGTACGCTGTACCTGTACAGTATCTCAAATGCTGCTTAACAAAATTATGTTATCAATAATAAAGGTTATTTATTGTGTCAAATTTCTTGGCTATTTTCTTTGTTTTGGAGCCGGTCTTTTTTGGTAATATTGTTGGACTTGTAATGTCATTTACATTGTTATATTTTTTTGGTGATTTCGTCAAAGGGTGGACTGGAGGCTACTATGGAAGGAATCCTTTTGAGTTTGGACCCAATATAATATTCACCTCCACCGAATTCTAAGTTAAATTTTTGACACAGCAATGGGAAGGAACATTAACATTGCTATTGCTGCAATTTCACTTTGGGTTGTACTAATAAAGTCGCGCCTTCCAAGAGACACAAACATTGAGAAATATATATATTATTGATTTGAGGTATGGGCTTGAATACCACCTACACAAAAAAAAGTAAGTTAATTTTTTGATATGTTGATAATTATGAAGTTTATGTTGATACAGTGATCCCAACATTTTGAGATAAGGACAAAATTTAATTTAAATTAATTTATATTTTCCCACTATATATGAATTTACTATGACATTTTTTTACATATTGAGAAAAATGAATTTACAATGGTGCACGGTAGTATATGACAATTCTTTAACAAACAAGCAATTGAGCAAATTTTGTACTGAATCCATTAGCGAAATTTTCTATTATCATAGGAAAATTTGTGGGCTATAAAATGCGTGCTATTGGAAATGAATAATTTCTATCTGAGTTAATTTGATTTATTTTATGATTTAGATTGAAGATTATAAATCTAAAGATGTATCTTATATAATTTAAAATTTAAAATTTAAAATGATGTGAATCATGAACATTTTGTATAATATCAGACTTAAGAAATAAAAACTTAATCCTAAAATGAAATGCCTTCATTTAGAGTGAAAAGTGTTGTCCACAATCAGTGGAGGTTGAATGACTTTTAAATTTGATCGGATTATTTGCCTACATATAATATAGGAGAGACTTGATCCCAAGTTCCCATGATGTTTAGTCTCATTTTAGAGAGAGAGGTTGATAGCCATTTTCCAATTTAACTTTCAAATATTATTTTATTGACTGCCTCAAATTAAACCTAGCCATGTAACAAGAAAAACTCTCCTGAAAATATGTGATTGAATGTCATCTGAATCAGATTAACAAATAAAGAATCCATCAAGTCTTTCCCATGTTTAGGGCAAAGAAACCATGTAAAATATTTTCAATCTTAAAACTTGTGGTCCAACCTCCACTAGTTGTCAACACCACTAGGTTTATAATCCACAACTTCATTAACACAAGCGTCATTAAAGCCAGCAAAACGAAAAGAAATTCCTTGCGGTATGAGTATTAGCAATGGATTACAATATTGGTCTATAAACTTGAACAAAGTTTTCTTCCAAACCAATTTGAAGGAATCTCCTTAATTCATTACATAACGACTAGTAAAACCATTTAAACAAGTCACATTATTAATTAAAATGGAAAATATTTACTAAAATAGACCATATATATGACTAAAAGTACAAGTGTATTTTTTTGTTGATTGACCCATACATGGATAAAAGAATTTTCCACGCACTTGTAACAGTAGCACACGCCAGTAGACGCAGTCACGCGCCGAAGAACCCCTGCTGACGTCACCGGATGACGTCATCAATCCACGTCAACAGCTACGTAAGCATGTCCATGTCAGCCCTAGCAACGGCAGCGCTACATCATAGGATGACGTCAGCGGCTCTGCTGCCCGATCCGTGACCCGACCCGGAAACCCAGAACCAACCCGAACCATGTATCTGTTGACTTTGACTTTGACTTTCGTTGACTTTGACTTTTGTGTTGATCTTTGACCAAGGTTAAAATTTCCAAAAAGGCCTATATTGCTCAATTTTTTGCGTAGATTCCGATTCTAGACTCCGTTTCTTCATTTGAATCTTCGAAATTGGTCAATTAGCGTATTCTTTATTGGGGTTTCTTCAAAGTCATTTTTCAAGGCATCTCCAAGTGATCTTCTCATACTTATCTGAAAGTTCAAAAACGTGTATAAACACCTTTGAACGTTTAGACCCCCAAAATACAACTTATCCAATTCAAGCAATATGTCAAACAACTAGTGTGCGGAAACTTAACATATGCTATAATATGGAATAGTTAAAAACTATCTAAGCCAAAACAAAATATAATCCACAGCAGATAATAAAAAGGCAAAGATAGAGAGGAAGGAAGATGCAAACACAAGGACAACACGCGATGTGTTATAGAAGAGGAAACCGAAGCCCTCGGCGTAAAACCTTTCCGCCGCCCTCCAAGCGGTAAACAATCCACTAGAAAATACAGTTGGGATACATGGACAGCAATAGACCCTCCAAGCCTAATCTACCCAGTGCACCTAAGCCCTCCAAGCTTCTTGCTCCAACAAGGTTGCGCCGAACCTATTTCTTTTCTAGCTTCCTGGATTTCGCTACTAGACCGTAGCATCAACCAATAAAGATTGGTTCCTTCCTAACTGCTTCCCAGAAATCCAAACAGCTGTCTCACAGTGATGATGATGGTGAGAACCAGGTTTGGTATAATGGCCTCTCAAGGATTTGGCTATGGAGAGGAAGAGAGATGAGGAATTTGAAGAGACTCTAATCTATAGATTGTGGGTGAATCAATCTTGTTTTTCTTTAGGGTTTCTCTCTCAAAATTCTCTCTGGAAGCTCTCTCACAATCGTGGGTAAAAGGGGTATTTATACTGGAGTGGGAGAGGAATGTGAAACGTCAGGTTTTACAAAACAGGGGTGGCTCGCGGCTTGACCTCGCGGCTTGACTAAGTCGCGAGATCCAGTCGCGAGATAACCGTATGGCCAGTTGTCCTGTTTTGTCCTGTAGTGCTCCAGCTTGCATGACTGTTCACCTTCCAGCATGCTTGGCACGTGTGCTGCGTCTGGCGGCTTGCAGCCGCGAGTCCCAGCCGCGAGTCTCTGTTTACTTGCACACTCTTGAGCAATCTTCACTCTATCTCACTCACTACCCTTACATCAAACCCACCTAAATACAGGGTTACTAAATGCTGAATTACAAGAAAATTTGGCACGGAATAAAACCAATTAGATGGTTGAATAAATTCAACCTTACAATCTCCCCCTTTGGCTATTCCGTGACAAAACCCTAAAACAGACTCTAGACTTAACATGTGAGTTGGGAACAGTTGAACAAAACTCACTCACACCTAACTCTAGAAGCTGTGAAGCACTTGAATCATATGAACATAATACTCCTGAAACACAACAATACACCATGATCATTGTAGGCAGAAAATCATAACATGCATATGAAACAGGCAATATGTGATCAAGCAAAGATGGAGTTAAGAAACAAACCATGGCTTGATCAACCAAGTGAACACCACAAGGTAGTGAACACAGTGCTCATTCACACTTGGAATGAACACAAGGACATACAAGTTAACAAGCACAAGGCAAGACACTTGTATGTTCAACACTCAACCAATGCATAGTACACAAGGTATATGCATCTAGGAACAATCCTACAAGGGCACAAGAGTGACAGTACATAGATCAAAATGCAAGACATTTAGATTAAAGTACTGATTTCAACATAGCATAAAGGCTGCATAAAGCAAGGTACATACCATAAAGCCTACAAACTTATGCATAAAACAAAAACCCTAAAAATCCTGAATAACAGCATCAAAATATATTAAAGTTTAAACCAAGAGTATAGATTAAGAGTTAGAAAACAACTAAACACCAAAAACACAGTGTAACAAACCCATAAAAACACTAAAAGTCCAACAAACAAAAACTAAACCTATAAGTTTAGAGAATAAGACTTAAAACAAAAGTATGAGTGAACTCCCCCTATCACTATGCACACTTATGCACACTTCCCTTTGAACTTTCTCCCCCTTACTGAATGCTCTCCCCCTTTTTGGCACGAATAGCTAAAGGCTCTCGTCCAACCTTTGTTGAATAGCATCTAGCTGATTCTCCATAGTCTCAAGACGCATTTGTACATGATTGTTTGTGGAGTAGAGAAGTGCCACAATCTCATCAATGCGTTTCTGAATATGCTCAAGTACACTGCCCACTTTATCAGT
This sequence comes from Quercus tomentella, assembly GCA_028535165.1. Classification (NCBI taxonomy): domain Eukaryota; kingdom Viridiplantae; phylum Streptophyta; class Magnoliopsida; order Fagales; family Fagaceae; genus Quercus; species Quercus tomentella. Next base: position 7,168,779 of record JAPQVY010000089.1, read on the forward strand.
ATGAGGAGCAGTCTGTGCTTGCAGAATACTAGCCTGTGAAGCTTCAGGAGTAGCACGCGAAGTAGATGTGGTATGTGCAGGTGTCTCTGATTCAGAGGCAGATGGAGTAACCGGAGAGATGTGAGCACTCCTTGGTGTTTTAGAGGAGTGACTTCTGCTAGCTTGAAGAGTGAACATGGAAATAGGACGCTGACGGGTCAACATCTTTCCATCTGCAGGGGGAATAATGCCTTCACGAAGAATGAGCTTCATGATGAGACTGCAAAATGGGATGATTCCTCGAGCTGCAGTTCGACAAGCGGTCTTCCTCAAGGTGTAGTAGATGTGAGCACATATATCAATGGAGGCTCCTGTAATAAGATCACAGAGGAATAGAGCTCTTCCAAGATTGATGAATGTAGTGTTGGACAGTGGGTAGAGATTGGTGAACATGATCAACTTCAGAGTGGTCAGCTCTGGTGCAAACTTTGCGGTGTTGATGGATGTTCCTGCACTTGATACTTCATGATCGGATCCTAGGATTTGTAGAATTTCTCCAACCTCTGGAGTTCGTTCATCGTAAGGAGTTAGATCCACATTCTGAGGTCTGGTGATGCCGAGAAGATCTGCGATGGAGTTCGGAGTGACGATAAACTCCTTTCCTCTGACCCAGAAAGTTAGTTCAGCTCCAAGATCAGTTGTATTGGAGAAAGCTTCCTTAACCAGTTCAGCCATTGGATCGTCAAAGTTCCCAAACAAGTTTGCCCAATCTCGTTTCTCAAAGATTCGAGGGATAAAAGTGGTCCCTAAGGTGTTAAACTCCACCACCCGTTCCACTATAGTAGTTGACTTGTCAAAAATGTTTGAGTAGACGTGTGAGGTAAGCGGAGTTCTGAACCTATCCTCATTGGGGTCTTGAGATGCCTGTGATGATAGTCGAGTCCTTTTAGCAACTGGTGTTGCTGGATCGTCAGCAACAATGTCCTTTCCCCTGAAAGATCGACGAGACATCTGCAAGAGAACAGGCCCACAGCAAAGAACCAACAGCAGTACCACACAAGATAAATGTCAACAAGATTCAGTGCTAATAGAAGGAAAAAAAATTCCAACACATAAATACAAACTGAAGATAGTGTAGACCCAACCAAACTTCCAACAATACAAAGGAGCACAAAATGACAGGTGCAGCAAAATGGTGACAGAGCACAAAGGCATAGAGAGACAAAACAACTAACAAAACTGTCAATGAGACAGGTTACTATGACCATGATATGCAAACAGATACAGCATTCGAACATTAAGAACTGATATCATAAAACACTCCACAAGAGATATGAACATGGGAAAAAATTTCAAAATGAAGTAACAAAGCATCCAAACTAGAGCACATGGATGAGAGACACACATTATGATATCATAAAAACTCAGTAGCCCAAAACCGAAATCCAACATCAACACTCAAGCAAGTGTAATGAGCAAGTCAAATAAGTACCAAACCCATTTACTAAAAGGTTTTCAGTCTAAACAATAGGCAAATATCAGAACAATGAAAAAAAAAAAACATTGTGACCACTCAACATGAAAATAGATGAGAACAGTATCAAACATAACAAGCTATACCCATTACACAAAGAGAGAAATATATCGAACACAATATCAATCCAAACAGTAACAAGAATAACCATGAAATATGGAAAATGAGATTGAGAAAACAAAACCCATACCTTTTCTTGGTGATTTGGACAAGAAATAAAGCACCAATGAAATTTGAAAATGGATTCTCGGAGTGTTTGGGAAGGAGATAGTTTAGAGAGAAGATGAACAGTTCACAAATGTTCGAGAGAAAACTGAAAAACGCTTTTAAAAACTGTCCCTATTTTTGCCAAACACGCGTTTTTCGCGACTGATGTGAGTCGCCAGCAAGTCGCCAGGTTGAGCCGCCAAGACCCTCAAAGGAAAAATTTTGAAAAAATTTTTCTAAGTGTTTTTCGCGACTGGAAGGTCTACCCGCGAGGGAGTCGCGAGATGAGCCGCGAAAATCTCTGAATAACCTCGCGACTGGACCTTTCACTCGCGAACAAGTCGCCAAAATGGACCCGCGAACATGCGACTGAGGCTCGCAACTTGACATACCCGCGACTAAGCCGCCAAAACAGGGCAAAACTGGATTTTTGAAATTTTCAGATTTTTTCAACAAAATACTTTCCAAAAACACCTAAAACACTCAAAAATATTTTTGTGCTTGAAACAACAAAGATTGAGCATGTGAAAAACATATTTCATCAAGTACAATTACACAAATGATTATGACATTCTTTGTACATAAACTTGTGTGTTGTGTGTGGATATCAACAATGAGATAGTCCTTAGTCTAATGTGAAGCTTCAATGATCAATTCAACCAAGGCATACACAATTAGCACTAGATCATGTGATCTATCTCACTTATAGAAATATGTATATATGACCTCCCACAAAACTTGATAACATAACTAGGAGCTTTACATTTGACTCCACTTTCAATCATAACAAATGATCTTTTTGATCCTTTTGAGACAACACCTCTCATTGAGAGAGTGATATTTGATAAATCTCTTTAATGAACAAGCCTTTGGCTTTTTGAATAAACATTTCTCTTTAATTTTTGGTCGCTTTCCCTTTTTCCTAGTCGAATACTAGTATGTGCGACAGGCTTTTGCAGCTCAATATCTCTTTTCATTTGGAGATTTATATTTGGTGAGCTCTTTTTAGCAAAACAAAAATAAAGAGTGGGAAGATATATAGACACAAGTCTATGCATGTCTCAAGATCAACAAAACCATTCACTAATCATTCATGACAAGTTCGAAGATCTATTTACAACAATCACAAAGATTTCAAGATTTCTCCCACAGAGATATGAGTGCAAAGAAACAAGCAATGCTCGAAAATGCACAAACCCATTTGCACAAAGGTACAAGGCAAAACATGTTTTGAGACAAAAACTCAACAATATCAATCAAACTTTTGATTTTCTAATTTTTTATGTGAATTTTGGATTTTTGACACATAAGAAGAAAAAGATTGATAAAAAAAAAACAAGAAATATGCACAAGTAGACAAGCAAACAACCAGCAGCAAAAACAATAAGCAAACAAACAAACATCGTCGCAAAGCATAGGAAGTATTAATGCATGGACATGTTGTAATGCTTATGCATGAGTACCCTTCTTCACCCACACGTCACTTGCGTTTGGGGTGATTTCCTTATAGGAATGGGTACGGGAGTTAGGGCTTTCAAACCTTCGTGAGAAGCTTTCCAAGCAGTTGGTGAATGCACCAATCATCTTCATCACATTCATCATTCCGGGATCACCATTTTGATCTCTAGATTGTTCATCTGCCCAATTTCTTCTATCAATTCTAGGTCCTCGTGACCTTTAAGGTGTTGCACTATTCTTTGCTCTCAGCTTTTGGCAATTTGGTCGAGTATGCCCTTGAAGTCCACAATGATGACACACATAAGTTGATCTAGGACCTCTTTGTGGTCGTGGACGTGACTTGGCACGAGATTCAGACCTGCCCACAGATTGACTACGGGGATTCAGCATCCGTTGGTTCACCACATTCTTCTTCTCCTCCATCTTGAACTTCTCATCAGTAAGGTCAGCTACAACTGGATCTTTGGCCTTTACAAACTTCACTTCTTTAGTGACATTTCCAGAGGAACTACTTCCTCTGGTATATCCCAATCCGGATTTGTCTGAAAAGCTCTTTTGAGATGAAATAACATCATCTAGCTTCTTGGTGGTGACCCTGTCTATTTTAGCATTTGCTTGCATAACCTCTTGCTCAAGAAATCTCACTTTTGTGTAAGCTTCTGACAGCTCACCATTCAAAGTTTTTATCTCGCATTTGGCCTCTCTATATCGGATTAGGAGACTTTTGTAGTCCTCTTCTACCTTCTTCATTTTTCTCACAGCAGCCTTGGCCACCCTTGTGTACTCACCCGACTTCTCCAAGAGTGAGTTATAATTCTCTTGAAGATTTGCTGTGCTTTCATCTTGTTTTCATCATCACTATGTTCTCCAAGGTCTTGTACAAGTCGGTTCAAATCATCTGAAGACTCAACATGAGCAATAGTCATAAAAGCTAAATAGTTCCCCTCTCCATCACAGCTCTCTTCAGATTCTGGGTCAGACGAATCCGAGTCACTCAATGTCGTGGCATACACTTTACCTTTCGATTTCAAATAATTCGGACATTCCTTCTTAAAGTGTCCATGCCCGTTACATTCGAAGCAAGTGACACCTTGTGTAGGTTGGGATTCTTTTCCATCTTTCTTTTTGAATTCCCTTTTCTCCCTTCCAGAACTTTGGAATTTTCTTTTATCATCAAATTTGCCATTATTTTTGAATTTCAAGAACTTTCTGAAATTTTTGACAAGGTATGCAACATCTTTGTCAACCACATCGTCTTCCGATGAGTCATGGACTTCTACCTTCTCATTAATGGTCTTAAGAGCAAGAGATTTACTCTTCCGTTGATTGGGCAGCGACATCTCATAAGTCTGAAGAGAACCGACCAGCTCTTGGACTTTGATGTCATCTAGGTCCTTCCTCTCTTCAATCGCTGTCACTTTAGCACGAAAACTTTCCGGCAATGATCGAAGGATCTTCCTTACGATTTTAGAATCCTCCGTTTTATCCCCCAAGTTGAACTTGCTGACAACCACCTCATTTAGCTTCCCATAGAAAGAGTCAAAAGACTCATCCTCACTCATTTTAAGCTCCTCAAACCGAGTGGTCAGCATTTGCAACTTGGTGTCTTTCACTTTCTTCGTGCCTTCATAGGTGGTTTCCAAAATCTCCCATGCTTCTTTGGCAATGGTGATATGAGAAATCCTGTGAAATTCATCTGGAGACACACCACAGAAAATAGCATTTAAAGCTTTACTGTTAGCATTAGATGCAGCGAGTGCTGCCTTATCCCATGTGGATTTGGCTACCTCAGGTCTAGTCCAACCACTCTCAACTGCATCCCAAACAGATTCATCAATGGAGCACAGAAATGCTCTCATGCGAACCTTCCAAAAAGCATAATTACTACCATCAAAATATGGAGGTGCATTTAGGGATTGAGACCTATCCATCTCAAAAGGGAGTCAAGGATCACACAATGGTATTGAAACCAATAAAAGTGTACCCGCTCTGATACCAATTGAAAGTTCAAAAACGTGTATAAACACCTTTGAACGTTTAGACCCCCAAAATACAACTTATCCAATTCAAGCAATATGTCAAACAACTAGTGTGCGGAAACTTAACATATACTATAATATGGAATAGTTAAAAACTATCTAAGCCAAAACAAAATATAATCCACAACAGATAATAAAAAGGCAAAGATAGAGAGGAAGGAAGATGCAAACACAAGGACAACACGCGATGTGTTATCGAAGAGGAAACCGAAGCCCTCGGCGTAAAACCTCTCCGCCGCCCTCCAAGCGGTAAACAATCCACTAGAAAATACAGTTGGGATACATGGACAGCAATAGACCCTCCAAGCCTAATCTACCCAGTGCACCTAAGCCCTCCAAGCTTCTTGCTCCAACGAGGTTATGACGAACCTATTTCTTTTCTAGCTTCCCGGATTCCGCTACTAGACCGTAGCATCAACCAATAAAGATTAGTTCCTTCCTAACTGCTTCCCAGAAATCCAAACAACTGTCTCACAGTGATGATGATGGTGAGAACCAGGTTTGGTATAATGGCCTCTCAAGGATTTGGCTATGGAGAGGAAGAGAGATGAGGAATTTGAAGAGACTCTAATCTATAGATTGTGGGTGAATCAATCTTGTTTTTCTTTAGGGTTTCTCTCTCAAAATTCTCTCTGGAAGCTCTCTCACAATCGTGGGTAAAAGGGGTATTTATACTGGAGTGGGAAAGGAATGTGAAACGTCAGGTTTTACAAAACAGGGGTGGCTCGCGGATTGACCTCGCGGCTTGACTAAGTCGCGAGATCCAGTCGCGAGATAACCGTATGGCCAGTTGTCCTGTTTTGTCCTGTAGTGCTCCAGCTTGCATGACTGTTCACCTTCTAGCATGCTTGGCACGTGTGCTGCGTCTGGCGGCTTGCAGCCGCGAGTCACCCGCGAGTCCCAGCCGCGAGTCTCTGTTTACTTGCACACTCTTGAGCAATCTTCACTCTATCTCACTCACTACCCTTACATCAAACCCACCTAAATACAGGGTTACTAAATGCTGAATTACAAGCAAATTTGGCACGGAATAAAGCCAATTAGATGGTTGAATAAATTCAACCTTACAATCCAACCTCAAGCCTTCATCGAGCTTCCGTCTTGAGTTTGAAGGAGGGTGTTAGAGATATATATTAGACATATTAGCCCAATGTAATAGGCCCAAGCCCATTCCTGCTTGTACTAGTAGTCTAGGGTTTAGTCGCCTATATATACTCATGTTAGGGTTCATTGTAACACAGGTATTTGTACTACACTCTTATACAATGAAGACGTAGCTCTTAAAGGATTCCTCCGTGGATGTAGGCCGACAAGGCAGAACCATGTAACCCTCGTGTTCTCAGTGTCCTATTCTATGCTTCCTTTTTTGCATCCACTCTAATATATACAACATGGTAGAACACATCGTGTTGCTAATAATATATTTAACAAAATTATTTTGAGGTAATTAAAACATGTTTTTTACTCTCCTTAATTTCTATATATTGCTCTCTCTCTATCCGCTTCAATTGTTCATGGAATTTTGTTAGTTTGTGGCTGTGGGTTGCTCTGGATTTAAGTTTTTTGTTTTTGTTTTCATGGAATTTTGTTGGTTTGTGGCTTGTTTTTTTCTTCTTTGAAGATTTCCACGTTTTCTTCTTCTTCCTTTGTTGTCAAATCTGTGGCAAAGAAGAATCATGAAATTTTTGTTATTAGATTTTCTTTTTCCCTTTTTTTGGTTATGCAATTTTTATTGGATTTTTGGTTTCCTGGGATTCTTCTATTTGATTTTAATTCTGGGTTTGTTTTGGTTTGATATATAGTGTTTTTGTGCTAGTGTTCTTATGTTTAAAATCTGGGTTTCTGTTCTTTGGTGTTCTTGTGTTCTTTAGATTTTTTTTAATTTTTTATTTTATTTGATGAGTGCTACAGTAAATTTTTAATAATATTTTAATCCCTCCGTTAGTCAATTCAGTTATTTTCGTCTGTTGACTGACGGAAAGAACTAAAATAACACGTGTTAACTGGTTTATGGACTAAAAGTGGTGAAATAAAAATGTAGGAACCAAAATAGAAATGACCCCAAAATGTAGGGACTAAAAGTGCATTTACGCTTTTTATATATATATATATATATATAAAAGAAAACTTTCATCCAAACAAAGCAAACAATCAATATACAGCAGATCCATCCTCATTTAGAGTGGAAATAAGAAAAAAAGGGTCTTCTTCAATCCAAGATCTGAACTTACTTAGTCCTTTAGCGAGTTGAGCTAGTAAGTGGGTTGCCTTGTTGCCATTCCTTCTGGTGTGTGAGATTGCAAACCTGCGAAATGTTTGCCTCAAAATCTCAATTCACTAAAGGACATTGAATATGCTTGCTGGACAATTTCCACCACTTAATAAAGCGTTGAACAACTATTTGCGAATCACTTTCCAAAATAATATCTTGTATAACAGTGTCTCTCACAAAAATGACTGCATCCTCCATAACTTTTTCCTCAATTCTAAAAGGTCCCAATGGGGCTTCGATTTTCTTACTGAGGGCAGCAATCACTCTACCCTCATTCATCCCTAATAATCACTCCCATACCAACCACTTTATCATAAGAGAACACTGCACCATCTATATTAATCTAGTACCATCCCTGTGGACCTGTGGTGGTGGTCTCCATTTTACTTCTGCATTGGTTAATGGGGTAAGCTTTCTAGGACTTGCAATCTTGAATTCCTCCAAAAGATCAACAACACCTTTCACTAAGTCTGAGCCAGTTTTCCGTGGTTCTCCATGCCTCACCTCATTTCTGTGCAAATTCAGAAAAGTTCTATTCACCAATCTTTGGTTCCACTAACCACTTTCCACATCAATTAATTCGCAAACCTTTGCATCCAGGTCGAGGATGGATTGGGGGGAGATCACTTTAAAGGTGGACTGGTTTGGTTAAGCATTCCACACACTCCTCCAAGCGTAAGATGGGTTAGAACCCAACTTTGCATTTATAAAATCACCCTCAGGGAAGTATTTCGCCTTGAAAACTTTGTAAAATAGGGACTCATGGTTTTGTTGGAGACAGGAGACGCCATCCTTGTTTTGCAAGCAGTGCCATGTTGAAAGCATAGATATCCCTAAAGCCCATACCCCATCATTTTTTGAAGCGCAAAGCTTATCCAAAACCATTCCTTTCTCATCGTTTTTCTAATCCCACCAAAAACGACTAACCATCCTATTTAATTCATTGCTAAAAACCTTGGGAGTAAGGAGGAAGCAACTTATGGTATAGGCTGGCATATCTTCTTTTCTTTTGGTCATTAGTTGGTGATTTTCCTGTTCTTATAGAAATTTGCTATTAGAAAAATATTACGTGTTCCTATAAACCCGCACATGGGCCACATACTATAATTACTTCTTCTTCTTTTTTTCTTTTTTCTTTTTTCTTTTTTTTATACAGTAAATAACATTATTGTTTCACGTTATTATCTATCAACTCTATTATGTAATATCTAAAAAAAAAAAAAAACTATATTATGTAATATCCATTAAAAAAAACTATATTTTTGTAATGTGTTTAATTTTTTTTTTCACTTAGATTTTAACTTTTTTATTAAAGGAATTTTTTTTTGATAAGTTGCAATTGGTAAAGCATAAAATATAATATATTAAGGAAAAGATATAAAAATTTTATTTCAAAAATCATTTTGCTTCATAGTGTTTAAAGGTTGCTAGGTACAATAAAGAACTACTATTGAGAAAATCACCCAATTGTGATGATGCTAGTTTTATCATTTTTACTATAATTTTGTCATCATGCATGACATGTAAACTTGTGAATAGTTTGAAGAAAACATTTCAACAGCTGTTAGTACAAGTAGTGCTTGATGGAATTCCATTTTTTTAAAATAAATAAATTATATTGGTTAGAAATATCGGACACCTTGCTCACCCCTAGGTATTCACTATTTATGGTGCCATTAGACCATAAACACCTTGATGGAATTCGACTTAGCAACCTAATAAACAGACATTTTCACCACATTTGTCCTACTCACCAGCTTCGAGTCTTTTGGCTAAAAATTGCAAAAAACGGAGTTTATTGTTGTTATAGGTACTGTTCAAAGTTATTTGCCAAAATGAGGAGAGAGATTGAATTTTGGCAACGGTGTTGCCGAAATTGCAAGAAAAAGTATAATGTGTTAGGGGAGAGAGAAAATTGAATTTTGGTAATGAGATTACCGAAATTCTTGTCCTGCCCGCACTGCCCGAAATGGAAACCAATTGTGGCAATGGCATTGCTGAAAATGGGAGAAAAAAAAAAAAAGAATTGTGGCAACTAAGTTGCCGAAAATGGAGGGAAAAAAAAAAAGATGCTACGTCCATAATATTTTTCACAACAAATTACAGGTGGTTAGTTGTTATTGGTTCAAATTTGAATCTAACACTAAGATTACTTTTTTGCCCCAATAATAATAATCAGTAACAACTTGCCACTTAGGATTTATTGTAAAAATATTGTGAAAATGTTGTGGACGTATCATTTCTAAAAAAAAAAATTGTGGTGCCGAAAGAGAAGGAAAAAAAAAAGTTTTTCCCTCTATTTCGGCAATGCCATTGCCACAAAACAATTTGCCATTTTTTTTTTCCTTCTCTTTCGGCACCATAATTTTTTTTTAGAAATGATACGTCCATAACATTTTCACAACATTTTTACAACAAATTCTAAGTGGGAGGTTGTTACTTATTATTAATATTGGGACAAAAAAGTAATCTTTATGTTATGTTCAAATTTGAACCAATAACAACTAACCATCTATAATTTGTTGTGAAAAATATTGTGAACGTAGCTTCTTTTCTCTTTTTTTCCTCCATTTTCGGCAACTTAGTTGCCACAATTCTTTTTTTTTTTTTTTTTCCTCCCATTTTCAGCAATGACATTGCCACAATTGGTTTCCATTTCGGGCAGTGCGGGCAAGATAAGAATTTCGGTAATCTCATTACCGAAATTCAATTTTCTCTCTCCCCTGACACATTGTACTTTTTCTTGCAATTTCGGCAACACTGTTGCCGAAATTCAGTCTCTCTCCTCATTTTGCCAAATAAATTTGAACAGTACCTATAACAACAATAAACTCTATTTTTTGCAATTTTTAGCCAAAAAGACTCCACTAGCTTCTGTCCTCTGGAACCCCTCAAAATTCAAAAGATATGAAATGCATTACAAAAAGTAATTCCCTATGCAATATTTTCATGCAATTTACCTACTGTCTTTTAAACTTATTTGTAAGATGAAAAATAATTATAATAATGGTTTTTCTATAAATAAAAAAGTAGCTCGTGAATAAACTCAAGCTTGTACCCAAAAAAAAAAAAAAAAGTAAGATCAAATAGTTGTATAAAATGAAGTTTATTTGTAATATAGATACTATTTAAACTTATTTAGTAAAATGAGGAGATATGCAAATTTTGATAATGCCATTGCTGAAATTCTGAGAAAAAAGTAAGAGAGAAAAGAGACACATGATATGACAAAATGGAGAGAAAAAAAAAATGAATTGGGGCAATACCATGGCCGAAATTAGGAGAAAGAAAAAATTTGCAAATATATATGGAAGGAATAGTGAAAGGAAATTCGGTAACATGGTTGCCAAAATTAAGAAAATTTTGGGGTCCACAAGGAGAGTGAGAATTAGTGTAGGGAGAAGAGAAAATTGGTAAAAATTGGTTATGAGTGTCTTTGGCAGGAAAAGAACCTCTTCAGGTGGGTGAGTTAAGCTAAGTATCAACCACTTGGCTACGCCTTGTTAGTAATGAAAGCTAAAACTAGTATTCCAAATGTTGATAGTAGTTACAGTTTCTTTTCTAAGATTTGTAGCTTTAAAAAAAAATTTGGATGTGGCTGTACAATATCACGTACCAAAATTATTTATTCTTAAATTAATTAAATATTTCAATAAAAAATTTTAGATTTTTTAAAGGATTATTACGACAAAAAACATATATGTTCGAAGTTTAGAGGTTAAACCCTATCTAATATTAAATAAATAAAAAAATATAATAAGTTTAAATTTTAAACGTTAGTAACCTTAATTTAATTTAAATAATTTCAAAAATTCTACACAAGTTAGAAAAAAGGAGATAATATAATTAATAATTCAATTACGTGGCATAATTGCTAAACAAACACATAATTTCAAATTTATAGAAAAATGTATCTTCTATTTTGAGAGAAGACTAATTACAATAAAATTTTACAATAGAAAACTAGAAATATATTAATTATAATAAAAAATTTAAAAAAAAAATTATATATCTTATTGATATATGCAACCACATCCAATTTTTTTAAAAGCTACATATTTTAGGAAAAAACTGTAGCTACTATCAACATTTAGAATAAATATTTGTAGCTTTCATTACTAACAACAAAGCTTGGCCTAGCCAGGTGGTTCATATGAAGAGCTTCTGTTTCTGCCAAAAACACCCATAACCAATTTTTATAAAATTTTCTCTCCTCCCTCCACTAATTCTCTCTCCTTGTGGGCCCCAAAATTTTCTGAATTTCGGCAACCATGTTGCTAAATTTCTTTTCATTATATGTTTCTTTCATATTTCAGCAATTGAATTGCCACAATTGCAAATTTTTCCTCTCTCCTAATTTCAACAATGGTATTGCCACAATTCTTTTTTTTTTTTCTCTCTCTCACTCCCTTCTGTCACATCACATCTCTCTCCCCTCTCTTACTTTTTCTCAAAATTTCGGCAATAACGTTATCGAAATTCGCACCTCTCCTCATTTTGCCAAATAAGTTTGAATAGTACTCATATCACAAATAAACTTCATTTTATACAATATTCAGTCATAAGACTCAATTAAATATGTAATTTTTTTGGTGATAAACTCGAACTCAACTTGTAATAAAAAAAAAAAATGAATAAGATTGATATTTTAATACAACTTAACTTGGCTCATTTATAATTGTACTTACAATAACAGTTATATAATAAATAAGAGAGGCTGGGGCATTTAGTGGTAACAAAGGTTAATCCCAGGAATGTAGTAGACATAGAGATATTAGAAGACAATGAATTAGATTGCTTTTGGGTCAAAATGGAAAAGTATCTTCACATATAATGATATGAAGAACAAAAACTATCATTGGAGAAAAAGGAAAAAAAAAATGAGGACTGAAAATTGGCTTTGGAACATACATAGGACACAAGCCCAATACTATTAGAAAGGAGGTGAAGTTGAAACCCTTCTAGGCCCCTTAGGAGAAATAATAAGCCCAATAATATCCAATGTTCAGTTATTTTGGACTAGCTGATTGGACCCACAAAGTGAGGTGAATAGCTATAGTAGTATGCTAGAATCAGACTAATTTAGGATAAAAGAAGATGACCATTTCTGTTCAATTGACGAGTAAATTAATTTCCCTTTTTTTTTTTTTTTCTTTTTTTTTTTTTTTTTTTTTCTGTTAGCTTTGGAAGTAGAAGCATCAGACTTTAGAGTCTTGAATAATTTTGACATAATTATCAAATTAGTATGGGATTGAAAGAGAAAAATCAAAATACTGTGAAAATTTTTAGGAAGTCAATAGGCCCATCTTGAATAAACAAAAAATTTTATTATGTTTCTAATCATGAGCTCACTCTCAATCCCATACTTTTTTTATTTTTTTAAATAAATATTGTAATTTTCTTTTCTTTTTTTGAGAAACCAAACCAAAGGCCTGGGAATTTTATTTATGAAACAGTCAATACATATTAATGGACATCCCTTAACACAAGTGGGACAATGTCTGTGGGAATATCCTCTAACCAAACCTGCAAACCTAAAGCTGGGCTTGCTTTCTTAGCTAGTGCGTCAGCTACTAAATTGCAAGTGCGTGGCATATGCTGAAAGTTTACCATCTGGAAGCCCAAAACCAGTACACGAATGTCATCTAGAATAGCACCATATAAGTGGCCAATTCCCCCGATTCAGTGGTAAGTGCATTGATGATCACCAATGAATCACCTTCAAATACAACCCGAGTCAAACCAATTTCACTTGCGAATTGTACAGCTTTGCGACAGTCCAGTGCTTCCACATATGCTACAGATTGAGACAGGGGAATGGACATTGACGGTGCTTCTATTGCTTCACCAGCACAGTCACGAGCCATCACTCCTATGCCAGTTGTATTGGATGACCTGAATATAGCCGCATCAAAATTAACCTTATAGCTGTCAAGATCAGGGGGACGCCAATGCTGCAAAACACTTGGACCTGTGGGTGCTGAATCCTCATCCTCAATCAGAGCTGTACGGTATTCCTGAAGCATATTGACTGCTATACTGCATATCTTGTGGAGTGGATGAATAGGCTTCCCAAAAAGACTAGCATTTCTTCTATTCCATAGAAGCCAGGCGATGACTGAGAAAAGCTCCATTCTAAAGTCATCCCGAAAATGCAAAAATCTAGAAAAGAGGTCGCTGAAAGATTCTGGTTGAGGTGAAACATCATGGTAAAACCATCCCATTGAACTCCATACACATGAAATTTCTTTGCAAAGCCAAAGGGCATGAAGAGGGTCCTTAAGTTGTTCTTTGCAGCCTTCACAGGTTACTGTAATAGCAATGTGACGACGCTGAAGATTCACCATAGTTGGTAAGGCATTTTGACAAGCTTTCCACACAAAATGCTTGATTTTATTTGGAGTGCGAAGCTGCCAAATGCTTTTCCAAAAACCCCTCTGAGACTCCGGATTTGAGGTACCTGCATTTGAAGCTGAATCACAAGCAATAAGCAACTTATATGCGCTACTGGTAGTGAACATACCAGATGGGGTAAGCGCCCATGTGATTTTGTCAGGGGGAAGCCTTTCACTTAGTGGAATGCCCATGATAACAGAGACTTCATGAGGCAGAAATAGCTATTGCACCAAGTCAGCTTTCCACACTGCACTATCATGATCAATGAGTTCACTTACCTTAGCATCAAGTGCCAACTGAAGGATTGGAGATATAACGGACTTGCTTGACTGTGCAGGCAGCCATTTATCCATTTTTTTACGCACTGATTCCCCATTTCCAATACGCCACACCATCCCTTTCCGGATCACATCTCTCGCACTAAGAATTCTTTTCCACGCATAAGACCCAACACTTGAGTCTTTAGCCTCTAAGATAGAGCAATCAGAGAAAAATCTAGCCTTAAAAACACGGTGACATAAGGACCCTAGATTATTGATCATACGCCAAACTTACTTAGCCAATAGTGCATCGTTAAACATCTCAATTTCCTTGAACCCCAAACCACCTACTTCTTTGGCCTCACATAATTTCTCCCACTTCATCCAATAACCTTCCTATTGCTTCCGCTATATCCCCACCAGAATTTGTGTATTAAAACCTCCAATTCTTTTATAAGGCCCATCAGAAGCTTGAAGCAACTCATCACATACGTCGGAATGGCTTGGATGACCAATTTAATTAAGACTTCTCTCCCGGCTTGGGATAAAAGTTTTTCCTTCCATCCTTGGAGTTTTTTCCAAACCCTTTCCTTCAAGTAAATAAAGCTTTGCTTCTTAGCTCGAACCACAAGGCCGAAAGGCCTAAGTACCTTTCATATTGTCTGATAGATAGCACACCCAATAATTGTTGGATTTGAACCTAAGCATCATGAAGGGTATTGGAGCTAAAGAAGATATTTGTCTTGTCACACTTAATTTTTTGACCCGAGCCTCTCTCATAGACAGCTAGTATCTCGAGGATGTTTTAGCATTCCTCCTCCCTTGCTCGACAAAAAAGCACACTATCATCTGCAAAAAATAAGTGTGAAATCCTTGGGCCATTTCTGCAAATAGCCACCCCTTGAATGAGCCCCTCAACTTCAGCTTTGTGGATCAAACTTTGAAGCCCCATTGCACACATGAGAAATAAATATGGAGAAAGGGGGTCCCCCTGTCTCAGCCCTCTACTTGGCTTGATGTTTCCTACAAGTTGCCCATTAAGAAGCACAGAATAAGAGACAGATCTTAGACATGACATTATGAGACTTACCATCCTTTCCCCGAGCCCTAAATGCCGCATGGTTTTCTCCAAGAAACCCCATTCTACACAGTCATAAGCTTTACTTATGTCCAATTTGAGAGCCATATATCCCAACTTCCCTTGAGTCTTTCGTTTAAGATAGTGCAGTGTTTCAAAAGCCACAAGGATGTTATCAGAAATGAGTCTCCCTGATAAAAAGGCACTTTGTGATTCGGGAATAGTTAGAGCTAGGACTTTTTTCAAACGATTCACCACAACTTTGGATATGAGTTTATAAATGACATTACACAAGATTATTGGCCTAAAATCAGACACTTTTTTTGGGTGTTTTATTTTTGGTATCAATGTAATAAAGGTGGTATTAAGGGATTCATGCACAACACCAGTGTTAAGGGTCTTAAGTACAATTGCAATTACATCGTCACTCACAATATGCCAGAAAGATTTATAAAAAATGGGGGACATACCGTCGGGCATCCGGAGCTATGAGAGGTGTCATTTGTTTGAGAGCATATTGGACCTCCACTGCTTGAAAATCTCGGTCTAAAAAGCTTGCTGCTTCCTTGGTCATGGCTGGTTGGATGCCATTTAAAATCTCCTCAAAGCCCGTTGGATTAGAGGATGTGAAGATGGATTTAAAATACAGCTCCAGCACCCTGCCCATCCGATTTTCATCGACCTCCCACAACCCTGACTCGTCCTCCAAACCCTCTATAAAATTGCGGCGGTTTTGTTGGGTGGCACAACAGTGAAAATACCTAGTGTTACCTAGTGTAGAATTTTAAATACAAAGAGATGATAATAAATAAGAAATATTGTTGGAGAAAATTTTCTAGAAACTGTAAAGCATGTTCTAAAAGAAGAAGTGAATAATCTTAAAATCCTAAAGTGACTAGGTAAATTACATTGTTATTTGAAAACATTTGTGAAAATACGTATGGATGAAAAAATATATGAAAATATATGTAATATTGATTAAAAACTGAAAATTATTGTTTAAAAACACAAACCAAACACACCCTTATTATCTTTGCCTCTTTGGCATGGGCTTACATGTGTTTTGAATATGATTGACCAATTTGTGATTGTGTTGGGATAGGGTTGGGCCATCATTCATCCCTAACAAGTCACTCTTACACAGTTACACGTGAACTCGTATGTGAAGAAAGTCATGGCCGATACAAAAGAGGAGGCGTGTTGCAGTTGCAAAAGATTAATAGGCATTATGTGTAGCTTCACTGGCATAAAAGTTTTCTCAGTATGGCGTGCATGCAGGATTGAGCAGTATCTATGCCGTTGTTATTGATTTCGTCGTTGTCTCAGTGCCTGGTCCCATCAGTAGTTTCATTGATTAAACTATTCACGATTCTAAATTTATCTGTACATAATATTTTTACAATTTCACAATCAATTATAATTATAAGATATTTTTGATTCTGTAACTTAAATTATTTTTATTAATTTATTAATAATAATTCATATTTATTGTGAAAATATTGTAATTATAATATATTTCTCTTAGGTTTAAGGATTTTTTTTAATACAATTTATTCAACTTTTTTTTTGTCTTGTTGTGTGAACTAAATTTCTTTTCTTAACAGATTAATTTGTATTCGTTCCAATTTTTTTTAGGGGTGTGCTAGGATTTTTTTTGGGGAAAAGGATCACTTCTATAAATTGACTCAATTAAAAATACCAAACCACTTTAAATCCATTTTCCATACAAATATTCATAATCGGACATTATAAGAATTTATTTTTAAATAAAATTATTTATAAAAAAAACATAATGGTAGATGTAAAAAGAATAGATTTGAGAGTATCATTACCTTAAAAAAATTCATAGTCTGTTTATTTGGCATTAGTTTATAAGTCCAGTTTTTAGTTTTTAATTTTTATATAAAGTTTTTTAAAATTTCAATTTTTTTTTCGCTTTTTTCAATTTTTTTAAAAAAATTTATAAATCTAGTTTTTAGCTTTTAACTTTTATATACAGTTTTTTAAAATCTCACTTTTTTCACATTTTTTTCACTTTTTCAAAAATTTTCAAAGTATAAATATTCCTTATTACACTTTTTACAACAAAAAAAAAAAATCAATAAAATACTAAATAAGTTATTTTCAAAGGGATGTCTACATATTTTCTTTGTTTCTGCAAAATATTGGTGCCCAAAATATTAAAATAACTTTAGGATGCAATATAAGACTTGCTCAGCCAAAAATATTGTTCTCCTCGTATTACTCAAGCCCTATATTATACTCAATATCTTATCATATTATTTTAATATATATATTTCACATGATATATGTTAAGAGTTTTATAACTTAATTTTGATATTTCTAATGAAAAGGTAAAATTCACTCTTCCCCAATTTTTGATTTATGTAAATGAAAAAAGTGTTACAAAATAATAAGCTCAAAAATATCCAGTGTTTAAATATTTTGGAGCAGTGGACTAGACCCATAAAGTGAGGTGAATAGCAATAGTAGTGTGCTAGACTCAGACTATTTTGGGATAAAAGAAAATGAACATTTCTGTTCAATTGACAAGTAAATTAATTTCCCTATTGGTTTTCTGCATGCTTTGGAAGTAGAAGCTTCAGACTTTAGAGTCTTGCAGAATTTTGACATAATTATTTAATTATTAGGGGATTGAAAGAAAAAAAATCAAGATGCTGTGAAAATTTTTAGGAAATCAACCGGTCCATCTCAAATAAACAAAAAATTTTATTATGTCTCTAATCAAGAGCTCACTCTCAATCCCATACTTTTTTATTTTTTTTAAATAAATATTGTAAAATTTTAAATACAGAGACATGATAATAAATAAGAAATATGATTGGAGAAAATTTTCTAGAAACTGTAAAGCATGTTCTAAAAGAAGAAGTGGACAATCTTAAAATCCTAAAGTGACTAGGTAAACTACATGTGCTTTAATTCACAGTCAAAGCATGAGATACTCTTTTGTTTTTTGGTTTTTAAACATTAATGATCACACCACATAATCCCTCTCACACCCAAAAGAATTTTTAAGGATGGTCATTTTATACCCACAAGGTACAAAATAATTTAAAGTTTAGGAAAGCCTGGAAACTTTTATTATAATCCTAAAAAGTCTTCATGCTGTGAGCTTCTGACTAGCACAGAGAAGAAAACCACAAAATAAATCCATTAAATAATTGCAATTGATCACTTTCTAAAATACAATTATAAGCCTCGTACTTGCACCCTCCATCAGGTGTTGGCTGTTGGCACAAATGGAGTCCTAAGGTATTAGAGTTTCAAGTTTAGATATAAAGTAACTGAAATTCATAATTCTCCTTCAAATTGGAAAGAGTTATGAGAAAAAGGAATTCAAAATTAAAAAGCGTGATCTCTTAAATGGCGTTATCTTTCAAATACAAACTAAATTTGGGATGGTAAATAAAGTATAACCTTAATCATGATATCTCCGTAAGTTCTTAGGAAGTCAACTGGTCCATCTGAAACAAACGGATTTTTTATTTTTTTATTTTTTTTATATGTAGATCCTAGTTTAATAACAGATTAATAAGGGAACAACTTGGTCCATTTGACACAGGAGAAACTTGAGAAAAAAACAGCCACCAGTCATCGCCACTAGAGAGAGCCCAAGAATTCACTAGGGAGAGAGAACGACAACCAGTAGACAAAGATTTGGGTTATAGGGATTAAATGAAACCACTTGACCGAAATAATTACAAGGTGAATTTCAATGAGGTAATCTTTCAGGAAAAAAAAGAATTCAAAATTGAAGTCATAATAGGGATGAGGATGGTTAGGTAATAGCGGCAATAAGCCAAAAAATTCCACTCCAGTTGGCAGCAAAAACAAGATGGCATTGACGATGTGGAGTTCGGATGAGGTCGCGCGTGAGGTGGTAAACAAAGCTCTTTATAGCGTGGAAAATTAAGCAGTTAAACACACAGAAATTCAGCACACTAGATCAAAGACTTTTTTTTTTTTTTTTTTTTTTTGAGAAACCAGACCCGAAGGTCTGCTATATTGAACGAAAACAGAGACTACAAAACATCATTAGAAACCAGAGGAGCTATTTCGCTAGGAACGGATTCAATCCAGACCTGAAGCTCATTACCAAACTTAGACATTCTAGCAAGATAATGGGCAACTAAATTGCCTAAACGTTTTACATGAACAAAGTTACAAGAACGGAAACTGCGAGCCAGAAGCAGGGAGTCCGACAGTACAAGGCCGAACTCGGGATGATTCGTATCACCTCCACATAGAGCCGATGTTATAATTAAAGAGTCACCCTCAAAAGTAGCATCGAAAATACACAATTCCAAAGCAAACAGGGCAGCTCTTCTACATGCAAGAGCTTCAACCGTGGCAACAGCAAGGGGAAGGGGAATTCTCTCTGAAAGAGCCCCGATTACGTTACCTTCAGCATCACGGATGACCACACCCAACCCCGCCGCCCCAATTTCTTTAAATATGGCTCCGTCATAGTTCACTTTGTAGCACGGGGAGATGGGAGGGCGCCACCTGACACGCCCCACGGACACGGCAGGGGAAAGGGGATTTTTCAGAACCTGAGCAGCCGAGAAGTCATGAAGGAACCGGATGGCCTTAGGTCTGACTTCATGATAGCCAAAGGAGTTGTTCTGCAGGCGATCAGCATTTCTTTTCTCCCAAATCAGCCAGAAAATCACAGCAAGAAGATCCAAATTGGCACCACCTCGAGCCGAGAAAAACAACTCAAGGAGGTCAGCAAATTTTGAAAGCTTATGCTTAAGCAGATTTTTACTTAGGCCATCAGCTTCCCAAATTATCCTTAGAGCAGGGCAGCCCCACAGAGCATGAATAGTATCCTCACAATCAGATTTACAACCTGGACAAGAAACCGATTGGACCACATGCCTTTTCCAAAGATTGAATAGGGTAGGGATTGCCTCATTGGCAGCCTTCCACAACAGATGCTTGACCTTGTGAGGGACTTGAAGGGACCAAATACCTTTCCACATTTGGCTACACCTTGCTGAGTCCGAACAATTAGGAAGAGCTAGTCTCTCAGTTGAAGAAAGGAGCCAATAAGCACTGCGGGTGGAGAACACGCCCTGGTTTGATGGGAACCAAACTTGTTTATCAGAGGTATTGTGAATGCTCAACGGGATGCCCAAGATGATTTCAGCTTCATGGGTTAGGAATTCATTCTTAATCAATTCCACGTTCCAGGTGTGAGAATCTTCGTCAATCAAGGCACTCACAGTTGAGAAAGGGCAAAGGGACGAGATAGGGGACACAATACAGCTGCTGTGCAAGCTTGGTAACCATTTATCACCCCTGATTTTTATGGACTTACCATCTCCAACACGCCAAACCGAGCCCAAATCAATAACCCGACGAGCTTGAGCAATGCTCTTCCAGGCGTAGGACCCTTTGCATGAGCTGTTAGCCTCCATAATTGAGCAGTTCGGAAAGAATTTAGCCTTGAAGACCCTATGAAACAAAGAATCCTCATTGTTTTTGAGGCGCCACACTTGTTTAGCAAGGAGAGAGTCATTGAATCTGCTGAGTTCCCTAAAACCCATCCCTCCCTTATTTTTAGGAAGGCATAACTTCTCCCAACTGATCCAGTGAATTCTTTTCTGCTCACCACGGTAGCCCCACCAAAATTTTCTGATCAAGCATTCAATTTCATAGATAAGACCTTTCGGCATTTTGAAACATGACATGGTATAAGTGGGGATCGCCTGGATTACCGCCTTGACTAAGATCTCCCG
The DNA here is from genome assembly GCA_028535165.1 of Quercus tomentella. NCBI lineage: Eukaryota > Viridiplantae > Streptophyta > Magnoliopsida > Fagales > Fagaceae > Quercus > Quercus tomentella. The sequence continues at coordinate 7,189,767 of JAPQVY010000089.1, forward strand.
GCCCGCTTGGGACAATAATTTTTCTTTCCAACCCTTAAGCTTCTTCCATATCCTCTCCTTAATCATACTGAACGATTTCTTTTTTGCACGGCCAACCAAGGAAGGAAGACCAAGATATTGCTCATATCGCTGGACAGCGGGAATGGCCAACAGAGTAATGATCTCAGCCTGAATTTGGGCGGGTGTGTTGGAGCTGAAAAACAGGTTGGTTTTTCCCCGATTAATGTTTTGACCAGAAGCCCTTTCATACTTCAGAAGAATATCTTGGATAGTCCTGCAGTCGGCAATGGAGGCACGACAAAAAATTAGGCTATCGTCAGCAAAAAATAGGTGAGAAATCCGGGGGCCAGCCGGGCAAAGGGACACGCCTCTCAAACTACCCGCAACTTCAGCTTTTCTCAAAAGGCCATGCAGCCCTTCAGTGACTAGCAAAAATAGGTAAGGCGACAGCGGGTCACCTTGACGGAGGCCCCTCTGAGGAGAAATAAGCCCCTGAGGTTGTCCATTTAGCAGAATAGAGTAGGATACTGATCTTATACACATAGAAATGAGAGCAATCCACCTACTGCTAAAGCCCATTTTAGCCATGATTTTATCCAAGAAGTCCCATTCGACCCGGTCGTAGGCTTTGCTCATATCGAGCTTCAGAGCCATCAGCCCTTGCTTACCAGAGCGCTTGGACTTTAGGTAATGGAGAGTCTCATGAGCTATCAGAATATTGTCAGTTATGAGGCGGCCTGATAAGAAGGCGCTCTGAGATTCCGAAATCAGCTGAGGGAGAAACTTTTTTAGGCGGTTAGCAAGCACCTTTGAAATAAGCTTATACAGAGTATTGCACAGACTAATGGGCCTAAAGTCCGTTACACGCCTAGGACATTTAATTTTTGGAATAAGAGTAAGGAAAGTGTGGTTAAGGGCATTTGGAATATTACCTGAATTCAGCACCCCCAAGACAGCATCGGATACTTCAGGGCCAATTTTTGACCAGTATTGTTTGTAGAAAAGGGGGGGAAGCCCGTCTGGGCCAGGTGCTGTGTTCGCTTTCATTTGCCCAAGAGCGGCCTGGACTTCTGAAGCCATAAAAGGACGGAGCAGGTCCGCATTCATTTCATTGTTCTCACCCTCCACCCAAATACCTTGGTCATCTTCAAGACCAGAAATGAAATTTTTCTTGTTCCTCTCAGTTGCCCGGCAATGAAAATATTTCGAATTTTGATCGCCATATCTGAGCCAATCAGTTTTGGCTCTCTGAAACCACATGCACTCTTCCAAATCCAGCAAGTTGTTAATTTCCTCTCTGAGGACTTTGACCTGGCTACTACCCTTCTGAAGAACTTGACTCATAGGATCGCCGACTAAGCACACATCCCAGGCAGTGTGGACCACATTTTCACATCTCTCATCCTTCGTCCACATCTCTTCGAAACGGAAGGGCCTTTGAGGGCGGTAGAAACGACAATGCACATCATCGGAGCATAACCAGATAGGTTTATGGTCGGAAGAGAAACCAGATAAATGGTGTAGCCGAATAGAAGGGAACATGAGCAACCACTCAGCTGAAGCCACAGCTCTGTCTAACCTGACCCAAACCAGAGGACCATCGAACCTATTATTGCACCAGGTGAAGGGCAACCCAGAAAACCCAATGTCTTTGAAACCACAAAAATCAAGGCAATCTCTAAAGCCCTGCATCTGCTTATCCGATCTTAAAGGCCCCCCAGACTTCTCTTCCAGCCTTGTGATTTCGTTAAAATCACCAATACAAACCCAGGGGAGACTAGTTTGGGAGCTGAGGTGGCGAAGCAGGGACCAAGAATCTTCCCGGTTGACTGTTTCCGGGGCTCCGTAGAATCCCGTAAACCGCCAGGCGTCATCAATCCTTGGATTTACCACTGCATCAATGTGATGAGGGGAGAAGGTGCGAATATGAAGGTCAAGCTCATTCATCCAAAACAGGGCTAGACCGCCACTGAGATTCCTCCTAGGGACAAGGAACATATTATCAAATTTTAGACGGCAACGAAGCTTTTCCATGTACGACTTATTTTTTTTGGTTTCCATCAGGAAAACCAGGTTGGGGCCTTTTGCTTTCACAAGGTCAGAAAGCTCTCGAACTCGCCGCCGGATCCCAAGCCCGCGGCAGTTCCAACTTAGACAATTCATGGTGACTGGCGTGGCTGAGCATCAGCCAACGCCAAAGGAGATTTTGCTTCATTAGAGACAACTGGGAGGGACGCTCTGCGTTTTTTTGCATGGGGTTCAGATTCTTCAGAAACGGGCCTCACCCTAATTGAAACACCCATATTTTCTTCTAAAGGATTATTAGTGGGCTGCCTAGCTAAACGAGTCCACGTACCTTGACTTGGGGACTTTGGCTTGTTCTTAGGCCCGATAACAATAGAGATGTCCTGGAGTGGGGGCCTTAAGCAACCAGCAGAAAAAGCAAAAGTGTTATTCGGCCCATCTTCCTGCTTCGGCCCACAACCACGGTCCAAAACAATGCAAGCAGAGGGTCTATGCTTGGCATCTTCACACGCGGGAGAGTTCAAGGGGGAAATTTTTCCTACATTAATTACAGCCTCAGAGTGCTTCTCACACGGGGACACAATATCCGCAGCCAATCCCAGTTCTCTGTCAATCAACAGCAATGTCTTTTCAAAACTTTCCGGGTTACTCTGCAGAGGCTTAGCGTGTACACTACTTTCAGGCGCCTCAACCGGACTAGCCTTTTTGGGATGGGTGGTCTCGGTAGGTGCAACCTCGACTGCCGAGCCAGAAGGCAGAGGAGTTGGACTTTTCAAAATCGGTGGAGCTTTACTTTGATGAGGAGGCGAAACATCACCACGTTCCGGCACCGATGAAGAGTTCCATGGTTTACGACCAGCAAGGTTCACTTCAGCTCTCATCCATGGGCCAAACTGACCTTTCTCTAATGAAGACTTATTCCTGTTGCTGAGCCACAACTCACACTCCCTGTCTTCGTGCAGCAAGCTACCACACCAGTAGCAGAAATTAGGGAGTCTTTCGTAGCGGAAGGAAGCCCAACCAACTCCAACGCCTTTATCCCAAAGTTTCCTCCCCCTGCTCAAAGGCTTAGTCACGTTTATGGATACACGAACACGTAGGGAGCGGCCAATCGAAGCAAACTCATTAGTTTCAGAGACACAAATAACTCTGCCTAAGGATTTGCCTATGGACATTCCAAGTTCAGGAGTCATGCTTTTGATGGGGAGATTATGTATCTGAATCCAAAAGGCACACTCCTTGAAAGAGAGGGAAGAGATGGTTGTGGAGTCTTCGATCCTTTGGAAAAGAACCAAGTGCTTATCAAAGGTCCATGGTTCGTACTCCATGACCCTTTCCAGATCAACATCATTTTCAAATTCAAACACCAATTTATTATCACCCATCTCATGGGTTCGAAACGGTTTTCGAGTACGCCATAGCGGCCTGAAGGTCCTGATCACCGCCTCCTTGTTGATCGTACGGTGCGTTAGGAATTTACCGGCTAACAGCGAGCTTGAAATACCAGATGACTTGGGTACCTCAAAACCATGTTCCTCTTCCTCCGACAGAGAAAGTTTCTTCCACATACTTTCCACTTCCTCCATATGGGAAACCACAAAAACACAGAACCAGAAGGAATAATACGGTCCAGGACCACCCTACCACTACCCCGGTGAGATGGGAAAGCTGAGGGTACACACACACCTAAAAAGAGAAAGGGACGCACTATTCTACAGGTTCTAGAGAGAGCGCCGCTCAAACCCTATCACGAGAGAAAAACGATAATCCGTCTAATTGCATCAACGTTGAAGCTACAGTCTCTGCTTTGAAATTTTCCACTAGATCAAAGACTAGAACCTTACTTTGAGCATAATATCTATATCATTCTTCCAAAACATTTCACATGCAACTCATAAATTTTATTTAATCGGATAGGCATAAAATTATCAATGTTCTAATACTTTACAAGAAATATTTTGAAATAACTTTGCATTAGATTAATTTAGCAAGGTAAGACAACACTCGCGCACAACATAATTGCAAGAAAATATAACAAAAGACTATGCCCAAATGCGTCGAACACCTTCTAAAACCATGAGTGACATGAGAGCAATATATCCAAAGCTTACAAATTGACCCTTTTTTTTAATTTATTTTTGTAACAACTAAATAATTTTATTTAAAAAATGATAGTGTTTGAATACACTATATGCCTACCTATGTACAACTGATGGATTACAGACCTTTTTTTTTTTTTTTTTTTTGGAAGAGCTGATGGATTACAGACTTAAGCTCAAAGAGTATAAAATCTAAATGATGACAAGAAGGAACATTGCCAATAGCAAACATCCATCGTTCAAACCTGTCAGCAAATTTTTTTTTTTTTTGATGAAATGATTAGGGTGCCCTTCACCTTCAAACGTTCTATTATATGCTATTCTCTGATATTGTTGCTTCCAGAATTGGGTTTATATTTCCCATCCCAAATTTGAGAGAAACTAAGGATGTGTTTGTTTGGAGGTGAAATAAGATGAATGGAAAACTTTGGAAAGAAAATAGGAAAAAAAACTTTTTGGAGTGTGTTTAGTTGGGTAGGAAGGAAAGAAAATAAATGGTAGGACCCGCACCTAGGCCCACCAAAATATTTTCTCTCCAAAATGGAGAAAAAACTGAATAGGAATAATTTTTTTTGATTGACAAAAATGCCCATGTCTTCTTCAAGTTACCCTTTTTTTTTTTCTCTCTCTCCCTTAGGCAGTAATGTTGCCCATTTTTTTCTTTTTTCTGGGCAACAATGTTGCTAGTAAGAGCATTTGCAGCAGTAGAGGTATAATGCTATAATGCTATATTTTAGCTCCACTGTCCCTAAAATGATGCTCCAGCAGTGGAGCAATAGCAAAAAATTTTAGATGAATTGCTACAGTGCACATCTGTCTATAGATGTGCACTGTAGCTTGAAGCAAAAAAAAAAAAAAAAAAAAAAACAATATTTTATTAAGCCGGACCTCATTGTTTCTATTTTTTTTTATTCATTTTATCAAATCCGGTCATTCATTCACTCTCATTCTCACTCTCTCCCGTTCATCTCACATTCCTCTCAAGCTCCACTCTCTCAACGTCACCGCCATCGTCAAGCTCACTCCAGTACGATACAACTTGCTTCTTCTTCTTTTTTTTCATTTTATCAAATCCGGTCTCATTCACCCTTTCTCATTCACTGTCATCTCTCATCTCAAGCCTCTCAAGCTCACACTTTCGACGTCGCCGGCCCGACCATCGTCAACGTCACCGCCATCGTCAAGTTCACCACCAGATACAAGCACACCCGCTTATGTTTTCTTTAAGCTTCAATGGCAGCAACCGAGTTGATCATCAAGGTGTAAATAAATCTTCTCCTTGAAAACCCTAAGTTTGTGTAAAGGAAAGCTCCTCTAGATCTCATAAGAGATTTACACAAACCGCAATATGAGCAATACTAAAACATGGCTAGGGTTTGCCTTTTATACTTAGGACAAATTAGAAAACCCTAAAAATGTTTTAAAACAACTAGGGTTGAGTTGGAAAATCTGCAGAAAAAACATTTTGCCCGAGCTTCGATCGATTGAGCCTAAGCTTCAATCGATCGAGCCAGGCTGAAATGCATAATGCATTCCTGCATTAGCTCGATTCCAACTTTACATAAATGCACAACTTTAAGCAAGACTAAAACACTTCCAAACACATTGTTTTGATCATGGTTTGCCAACAATACATATTAGAGTTCTAAATACATAAATACCTAAGTCTTTAGAACCTAACAAAATATATAAACCCAACTAAATGCCTAAATCATTCTAAAACCCTGAATCTCTGACCCAGTACGCTCTAAGAAAATTTCTAGAACCGAATACCTAAAGGTCTTCTTCTGAAAGATTTGCTTTGCATGCTTTCTATTTCACCCGTTTGCTCAATCGTGAATCTATGCCTATATTTTAATACTCCATATAATCAATGGAATGAAGTTCAAAATGGTTGTTCTAGTCAAGCCAAACATCGGGATGGATGACATGTCCAATGTAGTCGTCAATAATTGTCCTCATAGCCGTGTCCCCCTTCACGGCTGAACAACAAAAACAACAAAACAATTTTAAGTGTACCAATCAACAACAGCAACAAAAACAAAATAGTTGAACCAATTAACAAAGAGAAGTAACATATCAGTTAAAGACCTAAAATCATAAATCATTTTAGATAGTAGTCGTGTAGTTAATTTACTAAAAAAAATTATGTGTGTTACATTCACTTCAATATACACATTCATTGTTCACAAAATACGCTTCAAGTTGTTTCACAATATGCATTTAATTGGCTTGATTTTGCATAGATGGATTGGATTTTGGGGTGATGGGTTTTCACGGTGGTGATGGGTCCAATTTTCACAGTGGTGATGTGTACTCCTGAATGGAATGCTCTTATAACATGGGTAGCAGGAAATGGATATTGCTGAACAAGTTGACCATATAAACTATCATAATTAAACTTGACCGTATCTTTCAAAACTATCTTTCAATATGACTAACCATACCATCAACGAGTGGCGGCGCAGCGTTCAACCCAGGGTGTTCCCAGCAACACCCTTACCTGAAAAAAAAAAAAATTATATAAAATAATTTAAATTTTTTATTTGTTTATCCTTTAAAAAAAATTAGGAACACCCTCAAGCAAAATTAGGAACACCCTCAAATAAAATTTTAAAAAAAAAAATTATTTGTTCTACTTTCAAGCAAAAAAAAAAAAAAAAAAACCAAAAAAAATATTTGAACTAGAATCTGGAAAAAAAAAATTGTAATAGAGCAAGCTCACAAAAAAGTCCAACATCAATCCTAAACAACAGATGGTAAAGCAAACCCATCTTAAAATTAAAAAATTAAAAAATTAAATAAAAATAAAAAAACCCAACAGATGGTAAACAAGTAAAGCAAACCCACAGATTCTCAAAAAAAAAAAAACAAAAACAAAACCCAATATACGCCGCGCATCTGCCGATTCATCAAATGGTAAAGCTAAAGCAAAAACTGAAATCTCAAATCACTAAATCAGAAACCTAACCTAAAGACAAAAACCTCATCGGTCAATAGAGCAACGCAGTCGCTGCAACACAACAGCCAACAAAGCACAACTCGAGCTCCAATCCAGAGCACATCGCATCGAGCATCGCCACATCGGAGATCGGTCCGATCGAATCCCTACTCAATGTGCTGCTCGACGGCGCTGCCCCTCAGGCCTCCCTGCTCCCTCAAGGTATTTCATCTTTATTCTTTACACTTCTCTCTCTTACACAATCAAGTTAATGGGTTCGAGGGTTTGTTCACACACTTTGCTCCTTTTGGCTTTTGTTGTGGAGTCTCTGAGACTCTTTGTTTGTCTGTCTCTCTCTCTCTCTTTATATGAAGTCTGAAGACTGAAAAATGAAAATGAATTGATGAAATGACTCTCTCTCTCTCTCTCTCTCTCTCTATATATATATGATTCTCTCTCTTTCTCTTTGATGTGTGACCTGTAATTGATTAGCTTTACTTTAGTCTTTATAATTTTATTAATATTTGCCCCTGCTTTTTTAGCTTTATCCGTTGGTGTTGGTGTTGGTGAGTTACTGAGTTTGTCTTTTAAATATTGTGATTTGCGAATATGTGATTGGCTCTTGTGATTAGGGCCATGGGGCTTGTTTGTTGAGTAGGGGGTGGATGGGGGCATGGGGTCGGGTGGGATATTTGAGAATTGAAGGAAGTAAAGGCATCTAGAGCAGAGGTAGTAACTTACCAATAAAAGACAAAATTAAATTATGGGGTGTGTGCTAATAGTTAGTAAAAAAAAAAAAATGAAGCAACTAATAAATAATAATTAATAATTTAATTAACCAACACATTATAAAAGACAAACAAATTAAATTATATTAGACTAAACAACAATTAATAATTTTATAATTAATGAAATAACAATATAACAAATTTTAGTTTATAAAAGACAAACAAATTAATAAAACAACTAAATAACAATAATTAATAATTTTATTAATATTTCAAATGAAATTATAGTTTATTGTTTATTCTTTTGCTAGAATTATGGACAAATATATGATAAGAAAACCACGTACCCAAAATTCATCTTCATTTTCTAAGCGAATTCGTGTTGACTTTAACTTAGAAAATCTTCCTTTAGATTTTGGGCTACGAGAAAAGATGTCATCTTATCTTCCTAATAATCATGATGAAATAAGAAGATATAATTTACAAAAAGACCCTTGTTAACTTGTTTTCCAAAACCACGGTGATTACTCTCTATCATATTTTTCTAGAAAGCCCCGTCGATTTAGATCTGAAAAGTATGTAAATAGAAAGTTGTTGGAATATAGTATAGACAATAATGCAATATTTTATTTGTATTGCTACCTATTTGGGCAAGATGTTGGTAAACAAGGAGGATGTGAGACTTTTGTAAAAAAATGATTAAAAATTTGGAATCAGAAAGAGAAATTAAATTCTTATGTTGAAGGAGTTAATAGTGCTCAAAACCAAGCTATCAAGAAGAGTAAAGATCTAATGAAAGAAAAACAACACATTCAAAGTGTTTTAATTAAGCAATTAAATCAAAATAAAATTTGTTAAGTTCTAAAGTTTAGGATTTTATGTATTTAGAACTCTAATGTGTATTGTTGGCAATCCATGATCAAAATAATGTGTTTAGAAGTGTTTAAAACTAACTCAAAGTTGTGTGTCAATGTAAAGTTGGAATCGAGTTAAAGCGGGAAGCATTGTGCCTTTCGGCCTGGCTCGATCGATCGAACGACAAGCTCGATCGATCGAAGCTCGGGCAGAATGCTTTTCTGCAGATTCGTCCAACTCAGGCCTATTTGTTTTAAAACGTTTTTAAGGTTTCTTATTTGTCCTAAGTATAAAAGGCAAACCCTAACCACGTTTTAGTGTTGCTCATATTTGCGGTTTGTGTAAATCTCTTGTGAGATCTAGAGGAGCTTTCCTTTACACAAACTTAGGATTTTTAAGGAGAAAATTTATTTACGCCTTGATGATCAATTCAGTTGCTACCATTGAAGTTTAAAGAAAACACAAGCGGGTGTGCTTGTATCTGGTAGTGAATCCAAGAAAGAAGGAGTCCATGGATTCGGAGCTTGCACGTGGTCGTGTCAATAAGTTCTACTGGTTGGTAGTAATAAGAAGTCAAGCGTGGAGGCTTGTAAGTCTTATTGTATGAACTTCGATTCTTTCAAGATAGTGGATTCAAGTTTACTTTGAGGATAGCTAGGTCAAATCCTCCCTAGGTTTTTACCAGTTTGGTTTTCTAGGTGATCATATCTTGTGTTATTTATTTTCCGCTGTTTTGCATGATTTGATCTTTTATATTGTGATAACCTAGACTTATTTAATTGGACTGAGTAACAATTTGGCTAATTACGTAGGTTTAATCAATTGTTTAAGGGGTCTAAAAACTATCAAAATTGAATATCGGATTCAATTAAATACAATAGTTGATTGCATAAGATTTCATTTATGTCGGGGATTAGCTTTTCATGGTCACGATGAATCTCAAGGTTCAAGTGATAAAGGAAATTTCCTTAAGTTTCTACAATTTTTGGGAGGTCACAATAAATCTATCGATGAAGTATTACAAAAAACTCCGAAAAATTACAAGCTTACCACCATGAATTCAAAAAGATATTGTGAATGCAATTGCACGGGAAACATCCAAAGTCATCATCCAGGATCTTGACAATGAGTCTTTTCAATATTAGTTGATGAGTCACGTGATATCTCAGTGAAAGAGCAAATGGTCCTCGTTATTCGTTATGTGAACAAAAAAAGAATTATTATAAAGTGATTCCTTAGTATTGTATATGTAGCAAGTACCACCGCTTTGTCACTAAAATATGTTATTGAATGTTTATTTTATGAACATAATTTGAATTTATCGAAACTACGTGGGCAAGGTTATGACGGGACTAGTAATACGCAAGATGATATTAATGGTCTCAAAACTTTAATTTTAAAAGAGAATAAGTCAACATTTTATGTATATTGTTTTGCTCATCAACTTCAATTGACACTTGTTGCCATTGTTAAAAATCACATTAAAATTGTTGAATTTTTTAATGTGGTTAGTAATTTAGTAATTATTGTTGGAGGTTCTTATAAGAGATGAGATGCTTTTCGAGATGCACAATTTGTCAAAATCAAAGAAGAATTAGAAAATGGTGTACATAGAAATGGGCAAAGTTTAAATCAAGAGATAAATCTTAAACGTCCTAGTGAAACATGTTGAGATCATAATATGAGACTATTCTCAACTTGATTTTGATGTTCTCTGCTGGTATTGATGTACTTGAAATTATTAAAAAATATGGCATCTCCGATCAAAAAATTGAAGGTCGATCTATTATGAGGTCAATTCAAGATATAGTAAATGCTATAAATCTTGTTGAAGTATCTAAATAACGGTTGTAAATGATAAAAAATGATAAATAGATATCTTTATTGACTAAAATGCCTTCATTTTGTACCACATGATATTTTTATATTGAACATGGATGAAATATTTGTAGTTAATAGAAGGCCACATCACAACACTCATGAAAATACAAATTTACATTATTATCATATTAAGCTATTCTACACAATCATAGATATGTAACTTTAAGAGCTTAATAATCATTTTTTAAAGGAAAATACCAATTTGTTACTCTATATAACTTGCTTGAATCCAAGTAATTTATTTGTGACTCTTGATAAGGAAAAGTTAATATACGTCTATTCATTTTTATTGACTGAAAGGTCTTCATTTTGTACCACACATGATATTTCTATTTTAAACATGGATGAAATATTTGTAGTTAGTGGAAGGTTGCAACACAACACACAACAAAATACAAATTTACATTATTGTTATCTTGAACTATTCTACACAGTCGTAGATAAGCAACTTCAAGAGCTTAACAAGCTTTTTTTAAAGGCAAATACTGATTTGCTACTTTGTATGGCTTGCTTAAATCCAAATAATTCATTTGTGACTATTGATAAAAAAAATTTATACATCTAGCAAAATTCTATCTATCTGATTTTCTTAGGACAGATATCTTGACACTTTACTATCAATTTCAGAATTACATTTTTTATATACGCAACAATAACTTGTTTTTAGAACTTCCAGTAAGTTAGTAAACTTATTGAAAAATTAGCGAATATAGAGAAGCATGAGACTTATCCATTAATCTATTTGCTTGTGAAGTTAACTTTGACCATTTCCATGGAACTAGTTTACTAACGCATCTTATCCGAAAAAGCAGTCACTGTATCATCAACAGCGGTAGAGTCAGCACCCTCATTATCCTTGGCACCAAAATCCTTCTCAGCGCTACAAGTACATTTATTTGACTGCAAAGCCATCCTAGTCTCCATGGAACTAATCTGTTGACGAATCATCAATATTTCAACAGTAAAAAAAAGTTTTTCAACAATGAAATATATAAAGAATGAACTGCACAATCAAATAAGAGATCAATAGATGAATGATTGTGTGATTGCATATATTGAAAAAATTGTAACTTGGAGCATTGATAATGAAACTATCAAGTAACAATTTCAAAATATAAAAACTCTTAAAAGACAATTATAAGCTTTATGTATTTACATGTTTTTTAATTATTATTGTCAATACATGAATTTCTCTTTTTATTAGATTGTAATTTATGTTTCTTAATTAACAACCTGAAAAAAATTCCTAAAACTGCCATCACCATCAACATAAAAAAAGACTAGTACATAGAATTAAAATGGATCATTCCATTAAAAAAACTCATCATTTGCACATATACCTAGTGTTTAAGAGGCAGCTTAAACAGACACTGAATCTATCATGTTTGAGCAATTTCATTAGTTACAAAAATTTTCTAAAAATTTGCTACAAAATTGTGTGATCAGTTGTCCAAATTGCCATCTATGCTGTCAGAGAAAATGTCCAAATCAACTCTGCTGTACTCAAATATACTAGTCCAACTATCCAAAATGTTGTTCACTAGCTATGCAATATACGGTCCAAAAAAGCTATTCACCATAGCACATAATCTTGTAGTAGGGTCCTAAAAAAAATAAACCACAACCTTATGGGAGGAAAAATACTCCAATAAACAAAAGTATACGTTAAGGTTGTTTTCTTACCTTTTTTTTCTCTCCTCTAAAGTTTATAGAGTGTACTTAACTCACTTGCACTTCATATTTAATTTTATCACATATTCCTATAGTTACATTCGTATGATTTCCATTTTATTATCGTCCCCAACCACATTAAAAGCATATTTTCAAGAATACATAACTACTCAAATCAAATCATGAAATAAAAATAAAAAAAACAACTTGAAAAGACGCTATTTTGATTCTTTTACAAATACATATATATTTTTATTGGGTAAAAACAAGTCAACTTACTTAGTAAATCTTTCGAAATCCTTCTGTTCCCAATGCCTGCTAAAGATCTCATTTATCAGAGAATACCAAAAAATAATACGAAGAAAAAAATATGGATTTATATAAATAAATAATTTAAAAAAAGCTTGAAGGCAAAGATGAATATCAATGGCATGAAAAAGAAAATACCAGCAGTCCAGCCACAGCCCGTGGCAGAAGTGCTTGACTGTTACAAGCAAAGCCACAACCAGTGTCGTTTTCTACGTCTCCTCATGTATTCCTCGACTCTCTCTCTCTTCCTCTTCGTCTGTCTCTCTTCTCAGATACAAAGCAAGCCACCCAAAACTGCCACACCACACCAACCATATCTGCCACCACCACACCAACCAGCCACCCAAAACTCAAACTATCACCACGCCACTGCTACTTTACTTGAAACTTAACCACCAAACCCCCGGCCAAACCCACACCCAAAATCAGTCACCACCACCAAATCCGAGAAACCCACACCCAAAATCAGTCACCACCACCAAACCCACGGCCAAACCCACCACCACCAAATCCGGGAAACCCACACCCAAAATCAATCACCACCACAGTCAAAATCCACCAAGCCCACGGAGATGGAGAGAGAGATTATAGGAAAGAGAAGTGAGGAAAAAAAAAAAAGAGAAAAAAAAAAGAACGGGTGACGAAAGAAAAAGAAGAGAGAGAGGGGATGAATGGTGATGAAAGAAAAAAACGAAAGAGAGAAAGAGTGGCGTTCAGACAAAGGAGCCAGAGAAAGAAAGAAGAGAAAAAGTGGAAAAAGAGAGAAAGAGGGAAAAGTATGAAAGTTGAAATGCAAACCCTAGATATTGCACCTAAATAATAAAAGTGGGATCAGATTCAGTCACGGCGTGTGGGTTCGAAATGGTGAAAAAGGCGAATTAGAAAATTGCTGAAATCAAATGCCTGTACTCAAAATCTCTGCTAAAATCAAAATAAATAAATAATGTTATTGCAAAAGTGTGATGTACAATCGTTTTGGCGTGTATTGATATTGATACTGATACTGATACTGATACCGATTCAGCTGCTTCCTCTCTTTTTTTTCTTTTTTTTTTTTCAGACTTTATTGGATTTTCCATCCACACGCCAGGCAGTACAATGATGTGTAAAACTGAATATTTAATAACTTTCATTTAATTCTTTTTTATTAATATTTTTTTTTTATATGAAGACGAAGGTTTTAGGTGGAACTTGGGAGTTAGTCATTTGGCTAAATATCGTAAAAAATGGAGTTTATTGGTGTTATAAGTACTGTTTAAAATTATTTTGGAAAATGAGAAGAAAGATTGAATTTCGGTAATACCGTTGTCAAAATTATAAAAAAAAGTACAAGAGAGAAGAAAGATGAGTGATGTGATGGAGAGGAAGATAAAAATGAATTTCGGTAATGAGATTATCGAAATTCTTGTCCTGCCCAGCTCCTGCTCGTGAAGTGCCCAAATGCATGGAGTGCCCGAAAACCAATTGTGGCAATGACATCGCCGAAATGGGAGGGAAAAAAAAATTATGGATTTGTAGCACTGGCATTACCAAAATAGAGGGGAAAAAAAGTGACAATTGATTTGTGGCAATGACGTTGCCGAAATAGGAGAGAAAAAAAATTGTGGCAATGGATTTGTAGCAATGGCATTGCCGAAATAGAGGGGGAAAAAATGTGGCAATTGATTTGTGGTAATAGCATTGCTGAAATAGAGGAAAAAAAATTGTAGGAATGGATTTGTGGCAATGGCATTGTCGAAATAGAAGGAAAAAAAATTGTTCTAATTGCTTTGCTGAAAATTGGAGGAGAGAGAGAGAGAATTGTCTGAATAAAAAAAAAAAAAATATATATATATATATATAGTACACATATTATTATTTTTTTTGACCTGGTTTGTGGCAATGTCATTGCCGAAATAGAGAAAAAAAAAATTGTGGGAATAGATTTGTGGCAATGGCATTACTGAAATAGAAGGAAAACAAAATTGTTCTAATTGATTTGCCGAAAATTGGAGGACAGAGAGAAAGTTGTCTGAATAAAAAAAAAAAAATATATATATATATATATATATATATAGTACACATATTCTTTTTTCTTTTTTTTTGAACTAGTTTGTGTGTTCTTTCATTTAAAAGTACCTTGTGAGGAGTCAATCAACCTATCGCCTCATCACTTCCTCTTATTCTTATTCTCTGCTTGGAATATATTCATTGATCATTCCCAATAAAACCACCTATTGATATCACGCCTAAAATCTATCCCATAGATTCTTTTTTGTCTTTTTATTTCTCCTTTTTGTAATAGAAGGCAAGTACTCTGGCTGAAGGATTACATCTCCTCACAAAGTTACATCCTCTGATTGTTCAGTTACTCTTCTACTTTGCTTCAGTGTGCACAACTAAGAATTGTAAGTTTTGGGTTAATGTAAGTTTTTTTGCTTTGCAACTTATAGCTCTAGAAATTAACAAAATTTATTATTATGGTATAAATATATGCTTTATAAATATTATAAGCTAATACACTGTAAAATATTATGTATTGTTGTAGTTAATATTGTTTGTATGCCTATGATTATGATTATTGTTGATGTTGTTGTTATTATTTAAATTTTAGATTAATGAATTTCTCATGGTTAGGACTGCAAGAATTTTCAGTATTGTTGTTATTCTGTGTTTATTTATTATTATCTGATTGTGTTTTTTTTCTTTTTTATGTTTATTTATTACTAACATGCACTGGGGCACTTCACGAGCAGAGCTTGGATAGGGCAAGAATTTCGGTAATCTCATTACCAAAATTCATTTTCTTCTCCCTCCCCATCACATCACTCATCTTTCTTCTCTCTCATACTTTTCTTACAATTTCGGCAACGGTATTGCCGAAACTCAGTTTCCCTCCTCATTTTGCTAAATAACTTTAAACAGTATCTATAACAACAATAAACTCCGTTTTTTGCAATATTATACCAAAAGACTCCTTGGGAGTTAGCTTGGATGATTGCAAAAAAATAATACCAAGAACTGAAAAAGAAGATGATAGGGACTCGGAGGAATTAAGAAGCTTCTTGAAGGTCACCAAACACACACACAGACATATATATATATATATAAACACCATTACAAACATTTTTTTTTTAAATGATTTTTTATTTAGAAACCTTTAAACCATGCACTAAATTAACAATTTGAATATTTTAACTTTTTAATAATAATAATAATAATAATAATAATAATAATTTATTATTATTAGTTGTAATTTGAAGAGTTTAGTTTATCTCAAATACTTTTTTTTAACTGAAATTTCTTTTTATTTTAATGAGAAACGGCCACACCACTCACTAATTAAATAAGATGTAGAGATTAAACTCACTACCACTTGTATTGTATATTTAAAACAAAAAAAGATGTTCAATTAAAATAAATATTGGAAGTAAGTTAAACCCTAATTCGAAACAGTAATTTGAAATAGACAGGTATTCAAATATTAAAATAAATTAAGCTCATTTGTTAATTGAGTCCTCACGTAGGAAAAAAAATTGAAAGGAGTGCAATAGAATAAAGAGAAAGTGACTCTCTGTGATATGAAAATGGAAATAAGAAGACCTTTTTCAAGAAAATTGAGAAATTGTACGTAATCTTAAAAGATCATGTCAAAGATAGCTCATTTGAAAAATACACTCTTAATATACATATTTGTTTGGCATTAGACTTATAAATTCAGTTTTTAATTTTTATGTATAATTTTTTAAAACCTCACTTTTACCTACATTTTTTCACTTTTTAAAAAAAAAATTGAAGTACAAATATACTTTAGAACAATATCAAAAAAAAAAAAAAAATTTATTCCCAAAAAGTCTTTTTCCTTCAATATATCTCTACACTAAATTGACCTAATAAAACTAATTTTACCCATTATTTCCATAAATATAGTATTTTAGAGATTTATTTTACGTTTGTTGTAACTTGTAAGAGCATCAGTATGCGACATGCTAAAACTCTAAATATGCTAAAATTTAGCATCAAACTCCATAAATCTTGCATTACCCGTACTTTCAATTCTAAATAATTTTACATTGAGCTAGAGTACCATCATAAAAGTAGGATGGTACTATAGTAAGATGGTATTTTAAAAAAACAATATTTTATTGAGTTATAAGTTTTTATTTAGGTATTGGGTTATATTATTTTATTGTGTAAAAATATTATTTTAATATGTTATATAATAAAGTAAAAGTTGAGATGTTAAATCTATTAACTATATAAAAAAAGGCAATGCCTCTACAGTGCCATTTTGGTTTATTAAGCCACTTTGTCTTTTTTCTTTTCTTTTTCCAGTCTTCCATTTGTACTTTTTTTTCCTTTTATATATATTGTTATACTGACACAACAAATTTCATAATATTTTCACAATTATTAAAGTGTCAATTTTTTATAAGTCCAAATAAAATAATAAGATATATATGAAACTATGACCAACCACAATTGAAAATAAATGTTTTGTGAAAATATTGTGACACTTGTTAGGTGAATGTATAAAAACTATAGTACTTTTTTCCAGTCATCGATTTGTGCTCTTTTTTCTACTAACTATATCAAAAGAGGCAATGCTTCTACAGTGCCCCTTTCGGTGTAGTGAGCCATTTTTTTCCCCAAGTTTTGAACAGTTGCTATAGTGCCACTTTGGTTTGTTCAAGTGGCATGTAGCTACGGTATCTACAGTTTTTTTTTTTTTTTCGTCTTTCGTTTGTATTTTTTTTTCTTTTAAATATTTATAAGAACCCGCATATATATTGTTATATTAACATAACAAATTTCACAATATTTTATAATTATTGAGGTATTAATTTCTTATAAGTCAAAAAAATAATAATAAACTATGAAACAGTGATAAACCAGAACTGAAAATAAATGTTTTGTGAAAATGTTGTGACACTTGTTGGGTGAATGTGTAAAAGTTACAGTACTTTTAGTTTGTTCAATATATACTGTTCATCACTTTTTTATTATTTTATTATTATTTTTTTCAATCATCGATTTGTGCTATTTTTTTCTATATATAAAAAGAGCGAATAGGCTCATGAATAGTGTTATGAACAGTATTTTTGGTTTAGTGACTTGCCTTTTTCCCCCTTTTTTTCCCTTCAAGTTCACCAACTTGGTTTGAGCTTGTTTTTTTTTTCTATTAAGTGATCTTTACATATTTACTTTCTACTTATAATGTAAACTTACATTGTATACACACAAAAAGTGGCAAATATTATATACATTTGCAAAAAAAAATTGTACAAATTTTGCAAATGTGTGCAACATTTACTAATTTTTATGTGTTTATAATATAAATTTACATTGTAAGTTCAATGTGTATATATATATATATATATATATATATATATATATATTATATACGAAAAGAGTGAATGAGAAAAATTACAGTAATTTCGCTACAATAGTTTTCATTTGTTTAACTTTCACTATTTTGCTGCCCCCCCTTTTTTTTTTTGGTGAATGCATAAAGTTGTAGTATATTTGCTATATTATTTTTGGTTTGTCCACAATAATTTTCACAATATTTTTATAACAAATCAAATATGGTAAATTGTTATTGGTTCTAATTTAAACTTACCAATGAAACCAACATTTTGCCTACCAATAACAACTTGTAATAAACTACTACTTATAATTTGTTGTGAAAATGTCATGGACATAATATTTTTTTGTGTGAAAAATGTTAAGACATTTTGATGTTATTACAATATTTTCAAAACTGTTGAGTTGTCAATTATTTACAAGTTAAAATAAAATATAACAACATTATAAACGTATTATGAAAATGTTGCGTCATTCTATTGTATTTTTAGAAATTTTTTGTTAGTTTAATCAACTTTGTTGAGCCAAAATTCACTATTTCACAAACGATTTTCTTGGGTTGACTTTTTGTATTTTTTTTTTATACACTATTTTAAGTAAAAACACATAGTTTTGCACACAAAAACAAAAACAAAAACTTAGGAAAAAAACATTTTTATCCTTTATGTTTGGAGTAGTTTACAATTCTTCCTTAAACTTTAAAATCAAGAAATTTTTCCCTTAATATTTTGGAAAAGAGCAAATATGTCATTTTGTTATTCTCTCAGTTAAACCCTAATGATTTTTAAAATATTTTATTGTATAATGTCTAAATTACTCTTGCTAAATTTTAACATCCTAAAAATTTTATTTACGTATTTTGAGTTGTAAATGATAAAAATTCTTAGAAAGTTAGAATGAAGATATTCGATGACACAAGTCTTTTGTTATCTTTTTTTATTTTATTTTTTATTTTAAATTTCTTACCAAAACTCAGTTGTTTATTGTTGGAAGATGATGATATTTATTATCATTCTTAGAAGTTTTTAGAGAATAGATATATTATCTTTAGCAAGTAAGTACTAAAAAACTATTATAGTTAAATAAATATTTATATGTTAAATAGCTACCCTAACTTTGTGGTTGATCAAAATTCTTAAACGAATGAAATTAACTTTTTACGACATAATTATCAAAGTTCTTAAAATTAATATCTCCTTTGATTAATGTAAATTTCTATATACTTTAAAAATCAAATGATTCATATATTTGTTTTGTAATACAAATAAAATTTAGAATTGACCTTAATTACTACGGTATTTTTTTTCCTCGGCAAGTATGTGCCCTAACTAGTATATTATAAAATAATATAGTATAATAAATAAAATAATTTTTAAGATGATAAAATGACATAATTTTTAAAATCTGAATGCTAAATTCTCTGATTTGTAACTTGGAACCATAAAACTCTTACTATATTTTTCAATTTTAAGATTAATTAAGGAAAAGTGGATATAATAGCCTAGATAGGTGTCAATCACTCAATCCTACTACAGGAGTTGTGATTTCGAAAGAAAAGTGCAACGTTGTTTTTGATTTGCGCATCGCATAGAAGGAATAGAAAGGTGACCGTTTGCCCAAAAAATGACCCTAACAACCCCTTTTACCCAAAACGCCATGGACCCTACAATTATACTCTAGGACATGGATTAGGATAGTGTGGACCAAACGTAACTTTTTTTTTTTTTTTTGGGACAAAAAATGTGACTTTTGTTGGGTCCGGTTAATGTAAAATTGAAATAATGTCATTTTTTTTTTTTATAGAAAAATTTCTAAAATAATTTATTAAGAGTATCTACAGCAGTGAAGTTAAAAATTTAGCTATTCGATATCATAAAAAGTTATTTTATTTATTTTACTTACTTACTTTACAAAATATCGAGCAACAATTGATCTATTTTAACTTTAAACATAATAAAATGATATAAATATCACAATAAAATAATATATCTACTACATTATTTTATTAATTTCTTTCTTTCTTTAAAAAAAAAAAAAAAATTCTTTCTTTCTCTCTATCTCCATGCCTCACTCTACACTCTAAAAAAAAACTTCTAATTACTCTCCTTTCCACTCTCCACTCTAACTTCTCTCTATCTCGTCGTCGCTCTCTTCTTCCCACCCATCACCATCCCAAAACCTTCCTCGCCGACGCCAGAGACAAAATCGCCAAAGCTCTCGAGGATCCTGTGGGTTGTGGGTTGTGCTAGTGTGGGTTTGTGGGTTATGCCATGGGTTTATGATTTGTGATATGGGTTTGTTTTTTGTGGTAGTTGTACGGAATTTGGATTGGCGTTGCTTTGATCCTACTCTCTACTTTATCTTTGTGGGTTTGTGTTTTGTGATGTGAGTTTGGTGGATCGGTGTTGCTTCGGTGGCAATGGTCCGATCCGGTGGGTTTTATATGGATTTTGTAAGCACCACCGCCGGCGAGCTAGCTGACGAAGCAAAGAGGAGATGAGGGATGCCGGAGAGAGAGAGAAAGAAAGAAAAAGAGAAAATATTATTTTAATGAGAGAAAAAAGAGAAGTTTAATAAAATATTATTGGGTCCGTTTGGTAAGAGGGGTGGAAAAGTGGGACGATAGAAAATTGTGGGAAGATAGAAAAGTAGGAGGATAGAAAATATTTTATTTTCTCTCATTTTTATTTGGTTGGGAGTGGAAAAGTGGAGGGATGGAAAAAATGAGTTTGAATAAATTTACTAATATACCCTTGTTAAAAAATGATGCCAAATTAAAAAAAAAAAGTTACAAATAACCACACAAAAAAGATCAATCACCGAAAATTTTTTATAAAAATAAAAAAAATGTTAAAAAAAAATCACATCTAGTAAAAAAAAAAAGAAAATGATCACACCCAAGCCCTAAAAAATCAAAAGAAAAAAAAAAAGAGGCAATGTTAATGCCCAAGAAAAAGAATAAGAAAAAAAGTGACAACTAGCAACGTGATTGCCAAAAAAAAGATGCCTCTTTTAAAGTGCAACTCGAGGGGCAAGGTTGCTTTCCAAGCAAGAGAGAAGAAAGAAAAAAATGCAACTTAAATTGATGGTATTTGTGTAAAGTGCATATTTTAGCACTTATCCCTCCTTATTTTCCTTCCAAGTTGGAAGGATAAAAAAAGTGGGTTCGGAGGGAAAATTTTTCCCCCTATTTTCTATCTCTCTTGTTTTCTCTTCTCAACCAAACAGTAAAAAATATTATTTTTCATCATATTTTTATTTCACTATTTTCTATTTTCCCTATTTTCACCATAATCAAATATACCCTTAATTTCTTCCTACAATGCACAGCTGTAGTAAGAAGTTAAAAAAAATTGGGCTGTGTTTTTTTACTTTTTTTTCTACAAAATTATGTCTTTATTTTTTTTTTTTTAACAAATTTTTTTTGTCATTTTTGCCCTGCTAATGCTGAGCATTTACATCACGTAAATTTTTTTTTGTTTTTTGTTTTGGATACAAGAGTCTACTTTTTCAGATATGAATCAATGTAAACCGCTTCCCAACACCAACACGTACAGAGGCATGCTATTGCCAGCTTTCTCCTACAATGCAATTAATGCGCACGGTAATGTATACGGATGAGAATATGTCACATGATTTGGTTAAATTATAATTTTTGCTACAACACATTCACTTATCGTTGTAAATGATAGAAGACGTAAATGCACTTTTAGTCCCTAAAATCAATTAACGCGTTCCATTTTGGTCCTTTCCGTTAGCCCACTACCGTAATTTGCTTAGGTGGCAGCCGGAGGGATTAAAATAATAATAAAAATGCCACATCACCAATGACACATCAGCATAAAAATTTTTAAAATTAATTTATTAATTTTAACAAAATTAAAAAACATAAAAACAAAATTTAAAACATAAAAATACATCAGAAAATCAAACCAAGAACATCCGTCATCAGCCATCAACTTACAACCCAGAAAATCATCTTCTCTCACTCTTCTTTCTTCTTTATTCTTTCTTGGACTCTCTCTCTCGATTTTTTGGCAGTGGATTGGAGGGGCTATGGATCAGTGGGTCTTGTGATTTGGGTGTAGTGGGTTAAGATTTTGGCCGGTGGGTTAAGATTTTGGTCAGTGGGTTGCGATTTGGGTTTCAATGGTGGTGGCTGGCCGATTTGGGTGGTAGTTGGGTTGGTGATTTTCGGTTTGCGATCTGGGTTTTAGAGTGTTGGTCTTGTGTTTTGGTGGTTGCGATCTGGGTTGGTGGTTTTCGGTTTGCTTGCCATTTGCATGTATTTTGCTCGTCGTTTGCTCGCTGTTGGTTTGTCGTGGGTTTGCTCGCCGTGGGTCTGGGTTTGCTCGCCGTGGGTCTGGGTTTTGTTTGTTGTGGGTTTGGGTTTTGCTTGGTGGAGACCATGGGTTGCTTTTTCAGAAACTTCCAACCAAACCCAGAAACTGCCACCACACCACCGCCACACAACCCACCTCTACCATATGACCCACACATCCCAAAACTTCCACCACACAACCCACACAGCCCATAACCTCCACAACCCGCCGATCTCCACCATGCCGACGCTGATTTGCACGCCCTATAGAAACCCTAAACGCCGATCTCCACTACGGCAAAGGCAGATCTCCACACCCCAAATGCCGATCTTCAAACAACCAAACCCTAAACACCAATCTCGACACCATCCGCTGATTTGTAATGAGAGAGAGAAGGAAGAGAGGGAAGAGAAATAATAAGAGTGGGTGGTGGCTTGCAGTGGACTGTGACAGTGGGTCCGGCCATGGGTGGCTCTAGTGATGGTGTTCATGACCATGGGTTTCAGCCTTGAAGAGAATGGGTTTGAAGAGAAGAGAGAGCAACATGAGAGAGAGAGAGAGAGGAGATGAGAGAATGAAGAGAGAGAAAAAAAGTCACCACAATTCTGGGTTTTTTGTGTGTTTGATTCAAATTGATGTATTTTTATGTTTTAAATTTTGTTTTTATGTTTTTAAATTTTTTTAAAATTAATAAATTAATTTTTTAAATTTATATGTTGAAGTGTCATGGTGATGTGGCATTTTAATTATTATTTTAATCCCTCCGACTGCCACCTAAGCAAATTCCGGTAGTGGGCTAACGGAAAGGACCAAAATGGAACGCGTTAATTGATTTTAGGGACTAAAAGTGGAAAAAATAAAATGTAGGGACTAAAATGGAAAAACGTCAAAATGTAGGGACTAAAAGTGCATTTACGCCATGATAGAATTAATATTATAAACTTACCACTTTTATTTATTTATTAATAATTCTTACCACTTTTATGTTAATACTTATTACAACCTATCATGAGTAAATTATGCAAAAATTATAATATAATTACTAAAATTTTCCCATGCATCACTTCTCTCCTCTTCTCAATATCTCGTATGCCAACTTTGCCATGCAATTAATACAAGTCGTTTTATTTTTTATTTTTTTATAGCATAGGATTGGAATATGGTCTTTTTTTTTTATTTTTTTTTTATGTGTGTGGCTGAATAGTCATGAAATTGGATAAATGGGTGTCCCAACGATTTATTGGAGATTTTTTTCTTTTAAATTTATGGCGTTAGCTTTTATGATTTTTGCTCGTCATCAAGTTAAAAAAAAAAAAAATTAAACTTCTAAATTATTAACCATTTTTCCATTATCTACTCTATTTCCTCTACAAATTTTTTATATTTTTAATTTTAACTTTACTTTGTTTAATATTTTTTAATTTAACGATTAAAATTAAAAATTAATTTTTCTAATTATTTATTTCAACCTTGATATTGTCTTTATGTCAATGTCTAGTCCCATCAACAGTTCTATATTCAGTGTCTAGACTATTCACCATTATAGATTCATTTTATAGCTTTAGGTTTAGGGCTTTAAAAAAGGTTTAGGGCTTTAAAAAAAAAATACTATTTATTTATTTATTTATTTATTTTTTTTTACTTTCTGGTAGTGTGATTTAGGTTTCTCCCTTCAAAAGATTGATTTGTATTCGTTCCTCCTCTCCCTCCTTTTTTTTTAGGAGTGTGAGTGTGTGATAGGATTTTTTTTAGCAGGAAAGGATCACTTCTATGGATTGACTCAATTAAAAATACCAAACCACAATTGAATAAAGGGAAATCTATCATCTTTCACTGTTTAAATCCATTATTCTATAAAAATATTCATAATTAGTACAAAAATGTCCATATTTTAAGAAATTATTTTTAAAAAAAAATTCACAAATTTTTTATATTTTTAATTTTTACTTTTTACTTTAAAAAAATTTTAATTTAATAATTAAAATTAAATATTAATTTTTTACCTCAATTATTTATTACTATTACATAAGTTGCAAACATTGCAGCTGATCTCAACCTTGATTTTGTCATTATGTCGGTGCCTAGTCCCATCAGCAGTTCTATATTCAGTGACTAGACAATTCACCATTATAGATTCATTTTATAGCTTTAGGTTTAGGGATTTTTTTAAAGATTCTATTTATTCAAATATTTTTCTGTCTGGTAGTGTGATTTAGGTTTCTCCTTCACAGACTGATTTGTGTTCAATTCTTTTTTTTTTTTTAAGTTAAGAGTGTGAATGTGTGATAGGATTTTTTTTAGTAGGGAAGGATCACTGCTATGGATTGAATCAATTAAAAATACCAAACCACAATTGAATAAAGGGGAATCTATATCTTTCACGGTTTAAACTCCATTCCATACAAATATTCATAATTGGTAAAATAAAAAAATAAAAAAAGTGAGATTTTAAAAAACTATACATAAAAACTAAAAGTTAATGCTAAAAATTGATGTCAAACACATTCTAAATGTCTAAATTATTCGGAAACCTAAATCTTGGACCCAAAACACTCCAAGCAAATTTTTGGGACTGAGGATTCGTTTGGATACAATTTATTTTGCTGAAAATTAAAAACTGAAAATAATATAGTAAAATAATTTTTAAATATTTGAATAATGCCATGTGACTCATTTTTTTTTAATAAAATGGTTGTGAATCCTGTAAACAGTGCGTAAACCGTACGTAAACAATACTTAACAATGCTAATAGTCCACTAAAGCTGAAATGCGTGAAAAAAAAATAAAAATCTTAGAGCCCGTTTGGATTGAGTTTTTTGATAACTCAATTTTCTGTTTCCATAACTCATAGCTCAAAAATGGTAGGATCCATAGTAAAAAGTTTGTTTGGCAAGCAATAACTCTGTTTCCATCACTCAATTCTCTGATTTTTGAGTTATGAGTTATGGAAACTGAAAACAGCCCATAACTCATAACTCAATGGCAATATTGTAATTAAACACACATAGGAGATCCACAGCCGCAACTTTTGACCACCTTTTGACTTTTTTTTTTTTTTTTTTTCTGAGTTGGCGTTGGCTGTTTGTTTTTTTTTTTTTTTTTTTTTTTTTTTTTTCTGGGTTGGCGTTGTTCTTTTTTTTTTTTTTTTTTTTCTTTTTCTTTTCCTGGGTTGGCTGTTCGGTTTTTTTTTTTTTTTTTTTTTTATATATATATATATTAGCTTCGGTGAGTTGGGTACTAAAAAAACAAAAAAAAAAACTGTACTGGCTGACAGGTGTGGGATCCATGAATAGTGTGAAAAAATTAAGTGAGGAAAATAAAAATGATGTTACCAAATGAGTGTGAAAAAATGAGTGATGAGTGATAAGTGATAAAAATTGAGTGATGAAAAAACCTTATCCAAACATGCTCTTAATCGCCAAAGGCGTGAGTTTTCAACTGAATCTAAACGCTACCTAAATACTTGAATTTCTGCTTCAAAAAGATTTGCTTTATATCCTTTTCATTTCACCCACTTGCTCAACCTTGAACCTTGCACCTAGGTAGCTATCAATGATCGTTATCACAGCTATGTAACTCCATGGTCGTCCCAAGTAAGTCGTATTTACCAAATTCTCAAGCCAAAGCTTGTCGGTTGGCATAGCTCCAATCAGTGACTTGAATATGACAATACCCCTGTGATTCTCATTCCTGTCATTTGCCATCACACTACTGCCATTTGCAGTCAGAATATTAACTTGACTGTGTTTTGACTGCTTCATTAAGATTAGACAATTCTGAAACACAGCAGTTGCCTTGTAAGATAAAATCAACCGTCCCCTCAATGATACGATTGCGGAAGAACTATGATCCAACACGAACATGGAGTGTATCTTGAAACCCACAAAATCTACATTTATAAAACGCCAGTTCAACGTTAGTGATTGCGAGGGCTACAGCTTTATTAACTTGGCCACCAAAATTCTATTTCATATTAGTAGCAATTTTACCTCTTAATGGCAAGATTAACTTGATCATTTAAAACAACTAATGATATCTCTAATTAGCAAAAACGAAAGCACAATATAGCTCATAAACACAATTCACAATATCACAAGCTTCCTACAAACACCCAATCCTCACAAACTAAAGAACAATTGACTACTTAAATATAAATACAGGCACAAGCTAGGGAATATGCTTCTCAGGAACCAAAGAGATATAGAACATGTGTTATTTGCATAAAAAGAAACAATAAAATTGTTGATTATTTATATTACTTAATAAAATCACTAATTTAATTACTTATAATATGTTTGGTTCATTTACACATAATACTGTTGAAAATGATTTCCTCAAGTGACGTTCTTCCTGATTTTAGCTAATATATAATTGTGTTTGATATTCTTTTAGCGGTGAAGGGAGAGGGATTTACAGGGGATGATCTAACAATCAGATATAATGCCAGTCCTGAAAAAGATGAAGCAGTGGCGCTCGCTGTAACCGCCTTCTGATGTTGCATTCTATAGATGTAAGTTCAGCGAGCATAAAGATACTCTCTCTTCACCTACTGTGGCAAACAATTCAATTTCATCTTTGGTTTCGCACATGTGGTGTTTCAAGATTGCTTAATTGTAGTGAAGTAGTCTGACCAAGTAAATGTTTTAACTGCAGACGGTAATTCTCAAATTCCGGCTAGGGGTATAATCATTCACAGATCAGTTATCAAAGCTGTACCAAGAGGATTCGGCCAATTCTTTTGAGAATGTGTGAAAGCATACATTTGGATCTTGAGAATTTCTCTTGGACTGAGAACAATACTTATTATATTATACAACCATTACACATGTCAACTCATATTATATTGTGAAATAACAGTATCATTAGACTTTATAGTTAAGCATGCCCCTTGTTAACCAAATCAAGCTAATCGAGCACTTTACTTCTAATTGGCCATGACTCTGTGAAATTGATAATTTTTTTATGGTAAAAATGCAAAACTAACCTTCTAATTTTTACATTTTTTTTATTTTAGTTCTCTAACTTTCAGTTTTGTCAATTTAGTCATCTAACTTTGGCGAAAATCACATTTTGATCCCTACATTTTCAAGCGATTCTCATTTTGGTCTCTAGATTTTATTTTTATCAATTTTAGTCCCTATTTAGAAAAACACCATTCATTTTAGTTTTTTTCGTCAGTGCCCTATCGGTAAAATCCTAGATGGTAAACAGAAGTATTAAAATAATAATAAAATTTTTATTTTGCCATTAAAAAATTACACGTCAGCATCTAAATTAAAAAAAAAATTAATTTATTAATTTTAACTAAATAAAAAAAATTAAAAACAGAATTAAAAACAAAAACAAGAACACAAACAAAAAAATTAAAACACAAAATTTAAATTTAAGAACACAAAATTAAACTTCAAATCCACATCAAATTAAACATTAAAACAATATTTAAAACCCAAAAAAGTTGAACAAGAAATTGAAACCCAGCCATCAAGAAGAAGAAATCATGGAAGGTTTAATTCCATTTCTTCTCCAAGCCATCAAGAAGACGAAGCCATCAATGGGAGAATTTCTCTTGGTCTGAGAACAATACTTATTATATTATACAACCATTACACATGTCAACTCATATTATATTGTGAAAAAACAGTATCATTAGACTTTATAGTTAAGCATGGCCCTTGTTAACCAAATCAAGCCAATCGAGCACTTTACTTCTAATTGGCCTTGACTCTGTGAAATTGATAATTTTTTTAAGGTAAAAATGCAAAACTGATCATCTAATTTTTACGTTTTTTTATTTTAGTCTTCTAACTTTTAGTTTTGTCAATTTAGTCTTTTAACTTTCAATTAACTTTCAATTTTTGTCAATGTAAGACTTCATTACAACTCAGTTAGTGGTTGCCGTTAGAACTTCTAAAACATGTTGTTTTGCATGTTTGTTTGTTTGTTTGTTTAATTCGAAATTAAAAGAAAATAAGAAAAATATAAAAAAAATAATAAATAAGGAGAATGATGTCGTCGTTTCCCTTCCCTGAATCAAAACAAAGACCTGAAAAATACCCAAATCCCTATTCGTGTAAATTTTCTGAACAACTCTTTCGGAAGAAGAACATTGTCGACGGTAAAGATAGCCAAAGGCATAGCGTCGAGCACCGTGTCGACGATTCTCGACGAATCTACTCTAGTGTGAAGCGTGAAAAACCGTCTTTCTCCATATCAACAGCATATCAGCAGCATACACTGAGAAAAACTTGGAGGTTACTGCACATCAACAGCTAGTTAGCTAGGATAAAACCGTCTTTCTCCTTTTGCTCCACCTGGACCATCTTCAAATCGTGATTTTTCTAGCCAATTTCCAGAATAATTAATGGTACGTGGCTAGAGGTCCCCTATTAGAAATTGCCAAGATCTCAGCGATCTGCCCAGTTACTTTAGTTTGTAGCATTGCCATTATTCATTCTGGCAGAGATTCTAGAAGTACGTAAAATTCCTGAGGCAGTTCACATTTAACAATGAAATTTGAAAAGCAGTCCTACAAGTATAGGATTGAGTAGTCACCTTCATAAATGAGGAGGTCTGATTGGCCGGAAGAAGTTTTGTTGACAATTGTTAAGAGATATATTAGCCCATTAGCATAGGTCCAAACCTAATATTATTTTGTGTGCAAGTTAAGTCTCCTACTTGTACTAGAAGTCTATTAGTCTAGGGTTTAGTCTACTATATATACACATGTTATAATTCATTGTAACACAGGATTTGTACCACACTATAATATATTATTGATGTAGCCCTTTAGGGTTTCCTTCGTGGATGTAAGCCGTTAAGCTGAACCACATAACCCTCGTGTGTTATTGTGTTTTATACTTTATGCTTTCGCTTCCACATCTATACTAGCATATTCAACATGGTGTATCAATACTAATATTTAACATGGTATCAGAGCCACCTTCCTGTGACCATGGTTTTCTGTCCTTACGGTATATTTAAGAGCAATCTTTGTCTTCCTCAGTGTTTTTCTTCGTTGTGTTCATCTTTTTTGGCTTCCTACTACTGCCGTCAAAACTCTCTAGTATAGTCAAGTCACCGTTAGAAGTCGCATCAATACTGCAAGAATATTGCCTTCCTCAAACTACCGTCACAGAGCCAAACTTCGTTCAAGGGATCTTCTCAACCTTATCAAATCTCAAGGATTCATCAAGTTTCCATCTTGAGTTTGAGAAGGGGTGTTAAAGATATATTAGCCTATTAGCATAGGCCCAAGTCTAATACTACTTTGTGTGCAAGCTAAGTCTCCTACTTGTACTAGAAGTCTATTAGTCTAGGATTTAGTCTACTATATATACAGATGTTATAATTTATTGTAACACAGGATTTATACTACACTATAATATATTATTAATGTAACCTTTTAGGGTTTCCTCCGTGAATGTAAGCCATTAAGCTGAACCACGTAACTCTCGTGTGTTATTGTGTTTTATACTTTATACTTTTGCTTTCGCATTTATACTAGCATATTCAACATGGTGTATCAATGCTAATATTTAACAACAAGATGATTGAGTTGTCATTTTCACTCTGTAGTCGGTATTGAAGTCTTCATTCAAAAGTTCAAAATCTTGGCTTTGTCGGTAGAGATTACTAGTGCATGGGTATTAGTAGTACTATGTAGGCGTGTGTCACGTGAAACAGAAGTACTTCACAGTGAATATCTTCGCATTGCGACTTCGCTATGCATTTTAAAATAATTTCCCAACAGGCAGTTGGTAAGAGATTTTTAATGATATTGTTTATATTTTTTGAAAAGATGATTGGGTAAAAAATTGTGTAAAAATATGTATAATAGTTTTTGAAAAGATGTGTGGGTAAAAAGTTGTGTAAAGATGAGTATAATGTTGTTTAAATATTTAAAATTGTTGTTTAAATTACAGTAACAAATAAACCCTTATAACCGGTAAGTTGTGATTAATTTTAATTAAAATTTAAAATTAATTTTTTTCTACTAATAATAATTTATCATTTGCGATTTGTTATAAAAATTTTGTAAAAATATTATTGACATAGCATTTATTTTTTTAAAAGGCATTGTTTCATAATATGAAACTGACACGTCTACTTGGAATATGGTTTTATATAATATAATTTTGATTTTTGCTTGATAATTTCATGGACTGGCTTAAATAGTTAAATGGTATTCAAAGAATAATGGTCAATAAACTATTTTAAGAAAATTTTGATATTTTTTATAAGAAATATAAATAATAGTAAATAAATTTTATTAGAACAATTTTTTTTTATAAAAAATTTGTCCATAAATTTTTTTAATAAATATTCCCTAAATAAATACTATTTTGTCCCACCAACCCCCATTTACTTTCATTATTTATTCTATTCCATTCCTATGACCTAACTCTTCTTTTCATTTAGGTTGTGTTTGGTTCGTGTAAAAGCATTTTCGGAAAATATTCTATTTTTCGGAAATGCTATTTTCCGGAAAGGAAAATGTTTTCATGTGTTTGGCTGCCACAAAATTCGTTTTACGGAAAATCAATTCCGGTGTTTGGTTCATTCAAACATTTTTACAGAAAATGCTTTACATACCCAATTTTCCATACACTTCCTCAACTGTAAACATGCAGATAATGAATCAATTCCACACTCATTCACAAAAGAAACAAAACCCAGCAAAAAAATTCATCAAATCCGGTCAAATTGAGATCGCGCAGCGGAAGAGAAGATGAGATCGCGCGGTGAAGGCGAGATCGAGCGGAGGCGAGATCGGCGAGCGCGCTCTTCGGACGATCGCACCGCTCGTCGATCGACGAACGGCGCGATCGACGATCGGCGTGGTGCGTTCGTCCGACGAGTGGCGCGATCGACGATCGGTGCGATGCGATCGCCGGCGAAGTCTCTTCTTCCTCTCTCTCTCCGATCTGGGCTCTCTCTCTCTCTCTCTCTCTCTCTCCAGAAATGATTTGAAGTGAAAATGAGAGTGTAAAATTATTTCCGGGTCAAAGGAGTAAATGTTGGTCAACTAGAAATGATTTTCAGGAAAATTTCATTTTCCGTTGTTGCCAAACACGCGGGTTTGGGGGAAAATGATTTCCTGAAATCATTTTCCCCCAAAACAAACGCACCCTTATTCACATACCTATCTCTCATTCCATTTACTTTCATTATTCACATTAATTTCCATTTTTGGAAAAATATTTCTCGAGAATTGAAAAAGTTATGACAGCTTTTTCAATTCCCGAGAAAATGTTTTTAAAAATAGAAAGTTTAATGTGTGCCTTAAGGGCATATATTAACCAGACCCTTCAAATATGTTCTCAAAAACTAGAGTATATTCAACTTGGATAGTCCTAAAGCACTAGCATCAAGTGTGTCAAATGTCAAATATTGAGATTTGGCACACCAAGAACCAAAAAAATTCTTTCATTAAATGTTTTAGGGGGTGTTTGGTAGAGTAGTTTGAGAATTGTTGTATGGAATTTTTTGAAATCCGTGTAGATGAAAAAGTGTGTATAATGTTGTTTAAAATATGAAAATGTGAGTTTGAGCTCACACACCAATCTTTCCTTAAATTTTAAAACTTTTAGCATGAATGAACAATGTAGTTTCAAATTTGGAATGTTACTGTTCATAAGTTGTAAAATTTTTATTATTTTCTTTCTCCTCTCCTAATATATTGTATACAAAAGTACAATTTTTATTGTGTTAAAATTACATACTTTTGCATCAACTGATACTAACACTAATAATTATCCACTTTAGTAAAGAGTTTATGAAAATTAAAAAATTTTCATTTTCATATAAAAAATGTCCTAAAGATAAAGCCCGGCAATATTATTGTTGCTGAGAGAGTGAGAGAGAACAAGGAGTACATTAGAGACTCGTCAAAAATGTGAAAGCTAGGTGCGAGGCCATGCATTTCAGCATTTGGTTCATATAAATAAATAAAAAGACATATGCAGTGTACCTTACCGTCAGGCCTTTATTAGTTTGACTTTTCCCTCATATAGTCATATACCTTCATTTACTCTTTACCACTCTCCCACCTATCAACTTATACCTTAACTGCTCGCTTACTTTAGTTATTATCTCTAACACTCGTCTAAGTCTTCTCCTTTCTAACTCCCAAGCCAGCCCTGTTCTCTGTGCTCCACTCCATGGCCGAGATTCTCTCTCCTCTAATCTCGCCCATTCTCTTGCTTGCTCGTCTCCGCCGGTATTGTGAACTTAGATTTGTGAAGATTTACTGGCAATGCATGAGAAGAAGACGTAGAAAACGACACCATTGCCAAAATGGTATTTTTCCATGACATTGTTATCTCTTCTTTAAGTCTTCTATTTAAAGCCATATTCTGTTTTTTTTTTTTCTTTCCCCTCTATTTGGTTGTTCTAATTAGTGTGATATTTTGCAGGAATTTGGAATGGGATGGTTAGGAAAGATTTACAAGTAAGTTTACAAATTATTCTTTAACAAAAAAATAGAAATAAAAATTTGTTTAAATTGAAAAAAGTAAATAATTGTGCCCTCTAATAATTAAATCAACAATTTTATTTCGTCATTAATAATATAAAACATAAATAATTTTATTGATTTATAATTTTTATGCCAATAACACATGTTCTATATGGCTTCGGTTTCTTAGATGCATATTCCTTGGCTTATGCTTGTATTTAAGTAGTCAATTGTTCTTTAGTTTTAGAGGATTGGGTGTTCTTTAGTTATTCTGTTTTGCAGAATTGGATGCGCAAAACTGTCTTTGTATTGTATCAATGCGAAATTTTAATTTATCATAAAGAAAGACTTAAATTTGCGTAATCTAGTATTCTTAACCACTTCATTTTAAAATTTTGCAACCAAACGCTTATTGAAAGTTTCTTTAACAAAGCATATAATCCGCTACTAGTTTTGCTAAGGAATCACTTCAGATTGATAAAACCTGGTGATATTGCTCCTTAAGCTAGTATGAAACTTTTAGGTTATAACCATATTTCTACTAGCTATGCTCATTTGACCCAAAAAAAAAAAAAGAACATATTATGCAAAATGAAAAAAAAAAAAACATGCAAAATTAATGCACGGAAATATGCAATAATGTACAAAGACCCCTAGGAGTGATTAATGCAGAGTGATAATGTGTAACTATGTTTAAGGTTACTTTTTAGGATGCCTAGTTTATGGTTTTGACTCATAGACATACCTATCACATGACTGATTACAACACTCATACTTGTATCTAAAATTAAGCTCTTTTAACTTTTGAATGGTAAAAAAAAATCAATGCATGAATGTAATACTGAAGTATACAGACTTTTAGGACGTTCAGAAGATAGGAGTATTGACACAAAGATACAACAAACTTTTTTCAAAATCTGTTTGTGAACCATTTTCCTACAAATAAAGTAATAATAAGTGAACCATTAAGTGCTGACTTTCTTTGTAACAACATATTAAAAGAAAACTGTAAAATTGTAACATTGCTTATGTGTGTTGTTTTAGCAGAAGTGAGCCTTTTAGTTATAAATGAAATGGAGTAAAGAGTTAGGAGAGACAAGATGATTGCAATAAAAATTGAAGCTTTGACAGTAAATACAAGTGAGAGAGAGGAAATGTGAGGAAGTTGAATGAAGGAATTTGGGTTGGGGTAGTAGCCAATATATAGAACTTTGGGATGGGGCTAGGGACTATTTCAACCTCTGTCACAACTAACTGTAATGGATTTTAAGAGTGTTGGGACCAAAAACCGCTTGATACTAAGCATTTGCATAAAGAAAACAGCAAAACTTGTCTTTTTGAACATAATAATCTACATTTTTTATTTTATTTTACATTATATTGCATGTTATGTCCCAAATTTTGTTCGCTATGTTTGGTTATTGATTGCCGCTTCATATCACCAACATAAATTTTCATTATTGTAATGAAACTGTTGAATATGGTGTAAGCAAAAGAAAGTGGGGAAGTAGTGGAGTGTGTAGTTATGCGTGAATTGTATTATGTTAGTTGTGTGAAAACAGGCTAACATGAATCAAATTTTAACTCAATGGGGCAGATTACTACAAGGAGAGCATGGTGAAGGAATCTTATGGTCGAAAGATGATGCATTTGCTCAAGTGATAGGTGCGGAACACTGTGGACGTGTACGTGGGGTGGGTTTTGGACCAACTTTATCAGGAAGAAGTGGATCCAACCTTTCATGCTATACATTGACGCACCAGACTTTGTGGGACCAACTTTCCCAGTCAGAAGAGAGGCATCAGGAGCAACTCGCCGAATTAGATGAGCGGGGAAGTGGGGGAGGCGATCGTAAGCCTTATATTGTAACCTTTTTCTTTTGTACTTTGTGTGTGAATTGTTTATAGCAAGTAATATGTTATTTGGTTCTTGTGTGAAAACAGGCTAAGATGAATCAAATTTTAACTCAATGGGGCAGATTACTACAAGGAGAGCATGGTGAAGGAATCCTATAGTCGAAAGATGATGCATGATGGGTGCCGAACACTGTGGACGTGTACGTGGGGTGGGTTTTGGACAAACCCCGTCAGGAAGAAGTGGGTCTAACCTTGCATGCTATACATCGACGCATGAGACTTTGTGGGACCAACTTTCCCAATCAGAAGAGAGGCATCAGAAGCAACTCGCCGAATTAGATGAGCGGTATAAGGAGCAACTCTTTGAAGCATTTGCTCAATCAAATGCGCAGCATAAGGAGCAACTCGTCGAAGCACTAGCCCAATCAGATGCAAAGCATCAAGAGCAAATGGCAGAAATGATGTTGCACAAGAGAGACATGTTAGCCCAATTTGACCCACTTTTGCATTCTTCGCTGCCTTCTCAAGTACTAAAAAGTTGCATTTAATTTAATGAAAATTGCGTGTTTATTGCAATGCATTGTTATGTGCTACTAATACGATGTGTTTAATATATTCAAGATAGTGCTGCATCTAAATGAGGATTCTTCGTGGATATTTTGTGATTGTATGTTGTATTACTTTTTGCCTATTCAAGAAGGAATATTGTAGACATGAATACTATTTTGATATTATAGGCAGGTCAATCATGCCATTCAAAGATTGACAATCCTTTTTGGTTCTAACCTTGCATGCTATACATCGACGCATGAGACTTTGTGGGACCAACTTTCCCAATCAGAAGAGAGGCATCAGAAGCAACTCGCCGAATTAGATGAGCGGTATAAGGAGCAACTCTTTGAAGCATTTGCTCAATCAAATGCGCAGCATAAGGAGCAACTCGTCGAAGCACTAGCCCAATCAGATGCAAAGCATCAAGAGCAAATGGCAGAAATGATGTTGCACAAGAGAGACATGTTAGCCCAATTTGACCCACTTTTGCATTCTTCGCTGCCTTCTCAAGTACTAAAAAGTTGCATTTAATTTAATGAAAATTGCGTGTTTATTGCAATGCATTGTTATGTGCTACTAATACGATGTGTTTAATATATTCAAGATAGTGCTGCATCTAAATGAGGACTCTTCGTGGATATTTTGTGATTGTATGTTGTATTACTTTTTGGCTATTCAAGAAGGAATATTGTAGACATGAATACTATTTTGATATTATAGGCAGGTCAATCATGTCATTCAAAGATTGACAATCCTTTTTGTGAACAAAAAACTTTTTAGTTGAATTTCTTGTATATATAAACAGTTACATTGATGCTTTAACAACATAGAAGAGTCTAAGAGGATTAAATAGTGAAGTCATGCATTGTTCTCAAGGTAAGTTTGAAATATATAATACCGTTTTGTAATTTTTGGTTTTTATTTATTTATTTTTATTTTAATTGTTATTTTAGTACTTTTTGCTAGTTCCATTTGTGTAATTTTGTTGGATAGGAATTTTTCCATTATCGCTCATGTTGATCATGGCAAGTCTACGCTTGCTGACAATCTTTGGGAGCGCACTGGGACCATTAAGAGAGGACATGGTCAGCCTCAGTACCTTGACAAGTTGCAGGTATATCAACACTTTTAAAAGAGTTATTCTAAGTTGTTTAGGAAAAACATGAATTGGGTATTCAATGGAATTTGTATTGCTTTCGAGTGGGCTTGTTTAAGAGTGATGAGTGAAGTTTATACTTGTTGAGTTATCTAGGATGAGACATGAATTGGGAATTATATGGAATTTATATTGCTTTTGAGTGTATGATGTTTTTCATGGGTTTGTTTCACAGTGAAGAGTGAAGTATATGCTTGCTAAATTGTTTAGGGAGATACTTGAATTGGGTATTCTATGGAATTTGTATTGCTTTTGATGAGTTTGTTTCCGAGTGAAGTTATAAACTCTTCCTAGTTGGTTAGAATTATAAAAAAAAGAAAAAACGAGTATGCTTAGTTGTTTAGGAAGAAACATAAATTGGGTATTCTATGGAATTTGCATTGCTTTTGAGTTTGTGGTGCTTTGATGAGTTTGTTTTCTAGTGAAGTTCGAGTCTTCTTAGGTGATTAGAATGATAAAAAAGAAAAGAAAATAGTTTGCTAAGTTGGTTACTATTGAAAGTATAGAAGCTATATAAGATCGCATTTGGTAGTGCTGAAAAGTTATCTAACTTCACTAATCTTATTTTTAAGAGCGTCTCTAGCTACTGTATATTCTGATTATAGCATTCAATTTTGGAAAAGTCAAGGTTTTTATTATATGAAGTAACTTATGTTCTTCTTAGTTCTCTGCTTGGTTAGAAATAGCTTATTGCCGTCTATATATTTTTGCAATGCCATTATGGACATACACTGTGTTCTACTTGTAAAACAAGGGTACAAAACTGATGCCCCACTTGCAGACAAGAGCTTAGAGATGGGAAGGCACCCCTAGAAGCATCCGGGATAGCTATAGGAAGGTTAGAGACAGTCGTGTGCGTAATGTTTGCAGTTGAGGTATCTCAAAATCATGTGTTGATGCTTGCTGCATCTTTTTGTGTCAAATGGACCCTAAACTTTCCTCCATTTTGTTACCGTATTGAATTGCATATTCCTTAAAGATTGATGATTTCTTGAAATCCTTCAAGATTGATTGAATGAGGATTGTGACAAGTTTGAGAAAATTTTAGCTTGATATTCTTGCAAAATTCCGGCTTGTTATTTGTTGCATGCAACAAAGAACAAGCTGGAATTTAGTGTTTGACAGGTTTTCTATAGTAGCGTTTGTAAATGCATTCGCTATCTGGCCTAGAAAAAAAAAAGGCTATAATTAAAACGCGACTATAGACAAATTCAAAAAAATATTCAGGGATTATAGCCGTGTTTAAAAACACGGCTATAGGTGACAGATATAGTCACATTTAAAAACGTGGCTAAAATATGTCTTTGGTGCATAATGTTCAAATGATGATTAGGATTTTTTTTTTTTTTTTTCCTTTGCATGATTTATTTATAATGAGGGCTCTGAATCTTGAATCTTTATCTATGCTGAATAAAGCTGCCACCAAAATTATAAGGGTCTGGAATTAATAATGAGAAGACCATGATCACACACTTCAACTTATAGTATATGTATACTTTTGGGCTTTTGGCTTTTAACATTTGGATTTTGTGTTCTGACCAAGTCAAGACAGCTATGATAATTTTAATAGTCATATTTGGAGTTTCGGACCAATGTATTTGGTGTGGCAGACTTTGGATTTTTTTTTTTTTTTTTTTTTTTTTTTTTTTTTTTTTTTTTTCTGGGGCATGAATTATCTGAAAAGGATAGATATATTTCTATTATGAAGAATTTCATTCTTCTATTTAAATAAAGAAAAAAAAAGTCACAAGGATACAAGATATTTGATGACTTTT
The DNA here is from genome assembly GCA_028535165.1 of Quercus tomentella. Lineage (NCBI taxonomy): Eukaryota > Viridiplantae > Streptophyta > Magnoliopsida > Fagales > Fagaceae > Quercus > Quercus tomentella. Next base: position 7,227,739 of record JAPQVY010000089.1, read on the forward strand.
ACTCTTGAAAGATAAATGGACTAATGGCATAGTAAAGTTTTTTAGAATATTCAAACCTAAAATTTTAAAGCTATTAGGTAAAGAGTCTTAATTAGTAATAGTATACATAAATCATACCAAGCCTTTTCTTTTCCAGCCAAAAAAAAAAAATGGTATACATAAATCAAACCAAAGTTTCCACACTGCCAATGTGAGACTTTGATATCATGTTAGAATTTACACTATTAAAAGGAAGAAGTTCAACTAAACCTAATCCCAAAAAAGTCATGTGTTTGTGGACAATTTGCTCTTACACTTGACAAGTCTATTTACCCTAAACTCATAAATAGAGAGAGAGTATATTTAATCACCTAATACTTCTTAAAGAGTGGAACTCATCACGTGGATCATTTGACAAAAATGGAAGACAAAGTGTGGTTCTACATATGAATTATTTAACTTAATCGGGATGTGTAATTGTCAAAACATAGTTTGATTTGAACTTAAGACGACGTTCTCATGACAAAAATATTACTTATCACTACTAATATTATTATTTTTTAGAATCTATAAAAAAGTTGGATTGATAATAAAGTATATTTATTTAATCATGTAATAAATATTCTAACATAGTTTGTTTGGTTCTCTTGACAAAATATATTTATGTAGGTTCTTATTCATTGTGCAGTTGTATTTCTTATAATATTATAATTACAACAATCTAAAAAAGAAGAAGATAGTTTTACCTATTACATAATTTATGAATTTTTTTTTTTACCTTCTTTATATATATCATCACTTGTCATACATTTTGAGGATTATGACTTAATATGTTTGAATATTTTCATTAAATATCCTTATACTAATAAGGATACAATATAAATTTACTTGAATGTTTTTTGGAATATCCAAGTATGCAAATGGCTAGTTTCTTGACATTTCATTCTTTTTTGTTTCATTGTAATTTGATGCAACTTGTTAGTGGTTTAATAGATCTTGAGGACGTACCCGCAGCTGGAGCGGACATTGTACCCAATAAACGTGGGCCTAATCGGTTTGATGACATTTGGAATATTCCACTGGGGAAAAAACTGTGCTTGCAATTAAATAAAGCGATCTAGCCGGTCGTGAAAAATGCTGGGTCTTGGGCAAGGTGGTTGGAAACAGTAGTAAGAAGGCATGACATGTGCCCAATCAATTATGTTCATTGGCCTTCAGTGCCACAACATTACAAGAATCGGTGTTGGGAAGCCATTCAGGTATTAGGTAAAAAGCAACGGTAAAAGAGGTTTCTTTATTACTTGTTTAAAGCTTTATGCAAGTTTGTTATTATATTGAAAATGTTACATTTGTTAATTCGACTTTACACATGGTAGGCGCGATGGATAATTCTTGCAAATCGCATCAAACCTGTCGAGCAGAGGAAATGGGCACTGTCACGGATTGGGAAGTTGTGGAGGGGCCACAAAGCATCCTTGAAGGCGAAGTACTGCAAGCTGGGCATTCCTAAGGAAGCTTTACTTGAGCTATCACCGTCAGAGGTTGATGACAATCAATTTCATATCTTCATGGAGTACTGGTTTTCTCAGAAAGGCATGGTAGAAATAGTTACCGTAGTATAGATGTTTTGCTTTTATATGTTTCATGCTTAAGAGTATTATATATTAGCTTGTTATTGTAATTAGTAGTGACTTTGTTGAAATATTCGTAGGACCTGTCTAAAGATAATAAAGACCGACGTGGAAAGCAGACGGAGCTGCATACGCTGCGATCCAGCAGCTATATCCAGATGGCAGATAGAATTGTAAGAACAACATTATATATATTAATAACATGCAAAAATTAACAAAGCTTATATTATTTTGCGTTCTAAAGTAGTAATAAATGTGATTCGACACCATCGAATCGACACCCTCACTTTAATATACCAAATGTACTGACCATGTTGTAGGCAAACAAGAAAGGCAGGCAAATAGAGAGAGGTGAGATGTGTGAAGTGGCGTATTCTCACCGTGATGGTACTGTTGTGAACGAAATTGCGGAAGTGAACATTGAAAGTTTGTAACAAATTATACTGTATTTGAATGTATTATATTTTGAGTTGGAAAGAAGTTCTTTGATGGTCGAGAACTATTTGAGATTGAAGTTACTGGTTCATATGGTTCATTACAAGTAGTATAAAATATGAATTGTGGGTGCTATTAAAGAAAATTCTAAAGAAAATATAAATTGTAGATATGTAACTTTAGTGGATGCTATTAAAGAAAACAATTTTTTTTTTTTTTTTTAAAAGAATAAGAGCAGATCAATCAGTCAACCCTAGGTAAAGAATCCTGGAGGTTTTGTTCTTTGTTGCTTGGTGCTGACTCCAAGCAATCCTAGATGCCAACTTGTAGTTTATCCATCAATTATTTTTCTGTTCTCCAAATTTTAATTCAGTGGATGCTATTAAAGAAATTCTGTAAAGAATAAGAGTAGATAATTCAGCCAACCTTAGGTAGAGTGACTAGAGGTTTTGTTCTTTGTTGCTTGGTGCAAACTCCAAGCAATCCTAGATGATAATTCCTAGGTTATCTATCAATTATTTTTCTGCTCTTCAAAATTTTATTGTTGCATCAGTTTGGTTTTGTCCAGTATCAAAATTTCCAAATAAAACTAGCAAAGACAAGTTCTTGCATTTAAAACAAAACAAAAAATGAGAGTCCTCATCCAGTTTTAAACACAAAATCCACTCTTTGCCCCAATTCTAAACCACATCTGTTGGGGAGGTCCGAACAGTACTGGTTTGTCCTTCAATCCATATATTGCTTCTTGCTTAGAGGACTCCAATATTAAGATAGACTACACAAAGACATATCTGCAGTTCAATTTTCCAAATTGCTCTAGCAATTTCAATGGCCACTAATTTTATGCAGTTATTAGCTTGCAACATCATCCACCACCAACACTACATTATTAAGTTAGCATAAAAGCTCATCTCCGAACAGTTCGTGTTCGTGGATGTAAACTTCGTTGGATTGTTGGTGTGGGGTTGACAATAAAGCCCAATTCTAGAAGTTTCTCACTTACTTTGGTTTAAGCTATCAAAGTAGCAGCCATGGAAGTTTTTGAAGCTTCCTCTGTTCCTTCACTTTCCACATTTCGATCATACTTAATAAAACCAAATGCAAAATGCCCCATGTTCTTATATTTTTATTACCCAATTCAACTTTCTTTTTTAGCAAGAAAAAAAAAATCAAGGTTTTAAAACCATAAACCCATAAAGGTGATAAATTTTATTTCAAACAAAAATTCAACCCATGACTTCTCTAGGAGGAAGCCAAATGCAATTTAAAAAAAAAAAAAAATTTAAGTTGATGGGTTGTCTCCACTCTCGAGTGGGCAAGTTGTAGTGTATTCCATGATATATATAGTGAGTGACAAGTCATGTATGAGAAAGATAAGTTACATGTATGACGTGAATTTGTTTTCACCTTCGGATTGTGTATTTGCCAGTTGTCGTTTATTTTAATTAGTATTAAAATAGGAGAGAATGAATTAGACTTTTATATAGAGGGGAGCCAGACCGAATTTGAATACCCCCATGCACTTTCATTTCTTACAAGCATTCTCCATCCTCACTACCAAAACAAAACAAAAAAACTGATTTCTGAAAATGGTTAAGGCTCATATTAACCCTATATTTAGATTTAGGAAGAGCTTTCTAATAAAATTTATGGTTGGTGGAATTATTGAAAAATGCCTAACACTGTTGCCCAAAGGCCTAAACTTAGCCCAAATTACAAATTCATGTCTCAAGAGTAGGCTAGGCTTCCCCTAAAGGTTTGACTATAAGTTTATTTTGAGTTAATTGTAATAATTTTTTGTTTGCCAAAATTTAAAAAGAAAAAGAAGATGGAAAATCCATTTTTCTTTAGTAATCCACTAAGTCCAATGGGTTTAATCTATTAAGAAAGAAGTCAACATAATCCAAAGTTTATATTTTATTGAATTGGATTTCAAGGATATAGGAATAATCAAGAAATTAAACTAGGGACTTAATGATTTTTTTTTAAAACCCATGGGACTCAATGATTTAAGATGTAGTGACTTATGAATTGACAGTAACTTATAACTTTGTTTCACTGTAGATAATTTGATGGATGAGTTAAATGCAATATAATAGATTTTCGGGATAATTTAATTAAATAAATAAAAAGCTAGAGTACAAGGTTAATGATAACTTTGGGCCTTTTATGAGACACCAAGAGGAACCATAGTGGGCTCAGAGAGAGAGAGAGGTATTTAAAATTCTTTTTCTACTCACTTAATCCTATATATGTTGTATGTTTATTTAATATTATTTTTTTATTTGTATTCTCTCTATTTCTCTTATTGTTGGATAAAGTTTAACTACAAATTTAATTGTAGCCTTAGGTTACAACTTTCACAAAAAAAAATTAACATGAATACAACATCTTATGCGTCCCCAATCTTGGCGGATGCCGGCTATGAGTTGAGTTCATGCTCTTTAATGCTACTCTATTTTAATGTCACAAGATTTATAATGTAACTTTTTGTATTCATATGGTTATTAATAAAAGCAGGATTCCTGCTCAAGATTGCTTGAAAAGTGTAAAGACTAAAGACATTATATGTTATGAACTATCCACACACGAAGAAAAAGTGATTGTGAAACCCGAACTACCATTTGAAATCATGTCTAGAAATGGAGAACCACACCATTTTTAGAGCTTGTGGTCCCCATCGTATTCGTATTGAGATTAGTTCTTGCCGCATATCAAATATGCATAACTATTTTCAAGTGTACTGCTCTGGCATTAATCTGAGTGCTTTAATTGAAACTTTTCTGGTGAATGGTGCAGTTACTATTCTACCTATGGACATGTTGAGAAGCTGGCTGAACAGATAAAGGAGCTGAATCCGTGGAAGGAGTTGAAGCAAAACTGTGGCAGGTGTGTGTGAATGTGTTTGAAGTCATTACCTTTTTTGAGACGCGTAATTCAATAGTATTTCTTAGCTTGAATATTGGTACTACAGGTCATAAAATTGTTGCAGTTTATATATAAAATTCTTACATGTCTAGTGCCTAGAAATTTAAACGTTTTGTAGATGGAATAGCTATTGAGTGGTACTTAATTAATTTGGCGTGGGCATCTGCTCGTGTATGTTTGGTTCTATATACACATTCAACGTTTGTGCACTGTAGCTTGCCTACTAGGAAACCATTATGTAGGGGGGTAACAAATTAGAATATGAATTTGGTATTGTGTTCTCAAAAAAATTAGAATATGGTAACTTTGGTTTTGTGTTATGTCCGACTCTCCTTTCCATTTATCGAGGGTTTTTTTTTTTTTTTTTTTTTTTTTTTTTTTTTTTTTTTTTTTTTTTTTTTTTTTTTTTAAGTTTGCTTGCCTATAACTCGATTTTCTAAAAATCGAGTTTTTCATTGGTGATTGTTCATGAAAAGGTCGTTATAGTCACCCTTTCTTACTTATCCAAAAATAAATAAAAAATAAAAAGTCATGGCAACCTACCAACGAGATACTCAGAACTCCCATGAATTTATAGTGTGATGAATTCAAGATAGGACATATGGATTAATGTCATGTCTCGAATTAATGAGTTTACCATCCATGTATCCTCTTGTGAGTTAATAATTTTTTTTTTTTGCTAATATTATAAGCACAGGTAAATAATAATAAAAGATTAAATTGTTCTTTTAACTTTTGTAAATAATTTACAAAAATGAACTATAGAGGTGACTTACTATGAGTTTAAGACAAAAAGTAACAATGTGATTGTGGAGTTTCAAATATATGCATAAAATAAACTCTCTTTGGTCTAAAAATTTCATTTTTTTTTTCAATTATTTTGATGACAAGTTTTTTAATGATAAACAGTATAACGGTATTAGTGATGAGCATTTGTGAAAATTATTATTTTTTGTAATAAAAAATTAATAATAATTTATTACCTTAATAAGTTGTGAAAAGTGTTATCTAGCATTACCAAGAGGCTAGTTACTCTTAGCGGGGCAGTTCAGGCCACTTGATTAGAGTTTCATCCAAAATACTTACCACTAGGCAAAGTTGAGGGTGGCAAGTTCCTTGAGAAAGAAAATGAACAACCAGTTCGAATAAGATTAAGAAGAAAAAAATGATGTCAAATATTGAGAAGAGATGGGTGACTTGGAACTATGCAAGAAGGGGATTCTAATGGGAGGGAAGTGCATTACATTTAATCTTTGCTTTTACAAGGAATTGGCAAATTTTATCTTAGTTCATGCAGAAAAGTATGTAATTTAGATGTTTTTTCTATCTTTCACGTCATCAAAGAAACACTTTCTTCTTAGCCGAAAAACGAAGTTATCCACCACCTACTCGCCCATTTTGGACAATGCATAATTAGTTTTTTGTTAAGCTCTTAGCTGCCCTATTGGCTACTGTTTTTTCTTTTGCTATTCTTCTAAGAAAGTAAGAATTATGGTTGAACAGTTGGGCCATCACTGGTCTATTATGAATAGATGCCATTGTTAGTATTGGTCCAATATTTATACTGGATTTAACAAAGATTTGAGGGACTACTTGTTTTCTTTAAACTCGATTTTGTTTCTTCTTTTTCTTTCTTTCTATATCTTCTCCTTTGCAAATTGCAAAGAACCCGAATTCAGCTTTCGCACAGGAATTATCTGTTGAAAAAATAGAAATTATTACCATCTTTTATACTATGCTGCAAAATCCCTTTATCCCTCAAAATAAAGCAGGATTTGCGATTTTGAGGAGAGTTTCTAATAATCAGGTTGAAGTGCACATGAGACTTTACAGTTCTCATCAGCATCTATACACCATTTTGACTACAGTTAAAGCAGAAGCCAAACAATATAAGATTGCTAGCAAAACCGGTGCAATTCTCAAAGTGATGGAGAAAACATAAACAACGGGGCAATCCCAGCTGCTACAAGTAATGGCCCAAAACTTTATATATCCATCCATATTAACAGAAAGCGTGAACACTCAGCATTCAGCAAACCATCCTCCTAGCATCTGTCCCTCTCTATTTCTCATCCACGTCTACATTCCCAATCATAATCTGTCATATTCTCTATCATAGTCTCATTCCCTTTAAAACAGGAATAACAAAATGAATAAGATCAAAAACTAATATAACTATTTAAGGATTGATGATATGGTAAATTCATCACTTACAGATATAAAGAAGTGCAATGAAATTGTCATATATGCAACTGGAAGAAAAGTGATGACCCATGAATTCACACACCTAAATTGTGATCCATTATAATTTTCTCTGGACAATAGCAGAGCAAAGAAACCTGGCAGATTCAAAATACCTAGCTACAGGGCTGTTTATCCACTATAGTGGCTTCAACAGCCACACAATTGGAAAAATGTGAAAGGGTCAATAAGCAACCATTTAAAGGTAGGTGTGGCCTGCCTCCTTTAATATGTGTTCTTGCATGACAGCTTCCATGACACCCTACAAGCTTCTACATCACATTGACTAACTCCGTCCAAATAGGCTCACTTAAGAATTCATATGCCCATAACCAACCCATTGTTTAAGACAAAGGCTAATCCACCTCCATTTCTCAAAGCCAAAAAATAGGAAACCATGTCACCTTCGTTTCCTTTAAATCAACAAATGTTGTGTAGTAGTTACCTGATTGTGAAAGAAATTAAAAGCAGTGCAGAACTTTGCTCTACTCTCAAAAAAATAAGAGATGTAGAACAGTCGTAAATAAAATATAAAATAGATTTTATTCCAATTCTAAATGATATGGAACAAAGAATACCGTATGGTCCGTATCACATTTGCACTCCAATAGTTGTATGACCCATCATACTTCTCACTGCACACTTTCAGCACAGAGAAACCTGTCTGTATCATTAGACTTTATCATGGGAAGTACTGAGAACCACCTCAAGTACAATGTGAAACCAACCATGCAATTGGATAATATGAAGAGCACAAACCCAACCTTGCCCACTTAGACCAAACCTAAACAGACATAAGCTAGAAATATGGTTAAATGAATGAAAATTACAATTTGTCTAAAGAGAAAGGCTAGAAAAAGATGAGGAAAAGGCTCCTCTGTTAGCGGAAAAAAGAAGCATTCTGTTAGAAGACGTGGGTGTCTATCACAACATAAATCCACCAGATAAAGCACATTTAAACAAGGAACTTTAATAAAAAAATTATTTTTAATTCAATACTGCACGAAAGAGAAGATAATCAGAAACCAGAAGTGTAGAAATAATTCTACCTGTATCTGTCACAGTCATGTCTTCTAACCCTATCGCTTTCCCTGGCAGGGCTTCGGCCATGGACCCATGGTAATAATCCTGCAAGAAGTTACACCAAAGTATGAATTGTAATGTGGTGACAAACTAGTTGATCTCTAACCCCCGTCCCCCCACCCTCTCTCTCTCTCTCTCTCTCTCTCTCTCTCTCTCTCTCTCTCTCTCTCTCTCTCTCTCCCCTGTAATTTTACTCCCACACAAGATAGTACACTTATATATCCTATGAAAGAGATCAAATTCACAAATACATGTCAAGTAAATACCATCAGGCAAATAACAGTTTTAATTAAAAACAAGTACCTTTTCTTGATACGTAGAAAAGCAATGTCACAGGAACTAGAATAATCTTCTGTTAGAAGTTCATCATAACCTCATCCACATATGTAAAAGTGAAGCTTGATACAATTGGAAGGAAGGCAAAGCACAGGCAGCTTAGTGTATTCACGAAAATTATAAATGCATATGAAAATAATAGCATATAGAAGTTGAAAAATATCATTGAGAAAGTAATCTTGGCAGATTCAAGAGATATGTTGAGGATCATACATCCTACAGGGAATTTTCGCCTGAGCTTCCTATAAATTATAATCATTCTACAGATGCTCTGACATCAAGGAAAAAGCATGCACAGGACTTCTACAAAAATCAAGTTAAACCTACATGCTAACACACGCAGATAATTATTAATTAAAGTGAAACCAATATGCTAACACACGCAGATAATTATTAATTAAAGTAACCATCATATTAAAAACAAATATGTGAATCTTATGTTTTTCTCCATATTTTCTTTTCAGCATCCAAATGCTCTTATAAACTCCATGACAAACTCCAACACAATAAAATAAAACCCTCTAATTGAGTTGACTTTCTATCAATTTTTTTTCTTCTAAATCTAAGCAACCCAAAACAAGAATAACATTCCTTGTCATTTCTTTCATACCATGTTCAGAAGCATGAAATTGGATGCAAAGAATAGAAATCATGGCTGCCAATTTCTTAAAATTCCAAATTTCCAATCCCAAACCCTCAAAACATGGCATGAAAGAAAAAAAATCCAATTAATTCAGCTTGTCTTTTGATCATCATCATCATCATCAAGAAGCAAAAGAATGGAAACTGATGAGGCCCTACTTAATTCAGCTCGCCTTTTGATTTTTTTTTTTTTTTTTTTAACCCTTTTGCAGCTCTAAAAATTTTACTTTTCCATCCTCTTCCTCCACTTTCTCGTCAACCAAACAAAAATTTCACAAAGCAGAACAATTCAAACAAGATACATCTACATCCACTCCTACTTATGCATGCGTGTGTGCATATACATAAATCTAATTTTATCTCTCAGTCCATTAGCTCATTATTTTTTCCCCCAAAATCAATACTCATACACCACATATATATTTTTTTTGATAAATACTCAAATGCCATAATACACACACACACACACACACACAACTTTACATACAAACAACACTTCATTCTCCATCACGGCATCACTTCACTCACAATTTCCTTATAACTAAAATTTTAGCTCTCAGTCCATTAATTCCTCATTAATTATTTTTCCAATAGCAATAATTATAATCAGTATTTGTATGCACGCGCCCACACACACATATACAAAATTATACATACATATAACACCTCATTCTCCATCAACTCAATTACAATTAGCTTATATCTCTAATTCCAGCTCTTAGTCCATATTACTTCCTCATCAATTTGTTTTCCAAAAGCAATAGCCATAAACAGTACATACACACATAGATTTAATATACACACAACTACACATACATGCATACATATAACATTTCATTCTCCATCAAATCATACACAGTTCCCTTATAACTACAATTTTATCCCTCTCTCCATCAATTCCTCGTTAATCATTTTTCTAAACGCAATAACTATAAGCAACACATACATAAATACATAGACAGAGACAGAGATAGAGTGGCAGTTACCGCCGTGAGTTCTACCTAGAAGGGGAAGAAATTGAGAGCCACCGCCGTTGGTGGCGGTGGCGACTAACGGTTTCAGGTGGAGCTCTTGAGGGTGAGTGAGAGAGTTATAGATTAGGTATTGCCCGACCGTTTTGGGGGAAATATGAAGCGGGTCGGATCTTTTAGCTCGACCCGATTTTTTAGGCCCATTATTCATTTTCCTTAGCCCAATCCAAAATACCACATACCCGTCACAATGGAAACTCAAATCCAAAACTCATTCTGAACTAAGCCTAAACACTTAAATCTGAACTCACCCAACCTAAAGTCAAATAATCTGAATTAATTAATTTGGATTCTCAAAACAAAAAAAAAAGTTCAATTAATTTATTATTTTAACAATATGAAGTTGGATATAATTTTTAAAATTGAGATGGTATTCAATTTAAACATAGCTATGCATAGGACGCTAGAATTGCTCTTTTGACTCTTTATTTTAAGTTTAAAAGTTAAAAGATTTAAAACACAAACAAAAGGGTAACGTTGAAAGGGTAATCCAAATAATTTGAAATTATCAAACCTATGATATGAAATGATCAAATAATAGGGTTTTTTTTTTTTTTTTTTTGTTCGGTTCCAAATTAGGTATTTATGTCACACCAACGTGAAATTTCGTATTGTTCAACCATTGTCCATTCTAAGAAAGCCATGCAAGGCTCATTAGGTGTACCCCTAATTTAGTAATAGCCTAATAGGGGAAGTATTTAGGTTTTCCCTCCTTTATAGGGAGAGCCAAGAAAGTTTGTTTGCACAAATTAAAAAATGAATTTAGGATAAACTTTAATGTAACCATTTAAGGCTCCTTTCTCAGGCGAGAGATAAATGTAAATTAAGGTGGTGGTTCGAGTGATGCCAAGAATTTGAAACCATGATTAGGTGATTTTGGTGCAAACATAGGGTTGATAGAAAAGGAAAACACTGGCTAAGATGGGACAAATTGTCCCAACCCAAGTACAAGGGGGAATGGGATTTTTGAGGAGATGAGAAAAGTTCAATGATGTCATACTAGCTAAACAAGTTTGGCTTCTTATTCATAACAAATAATTCTTGTTCGATAAAGTTTTAGTGACAAATTTCTTCCCCACAAGAATAATTACTTGAGGCCAAGGAGAATTCAAAGTTGGTCCAACAAATGGCTTACAATGGCAAGCTAATCGCCCCTGCTCAGAATAGCCACAATAGATATGCTTTATTGGTGGTAAGACTAGACAAATGGATGAGTCATGTGATAGACCAAAACTTTTTACCGATGCCAGAATTATTAAAAGTATAACACCAAGTGAGAGGGCCCCACCTAATCTAATGATATGATCAAATAGCAAGGATGGAAGATACACAGGAACAAGAAAAACACCTGTAAGATGCTTACTCAAGAAAGAACTAATTGAATATAACACTTAAACAAAAACAACATTCTTTTTTTGAGAAAAAAGCTCCTAGATTGTGGGGGTATTATTCATCAATCAAACGTAAATCATAGTTGTAAACATCAAAAATATTTGGAGGAACAACTTCCATCCAGATAAGAAAAGGATTACAAATAGCCCTTCTAGCTAACTTATGAGCCACACAATTCCCTTGTCTTTTAACATGGTAAAAGGATATCTCTCTTAAAGAAGAGCTGAGTAGCTTAATGTCACACAAAAACAACATAAAAGTAAAGATAAACATTAAAATATATATATTTTTTTTTCTTCTATTTGAACCCTCAAACATAAGTTATTCTTTATTTAAGTTGAAGAGTAGGAAAATATGGAAATTACAATGTCATTTAAATTTTAGTCTATTCATATATAGCTTATCTTCTTCATTTTTATCATTAACTAAACAAATTCTAACTATTTATGTGAGAGATGCTTAAGCTTTAGAGTTTCTACGCTCTAAACAAATTTCAATATCTAAGTAATTTCATTGATTATTATTTCAAAGTAACTACTTTCATTACAAGTGTTTTTTTTTTTTTTTTTTTTTTGAGAGGTGCTATGTCTACAACATTTTTACAACAAATCATGGGTTGTTAGTTATTATTGGTTCAAATTTGAATTTAGCACTAAGATTACTTTTTTAATCCAACAATAACAACCAGTAACAACCTGCCACTTAAGATTTGTTGTAAAAATGTTGTAAAATTATTCTGGACATATTATTTCTCTTTTTTTTTTCCCCCAGTTGTTTAACAGAAAGTTTAAGTTCAAAACCTAATTATATGCTACTTAGTTGGCGCGATAATTTACTTGTCACTCAATGATTCAAAATTCTTTTAAAATGAGAACTCTTTAATCCTTAACATCAATCAACTCGTCACTCAATGATAATAGATTTCGTATATTGCAACATTAGAATGCTCATTTGGAGCATTGTTAGCACGAAACAATGAAAAAAGAGAATTCATTGTATTATCTAACACCTGTGGGGGAAAAGCATAATTATTCCTCCTAATCAAAAAACAAATCGTAGGGAAAGGTAATAGGGTATTTCATTATAATGTTTTGATTATTATCCTAATAAATCTTTACAGGATGTGCCAACGTTAATTAATTGGAATAAAACTTCATAATACAATTGTTTGGTGATTCTCAACTAATCATTAGGCAAATTAATGATGAATATGCAATATGCTACTTAGTAAACCAAAATTTTTAATTCAAAATCTAATTATATGCTACTTAGTTGGTGTGATAATTGGTGCCTTGCTATTCATGTGTAAAAACCTTAGAATGTAAACCCATTTTAGAATCGGAATGACCATGTTTGCAACACCCTTTCTCAAATTAAAAGCATTACAATGCTTAATCTAATATAAAATTAAAGTAAAACTTTCTAATAATTATACTATAACTAAAATTATGGTTTTTAAGATATCATTAAGAACACACTTTCAATCTTTTAGCTCTTTAAATCATGATCAACAAAACTACTATTAAAAAAGAGGCAAACTATGATGATTCCATCTTTAAGATCGGAAAACAGTTTAGAGCCTAAAGTCAACAAAGATTAGGGATGAACATGGGAAATCTACACATCCATGATGGGCCTGTTTAATATATATATATTTTTTTATAAATAGCATGATAAATGCCAACTTAGTTGATTATGTTTTATACCTAATCAATCTGAAAGGGCTACTAATATATAAATTAAGAATTATCTTTTTGAATAAAACACTTAAATAGAAATATCATAAAAATAAACATAAACATGAAATTTATATTTTTGTTTTATTTGAATTCACAAACATATGTTATTCTTTATTCAAAATAGAAATTTAGGAAAATATGAAAATTCCAATGTCAAAATTTGAATTTTTAGGCTATTTAAAGCCCTTTCTCCTTCTTTTTTCACATACAAATAAATTTTTGTTTATTTATATGAGAGAAGTTTAAGTGTCAAAGTTTCTAACCTCTAAAAAAATTTCAATATCTAAAGATAATTTAAATTTGTTTTTGTGTGACATTTCTTTAATTAGTATTTTCATTGATTGTGATTTCAAAGTTACCATCTTTGTCAAAGCATGTTTCATAGGGTTTCCAACATATTTTCAAACGAAAGCTCTCATAAGGAATTCTTAAAGTTTTTGAAAATTGAAATCATTACTGCCATGTAAAACATGTGTAAGAAAGAAATAACTCATCATTTATTGTTTACTTAATTCAAAAGAGATAACTCATTATTGAATGTCTACTTAATTTCAAATAATTAGGGATTTATTGTTCAAGTCGAAACACTCATTAGAATTGGATGATTAAAATTATTGGGGATAGACTCATCCAAACAAGCAATTTATGTAAGAATTTTTTTTTTTTTTTTTTGGGGGGGGGGGGGGGGGTGGGGCCTCTTTTCCCTTATCATTTGGCTAGAGGAAAACAAGAAGACTTACATGATAAGGGGCATGCTAGAGCCTGGATGGAGTTCTTCAATGTGGGATTTGTTTTAAAGCAATGGAACTTTATTCTGGTTATGGAAGGGATGAGAATCCTAAGTTAAGGCCATGGACAATCCAAGTCAAAACATTTCCTACATGTAGGTTACAGCTGATGCTGCTAGCATATAAAAATTCAGATTTTTATTGGAAGAAAAAAATTAAATGTGATGGTTCAATTTAGTTCAACTAATAAAATCTTTAACAAGGTAATAAATATTGGAGATTAAACTTTCAAAATATTGTATAGGAAGATGTTGAGTTAACGGAAGCTCTAATACCAAATTGTTGAACAAACGACTGAACAAAGAACTTTTATTTAAAACTTGACTCTTTGGATTACAACACTTAAGACTTATGGAAAGCCTAATGTGTGGCTCCACGTATGACACAATTACAAGACTCACTAACACCATATGGCAAAGCTACTCTAGCACACTTTGCTTTTACAAGATACACACCAACTCTCTAGACACCTATGTACTAACACTACACAATAGCTCTTACTTATTTCTCCACTTCGCACTACTTCACTTCACCTCTTCACATACCACCACATTTATTTATAGTAGGTGTATGTTGGTTAGGAAACCAACTTGAAGTTTCTAGCATCTTCCTTTTTATTGGCATTAAATGAATGCCATTCTCCAACCTTCTAGACTATTCTATAAACATGTGGTTGAGTTTTACTTCTACATAGAAGTCTCTAGAGAACTAAAGAGAGACATCTCATAGAGAAACCCGGAATGCAAGAGAATGTTCTAGAGAATGTGTGAGATGTTCTAAGAGTTTCTAGAAATGTCTAGAGACAAGAGAGTTAGTGTTGATTTCTAACTGAAGATAACTCCAGTTGATTAGCAGTAGTAAAGAAAGAAAACTTACAATTTTAAATTAAAAAATCAATTTTGATCCAAATGGGATTCTTCCATTGATCATGTTTGCAAATATAAAATAGAAAGGTTGATGTGAAGATGACTGTTCAATGACCATCTAACCCACAAAGAGAGACAGAAAAGAGATAATTTATATAAACAATTAATCATGAAATAAAAATATAAAGAACACCTTGGAAAGATGCTATTTTGATTCTTTTACAAATATATATATTATTGAATAAAAATAAGCCAACTTATTTAGGATCCGTTTGGAAACTACTTATTTTACTGAAACTGAAAACTTTTGGTTGAAAGTATTGGAGTAAAAAAAAAAAGCTAAAAGCTTATTGTTTTTTTGCTGAAAGTATTGTAGAAAAAAGCTAAAAGTGCTGTACAAAAAAAATTTATGTGTAATTTTAACTCTATTTTAATGGTTGAATATGTAAAATGACTTCCAAACATGAAAAACAAATATTTAACAACAATAATAACTTCTTCTTCTTTTTTTTGTCTTAGCTATAATTTACTATCAAGTTTGTTATATCATAATAAAGATACATGTTTCATCAAAGCCATCAATTAGAGTTACCAAAAAAAATACCATAATGTTAATGGTAAATTGGTAATTATAACAAGTTTTTAGATTTTGACAAAAAATGCCATAATATGATTGATAATTATAACATTTGTAACAAAGGAAGTCCTACGATGGACGAATTCCACAAATCGATGTTATGGTCCTACGATGGACGAATTCCAAAAATCTATGGGCTCTTCACAAAACTAGCAAAATTGCATAGAAAGAACATGACACATTCAACTATTTGATTAGGTAACTTAAACAACAGTTTTCAGTATTTAAACACTGAAAATGTGGGCAAAAAAAAAAAAAACAACATATACTGTAAGAGATTTTTTTTTAAGAGTGTTTGAGTTACGTTTCTCATTTTAGATCGTTTAAACATTGAATTTAAAAAACTCCTATTACTAGTTTCAATTTTCAAATAACGTTGTTCAATAGCACTTTTGTAATTAAGTAAAAAATTGTGGGTCTCACTGATTAAACTACATGTCATTACTTTTTTAATAAAAAAACACACACGTACCAGACATATAATTATGTTTTTTCACTTTTGAAAATACGTTTTTAGAAATATAGTACTAAACACATTTTTTGCAATATGAGTACTTTACGTGTTTTCATAACACTTTTTAAACCACAATTTTTACATCATTTTGAATTGGAAATACTTTTTTTACTTTGAAGAACTGCATGAATGTGATTTTGCTCTGTTTTCTTATATTAATGGTAATTTTGCACGGTTATTTTATGGGCAATGTTAAAAGGTGTCTACGGAACAATTTTTGATAAACTAGTTTAAGAAAGATTTTGACACTATTCTCATAAGAAATATAAAAAATTGTTAAAAATAAATTAATTATTTTTCTCTTCATTTTAAGTGGGAAAAATCACACTAGCATAATTAAGGAATTCCACACAAAAATAATATATATTGAAATTTTAATTAATGAGTTGGTTTCACTGGTACAAAGACAGGTGTAGATTCACTTATATCTAATGTTTGGCATGTGCATTGTTTTTTTGAGAAAGAAAAAAATGGGTGTTTATGGTTATATTAAGCCCCCGGGCAGGGCGCCAGGTGGGTTTGGCATGTGCATTGAGTTGGTAATTAAAGATGAGAGAAAAAAAAAAGAGGTTCCTTAATTAATAAAGTGTAGCATTCACATCCTCTTACACGTAATACATAAAAATGATAAGGTGTTCTAGAAAATAATATTACAATATAGTGAAATCTTTCTGGCAATCAATACGGTGATCCATATGCATGGTTTTGTTCATCATTATTGAAAAATTAAGCTCATTTGTTAATCGAATCCTCACTCGGAAAGAAAAAGAAAGAGATTGAAGGTAGTGCCACTCTGCCACAAAATTAAGAGAAATTTTCTCTTTGTAATCTGAAAATGGAAATAAGAAGACTTTCTCCAGAAAATTGAGAAATTGTAATATTAAGGGTCTGTTTGGTTGGAGGGGTGGAAAAGTGAGAGGATAAAAAAGTAGGAGGATATAAATGATTTTAATTTTTCTCTTTTTTGTTTGGTTGGGAGTGGAGAAGTGGAAGAATGGAAAAAGTGAGTTTGTATAAATTTACTCATACACCCTTATTAAAAAATGATAACCAATTAATAAAAAAAATGACAAGCAAAAAAAAAAAAAAAATCAGCCAATTTATTATAAAAAAAATCATGTCTAGTTAAACCCAAAAAAAAAAAACAAAAATAAAACAACTATCACACCCATAGCCCAAAAAAAGAAAAAAGAAGGCAATGTCCAGAAAAAAAAGAAAAAAGAAAAAAAGAAAAAAAAAAAGGTAACATGCCCACCCACAGCCTAAGAAATCAAAAAATGAAAACAAAAAACAAAACAAAAAAACAAAAAGGCAACGTCCAGAAAAGAAAAGGAAAATAAAAAAAAATAAAAAAAATAAAAGAGAAATGAACTAGACATGGACATTTTTGTCCATTAAATAGTCATATTTTCTCCCTTCAGTTTTTTTTCCATTTTGGGGAGAAAAATTTTTGGTGGGTTCGGAGAGAAAATACTTAGGTCCCACCATATATTTTTCTTCCTCCCCATTTAACCAAACACACTCAAAAAAGTTTTCCTTCTCATTTTCTCTCCAAAGTTTTTCATCTATCCTATTTCACCTCCAAAACAAATACGCCTTAAAAGATCATATCAAAGATAGCTCATTTGGAAAAAAAAAAAAAAAAAAATCAAAGGGATTAGTTTAGAGCATGTCAAAAACTGTCAAAAACTGTAATTGTAAATGTCTAATGCCACAATCTGTTAGAGCTTTTGTGCGTGTGCTAATATATATAGGGGAAAATAAGTATTTGTCCCTAATTTATAAACTATGCAGCAAAATGCTTCTGATTTGAAACTATTTAGTTAAATACTCATGTTTTTTAAATTTGATTTTAACAAAATCGAATTATGTGTAAAACACGATATTCTCAAAATTGAATATTATGTATATTTTTAAGTGGAGCTCAACATTACTAATGTCGAGTTCCATTTAATTTTTTTTTTAAAAAAAAATTTAAGTGGCAAAATATACGTAGAACTTGACATTACTAATATCAAGTTCTACTTGTAAGTTGTAACTCGATTTTGTTAAAATTAAGCTTAAAAAACAGGAGCATTTTGCTAAGTAATTTCAAAACATTGGTATTTTACTACACTGTTAGTAGATTAGCGACAAAACCCGTTTGGTAGCAATGTTTAAGTATTGTTGTTTAGTTTTCAGTGTTGTGAAAATACTTGTTTTAGTGTCATAGAAATATGTGTCAAAAGTGTTATTGTTATTTAAATACTGAAAACTGTTGTTTAAACAACAATGCCAAACATCCCCTATTTTCCCTTGTTAGATTGCAACTTTTCATAGTCTTAAATTTTAGTTTCTTCTAATGTATTGTTTTACTATATATCTATTTCCCTTTTATTTTAATTCAATCTGAAAAGCAATACATATAGAATATATTATGTAATTATTAATGAGTTTTACTATCATATGTTTTAGGGCATATGTTACTAATTCATAGAAATTTTTTTAACAGAAAGTGACTAACTTTTTAATTTTTTTTTTCTATTTCACATAAAAGAAATTTCAAAAATAAATAATTAATATATGACGTTAAGACATATATTAATTGGACTTTTTAATTTATACGGTTAAGAGCAATTACATCAACTTGTGCATAAGATTCCGTCTATTTTACACTTAAAACCTACTTTTTCTATTTTACACCATCACTTTTACAAAATATATACATCAGTTTATTTATTTTACAAGATATTTCAATAAAATATTCATTCTTCTCAAATTTTTTATTATTTCTCTCAACTACCAATACGCTCTCTCTCTTTCTACCCATTATTTCTGATTTGTGGCCCTCTCTCTATACCCATCTCTCTACCCATCTCAAACCCCTCACTCCTCAAACAAGACCTCTGAGCAAAAACGGGTCAGACCCGTTTCTCTTATCCTTTAGAACCTTCTCTCAGCTCTAATCCCTGAAGCTTTCTCAAACAAACCTCCATGGCCTCTGAGCACCCACGCCACCACAGGCGGTGGTCCAACCCTAAGTCTCACCGAGCCCTCTATCTCCCACTCTAAACCCGAGCCCTCTCTATAATCTTTGAATCTCTCATGGCCGAATCTCAAGCTTCCACCATCTCCAATCCTCATCACCACCACAGACGGTGGTTTCACGTCTTAAAGGAAACGGACTGCCACCACTTCGGGGATGCTCATCCCCTCTCTACATCTTAGTCTAACCCGAGACCAACAAACACATCACTTCTGAACCTGAATCAAGATCTTACTGATTCTCTCTACTCTCAAACCACTCTCCGATCTACAAGTCTTGAACGGCGTATGAACCACAAGAAGTCAAGCACCGATCGTTCCAGTCAAGCATTGATCTATCTCTCTATTGGTTTGTCTGTGTGGGTTTGTTTGTTTGTGAGTGTGTTTGTGTGTTGATTTGTCTATGTGGATGTGTTTGTGAGTGGGTGTGTTTGTGTGCATCTGAGGAAAAAGAAGATGAGGAGAGGAAAGTCAATGAGGTCGTTGTGCACAGAGAAGAGAGAGAAAAAAAGGTGCGAACGGAAATTAATAAAATAATAAATACGCATGTTACAGTAACCGTGCATATATGCACGATTACTATAGCAATTGTGCATAAATGCACAATTACGCACAAGCTGGTGTGGGTGTTTTTTTGCTCAAATTGTGTAAAATTAGCCACTTTTTCCATTTTGCACAATTATGCCCAAGCTGATGTAATTTTATTTTATTTTATTTTTTTGGGCTGAATAAGTACTTTATTGCTCAACCCGCACAAGGGGAGAAACAAAAGAATTGGGTCAAATTCCATCTCTATCCCAAGCTTGCAAAATCGAAGAAGGCAGATAAGAGATGGAAACCGGCTTAATCCAATTTACAAGACCTGTCCATTGGGCCAAAAGATGGGCAGAGACATTGCCCTCTCTACAAACAAAAGAAAATTTTACATTGTTAAAATACTTTACAAAATACAAAATATCATCACATAAAGATTTAATGCTCCAATGGGGATCAACATCTGCATTATGGATTGGCTCAATAACATTTCAAGGATCACCCTCTAGTATAACATTACTCAAGCTGATGTAATTGTTCTAAAAAGATCAACTCAGGGCATGGGCATGGAGCATGGTTTACACAATGTGTAAAATAGAATTTATCCGAAGGGCAAACCAAAAAGATGATATGGGATAATGAGACAAAAGATCTCAAGAATATTATTATAATTTTCTAAACGAAGAAGATAAAAGAGCTTCTGTAGACCTTGCTAATTACCATTGTAGGGAGGTGTAGGGATGTGACTTTTTGATGAACGTGTAGGGATGTGACTATACAATAACAATTAAAGCTTTGTCATGTTAGAACAGGATTCATATCCCGTGCAATACCTAGGTGCAATACCTCAAATCCTAGCCTTCCATTTAATCTAACGGCTCTAAAACAACTCCACATCATCAATCCGCGTGACTTAGAAAACAAAATTTAAAAATTCACTCTCATTCATTCTTTTTCTCTCTTTTTTTTTTTTTCCCTGTTCATATCTCTCTCTGCAACTCTTCACTCCTCTGTTCTCTACTTCTCTCTAAATTTTAGAATTTTCAAAAAATACCTTAGTCACTGTTGCCGCTACCACTATCGCGCCAAACCACCATCATCGCATGGACCAAGTCTCGAACTAGTCACCATTGCGCCACCGTTGCGGCCTTTCTCTCCCCCAACGATCTATCAACCCCTGCTACGCCTTCGCTTACTCCACTGCCTAGCATCTTCAAACTGCACTGCCAGCACAGTCACTTCTTAATAAGTTTTCTCTCTGATTTTTCATATATATTGGGAACACGAAAGAAAATAATTATAATTTGACAGTGCAATCTTTTCGATTTTTTTTTTTTTTGAAGTTAGTTATGAGCTTAGGGATTGAAATCAGATGGTGGGTTTTTTGGCTGTGGGATTTGTGGTTTCTTTTAATCTGGGTCTTGCTTTTTTGTAAAGTTGTGATTTTTTTTTTTTTTTTTTCATTCCCATGGTGGTGATTTGTACTAAGAGCCAAGAAATTTTTTATGGGTATATTGTTTTGCTCAGTATTATGGGTTGGGTTATTTATTTATGAACTTGAACATTTTTTTTTTTTTGATAAGTAAGACAAATTTAAAACTTGAACAGAATTTTAATGCTTCTTCATTGTTGAACTTGAACGGCACTATGAGTACCTTTATTTAACTTAAGTTGGACATATAGGTGATATATACGGACAATTTAGAGACTTGAATTTTTTTTTTAATAGGGTATTGCAAAGAAGATTAGGCATATCAAAATCTGCTGGTGATTAGAATAATTCATTATTACAAAATTTGCATCAATGTGAAGTTCTAAATTTATACAGCACTTTAATGTGTTCATTTGCAATTAGATGGCATTAGATTTGATGATGGAGAGTCTCCATTGGAGACCTCTCAAAGTTGAAAAGGTAGATTTTGCTGTGCACAAATAATGTAGCATTAATGGAATGCTTACCTTTTGTACTTGTTGGTTGTGATCTTGCTAGTAGTAATCTGGGTTGGTTTTAATGTAGCTTGTTGGAAAGCTATAGTAGGAGCTAAAGACCATGGGCGTGATTCTTGTTGCAGTGATACTAGGCAATTTGACATTGGTCGTAAACAAAAGGTACTAAAGACAGATGCAATTTGACAATGGTAGTAAATAATATGTACTAAAGATTGATGCCTTTCAGTGTGTCATTAAATATTCATAATATGCTTTGGTTTACAGCATTTTTGTGGTAATGTCAAATGTGCTCTCAATTTGTAGTAATACTTGAAATTGATAGCACTTAAACCTTGTAATGTAAGTTTGATAGTTCATGTACAGGCAAAATTGGTTGTTTCTTTACTAAGTTTAGTGTATTCATTGGCTAGCTATGCTAGCTCCTGATATAAATCCCCCCCTCCAAGTTTGTTCATCATCTTAATAGTAATATTCTTGTTTTTCTTAGCATTGTTTCAACTTTTCAATATTTCTTAGCACTATTTTTTTTGAATTGGTGGCTCAATAATCTCAGCATGGTTAAGTAAAGGCTGGCACTGACGGGCTACCATAGTCAAGCCACTTGAGATCGATGAAGAATATGATCTTGAAGCAAACACATTTTTTTCCTCTTTTCTTAGTGTGAAAATTATATATTCTACTAAGGGAAAAATTGGTCTTGTAATCAAAGTCTATATTTCAATAGAACTCTTGTTATCTTGTTATTTGTCCTTGTAATCAAAGTATACATTTCAATGGAATTTGTACTCTTTTGGAACAATTTTTTTTTTTTTTTTTTGTGTGTTTGTTTTAATATTGCATTTGTCACTAAATTGGTTACTCAATTATCTGCGATCTATTGATTTTGATGAAAAAAAAAGTTTCAAGAAAAGTCTCTTATCATCCTTTTTATGAAATCAAAACTACCATAATTGGCTAATGGCTTGATAACATTTCAAAAGATAACTCATAAAAATCATTATAGATATTGAAATATCAAGAAAAGAAGAATTGCATTTTATTACATGCTCTTTGGTTTGTACTACATCATTGTAATGGTTTTTGTATACATAAAGGAGGACACTCAAGTGTCAAAATTGTATAAGACAACATAATACTCAAGCAAGTCTTTTTTGTCACAATACATGTTTCAAAGTAAAAAGAAGTTCACTCATATCAAGTCTAAAACTTTAATAAAACTGAAAATTAGTCTTGCTAACGTCAAGATATCAATCCATAATGAATGCTTCAAAATCTTTTATGGCAATATAGCTTGGTTAGATATCTATGCTCTATCATCCTGCAACATTGAAAAACAAATTTCAATCAGTACAGTAACATCTTAGAAGACCAATCCTCAATTTACTTGCAAAAATCTTATATGATTCATTGGTTTCAAGTGAAATAGACCAATAATTTGACTGAAACTTGAAACATAATTGCTATATATAAGCACTGTTCTAAGGCCCCACACAACTAACAACCCAAACCTTTTAAAATCAGAACAGCCCTTATTTAAAGCTTGGCTAAAAACATATTGCAAATATCATGACAAAGGCAATCCAATAGAATAAAAACTATATCTACCATAATTCAATAATTTATCTATAATTTATTGCAATTAGAGCAAAAGTTAGCCTAGTTGCTGTGTACTTGAACAGATGCACCCCATCGGGTAGTTGCAACTTGAACCAACCAAGTGATAGAATACTGCCAACTCATTCTCAAATTTGTAGTGGCACCTGAAGCAACTAAGACAATGCATATCTCTGCAGTATTAACATCTGAAGAACTAAGGAGGCAATATTAACATGATAAATTCTAATATTAGATAGAAAAATATTCTATTTGCCAACAAATGGTATTTTCACAAACTTCACAATATCAGGTAGTTGAACAGGAATAATAAAAGAAATAGCCTTGTCTATGAGCACATCCTTGGCAAAATCAAGACCAAGTATGACACTTGCACATATATGAAGCCTTCTTCATCAGATTGAATTTGGGTGTTATTAGGAGTTAGTAGAAATGACAGAATTATCAAAAAAAAATTAATGGGTGAAATTAATAAGAAAAACTTAGAAGACAAGTTTTCAAAGGAAAACCAAGAACCCAAAAATTCAAATTACAGCGATCTTCTCTTGAAGAAACTATGAGAGCAACACGTAGAAAAAAAAAAAAAAAAAATCTAACTGTTATTACTTGGCTCAGTGACATCAACTACGGACTAAAATTCTTCATTTTTTCCATCCTAAGTCCTAACCCACACCATCAAATAGAAAAACCAACAAGTGAAACTTAAACAAAAATAAATAAATAAAAAACCTAACCCATAATAGGGTAAAACAATATACCCATCAACAATTTCTTGGCTCTTAGTACAAATCAACACCATGAAAATGAAGAAATTAAAATAAATAAATAAATCACAACATTATAAAAATAAAAAATAAATAAAAAAGACCCAGATTAAAAGAACCAATAAATCTCACAGCCAAAAGACCCACCATCTGATTTCAATCCCTAAACTTAAAACCAACTAAAATAAATAAAAGAAAATTGCAATATCAATTTATTTTTTTTCGTGTTCCCAATATTTATGAAAAGTTAGAGAGAAAGAACTTATTGGGAACTGATTGTGTCGACAGTGCAGTTTGGAGATACTAGGCAGTGGAGCAGGCGAAGGCGTAGCAGAAGTTGATAGATCGTTGGGGGAGAGAAAGACCGCAACGGTGGCTGGTGGGTGGCGCAATGGTGATTGGTTTGAGACTTGGTCCATGCGATGATGGTGGTTTGGCGCGAGAGTGGTAGCGGCAGCAACAACAATGGGATTTTTAAATTAAACCCTTTTTGTTTTTATTTGTGTACCCACATGAAAGTATTGTAGAGCGTGTGTCAATAGAGGTATGGTGGGAGCCTTGGCTTTTACTCTTGTTTATTTATTTTTATTTTTTTATGAACAAAATAGGTGAGTGAGAGTGACTATTGTGACAGACGTATAGGCTTGGCTATTCTCGTTTCTTCACCTTACTTGGCTTGTCAAGAGATTCAGATTTGGTCCAACATTTAGAGTACTGTAACCTAAATTATATATAATAGCTCTCAATAGTTGAAAATGAAATTAGAAAAAAAAAATTCAAAACCAATGAATAAATGAAATGAAAATAAGTATAAAAAGTAAAAGTTTTGTAAATAAAAATATTTGTGAGTAAGATGGGTAATTAGGCAGGTGCAATACCCTAGCAATTGTACCCAATCCAAACCCCTTGTCAAACACATTTATGATATAATGTGTGCATTGTTCAATTTTCACTTTTAATCGTCTATTAATCATAACATTTTTCACAATTTAATTTGTAAATGTGGTAAAATTCTGATTAGCATTATATGATTTTCATATTGTCTTATCATTAATAGTAGTTATGTTATGTACCAATCGTTAGAGATTACTCCAATAAAAAGTTGCAAATTTGCTTCCATCCTTGTAAAGATTGAAATTTAGATTTAAAGCAAGATATATTATTATATCTAAATGACAACATTTTAAGCAATAAAAATATTATATTCACAATATTTTCGTAACACATTTACAACAAATTTTAACTATGTAAAATAAAATTAAATATTTACGAATTCAAAAATTATGAGACATATATTGAGGGTTTCAAAAATGAATATTTTAATGGTGATGAAAAAAAAATCATGTAATATTTTAAGAGTAGTGCAACATTTATAATATTTTTACAACATTTTCACAATAAATTTAAAACAATAAGCAGTTATTGATTTTAATTTAAACCCACCGTTATATATTTACATAATACCAATGTTTATTTTTTCGACTTTTTTACCACCTACTCTTGTTTGCTTTCATTTACTCTATTGGACTATCTTCTCTCTCTTATAGAAAAACCGAAGGAAAATTTTTTATAAGAGCGTGTTTGGTACATAAAAAGTTAAAGGGTAAAATATTCTTGTTTTAAACTCAATTTTAACATAATCAAGTTATATGTAAAATTTGATATCATTGTGAAACTCAATAGAGTTTCATTTAAATTTTCAAAAAAATTTAAGCGGCAAAATATCCATAAAACTCAGCCTTCCTGATATCGAGTTCTACCTGTAACTTGATTTTGTTAAAATCGAGTTTAAAAAATTGAAGCATTTTGCTAAATACTTTCAAAACAGTAGCATTTTGCTGCATAATTGTAAATTAGGGACAAATGCCTCTTTTTTTATTTGTACTAAGCTTTTTCTACTTTGCTTTCTTTTCTTTTTTTTTCTTTTGTATTTCTTCTATTTTATTAAATATTAAGAGTACAAAGCTGAAAAGATGAGTAAAAGCACTGAAAACGAGAGAGAGAAAAAAAAAAAAAAAAGGTAAAAGGTAAAAATTTCATAAGACTGATAGAATTTAAAAATACATTAAGAGCAAAATAGTGTTGATTAAAATAAAAATATATATTATTTGAACTTTAAATAGAAATTAACTTTTTACATGAAATTAGAACAAAATTAATCCCACAAATGCAAGGGGAAGAGATTGGAGAGTTTAGATGCATGGTCTATCAAATTTTTAACCTGTGTAGTCCGATTCAACCCACATTATTAGTACTTTTAAAAAAATATACGTAAAAATTTATTAGTTTCATTTATCTATTTTTTAGTTTGATTTTTTTTTTAGAATAAGTAAATTGAGAGTTAGTTTTTGATAAAATTAGAATATTATGTCTAATTGAGTAAATTGCAATTTATATATTGAATAATGATATCAAATAATGCAGCAACCCGATAGTCTAGATGATGTGGGTTATGGGGCAATGCAGAAACCCAAAAGATCAAATAAGCTCACTCCGACACCTCAACCGGGAAGAAGAGGAAAGATGGGTCCTTTGACAGAACCACCAATGTTATCCTGCTGTTCACGGATATGTCAAGGAAAAGGCGTAATGATAAGGAAAGTGAAAATTGAAAAACCGTAGAATCTGCACAAGTTCCTGATCCCTTCTCAATGGCAAAGGCCGTGAAAATTGTGAACTCTATGTCTGACTCTCTTGATGATTATGCCCTGTACAAGGTCCTTGAAAAATTACATGAGCCCGAAGTCAGGCAAGCTTTCATCACCTTGAATCCAGAAAGATGACAGGATTGGTTGGAGCAACTGACTAGTTTCCTCTAGGGGAGTTGGTGAAGGAAGGACAGGAAATGAAGGGAAAGATTTGTGGAGTTTCAGATAAAGTAGTTAATGTTTACTAAGTTAATGACCACTACCACCTTTTGTTTGTTCAGTTACTTGTATGGTTTAATGAGGGCACATTGTATTGTGCTAAAGAACAATTATGTTATTATATTTGAATATGTATGTTAATGACCATACTATTGGCTGGTTTCTTATGTTTATTACCTTCTCTTGTTGAAAACAGTCTGTGTTGCTGATTTATTATTGTATATATATAACTTGTGACTTATCTTTTAATGCACAATTTCTGCCCAATTTCTGTTTTCGGCACGATATCTGTTTTCTACACAATTTCTGCACACTTTCCGTTTTCTGCACAAAGTTACAAACTAGCACTATGTTCCTTTTCGCTTTGCTTTATAAGTTTTATCTTAGAAAGCAAAACAGTGATTAAACAATGGACTAATTGAGTTATATTTTTAATCTATATTGAAACAGGGTCACTAGCATTGCCTCTGGAGCAGAACAAATACCTCCGTAGTTACAAATCATTTTGTTTCTGGTAACTAGGCAAGGTGGTCTTTTACTCTTCCGCACCACTATTTTTAGAAATTTACAAGTCCCTTAATGCACAAATATATTTGGATCACCAATTTCCCATTTCTTTGAATGATTTACTCTTGTTTATATCTTAGCAACTCATGCAAGTATTAATCAGAAATTAGAGTTTAGGGTATATTTTATATGCTTCATTTTCTGTGACATATAGTCAACTTATAAGAGAATCAAGTGAAATTCTTGTTTTCACATAAAGAGTAAAACTTTAGGGGCAGAGGCCATAGTGGTTATTTGCCTTATCTTTTTACTTGAAATTGCATTGCTTTCAATAATTATTATATATAATATATATATTAGTTAATAAACCAATTTATTTAGCAAACTATCTTCGAAATTACATTTCCTTTAATACAATTATAGTTAATAAACCAATTATAGTATCACCAACTTACATTTCCTTTTTTTTTTTTTTTTATAATCCTTTTAGAGTATATCATGAATGCTTAAATTGTTCTAAGATAATGTCAACTGATTAGAGAATAAAGCTTTTTTTTTTTTAAAAAAAAAAAAACTTGATACTAGGGTGAATTGTTGGGAGGCATAGGCCATAGGGGCCATTAGTCTTATCCTTTTAGTTAAAATAAAATTATTAAACATCATAAACGGAAATTGTGCAGAAAACTGAAATTGGGAAGACCAATCTGCAATTGGTCTTTCAATTAAAAAATGGGATATGATGCAAAAAGGAATAGAGTGCAAGTTTGTAACTTTGTGCAGAAAACGGAAATTGTGCAGGAATTGTGCAGAAAATAGATATTGTGCGGAAAAAAAAAAAAAAAACAAGGGCAGAAATTGTACATTAAAAGATAAGTCATAAGTTTTTTTTATACAAATACGTTTGGTACACTGAATGAAGATTACGACAGGAATTGTAATCTTTATTTCTAGTAATAAAGTGAGTTGTAATATAATAACTAAACTTATTCATTAGTTTGGATGTAAGTTATAATATTAGAATGAAACTTAACATTTATTTTAAAAAATATCTTACTAATACAATTATATCTCCTTAAAAATTTTTATTTTTAAATTTAAGAGATATAAGTGTTATTTTTTATGACTTTTTTTATTTTTATAATTGTTAAATGTATAGGGAAAGTTTGCTTATTTGAAAATATATTAAGCTTTGAAATTATTGCACTTACTAAAAAATATCTAATACAGCCTTTTAAAAAGGAATAGTTATTCCTCATTTTGAAGAATAATTATTCATAAGGAATGACTACTCCTTGTAATAAAAACATAACCAAACTAAAGAATAACTAAATCATAAGAATAACTATTACATTACGGCATCTATTACAGTCTACCAAACATGTCCTAATAAATTAACAACACAAACAATTTGTAATAAGAGAAGGTAATAAACATAACAAACCAGCAAATAGTACAGTACTCCACATCATTTGAACTATCGGGTTCAACACTGACGTGTACTCCATGCACAAGGAAAGCGGCATCCAATTCTCGCTACTCGTCACTGTTAGGGACTGGTCGAACAAAGGATACTTGTAATAATCTGATTGCCGTGCCTGTGTGGAAAAACTATTCTAGGAATCCATAATGGTCCAGCCCCTTTTTCGAAATTCTTTGTACTAAAAAGAGACAACATGTGGTATACATGAGATTAGAGACACTAATATATATGAGATTGTTTATATAAAGAATTTACAAAATGAATGTGGAAATTAATTAAATATATAACACTCACATTAATTGCATGTGACCACACAGCGTCACTACCTGCGACAGTGTTGGTAACAAAATACAATCCCATTCCGGTTCTACCAATTAATTGGGAAAATGTATGGTACCTCTATTTTAACCGTTGAAATTTTTGGGTTAATTACGGGAGACGATAGCGTTTTCCGGTTCATCGGTTAAACTCATCTGTGACAAATGGCCACTTTTCTTTTCTTCATTTGCCCATTAAGCATATTCCTTTTAGCTTCTTCCTCCAACAAAATATTAATAAACTTCTATTCTATTGGTGCAGGCCATAATTTTAAATACTCAGTATCGGATAGTTCTGCCATCTAATAGGACATACAAACTTAAGCCATAAATATCCAATAACATCGAAAGGCCTGTTTTCCTAATTTGTTTTATGATTTCTCAACTGCAACCTAACCTTACAGTCTAACCCAGTAACTGCACAATAGTAAAATGATCATTATTACAGGTATATTTTGGAGACATTCTTTTGCAAACAAGTTACATACAACATGTGAAAAAAACCAAATCTAGAATCACTATTAACAATTAATTGGAGGGAAGCAATTAACAAGTTTAGACCTTTATTAGCTTCAGGAAGCCCATTTCACAAATTATACATATATGAACAGTTAAAAGGGCATGGAGGAGAAACGTGTCCAACATCAAGAGCAACGAGCAACAAGCAACAATACGACAGTAATCAAGAACAAATTTCAGTAACGGCAAACATACCATTTTTGAATTTAACACAAACATTAAACACTTTCCTTAGGTGCAAAAACTACATTGGAGGAGGTTGATTCAAACGATGGAATGACTGAGGAGAAGGACATAGTGTTTGCGAGTGCAAGCTCCATATGTAATGCTAGATTGGGTTTGTAAAACAACAATATTAAAGGTGATTTGAGATAAAGGCTATGCGAGTAAATATGGTTGTTTGGGGCGATTGCTTGTGGTGAATTAGGGCTTTGATTTTGGGGTTCTACTGGGTGTTTATGAAGGAGATCAGAACGCCGTTGGGACGAGTTATGATGGATTGGGTGGGTGTGGGAAATTAATGGCGGGTGTGTGAGGGATTAATGGAGATGTGACTTAGGTGCTAAAGGGAGAGGAGAAAAGAGCCTAGTTCCTTGCTACAACAACGCGTGGGAAAGTCGTTTCAGAGAGACCAAAGCACAGTGACGCGTGGGAGAGAAGGGACTGTATAATTATATGCGTGGGCCCAAAGCACAGTAAAACACACGCTCAAACAAGCTTGAACAAAACTCAAATCATGTGAAACACTTGCTCAAACAGCACTTTAACACAACTCAAACTTTGCTAGTTCAGACTCTTTCACCAAACAAAGATTTCAGTATGGGGCCCACCACAAGAGTGTTTAAAAACAAAAAAACATTGCTCAAACTGGGTGACCAAACAGGCCCCAGGTCTCTAAGAGTCAATATACAGGTCAATGTAATTTTTAGAATACAAAAATCGAGGCTCTAAGGGTCAAGATGGAACTCAACTCTTACAGGCGCGAGTTCTAAATGGATGCCACGTGGAAAAAAGCCTACTTAGAACACGGAAATAAAGCCTTCGAGGCTTGAGTTTTAAGGGGGTAAATTGAGTTCCTGAATAGTTTGGTATATAGTTTCAAAACGTTGCCAACTAACTATATAATCTGGGGATTGGTGTCAAGTGCCAATTTTCTCCCTCTTATATATAAATATATATATATATATATATATTGGTTTACTTTGTTACTTTTTAATCTTTTAACACAAAGACTTACAAAAATTTTCAATTTCTATATTGTTAAACTGGTTTTGTAGAAGTTGGGCCACCAAAAAAATTTCCATATTAGTAAGCAATTTAACTTCATAATGCAAAGATTAACTTGGTCTTTCAAAACAACAAATGACATCCTTAATTAGCACCAACAAAAGCACAATATAGCTCACAAACACAATTAACAGTATCACAAGCTACCTATAAACACCCAATTCTCAAAAACTAAAGAACAATTGACTACTTAAATACGAGCACAAGCCAAGGGAATATGCTTCTAAGAAACCGAAGCTATATAGTACATGTGTTATTGGCATAAAAATCATTAATCAATAAAAAAAAATTATGTTTCATATATATTACTAAATAAAATCGTTGATTTAATTATTAGAGGGCAAATACGATAATAAATTTAAAAATATTTAAATAATTTTTTTTTCTGATATAAACAATTATATATATATATATATATATTTTTTATTAAATAATAATATGCCAACTTACTTGTGTTAATCTTTCCTAAGCCTTCCATTCCAAATTCCTGCAAAAATCTCACTGATTAGAACAATCAAATAGAGGAGAGAAAAAAAACAGAATATGGGTTTAAATAAAAGACTTGAAGGAAGAGATAAATATCAATGTCATGGAAAAATACCATTTTGGCAATGGTGTCGTTTTTTACGTCTTCTCCTCATGTATTTCCAGTACATTTTCACAAATCTAAATTCACAAGACTGGCGGGAACGAGTAAGCAAGAGAATGAACGAGATTGGAGGAGCGATAATCTCGGCCATGGAGCACAGAGAATAGGGCTGGCTTGGGAGTTAGAAAGGAGAAGACGAGGGTTAGAGAAAACAAAACAAAGGAAAACAAGAGTAAATGAGCAGTTAAGTGAAGATATACAAGAGGCCAGTCCTGGGATTATATAATAATAATAGCTAGCATCATCCAACTAAGATTTTTTTTAAATAAGTTCGTTTATTTGAGATATTTTTATAGTTGTCCTTAAGTTTTTTTCATATTAAACCTAAAATTTAGGTATATTTTTGAATTACATAAAAATTCAGTCAAAAAAGGAATAATTTTATAAATAATATATATAATAATAAGAAGAGGGAAAAAACATTTGCCACCATGGAAGTTCACATTTCCCTACTTCTCTTTGAAATCAACCAATTTTTTTCTAAATGTTTGGAAAATAAGCAAATACCTCTAATTTGTTACTTTCTCAGTTAAATGTAATTAACATTTTTAAAAGTAATTATTGGAGCCCGTTTGGATAGGCTATTCTAAAACTCTTAACGTGCATTTTTATCAAAAACGCAAATATGTGTGTGCTTAATAGTACTGTAATTTTACTAGAAACTGCGTTCTTTCAAACGCCATATATCACGTTTTGAAACTGAATTATCAACCAACTTTTTGAAAAACACCACTTAAAACGCAGATTCATAATACTTTTTAAGGTTTGAATACCTAAAACACCCTCAAGCATGTGCTAAATAACAAAATCATCAGCCAACAAATAAACTCACCTCCCTAACTTTCCAGCGACAGCACTGCTCAAGGCCACAGGCGGAATTTGCAGCAGCAGTGGAGAATGTTGTCAGGACAAGAACGAGCTCATCTGTATCACTATCGTAAATAAACAAGAAGGCACTACTTGTAGGAACATCTTGCATGTCCACTTGCTCTCCGTCCATGTTTACAAGAACAAGTTTGCATGCCCATGTGAATGAAATCTCTGTTTCTCTCTCTCTCTTATCTCTGCTATCTCTTTTTCACTTTCTTTATTTGAGGTTGATATTAGCATTGGTAAGGGAAAGTAATTGGGGGTTATTTTAATTTAGTTTTTGCTTTTAATAATATTTACTTTTTTTTTTAAGAAAGGCTAGTGATTGGTGAATATTGTTATTATTTTTATTTTTATTTTTATCATTATTATTTTCATGAGCTACTTAAAAAATGATAGAATAACATCAATATCAAAATTAAGTCTTTAAGTACTTTTCGTAATTTGTAGGAAATGCAATTTTAAACTAATACTATACACAAGTTTTACCAAACGTTTTATTGTGATTTTCAAAATTGTGTTTTCCAAACGCACATTTTAAAAATACTATTTTTAAAAATGCATATTTTCAAACAGCTTATCCAAACAGACCTTTAGTTGTACATTATAAAAAAAAGAAAAAGTTAAAGATTGCATTGTTTTTTTCTTAGATTGCATTTGCAATCATCGTAATTTTAATGGATTTAATTGAAAAAGTAACATAGTAGAGGTATTTGCTCATTTCCTAAACATAAAAGGGGAAATTGGTTTGTTTCAAAGATAATGGGGTAAATTATGAACTATCCCAAACATAAAGGGAAAAAATGTTTTTTTTTTCTAATAATAATAATAATAATAAATGATAAACTATGTATTTGGTCACTATACTTTACAATATATTTCAATTTGCTATCTAACATTTTAATTGTATTAATTTGGTCTCTTACCTTTCAGTGTTATGTCAATTTAGTCTCTATCAATATCTTTTTGTATGGAAATTGTTAACATGATAAATGTTCAAAATAAAAAATTAATTTATTGCCATGGATATTACTTTTTTATTTTAACCGTTTATCATGTCAGTAATTTTTATCTAAAAGATAACAATATGGAGTAAATTAACACGATACTTAAAAGTTAGAGATCAAAATTAAAATATAGTGTAAATAATAAAGATCATATATATAGTTTACTCAATAATGCTACGAAGGATAATACTAGTTTAGAAACTATTTTTAAAAATTTGTTATGAAGAAGAAAATTATTACTTTTTTTTTTTATAAAAATAATATTAAAATTTTGTCAAAATGATTTATTAACAAACGTGGACAGCTATTAATTGGATACTTGTAAAAAACAATAAATGTTGATATAATATCAATTTAAAAATATATGATATTGTAGCTAATATTAAAAAAAGTAAGACTTAGTTACAATATTTAAGTGATATTCCTTAAATTCTTATTTTAAAATTTTACTATGTAAATTTTTTTCATTAAAAAAAAATATAATTTTTAATTAAATAATCATTTGACTAAACTTAAAAGAAAATTTTAACAAATAAACCTAAAGTATTTTATCTAGAATTTATCAAAAAAAAAAAATATATATATATATATATTTTACTCTCTATCCTCTAGTCTATCAGCACTCAGCACCACACGTGAACGTCCGTTCATAAATAAAGATTTTCACCTTGGTAGAGATTGCAAATGGGAGGCGTGTCACGTGAAACTGAATACGATTTGACCAATTTGTGATTGTGTCGGGATAGGGTTGGATCATCATTCATCCCTAAAAAGCAACTAGTCACTCAGCTTGCACGTGAACGTCTGGGAAGAAAGTCATGGCCGATGCAAGAAGAAGCGTGTTGCAGTTGCAAAAGCTTCATATACAGGCATTAAGTTTTGTCAGTGTGGCGTGCATGCATGACTGAGCAGTATCTATGCCTGTGTTTTCGATTTTGTCACCGTCTCAGTGCTTGGTCCTTTCAGTAGTTCCATATTCAGTGATTAGACTATTCACCATTCTAGATTCATTTTATAGCTTTAGGTTTATGGGTTTTTTTATTTTTCTAATACAGTTTATTCAACTTTTTTTTTTGTCTGGTTGTGTGAACTAGATTTCTTCATTTTAACTTTTTTTTTTCACACAAAATATAATTTTTATTCTAGTCTAATATATGTGTATGAAACTTCATTTTGAATACTTGAACTCCAACCCTTACTCCCGTATCTTATAAACATTTATACTTATAGAGTGATCACCGCACTAATAGTATGCGATTATCTTCTTTTAACTTATTGATTTGTGTACGTTCCTCTCTCTCTCTCTCTCTCTATATATATATATATATATTTTTTTTAGGGGTCTGATAGGATTTTTTTTGCAGGAAAGGGTCACTTCTATAGATTGACTCGATTAAAAAAGCCAAACCACAATTTAATATGGGAAAAAGCTATCATCTTTCACTGTTTAAAACCATTATTCCATACAAATATTTATAATTGGTACAGAAATGTCCATATTTTAAGAAATTATTTTTTTTAAATGTTTATTTATAAAAAAAATATATAATGGTAGATGTAAAACTAAAAAGAGTAGATTTGAGAGTATTATTACTTTGAAAAATTCATGATGCCTGTTTATTTGGCATCAACTTATAAACTTAGTTGTTTATCAAAAAAAAAACTTATAAACTTAGTTTTCAACTTTTAAATATATCTTTTTAAAATCTCTTTTTTTTCCTGTAATTTTTCACTTTTTTAAAAATTAAAAAATACAAATATTTTTTAACACACTTTTAGCAAAAATATTTAATAAAAAACTAAATAAATTGTTCCCAAACCAACATCTACATGTTTTCTTTGTTTAATATTATCAGCAAAATATTGATGCCCAAAATATTAAAATAACTTTGGGATGCAATATAAAACTTGTCCAGCTAAAAGTATTGATTCTCCTCATATTACTCAAGCCTTAGATTATACCTCAATATCTTAATTATCATATTATTTTAATATATATGTTAAGAGTTTTATAACTTAATTTGGATATATTTAATAAAAAGGTAAAAATCCACTCTTCTCCAATTTTTGATTTATGTAAATGAAAAAAGTGTTACATAAAATATTGTCACTTTTATAAGAATAATAGGTTGTCATGCATCCTTTAAGAGTTCCCAATTAATAAGACGGCTGGATTTAAACCACTAGATCACTGATACTAGAAAAATCAGTTCTTTTCTTTTGTCCCAATTAGAAGTAATTCCTAATCGGCTGGTTAGGATATATCTAAACCAATTCATTATGTATATAAGTCAACATTTCAACAATTAAACAACTTATTAGAAAAACAAGATAGCCAATAAAAAATGTTACAAAATCTCAAGCCTAGCTTTAGCATTAGGTGTGTCAAATACTAAATTTTTAGCATTTTACACATCAAACACTAAATATCTTTTGACATCAAATGTTCTAAACGCTAAAAATTTTAGTATGGATAAAGTACCGTTCTAAATTGGAAATGATACAAACACAAATGCTAAAAAAAAATTATTTTATTTCTCCCTCCTCTCTCTTTCTTCTCTATCACTCTCTCTGTCTTCTTTCTTCTTTTTTCTTCTTTCAACTCTCTCTCTCTCTCTCTTTGGGTGTCCTACAAAGGAGGAGGCAACCCACGACGGCAACTTGGTGGTTGTGGCTATGAGTTTGTTGTGAGTATTTGACCAAATTTGATTGGGTTTGTGGCGATTGTGGCAGTAGCAATTGTGGGCTTGTTGTGGGCATTTGGCTGAATTTAATTGTGTTTGTTTTGAGTTGTGTTTTGGTATTATGTGGTGGTTGTGACAGTGATTGTGGGGTGGATGTGTGTTATAAAATGATAAGCTAAAATAATAAAATAGCTTTTTAATATGTTAAAATAACACATTTTTGCGAAGGCTGGTGCTTTTACGACGTTGACATTGAAAGATAGCTAGCAAAAGAGGGCAGAGAGAGAGAAGAAAAGAGTCAAATGGAAAAGTTTTTTTTTTTTTTTTTTGGAAAAGAATAGGCTAAGAAGGGGTATAACTGATATATACGCATGTTTCGATTCTAATGTCTCCTTGGACCTTGAGTCATGCAAACCCATTTTGATTCTTTCACAAAATGAATTCGTTATGTTGGAACTGCCGGGGGCTTGGGAACCCTCGGTCAGTTCGTGCGTTGCACGATTTGGTGCGACGTTGGGATCCCAGAATAGTGTTTCTTTTGGAGACTAAGCTTAAGAAAAAACCTATGGAGAGAGTTAGAGACAGATTGGGCTTTGCAAATGGTCTTCTTATGCCAAGCCAAGGCCATAGTGGAGGTCTGACCCTTCTATGGAAAAGGGAAGTAAACCTGAACATAAAAAGCTTCTGCAATTTCCATATTGATGCAACTGTTACTAAGGTAAGCTCTAGCCTAGAATGGAGAATTACTGGTTTTTATGGTCATCCTCAAACGCACTTGCACCATAAATCATGGAATTTACTTTCTCTCCTTTGTAGTCAAATGCAACTCCCTTGGTTTTGTTTTGGAGATTTTAATGAGATTGTTTCTGTGGAAGAAAAATGGGGAGGTGCGAATAGAACGCAAATTCAGATGGAAGGTTTTCGTAATGTCATCAACTCATGTGGATTCAAAGATTTGGGTTACAGTGGACCTGACTATACTTGGTGTAATATGCAAGAAGGGGCTGGAAGAATTTATCTAAGGCTTGATAGAGCTTTAGCCACGTGTGATAAGATAGAGAAATTCGGTGAAGTTAAAAGTCCATCACCTAGTTGACTCTACTTCGGACCATTGTGCTCTTTTCATCTTTAACCCCCAAGTTATTAAAAGACCCAGATCGCAACGTTTCCACTTTGAGGCCTTTTGGACGAAGAAAGAGGATTGCAGAGGAATTATTGAATCGGTGTGGGGCTCTATTAGTGATATGAACACTCTTGAGGGCATGGCTTGTGGTCTAAAGCTTTGTGCTTCTGAGCTTGCTTCTTGGAATTCCTCTACCCTTGGTCAGATTCCAAAGCTGATCCAGGAAAAGAGGAAAATGCTCTCCAAATTGACCAAGCAAGACAAAGATGGTTTTCTTGGGATGGAAATAAACAATGTTAGGAGAGAGCTTAATGGGCTCTTAGATGATGAAAAAATTTTCTGGGGGCAACGTTCCAAGGTTCACTGGCTAAAAGAGGGGGACAGAAATACAAAATTTTTTCATGCTCGGGCGTCCGAAAGAAGGAAGCAAAACATGATCACTGGAATTTGGGATAAGTTTGGGCGGTGGTGTGAAGACAAGGATAGTATTGCCAATGCTGCAGTCACTTACTTTGAAGACATCTACTCCACTTCTAATCCGAGTCTGGTTGATGAGGTTACAGCAGCAATTCCCACCATTGTAACTGAGGAAATGAACATGGAGCTGTCTAGAAACTTCACCAGGGAAGAAATTGTAACTGCTCTCAAACAGATCCACCCCACAAAATCTCTAGGGCCAGATGGTATGTCCGCTATCTTCTTTCAAAAATATTGGGATATTGTTGGTTTTAATGTTTCAAACATGATCTTAAATGTTCTTAATTATGGCATGTCATTAGATGATATCAACAAAACCAATATTGTCCTCATCCCTAAAACAAACAACCCCAAAAGAATGACTGACTTCAGGCCTATCAGTCTATGTAATGTGATTTACAAGCTCATTTCTAAAACTTTAGCTAATCGTCTTAAAGCTTTTCTTCCTCTTATTATTACTGAAAATCAAAGTGCATTTATTGCAGATAGACTCATTACTGATAATGTTCTTATAGCTTATGAGTTAATGCACTACTTAAAGCATAAAAAAGAAGGGAAAGACTACTTCATGGCAATGAAGCTTGATATGAGCAAAGCCTTTGATAGGGTTGAATGGGGCTTTATTGAAGGGGTCATGAGGAAAATGGGGTTCAATGAGGGGTGGATTAGCTTAGTTATGAGATGTGTCTCCTCTGTTTCATATTCTGTTATTATCAATGGTGATACCTTTGGAAATATTATCCCCACAAGAGGACTCAAATAAGGAGACCCCCTCTCACCCTACCTTTTTCTTCTATGTGCTGAAGGTCTCTCGACTCTCTTCCATGAAGCAGTAAGAAATCAGCTATTGAATAGCGTATCTTTATGTAGAGTATGCCCTAAGATCACTCATCTTTTCTTTGCTGATGACAGCCTCCTCTTTTGTAAAGCCAATAGTGAAGAATGTGAGAAGCTTAAGGAGATTCTTGAGAAATATGAGGCAGCTTCTAGGCAAAAGGTCAACTCAGATAAATCCTCTATTTATTTTAGCCCAAATACAACTCTAGAGCTAAAGGAGACAATCTTTAACATCTTGGGGCCCATGCAAGATTCGAGACACAATAAATATCTGGGTCTCCCTTCTATCATTGGCAAATCCAAAAAGCAAGTCTTTGTGGAGATTAAAGAAAGGGTGGGTTTGAAATTGGCGGGTTGGAAAGGAAAGTTGCTCTCTTCGGGTGGGAAGGAAATTCTCATCAAAGCGGTGGTCCAAGCTATCCCCACCTACACAACGAGTTGCTTTCTTCTTCCAAAAAGCCTTTGTGATGAGCTTGAAAAAATGATGAGGAACTTTTGGTGGGGGCAGA
This sequence comes from Quercus tomentella, assembly GCA_028535165.1. NCBI lineage: Eukaryota > Viridiplantae > Streptophyta > Magnoliopsida > Fagales > Fagaceae > Quercus > Quercus tomentella. The sequence goes on from JAPQVY010000089.1 coordinate 7,267,000, forward strand.
AAAACCAAGAGTCGAAAGTTGCCTGGATTAGATGGAGGAAGACGTGTAAGCCAAAATCTTTTGGAGGTTTAGGGTTCCGAAATCTTCAAGCTTTCAATCTTGCCCTTCTTGCTAAGCAAGCTTGGAGAATTCTCACAAATCCTAGTTCTCTAGCAGCTCGTATTCTCAAGGCAAAATACTTTCCCTATTGTGATGTGCTTAATGCTAGCTTGGGTAGCAACCCCTCCTACTCATGGAGGAGTATTCATAATAGCCTTGAGGTACTTAAAAAAGGCACTCGCTGGAGAGTTGGGAATGGTCGGAGGATTCATATTTGGGATGACAAGTGGTTTTCATCCCCCTCGAATTTCAAAGTCATTACCCCCCCCCCCCCCCCCGCCCTCGGATCACTAAAGACTACCCCATGGTCTCCTCTCTTATTGACCCGGATACTAGGTGGTGGAAAATCGACTCTATTAGAGCTCTCTTCCTTCCGGTAGCTGCAGAAGCTATTCTGAAGATTCCCTTGAGCTTCAATCTGCTTGATGACAGAATCATTTGGATAGGGAATAAAAAAGGAGAGTTTACTGTTAAAAGTGCTTACTTTGTTGCTGTCAATCTCCTTTAATTAGCTGAGATTGTGGAATGCTCTTCGGGTGATCCCTTTTTGCCACTTTGGAAGAATCTTTGGAAGCTTGATCTCCAAGAAAAAAGTAAAAATTTTTGCTTGGAGAGCTTGCTTAAATGGCCTGCCAACATTGGTCAATATGCACCTCAGAGGCCTGAATGCCAACATATTTTGTCCGGTTTGTGATGAAGGGATTGAATGCTTAAATCATTGCCTAATCACTTGTGACTTTGCCCTCTCTGTTTGGGCCCTTTGGCAAGACTATCCGCTTGGTTTGCTGCTGGAAACCCGTGATTTTAAGGACCTTGCTCTTCATTTTCTTGCAAACTCTCCTCCTCGGCACTTGTTGTTTTTCTTTGCCATTTCTTGGGCAATTTGGCACAATAGGAACCTGCGTGTTCGTGATGAAGATTGTCTTTTGCCCCTCCAAACTTGGGAGATGGCTCAAAGATTAATAGATGACTACCATGGTGCCATTAAAATGGATTTTCCCCCTATGCAGTCCACTCCTATGGGCTGGTATGTCCCTCCTCCTGGTGTGTTTAAGGTAAATGTAGATGGGGCATGCTCTATAGATCCTGGGGGGAGTTCAGGGGTTGGTGTAGTTATCAGAGATGGGTCTATGGTTATAGCAACTCTCAGCAAGTTGCTGCCTTCTAATTTCCCTACTGAGTGGATGGAACTATTTGCTATTAAGCAAGGCCTTTTGTTGGCGCAGGAAATGGACCTCCCTCAAGTCATGATGGAATCAGATGCTCTTTCGGCGATTCTTGCTATTAATCATGGCAACATTGGAGGTGAAGTTGGTCATTTGGTGGAAGGTATTTTGCGGGCCAAAGCTTTGTTCTCTTGCTGCTCTTTTGCTTACTTGAAAAGGGACTACAACATGGTTGCACACGAGCTTGCTCAGTTCGCCTAGACTAATCATTATTCTCATGTATGGAAAGGTGTTACCCCACCTTTTGTTTCTCATTTGGTTGTATCTGTTTTAGAGTCTCATGCTGGTGGCTCTCTGTTGTAACCCTTTTCTGGTTTAATAAAATGGATTTCCTCTCAAAAAAAATATATATATATAGCCTTTATATATATATATATATATATATATATAAGAAAACTTTCATCCAAACAAAGCAAACAATCAATATACAGAGATCCATCCTTATTTAGAGTGGAAATAAGAAAGAAAGGGTCTTCTTCAATCCAAGATCTGAACTTACTTAGTCCTTTAGCGTGTTGAGCTAGTAAGTGGGTTGCCTTGTTGCCATTCCTTCTAGTGTGTGAGATTGCAAACCTGCGAAATGTTTGCCTCAAAATCTCAATTCACTAAAGGACATTGAATATGCTTGCTAGACAATTTCCACTACTTAATAAAGCGTTGACAACTATTTACGAATCACTTTCCAAAATAATATCTTTTAGAACAGTGTCTCTCACAAAAATGACTGCATCCTCCATAACTTTTTCCTCAATTCTAAAAGGTCCCAATGGGGCTTTGATTTTCTTACTGAGGGCAGCAATCACTCTACCCTCATTCATCCCTAATAATCACTCCCATACCAACAACTTTATCATAAGAGAACACTGCACCATCTATATTAATCTAGTACTATCCCTGTGGTAGTGGTCTCCATTTTACTTCTGCATTGGTTGATGGGGTAAGCTTTCTAGGACTTGCAATCTTGAATTCCTCCAAAAGATCAACAACACCTTCACTAAGTCTGAGCCAGTTTTCCATGGTTCTCCGTGCCTTAGCTCATTTCTGTGCAAATTTAGAAAAGTTCTATTCACCAATCTTTGGTTCCACTAACCACTTTCCACATTAATTAATTCGCAAACCTTTGCATCCAGGTCGAGAATGGATTGGGGGGAGATCACTTTAAAGGTGGACGGGTTTGGTTTAGCATTCCACACACTCCTCCAAGCATAAGATGAGTTAGAACCCAACTTTGCATTTATAAAATCACCTTCAGGGAAGTATTTTGCCTTGAAAACTTTGTAAAATAGGGACTCATGGTTTTGTTGGAGACACCATCCTTGTTTTGCAAGCAGTGCCATGTTGAAAGCATAGATATCCCTAAAGCCCATACCCCATCATTTTTTGAAGCGCAAAGCCTATCCCAACTCAACCAAACCATTCTTTTCTCATCTTTTTTCTAACCCCACTAGAAACGACTAACCATCCTATTTAATTCATTGCTAAAAATCTTGGGAATAAGGAGGAAGCAACTTATGGTATAGGCTGGTATATCTTCTTTTCTTTTGGTCATTAGTTGGTGATTTTCCTGTTCTTATAGAAATTTGCTATTAGAAAAATATTACGTGTTCCTATAAACCCACACATGGGGCACATACTATAATTACTTCTTCTTCTTTTTCTTTTTCTTTTTTTTTTTACAGTAAATAACATTATTGTTTCACGTTATTATCTATCAACTCTATTATGTAATATCTGTAAAATAAAAAAATAAAATAAAAACTATATTATGTAATATCCATTAAAAAAAAATATTTTTGTAATGTGTTTAATTTTTTTTTTTTCATTTAGATTTTAACTTTTTTTATTTAAGGAATTTTTTTTTTGATAATTTACAATTGGTAAAGCATAAAATAGAATATATTAAGGAAAAGATATAAAAATTTTATTCCAAAAATCATTTTGCTTCATAGTGTTTAAAGGTCGCTAGGTACAATAAAGAACTACTATTGAGAAAATCACCCAATTGTGATGATGCTAGTTTTATCATTTTTACTATAATTTTGTCGTCATGCATGACATGTAAACTTATGAATGGTTTGTAGAAAACATTTCAACAGCTGTTAGTACTAGTAGTGCTTGATGGAATTCCATTTTTTTAAAATAAATAAATTATATTGGTTAGAAATATCAGACACCCCGCTCACCCCTAGGTATTCACTATTTATGGTGCCATTAGACCATAAACACCTTGATGGAATTCGACTTAGCAACCTAATAAACAGACATTTTCACCACATTTGTCCTACTCACCAGCTTCTGTCCTCTGGAACCCCTCAAAATTCAAAAGATATGAAATGCATTACAAAAAGTAATTCCCTATGCAATATTTTCATGCAATTTACCTACTGTCTTTTTTTTTTTTCTTTTTGGAGAAACAATTTACCTACTGTCTTTTAAACTTATTTGTAAGAGGAAAAATAATTATAATAATGGTTTTTCTATAAATAAAAAAGTAGCTCGTGAATAAACTCAAGCTTGTACCAAAAAAAGAAAGAAAGAAAGTAAGATCAAATAGAATCTTTGGCTAAATATTGTATAAAATGAAGTTTATTTGTGATATAGATACTGTTTAAACTTATTTAGTAAAATGAGGAGATATGTAAATTTCGATAATGTCATTGCCGAAATTCTGAGAAAAAAGTAAGAGAGAAAAGAGACACATGATGTGACAAAATGGAGAGAAAAAAAAAATGAATTGGGGCAATACCATGGCCGAAATTAGGAGAAAGAAAAAATTTGCAAATATATATGAAAGGAATAGTGAAAGGAAATTCGATAACATGGTTGCCAAAATTAAGAAAATTTTGGGGCCCACAAGGAGAGTAAGAATTAGTGGAGGGAGAAGAGAAAATTTGGTAAAAATTGGTTGTGAGTGTCTTTGGCAGGAAAAGAACCTCTTCAGGTGGGTGAGTTAAGCTAAGTATCAACCACTTGGCTACGCCTTGTTAGAGCATCAGCATCAAAGAATGCTATCCTATTCCATTTTACCATCTCAAAAAACCACTTTATTACTTATACTATACCATTTTACAATACCTTCCACATCCTAAAACTCTATTTTTATTAAAATATTATTTTTAATCTTCCTTTATTATTTTTTTCTAACCGTAACTTTTGGTTTTCCTAGGCTTTTCCAAACCCATCACCACACACACAGCCACAGCCACACACACAAACACAAACCATCAAACCTTAAACAGAGCCAACACACAATCCATCAAACCAATTGAGCCAATGATCAACCAGAAAAACCCAGCCGCATCACAGCAAAAAAAAAAACCCAGATCAACCCTGATCAAAACCCAGACACCGCCGCCACATCACAATGTTTCCTCCATCGTTGATCAACCCAAATCAACCACCAAAATCCTATCGGAACAAAAACCCAGACATCGCCGATCAACCCCGATCACAACAGGAAAAAAAAAAAAAAACCCATATCAACCTCGATCAAAACCCAGACACCGCCGCCGCATCACAATGTTTCCTCCATCGTTGATCAACAAAGATCAACCACCAAAATCCCATCGGAACAAAAACCCAGACATCGCCGATCAACCCCGATCACAACAAGAAAAAAAAAAAAAAAAAAAAAAAAAAAAAAAAAAAAAACCCATATCAACCCCGATCAAAACCCAAACACCGCCGCCGCATCACAATGTTTCCTCCATCATTGATCAACCCAGATCAACCACCAAAATCCCATCGGAACAAAAACCCAGACATCGCCGATCAACCCCGATCACAACAAGAAAAAAAAAAAAAAAAAACCCATATCAACCCCGATTAAAACCCAGACACCACCGTCGCATCACAATGTTTCCTCCATCGTTGATCAACCCAGATCAACCACCAAAATCCCATCGGAACAAAAACCCAGACATCGCTGATCAACCCCGATCACAACAGGAAAAAAAAACAAAAACCCCATATCAACCCTGATCAAAACCCAAACACCGCTGCCACTGCCGCCGCTAGATCAACGTTTCCTCCATCGTTGATCAACCCAGACCAACGTTTCCTCCACTGTGATGTGTGATGTTGATGTTGGGAGGTGGAAGATATTTGGGTCTGGAGAGAGGAGAGAGCAAATGAGAGAAAGAGAGAATGAAGAGAGAGAAGATAACAGAAATAATGAGGGAGGAGAGAGAAATTTCGAGCTTAAAATATTATTATTATTTTTACAATACTGCTACAGTGCAATTCTAAAGATAGAATTGCACTGTAGCAGTATTGCAAAAAAATTTGCAATAGTTGCCTTTAGCATTCTCTGATGCAGTGGATTTTGAAGCTTAAAATGCTAAATACACCTTACATATGGCATTAGCATTCTTCAATGCTAATGCTCTTAGTAATGAAAGCTAAAACTATTATTCCAAATGTTGATAGTGGGTCGGTTTGGATTGAGCTTATTTTTGCTGAAACTGAAAACACTGTAACAAAATAATTTTTAAATGTGTGAATAGTATCGTGCGACCCATTTTTAATGAAAAAGTTGCTGAAAAGTGGAATTTGTGAGTCCGTGAACAGTGCACGGGTGCACTGTTCATGGTTGACTTGGTCAAATAATGCGGTTGGAACCAAAAAAAAAAAAAAAAAGCTTGAAAACACAACCAAAATTTTAGCCACTTTCAGCCCAATCCAAACGCTCTCAGTAGTTACAGTTTCTTTTCTAAGATTTGTAGCTTTAAAAAAAAAATTGGATGTGGCTGTACAATATCACGTACCAAAATTATTTATTCTTAAATTAATTAAATATTTCAATAAAATTTTTTAGATTTTTTAAAGGATTATTACGACAAAAAACATATATGTTCGAAGTTTAGAGGTTAAACCCTATTTAATATTAAATAAATAAATATAATATAATAAGTTTACATTTTAAACGTTAGTAACCTTAATTTAATTTAAATAATCTTCAAAAATACTACACAAGTTAGAAAAAAGGAGATAATATAATTAATACTTCAAGTACGTGGCATAATTGCTAAACAAACACATAATTTCAAATTTATAGAAAAATGTATCTTCTATTCTGAGAGAAGACTAATTTCAATAAAATTTTACAATAGAAAACTATAAATATATTAATTATAATAAAAATTAAAAAATATATATATATATATATCTTATTGATATATGCAACCACATCCAATTTTTTTAAAAGCTACATATTTTAGGAAAAAACTATAGCTACTATCAACATTTAGAATAAATATTTGTAGCTTTCATTACTAACAACAAAGCTTGGCCTAGCCAGGTGGTTCATATGAAAAGCTTCTGTTTCTGCCAAAAACACCACAACCAATTTTTATAAAATTTTCTCTCCTCCCTCCACTAATTCTCTCTCCTTGTGGGCCCCAAAATTTTCTAAATTTCGGCAACCATGTTGCTGAATTTCTTTTCATTATATATTTCTTTCATGTTTCGGCAACTGAATTGCCACAATTGTAAATTTTTCCTCTCTCCTAATTTCAACAATGGTATTGCCACAATTCTTTTTTTTTTTTTTCTCTCTCCCTCCCTTCTGTCACATCACGCCTCTCTCCCCTCTCTTACTTTTTCTCAAAATTTTGGGAATGACATTACCGAAATTTGCATATCTCCTCATTTTGCCAAATAAGTTTAAATAATACCCATATCACAAATAAAATTCATTTTATACAATATTCAGCCATAAGACTCGATTAAATATGTAATTTTTTTGGTGATAAACTCGAACTTAACTTGTAATCAAAATAAAATAAAATGAATAAGATTGATATTTTAATACAACTTAACTTGGCTCATTTATAATTGTACCTACAATGACAGTTATACAATAAATAAGAGAGGTTGGGGAATTTAGTGGTAACAAAAGTTAATCCCAGGAATGTAGTAGACATAGAGAAATTAGAAGACAATGAATTAGATTGCTTTCGGGTCAAAATGGAAAAGTATCTTCACAAAGTGAGGTCAATAATATCCAATGTTCAGTTATTTTGGACTAGCTGACTGGACCCACAAAGTGAGGTGAATAGCTACAGTAGTATGCTAGAATCAGACTAATTTAGGATAAAAGAAGATGAACATTTCTGTTCACTTGACAAGTAAATTAATTTCCCAATTTGTTTTTTCTGTTAGCTTTGGAAGAAGAAGCTTCAGACTTTAGAGTCTTGAATAATTTTGACATAATTATCAAATTAGTATGGGATTGAAAGAGAAAAATCAAAATACTGTGAAAATTTTTAGGAAGTCAATAGGCCCATCTTGAATAAACAAAAAATTTTATTATGTCTCTAATCATGAGCTCATTCTCAATCCCATACTTTTTTTATTTTTTAAAATAAATATTGTAAAATTTTAAATACAAAGAGATGATAATAAATAAGAAATATTGTTGGAGAAAATTTTCTAAAAACTGTAAAGTATGTTCTAAAAGAAGAAGTGAACAATCTTAAAATCCTAAAGTAACTAAGTAAACTACATGTGCTTTCATGGTCAAAACACGGGCTGCTCTTTTGTTTTGTTTTGTTTTTTTTTTTTTTAAACAATGATCACATCACACAATCCCTCTCAGACCAACAACATTTTTTAAGGATGGTCATTTTATACCCACAAGGTATAAAATGATTCAGAATTTAGGAAAGGTAGAAAGTGTGCCTGGAAACCATAAAATGATTCAGAATTTAGGAAAGGTCAAAAGTCATCATGCTGTGAGCTTGTGACCTACATAGAGAAGAAAACCATTAAACAAATCCATTAAATAATTGCAATTGATCGCTTTCTAAAATACAATTATAAGCATCGTACTTGCACCCTCCATTGTTGGCAGTTGACACAAATGGAGTCCTTAGGCATTAGTGTTTAGATAAAAAGTAATTGAAATTCATAATTCTCCTTCAAATTGGAAAGAGTGATGAGAAAATGAATTCAAAATCAAAAAGCGTGATCTCTCAAATGGCGTTATGTCTCGGATACGAACTAAATTTGAGATGGTAAACAAAGTATAAACTTGATCATGATGTCTCCATAAGTTTTTAGGAAGTCAACTGGTCCATCTCAAACAAATGGATTTTTTTTTTTTTTAATGTCACTAACCAAGATTTCAATCTCAAAATTTCTCAAATCTATGGATCCTAAATCAATAATAGATTAATAATGGAATAACTTGGTTCATTTGACACAGGAGAAACTCGGAAAAAAGCAGCCACCAGTCATCGCCACAGGAGAGAGCCCAAGAATTCACTAGGGAGAAGGAACGACTACCAGTGGACAAAGATTTGGGTTAGAGGATTAAATGAAACCACTTGACCGAAATAATTACACGGTGGGTTTTAATGGGGTAATCTTTCAGGAAACAGATGAATCCAGAATCGGAGTCATAATGGGGATGAGGATGGTTAGGTAATAGCGGTAATAAGCTAGAAGATTCCACCGCAATTAGCAGCAAAAACAAGATTAGCTTTGACGATGTGGAGTTTGGATGAGTTCGCAAGGTGGTAAACAAAGCTCTTTATAGCTTGGATGAGGTTGCAAGGTGGTAAATAAAGCTCTTTATAACATGGAAAATTAAGCAGTTAAAAACAATTAGAGATTCAGCACACTATTGTCATTCTTCCAAACCATTTCACATGCAGCTCATAAATTTTGTTTAATCGGATAGACAAAAAATTATTAATGTTCCAATACTTTACGAGAAATATTTTGAAATAACTTTGCATCAGATTAATTTAGCAAGGTTAGACAAGACAGCACTCGCGCACAACATAATTGCAAGGAAATACAACAAAAGACAATGCCCAAATGCGTCGAACGCCTTCTAAAAACCATGAGTGACATGAGAGACATGAGAGCAAATATATCCAAAGCTTACAAATTGACCTTTCTTATATAATAACTAAATAATTTCATTGAAAAATGATGCTATTTGAATACACTATATATCTACGTAAGTACACATGAAGGATTACAAACTTAAGCTCAAAGAGTATAAAATCTAAAATATGACAAGAAGGAAATATTGCAAATAGCAAACGTCCATCGTACAAACCTGTCAGCAAATTTTTTTTGATGAAATGATTAGGATGCTCTTCACCTTTAAACGTTCTATTATGATGCTATTCTCTGATATAGTTGCTTCCAGAATCGGGTTTATATTTCCCATCCCAAATTTGAGAGAAACTATTCCATTTGGAACATGTGCACGGGAGGTCACAACTTCGGTATATACATTTCCCACTGCAGATTTTGAAAATCTAATACCTACCTTACAGGAATAATAACACCACAAAATGACAAAATACACACCCTGCTGAAGAAATGAATTTTTATTTAATTGAAGGATACACTAAATACTCTTTGTCGGTAAACTTGTTTGGCTGTTTGATATTAAAAAAATAAAAAATAAAATAAAAATATTGATAATGATATTGAATATATATATATATATATATATATATATATATATATATATATATATATATAATTGCTATCCTAACGACCATCAAATGAACAAAGGTCTCAGCGCACTAGTAACCCTCTTAAAACGGCAATTGGATGAACAATGAAGTTGGACACAAAACACATCCTAGGTTTTGAATGAAGCCAATCAGAACATATGAAACAGATTGTAGCTTAGACTAGTCAACATTTCATATGTCTAACATCATAATCCAACATTTTTTTTTTTTTGGGGAGAATAATCCAACATTTGTCTTAAACATTCACCAAATTAAAAATTGTTCAAAAAGGCATGTAAGCCAAGCAATACCATCCAACTCTCACAATAGAAAAACTTTCAAAAATATATATAAAGCCAACTAAATATCTAAATCATTCGAAAACTCCGAATTTCGGACCCAATACACTCCAAGGAAATTTCTAGGACTGAATACCTGAATGTTTGCTTTTAAAAAATTTGCTTTGCATCCACTCTATTAAAAACTTTCATAAATATATAAAGCCAACTAAATGTCTAAATCATTTGAAAACCCTGAATCTAGGACCCAAACGCTCCGAGAAAGTTGCTAATACTGAATACTTGAATGCCTACTTCTAAAAGATTTGACATCCACATTCTTGCCATTTGCCATCACACGGCCGCCATCTGCCCCCTTCAGAGCTAAACAACAACAACAGAAACAACAAAACAATTAAGGGCTTGTTTGGTTAAAAAAAAATGGTCACTTATCACTCATCACTCAATTTTTGTCATTCGTCACTCGTCACTCATCACTCATCACTTAAAATACCCCAATTTTCTAATTCCACCAGTTTGGCACATATTTTCAACTTTTCGTCACTGAAAATTTTTTACTTTTTGTGGGACCCATACCTAAGCAATGGTCAGAGACTGCTATTAGCTTACATGCCAAACCCTCATCTCCCACCATTTTCTTCACTGCACATTTCATTTTGCCACCACCACAGTCACAGTTTAACCAAAGCAGTACAAACAACAAAAACTCTCAACAATTTGACACCACCTAAAGCAGCTCATCACCCCCAAATTCAAAACTCCATTCATACTTATTTATGATACACCACAAAGAAAGAAAAAAAAAAAAAAAAAAAAAGCTTCCAGATCAAAAACAAGCTTCCAACAGAGCTGTTCCTGGCGCCAAAAACAGAGCTTCCAAATCGAAGAACGAGCTTCCAGATCGAATCGTTTCCAACGGAGATCCGCCGTTGCTGTGGATGCCGATTTCGACGCTCCGGCTAGATCGAAGATCGAGTACGATAGCAGCGATGAGGAGAACGAGCGCGTGGTGGAGCTTTTCAACGTGTGATCGAAGATCGACACCGATGATCTCTCGGCTTGGGTTGGCATGGGTTGGCGTGTGAGTGACCGGTGGGAGAAGAACAAAAAGAACAAAAGAGAAAGAACAAAAAGAACACTGAATCGGAAGAAAGCAAAAAGAACGTTGTGCGTGTGAGTGGTCGGTAAGTATGAGCTTTTTGCATTGAAGAAGAACAAATAAAGAAGAAGAGTGAAAGAAAGAAAAGTGGAGAAAAAAGAAAAAAGAAAAAGAAAAGAGAAAGTGACCGGTGGGATGTGACAATGCACTGGCTTTTGGGGCCCACAATCTCACCTTATTTACGGTCATGCCACTGAGTATCAGATTTTGAGTTTTGAAAACAGGTGAAACCTGTTTTCATTTTCCATGACTGTCATCCGGTTTTTTGAGTAACTAAGTCATGAAAACCATGATCCAAAACTCATCCAAACAAATGCTCTTCCGTGGGACCCACATGATTTGGATGATGGAAACAAAAAATTGAGTGATATCACTCAAAACTCATCCCATCCAAACAACCTCTAAGGGGCTGTTTGGATTTTCTGTTTCCATAACTCATAACTCTGTTTCCATAACTCATAACTCAAAAATGGTGGCATCTATAGCTGAGAAGTCCGTTTGGATTTTCATAACTCTGTTTCTAGTTTTTGTTTCCACCACTCAATTCTCTGATTTTTTTGTGATGAGTTATTGAAACTGAAAACACATTTTAGGTGTTTTCAGTTTTCATAACTCTGTTTTCAATGGCATTTCCATAAATAACACTACATACCTGGTCCCACAGTCAGAGCAATACACGTGAGGCACTCCTTTTTATGCTCTCTTCAAGGGCTCTCTTCATCTCTCTCATCTCAAACTTCTCTCTTCAGTAAAGCAGAGCTCTCTCATCTCAAACTTCTCTCATCTCCATTCCAATACCACCACAAGCTAAAATAAGCTCTCACTACCCTCACCTCCTCATGCACTATTTCACCGATTCGAGCTCAGCCAACCCGTGCCACCGTGTCACGATAACGCAGTGCTTCACGCACCAACCACCGAACTCTTTCTCAGCTTTTTTCACAGAAATCCAAAGGTATTCTTTACATTTGAGCTGTTTATATATCTGATTTATTGGTAATAGCAAGGTATTTCGCATCTTTTACATTGAATCAAGGATTGGTGATGAGAAGTTTGCTTCTCTATTTTTTTTTTTTCCTTTTTTTTCTTTGTTTGATGTTTGGCTTTTCGCATCTGATTTAACTGTATCAACCTGTGGTGATGAAAGTTTGCTTCTCTACTTTTTTTTCTTTGTTTGATGTTTAGGTAAGCATCTGATTTGATCTATTGAAACCCGTGGTGAACCTGTGCTTCTCTGTTTTTCTTTTTTCTTTTTTTTCTTTGTTTGATGTTTGGTAAGCATCTGATTTGATCTACTGGATTCCCATGGTTATGGGTTTTTTTTTTTTTTTAATAATTTATGGAACTAAGGTCTTCATAGTGTAAGAAATGTGTGATAAATGCTTTGGCTTTTCTGGAATAATTGAAACCTGCCTCTACTCCACTTGTGCAATAATTGAAACTTGCCTCTACTCCACTTAGTTCAATACTGATATATCTCAATTGAGTAAAATCTTTTGTAGTGTTTAGGTGGTATGAAAAGCTCTTTCCTTTTTTTGCATATAAAGTTTACAATTTGTCATATTGTCTGGCACAATCTTTAATGGTTTCATCAATTTGGCATATTTTAAGTATCATTTTATTTTTTTGCTGGCACACTTTTTTTTGTTAATTCAGATTTTGTTTGTGTGCTCTCAAGCCTCATCAAGTTGCATCTATGTTCTTCAATTAGTCAATGCAATCTTATGTTAACAACTGATGCTTTTCTAGCTCTTTAATAGTTTGAATTGGCCAATAGAACTAATATTTGCTACTTTGATTTCTCTCTATGTGCATTACTTTCCCCAATATATGGTGATATATCCTGTTGAAATCTTGAAGAAAGTTGTTGAGTGTCTTCTCATTTGAAGGAAGCTAAATAGGTTTTTTTTCCTCTTTTCTGCTTTTGGGAAGGGGGGGTGGGGGTGGGGGTGGGGGTGGGGGTGGGGTTGGTAAGTAATAACAATTTTATTGAAAGGAAGAACATTTAATTACACATGATCATCAAAATACATCCTCTCAAAAGTTAGAACTAAAAATTCAAAACAGCAATGAAATCCCAGAAAAGCTAAATAGTAATGGAAAGGTCTTGTAATTCTAGAAGAAGACATGAGTATTATGGCGGCTTGATATAAGAGGTTATGGACTTTAATTCCCAATTATGCTACCGCCAAATGACCTTTTGGTCAATTGGCACTTCCTAATGTTTCCAACTAAGATGTCAAGGATTTGGATCCCCCCTCTCCTCCACTTAAGATGTACTTAAGAAAAAAAAATCTCAATTAAGCTGCCTGTTCTTGTTACCAACCAATTGCTCTGTCAATGATGGTTCTACCATGAGAGATCAATTAATGGAAGTTTTAAATATCATATTTCCACCATTGTGAGTCTTAAGGTATTCAAAGTAGCATTATAAATACATTATCATAGTGAGAATCATTGTATTTTTGTTTCTCTTAGTTTAGTTAATATCTACTCTTTGTTGCCTCGAGTCACAGGTTGTCCAGTTTCTTATACGATCTTGAATGGTGAAAGTTTAATTACCAATCTCAGACCAAGATTGTTTCCATTTCAATGTTGTATGGTTGGTAGTCTATTGTCCTGCTGTGACCTTAATGTTGATTTTTTATTTTTTTTTTTACTTTGTTTGGAACGGTATCAAGCCAAGTTTGCATCTATTCAAGAAAATGGTTGCCTAGATAAGGAATTGAGATATAATCCTTAGTACTTCAAGTTTATATGATTCAGTACATGTCATTGCAGTAATATATACATATTAATATGGATCCTATGCTTAATATTTGTTCCTCTAAAAATACTGGGATTTCTTTATTGTACTTGTGATATGATTGTGTATGAGATGTGTGTGTTGTTCTTTAAGATGGTTGCGGAGTTGAGAACATGGGATGCCAATTGTGAGGATCTGTTGTGTGACTTCGTATTTTCTCACCATGTGCTTGGGAATTTGCGTCCTTATTCTGCCAATGCGCAAGTGTGGGAGTAGATCACAGCCAATCTTAATGCCCACATGGGGAAGCAATTTACCATGAGGCGGGTAATTACGAAGTGGAAACATATTCGACAGAATTATCGCAGAACGTTGGGGATCCGTACTCAGTCTCATCGACCCTACGTTCCCCCTATGGCCTCTCCTGACCGATTGTCTGATGACCCGCCTCAATAGGAGACGGATGCGTAGTCGAAGCATTTTAGTGCATGTCCATTTTGATATACTGCTGACATATTTTGTTCCCATTATGTTCAGTAGCATACTTTATTGTGGATTACCATGTACTTAACCATGCATTAACCTAGTTGTATTTGTGACCACTTATTCAGTTTACTAACTCAGTGCTTCGATCTTCCATTTTTTTGTATATTTGGTTACATTGTAAATGTGGTAAACCTCGATGAAGGATTTATATATTACCACTGTTTCTTACATTCCGTGCATGCTTTTTCTTATCCGTGTTGATTTAACTATGGAATATTTTTCATTTTTTGGACCCCTTAAACGTACATGGCACATGAATCCTATAGTCCTATTAATCAATTCTTAAAATTAGTGTCTATCATGAGCTTACCACGTGAGATATTTCAAATAGATGGCACGTGAATCACAAGAGGCGGATAAGAAAAAGTGGCCTCCCCATGTAGAACATATTTTTATTGAGATCATGTTGGAGGAATAACTTAAGTGTAACATGCCAAACGATGTGTTCAAGTGTCCTACGTGGGCATCAATTACAGCTGAACTTAACCAAATGACCGGGAAAGACTTTCTCTCTAAGCAAGTTCAACAGAAGCACAACAGGCTCCGACTCAAACAACGCAAGTGGAGCCAGTTACTAAGACACACAGGGTTGGGGTGGGACGAGCAGACCCAAACAATGACTTGTCCTGACGAGATGTGGCAGAATGTGATTGCGGTATGTTTACTGTTGTTTATTATTTATATAACTTATTTCAATTATTTATTTATGCAATTTACCTCCAAATTGGTAATATATAAACTGTTACGTTTTTTTTTTTAGGTAGATATCAGTTATTGCGCTTATTTATTTATGCAAGTTTCCTCCAAGTTGGTAATATATGAATTGCTGCGTTTAGTGTGCTAATGTTTCCAAGGACATTGCAAGGCAATTGTGGTGCAGCTAACTTAAGGAAACAGGGATGCCTAGACTATCCATCACTGCAGCAGTTGTTTGCCCCTAGTACTGCGATTGGGAACCTGCAGATCTCCTCAAACACTCCTCCCTAGAATAGTGACGAGGAGCATGCCCTAGAAGAAGAGCTTGCCAATGCCAATGCAAGTGCACCCACCCATCTGGACGATGACTGTTACACCCCTAACTTTGACAATTTCCCGCAAACTGTGGAGGATGCTGAGGTTGAGGAGGTATCCCAATAGGCGAGAAAACATCTTGTGCAAGATGCCAGTAACAAGGGTAAGAAGATCTCAAAGAAGTCGGATAGGGTAAGTGAAATGACTGTGGCCCTAAAGGAGTACACCGTAATGACGAAGGATAGGTTCAGTGGTAAACTCGGCAAGTCCAGCGGTTTATCTGAGCAATTCGCTCAATCCGGCATAGGGGGTAATCCTTATTCACTTGGCAAGGCAATTGAGCAGCTGAATTCGTACGAGGATCTGAGTAACAAGGCCTATGTCAAGATATCAAAGATTTTGCAGCAAAAGGATAATAGGATAGTGTTTATGGGTATGTCGAAGCATAGAAAGAAGACTTGGATTGAGGACATTCTAAACCCGGAGAAGGATTGACATATTTACATGCTTATTATTTAGTACTTAGATGTAGTTGTATTTGGCTAGTAGGGAGAACAGTATTGCATTAAGTCTAAGCTATTTGGTTTTTACATACTATAGTCGGGGAGATGTATGTGTAATTTGGTGAAGAAGCAGAGTTTAATTTAGTGACTCCTATAGTCGGGGAGATGTATGTGTACATGCAGCGGCATTATGATAAACAACCAATGCGAACAAGTGCGTTGATCAGCAGGGCGTATATGGACGAGGTCACTGAAGGTAATCCAGCTAAGTGTTTGGAGATGTTCCGCATGACACCTGAGTTACTATTACATTTAGTGGACAAGTTGGCTCGACATGGTTACATGAGGGACGGATAGGGTGGGGTGAATGCCACTCATGCTGTGGCCATGTTATTGTTCATACTTGGACACAACACCCGCTATAGATGTGTTACAGACAGGTTTAAGCACTCAACAGAAACCGTGTGTCGGCATTTTCGTAAGGCGTTGTGGGCTATCCACCACTACGCGAAGCATTTAATTAAACCTGATCAGAATGTCATAGGCCTCCCCGAACATTTTTAAGTGAACAAGTACTGGTCATGATTTGAGGTACAAAACATTCCCTTACTTAACTAACTTCGTATAACAGTAAAATAATATGATATTTGATATGTGCTTGCTAAGATTAATGAAAACTTTCATGTGTAGAGATATGTAGGAGCAATTGATGGAACGCACGTGAGTGCCTGACCTCCTGCAAATGCGACTCAAGCACATAGGGACCACAAGAGCCTTATAACAACTAATGTGCTGTGTGTGTGTAACATGGACATGCAGTTCACATTTGTCCATGCTGGGTGGGAGGGCAGTGCAAATGACTCAAGGGTTTTCGAGGAAGCAACCAGTGACCGGAAGCAACCAGTGACCAGAAGCATGGATTCCCATGGCCACCAACAGGTACTATACATTACTGTGACTTTAACTAAAGTTATTTTATTCTCCACGTCTAAGTAGTATGTTTATGAACAAAATAATTACGTGTTGGCTGGTTATGTGTGTGTGTGTAGGGTCGTACTACTTGGTAGATTCGGGTCTAGCAATTGGCACTAGTTTTCTCCCCCCTCACAAGTCAACTAGGTACCATGCGTAGGAATTTCGCTCAAGCAGTAGACGGATAACATCAAAGAAAGAGTTGTACAATTATAGGCACTCGTCCTTGCGGATGGTTATTGAGCGGTCTTTTGGAGTGCTGAAGGCCCGTTTCCCCATTCTAAATTTAATACCAAACTTCAAACCAATTAGGTAGCGTTACGTAATTGCTGTGTGCTGTGCTCTACACAATTTCATACGCATGAACAATCGGAATGATGAATTGTTCAGAATAATAGGGGAGAGTGTTGGCGAAGGTCGTGCGACCAATAGCGAAGGCAGTGACGATGTTGGAGCATCAACAAGCTCAGCGACCCAAATGCATGTACTAGAAATGTCAAGTGCATCGAAGAGAGCGATGGATCAATTTAGGGACAATATCACTGACACAAAGTGGGATGATTATGTTGCCCGTGGCAATGTGAGATGATTATATGTTGAAAATGGCAATTGACCATTTACTTCACTGCAATGTAAATGCTATGGCTTTGCAACATAATTGTTTTGGAACTATAATATGTGACGAAAATATTATTTACGTAGGTGGATGTATAACTTAGTTCAACTTGTAACGTTACTATGTTCTTGGCATAGTTATGTAACGCAATTCGAATGTATCAATTATTATAAGATATATTTTTGGAGCATGGTATACCCACAACATGTGTTCATAGATATTTGATATGTGGTATAAGAAATTTTGTTGGACCATCATACATAAAAAAAATATTGCCACTACTATAAGGAAATTTCACATTACTTAACTGCATGCCATGAAATGCGTAAAGTAGTTCACCATCAAATAAATAAATAAATAAATGCGTAACACACGTGACAAGTAATATACATAACAAACGGACGTGTGTTACATCATCCTGCAAAATATATAGGAACTCAAAATAGGACATGTGATCAGTAATGTACATTACACACGTGACCATCAATGGGTCATGGCAAATGCAGTTACGTATGGCCATAGCTCCCAAAAACAGTAAAGAATACAAAATAAACCCTAAGTATAGTCCAAGACAAAAATAAAGCTAGCCTATACTCGTAGACCTTGTCTTCAGCAATCCGGAGTGCGAACTTAGTTTTTTCAGCCTTGCACTTTGCTATCCTTAAGAGCTCTCGTGCTTTTGCTTCCCTTGCATGAACCACATCCCTTTTGTCTCTTGCAGCTACGGCCTCAGCCTTATATCTCGTAAACCTTTCATGGCCAAGTGGTGTTATTGCACAGCCACGTGCGCATGTGTTCTTGTCCAACCATTTGAAAAACTTACATGCCTGATCGAAGTCCTACATACAACATTGAAGGCATATATAAGATGGTCAACAAAGATAGTAAGAAAATGACAAGTCAAATATGTATCGACAATAAAATCATGTAATAATAACCGGCAACCATTGCTGACATCCATAGAACCTCCTACCGAAATTACAAATAGATAGGGAGGTCATTTTCACACACCGATCCATATCACACATATGGCCGCTAGAAGTGGACTCATAAGTAGTGAGAGAAGACATTCCACTACTGAATAAATGAAACTCATGCAATAAGTCCAATAGGGAAAATGAAACTCATCCAAAAAGCAACCTAATATATCAAGAAAATCCAACTACTGAGAAATTTATCAAATTGATTAGTTGCTCAAGGCAAGGTGCTCAATAAAGTTTTGATCAATAATGCCCACTTTCTCACATGACGCTAGATGTGTCATCCTATATATACACTTGTTTCCCCTAATTATTTTAGTTTCAGCAAGAACATACTTAAAATGTAGTCTTTGGGTTTGTTCTCAAGACATGCTACATAGAAAGTGCCATACCATTCTAGTTTGCTAAAATGTTAAGAGACAATTTATGTGGTTAAAGCATGAAAATAAATCTCATTTAACATTTTAAGCCACCCAGCCCACATTTCATAGCAAGCATCTTCATTTAGTTAATCCTATAATCAGTGAGCCATATGGTTCCATGTATGAAATAAAATCTTAATTTGTTTCCATCAAAATGGATTAATTTTTTTCTACTCCATAGAACTTGCAGGATAAAATAACAATGCGATATTTGAACTAGAGACTCTTTAGAACAGATATTACATTGGCTGCTAACCTATATCAATAATTAATGTCATACCATACAATGCCATAAATACCACTGGATGGTCATACCACAGAATACAAAAATTAATCCTATACATAAAACAATAGCACTCTATAAGTTGACAAGAACTAAAGCACTTTTTACCACCATTACAAAAAGAAATATAAGTAAAGCCCATATTATGTTGCAGTCCTCTATTTTAGCCAAACCCACCCCACTTTTATTTACATTTTTTTTTTCTTTTTATCATGTTCCAAAAGCTAAACCCATCGAGACAAAACCATCTCAGGTGAGCTATAGACCTGCAGTGTAAAACTGCACCCAGTTTGCCAATAAATGCTTCACAAGGAAAGATGACTATGACTAACAAGGAAAGAGATGTGCTCAAAGGAAAGATAGTTGAGGAAATTTTTGGGTTAATGAATGTAAGGCTGAGTTAGTTGAGGCAAAATAAAGAAGTAGGGCTTAATAAGGATCCTTTCCACTAAAAGGACATAAAGGGTTATCCATTTCAATGGATCTATTCAACAAACTCTTGTTTCCCTTGGTAATCTTACGTTTCTTTCATTTGTCTATTGCAGTAGGAAAGCAAAACTAAAGTACCAAATGATTCTACTTGGAGAAAGGTGTAACAAAGAAGAGGGTGCATCAGAATCAGATTAGTAAGTT
Source organism: Quercus tomentella (assembly GCA_028535165.1). NCBI lineage: Eukaryota > Viridiplantae > Streptophyta > Magnoliopsida > Fagales > Fagaceae > Quercus > Quercus tomentella. The sequence goes on from JAPQVY010000089.1 coordinate 7,286,975, forward strand.
ATAAATGGTTATTATTATCTTAATTATAAAAACATAGGCAGAAAACAGTAATTCAATCACTAGCATTTGAATATACCATATATATAAATAATACTAATCAAACGACTAGTAAGTTCTAAATAGTTATTTGAAGTGCTACACATATTTTCTCTACACAGACCCACAACAATCATTGAGTAGTAGGCAAACTAAACAAAGCGTATTATTACATTACATTAATAGACTTCTTGAGAGAATTAAAAGGAATATCTGCATTGAAAATTCAAAGTATTTAGGACACCATTTTATCTGCTGTATACAAAAATTAAAGACTTTCAAGGATATATATTGTCAATGTCACTAAGCCCACTTATCAACAATTTCACTACTGCAGCCAGATCATCATACAGCATTCTAAATTTGAATAGTTTCTCATGATCAACAAATCCTAACTTTGGGCAAACATTACCAGAGCTCTCTGTAAATATTAGGGGTGGCAAATGGGTGGATTTGGGATGGGCATAATTGGGTTGAGTTTATAAAATCCATTTACCCATTAAAACTCATTTAACTAATTGTTTCTAACCCAAATCTAACTCAACCCAATTATTATGGGTAAATCCCAACCCACCCAATTACCCAATTATCAAAATTACCAAAATTTGCTAAGTGACATAAAGCAATAAAATATCTATTAAAAACGAAATAATTACTAATTACTAAACCAATTAAACAATAAATAGAAACAATTTGTCAGTTCTCATTCACCATTACTATTAATTAAATACACTTCATAACACACTATTATACCTAATTAGCTGTTTTTTTCCAGTTTTAGCTAAGTAATAAATAATCACTAAACCAAATTAAGCATTAAACCGAAGCAAAATTAAAAGAGAGAGAAAGAGTTAATGGCCGGAGGAGAAGACGGAGGGAACTCCGGAGAGAATCCGGCACCTGTTTCAACGCCGGAATCACCGACCTCCGCCGGATTCAACACCGATCAGATTCCTCGCACTTTCAAGAACTTCACAGACGATGATGACATCGTCATCGACGACGAGGCCGTCGTGGATCCCGAAATCATTCGAGATGAGCCGAAAGAGGTCGAGGAAGAGGAAGACGGAGAGGATCTTTTCCACCGATCAGAGGAAGACAAGCCTGAATAAACCTCCCTCTGTGACTCAACGTCGCCGATATGTTCCCCGTCGTTGACATCGGCATCATCGAGTTCGAAGAAAATGAGGGAAAATGAAATCCCTCGTGAAAGCCTTAAACGTCTGTGGGCTGAGTTTCTTTTTTTTTTTTTTTTGGATAGGGCTGGGTTAAATTTGGGTATATTATTTTTGGGTTAAATGGGATTCAATGGGTTTTTAGTTAAAACCCAATAATTACTGGGTCTAATTGGGTTGATGCCCATTTAACTCAACTAATAATTGGGTAGGTTTGGGTTTAATTAGAGTGGGTGGGTTTGGGTGGGCAAATGGGTTTGGGCTTACTTTACCACCCCTAGTAAATATATTTTCTCTATTTTCAATTTCTTACTTCTCCACCAAAAAAGCAAATCCCAATATTTTCAAGTGTCAAAATAAATATAAAAATCAATTAAGCCATTAAATATGTGAGCAAATATCAAAAAGCGTGATATTTTAGATATTAAAGTATATGATTTGGCCTTATGCATTGTGTACACAACGTAAAAGATTATTCCCTTGTTTCTTCGGACTAAAGCCTAGGAAACTAAGCTCACCAAATTGTTCATGTTGTCACTAAGGCCTAATTACAAGAGTTTATTATTCTATTCATATAGCTCTACATATGCTTGCCAGCTTAAGAGATAGACAAATAAATTAGCAAAAAAAACTATAAAGATTTTGGGGGGGGGGATATCAATTGCGCCAACACAGAAAATGTAAAGTCTATAGGAAATATTCTTTTGTTGCCACAGAATCAAAGCATGATATCCAACAAGGTGTGTAGAAAACTAAGTACCAAATTTATAGGCAAAACCAATTTCAATTGTTAACTTGATGCCAAATCCTGTAATCATTACAAGTGTGTTAAGGCTATGAATATACCATTTGCTAGAAAGTCCACAAAAATTGGTTGATAAATAATAGCCATAACTACTGAAAGGGTTCTTTTCTGTTTAATAAAACTTATCCTGGCATATCAAAACATTACTTTAAATCTGCAACAATAGGAAAGAAAACAAAACACAATGTTGTCTTAATCTTTCCACAAATTACATAGAAAACAAACTTTCCAACATCAAGTAAAACTAAGCTCTTAAAGAAATTAGCTGTGTCAGCCACCCATGTAGAATTCCAAGGTATGTAGTCTTGACAATATGACTGATCGGTAAATGTATGATAATAAGTTCCCTGCAGTTTTTGCCGGCCAATTCCTTCTTTAGAATAAAATATTTAAAAACATTATTTAGTTTTTAAATAAAGATATCCTGTTTATGAAAAGAGTTGGGGTATGCATCTGTAAAAGACCAATATTTTTTTCTCTGAATTTTAGTATTGTATTAAAAAAGGGTAGAACTTCAAGGACCATTCCAATTACTCCAAAATATAAATAAAATAGAACTTATGTGAACTGTATAAATGGCATAAAACGTTTTAGTTTTAAGTGTTGTAATAATTTTGGAGTCTGATCTCCAAAAGACTCCAAAACTTTTGGAGTTGTATTAAAAAAAAAAGATTTAAGAATCTGTGAAAAAAAATTTTTGGAGTCTGATGTATGTTGTTCTATCAATCCTGTTAATAATTTTTGCACTAAAGGGAAAAAAATCTTAATGGAGGAAGTATAAACAGGAAACCAGAATGCAACGAGGAAACTAAAATGGAGACTGCAACCAATTTGCATTTGTTGTATGGCTGATTTCAATTTTGTATGCTATCCTTTATACTGTGGTGGTTTAAATGATGTTTTTGTCAGAATTTTGTTCATTGAGGTCATTAAAATGAACTAAATGAAAAAAAAAAAACAGGACAGGCTTCCATCACAAACAAGAGCACAAGAAGGGTCTTGTTCTGCAAGTATAATATACTTCAAACCAATGCAGCAAACCAGCAATGGGTAAGCACAATAATATCATATAATCAAAAAAAAAAACCAAAAAAACTTCTCCTTTATTATTTTCTCACCAACCAAACAACAGGGAAAAACAAAGGCAAACAGAGTTCAAGCTAAAACCTAACAGTTTTCTCAAAACCCAAATGCGAAACACACAAATCAGATAAATAAACAAGGTGAGAGAGTACAGAAAGGGATGAGGTAGCACCATCTTGGGTCGGACGAGATCGTCCGTGACAAAATGGGGAAATGGGTCACGTTTCTTTATGCTCGTCGGCGCCGCTGGGTCACGACGGAGGAGATCGCGCCGCCGTATACATCAGAGAGATGGGTGTTGTTCACTAGTGATGGTCCTGACGAGGCGAGGGAGCTTGAGAAATTTTTATGGGTTCGGGTTTGTGCTTTGGGAGAGTGACAGGGCTGAAGGGGGAAGGGGAAATGACAGGGCTGATAGGGATGAACAAGATCAGGCGGGTAACAAAACAGCTTTGCTCTAACCGAGTGACAGGTATGGGGCTCACAAACAGTTGAAAAATATTGAGTAAAAACAAGTGAGTGATGGTGTCAAACGGGATGGGGTGTAGGTAGTCGGGTATTTTAAGTGATGAGTGACAGAAATTGAGTGAAGGGTAATGAGTGATGAAAAAAAAAATCCAATCAAGGCCTAAGTGTTCCAATCAACAGAAACAACAAAAACGAAATAGTTGAACCAATTAAAAAAAAAAAGAAGTAACATAGTCAATCAAAGACCTAAAATCATATATCATTTGAGATAGTATTAATGTAGTTAATTTACTAAAAAAATATTAAGTGTTACATTCACTTCAAAATAAACATTCATCTCCATAAAATACACATTCATTGTTCACAAAATACACTTCAAGTTGTTTCATAATAATATGCATTTAATTGGCTTGATTTTGCATAGATGGATTGGATTACAAGGTGATGGGTTCAATTTTCGCAATGGTGATGTGTATTCCCGAATGGAATGCTCATATAAACTATACATAATTAAACTTGATTATATCTTTCAAAACTATCTCTCAATTTGAATAACCATACCATCCACATATAAAAACTATTACATAGAAATAAAATGTATCATTCCATTAAAAAAACTCATCATTTGCACATATGCTTAGTGTTTAAGTAAGAGGCAGCTTAAACATACACAGAATCCATCATGTTTGAGCAATTTCATTAGTTACAAAAAAATTTCTAAAGAGTTTCTACAAAGTTGTGTAATCAATTGTCCAAATTGTCAGCTATGCTGTTAGAGAAAATGTCCAAATCAAATATGATATACCCAAAAATACTAGTCTAGCTATCCAAAATTCTATCCAAAATGTTGTCCACTAACTATGCAATATACTGTCCAAAAAATGCACATACTATCCAAAAAAGCTATTCATCATAGCTCATAATTGTAGTAGGGTCCTAAAAAAGTTAATCACAATCTTATGGGAAGAAAAACAATAAACAAAAGTATACGTTAAGGTTATTTTCTTTCTTTCTTTTTTCTCCTCTAAAGGTTATAAAGTATACTTAACTCATCAACTGCACTCCATATTTAATTTTATCACATTTTCCTAAAGTAACATTCTCATGATTTCCATTTTATTATTGTCTCCAAGCATATTTTAGGGGATACATAACTAGTCTAACAGTATCACAAGCTACCTACAAACACAATTAACAGCATCACAAGCTAACTACAAACGCCCAATCCTCAAAAACTAAAGAACAATTGACTACTTAAATACAAGCACAAGCCAAGGGAATATGCTTCTAAGAAACCGAAGCTATATAGAACAAGTGTTATTGGCATAAAAATCAATAAATCAATAAAATTGTTTATGTTTCATATTACGAAATGAAATTGTTGATTTAATTATTAGAGGGCATAATACAATAATTAAAAATTAATAAATATTTAAATATGTTTTTTTTCCGATATAAACAATTAGTCAATTACATTTTTTTTATTACATAATAATATGTCAACTTACTTGTAAATCTTTCCTAAACCTCCCATTCCAAATTCCTGCAAAAGATCACACTGATTAGAACAAACAAATAGAGGGAAAATTATTATAAAAAATAATAATAAAACACTTGAAGGAAGAGATGAATATCAATGTAATGGAAAAATACCATTTTAGCAATGATGTCGTTTTCTACGTCTTCTTCTCATGTATTTCCAGTACATCTTCACAAATCTAAGTTCACAAGACTGGCGGAGATGAGCAAGCAAGAGAATGGGCGAGACAGGATGAGAGAGAATAGGGCAGGCTTGAGAGTTAGAGAAAGGTAAAGACGAGGGTTAGAGAAAACACAGCAAAGGAAAACAAAAGTTAATGAGCAGGTGGCGTAGGTGGGAGCCAAATGAAATCAAGTGGCGTAGGTGGGAGTGGCCGAGTGACTAGTGAGAGACAGTAAAATGAAATATTGAGGTCCAGTGGTTTATATAATAATAATAATAGTAATAATAAATTAATAATAATACAAATGTTGTGAAGATTCATCCATTAAATAATGGATGATAGTTTAGAAATTATTTTTAAAATTTTGTTATGAAAAAAAATTATTTAATTATTTAATTTTTTTATATTTTTTATAAAAATAGTATTAAATTTTTTATAAAAATAATTTATTAACAAATGTTTTAAAGCAATTATTAACTGCATCCTTGTAAAAAGACAATAAATATTAATAATATCATTTTTAAAATAGATAATTTTGTAGCTAACATAAAAAAAAAATCATATATTTTATTCTCTCTCAAGTCTGTCAGCAGTCAGCACCACACCTGTGTGAACTGTTCATAACAAGTTTTTCATTTTGGAAGAGATTGCAAATGGGAGGCGTGTCACGTAAAACTTAAACACTACACAGTAAAAAGTAAAGACACGTACAATTACGACTTTCTCAACGCTTTTATTATCTCTGCCTCTATGGCATGGGCTTACACGCGTTTTGAATATGGTTGACCAATTTGTGATTGTGTTGGGATAGGGTTGGGCCATCATTCATCCCTAACAAGTCACTCTTACACAGTTACACGTGAACTCGTATATGAAGAAAGTCATGGCCGATACAAAAGAGGAGGCGTGTTGCAGTTGCAAAAGATTCATAGGCATTATGTGTAGCTTCACAGGCATAAAAGTTTTCTCAGTGTGGCGTGCATGCAGGATTGAGCAGTATCTATGCCTTTGTTATCTTATCGATTTCGTCGTTGTCTCAGTGCCTGGTCCCATCAGTAGTTTCATAGATTAAACTATTCACCATTCTAAATTTATCCGTACATAATATTTTCACAATTTCCCAATCAATTATAATTATAAGATATTTTTTATTCTGTAACTTAAATTATTTTTATTAATTCATTAATAATATTTTATATTTATTGTGAAAATATTGTAATTATAATATATTTCTCTTAGGTTTAAGGATTTTTTTTAATACAATTTATTCTACTTTTTTTTGTCTGGTTGTGTGAACTAGATTTCTTTTTTTAACAGATTAATTTGTATTCGTTCCAATATTTTTTAGGGGTGTGCTAGGATTTTTTTTTTTTTTGGGGGAAGGATCACTTCTATAGATTGACTCAATTAAAAATACCAAACCACTTTAAATCCATTTTCCATACAAATATTCATAATTGGACATTATAAGAATTTATTTTATAAAAAAATTATTTATAAAAAAAAAAAAAAAACATAATGGTATATGTAAAAAGAATAGATTTGAGAGTATCATTACCTTGAAAAAATTCATAGTGTGTTTATTTGGCATTAATTTATAAGTCTAGTCTTTAGCTTTTAACTTTTATATAAAGTTTTTTAAATTTTCATTTTTTTATTTTTTCTTTTTTCACTTTTTTTCAAAAAATTTATAAAACTAGTTTTTAGCTTTTAACTTTTATATAAAGTTTTTTAAAATATTGGTGCCCAAAATATTAAAATAACTTTAGGATGCAATATAAGACTTGCTCAGCCAAAAATATTGTTCTCCTCGTATTACTCAAGCCCTATATTATACTCAATATCTTATCATATTATTTTAATATATATGTTACATGATATATGTTAAGAGTTTTATAACTTAATTTTGATATTTCTAATGAAAAGGTAAAAATTCACTCTTCCCCAATTTTTGATTTATGTAAATGATAAAAGTGTTACAAAATAATAAGCTCAAAAATATCCAGTGTTTAAATATTTTGGAGCAGTGGACTGGACCCATAAAGTGAGGTGAATAGCAACAGTAGTGTGCTAGACTCAGACTATTTTGGGATAAAAGAAAATGAACATTTCTGTTCAATTGACAAGTAAATTAATTTCCCTATTGGTTTTCTGCAAGCTTTGGAAGTAGAAGCTTCAGACTTTAGAGTCTTGCAGAATTTTGAAATAATTATTTAATTAGTAGGGGATTGAAAGAAAAAAAATCAAGATGCTGTGAAAATTTTTAGGAAGTCAACTGGTCCATCTCAAATAAACAAAAAATTTTATTATGTCTCTAATCAAGAGCTCACTCTCAATCCCATACTTTTTTATTTTTTAAAATAAATACTGTAAAATTTTAAATACAGAGACATGATAATAAATAAGAAATATGATTGGAGAAAATTTTCTAGAAACTGTAAAGCATGTTCTAAAGGAAGAAGTGGACAATCTTAAAATCCTAAAGTGACTAGGTAAACTACATGTGCTTTAATTCACGGTCAAAGCATGAGATACTCTTTTGTTTTTTGGCTTTTAAACATTAATGATCACACCACATAATCCCTCTCACACCCAAAAGACTTTTTAAGGATGGTCATTTTATACCCACAAGGTACAAAATAATTTAAAGTTTAGGAAAGCCTGGAAACTTTTATTATAATCCTAAAAAGTCTTCATGCTGTGAGCTTGTGACTAGCATAGAGAAGAAAACCACTAAATAAATCCATTAAATAATTGCAATTGATCGCTTTCTAAAATACAATTATAAGCCTCTTACTTGCACCCTCCATCAGGTGCTGGCTGTTGGCACAAATGGAGTCCTAAGGTATTAGAGTTTAGAGTTTAGATATAAAGTAACTGAAATTCATAATTCTACTTCAAATTGGAAAGAGTTTGAGAAAAAAGAATTCAAAATTAAAAAGCGTGATCTCTTAAATGGCGTTATCTTTCAAATACAAAATAAATTTGGGATGGTAAATAGAGTATAACCTTGATCATGATATCTTCATAAGTTTTTAAGAAGTCAACTGGTCCATCTGAAATAAACGGATTTTTTTTTTTTTTTTATATGTAGATCCTAGATTAATAACAGATTAATAAGGGAACAACTTGGTCCATTTGACACAGGAGAAACTTGAAAAAAAACAGCCACCAGTCATCGCCACTAGAGAGAGCCCAAGAATTCACTAGGGAGAAAGAACGACAACCAGTAGACAAAGATTTGGGTTATAGGGATTAAATGAAACCACTTGACCGAAATAATTACAAGGTGAATTTCAATGAGGTAATCTTTCAGGAAACAAATGAATTCAAAATTGAAGTCATAATAGGGATGAGGATGGTTAGGTAATAGCGGCAATAAGCAAAAAAATTCCACTCCAGTTGGCAGCAAAAACAAGATAGCATTGACGATGTGGAGTTTGGATAAGGTCGCGCGCGAGGTGGTAAACAAAGCTCTTTATAGCGTGGAAAATTAAGCAGTTAAACACACAGAAATTCAGCACACTAGATCAAAGACTAGAACCTTACTTTAAGCATAATATCTATATCATTCTTCCAAAACATTTCACATGCAACTCATAAATTTTATTTAATCGGATAGGCATAAAATTATCAATGTTCTAATACTTTACAAGAAATATTTTGAAATAACTTTGCATTAGATTAATTTAGCAAGGTAAGACAACACTCGCGCACAACATAATTGCAAGAAAATATAACAAAAGACTATGCCCAAATGCGGCGAACACCTTCTAAGAACCTGAGTGACATAAGAGCAATATATCCAAAGCTTACAAATTGACCCCTTTTTTATTTATTTTTATAACTAAATAATTTTATTTAAAAAATGATACTGTTTGAATACACTATATGTCTACCTAAGTACAACTAATGGATTACAGACTTAAGCTCAAAGAGTATAAAATCTAAATGATGACAAGAAGGAACAATGCCAATAGCAAACATCCATCGTTCTGTCAACAAATTTTTTTTTGATGAAATGATTAGGGTGCCCTTCACCTTCAAACGTTCTATTATATGCTATTCTCTGATATTGTTGCTTCCAGAATTGGGTTTATATTTCCCATCCCAAATTTGAGAGAAACTAAGGGTGTGTTTGTTTGAAGGTGAAATAGAGTGAATGAAAAACTTTGAAAAGAAAATAGGAAAAAAAAAAAATTTGGAGTGTGTTTGATTGGGTAGTGAGGAAGGAAAATAAATAGTAAGGCTCAAACCTAGGCCCACCAAAATGTTTTCTCCCCAAAATTGAGAAAAACTGAGTGGGAATAATTTTTTTTGATTGACAAAAATGCCCATGTTTTCTTCAAGTTATTTTATTTTCTTTTTTTTCCTCTCTCCCTTGGGCAGTAACGTTGCCCATTTTTTCTTTTTTTTTTCTGGGCAACAATGTTGCCAATAACGTTGCCCTTTTTTTCATTTTTTCTTTTTCTGGGCAATCACGGTGTCAGTTGCTACTCACTTTTTTTCTTTGGCATTAACATTGCCTCTTTTTTTTTTTTTTTTTTTTCTAATCTTTTTTTTTTCTTTTTATTTTCTAGGGCTTGGGCGTGATAGGTTTTTTTTTTTTTTTACTAGATGTGATTTTTTTGGGACATGATTTTTATTTTTATAATAAATTTGGGTGATTGCTCTTTTTTGTAAGGTTATTTGTCACTTTTTTTTTTGTTTTAATTGGGCATTATTCTTTAACAATGATATATGAGGAAATTTATTCAAACTCATTTTTTTCATCCCTCTACTTTTCCACACCCAACCAAAAAAATAAAGAAAATAAAATATTTTCTATTCTCCCACATCTCCAACCAAACTAACCCTAAAGGTAAATCAACAATAAAAAGTAAGACCATTCCATTTGTAACATGCGGACGGAGGTCACAACATCGGTTTAAACTTTTCCCACTGCAGATTTTAAAAATCTAATACCTACCTTACAAGAATAATAACACCACAAAATGACAAAATACACACCCTGCTGAAGAAATGGATTTTTATTTAGGCTGTGTTTGGTTCATGTAAAATATTTTCCGGAAATGCTATTTTCGGGAAAGGAAAATGTATTCAGACTGTTTGGCTGCCTCGGAATTCGTTTTACGGAAAATCAATTCCGGTGTTTGGTTCGTTCAAACATTTTACGGAAAATGCTTTTCGTTTTACGGAAAATCAATTCCCATGTTTGGTTCGGTCAAACATTTTACGAAAAATGGAATTCGTTTTTTACTGAAAATCAATTCCCATGTTTGGTTTGTGGATCATTTTACGGAAAATATGAAATGCCTTACAAATTCAAGCACCTGCATTATCTAGACAAACCTGTAACAGTACAAAACTAATCATCCACTTCAACATCAAAAATAATCATCCAAATTCAAGCACCTGCTTATTGCCTAGACATATCTGTAACAATACAAAAATAATCATCCACTTCAACATCAAAAATAATCATTTAAATATACCCATAATATTTATATAAAAACAGCCACATCAATCGTTCACCATTGGCATTACACCTCCATGGTTTACAAAAATGATACCTATTCGTGGTATCTGAACAGTACAAATACATAATTTGAGCAATTCTATCGTCCCAATAATACAAAAGACTACATATATAATACAATGGTAGGTTAATACTAGTACTACAACACAAGTTAATTCCTAAAACTACCGTCACAGTCAACATGAAACAGACAAGTCAAAGTTGTGAGAACAAAAAACCATCCAACCACAGCTTTCTCAGCCTAGCATTCTTGACTAGAAATCCCCGTGCTGCCTTCTCATTTTCACAAAGATGGTCAAACGCAATTACGAGCATATCTTCGCTATACTCATCCGCCATCATAGCCATGACCTCATTGTAAAGAACTGTGTAATCCACTAGGCCCCGGTTGATTTCTTTCAGAGCCACAGCTATTTCCCTTAACTGATCAGACAGATCAGTCAGCACAGTATTATCAGCATTAGAAGGTGCACGCCCTCTTTTGCGGGACTGCTTGCTGCTGCTCACCTTCTCTTTGCCCTTTGACATTACTACATATGAAAATTGTATAGTGAGAGTAGCATTTAAAAATGAGAGTAGCATTTAGTAATTACGCTCGGAATATGAACAACAAATCAAACACACATACAACCACGCTTATAGATGTGCACAACAGAATGAAACATACTAACACTGGAAATAACAATGTAATACCATCAAATAACAATGTAATGCTGAAAATATTTTTTCATTACACCACCAGAAGTCTATAGTAAATACATTGTCTTTACAAAGAAAAAAAAAAAAGAAAAAACACATATTACAATCATAGAAATCTAAATAAAGTACTACTCTCCACTCCTGGTATAATCAGACCACATAACTTAGCATATCTTATTTCTCTTAGCATTCCACAGTCCACTGTCTTCAATGGACTCCCGACGTGATTGTGTTTCTTGTTGGGGGTCACTAGACTCTACTTGGCTCATTGCATCTTCCATAATATGGTCATTTGGTTCAACCCCATAATGTGATTATGAACCACACAACATGCTAACACTACTTTCACTTGGGTTTCAAAAGACCAAAATGGTTCTGCATCAACACTCGAAAACGTTTCTTAAACACTCCAAACTCTCGCTCAATGGTAGTTCTCAATGAAAAGTGTCGGAAGTTGAACAATTCTTGCTCATTCTTAGGAGGACGATCACTAAACTCTTTCAAGTGATATCGCACACTCCGATAAGGTGACAATATTCCATTTTTATTACCATACCCAACATCACCGAGATAATATTTATCTATATATATTCAAAAATAAAACCAAATCACTACTATGCTTAAGAAAACGCACAATATTTATTAAACTAATAAACCAAAAATGTGAAGTAAGAATTGAAAATCCCCCTGGCCTAGCAAATGCATCACAAGCTAACTACAAATGGCCAATCCTCAAAAACTAAAGAACAATTGACTACTTAAATACAAGCACAAGCCAAGGGAATATGCTTCTAAGAAACCGAAGCTATATAGAACATTTGTTATTTTTATAAAAATCAATAAAATTGTTTATGTTGCATATTACGAAATGAAGTTGTTGATTTAATTATTAGAGGGCATAATAAAATATTTAAAAATTAAAAAATATTTAAATATGTTTTTTTCCGATATAAACAATTAGTCAATTACCTTTTTTTTTTTATTACATAATAATATGTCAACTTACTTGTAAATCTTTCCTAAACCTTCCATTCCAAATTCCTGCAAAAGATCACACTGATTAGAACAAACAAATAGAGGGAAAATTGTTATAAAATAAAAATAAAAACAGAATATGGCTTCAAATAAAACACTTGAAGGAAGAGATGAATATCGATGTCATGGAAAAATACCATTTTAGCAATGATGTCGTTTTCTACGTCTTCTTCTCATGTATTTCCAGTACATCTTCACAAATCTAAGTTCACAAGACTGGCGGAGATGAGCAAGCAAGAGAATGGGCGAGACAGGAGGAGAGAGAATAGGGCTGGCTTGAGAGTTAGAGAAAGGTGAAGACGAGGGTTAGAGAAAACACAGCAAAGGAAAACAAAAGTTAATGAGCAGGTGGCGTAGGTGGGAGTCAAATGAAATCAAGTGGCGTAGGTGGGAGTGGCCGAGTGACTAGTGAGAGACAGTAAAATGAAGTATTGGAGGTCCAGTGGTTTATATAATAATAATAATAATAATAATAGTAATAATAAATTAATAATAATACAAATGTTGTGAAGATTCATCCCTTAAATAATGGATGATAGTTTAGAAATTATTTTTAAAATTTTGTTATGAAAAAAAATATTTAATTATTAAATTTTTTTTATATTATTTATAAAAATAGTATTCAATTTTTTATAAAAATAATTTATTAACAAATGTTTTAAAACAACTATTAACTGCATTCTTGTAAAAAGACAATAAATATTACTACAATATCATTTTTAAAATAGATAATTTTGTAGCTAACATAAAAATAAAATAAAATCATATATTTTATTCTCTCTCAAGTCTGTCAGCACCACACCTGTGTGAACTGTTCATAACAAGTTTTTCATTTTGGAAGAGATTGCAAATGGGAGGCGTGTCACGTAAAACCGAAACACTACACAGTAAAAAGTAAAGAAGCGAACGATTAAAGCATTAGAGCACTCTCATCAGGTGTGCCAAATGCCAAATATTTGGCATTTGGCACACCAAACACCAAAAAACATCCCTCATGAGGTATTCTAAATCTTATAAAATTTGGAACATATGAACAGTACGCTCTCATATTTGAGAGCGTACGGACATATGTGTTATAATTTTAATGAATATTTTATTTTTTTCTCTCTCATTCCTCAGTCACTTTCTTCCTATTTTTTTCTCATCTCTCATTCTCATCCCCTCATATTTTCTTCCTCACCATCAGTTCCCTTCCATGCCGTCGCCGACATTGACGCCGACGCCGACGCCGACGCCAACGCCAACGCCGACGCATCAATTCCACGCCGATCTCTCTCTAGCTGTGGTTTTTTTTTTTTTTTTTTTTTGGCTGTGGTTTGATGGTTGGGTTGGGCGATGGGTGGGTTCGAATGGACAGATCGGCGGTGGGTGGGTTCGGATGGACAGATCGGCGTCCACCACGCAGCACCGCCCATCTCACACTCTCAGATCAGATCGCGTGGGTTTTTTTTTTTTTTTTTTTTTTTTTTTTTTTTGGTTGTGGTTTGATGGTTGGGTTGGGCGATGGGTGGGTTCGAATGGACAGAGCAGCGGTGGGTGGGTTCGGATGGGCAGATCGGCGTCCACCACGCAGCACCGCCCATCTCAGATTGCCTGGGATTTTTTTTTTTTTTTTTTTGGTGGATGTGGGTTGAGTTTCGTGGGTTTTAATGGGTTGATATTGGTGGGTTATGGCGGTGGGTGGTGGCCGGCTACTAGGGGCAGTGGTGGTGGTGGCCGGCTACTAGGGGCAGTGGTGGTGGTGGCCGGTTACTATGGGCAGTGGTGGTGGGGGCTGTGCATTATATTACCGTTTGAAGTTTTTTTTTAATGATATTTTAATGTGTTGTATATATTATTTTAATGTATGAGATGGAAGAATAGAACATCTGATAAATTAGATGTTGTAAAATGATGTGGTAAAATAGTAAAGTAGGCTTTTGATGTGTTAAAATGGCATTTTTTATAGAACAGCTGATGGGAATGCTCTTAGTATTGGAGAATGCTATTATACTCTATTTTACCATCTCAAAAAGCCATTTTATCATTTATACCTTACCAATTTACAATACCTCCAACATCCTAAACTTTTATTTTTCTATTCTACTCATTAAAATAATATATTTACATAATAAAATAATATATATCAAAACCCAAATAAAAACAAAAACCCAAATCTGCAACCACCTACTACCACCACCACCACAACCACAAACAACATACCCAAACCGAAACCCATGGCCACGCCACCACCCCACGGCAAAAATCCAAACAAATGAAACCCACCTTTGCCACCACAACCAGAGACACCACCACGGCAACAACACACCCACCACCACCATGCAAAGAAACCCACAAAAAATCAAAGAAAAATCCATTCAGAACCCCTATCAAAACCCATCGGAAGCTGATCTCCACGCCTCCACAGGCGTTCTCTCCATAACCACGGCCCCAAGCAAGATCAATACCCAGCCACAACCACGGCCTTATGCCGCCACTGCACCACCAAGACCCAAAACCCACTCCCACAAATCAAAACCCCACACCCACACCACCGGACCCCATTACAAATCACAGAGAGATGCCACAGATGACCGGAAGGTACCCATCGGCATCGACAGCATTGCCAACCTCCTTGGCAATGGTCTTCACGGCCACGAAATCGTCGTTGGAGGCGGCGGGGAAGCCGGCCTCGATTATGTTGACGCCGAGCTTTGCGAGCTGCCGGGCTACTGGGGATGTAATTGGGGCGGCGGCGGGGGGAAGGTGTGGGTGTGGGAGTGGAGTTTGACGGGGTTTGATGGGGAGAAATAGTTAGTGGGAGACGGAGATACAGAGTGGGAGTGAAGGAGAGTGGAGTGAAATGAGAGACAGAGATGAGAGATGAGAGACAAAGATGAGAGAGTGAGAGATAAAATATTAATTTTTTTTTTACAATACTGCTACAGTACAAAGATGAGAGAGTGAGAGATAAAATATTAATTTTTTTTTTTACAATACTGTTACAGTGCAATTCTATCTTTAGAATTGCACTGTAGCAGTATTGCAAAAAAATTTGCAATACTTGCCTTTACAATTCTCTGATGCAGATGATTTTAAGGCTGTAAATGTCAAATTTCCCTTAGATATGGCATTAGCATTCTCCAATGCTAAGAGCATCAGCAGTGGGGCTTGTATATGCCAAATGTTAGGAACATTTGGCATTTAAGCCCCAAAACTGCTCAACAATGGGAAGGCCATATTGCATATGCCAAATTTTTTTTAAGATTTAGCTACAGTACCATCTCAAATGTAAGATGGTACTGTAGCTGAATGGTATAAAAAAAAAAATATTTTTTTAATACTCTCAAACCGTTTTAAAACCCGGCAATTTCTCTCTTCTCTCTCATTTTTTCTCTTTCTTTTCTCTCTCTTCCTTCTCTGTTTCTCATCCCCTCTCTCTCTCGCTCAAGCTTCTCTCTCGGAGCTCACGCCTAATCGGATTTTTAGATCGGCGTGGTGGCAAGGCTGGTGGCGCGGCTGCGATGGGCGTGGTGGCTGGAGGTCAGCGCGATGGAGATCGGCGTGGAGACTGATGTGGAGATCGGCATAGAGACCGGCGTTTGGTGGTGTTGACATGGTGGCCGGTTTCTGGGTTTGGTGGCCGGCGTTTGGTTGGTTGAGTTGCTATGGGTTTGCTGGGTTTGTAGTGGGTACTTGGTGGGTTTGCTGGGTTTACGACGGCATAAAAATGTTCATCGCTAATAAAGTATTATTTACGACGACTGAATAAAAACCATCGGAACTAGTAACACCTGTGACGGCTTTTGTGTGTCAAAAATACAAAATATATATTTTTTTATGGTGTTATTATTTGCGACAAACATTCTTCCATCGTAAATATAAAAGAGGGTATTATTTACGATGACCGAAGAAAAACCGTCAGAACTATTAACACTTGTGACGGTTTTTGTACGTCGAAAATACAAAAAATATATTTTTTATGGTGTTATTATTTGCAACAAAAATTCTTCCATCGTAAATATAAAAGAGGGTATTAGTGACAGCCATGAAGCCATCGAAAATGGTGAAATATTTTGGAGGGAAAATTCCCTCTTACTTTTCACAATATTTGTCGCGACATTTATCCATCGCAATTAATTTTTTTATTTTTCTAACTGAGTTTGTATTTGTGATGAACATACTGACCGTCGTAAATAGTTAATTTGCTTTAAAAGAAAGAACATATTAGTGATAGAATTGGATCCCTCCCAATAAATAATATTTGCGATGGACCTAAGCTGTCGACAATGGTAATTGTTTTTAAAGGGGGGGAATTCATGCCCTTATTTTTATGTGTTTGACGATTGTTTTTCATCACTATATATTGCATTGTTATTTGTGACGGACATTTTGGTCGTCATTAATAGTTAAAATTTTCTTAAGAAAAGAAGGTATTAGTGTCGATAAGGTAAATTTGTCATAATAAAGGTGATTTCCAACATATAGATGGCCATAAAAATTTATTATTTTATTTGAATGGTAAATTTTCCTCAATTTTGTCTTAAAAATGTAGAATTTTTTCTTAATTTTAAAAATTGCAAAAAAAAAAAAAAAAAATTTGTAATATTTGTATTTGTAAATTACAATGACAATCAGACGATCAAATTGTGAGAACAGAAAAGTCAAATCTTGCGAAACTTCATCAAAGTCTATTAAACTTGGTCAATCTTTGGTCAAACTTCAAAGTTGGTTCTAGGACCACTGGATTTGATCAAATTAGGTAGATAAGGAGGTTTTAAGTAGGTTTTGGGTATTGGTCAGTGTTTTAAGGTTTTTTGGGTTTTTATGCCTTTATTAGGAGAATGTGACCAATCAAAATTTCTTAGTGTCTTGGTACAACAACACGTCCATAATGCTCTAGACTCAAATCCAAAATCCAACCGTTGGATTGGAAGAATGTGGTGAGATATTGGTGTTGGCGAAGTATGACAACAATTAGACGGTTAGATGGTGAGAAATGAGTAGTCAAAGCAAAACTTGGTCAATATTTGGTCAAACATGGTCAACCATCGAAGTTGGGTCTATGACTGCTCGATAGGATCAAATTAGGTTGAATAAGGAGGTTTTGAGTGGATTTTGGGTATTGGTTTGTATTTTTGGGTTTTCTCGACGTTCATGCTTTTCTATAAAATTTTCTTTATCAAAGTTTAACAATGAATAGTAAATACAATACTGAAAATTTTAGAATAATAATACAAATTTTATCAAGCACCAAAATACTTGCAACGACAATTCCCTCCACAACCCTTTGAAAAACTTTAAAAAAAAAATGTCATACTAAATATTTTAAAATAATCTTTAATTAAAATTTGAAATCAATGTATTTTAATTATGAAATATGATTTTGGAAATTTACGGGCAGGTTTGTACACAACATTCTTAATATTAATTCAACAAAATTCGGTTAATGAGATGTCAAGTGGAAAATGGTTTTTTCTTCAAATGGAGTGGTTTTGCCAAATAAAATACACAAAGTTTATTTTTATTTATTTTTTAAATATTGAGGTTATATTTCTGTAAAATAAATCCACCTAAACAATATTGAGGTTATATTTCCCTGACATTTTTTAAAAGAACACTTGCTAAAAAATAATTGCAAGAAGTAAGATTTCATAGTGTTTCTATCTTTTATTAATAATAATAATAATAATTAAAAAAATAATATTTCAAAGTGACCAAAAAGAGAAAGTGACGTGGTTGTCATAAAAAATAAATAAAAAAACATAATTTTAATAAATAAATAAATAAGGAGAAGTCACGTTGCAGTAAAAAAACCCAGCCCCACATTGTTAAAAAAACACACACGGCAACATCATTTTAACTTTTAAAAAAAAAAAAAAAAAAAAAAAAAAAGAAAAAGAAAAAGAAAAAGAAAAGGAAAAGAAGAAGAAGACAAAACCCTACCTCTCCCTATCACTAAAAAACAAGCGCCCCACCTTTTTCTTTTTTCAATCCCACGCCTCCCTTTTCACTCACTAAATACTAGCACTCTATTTCACTCACTAAGAAAAGAAAGAAGAAAAAGCTCTTACCTCTATAGCCCAGGTTAGTTTTCTTAAATCCTTATATCTTGATTTATATATTTTGTTCATGTAGTGGATTACTAAATGGATTTGTTGGTTGATTTATTTTATCTAAATTTTGGGTTTGGTTTAGATATATCTCTTTTATAATATACAATCTTGTATTGTAGGTAAAATTCTTGACAGTTTGGTACTAGACCATAGTGTAATGTTTGTGTGTATTGGTGGCCCCAACCAATTTGTTGATTACTTTTAATTATATGCAAGCCCCTATTACACATATAATTTTTCCAGTATAACCAACATAAAATTTTTTTTCTCTATTTTATTGAGGTTGTTGAAATCAATGATGAATTGCTATTCTTAGTTCATATATAATTTTATTTGACTTGTTGTGATGATGGATATATTGTTAAGAGTGATGGGGATGTACTATTAATGTGGTTATTGGTGGTGGATGTATTCTTGGAAGTTCTCATTCACAGGAGAACTACAAGGTTCTTGGCAGTAGTAAGAATTTATGATAGATGCAATGTTTGTGTCGGTAGTAAGGATTTATTTTTGATGTTTTGTCATTTTATCATGGTGATTGTGTTAATGTTTTTAAATGAATATATTTTAGTTAATTCTTTATTATTTACTGTAAACATAAAAATTTGTGTAGTTATAATTTTTTTATATTTATTCAGCTTAATCTAAAATATTGCAGACCAATGTTAGGGAGGAGATCGTAGTGTGAATAATTACACAAGATGACTTTGAGGAGGAAGGTGACTCTCAGCTAGAGGAAATTAGCTCGGATGATGACTGATCTTCCAATACTTATGCTTTCAAGTTTGGTGAAGGATATAATATAGCTTTCATGTATTATTGAACATCATGCTATTTTGTAGACCTTTTAATATTTTCATTTTTATTGCATTATTCACTTATTAGTTTTGAACAATTATGGATTTGTACTTGTTATTTGAATGGAAAATTTTTTATGAGATGTATGTTTGTAATTTATATATTATTTTATTTACTTTCATATAATTCATGTATTTCTTTTTCAACAGAATTGTTTTGTTGCAATTAAACTACTAGAAATGGCCTTTTTTTTTTTTTTTCGACGAAGCTCTTTTGTTGCAAATAATGTAGTAGTGACGTGGTAACTAATTTTTAATAACGGTCAAAGTTCATTGAAAAGACATAAATGGTCACTAAGATTTTGTTTTTTTGACGAAAAGCTAAGTATTTACGATGGCTTTTGGTCGTTGAAAAAAATATATTAACGATGGCTATAGTTCGTCACAAAATGTATTTGGTCGTTTGACTTCATCATTTGAAATTGTATTTTTGACGGCAAATCAAGTATTTATGACGACCTTTTGTCATCGAAAAAATACATTAACGATGGCCTTAGTTCGTTGCAAAATATATTTGGTCATCCAACTTCCTCGTACGAAGTTGTATTTTCGATGGCAAAACAAGTATTTATGATGACTTTTAGCCGTCGAAAAAATACATTAATGATGGCCTTAGTTCATCACAAAATGTATTTGGTCGTCCAACTTTCTCTTATGAAGAAGTATTTTCGACGGAAAAAATAAATTGCTTACGACGGCTTTTTACTGTCGAAAATGAGTGTTAGTGACGGCCTTGTCGGTAATATAGTATTATCGACGAGGCTTTTACCGACGGACATCGACGGCCTTTTGCCGTCGACACTACTAATCTGCGACGGCTTTTTGTGTTGTTGTGACGAACTTTGGCTGTCGCTAATAGCAATCTTTTTTGTAGTGACACAATTACAAGACTCACTAACACCATACGGCAAAGCTACTCTAGCACACTTTGCTTTTACAAGATACACACCCACTCTCTAGACACCTATGTACTAACACTACACAATAGCTCTTACTTATTTCTCCACTTCGCACTACTTCACTTCACCTCTCACTAGTCTCACACACTTCACCTCTTCACATACCACCACATTTATTTATAGTAGGTGTATGTTGGTTAGGAAACCAACTTGAAGTTTCTAGCATCTTCCTTTTTTTTGGCATTAAATGAATGCCATTCTCCAACCTTCTAGACTATTCTATAAACATGTGGTTGAGTTTTACTTCTACATAGAAGTCTCTAGAGAACTAAAGAGAGACATCTCATAGAGAAACCCGGAATGCAAGAGAATGTTCTAGAGAATGTGTGAGATGTTCTAAGAGTTTCTAGAAATTTCTAGAGACAAGAGAGTTAGTGTTGATTTCTAACTGAAGATAACTCCAGTTGATTAGCAGTAGTAAAGAAAGAAAACTTACAATTTTGAATTAAAAAATCAATTTTGATCCAAATGGGATTCTTCCATTGATCATGTCTGCAAATATAAAATAGAAAGGTTGATGTGAAGATGACTGTTCAATGACCATCTAACCCACAAAGAGAGACAGAAAAGAGATAATTTATATAAACAATTAATCATGAAATAAAAATATAAAGAACACCTTGGAAAGATGCTATTTTGATTCTTTTACAAATATATATATTATTGAATAAAAATAAGCCAACTTATTTAGGATCCGTTTGGAAACTACTTATTTTACTGAAACTGAAAACTTTTGGTTGAAAGTATTGTAGTAAAAAAAAAAAGCTAAAAGCTTATTGTTTTTTTACTGAAAGTATTGTAGAAAAAAGCTAAAAGTGCTGTACAAAAAAAATTTATGTGTAATTTTAACTCTATTTTAATGGTTGAATATGCAAAATGACTTCCAAACATGAAAAACAAATATTTAACAACAATAATAACTTTTTTTTTTTTTTTTGTCTTAGCTATAATTTACTATCAAGTTTGTTATATCATAATAAAGATACATGTTTCATCAAAGCCATCAATTAGAGTTACCAAAAAAAATACCATAATGTTAATGGTAAATTGGTAATTATAACAAGTTTTTAGATTTTGACAAAAAATGCCATAATATGATTGATAATTATAACATTAGTAACAAAGGAAGTCCTACGATGGACGAATTCCACAAATCGATGTTATGGTCCTACGATGGACGAATTCCAAAAATCTATGGGCTCTTCACAAAACTAGCAAAATTGCATAGAAAGAACATGACACATTCAACTATTTGATTAGGTAACTTAAACAACAGTTTTCAGTATTTAAACACTGAAAATGTGGGCAAAAAAAAAAAACAACATATACTGTAAGAGATTTTTTTTAAGAGTGTTTGAGTTACGTTTCTCATTTTAGATCGTTTAAACATTGAATTTAAAAAACTCCTATTACTAGTTTCAATTTTCAAATAACGTTGTTCAATAGCACTTTTGTAATTAAGTAAAAAACTGTGGGTCTCACTGATTAAACTACATGTCATTACTTTTTTAATAAAAAAACACACACGTACCAGACATATAATTATGTTTTTTCACTTTTGAAAAGACGTTTTTAGAAATATAGTACTAAACACATTTTTTGCAATATGAGTACTTTACGTGTTTTCATAACACCTTTTAAACCACAGTTTTTACATCATTTTGAACTGGAAGTACTTTTTTACTTTGAAGAACTGCATGAATGTGATTTTGCTCTGCTTTCTTATATTAATGGTAATTTTGCATGGTTATTTTATGGGCAATGTTAAAAGGTGTCTACGGAACCATTTTTGATAAACTAGTTTAAGAAAGATTTTGACACTATTCTCATAAGAAATATAAAATAATATATATTGAAATTTTAATTAATGAGTTGGTTTCACTGGTACAAAGACAGGTGTAGATTCACTTATATCTAATGTTTGGCATGTGCATTGAGTTGGTAATTAAAGATGAGAGAAAAAAAAAAGAGGTTCCTTAATTAATAAAGTGTAGCATTCACATCCTCTTACACGTAATACATAAAAATGATAGGTGTTCTAGAAAATAATATTACAATATAGTGAAATCTTTCTGGCAATCAATACGGTGATCCATATGCATGGTTTTGTTCATCATTATTGAAAAATTAAGCTCATTTGTTAATCGAATCCTCACTCGGAAAGAAAAAGAAAGAGATTGAAGGTAGTGCCACTCTGCCACAGAATTAAGAGAAAGTTTCTCTTTGTAATCTGAAAATGGAAATAAGAAGACTTTCTCCAGAAAATTGAGAAATTGTAATATTAAGGGTCTGTTTGGTTGGAGGGGTGGAAAAGTGAGAGGATAGAAAAGTAGGAGGATATAAATGATTTTAATTTTTCTCTTTTTTGTTTGGTTGGGAGTGGAGAAGTGGAAGAATGGAAAAAGTGAGTTTGTATAAATTTACTCATACATCCTTATTAAAAAATGATAACCAATTAATAAAAAAAATGACAAGCAAAAAAAAAAAAAAAAAAAATCAGCCAATTTATTATAAAAAAAAATCATGTCTAGTTAAACCCAAAAAAAAAAAAAAAACAAAAATAAAACAACTATCACACCCACAGCCCAAAAAAAGAAAAAAGAAGGCAATGTCCAAAAAAAAAAAAAAAAAAAAAGGTAACATGCCCACCCACAGCCCAAGAAATCAAAAAATGAAAACAAAAAACAAAAAGGCAACGTCCAGAAAAGAAAAGAAAAATAAAAGAAAAAAAAGAAAAATAAAAGAGAAATGAACTAGACATGGACATTTTTGTCCATTAAATAGTCATATTTTCTCCCTTTAGTTTTCTCTCCATTTTGGGGAGAAAAATTTTTGGTGGGTTCGGAGAGAAAATACTTAGGTCCCACCATATATTTTTCTTCCTCCCCATTTAACCAAACACACTAAAAAAAGTTTTTTTTTTCATTTTCTCTCCAAAGTTTTTCATCTATCCTATTTCACCTCCAAACAAATACGCCTTAAAAGATCATATCAAAGATAGCTCATTTGGAAAAAAAAAAAGAAAAAAAGATTAAAAAAAAAAATCAAAGGGATTAGTTTAGAGCATGTCAAAAACTGTCAAAAACTGTAATTGTAAATGTCTAATGCCACAATTTGTTAGAGCTTTTGTGCGTGTGCTAATATATATAGGGGAAAATAAGTATTTGTCCCTAATTTATAAACTATGCAGCAAAATGCTTCTGATTTGAAACTATTTAGTTAAATGCTCATGTTTTTTAAACTTGATTTTAACAAAATCGAATTATGTGTAAAACTCGATATTCTCAAAATTGAATATTATGTATATTTTTAAGTGGAGCTCAACATTACTAATGTCGAGTTCCATTTAATTTTTTTTTTTTTTTTAAATTTAAGTGGCAAAATATACGTAGAACTTGACATTACTAATATCAAGTTCTACTTGTAAGTTGTAACTCGATTTTGTTAAAATTAAGCTTAAAAAACAGGAGCATTCTGCTAAGTAATTTCAAAACATTGGTATTTTACTACACTGTTAGTAGATTAGCGACAAAACCCGTTTGGTAGCAATGTTTAAGTATTGTTATTTAGTTTTCAGTGTTGTGAAAATACTTGTTTTAGTGTCATAGAAATATGTGTCAAAAGTGTTATTGTTATTTAAATACTGAAAATTGTTGTTTAACTATATATTGTTTTCCCTTGTTAGATTGCAACTTTTCATAGTCTTAAATTTTAGTTTCTTCTAATGTATTGTTTTACTATATATCTATTTCCCTTTTATTTTAATTCAATCTGAAAAGCAATACATATAGAATATATTATGTAATTATTAACGAGTTTTACTATCATATGTTTTAGGGCATATGTTACTAATTCATAGAAATTTTTTTAACAGAAAGTGACTAACTTTTTAATTTTTTTTTTCTATTTCACATAAAAGAAATTTCAAAAATAAATAATTAATATATGACGTTAAGACATATATTAATTGGACTTTTTAATTTATACGGTTAAGAGCAATTACATCAACTTGTGCATAAGATTCCGTCTATTTTAAACTTAAAACCTATTTTTTCTATTTTACACCATCACTTTTACAAAATATATACATCAGTTTATCTATTTTACAAGATATTTCAATAAAATATTCATTCTTCTCAAATTTTTTATTATTTCTCTCAACTACCAATACGCTCTCTCTCTTTCTACCCATTATTTCTGATTTGTGGCCCTCTCTCTACCCATCTCAAACCCCTCACTCCTCAAACAAGACCTCTGAGCAAAAACGGGTCAGACCCGTTTCTCTTATCCTTTAGAACCTTCTCTCAGCTCTAACCCCTGAAGCTTTCTCAAACAAACCTCCATGGCCTCTGAGCACCCACGCCACCACAGGTGGTGGTCCAACCCTAAGTCTCATCGAGCCCTCTATCTCCCACTCTAAACCCGAGCCCTCTCTATAATCTTTGAATCTCTCATGGCCGAATCTCAAGCTTCCACCATCTCCAATCCTCATCACCACCACAGACGGTGGTTTCACGTCTTAAAGGAAACGGACTGCCACCACTTCGGGGATGCTCATCCCCTCTCTACATCTTAGTCTAACCCGAGACCAACAAACACATCTCTTCTGAACCCGAATCAAGATCTTACTGATACTCTCTACTCTCAAACCACTCTCCGATCTACAAGCCTTGAACGGCGTATGAACCACAAGAAGTCAAGCACCGATCGTTCCAGTCAAGCATTGATCTATCTCTCTGTTGGTTTGTCTGTGTGGGTTTGTTTGTTTGTGAGTGTGTTTGTGTGTTGATTTGTCTATGTGGATGTGTTTGTGAGTGGGTGTGTTTGTGTGCATCTGAGGAAAAAGAAGATGAGGAGAGGAAAGTCAATGAGGTCGTTGTGCACAGAGAAGAGAGAGAAAAAAAGGTGCGAATGGAAATTAATAAAATAATAAATACGCATGCTACAGTAACCGTGCATATATGCACGGTTACTATAGCAATTGTGCATAAATGCACAATTACGCACAAGCTGGTGTGGGTGTTTTTTTGCTCAAATTGTGTAAAATTAGCCACTTTTTCCATTTTGCACAATTATGCCCAAGCTGATGTAATTTAATTTTTTTTTTTTTTTGGGCTGAATAAGTACTTTATTGCTCAACTCGTACAAGGGGAGAAACAAAAGAATTGGGCTAAATTCCATCTCTATCCCAAGCCTGCAAAATCGAAGAAGGCAGATAAGAGATGGAAACCGGCTTAATCCAATTTACAAGACCTGTCCATTGGCCCAAAAGATGGGCAGAGACATTGCCCTCTCTACAAACAAAAGAAAATTTTACATTGTTAAAATACTTTACAAAATACAAAATATCATCACATAAAGATTTAATGCTCCAATGGGGATCAACATCTGCATTATGGATTGGCTCAATAACATTTCAAGCATCACCCTCTAGTATAACATTACTCAAGCTGATGTAATTGTTCTAAAAAGATCAACTCAAGGCATGGGCATGGAGCATGGTTTACACAATGTGTAAAATAGAATTTATCCGAAGTGCAAACCAAAAAGATGATATGGGATAATGAGACAAAAGATCTCAAGAATATTATTATAATTTTCTAAACGAAGGAGATAAAAGAGCTTCTGTAGACCTTGCTAATTACCATTGTAGGGAGGTGTAGGGATGTGACTTTTTGATGAACGTGTAGGGATGTGACTATACAATGACAATTAAAGCTTTGTCATGTTAGAATAGGATTCATATCTCGTGCAATACCTAGGTGCAATACCTCAAATCCTAACCTTCCATTTAATCTAACAGCTCTAAAACAACTCCACATCATCAATCCGCGTGACTTAGAAAACAAAATTTAAAAATTCACTCTCATTCATTCTTTTTCTCTCTTTTTTTTTTTTTTTCCTGTTCATATCTCTCTCTGCAACTCTTCACTCCTCCGTTCTCTACTTCTCTCTAAATTTCAGAATTTTCAAAAAATCCCTTAGTCACTGTTGCCGCTACCACTATCGCACCAAACCACCATCATCGCATGGACCAAGTCTCGAACTAGTCACCATTGCGCCACCCATAAGCCACCGTTGCGGCCTTTCTCTCCCCCAACGATCTATCAACCCCTGCTACGCCTTCGCTTACTCCACTGCCTAGCATCTTCAAACTGCACTGCCAGCACAGTCACTTCTCAATAAGTTTTCTCTCTGATTTTTCATATATATTGGGAACACGAAAGAAAATAATTATAATTTGACAGTGCAATCTTTTTGATTTTTTTTTTTGAAGTTAGTTATGAGCTTAGGGATTGAAATCAGATGGTGGGTTTTTTGGCTGTGGGATTTGTGGGTTCTTTTAATCTGGGTCTTGCTTTTTTGTAAAGTTGTGATTTTTTTTTTTTTTTTCATTCCCATGGTGGTGATTTGTACTAAGAGCCAAGAAATTTTTGATGAGTATATTGTTTTGCTCGGTATTATGGGTTGGGTTATTTATTTATGAACTTGAACATTTTTTTTTTTTTTTTGATAAGTAAGACAAATTTAAAACTTGAATAGAATTTTAATGCTTCTTCATTGTTGAACTTGAACGGCACTATGAGTACCTTTATTTAACTTAAGTTGGACATATAGGTGATATATACGGACAATTTAGAGACTTGAATTTTTTTTTAATAGGGTATTGCAAAGAAGATTAGGCATATCAAAATCTGCTGGTGATTAGAATAATTCATTATTACAAAATTTGCATCAATGTGAAGTTCTAAATTTATACAGCACTTTAATGTGTTCATTTGCAATTAGATGGCATTAGATTTGATGATGGAGAGTCTCCATTGGAGACCTCTCAAAGTTGAAAAGGTAGATTTTGCTGTGCACAGATAATGTAGCATTAATGGAATGCTTACCTTTTGTACTTGTTGGTTGTGATCTTGCTAGTAGTAATCTGGGTTGGTTTTGATGTAGCTTGTTGGAAAGCTATAGTAGGAGCTAAAGACCATGGGCGTGATTCTTGTTGCAGTGATACTAGACAATTTGACATTGGTCGTAAACAAAAGGTACTAAAGACAGATGCAATTTGACAATGGTAGTAAATAATATGTACTAAAGATTGATGCCTTCAGTGTGTCATTAAATATTCATAATATGCTTTGGTTTACAGCATTTTTGTGGTAATGTCAAATGTGCTCTCAATTTGTAGTAATACTTGAAATTGATAGCACTTAAACCTTGTAATGTAGGTTTGATAGTTCATGTACAGGCAAAATTGGTTGTTTCTTTGCTAAGTTCAGTGTATTCATTGGCTAGCTATGCTAGCTCCTGATATAAATCCCCCCCTCCAAGTTTGTTCATCATCTTAATAGTAATATTCTTGTTTTTCTTAGCATTGTTTCAACTTTTCAATATTTCTTAGCACTGTTTTTTTTGAATTGGTGGCTCAATAATCTCAGCATGGTTAAGTAAAGGCTGGCACTGACGGGCTACCATAGTCAAGCCACTTGAGATCGATGAAGAATATGATCTTGAAGCAAACTCATTTTTTTCCTCTTTTCTTAGTGTGAAAATTATATATTCTACTAAGGGAAAAATTGGTCTTGTAATCAAAGTCTATATTTCAATAGAACTCTTGTTATCTTGTTATTTGTCCTTGTAATCAAAGTATACATTTCAATGGAATTTGTACTCTTTTGGAACAATTTTTTTTTTTTTTTTTGTGTGTTTGTTTTAATATTGCATTTGTCACTAAATTGGTTACTCAATTATCTGCTATCTATTGATTTTGATGAAAAAAAAAGTTTCAAGAAAAGTCTCTTATCATCCTTTTTATGAAATCAAAACTACCATAATTGGCTAATGGCTTGATAACATTTCAAAAGATAACTCATAAAAATCATTATAGATATTGAAATATCAAGAAAAGAAGAATTGCATTTTATTACATGCTCTTTGGTTTGTACTACATCATTGTAATGGTTTTTGTATACATAAAGGAGGACACTCAAGTGTCAAATTAAATTGTATAAGACAACATAATACTCAAGCAAGTCTTTTTTGTCACAATACATGTTTCAAAGTAAAAAGAAGTTCACTCATATCAAGTCTAAAACTTTAATAAAACTGAAAATTAGTCTTGCTAACGTCAAGATATCAATCCATAATGAATGCTTCAAAATCTTTTCTGGCAATATAGCTTGGTTGGATATCTATGCTCTATCATCCTGCAACATTGAAAAACAAATTTCAATAAGTACAGTAACATCTTAGAAGACCAATCCTCAATTTACTTGCAAAAATCTTATATGATTCATTGGTTTCAAGTGAAATAGACCAATAATTTGACTGGAACTTGAAACATAATTGCTATATATAAGCACTGTTCTAAGGCCCCACACAACTGACAACCCAAACCTTTTGAAATCAGAACAGCCCTTATTTAAAGCTTGGCTAAAAACATATTGCAAATATCATGACAAAGGCAATCCAATAGAATAAAAACTACATCTACCATAATTCAATAATTTATCTATAATTTATTGCAATTAGAGCAAAAGTTAGCCTAGCTGCTGTGTATTTGAACAGATGCACCCCATCGGGTAGTTGCAACTTGAACCAACCAAGTGATGTAAGAATACTGCCAACTCATTCTCAAATTTGTAGTGGCACCTGAAGCAACTAAGACAATGCATATCTCTGCAGTATTAACATCTGAAGAACTAAGGAGGCAATATTAACATGATAAATTCTAATATTAGATAGAAAAATATTCTATTTGCCAACAAATGGTATTTTCACAAACTTCACAATATCAGGTAGTTGAACAGGAATAATAGAAGAAACAGCCTTGTATATAAGCACATCCTTGGCAAAATCAAGACCAAGTATGACACTTGCACATATATGAAGCCTTCTTCATCAGATTGAATTTGGGTGTTATTAGGAGTTAGTAGAAATGACAGAATTATCAAAAAAAAATTAATGGGTGAAATTAATAAGAAAAACTTAGAAGACAAGTTTTCAAAGGAAAACCAAGAACCCAAAAACTCAAATTACAACGATCTTCTCTTGAAGAAACTATGAGAGCAACACGTAGGAAAAAAAAAAAATTCTAACTGTTATTACTTGGCTCAGTGACATCAACTACGGACTAAAATTCTTCATTTTTTCCATCCTAAGTCCTAACCCACACCATCAAATAGAAAAACCAACAAGTGAAACTTAAACAAAGATAAATAAATAAAAAACCTAACCCATATTAGGGTAAAACAATATACCCATCAACAATTTCTTGGCTCTTAGTACAAATCAACACCATGAAAATGAAGAAATTAAAATAAATAAATAAATCACAACATTATAAAAAAAATAAAATAAATAAAAAAGACCCAGATTAAAAGAACCAATAAATCTCATAGCCAAAAGACCCACCATCTGATTTCAATGCCTAAACTCAGAACCAACTAAAATAAATAAAAGAAAAATTGCAATATCAATTTATTTTTTTTCATGTTCCCAATATTTATGAAAAGTTAGAGAGAAAGAACTTATTGGGAAGTGATTGTGTCGACGGTGCAGTTTGGAGATACTAGGCAGTGGAGCAGGCGAAGGCGTAGCAGAAGTTGATAGATCGTTGGGGGAGAGAAAGACCGCAATGATGGCTGGTGGGTGGCGCAATGGTGATTGGTTTGAGACTTGGTCCATGCGATGATGGTGGTTTGGCGCGAGAGTGGTAGCGGCAGCAACAACAATGGGATTTTTAAATTAAACCCTTTTTGTTTTTATTTGTGTACCCACTTGAAAGTATTGTAAAGCGTGTGTCAATAGAGGTATGGTGGGAGCCTTGGCTTTTACTCTTGTTTATTTATTTTTATTTTTTTATGAACAAAATAGGTGAGTGAGAGTTACTATTGTGACAGACCTATAGGCTTGGCTATTCTCGTTTCTTCACCTTACTTGGCTTGTCAAGAGATTCAGATTTGGTCCAATATTTAGAGTACTGTAACCTAAATTATATATAATAGCTCTCAATAGTTGAAAATGAAATTAGAAAAAAAAAAAATTTCAAAACCAATGAATAAATAAAATGAAAATAAGTATAAAAAGTAAAAGTTTTGTAAATAAAAATATTTGTGAGTAAGATGGGTAATTAGGCAGGTGCAATACCCTAGCAATTGTACCCAATCCAAACCCCTTGTCAAACACATTTATGATATAGTGTGTGCATTGTTCAATTTTCACTTTTAATCATCTATTAATCATAACATTTTTCACAATTTAATTTGTAAATGTGGTAAAATTCTGATTGGCATTATATGATTTTCATATTGTCTTATCATTAATAGTAGTTATGTTATGTACCAATCGTTAGAGATTACTCCAATAAAAAGTTGCAAATTTGCTTCCATCCTTGTAAAGATTGAAATTTAGATTTAAAGCAAGATATATTATTATATCTAAATGACAACATTTTAAGCAATAAAAATATTATATTCACAATATTTTCGTAACACATTTACAACAAATTTTAACTATGTAAAATAAAATTAAATATTTACGGATTCAAAAATTATGAGACATATATTGAGGGTTTCAAAAATGAATATTTTAATGGTGATAAAAAAAAATCATGTAATATTTTAAGAGTAGTGCAACATTTATAATATTTTTATAACATTTTCATAATAAATTTAAAACAATAAGTAGTTATTGATTTTAATTTAAACCCACTGTTATATATTTACATAATACCAATGTTTATTTTTTCGACTTTTTTACCACCTACCCTTGTTTGCTTTCATTTACTCTATTGGACTATCTTCTCTCTCTTATAGAAAAACCGAAGGAAATTTTTTTATAAAAGCGTGTTTGGTACATAAAAAGTTAAAGGGTAAAATATTCTTGTTTTAAACTCAATTTTAACATAATCAAGTTATATGTAAAATTTGATATCATCATGAAACTCAATAGAGTTTCATTTAAATTTTCAAAAAAATTTAAGCGGCAAAATATCCATAAAACTCAGCCTTTCTAATATCGAGTTCTACCTGTAACTTGATTTTGTTAAAATCGAGTTTAAAAAATTGGAGCATTTTGCTAAATACTTTTAAAACAGTAGCATTTTGCTGCATAATTGTAAATTAGGGACAAATGCCTCTTTTTTCTATTTGTACTAAGCTTTTTCTACTTTGCTTTCTTTTCTTTTTTTTTCTTTTGTATTTCTTCTATTTTATTAAATATTAAGAGTACAAAGCTGAAAAGATGAGTAAAAGCACTGAAAACGAGAGAGAGAGAGAAAAAAAAAAAAAATTTCATAAGACTGATAGAATTTAAAAATACATTAAGAGCAAAATAGTGTTGATTGAAATAAAAATATATATTATTTGAACTTTAAATAGAAATTAACTTTTTACATGAAATTAGAACAAAATTAATCCCACAAATGCAATGGGGAGAGATTGGAGAGTTTAGATGCATGGTCTATCCAATTTTTAACCTGTGTAGTCCAATTCAACCCACATTATTAGTACTTTTAAAAAAATATACGTAAAAATTTATTAGTTTCATTTATCTATTTTTTAGTTTGATTTTTTTTTTTTAGAATAAGTAAATTGAGAGTTAGTTTTTGATAAAATTAGAATATTATGTCTAATTGAGTAAATTGCAATTTATATATTGAATAATGATATCAAATAATGCAGCAACCCGATAGTCTAGATGATGTGGGTTATGGGGCAATGCAGAAACCCAAAAGATCAAATAAGCTCACTCCGACATCTCAACCGGGAAGAAGAGGAAAGATGGGTCCTTTGACAGAACCACCGATGTTATCCTGCTGTTCACGGATATGTCAAGGAAAAAGCGTAATGATAAGGAAAGTGAAAGTTGAAAAACCGTAGAATCTGCACAAGTTCCTGATCCCTTCTCAATGGCAAAGGCCGTGAAAATTGTGAACTCTATGTCTGACTCCCTTGATGATTACGCCCTGTACAAGGTCCTTGAAAAATTACATGAGCCCGAAGTCAGGCAAGCTTTCATCACCTTGAATCCGGAAAGATGACAGGATTGGTTGGAGCAACTGACTAGTTTCCTCTAGGGGAGTTGGTGAAGGAAGGACAGGAAATGAAGGGAAAGATTTGTGGAGTTTCAGATAAAGTAGTTAATGTTTACTAAGTTAATGACCACTACCACCTTTTGTTTGTTTAGTTGCTTGTATGGTTTAATGAGGGCACATTGTATTGTGCTAAGGAACAATTATGTTATTATATTTGAATATGTATGTTAATGACCATACTATTGGCTGGTTTCTTATGTTTATTACATTCTTTTGTTGAAAACAGTCTGTGTTGCTGATTTATTATTGTATATATATAACTTGTGACTTATCTTTTAATGCACAATTTTTGCCCAATTTCTGTTTTCGGCACGATATCTGTTTTCTACACAATTTCTGCACACTTTCCATTTTCTGCACAAAGTTACAAACTAGCACTATGTTCCTTTTCGCTTTGCTTTATAAGTTTTATCTTAGAAATCAAAACAGTGATTAAACAATGGACTAATTGAGTTATATTTTTAATCTATATTGAAACAGAGTCACTAGCATTGCCTCTGGAGCAGAACAAATACCTCCGTAGTTACAAATCATTCTGCTTCTAGTAACTAGGAAGGGTGGTCTTTTACTCTTACGCACCACTATTTTTAGAAATTTACAAGTCCCTTAATGCACAAATATATTTGGATCACCAATTTCCCATTTCTTTGAATGATTTACTCTTGTTTATATCTTAGCAACTCATGCAAGTATTAATCAGAAATTAGAGTTTAGGGTATATTTTATATGCTTCATTTTCTGTGACATACAGTCAACTTATTAGAGAATCAAGTGAAATTCTTGTTTTCACATAAAGAGTAAAACTTTAGGGGCAGAGGCCATAGTGGTTATTTGCCTTATCTTTTTACTTAAAATTGCATTGCTTTCAATAATTATTATATATAATATATATATTAGTTAATAAACCAATTTATTTAGCAAACTATCTTCGAAATTACATTTCCTTTAATACAATTATAGTTAATAAACCAATTATAGTATCACCAACTTACATTTCCTTTTTTTTTTTTTTTTTTTTTTTTATAATCCTTTTAGAGTATATTATGAATGCTTAAATTGTTCTAAGATAATGTCAACTGATTAGAGAATAAAGCTTTTTTTTTTTTAAAAAAAAAAAAACTTGATACTAGGGTGAATTGTAGGGAGGCATAGGCCATAGGGGCCATTTGTCTTATCCTTTTAGTTAAAATAAAATTATTAACATCATAAACGGAAATTGTGCAGAAAACGGAAATTGGGAAGACCAATCTGCAATTGGTCTTTCAATTAAAAAATGGGATATGATGCAAAAAGGAATAGAGTGCAAGTTTGTAACTTTGTGCAAAAAAGGGAAATTGTGCAAAAATTGTGCAGAAAATAGATATTGTGCGAAAAAAGAAAAAAAAAAGAAAGGCAGAAATTGTACATTAAAAGATAAGTCACAAGTTTTTTTATACAAGTATGTTTGATATACTAAATGAAGATTACGACAGGAATTATAATCTTTATTTCTAGTAATAAAGTACGTTGTAATATAATAACTAAACTTATTCATTAGTTTGGATGTAAGTTATAATATTAGAATGAAACTTAACATTTATTTTAGAAAATATCTTACTCATACAATTATATCTCCTTAAAAATTTTAATTTTTAAATTTCAGAAATATAAGTGTTATTTTTTATGATTTTTTTATTTTTATAATTGTTTAATGTATATGGAAAGTTTGCTTATTTGAAAATATATTAAGTTTTAAAATTATTGCACTTACTAAGAAATATCTAATACAGCCTTTTAAAAAGGAATAGTTATTCCTCACTTTGAAGAATAACTATTTATAAGGAATGACTACTCCTTGTAATAAAAACATAACCAAACTAAAGAATAACTAAACCATAAGAATAACTATTACATTACGACGCCTATTACAGTGTACCAAACATGTCCTAATAAATTAGCAACACAAACAATTTGTAACAAGAGAAGGTAATAAACATAATAAACTAGCAAGTAGTACGGTACTCCACATCATTTGAACTATCGGGTTCAACACTGACGTGTACTCCATGCACAAGAAAAGCGGCATCCAATTCTCGCTACTTGTCATTGTTAGGGGCTGGTCGAACAGAGGATACTTGTAATAATCCGATTGCCGAGCCTGTGTGGAAGAACTGTCCTAGCAACCCATAATGGTTCAGCCCCTTTTTTCGAAATTCTTTGTACTAGAAAGAGACAACATGTGGTATACATGAGATTAGAGACACTAATATATATGGGATTGTTTACATGAAGAATTTACAAAATGAATGTGGAAATTAATTAAATATATAACACTCACATTAATTGCATGTGACCACACAGCGTCACTACCTGTGACAGTGTTGGTATCAAGATCCTGGTTCTACCAATTAGTTAGGAAAACGTACGGTACCTCTATTTTAACCGTTGAAATTTTTGGGTTAATTACGAGAGGTGATAGCGTTTTCCGGTTCGTCGGTTAAACTCATCTGTGACAAATGGCCACTTTTCTTTTCTTCATTTGCCCATTAGGCATATTCCCTTTAGCTTCTTCCTCCAACAAAATATTAATAAACTTATATTCTATTGGTGCAGGCCATAATTTTAAATACTCAGCATCGGATAGTTCTGCCATCTAATAGGACATACAAACTTAAGCCATAAATATCCAATAACATCGAAAGGCCTGTTTTCCTAATTTGTTTTATGATTTCTCAACTGCAACCTAACCTTACGGTCTAACCCAGTAACTGCACAATAGTAAAATGATCATTATTACAGGTATATTTTGGAGACATTCTTTTGCAAACAAGTTACATACAACATGTGAAAAAAACCAAATCTAGAATCACTATTAAAAATTAATTGGAGGGAAGCAATTAACAAGTTTAGACCTTTATTAGCTTCAGGAAGCCCATTTCACAAATTATACATATATGAACAGTTAGAAGGGCATGGAGGAGAAACGTGTCCAACATCAAGAGCAACAAGCAACAATACAACAGTAATCAAGAACAAATTTCAGTAACGGCAAACATACCATTTTTGAATTTAACACAAACATTAAACACTTTCCTTAGGTGCAGGAACTACATTGGAGGAGGTTAATTCAAACGATGGAATGACTGAGGAGGACACCGTGTTTGCGAGTGCGAGCTCCATATGTAATGCGAGATTGGGTTTGTAAAACAATATTAAAGGTGATTTGAGATAAAGGCTATGCGAGTAAATATGGTTGTTTGGGAGGTGATTAGGTCGTACAATTTGGGGCGATTGCTTGTGGTGAATTAGGGCTTTGATTTTGGGGTTCTACTGGGTGTTTATGAAGGAGATCAGAAGGCCGTTGGGACGAGTTATGATGGATTGGGTGGGCGTGTGAAATTAATGGCGGGTGTGTGAGGGATTAATGGAGATGTGACTTAGGTGCTAAAGGGAGAGGAGAAAAGAGCTAAGTTCCTTGCTATGACAACGCGTGGGAGAGCTGTTTCAGAGAGACCAGAGCACAGTGACGCGTGGGAGAGAAGATACTGTATGATTATATGCGTGGGCCCAAAGCACAGTAAAACACACGCTCAAACAAGCTTGAACAAAACTCAAATCATGTGAAACACTTGCTCAAACAACACTTTAACACAACTCAAACTTTGCTAATTCAGACTCTTTCACCAAACAAAGATTTCAGTATGGGGCCCACCACAAGAGTGTTTAAAAACAAAAAAACGTTGCTCAAACTGGGTGACCAAACAGGCCCCAGGTCTCTAAGAGTCAATATACAGGTCAATTCCACATGGTTTACCCATGTAACTTTTAGAATACAAAAATCGAGGCTCTAAGGGTCAAGATGGAACTCAACTCTTACAGGCGCGAGTTCTAGGTGGATGCCACGTGGAAAAAAGCCTACTTAGAACACGGAAATCAAGCCTTTGAGACTTGAGTTTTAAGGGGGTAAATTGAGTTCCTAAATAGTTTGGTATATAGTTTCAAAACGTTGCCAACTAATTATATAGTCTGGGGATTGGTGTCAAGTGCCAATTTTCCCCCTCTTTTATATATATATATATATATATATATATATATATATATATTGGTTTACTTTGTTACTTTTTAATCTTTTAACACAAAGATTTACAAAAATTTTCAATTTCTATCTTGTTAAACTGGTTTTGTAAAAGTTGGGCCACCAAAAAAATTTCCATATTAGTAAGCAATTTAACTTCATAATGCAAAGATTAACTTGGTCTTTCAAAACAACAAATGACATCCTTAATTAGCACAAACAAAAGCACAATATAGCTCACAAACACAATTAACAGTATCACAAGCTACCTATAAACACCCAATCCTCAAAAACTAAAGAACAATTGACTACTTAAATACGAGCACAAGCCAAGGGAATATGCTTCTAAGAAACCGAAGCTATATAGTACATGTGTTATTGGCATAAAAATCATTAATCAATTAAAAAAAAATTATGTTTCATATATATTACTAAATAAAATCGTTGATTTAATTATTAGAGGGCAAATACGATAATAAATTTAAAAATATTTAAATAATTTTTTTTTCTGATATAAACAATTATATATATTTTTTTATTAAATAATAATATGCCAACTTACTTGTGTTAATCTTTCCTAAGCCTTCCATTCCAAATTCCTGCAAAAATCTCACTGATTAGAACAATCAAATAGAGGAGAGAAAAAAAACAGAATATGGGTTTAAATAAAAGACTTGAAGGAAGAGATAAATATCAATGTAATGGAAAAATACCATTTTGGCAATGGTGTCGTTTTTTACGTCTTCTCCTCATGTATTTCCAGTACATTTTCACAAATCTAAATTCACAAGACTGGCGGGAACGAGTAAGCAAGAGAATGAACGAGATTGGAGGAGCGATAATCTCGGCCATGGAGCACAGAGAATAGGGCTGGCTTGGGAGTTAGAAAGGAGAAGACGAGGGTTAGAGAAAACACAACAAAGGAAAACAAGAGTAAATGAGCAGGTAAGTGAAGATATACAAGAGGCCAGTCCTGGGATTATATAATAATAATAATAATAATAATAATAGCTAGCATCATCCAACTAAGATTTTTTTAAAATAAGTTCGTTTATTTGAGATATTTTTATAGTTGTCCTTAATTTTTTTTCATATTAAACCTAAAATTTAGGTATATTTTTGAATTATATAAAAATTCAGTCAAAAAAGGAATAATTTTATAAATAATATATATAATAATAAGAAGAGGGAAAAAACATTTGCCACCATGGAAGTTCACATTTCCCTACTTCTCTTTGAAATCAACCAATTTTTTTCTAAATGTTTGGAAAATAAGCAAATGCCTCTAATTTGTTACTTTCTCAGTTAAATGTAATTAAAATTTTTAAAAGTAATTATTGGAGCCCATTTGGATAGGCTATTCTAAAACTCTTAACGCGCATTTTTATCAAAAACGCAAATATGTGTGTGCTTAATAGTACTGTGATTTTACTAGAAACTGCGTTCTTTCAAACGCCATATATCACGTTTTGAAACTGAATTATCAACCAACTTTTTGAAAAACACCACTTAAAACGCAGATTCGTAATACTTTTTAAGGTTTGAATACCTAAAACACCCTCAAGCATGTGCTAAATGACAAAATCATCAGCCAACAAATAAACTCACCTCCCTAACTTTCCAGCGACAGCACTGCTCAAGGCCTCAGGCGGAATTTGCAGCAGCAGTGGAGAATGTTGTCAGGACAAGAACGAGCTCAGCTGTATCACTATCGTAAATAAACAAGAAGGCACTACTTGTAGGAACATCTTGCATGTCCACTTGCTCTCCGTCCATGTTTACAAGAACAAGTTTGCATGCCCATGTGAATGGAATCTCTGTTTCTCTCTCTCTCTTATCTCTGCTATCTCTTTTTCACTTTCTTTATTTGAGGTTGATATTAGCATTGGGTAGGGAAAGTAATTGGGGGTTATTTTAATTTAGTTTTTGCTTTTAATAATATTTACTTTTTATTTTTAAGAAAGGCTAGTGGGGATTAGTGAATATTGTTATTATTTTTATTTTTATTTTTATCATTATTATTTTCATGAGCTACTTAAAAAATGATAGAATAACATTAATATCAAAATTAAGTCTTTAAGTACTTTTGGTAATTTGTAGGAAATGCAATTTTAAACTAATACTATACACAAGTTTTACCAAACGTTTTATTGTGGTTTTCAAAATTATGTTTTCTAAACGCACATTTTAAAAATGCTATTTTTAAAAACGTATATTTTTAAACAGCTTATCCAAATAGACCCTTAGTTGTACATCATAAAGAAAAAAAAAGTTAAAGATTGCATTGTTATTTTCTTAGATTGCATTTGCAATCATCGTAATTTTAATGGATTTAATTGAAAAAGTAATAGATTAGAGGTATTTGCTCATTTCCTAAACATAAAAGGGGAAATTGGTTTGTTTCAAAGATAATGGGTAAATTATGAACTATCCCAAACATAAAGGGAAAAAAAAAAAATTTTTTTCCAATAATAATAATAATAATAAATGATAAACTATGTATTTGGTCACTATATTTTACAACATATTTCAATTTGCTATCTAACATTTTAATTGTGTTAATTTGGTCTCTTACCTTTCAGTGTTATATCAATTTAGTTCATGTCAATATCTTTTTGGATGGAAATTGTTAACATGATAAATGTTCAAAATAAAAAATTAATTTATTGCCATGAATATTACTTTTTTATTTTAACCGTTTATTATGCCAGTAATTTTCATCTAAAAGATAACAATATGGAGTAAATTAACACGATACTTAAAAGTTGGAGACCAAATTAAAATATAGTGTAAATAATAAAGATCATATATATAGTTTACCCAATAATGCTACAAAGGATAATACTAGTTTAGAAACTATTTTTAAAATTTTGTTATGAAGAAGAAAATTATTACTTTTTTTTATTTTTCATAAAAATAATATTAAAATTTTGTCAAAATGATTTATTAACAAATGTGGACAGCTATTAACTGGATACTTGTAAAAAATAATAAATGTTGATATAATATCAATTTGAAAATATATGATATTGTAGCTAATATAAAAAAATAAAATAAAACTTAGTTACAGTATTTAAGTGATATTTCTTAGATTCTCAATTTAAAATTCTGTCATGTAAAATATATTTTTTAATTGACAAAATCAAATCTAAAAAAAGAATTTAACCAATAACACCTAAAATATTTTATCTAGATTTTATCAAAAAATATATATTTTATTCTCTATCCTCTAGTCTATCAGCACTCAGCACCACACGTGAACGTACCGTTCACAAATAAAGATTTTCAACTCGGTAGAGATTGCAAATGGGAGGCGTGTCACGTGAAACTGAATAGGATTTGACCAATTTGTGATTGTGTCGGGATAGGGTTGGATCATCATTCATCCCTAACAAAGTAACTAGTCACTCAGCTTTCACCTGAACGTCTGGGAAGAAAGTCATGGCCGATGCAAGAAGAAGCGTGTTGCAGTTGCAAAAGCTTCATATATAGGCATCATTAAGTTTTGTCAGTGTGGCGTGCATGCATGACTGAGCAGTATCTATGCCTGTGTTATCAATTTTGTCACCGTCTCAGTGCTTGGTCCTTTCAGTAGTTCCATATTCAGTGATTAGACTATTCACTATTCTAGATTCATTTCATAGCTTTAGGTTTATGGGTTTTTTTGTTTTTTTAATACAGTTTATTCAACTTTTTTTTTTTTTGTCTGGTTGTGTGAATTAGATTTCTTTCTTTTTTTAATTTTTTTTTTATAAAATAAAATTTCTATTCTAATTTAATCTAAATGTATGTGTATGAAGCTCCCTTTTGAAGACTTGAATTCCAACACTAATAGTACGCGATGATCATCTTTTAACTTATTGATTTGTGTTCGTTCCTATATATATATATTTTAGGGGTATTTTTTTTGCGGGAAAGGGTCACTTCTATAGATTGACTCGATTAAAATTACCAAACCACAATTGAATATGGGGAAAAGCTATCATCTTTCACTGTTTAAAACATTATTCCATACAAATATTTATAATTTGTACAGAAATGTCCATATTTTAAGAAATTATTTTAAAAAAATGTTTATTTATAAAAAAATATAATGGTAGATGTAAAACTAAAAAGAGTAGATTTGAGAGTATTATTACTTTGAAAAATTCATGATGCCTGTTTATTTGGCATCAACTTATAAACTTAGCTTTTAACTTTTAAATATATCTTTTTAAAATCTCTTTTTTTCCTGTAATTTTTCACTTTTTTAAAAATTAAAAAATACAAATATTTTTTAACACACTTTTAGCAAAAAAATTTAATAAAAAAATAAATAAATTGTTCCCAAACCAACATCTACATGTTTTCTTTGTTCAATATTATCAGCAAAATATTGATGCCCAAAATATTAAAATAACTTTGGGATGCAATATAAAACTTGTCCAGCTAAAAGTATTGATTCTCCTCATATTACTCAAGCCCTAGATTATACCTCAATATCTTAATTATCATATTATTTTAATATATATGTTAAGAGTTTTATAACTTAATTTGGATATATTTAATAAAAAGGTAAAAATCCACTCTTCTTCAATTTTTGATTTATGTAAATGAAAAAAGTGTTACATAAAATATTGTCACTTTTATAAGAATAATAGGTTGTCATGCATCCTTTAAGAGTTCCCAATTAATAAGACGGTTGGATTTAAACCACTAGATCACTGATACTAGAAAAATCAGTTCTTTTCTTTTGTCCCAATTAGA
Organism: Quercus tomentella; assembly: GCA_028535165.1. NCBI lineage: Eukaryota > Viridiplantae > Streptophyta > Magnoliopsida > Fagales > Fagaceae > Quercus > Quercus tomentella. Next base: position 7,328,323 of record JAPQVY010000089.1, read on the forward strand.
AGTAATTCCTAATCGGCTGGTTAGGATATATCTAAACCAATTCATTATGTATATAAGTCAACATTCCACAATTAAACAACTTATTAGAAAGAGCAACTTATTAGAAAGACAAGATAGCCAATAAAAAATGTTACAAAATCTCAAGCCTAGCTTTAGCATTAGGTGTGTCAAATACTAAATTTTTAGCATTTTACACATCAAACACTAAAAATCTTTTGACATCAAATGTTCTAAACGCTAAAAATTTTAGTATGGATAAAGTACCGTTCTAAATTGGAAATGACACGAACACAAATGCTAAAAAAAATTATTTTATTTCTCTCTCCTCTCTTTTTCTTCTCTATCACTCTCTCTGTCTTCTTTCTTCTCTTTTCTTCTTTCAACTCTCTCTCTCTCTTTGGGTGTCCTACAAAGGAGAAGGCAACCCACGACGGCAACTTGGTGGTTGTGGCTGTGAGTTTGTTGTGAGTATTTGACCGAATTTGATTGGGTTTGTGGCGATCATTGTTATTGATTCTGTTCCGTTCCGGCCGGAACGGCCGAAATTTTTCGTACCGGTATGCAAACTGGTACCGGAATACCCCACGTTCCACCTCAGATCAAATTTCGGGCCGTTTCGGTCCATTCCGGTCAATTCCGGCCAATTCCGGCCGAGATGCAAATTTCGGCCGGTACCGGATTTGGCCTATTATTAAATTTATTAACTTTTTTTTTTTTTTTAAAGTTATATTTGGGAGTTCTTTTGGAGTTCTTTTGATGATGAATTTGATCCTTCTCTCATGGATGATGATGAAGAGGAGGAGTAAATCTTGTATTATTTGATATTTAGTTATTGTCTTGTAATCTTCTTATTGTGTGATGTTAAATTGATGTTATATTTCAAGTTATTGATGTTTAAGACTTAAGAGTTTTTTTTGTTTAAGACTTAAGACTTAAGACTAAATAATTTGTATTATTTGATATTTAGTTATTTATTTATTAGAATTGACAATTTTATGTTCTACAAGAATATATATAAATTATTTTTTAAGAACTCCGAAACATCCTGAAACGGTACGCCGAAATCGGCCGGTACCGAAATATTCCATTCCACTGGACAAACCGAAACGGGCTCCGAAACGGTATTAATAACAATGGTGGCGATTGTGACTATGGATTTGTGGCAGTAGCAATTGTGGGCTTGTTGTGGGCATTGGCTGAATTTAATTGTGTTTGTTTTGAGTTGTGTTTTGGTACTGTGCGGTGGTTGTGACAGTGATTGTGGGGTAGATGTGTATTATAAAATGATAAGTTAAAATAATAAAATAGCTTTTTAATATGTTAAAATAACACTTTTTTGCAAATGCTAGTGCTTTTACGACGTTGACATTGAAAGATAGCTAGCAAAAGAGGGCAGAGAGAGAGAAGAAAAGAGTCAAATGGAAAAGTGTTTTTTTTTTGGAAAAGAATAGGCTAAGAAGGGGCATAAGCATAACCAAGGGAGTCACTACCTGGAAGTTGTACCGATTTGACCAGCGGTACGATATATTTCGGATACCGGTCAATACCAGTGTACCATTTCGGGTTTACCGTTATTTTATATATATATATATATATATATATATATATATATATATATATATGTATGTATGTGTGTGTGTATAAATATTATAATAAATATAAAAGTTTATCATAAAACATTTCCTCAATTCAGAACTAATTATTCATGGTTTTAGACTTTAATATCAATTAAAAGAAAAAAAAAAACACAATATAAAAAATAGAAAGCTTAAAAGTTACCATTGCATACTAAGAAAACAAATAATACTAATAAGTTAATGCAAATAAGTTACCATTCTGGCCTAACAAAAATTCAAAAATTACAAAACTTAAAAAAAAAAAAAAAAAAAAAAAAAAAAAAAAAAAACTTTTTTCTGTACCAGTCAGTATTGTCCGAAATTGGCTGGTACAGCCAGTATTTTTTCCGTTACGAAAAAGGAGGGTTATATGTACCGAATTGCTTGCCGGTACGGTATATTCCGGCGATACCGATCGATACAGTACGGAATTGACTCCCTTGGACATAACTGATATATACGCATGTTTCCATTCTAACGTCTCCTTGAGTCATGCAAACCCATTTTGATTCTTTCACAAATATAGCCTTTATATATATATATATATAAGAAAACTTTCATCCAAACAAAGCAAACAATCAATATACAGCAGATCCATCCTCATTTAGAGTGGAAATAAGAAAAAAAGGGTCTTCTTCAATCCAAGATCTGAACTTGGTTAGTCCTTTAGCGTGTTGAGCTAGTAAGTGGGTTGCCTTGTTGCCATTCCTTCTGGTGTGTGAGATTGCAAACCTGCGAAATGTTTGCCTCAAAATCTTAGTTCACTAAAGGACATTGAATATGCTTGCTGGACAATTTCCACCACTTAATAAAGCGTTGACAACTATTTGCGAATCACTTTCCAAAATAATATCTTGTATAACAGTGTCTCTCACAAAAATGACTGCATCCTCCATAACTTTTTCCTCAATTCTAAAAGGTCCCAATGGGGCTTCGATTTTCTTACTGAGGGCAGCAATCACTCTACCCTCATTCATCCCTAATAATCACTCCCATACCAACCACTTTATCATAAGAGAACACTGCACCATCTATATTAATCTAGCACCATCCCTGTGGTGGTGGTCTGCATTTTACTTTTGCATTGGTTGATGGGGTAAGCTTTCTAGGACTTGCAATCTTGAATTCCTCCAAAAGATCAACAACACCTTTCACTAAGTCTGAGCCAGTTTTCCATGGTTCTCCGTGCCTCAGCTCATTTCTGTGCAAATTTAGAAAAGTTCTATTCACCAATCTTTGGTTCCACTAACCACTTTCCACATCAATTAATTCGCAAACCTTTGCATCCAGGTCGAGAATGGATTGGGGGGAGATCACTTTAAAGGTGGACGGGTTTGGTTAAGCATTCCACACACTCCTCCAAGCATAAGATGGGTTAGAACCCAACTTTGCATTTATAAAATCACCTTCAGGGAAGTATTTTGCCTTGAAAACTTTGTAAAATAGGGACTCATGGTTTTGTTGGAGACACCATCCTTGTTTTGCAAGCAGTGCCATGTTGAAAGCATAGATATCCCTAAAGCCCATACCCCATCATTTTTTGAAGAGCAAAGCTTATCCCAACTCAACCAAACCGTTTTTTCTCATCTTTTTTCTAACCCCACCAGAAACGACTAACCATCCTGAAAGTTCAAATAGTGTAAAAACACCCTTGAACGTTTAGACCCCCAATTTACAAATTACCAATTCAAGCTTTATATCAAACAATTAATGTGCGGAACATGAACTAAAGCATAACACAGAATTGGTAAACAATCTAAGCCAATTAAAATCACATCCACAGCAGAAAATAAAAAGGAAGGAAGATGCAAACACAAAGACAACACGCGATGCGTTATCAAAGAGGAAACCGAAGCCCTCGGCGTAAAACCTCTCCGCCGCTCTCCAAGCGGTAAACAATCCACTAGAAAATGTAGTTGGGATACATGGACAGCAATAGACCCTCCAAGCCTAATCTACCCAGTGCACCTAAGCCCTCCAAGCTTCTTGCTCCAACGAGGTTGCGCCAAACCTTTTTCTTTTCTAGCTTCCCGGATTCCGCTACTAGACCATAGCATCAACCAATGAAGATTGGTTCCTTCCTAACTGCTTCCTAGAACACCAAACAGCCCTCTCACAGTAATGGATATGGTGAGAACAAGGTTTTGGTAAAAAGCCTCTCAAGGGTTTGGCAATGGAGAGGAAGAGAGTTGAGGAATTTGAAGAGACACTTATGTAAAGATTGTAGATGAATCAATCTTGTTTTACTCTAGGGTTTCTCTCTCAAAATTCTCTTTGGAAGGTCTCTCTCATTTGTGGGTATAAGGGGTATTTATACTGAGGTGAGAGGAGAATGTGAAACGTCAGGTTTTTCAAAACAGGGCTGGCTCGCGGCTGGGCCTCGCGACTTGACTGAGTCGCAAGATCCAGTCGCGAGATAACTGTATGGCCAGTTATTCTGTTTTGTCCTGTAGTGCTCCAGCTGGCATGACTGTTCACCTTCTGGCATGCTTGGCACGTGTGCTGCGTCTGGCGGCTTGCAGCCACGAGTCACCCGCGAGATCAAGCCGCAAGTCTCTGTTTTCTTGCACACTCTTGAGCAATCTTCACTCTATCTCACTCACTACCCTTACAACAAGCCCACCTAAATACAGGGTTACTAAATGCTGAAATACAAGCAAATTTAGCACGGAATAAAGCCAATTAGATGGTTGATTAAATTCAACCTTACACATCCAATTTAATTCATTGCTAAAAACCTTTGGAATAAGGAGGAAGCAACTTATGGTATAGGCTGGTATATCTTCTTTTCTTTTGGTCATTAGTTGGTGATTTTCCTGTTCTTATAGAAATTTGCTATTAGAAAAATATTACGTGTTCCTATAAACCCACACATGGGCCACATACTATAATTACTTTTTTTTTTCTTTTTTTTTTTACAGTAAATAACATTATTGTTTCACGTTATTATCTATCAACTCTATTATGTAATATCTATAAAATATTAAAAAAAAAAAAACTATATTATGTAATATCCATTAAAAAAAACTATATTTTTGTAATGTGTTAAATTTTTTTTTTTTTTTTCATTTAGATTTTAACTTTTTTTATTAAAAGAATTTTTTTTTTTGATAAGTTGCAATTGGTAAAGCATAAAGTAGAATATATTAAGGAAAAGATATAAAAATTTTATTTCAAAAATCATTTTGCTTCATAGTGTTTAAAGGTCGCTAGGTACAATAAAGAACTACTATTGAGAAAATCACCCAATTGTGATGATGCTAGTTTTATCATTTTTACTATAATTTTGTCGTCATGCATGACATGTAAACTTGTGAATAGTTTGAAGAAAACGTTTCAACAGCTGTGAGCTGTTAGTACTAGTAGTGCTTGATGGAATTCCATTTTTTAAAAATAAATAAATTATATTGGTTAGAAATATCAGACACCCTGCTCACCCCTAGGTATTCACTATTTATGGTGCCATTAGACCATAAACACCTTGATGGAATTCGACTTAGCAACCTAACAAACAGACATTTTCACCACATTTGTCCTACTCACCAGCTTCTGTCCTCTAGAACCCCTCAAAATTCAAAAGATATGAAATGCATTACAAAAAGTAATTCCCTATGCAATATTTTCATGCAATTTACCTACTGTCTTTTAAACTTGTTTGTAAGAGGAAAAATAATTATAATAATGGTTTTTCTATAAATAAAAAAGTAGCTCGTAAATAAACTCAAGCTTGTACCAAAAAAAGAAAGAAATAAAGTAAGATCAAATAGAGTCTTTTGGCTAAATATTGTATAAAATGAAGTTTATTTGTGATATAGATACTGTTTAAACTTATTTAGTAAAATGAGGAGATATGCAAATTTCGATAATGTCATTGCTGAAATTCTGAAAAAAAAGTAAGAGAGAAAAGAGACACATGATGTGACAAAATGGAGAGAGAAAAAGAAAAATGAATTGGGGCAATACCATGGCCGAAATTAGGAGAAAGAAAAAATTTGCAAATATATATGAAAGGAATAGTGAAAGGAAATTCGGTAACATGGTTGCCAAAATTAAGAAAATTTTGGGGCCCACAAGGAGAGTAAGAATTAGTGGAGGGAGAAGAGAAAATTTGGTAAAAATTGGTTGTGAGTGTCTTTGGCAGGAAAAGAACCTCTTCAGGTGGGTGAGTTAAGCTAAGTATCAACCACTTGGTTACGCCTTGTTAGTAATGAAAGCTAAAACTATTATTCCAAATGTTGATAGTAGTTATAGTTTCTTTTCTAAGATTTGTAGCTGTTAGGGTACTTTTTTTTTATCACACCTAACTTTATTTAAGTACCACCTATTCACTTTCAAATACACACACCTTATTATATTTAAAACCCAAGAATACTTATGCTTACCAATATTTGAAAAGCCCACATTTCAAGTCCATGATAAAACAAATTTTATCAATGGAATTCAAAATCCATAATCGAAGCCCATGATTCAAACCCATGGCGATTCATTCAAAGCCCAATTCTCATTGGCAACATCAAAACCCAATTCTTATTGGCAACAATCAAAACACAATTCTCATTGGCAACAATCAAAGCCCAATTCTCATTGGCAACAATTAAAGCTCAATTCTCATTGGCAACATCAAAGCTCAATTCTCATTGGCAACATTAAAACCCAATTTTCATTAACACTACTTTATCAAAAAGAAAAGAGTCCAAGATTATCAACGCTTGGCAAAGAAAAAATATCATGCTACCATAGCAAGAAAGGCCCATTGCAAGTATTTATGAAGAAACCCAAAAAAAATGTTTACTAATAAAAGTCCATGAGGAATAAAAACCCATGACAATATGCACACACAACTTAGCCCATGTGAGCAAGAAACACCAGCAGAAGGCAAAGGAGAACAGCCCCTATTCAGTCCTGACCAAAAAGAGCAACTAAGGACTTATACAAGGGAACCAAGCCTTTAAGAATGGACTAAAGGCTGTCCCCTCATTTTTCTGTCACCCCCCACCTGACATGAACATTGCCCAAGGGCTGTCACATCAGCTGAAGCCTAAAGAATGATGGAACTCCACCATCTTCCCCAAAACTGCACCTCCAGCGGAAGGGGATCTGAAACCAAATTGTTCAAACTCCAACAAATTGATGTTAAAAATACTAAAAATGTTTAAAACGTGATTCATGTGCCAAGCCCATGAATCCTAAAGGGGGAAATTGGGAACATGTGGTTTAGAGGGCATAAAGGGGTCTCCAGCGGAACCCCCTTGAAGTAGACTAGAACTTGACACCTGGCTTGGGGTATTAAATCTTACTTCTCAGGGGTCCAAATCTCAGTTGCAGCATTAGGATTCACTCATGATACACGCCTCAAATCACAATAATCAAGCTCAGCCCCAAGAATCTTGGCATTTAATGCAAAAAGCTCTAAAATCCCATCATTACCCAAAAAAGCAAAGCAACCCCCTAAATGGATTTTCCTACTTCTGAGCAAAAATCCCAGAGAAGCTTGACTCTGATTCATCACCCTTGAGTGGTCACACGTTTTTTTGAGCTTTGTCAATAAATGCTTCTCTGAAAACTCCATTATAAAAGCACAAGCAAGCTAACCAAAAAACCAACTAAGCCACAACTCTGAGACTCTGAGACTCTAAAATTCGTTGGCCATTTTTACTAGTGGTTCAACTTTCTTCTAGCTCACCATCCATCACCTTCAACCCATACCCATCTAATCCCAGATATTCTTCTTCTCCCTTTACACTACCACAGCTCATAAGTGTCTTCCAGCTAACCAAAAACAGCCCATTACCCATAAAAGACTTCAGTCTCAGCATCAACCCTATCTCACTAACTCAAAAGCAGCCCACATTCATCTTATTCATGCCTTACGAATTTACACTCACTAAAGTCTTAGCTTAAAATTTGCTGCACTGAGCTGGGGGTTTTTCTCTCTTTTCACACCATGCCAATTAATCCTCCATTTTTTCTTCCTATGGAGCCTTTAATTTTTACTTTTTACTTTACTGTTGAAGGGTATGATGTATTTGTAACGATTGAACTTTTTCCTCACATTGATGTAATAATGACTGAAAGCACAATAAATTCCTCTTGAATGAGACACATAAGGACCTAAAATTTGCCTAAATCTATCTAATTATTGATGGTTAGACCGTGTAATTCCACCCCTACTGTTGGACAATTTACCTTTTGGACTTAAGAACAACTTCACCCGTACTGCTGGAGAATTCGTTTTCCCTTGGATTATCAAAACAAGACCACTAATATACTAATTAAGTATTGTAACGTATTTTTTATTGGGCCTTTGTTGCTATTTTGTTAAGTGCAATTCTTGTTTCTTCTTGCTTGGATAAGCTTGTCATCACACCGAAAGCCTATGGGTGTCATCTCAAGAGCCCATAGTTGAGTCTCGGTTTGGTTTCCCAACATTTCATTCAGAGGCATCAATTTCTTCCCTCAACAGTAGCTTTAAAAAAAAATTTGGATGTGGCTGTACAATATCACGTACTAAAATTATTTATTCTTAAATTAATTAAATATTTCAATAAAATTTTTTAGATTTTTTAAAGGATTATTACGACAAAAAACATATATGTTCGAAGTTTAGAGGTTAAACCCTATTTAATATTAAATAAAAAAAATATAATAAGTTTACATTTTAAACGTTAGTAACCTTAATTTAATTTAAATAATTTTCAAAAATACTACACAAGTTAGAAAAAAGGAGATAATATAATTAATACTTCAAGTACGTGGCATAATTGCTAAACAAACACATGATTTCAAATTTATAGAAAAATGTATCTTCTATTCTGAGAGAAGACTAATTACAATAAAATTTTACTATAGAAAACTATAAATATATTAATTATAATAAAAATTAAAAAAAAATATATATATATATATATATATATCTTATTGATATATGCAACCACATCCAATTTTTTTAAAAGCTACATATTTTAGGAAAAAACTGTAGCTACTATCAACATTTAGAATAAATATTTGTAGCTTTCATTACTAACAACAAAGCTTGGCCTAGCCAGGTGGTTCATATGAAGAGTTTCTGTTTATGCCAAAAACACCCAAAACCAATTTTTATAAAATTTTCTCTCCTCCCTCCATTAATTCTCTCTCTTTGTGGGCCCCAAAATTTTCTAAATTTCGGCAACCATGTTGCTGAATTTCTTTTCATTATATATTTCTTTCATGTTTCGGCAACTGAATTGCCACAATTGCAAATTTTTCCTCTCTCCTAATTTCGACAATGGTATTGTCACAATTCTTTTTTTTTTTCTCTCTCTCCCACCCTTCTGTCACATCATGTCTCTCTCCCCTCTCTTACTTTTTCTCAAAATTTTGGCAATGACATTACCGAAATTCGCATCTCTCCTCATTTTGCCAAATAAGTTTGAATAATACCCATATCACAAATAAAATTCATTTTATACAATATTCAGCCATAAGACTTGATTAAATATGTAATTTTTTTGGTGATAAACTCGAACTCAACTTGTAATCAAAATAAAATAAAATGAATAAGATTGATATTTTAATACAACTTAACTTGGCTCATTTATAATTGTACCTACAATAACAGTTATACAATAAATAAGAGAGGTTGGGGCATTTAGTGGTAACAAAAGTTAATCCCAGGAATGTAGTAGACATAGAGAAATTAGAAGACAATGAATTAGATTGCTTTTGGGTCAAAATGGAAAAGTATCTTCACATATAATGATATGAAGAACAAAAACTATCATTGGGGAAAAAGGAAAAAAAAAAATGAGTACTGAAAATTGGCTTTGGAACATACATAGGACACAAGCCCAATACTATTAGAAAGGAGGTGAAGTTGAAACCCTCTAGGCCCCTTAGGAGAAATAATAAGCCCAATAATATCCAATGTTCAGTTATTTTGGACTAGCTGACTGGACCCACAAAGTGAGGTGAATAGCTACAGTAGTATGCTAGAATCAGACTAATTTAGGATAAAAGAGGATGAACATTTCTATTCAATTGACAAATAAATTAATTTCCCAATTTGTTTTTTCTGTTAGCTTTGGAAGAAGAAGCTTCAGACTTTAGAGTCTTGAATAATTTTGACATAATTATCAAATTAGTATGGGATTGAAAGAGAAAAATCAAAATACTGTGAAAATTTTTAGGAAGTCAATAGGCCCATCTCGAATAAACAAAAAATTTTATTATGTCTCTAATCATGAGCTCACTCTCAATCCCATACTTTTTTTATTTTTAAAAATAAATATTGTAAAATTTTAAATACAAAAAGATGATAATAAATAAGAAATATTGTTGGAGAAAATTTTCTAGAAACTGTAAAGTATGTTCTAAAAGAAGAAGTGAACAATCCTAAAATCCTAAAGGGACTAGGTAAACTACATGTGCTTTCATGATCAAAGCATGGGCTGCTCTTTAGTTTTGTTTTTTTTTTTTTTTTTAAAACAATGATCACATCACACAATCCCTCGCAGACCAACAACATTTTTTAAGGATGGTCATTTTATACCCACAAGGTATAAAATGATTCAGAATTTAGGAAAGGTAGAAAGTGTGCCTGGAAACCATAAAATGATTCAGAATTTAGGAAAGGTAAAAAGTCATCATGCTGTGAGCTTGTGACCTACATAGAGAAGAAAACCATTAAACAAATCCATTAAATAATTGCAATTGATCGCTTTCTAAAATACAATTATAAGCATCGTACTTGCACTCCATTGTTGGCAGTAGACACAAATGGAGTCCTTAAGCATTAGTGTTTAGATAAAAAGTAATTGAAATTCATAATTCTCCTTCAAATTGGAAAGAGTGATGAGAAAATGAATTCAAAATCAAAAAGCGTGATCTCTCAAATGGCGTTATGTCTCGGATACGAACTAAATTTGAGATGGTAAACAAAGTATAAACTTGATCATGATGTCTCCATAAGTTTTTAGGAAGTCAACTGGTCCATCTCAAACAAATGGATTTTTTTTTTTTAATGTCTCTAACCAAGATTTCAATCTCAAAATTTCTCAAATCTATGGATCCTAAATTAATAATAGATTAATAATGGAATAACTTGGTTCATTTGACACAGGAGAAACTCAGAAAAAAGCAGCCACCAGTCATCGCCACAGGAGAGAGCCCAAGAATTCACTAGGGAGAAGGAACGACTACCAGTGGACAAAGATTTGGGTTAGAGGATTAAATGAAACCACTTGACCGAAATAATTACACGGTGGGTTTTAATGGGGTAATCTTTCAGGAAACAGATGAATCCAGAATCGGAGTCATAATGGGGATGAGGATGGTTAGGTAATAGCGGTAATAAGCTAGAAGATTCCACTCCAATTAGCAGCAAAAACAAGATTAGCTTTGACGATGTGGAGTTTGGATGAGTTCGCAAGGTGGTAAACAAAGCTCTTTATAGCTTGGATGAGGTTGCAAGGTGGTAAACAAAGCTCTTTAGAGCATTTGCAGCAGTGGAGCTAAAAAGCTATAATGCTATTTTAGCTCCACCAATATAGCAAAATAGGCTTGCAGCAGTGGAGCCAAATCCATAAAATTTAGCTGATTTGCTATAGTGCACATCTATAGATAGATATGCACTGTAGCACTCATCTAAAAAAAATATATATATTTTAATCAACTGCCGATTAAAATAATAATACTCACTTTAGTTTTTTTCATTCTTTTATTCTCTATCTCCACCGTCACTCTCATCTCCCTCACTCATCACCGTCGCCGTCCCAGACCAGCCCAGCCCACGCCGTCCGTCGCCGTCCCAGCCCAGCCCAGCCCACGCCATCGCAAGCATCTCCCTCACTCATCGCACTCCAGATTACTCATCTCCCTCACTCATCAAGCACTCATCACCGTTGCCGTCCCAGACCAGCCCAGCCCACGCCGTCCGTCGCCGTCCCAGCCCGGCCCAACCCACGCCGTCGCAAGCATCTCCCTCACTCATCGCACTCTAGATCACTCATCTCCCTCACTCATCAAGCACTCATCATCGTCGCCGTCCCAGACCAGCCCAGCCCACGCCGTTCGTCGCCGTCGCAAGCTCTCATCTCACTCATCAAGCTCTCCACGCCGTCGCCGTCCCAGCCCAGCCCACGCCGTCGCCGTCGCCGTCGCCGTCCCAACCGATCCACTTCAAGTCAGTGCTCCCTCTTTTCTTTTGTAGTGAATTTTTTCATGGCTTAATTTTTCTGGGTTTAGTGTTATTTTGTGGTGAAAAATTGTGTTGTTGCTATGTTGATTTGGGCAAATGGTGTTATTTTTTTGCTGTTTTTGCTAGATATAACATCTGAATGGAGGAATGTATTGGGAATTTTCTGTTTGCAGGAATTTGTTTTGTGGTTTCTGTGGTCTCTGTAATTTGTGCAGGGAAGTTTACATGTTTGGGTGGTCACTGTAATTTGTTGTGTTGCACAAAACTACAGAGTTACGTTTGGGTGGTCTCTGTAAATTGTTGTGTTGCACAAAACCACATTCCTGTGTTGCACAAAACCACATGAATGTATTGGGTCACTGTAATTTGTTGTGTGTTCTCTGTAATTTGTAATTTGTCTATAAATGCAATATAAATGTCTCTGTAATATAAATGTAAGTTTGTTGTGTAATTTGTCTTTGTAAATGTCTATAAATGTCTCTGTAATTTGTTGTGTTGATATAAATGTTAGTTTGGAAATTTTCCGTGGACCTGCACGATTTTTTCATCTTGAAAAACTCAAAAAGATCATGAAAGCGTGCATAATTCTCCATAATATGATTGTTGAAGATGAGCGGGATGATAATGAAGTGGTAGATTTGGATTATGAACAAAATGATGGAGTGGATAATCCTCCTCTGCAAATGTTACGTGAACAAAGTGATGAATTTTTGTCATACATTGAGAGGCATGGACGCATTAGAGACCGAGAAATTCATTTTCAACTCTAGTCGGACCTTATTGAACATTTATGGCAATTGCAAGGTGAGTCGTAGAACTTTCTTTTTTGTATGCTGAGAAGTATGAGTCATAGGAACTTGTGCAAATGTATGAGTTTTATTGTAATTTGGTTTGAGTTATGTATGTGAGCAAATCTATGGACTACATTGTTCTTGCTATAATATGTATTCTATTTTTAATGTTTTCTTATAAAATTCCTTCATTTCATAGTTCACATTGTTCCAAGGTTGCTTCCGGACAATTGAGACGATAATAGGCTATCATGATAATTGAGAAATTGTTTTAGTAAAAAAAAAATGTACGAGTATAATTTGGGGTTAAAAAAATCACTTGTTAACACTAGACGATTATTTGCTATCATGCGGCGGCGGCGGTGGTGGAAAAAGAGACGTCGGTGGCAGTGGAAAAAGAGTCGTCGGTGGAGGTGGCGGCGGTGGCGGCAGCGGTGGCGGTTGAAGGTGGTTGTGATTGTTGTTTATTGTATAGGATATATTATTTTATTGTAGTGGATATATTATTTTATTGTAATGGATATATTATTTTATTGTAATGTTTATATTATTTTATTGTGTTAAAAGCTAAAATAGATCCACTGCTGCAGCATGTATGTAGGGAAAATAGATAAAGTAACTTTTGGTGGAGCTAAAAAGCTAAATTTTTAGCTCCACTACTGTGAATGCTCTTATAACATCGAAAATTAAGTAGTTAAAAACAATTAGAAATTCAGCACACTATTGTCATTCTTCCAAACCATGTCACATGCAACTCATAAATTTTGTTTAATCGGATAGACAAAAAATTATTAATGTTCCAATACTTTACAAGAAATATTTTGAAATAACTTTGCATCAGATTGATTTAGCAAGGTTAGACAAGACAGCACTCGCGCACAACATAATTGCGAGGAAATACAACAAAAGACAATGCTCAAATGCGTCGAACACCTTCTAAAAACCATGAGTGACATGCGACATGAGAGCAAATATATCCAAAGCTTACAAATTGACCTTTTTTTTATAATAACTAAATAATTTCATTAAAAAAATGATGCTTTTTGAATACACTATATATCTACGTAAGTACACATGAAGGATTACAAACTTAAGCTCAGAGAGTATAAAATCTAAAATATGACAAGAAGGAATATTGCAAATAGCAAACGTCCATCGTACAAACCTGTCAGCAAATTTTTTTTGATGAAATGATTGGGATGCTCTTCACCTTTAAACGTTCTATTATGATGCTATTCTCTGATATAGTTGCTTCCAGAATCGGGTTTATATTTCCCATCCCAAATTTGAGAGAAACTATTCCATTTGGAACATGTGCACGGGAGGTCACAACTTCGGTATATACATTTCCCACTGCAGATTTTGAAAATCTAATACCTACCTTACAGGAATAAAATGACAAAATACACACCCTGCTGAAGAAATGGATTTTTATTTAATTGAAGGATACACTAAATACTCTTTGTCGGTAAACTTGTTTGGCTGTTTGATATTAAAAAAATAAAAAATAAAATAAAAATATTGATAATGATATTGAAATATATATATATAATTGCTATCCTAACGACCATCAAATGAACAAAGGTCTCAGCGCACTAGTAACCCTCTTAAAACGGCAATTGGATGAACAATGAAGTTGGATACAAAACACATCCTAGGTTTTGAATGAAGCCAATCAGAACATCTGAAACAGATTGTAGCTTAGACTAGTCAACATTTCATATGTCTAAGAGCATCCACATCAGTGGGTGGAAACTCTTGTATAATAGAAAAAACCTCCATTTTTACACATTTTGTCTCAAAATTACTCTACATCAGTGCTTCCAAAGTCTTGTATAATCATGTATATTTATCCACGAGCTACAGTAACCGTGAATATATACACGGTTACTGTAGCTTGTGTATACAATATTTTAATAATTCCTGATTCGCTCCTTTTTTTTCTCTGTCTTCTCCATCTGCACAACTAACCATCCCTCATCATGTTCTTTCTTCCTCTGATACACACTCCCACAGACACAAAATCAAAAATCAACTACAAACATCAAAAATCAACCACAAAATCAACAACAAAATCAACCACTAGAACAAAATCGTTTGATCGGTGATCGGTGATTGTGGATCGTGGATTGGAGAGGCGATTTGGATCGGTGTTGATGGAGATCGGTGATGGGTTGACGGAGATCGGTGTTGATGGAGATCGGTTTTAATGGAGATCGGTGTTGATGGAGATCAGTGATGGGTTGACGGAGATCGGTGAGATCGGTGTTGATGGAGATCGGTTTTAATGGAGATCGGTGTTGATGGAGTGCTTGAGATGGGTTGACGGAGATCGGTGTTGATGGAGTGCTTGTGATAGTGCTTCTGGGTTGACGGAGATTGGTGGATTGGAGAGGTGTTGTGGTGCTTGTGATGGCTGTGGTGTTGATGGAGTCCTTGCTCTGGTGCCTCTGGGTTTTGACCATGAGAGAAAGAAGAAGAAAGAAGATGAAGAAAAGAAAGAGGAAACGGCAGAGATAAAAGAAAAAGAAAGAAAGAAGAAAGAAAAGGATGTATTGGAAAAAGAAACGGTAGATAAAATAATATTAAAAAAAGAATATAAAAATATTATTTATATAAAATATAGTGTATAATAGATGAACTGATGTGGGTGTTTTGTAAAAATAGATGTGTAAAATAGAAAAGGTAGCTTTTTCAATGTAAAATAGATGATAAATTTACACGAGCTGATGTGAATGCTCTAACATCATAATCCAACATTTTTGTTTTTTTTTTTTTTTGGGGAGAATAATCCAACATTTGTCTTAAACATTCACCAAATTAAAAATTGTTCAAAAAGGCATGTAAGCCAAGTAATACCATCCAACTCTCACAATAGAAAAACTTTCAAAAATATATATAAAGCCAACTAAATTTCTAAATCATTCGAAAACTCCGAATTTTGGACCCAATACACTCCAAGGAAATTTCTAGGACTGAATACCTGAATGTTTGCTTTTAAAAAATTTGCTTTGCATCCACTCTATTAAAAACTTTCATAAATATATAAAGCCAACTAAATGTCTAAATCATTTGAAAACCCTGAATCTTGGACCCAAACGCTCCGAGAAAGTTTCTAATACTGAATACCTGAATGTCTGCTTCTAAAAGATTTGACATCCACATTCTTGCCATTTGCCATCACATGGCCGCCATCTGCCCCCTTCAGAGCTAAACAACAAAAACAAAAACAACAAAACAATTAAGGGCTTGTTTGGTTAAAAAAAAATGGTCACTTATCACTCATCACTCAATTTTCGTCACTCGTCACTCATTACTTAAAATACCCCAATTTCCTAATTCCACCCGTTTGGCACATATTTTCAACTTTTCGTCACTGAAATTTTTTTAGTTTTTGTGGGACCCATACCTGAGCAATGGTTAGAGACTGCTGTTAGCCTACACACCAAACCCTTATCTCCCACCATTTTCTTCACTGCACATTTCATTTTGCCACCACCACAGTCACAGTTTAACCAAAGCAGTACAAACAACAAGAACTCTCAACAATTTAACACCACCTAAAGCAACTCATCACCCCAAGTTCAAAACTCCATTCATACTTATTTATGATACACCAGGAAGAAAAAAAAAGAAAAAAAGGAGCTTCCAGATCAAAAACGAGCTTCCAACGGAGCTGTTCCTAGCGCCAACAACAGAGCTTCCAAATCGAAGAGCAAGCTTCCAAATCGAATCGTTTCCAACGGAGATCCGCTGTTGCTATGGATGCCGATTTCGACGCTTCGGCCAGATCGAAGATCGAGTACGATAGCAACGATGAAGAGAACGAGCGCGTGGTGGAGCTTTTCGACGTGTGATCGAAGATCGACGCCGATGATCTCTCGGCTTGGGTTGGCGTGGGTCGGCATGTGAGTGACCGGTGGGAGAAGAACAAAAAGAACAAAAAAGAAAGAACAAAAAGAACACTGAATCGGAATAAAGTAAAAAGAATGTTATGCGTGTGAGTGGTTGGTAAGTATGAGCTTTTTGCTCTGAAGAAGAACAGATAAAGAAGAAGAGAGAAAGAAAGAAAAGTGGAGAAAAAAAAAAAGAAAAACAAGAAAAAAGAAAAGAGAGAGTGACCGGTAGGATGTGACAATGCACTGGCTTTTGGGGCCCACAATCTCACCTTATTTACGGTCATGCCACTGAGTATCAGATTTTGAGTTTTGAAAACAGGTGAAACCTGTTTTCATTTTCCATGACCGTCATCCGATTTTTTGAGTAACTGAGTCAGAAAACCATGATCCAAAACTCATCCAAACAAATGCTCCTCCGTGGGACCCACATGATTTGGATGATGGAAATAGAAAATTGAGTGATATCACTCAAAACTCATCCCAGCCAAACAACCTCTAAGGGGCTGTTTGGATTTGCTGTTTCCATAACTCATAACTCTGTTTCCATAACTCATAACTCAAAAATGGTGGGATCCATAGCTGAGAAGTCCGTTTGGATTTTCACAACTCTGTTTCCAGTTTTTGTTTCCACTACTCAATTATCTGATTTTTGAGTGATGAGTTATGGAAACTGAAAACACATTTTAGATGTTTTCAGTTTTCATAACTCTGTTTTTTATGGCATTTCCATAAATAACACTACATACCTGGTCCCACAGTCAGAGCAATACACGTGAGGCACTCCTTTTGATGCTCTCTTCAACGGCTCTCTTTATCTCTCTCATCTCAGACTTCTCTCTTCAGTAAAGCAGAGCTCTCTCATCTCCATTCCAATACCACCACAAGCTAAAATAAGCTCTTACTGCCCTCACCTCCTCATGCACTATTTCACCGATCCAAGCTCAGCCAACCCGTGCCGCCGTGTCACGGTAACGCAGTGCTTCACGCGCCGACCACCGAACTCTTTCTAAGCTTTTTTCACAGAAATCTGAAGGTATTCTTTACATTTGAGCTATTTATATATCTGATTTATTGGTAATAGCAAAGTATTTCGCATCTTTTACATTGAATTAAGGATTGGTGATGAGAAGTTTGCTTCTCAATTTTTTTTTTTCCTTTTTTTTCTTTGTTTGATGTTTGGGTTTTCGCATCTGATTTAACTGTATCAACCCGTGGTGATGAAAGTTTGCTTCTCTACTTTTTTTTCTTTGTTTGATGTTTAGGTAAGCATCTGATTTGATCTATTGAAACCCGTGTTTATGGGTTTTCAACCCGTGGTGAACTTGTGCTTCTCTGTTTTTCTTTTTTCTTTTTTTTCTTTGTTTGATGTTTGGTAAGCATCTGATTTGATCTACTGGATTCCCGTGGTTATGGGTTTTTTTTTTTTTTTTTTTTTTTTTTTTTTAATAATTTATGGAACTAAGGTCTTCACAGTGTAAGAAATGTGTGATAAATGCTTTGGCTTTTCTGGAATAATTGAAACCTGCCTCTACTCCACTTGTGCAATAATTGAAACTTGCCTCTACTCCACTTAGTTCAATACTGATATATCTCAATTGAGTAAAATCTTTTGTAGTGTTTAGGTGGTATGAAAAGCTCTTTCCTTTTTTTGCATATAAAGTTTACAATTTGTCATATTGTCTGGCACAATCTTTAATGGTTTCATCAATTTGGCATATTTTAAGTATCATTTTATTTTTTTGCTGGCACACATTTTTTTGTTAATTTAGATTTTGTTTGTGTGCTCTCAAGCCTCATCAAGTTGCATCTATGTTCTTCAATTAGTCAATGCAATCTTATGTTAACAACTAATGCTTTTCTAGCTCTTTAATAGTTTGAATTGGCCAGTAGAACTAATATTTGCTACTTTGATTTCTCTCTATGTGCATTACTTTCCTCAATATATGGTGATATATCCTGTTGAAATCTTGAAGAAAGTTGTTGAGTGTCTTCTCATTTGAAGGAAGCTAAATAGGTTTTTTTTTTTCTCTTTTCTGCTTTTGGGAAGGGGGTGGGGTTGGTAAGCAATAAAAATTTTATTGAAAGGAAGAACATTTAATTACACATGATCATCAAAATACATCCTCTCAAAAGTTAGAACTAAAAATTCAAAACAGTAATGAAATCCCAGAAAAGCTAAATAGTTATTGAAAGGTCTTGTAATTCTAGAAGAAGACATAAGTATTATGGCGGCTTGATATAAGAGGTTATGGACTTTAATTCCCAATTATGCTACCGCCAAATGACCTTTTGGTCAATTGGCACTTCCTAGTGTTTCCAACTAAGATGTCAAGGATTTGAATCCCCCCTCTCCCCCACTTAAGATGTACTTAAGAAAAAAAAATCTCAATTAAGCTGCCTGATCTTGTTACCAACCAATTGCTCTGTCAATGATGGTTCTACCATGAGAGATCAATTAATGGAAGTTTTAAATATAATATTTCCACCATTGTGAGTCTTAAGGTATTCAAAGTAGCATTATAAATACATTATCATAGTGAGAATCATTGTATTTTTGTTTCTCTTAGTTTAGTTAATATCTACTCTTTGTTGCCTCAAGTCACAGGTTGTCCAGTTTCTTATACAATCTTGAATGGTGAAAGTTTAATTACCAATCTCAGACCAAGATTGTTTCCATTTCAGTGTTGTATGGTTTGTAGTCTATTGTCCTGCTGTGACCTTAAAGTTGATTTTTTATTTTTTTTTTACTTTGTTTGGAACGGTATCTAGCCAAGTTTGCATCTATTCAAGAAAATGGTTGCCTAGATAAGGAATTGAGATATAATCCTTAGTACTTCAAGTTTATATGATTCAGTACATGTCATTGCAGTAATATATACATATTAATATGGATCCTATGCTTAATATTTGTTCCTCTAAAAATACTGGGATTTTTTTATTGTACTTGTGATATGATTATGTATGAGATGTGTGTGTTGTTCTTTAAGATGGTTGCGGAGTTGAGAACATGGGATGCCAATTGTGAGGATCTATTATGTGACTTCGTATTTTCTCACCATGTGCTTGGGAATTTGCGTCCTTGTTCTGCCAATGCGCAAGTGTGGGAGTAGATCACAGCCAATCTTAATGCCCACACGGGGAAGCAATTTACCATGAGGCGGGTAATTACGAAGTTAAAGCATATTCGACAGAATTATTACAGAGCAATGGGGATCCGTACTCAGTCTCATCGGCCCTACATTCCCCCTGTGGCCTCTCCTGACCGATTGTTTGATGACCTGCCTCAATAAGAGATGGATGCGTAGTCGAAGCATTTTAGTGCATGTCCATTTTGATATACTGTTGACATATTTTGTTCCCATTATGTTCAGTAGCGTACTTTATTGTGGATTACCATGTACTTAACCATGCATTAACCTATTTGTATTTGTGACCACTTATTTAGTTTACTAACTCATTGCTTCGATCTTCCATTTTTTGTATATTTGGTCACATTGTAAATGTGGTAAACCTCGATGAAGGAATTATATATTACCACTATTCTTACATTCCGTGCATGTTTTTTCTTATCCGTGTTGATTTAACTATGGAATATTTTTCATTTTTTGGACCCCTTAAACCTACATGGCACATGAATCCTATGGTCCTATTAATCAATTCTTAAAATTATTATCTATCATGAGCTTACCACATGAGATATTTCAAATAGATGGCACGTGAATCACAAGAGGCGGATAAGAAAAAGTAGCCTCCCCATGTAGAACATATTTTTATTGAGATCATGTTGGAGGAACAACTTAAGTGTAACATGCCAAACGGTGTGTTCAAGTGTCCTACGTGGGCATCAATTATAGTTGAACTTAACCAAATCAGCGGGAAAGACTTTCTCTCTAAGCAAGTTCAACAGAAGCACAATAGGCTCCGACTCAAATAACGCAAGTGGAGCTAGTTGCTAAGACACACAGGGTTAGGGTGGGACGAGCAGACCCAAACAGTGACTTGTCTTGACGAGGTGTGGCAGAATGTGATTGCGATATGTTTACTGTTGTTTATTATTTATATAACTTATTTCAATTATTTATTTATGCAATTTACCTCCAAGTTGGTAATATATGAACTGTTGCGTTTTTTTTTTAGGTAGATATCAGTTATTGTCCTTATTTATTTATGCAAGTTTCCTCCAAGTTGGTAATATATGAATTGCTGCGTTTAGTGTGCTAATGTTTCCAAGGACATTGTAGGGCAATCATGGTGCAGCTAACTTAAGGAAACAGGGATGCCTAGACTATCCATCACTGCAGCAGTTGTTCGCCCCTAGTACTGCGATTGGGAGCCTGCAGATCTCCTCAAACACTCCTCCCTAGAATAGTGACGAGGAGCGTGCCCTAGAGGAAGAGCTTGCCAATGCCAATGCCAATGTCAATGCAAGTGCACCCACCCATTTGGACAATGACTGTTACATCCTTAACTTTGACAGTTTCCCGCAAACTGTAGAGGATGCTGAGGTTGAAGAGGTATCCCAATGAGCGGGAAAACATCTTGTGCAAGATGCAAGTGGCAAGGGTAAGAAGGTCTTGAAGAAGTCGGATAGGGTAAGTGAAATGACTGTGGCTCTAAAGGAGTACACCGTAATGACGAAGGATAGGTTCAGTGGTAAACTCAGCAAGTCCAGCGGTTTATTCGAGCAATTCGCTCAATCCGGCATAGTGGGTAATCCTTGTTCACTTGGCAAGGCAATTGAGCTGCTGAATTTGTATGAGGATCTGAGTAACAAGGCCTATGTCAAGATGTCAAAGGTTTTGCAGCAAAAGGATAATAAGGTAGTGTTTATGGGTATGTCGGAGCATAGAAAGAAGACTTGGATTGAGGACATTCTAAACCCAAAAGAGGATTGACATATTTACATGCTTATTATTTAGTACTTAGATGTAGTTGTATTTGGCTAGTAGGGAGAACAATATTGCATTAAGTCTAAGCTATTTGGTTTTTACATACTATAGTCGGGGAGATGTATGTGTAATTTAGTGAAGAAGCAGAGTTTAATTTAGTGACTCCTATAGTCGGGGAGATGTATGTGTACATGCAGCAGCATTATGATAAACAACCAATGCGAACAAGTGCGTTGACCGGCAGGGCGTATATGGACAAGGTCATTGAAGGTAATCCAGCTAAGTGTTTCGAGATGTTCCGCATGACACCTGAGTTACTATTACATTTAGTGGACAAGTTGGCTCGACATGGTTACTTGAGGGACGGATAGGGTGGGGTGAATGCCACTCAGGCTGTGGCCATGTTATTGTTCATACTTGGACACAACACCTGCTATAGATGTGTTAGAGACAGGTTTAAGCACTCAACAGAAATCGTGTGTCGGCATTTTCGTAAGGCATTGTGGGATGTCCACCACTACGCGAAGCATTTAATTAAACCTGATCAGAATGTCATAGGCCTCCCCGAACATCTTTAAGTGAACAAGTACGGCCATGGTTTGAGGTACAAAACATTCCCTTACTTAACTAACTTCGTATAACAGTAAAATAACATGATATTTGATATGTGCTTGCTAAGATTAATGAAAACTTTCATGTGTAGAGATGTGTAGGAGTAATTGATGGAACGCACGTGAGTGCCCGACCTTTTGCAAATGCGACTCAAGCACACAAGGACCACAGGAGCCTTATAACAACTAATGTGCTATATGTGTGTAACATGGACATGCAGTTCACATTTGTCCATGCTGGGTGGGAGGGCAGTGCGAATGACTCAAGGGTTTTCGAGGAAGCAACCAGTAACCGAAAGCATAGATTCTCGTGGCCTTCAACAAGTACTATACATTACTTTGACTTTAACTAAAGTTATTTTATCCTCCACGTCTAAGTAATATGTTTATGAACAAAATAATTACACGCTGGCTGGTTGTGTGTGTGTGTGTGTAGGGTCATACTACTTGGTGGATTCGGGTCTACCAATTGGCACTAGTTTTCTCCCCCCTCATAAGTCAACTAGGTACCATGCGCAGGAATTCCGCTTAAGCAGTAGACGGATAACATCAAAGAAAGAGTTGTACAACTACAGGCACTCGTCTTTGCGGATGGTTATTGAGCGGTCTTTTGGAGTGCTGAAGGCCCGTTTCCCCATTCTAAATTTAATACCAAACTTCAAACCAATTAGGTAGCGTTACGTGAATGTTGTGTGCTATGCTCTACACAATTTCATACGCATGAACAATCGAAGTGATGAATTGTTTAGAACAATAGGAGAGAGTGTTGGCGAAGGTCGTGCGACCAATAGCGAAGGCAATGGCGATGTTGGAGCATCAACAAACTCAGCGACCCAAATGCATGTATTAGAAATGTCAAGTGCATCGAAGAAAGCAATAGGCCAATTTAGGGACAAAATTACTGACACAAAGTAGGATGATTATATTGCCCGTGACAATGTGAGATGATTATATGTTGAAAATGACAATTGACCATTTACTTTGCTGCAATGTAAATGCTATGGCTTTGCAGCATAATTGTTTTGGTACTATAATATGTGACGAAAATATTATTTACGTAGGTGGATGTATAACCTAGTTCAACTTGTAACGTTACTGCACTATTTTGGAATGACACAACAACGTGCAGATATGTTCTTGGCATAATTATGTAACATAATTCAAATGTATCAATTATTATAAGATATATTTTTGGAGCATGATATACCCACAGCATGTGTTCACAGATATTTGGTATGTGGTATAAGAAATATTGTTGGACCATCAAGCATGAAAAAGATATTGCCACTACTATAAAGAAATTTCACATTACTTAACTACATGCCATGAAATGCGTAAAGTAGCTCACCATCAAAAAATATAAATAAATAAATGCATAACAAATGGATGCGTGTGTTACATCATCCTGCAAAATATATAAGAACTCAAAACAAGGCATGTGATCAGTATTGTACATTACACACGTGATCATCAATGGGTCATTGTAGACGCAGTTGCGTGTGGCCATAGCTCCCAAAAACGGTAAAGAATACAAAATAAGCCCTAAATACAGTCCAAGACAAAAATAAAGCTAGCCTATACTTGTAGACCTTGTCTTCAGTAATCCGGAGTGCGAGCTTAGTTTTTTCAACCTTGCACTTTGCTATCCTTAGAAGCTCTTGTGCTTTTGCTTCCCTTGCATGAGCCACATCCCTTTTGTCTCTTGCAACTACAACCTCAGCCTTATATCTCGTAAACCTTTCATGGACAAGTGGTGTTATTGCACGGCCACGTGCGTATGTGTTCTTGTCCAACCATTTGAAGAACTTACATGCCTGATCGAAGTCCTGCATACAACATTGAAGGCATACATAAGATGGTCAACAAAGATAGTAAGAAAATGACAAGTCAAATATGTAACGACAATAAAATCATGTAATACTAACCGGCGACCACTGTTGACATCGATAGAACCTCCTATCGAAATTACGGATAGATAGAGAGGTCCTTTTCACACACCGATCCATATCGCACATATGACTGCTAGAAGTAGACTCATAAGTAGTGAGAGAAGACATTCCACTACTGAGTAAATGAAACTCATGCAATAAGTCCAATAGGGAAAATGAAACTCATCCAATAGCAACCTAATATATCAAGAAAATCCAACTACCGAGAAATTTATCAAACTCATTAATTGCTCAAGGCAAGGTGCTCAATAAAGTTTTGATCAATAATGCCCACTTTCTCACATGACGCTAGATGTGTCATCCTATATATACACTTGTTTCCCCTAATTATTTTAGTTTCAGCAAGAACATACTTAAAATGTGCCATACTCAAGACATGCTACATAGAAAGTGTCATACTATTCTAGTTTGCTAAAATGTTAAGAGACAATTTCTATAGTTAAAGCATGAAAATAAATCTCATTTAACATGGTTTATTGCTGTCCCTTAAGCCACCCAACCCACATTTCATAACAAGCATCTTCATTTAGTTAATCCTATAATCAGTGAGCCATATGGTTCCATGTATGAAATAAAATCTTAATTTGTTTCCATCAAAATGGATGAATTTTTTTCTACTCCATAGAACTTGCAGGATAAAATAACAATGCAATATTTGAACTAGAGACTCTTTAGAACAAATATTACATTGGCTGCTAACCTATATCGATAATTAATGTCATACCATACAATGTCATAAATACCACTGGATGGTCATATTCAAATACCACTGGATGGTCATACCACAGAATACAAAAATTAATCCTATGGGTTCAATTTTCGCAGTGGTGATGTGTATTCCCGAATGGAATGCTCATATAAACTATACATAATTAAACTTGATTATATCTTTCAAAACTACCTTTCAACTTGAATAACCATACCATCCACATATAAAAACTATTACATAGAAATAAAATGTATCATTCCATTAAAAAAACTCATCATTTGCACATATGCTTAGTGTTTAAGTAAGAGGCAGCTTAAACATACACAGAATCCATCATGTTTGAGCAATTTCATTAGTTACAAAAAAATTTCTAAAGAGTTTCTACAGAGTTGTGTAATCAATTGTCCAAATTGTCAGCTATGCTGTTAGAGAAAATGTCCAAATCAAATATGATATACCCAAAAATACTAGTCTAGCTATCCAAAATTCTATCCAAAATGTTGTCCATTAACTATGCAATATACTGTCCAAAAAATGCACATACTATCCAAAAAAGCTATTCATCATAGCTCATAATCTTGTAGTAGGGTCCCAAAAAAGTTAACCACAATCTTATGGGAAGAAAAACAATAAACAAAAGTATACGTTAAGGTTATTTTCTTTCTTTCTTTTTTCTCCTCTAAAGGTTATAAAGTATACTTAACTCATCAACTGCACTCCATATTTAATTTTATCACATTTTCCTAAAGTAACATTCTCATGATTTCCATTTTATTATTGTCTCCAAGCATATTTTAGGGGATACACAACTAGTCTAACAGCATCACAAGCTACCTACAAACACAATTAACAGCATCACAAGCTAACTACAAACGCCCAATCCTCAAAAACTAAAGAACAATTGACTACTTAAATACAAGCACAAGCCAAGGGAATATGCTTCTAAGAAACCGAAGCTATATAGAACAAGTGTTATTGGCATAAAAATCAATAAATCAATAAAATTGTTTATGTTTCATATTACGAAATGAAATTGTTGATTTAATTATTAGAGGGCATAATACAATAATTAAAAATTAATAAACATTTAAATATGTTTTTTTTCCGATATAAACAATTAGTCAATTACATTTTTTTTATTACATAATAATATGTCAACTTACTTGTAAATCTTTCCTAAACCTTCCATTCCAAATTCCTGCAAAAGATCACACTGATTAGAACAAACAAATAGAGGGAAAATTATTATAAAAAATAATAATAAAACACTTGAAGGAAGAGATGAATATCAATGTAATGGAAAAATACCATTTTAGCAATGATGTCGTTTTCTACGTCTTCTTCTCATGTATTTCCAGTACATCTTCACAAATCTAAGTTCACAAGACTGGCGGAGATGAGCAAGCAAGAGAATGGGCGAGACAGGATGAGAGAGAATAGGGCAGGCTTGAGAGTTAGAGAAAGGTAAAGACGAGGGTTAGAGAAAACACAGCAAAGGAAAACAAAAGTTAATGAGCAGGTGGCGTAGGTGGGAGCCAAATGAAATCAAGTGGCGTAGGTGGGAGTGGCCGAGTGACTAGTGAGAGACAGTAAAATGAAATATTGAGGTCCAGTGGTTTATATAATAATAATAATAGTAATAATAAATTAATAATAATACAAATGTTGTGAAGATTCATCCATTAAATAATGGATGATAGTTTAGAAATTATTTTTAAAATTTTGTTATGAAAAAAAATTATTTAATTATTTAATTTTTTTATATTTTTTATAAAAATAGTATTAAATTTTTTATAAAAATAATTTATTAACAAATGTTTTAAAGCAATTATTAACTGCATCCTTGTAAAAAGACAATAAATATTAATAATATCATTTTTAAAATAGATAATTTTGTAGCTAACATAAAAAAAAAATCATATATTTTATTCTCTCTCAAGTCTGTCAGCAGTCAGCACCACACCTGTGTGAACTGTTCATAACAAGTTTTTCATTTTGGAAGAGATTGCAAATGGGAGGCGTGTCACGTAAAACTTAAACACTACACAGTAAAAAGTAAAGACACGTACAATTACGACTTTCTCAACGCTTTTATTATCTCTGCCTCTATGGCATGGGCTTACACGCGTTTTGAATATGGTTGACCAATTTGTGATTGTGTTGGGATAGGGTTGGGCCATCATTCATCCCTAACAAGTCACTCTTACACAGTTACACGTGAACTCGTATATGAAGAAAGTCATGGCCGATACAAAAGAGGAGGCGTGTTGCAGTTGCAAAAGATTCATAGGCATTATGTGTAGCTTCACAGGCATAAAAGTTTTCTCAGTGTGGCGTGCATGCAGGATTGAGCAGTATCTATGCCTTTGTTATCTTATCGATTTCGTCGTTGTCTCAGTGCCTGGTCCCATCAGTAGTTTCATAGATTAAACTATTCACCATTCTAAATTTATCCGTACATAATATTTTCACAATTTCCCAATCAATTATAATTATAAGATATTTTTTATTCTGTAACTTAAATTATTTTTATTAATTCATTAATAATATTTTATATTTATTGTGAAAATATTGTAATTATAATATATTTCTCTTAGGTTTAAGGATTTTTTTTAATACAATTTATTCTACTTTTTTTTGTCTGGTTGTGTGAACTAGATTTCTTTTTTTAACAGATTAATTTGTATTCGTTCCAATATTTTTTAGGGGTGTGCTAGGATTTTTTTTTTTTTTGGGGGAAGGATCACTTCTATAGATTGACTCAATTAAAAATACCAAACCACTTTAAATCCATTTTCCATACAAATATTCATAATTGGACATTATAAGAATTTATTTTATAAAAAAATTATTTATAAAAAAAAAAAAAAAACATAATGGTATATGTAAAAAGAATAGATTTGAGAGTATCATTACCTTGAAAAAATTCATAGTGTGTTTATTTGGCATTAATTTATAAGTCTAGTCTTTAGCTTTTAACTTTTATATAAAGTTTTTTAAATTTTCATTTTTTTATTTTTTCTTTTTTCACTTTTTTTCAAAAAATTTATAAAACTAGTTTTTAGCTTTTAACTTTTATATAAAGTTTTTTAAAATATTGGTGCCCAAAATATTAAAATAACTTTAGGATGCAATATAAGACTTGCTCAGCCAAAAATATTGTTCTCCTCGTATTACTCAAGCCCTATATTATACTCAATATCTTATCATATTATTTTAATATATATGTTACATGATATATGTTAAGAGTTTTATAACTTAATTTTGATATTTCTAATGAAAAGGTAAAAATTCACTCTTCCCCAATTTTTGATTTATGTAAATGATAAAAGTGTTACAAAATAATAAGCTCAAAAATATCCAGTGTTTAAATATTTTGGAGCAGTGGACTGGACCCATAAAGTGAGGTGAATAGCAACAGTAGTGTGCTAGACTCAGACTATTTTGGGATAAAAGAAAATGAACATTTCTGTTCAATTGACAAGTAAATTAATTTCCCTATTGGTTTTCTGCAAGCTTTGGAAGTAGAAGCTTCAGACTTTAGAGTCTTGCAGAATTTTGAAATAATTATTTAATTAGTAGGGGATTGAAAGAAAAAAAATCAAGATGCTGTGAAAATTTTTAGGAAGTCAACTGGTCCATCTCAAATAAACAAAAAATTTTATTATGTCTCTAATCAAGAGCTCACTCTCAATCCCATACTTTTTTATTTTTTAAAATAAATACTGTAAAATTTTAAATACAGAGACATGATAATAAATAAGAAATATGATTGGAGAAAATTTTCTAGAAACTGTAAAGCATGTTCTAAAGGAAGAAGTGGACAATCTTAAAATCCTAAAGTGACTAGGTAAACTACATGTGCTTTAATTCACGGTCAAAGCATGAGATACTCTTTTGTTTTTTGGCTTTTAAACATTAATGATCACACCACATAATCCCTCTCACACCCAAAAGACTTTTTAAGGATGGTCATTTTATACCCACAAGGTACAAAATAATTTAAAGTTTAGGAAAGCCTGGAAACTTTTATTATAATCCTAAAAAGTCTTCATGCTGTGAGCTTGTGACTAGCATAGAGAAGAAAACCACTAAATAAATCCATTAAATAATTGCAATTGATCGCTTTCTAAAATACAATTATAAGCCTCTTACTTGCACCCTCCATCAGGTGCTGGCTGTTGGCACAAATGGAGTCCTAAGGTATTAGAGTTTAGAGTTTAGATATAAAGTAACTGAAATTCATAATTCTACTTCAAATTGGAAAGAGTTTGAGAAAAAAGAATTCAAAATTAAAAAGCGTGATCTCTTAAATGGCGTTATCTTTCAAATACAAAATAAATTTGGGATGGTAAATAGAGTATAACCTTGATCATGATATCTTCATAAGTTTTTAAGAAGTCAACTGGTCCATCTGAAATAAACGGATTTTTTTTTTTTTTTTATATGTAGATCCTAGATTAATAACAGATTAATAAGGGAACAACTTGGTCCATTTGACACAGGAGAAACTTGAAAAAAAACAGCCACCAGTCATCGCCACTAGAGAGAGCCCAAGAATTCACTAGGGAGAAAGAACGACAACCAGTAGACAAAGATTTGGGTTATAGGGATTAAATGAAACCACTTGACCGAAATAATTACAAGGTGAATTTCAATGAGGTAATCTTTCAGGAAACAAATGAATTCAAAATTGAAGTCATAATAGGGATGAGGATGGTTAGGTAATAGCGGCAATAAGCAAAAAAATTCCACTCCAGTTGGCAGCAAAAACAAGATAGCATTGACGATGTGGAGTTTGGATAAGGTCGCGCGCGAGGTGGTAAACAAAGCTCTTTATAGCGTGGAAAATTAAGCAGTTAAACACACAGAAATTCAGCACACTAGATCAAAGACTAGAACCTTACTTTAAGCATAATATCTATATCATTCTTCCAAAACATTTCACATGCAACTCATAAATTTTATTTAATCGGATAGGCATAAAATTATCAATGTTCTAATACTTTACAAGAAATATTTTGAAATAACTTTGCATTAGATTAATTTAGCAAGGTAAGACAACACTCGCGCACAACATAATTGCAAGAAAATATAACAAAAGACTATGCCCAAATGCGGCGAACACCTTCTAAGAACCTGAGTGACATAAGAGCAATATATCCAAAGCTTACAAATTGACCCCTTTTTTATTTATTTTTATAACTAAATAATTTTATTTAAAAAATGATACTGTTTGAATACACTATATGTCTACCTAAGTACAACTAATGGATTACAGACTTAAGCTCAAAGAGTATAAAATCTAAATGATGACAAGAAGGAACAATGCCAATAGCAAACATCCATCGTTCTGTCAACAAATTTTTTTTTGATGAAATGATTAGGGTGCCCTTCACCTTCAAACGTTCTATTATATGCTATTCTCTGATATTGTTGCTTCCAGAATTGGGTTTATATTTCCCATCCCAAATTTGAGAGAAACTAAGGGTGTGTTTGTTTGAAGGTGAAATAGAGTGAATGAAAAACTTTGAAAAGAAAATAGGAAAAAAAAAAAATTTGGAGTGTGTTTGATTGGGTAGTGAGGAAGGAAAATAAATAGTAAGGCTCAAACCTAGGCCCACCAAAATGTTTTCTCCCCAAAATTGAGAAAAACTGAGTGGGAATAATTTTTTTTGATTGACAAAAATGCCCATGTTTTCTTCAAGTTATTTTATTTTCTTTTTTTTCCTCTCTCCCTTGGGCAGTAACGTTGCCCATTTTTTCTTTTTTTTTTCTGGGCAACAATGTTGCCAATAACGTTGCCCTTTTTTTCATTTTTTCTTTTTCTGGGCAATCACGGTGTCAGTTGCTACTCACTTTTTTTCTTTGGCATTAACATTGCCTCTTTTTTTTTTTTTTTTTTTTCTAATCTTTTTTTTTTCTTTTTATTTTCTAGGGCTTGGGCGTGATAGGTTTTTTTTTTTTTTTACTAGATGTGATTTTTTTGGGACATGATTTTTATTTTTATAATAAATTTGGGTGATTGCTCTTTTTTGTAAGGTTATTTGTCACTTTTTTTTTTGTTTTAATTGGGCATTATTCTTTAACAATGATATATGAGGAAATTTATTCAAACTCATTTTTTTCATCCCTCTACTTTTCCACACCCAACCAAAAAAATAAAGAAAATAAAATATTTTCTATTCTCCCACATCTCCAACCAAACTAACCCTAAAGGTAAATCAACAATAAAAAGTAAGACCATTCCATTTGTAACATGCGGACGGAGGTCACAACATCGGTTTAAACTTTTCCCACTGCAGATTTTAAAAATCTAATACCTACCTTACAAGAATAATAACACCACAAAATGACAAAATACACACCCTGCTGAAGAAATGGATTTTTATTTAGGCTGTGTTTGGTTCATGTAAAATATTTTCCGGAAATGCTATTTTCGGGAAAGGAAAATGTATTCAGACTGTTTGGCTGCCTCGGAATTCGTTTTACGGAAAATCAATTCCGGTGTTTGGTTCGTTCAAACATTTTACGGAAAATGCTTTTCGTTTTACGGAAAATCAATTCCCATGTTTGGTTCGGTCAAACATTTTACGAAAAATGGAATTCGTTTTTTACTGAAAATCAATTCCCATGTTTGGTTTGTGGATCATTTTACGGAAAATATGAAATGCCTTACAAATTCAAGCACCTGCATTATCTAGACAAACCTGTAACAGTACAAAACTAATCATCCACTTCAACATCAAAAATAATCATCCAAATTCAAGCACCTGCTTATTGCCTAGACATATCTGTAACAATACAAAAATAATCATCCACTTCAACATCAAAAATAATCATTTAAATATACCCATAATATTTATATAAAAACAGCCACATCAATCGTTCACCATTGGCATTACACCTCCATGGTTTACAAAAATGATACCTATTCGTGGTATCTGAACAGTACAAATACATAATTTGAGCAATTCTATCGTCCCAATAATACAAAAGACTACATATATAATACAATGGTAGGTTAATACTAGTACTACAACACAAGTTAATTCCTAAAACTACCGTCACAGTCAACATGAAACAGACAAGTCAAAGTTGTGAGAACAAAAAACCATCCAACCACAGCTTTCTCAGCCTAGCATTCTTGACTAGAAATCCCCGTGCTGCCTTCTCATTTTCACAAAGATGGTCAAACGCAATTACGAGCATATCTTCGCTATACTCATCCGCCATCATAGCCATGACCTCATTGTAAAGAACTGTGTAATCCACTAGGCCCCGGTTGATTTCTTTCAGAGCCACAGCTATTTCCCTTAACTGATCAGACAGATCAGTCAGCACAGTATTATCAGCATTAGAAGGTGCACGCCCTCTTTTGCGGGACTGCTTGCTGCTGCTCACCTTCTCTTTGCCCTTTGACATTACTACATATGAAAATTGTATAGTGAGAGTAGCATTTAAAAATGAGAGTAGCATTTAGTAATTACGCTCGGAATATGAACAACAAATCAAACACACATACAACCACGCTTATAGATGTGCACAACAGAATGAAACATACTAACACTGGAAATAACAATGTAATACCATCAAATAACAATGTAATGCTGAAAATATTTTTTCATTACACCACCAGAAGTCTATAGTAAATACATTGTCTTTACAAAGAAAAAAAAAAAGAAAAAACACATATTACAATCATAGAAATCTAAATAAAGTACTACTCTCCACTCCTGGTATAATCAGACCACATAACTTAGCATATCTTATTTCTCTTAGCATTCCACAGTCCACTGTCTTCAATGGACTCCCGACGTGATTGTGTTTCTTGTTGGGGGTCACTAGACTCTACTTGGCTCATTGCATCTTCCATAATATGGTCATTTGGTTCAACCCCATAATGTGATTATGAACCACACAACATGCTAACACTACTTTCACTTGGGTTTCAAAAGACCAAAATGGTTCTGCATCAACACTCGAAAACGTTTCTTAAACACTCCAAACTCTCGCTCAATGGTAGTTCTCAATGAAAAGTGTCGGAAGTTGAACAATTCTTGCTCATTCTTAGGAGGACGATCACTAAACTCTTTCAAGTGATATCGCACACTCCGATAAGGTGACAATATTCCATTTTTATTACCATACCCAACATCACCGAGATAATATTTATCTATATATATTCAAAAATAAAACCAAATCACTACTATGCTTAAGAAAACGCACAATATTTATTAAACTAATAAACCAAAAATGTGAAGTAAGAATTGAAAATCCCCCTGGCCTAGCAAATGCATCACAAGCTAACTACAAATGGCCAATCCTCAAAAACTAAAGAACAATTGACTACTTAAATACAAGCACAAGCCAAGGGAATATGCTTCTAAGAAACCGAAGCTATATAGAACATTTGTTATTTTTATAAAAATCAATAAAATTGTTTATGTTGCATATTACGAAATGAAGTTGTTGATTTAATTATTAGAGGGCATAATAAAATATTTAAAAATTAAAAAATATTTAAATATGTTTTTTTCCGATATAAACAATTAGTCAATTACCTTTTTTTTTTTATTACATAATAATATGTCAACTTACTTGTAAATCTTTCCTAAACCTTCCATTCCAAATTCCTGCAAAAGATCACACTGATTAGAACAAACAAATAGAGGGAAAATTGTTATAAAATAAAAATAAAAACAGAATATGGCTTCAAATAAAACACTTGAAGGAAGAGATGAATATCGATGTCATGGAAAAATACCATTTTAGCAATGATGTCGTTTTCTACGTCTTCTTCTCATGTATTTCCAGTACATCTTCACAAATCTAAGTTCACAAGACTGGCGGAGATGAGCAAGCAAGAGAATGGGCGAGACAGGAGGAGAGAGAATAGGGCTGGCTTGAGAGTTAGAGAAAGGTGAAGACGAGGGTTAGAGAAAACACAGCAAAGGAAAACAAAAGTTAATGAGCAGGTGGCGTAGGTGGGAGTCAAATGAAATCAAGTGGCGTAGGTGGGAGTGGCCGAGTTACTAGTGAGAGACAGTAAAATGAAGTATTGGAGGTCCAGTGGTTTATATAATAATAATAATAATAATAATAGTAATAATAAATTAATAATAATACAAATGTTGTGAAGATTCATCCCTTAAATAATGGATGATAGTTTAGAAATTATTTTTAAAATTTTGTTATGAAAAAAAATATTTAATTATTAAATTTTTTTATATTATTTATAAAAATAGTATTCAATTTTTTATAAAAATAATTTATTAACAAATGTTTTAAAACAACTATTAACTGCATTCTTGTAAAAAGACAATAAATATTACTACAATATCATTTTTAAAATAGATAATTTTGTAGCTAACATAAAAATAAAATAAAATCATATATTTTATTCTCTCTCAAGTCTGTCAGCACCACACCTGTGTGAACTGTTCATAACAAGTTTTTCATTTTGGAAGAGATTGCAAATGGGAGGCGTGTCACGTAAAACCGAAACACTACACAGTAAAAAGTAAAGAAGCGAACGATTAAAGCATTAGTATTGGAGAATGCTATTATACTCTATTTTACCATCTCAAAAAGCCATTTTATCATTTATACCTTACCAATTTACAATACCTCCAACATCCTAAACTTTTATTTTTCTATTCTACTCATTAAAATAATATATTTACATAATAAAATAATATATATCAAAACCCAAATAAAAACAAAAACCCAAATCTACAACCACCTACTACCACCACCACCACCACCACAACCACAAACAACATACCCAAACCGAAACCCATGGCCACGCCACCACCCCACGGCAAAAATCCAAACAAATGAAACCCACCTTTGCCACCACAACCAGAGACACCACCACGGCAACAACACACCCACCACCACCATGCAAAGAAACCCACAAAAAATCAAAGAAAAATCCATTCAGAACCCCTATCAAAACCCATCGGAAGCTAATCTCCACGCCTCCACAGGCGTTCTCTCCATAACCACGGCCCCAAGCAAGATCAATACCCAGCCACAACCACGGCCTTATGCCGCCACTGCACCACCAAGACCCAAAACCCACTCCCACAAATCAAAACCCCACACCCACACCACCGGACCCCATTACAAATCACAGAGAGATGCCACAGATGACCGGAAGGTACCCATCGGCATCGACAGCATTGCCAACCTCCTTGGCAATGGTCTTCACGGCCACGAAATCGTCGTTGGAGGCGGCGGGGAAGCCGGCCTCGATTATGTTGACGCCGAGCTTTGCGAGCTGCCGGGCTACTGGGGATGTAATTGGGGCGGCGGCGGGGGGAAGGTGTGGGTGTGGGAGTGGAGTTTGACGGGGTTTGATGGGGAGAAATAGTTAGTGGGAGACGGAGATACAGAGTGGGAGTGAAGGAGAGTGGAGTGAAATGAGAGACAGAGATGAGAGATGAGAGACAAAGATGAGAGAGTGAGAGATAAAATATTAATTTTTTTTTTACAATACTGCTACAGTACAAAGATGAGAGAGTGAGAGATAAAATATTAATTTTTTTTTTACAATACTGTTACAGTGCAATTCTATCTTTAGAATTGCACTGTAGCAGTATTGCAAAAAAATTTGCAATACTTGCCTTTACAATTCTCTGATGCAGATGATTTTAAGGCTGTAAATGTCAAATTTCCCTTAGATATGGCATTAGCATTCTCCAATGCTAAGAGCATCAGCAGTGGGGCTTGTATATGCCAAATGTTAGGAACATTTGGCATTTAAGCCCCAAAACTGCTCAACAATGGGAAGGCCATATTGCATATGCCAAAATTTTTTTAAGATTTAGCTACAGTACCATCTCAAATGTAAGATGGTACTGTAGCTGAATGGTATAAAAAAAAAAATATTTTTTTAATACTCTCAAACCGTTTTAAAACCCGGCAATTTCTCTCTTCTCTCTCATTTTTTCTCTTTCTTTTCTCTCTCTTCCTTCTCTGTTTCTCATCCCCTCTCTCTCTCGCTCAAGCTTCTCTCTCGGAGCTCACGCCGAATCGGATTTTTAGATCGGCGTGGTGGCAAGGCTGGTGGCGCGGCTGCGATGGGCGTGGTGGCTGGAGGTCAGCGCGATGGAGATCGGCGTGGAGACTGATGTGGAGATCAGCATAGAGACCGGCGTTTGGTGGTGTTGACATGGTGGCCGGTTTCTGGGTTTGGTGGCCGGCGTTTGGTTGGTTGAGTTGCTATGGGTTTGCTGGGTTTGTAGTGGGTAATTGGTGGGTTTTATTTTGTTTTTTTTTTTATTTTGGGTTTTTGGTTCCGGTTTCCGGCGTTTGGGTCGGATTTGGGTGGCGTTTGGGAGGTGTTTGGGTTGGCGTTGGGTGGTTGGATTTAGGTCCGGTGGTTGTAATTTTTTCCAATGGGTTGGGGGATTTGTTCCGATGGGTTTGATGGTGGGTTTCGGTGTTTGCTGGGTTTGTTTGGGCAGAGGGTGGGTCTCCGCTTTTTTCCTTCTCCCGCAACTCTTTCTCTTTTTCATTTTTCCTTCTCCGCGTGGGTCAACAAAATCAACTTCCTTCAAGCTTTCCAGCGGTGAATCCGCTTCCTTCGAGCTTCGGCGGTGGTGGGTCAGGTTTTTGACCGTGGGTTGCTGTGTTTTTTTTTTTTTTTTTTTTTTGTGTGGTGTTGATGGGCGGAGAGGGTGGTAGTGGTGGTGGTGATTGTTTTTTGACCGTGGGTTGCAAGGTTTGCTTTTGACTGTTTGGTGTGTGAGACAAAAATATTGTGGGTTTTTTTTTGTTTCTGTTTTGGTTTGGGTGTTGGGGGAAATTCTTGATATAAACGAAAATTTGTGTGAATTAATGTGAAAGTTGATTGATTTAGATTTGAGGGAATGAACCCAATTTTTGTGAATCGTTTGTGTGTATGTGTGTTGGCTCGATTGATTTGGAAATGGAGTCCGATTTTTTTGAATCGGTGTGGATCGTGGCAGGTTGTGGTGGCTCTGGGGCTGGAGATCGTGGTGGATCGGCGGGTTTGGAGTTCTGGGTTTATCTATGGGTTTGATTTTGATTTTAATTTTGTTAATCTATGGGTTTCTGGGTTTCGATGGCCATGAGTTTGTGGCTGGTGTTTCTGGGGTTTCAAGAAAACAATAGTTTGGGTATGTTCATCGTGGTGGTGGTAGCAGCAGTTGGTTGCAGAGGTAATTTGGGTATTGGGTTTTTGGTTTTATTTGGGTTTTAGGATATATTATTTTATTGTGTAAAAATATTATTTTAATGAGTAGAATAGGAAAATAAAAGTTGGGATGTTGGGTGTATTGAAAAATGGTATAGTATAAATGATAAAGTAACTTTTTAAGATGGTAAAATAAGATGAGATATGAGATCCGGATGTGGATGCTCTAATACTCTTACGACTTTCTCAACGCTTTTATTATCTTTGCCTCTTTGGCATGGGCTTACATGTGTTTTGAATATGATTGACCAATTTGTGATTGTGATGGGATAGGGTTGGGCCATCATTCATCCCTAACAAGTCACTCTTACACAGTTACATGTGAACTCGTATACGAAGAAAGTCATGGCCGATGCAAAAGAGGAGGCGTGTTGCTGTTGCAAAAGATTCATAGGCATTATGTGTAGCTTCACAGGCATAAAAGTTTTCTCAGTGTGGCGTGCATGCAGGATTGAGCAGTATCTATGCCTTTGTTATCGATTTCGTCGTTGTCTCAGTGCCTGGTCCCATCAGTAGTTTCATTGATTAAACTATTCACCATTCTAAATTTATCGTACATCATATTTTCACAATTTCACAATCAATTATAATTATAAGATATTTTTGATTCTGTAACTTAAATTATTTTTATTAATTCATTAATAATATCTTATATTTATTATGAAAATATTGTAATTATAATATATTTCTCTTAGGTTTAAGGATTTTTTTTAATACAATTTATTCAACTTTTTTTTGTCTGGTTGTGTGAACTAGATTTCTTTTTTTAACAGATTAATTTGTTTTCGTTCCAATTTTTTTTAGGGGTGTGTTAGGATTTTTTTTTGGGGGGAAAGGATCATTTCTATAGATTGACTCAATTAAAAATAACAAACCAATTTAAATCCATTTTCCATACAAATATTCATAATGGACATTATAAGAATTTATTTATAAAAAAAAACATAATGGTAGATGTAAAAAGAATAGATTTGAGAGTATCATTACCTTGAAAAAATTCATAATGTGTTTATTTGACATTAGTTTATAAGTTTAGTTTTTAGCTTTTAACTTTTATATAAAGTTTTTTTAAATTTCAAATTTTTTTATTTTTTTTCACTTTTTTCGAAAAATTTATAAACCTAATTTTTAGCTTTTAACTTTAATATACAGTTTTTTAAAATCTTACTTTTTTCACATATTTTCACTTTTTCAAAAATTTTCAAAGTATAAGTATTCTTTATTACACTTTTTACAAAAAAATAAAAATAAAAATCAATAAAATACTAAATAAGTTATTTTCAAAGGGATGTCTACATATTTTCTTTGTTTCAGCAAAATATTGGTGCCCAAAATATTAAAATAACTTTAGGATGCAATATGAGACTTGCTCAGCCAAAAATATTGTTCTCCTCGTATTACTCAAGCCCTATATTATACTCAATATCTTATCATATTATTTTAATATATATGTTACATGATATATGTTAAGAGTTTTATAACTTAATTTTGATATTTCTAATGAAAAGGTAAAAATTCACTCTTCCCCAATTTTTGATTTATATAAATGAAAAAAGTGTTACAAAATAATAAGCCCAAAAATATCCAATGTTTAAATATTTTGGAGCAGTGGACTGGACCCATAAAGTGAGGTGAATAGCAACAGTAGTGTGCTAGACTCAGACTATTTTGGGATAAAAGAAAATGAACATTTCTATTCAATTGACAAGTAAATTAATTTCCCTATTGGTTTTCTGCAAGCTTTGGAAGTAGAAGCTTCAGACTTTAGAGTCTTGCAGAATTTTGACATAATTATTTAATTAGTAGGGGATTGAAAGAAAAAAATCAAGATGCTGTGAAAATTTTAGGAATTCAACTGGTCCATCTCAAATAAACAAAAAATTTTATTATGTCTCTAATCAAGAGCTCACTCTCAATCCCATACTTTTTTATTTTTTAAAATAAATATTGTAAAATTTTAAATACAGAGACATGATAATAAATAAGAAATATGATTGGAGAAAATTTTCTAGAAACTGTAAAGCATGTTCTAAAGGAAGAAGTGGACAATCTTAAAATCCTAAAGTGACTAGGTAAACTACATGTGCTTTAATTCACAGTCAAAGCATGAGATACTCTTTTGTTTTTTGGTTTTTAAACATTAATGATCACACCACATAATCCCTCTCACACCCAAAAGACTTTTTAAGGATAGTCATTTTATACCCACAAGGTACAAAATAATTTAAAGTTTAGGAAAGCCTGGAAACTTTTATTATAATCCTAAAAAGTCTTCATGCTGTGAGCTTGTGACTAGCATAGAGAAGAAAACCACTAAATAAATCCATTAAATAATTGCAATTGATCGCTTTCTAAAATACAATTATAAGCCTCGTACTTGCACCCTCCATCAGGTGCTGGCTGTTGGCACAAATGGAGTCCTAAGGTATTAGAGTTTAGAGTTTAGATATAAAGTAACTGAAATTCATAATTCTCCTTCAAATTGGAAAGAGTTATGAGAAAAAAGAATTCAAAATTAAAAAGCATGATCTCTTAAATGGCGTTATCTTTCAAATACAAAATAAATTTGGGATGGTAAATAGAGTATAACCTTGATCATGATATCTTTATAAGTTTTTAAGAAGTCAACTGGTCAATCTGAAATAAACGGATTTTTTTTATTATTTTTTATATGTAGATCCTAGATTAATAACAGATTAATAAGGGAACAACTTGGTCCATTTGACACAGGAGAAACTGAAAAAAAACAGCCACCAGTCATCGCCACTAGAGAGAGCCCAAGAATTCACTAGGGAGAAAGAACGACAACCAGTAGATAAAGATTTGGGTTATAGGGATTAAATGAAACCACTTGACCGAAATAATTACAAGGTGAATTTCAATGAGGTAATCTTTCAGGAAACAAATGAATTCAAAATTGAAGTCATAATAGGGATGAGGATGGTTAGGTAACAGCGGCAATAAGCCAAAAAATTCCACTCCAGTTGGCAGCAAAAACAAGATGGCATTGACGATGTGGAGTTTGGATAAGGTCGCGCGCGAGGTGGTAAACAAAGCTCTTTATAGCGTGGAAAATTAAGCAGTTAAACACACAGAAATTCAGCACACTAGATCAAAGACTAGAACCTTACTTTAAGCATAATATCTATATCATTCTTCCAAAACATTTCACATGCAACTCATAAATTTTATTTAATCGGATAGGCATAAAATTATCAATGTTCTAATACTTTACAAGAAATATTTTGAAATAACTTTGCATTAGATTAATTTAGCAAGGTAAGACAACACTCGCGCACAACATAATTGCAAGAAAATATAACAAAAGACTATGCCCAAATGCGTCGAACACTTCTAAGACCATGAGTGACATAAGAGCAATATATCCAAAGCTTACAAATTGACCCCTTTTTTATTTATTTTTATAACTAAATAATTTTATTTAAAAAATGATACAGTTTGAATACACTATATGTCTACCTAAGTACAACTAATGGATTACAGACTTAAGCTCAAAGAGTATAAAATCTAAATGATGACAAGAAGGAACAATGCCAATAGCAAACATCCATCGTTCTGTCAACAAATTTTTTTTTGATGAAATGATTAGGGTGCCCTTCACCTTCAAACGTTCTATTATATGCTATTCTCTGATATTGTTGCTTCCAGAATTGGGTTTATATTTCCCATCCCAAATTTGAGAGAAACTAAGGGTGTGTTTGTTTGAAGGTGAAATAGAGTGAATGAAAAACTTTGGAAAGAAAATAGGAAAAAAAAAAAAATTTGGAGTGTGTTTGATTGGGTAGTGAGGAAGGAAAATAAATAATAGGGCCCGCGCCTAGGCCCACCAAAATGTTTTCTCCCCAAAATTGAGAAAAACTGAGTGGGAATAATTTTTTTTGATTGACAAAAATGCCCATGTTTTCTTCAAGTTATTTTATTTTCTTTTTTTTCCTCTCTCCCTTGGGCAGTAACGTTGCCCATTTTTTCTTTTTTTTCTGGGCAACAATTTGCCAGTAACGTTGCCCTTTTTTTTGTTTTTTCTTTTTCTGGGCAATCATGGTGCCAGTTGCTACTCTCTTTTTTTCTTTGGCATTAACATTGCCTCTTTTTTTTTTTTTTTTCTTATCTTTTTTTTTCTTTTTATTTTTTAGGGCTTGGGCGTGATAGGTTTTTTTTTTTTTTTTTACTAGATGTGATTTTTTTGGGACATGATTTTTATTTTTATAATAAATTTGGGTGATTGCTCTTTTTTGTAAGGTTATTTGTCACTTTTTTTGTTTTAATTGGGCATTATTCTTTAACAATGATATATGAGGAAATTTATTCAAACTCATTTTTTTCATCCCTCTACTTTTCCACACCCAACCAAAAAAATAGAGAAAATAAAATTTTTTCTATCCTCCCACATCTCCAACCAAACTAATCGGTAAATCAACAATAAAAAGTAAGACCATTCCATTTGTAACATGCGTACGGAGGTCACAACATCGGTTTAAACTTTTCCCACTGCAGATTTAAAAATCTAATACCTACCTTACAAGAATAATAACACCACAAAATGACAAAATACACACCCTGCTGAAGAAATGGATTTTTATTTAATTAAAGGGTACACTAAATACTCTTTGTTGCTAAACTTGTTTGGCTGTGTGATGCAGAAAAAATATAATAAAAATATTGATAATAATAATATATAATATAATAAAAATTCCTATCCTAAAGATCATCAAAAGGTCTCAGCTTCACTAGTAACCCTTTTAGGGCGTGCTAAATAGTTATATTGCTATTTTTAGCACACTAATACTTAAAATACATGCTACAGCTGTAGCTTAAAAATTTTAGCTACTCGGCTGTGCACCTCAAAGCTAAAAGCAAATAATATTTTTTATTCCCAACTTTCATTAAAATAATATTTCTTTCTTTTTTCTATTTCTTTTCTTCCTCCTCCGTTTCACTCACTCTCTTTTTCAAAAACAAAACTCTCACCTCTCTCTCAATCTCTCGCCCATCATCCTTCTCCTCAAACTCTCCCCTCCGATTCATCCATCATCTTCACCGTTTCGGCCGGCATGAAGCTTAGTTTTTCTTTTTCTTTTTCTTTTTCCTTCTTTCTTTCAGTGATGGAAAAGAGAAAGCGAACTGAGGGAGGAAAGTGAAAGAACTTTTACAAAATGAAGACTATAGACTCACCTGTTTGTACTCTCTAAGTGTTGCGTAAGAGCAATTACATCAGCTGGTGGAAAAGATTCCGTCTATTTTACACAAAAAATCTACTTTTTTCTATTTTACACCATCATTTTTACAAAACACCCACATCAGTTTATCTATTTTACAAGATATTTCAATAAAATATTCATTCTTCATCAATTTTTTTATTATTTTCCATAATGGTCATACTTTTTTAATTTAAACTTATATTTTAAGTAAACAACCAACACCGATGGCTCGGCCAATGGAGCCGCTTGTGGTGGAGGTCCAATGGCCGAACCGCCGAAATAGTAGCTCCGGCAAACGCCGCCGGAGTGGCTCCGGCGAACGCCGCCAAAATTTTTTTTTTTTTGACCCAACGGTCATAATTTTTAAATTTATATCCACCAGTCATAATTTTGAAATTCAAACAATAAATTCAAACCTAACTGTCATTTTTTTTAACTTTAAACCCAATGGTAAATTCAAACCTAATGGTCAAATTTTTGAAATTTAAACCCACTGGTAAATTCAAACCTAAAGTTCATATTTTTTTAACTTTAAACCCAATGGTAAATTCAAACCTAAAGGTCATATTTTTTATACTTTAAACCCAACGGTAAATTCAAACCTAAATGTCATATTTTTTAACTTTAAACCCAATGGTAAATTCAAACCTAAAGGTCATATTTTTTATACTTTAAACCCAATGGTAAATTCAAACCTAAATGTCAAATTTTAAACTCTAAACCCAATGGTAAATTCAAACCTAATGGTCCAATTTTTGAAATTTAAACCCATTGGTAAATTCAAACCTAAATGTCATATTTTTTAACTTTAAACCCAATGGTAAATTCAAACCTAAAGGTCATATATATATAATAAAAAGTGGCATTCTATATGTATTGAAACAAGTACAACTCAAACTTAAAAAATGTGCCATCTTGTATTCTGTATTAGGAAGTCCTACTAAAGTAAAACAATGAGAGTTA
Organism: Quercus tomentella; assembly: GCA_028535165.1. Classification (NCBI taxonomy): domain Eukaryota; kingdom Viridiplantae; phylum Streptophyta; class Magnoliopsida; order Fagales; family Fagaceae; genus Quercus; species Quercus tomentella. Next base: position 7,371,372 of record JAPQVY010000089.1, read on the forward strand.
ATGTACAATAATATTTCCAACAAACGACCTCATGAATATGCTTAGTGTGCACCCAACAACTGCAATCTGAATAATCCCACTACAAAATTCCATAACACATTTGGAGCTCAACAGAACTATATTTTTTTTGGGGGGGGGGGGGGAGGGGGAACTAGAAATCTTCATATTCAATGAAGAATATAAAAATAAATTAACATAATAGAGCATTTGCCCTCCCTTTCTACTTATGACAACCAATTCCAACACAGCATGACAGCAATATTTTTCCACCAGCTTCAGTCATTGAGAGAAAACAGTACAGGCTTACAGAAGGAGACATCACAATGTTGAAAGCAATCAGCAGTGACTCTAAAACAGAGACATTGCTTCACCCACTTATCAAGAAAATAAACCACTTATCCAAAATTTACAAATTAAATTAAATTGATTAATCAAGTACTATTGTTCATGCACAATACAAAATTTACAACATTGCATCTATTTCCTTGCACAAGTGAAGACTACAAAAATATATCTAACATGATTAGAGATTGAATAATCATGTTCCTTGCACAAGTAAATACTACAAAAGAGATGTCTAACATCAAACCATTTATGTCAACCATGTGCTAGTATCTTTGCACTATACAAAAAATTACTTAATTAGATATTGTCAATAATAATATACAAATTATGATGATGATGGAAATTTAGACTTTAACCTCTCCAAGATTTCCAAACGACGTAGGCGAATGTATTCTTTTTGCTCAGGATCCATGGTTCTTGTATCTTTCATCATAATTTCATCTTCCGCTTTCCTCTTTTCTACTTCATTCTTGTCTTCTTTGATACGAATCAACTCTCTTCGTTCTTCGGATGCAATGCGCATGAACTCTCTTCGTTCTTCTAATGCAATGCGCATACTTTCCTTTTTCTCCTCATGCATTCTCCTATTTTCTTCCTTGATTTCGTCCAATTGGGAGGAAAGTATTGGGACCACGTCATCACAATTCTTTCTTTTCTTTAATTTCTCCTTCTCGGCCTTCTTTCCTATGGGTCTTTCCAAGGTTTCGCCGGAGTTCATCTCATCATTATCTTCATCCAGATTTATTGAGCTTGCAAAAGTATTACAAGATTGTGTGGTTGGCTGTCTAGTGCGGACCTTCAAATTATCTCTTTGAATCAACCACTTAGCTTCATTCCTCAAAATTCTCCAACAATGTTCCAATTGAAATGCATTTTTGCTATTTTCTTTATACATAGTTTTTGCATCTTCAATCTACAAAAGTAAAAAAATTTAAAATAATGAGAATCATAGAACTAAAAGTGCATTGATATACAATACATATTAGATGTTGAGTCGAAATACCTTGTCATGCTCAGTTTTACCACTTTCATTCCGGTTCTCAATTTGGGTCAAGTATCTACAAAACTTGTTGGTCTCCCTTTGAATTGTTGACCACCGACTACATAAAGAATCCTTGGAGCAGTTAAATTTCTTGTCATTGTGGAAGGTGGACCAAATTCTATCCCAAAATGTTGTGTGTTTTTGGTCCGTCGATATCACGGTATCTAAGCTAGCATTAAGCCACGCTGATACTAGCTTAATGTCTTCATCTACCGTGAAGTTGTTTCCCCGTTGACTTCTCTTAGTTGTTGATTTTTTTGCAATGGGGGGTGTAGATTGTCCCATTTCAACTTCGGGTGGAGATTGATGGACATTCGCATCTAAATGCGGAGTAGACATCAAATTACTACTATCAAAAGACTCAAAACCTTGTTCCTTGTCTTGTAAAATGTCAAGGAAAAAGGGATTTTGTGAGTCCATCACCTAACAAACACCAAAGTAATTTAGAAGCAGCACTAAAAGGAGAAAGCAACCCAACCGATTACAAAACAGCTGGATTAAACCAGCTATAGTTCAGAGGCATTTACATGCCAAGTTAGCAATTGACCAAACAGAATTAACAACAAGCTTAGGCCACTTTTTTACCGAGGTAGTACAACCTATATTGGCAGTAACTAATATGATCTCCAAGCATTTTATAATTCATGATCAGAGATGTTCCAGATCAGCAACATGTATACAATATGACCAATTTGAATGAGATCAAGAATTTCCATAAGAAACTAAAACCTAAATTGCAAACCCTATTCTGACTAACAAGTAATGATACCAAAAAGGGAGAAAGCAACCCAATCGATTACACAACAGCTGGATTAAACCAGCTATAGTTTAGAGGCATTTGACATGCCAAGTTAGCAATTGACCAAACAGAATTAACAAGCAGTTTAGGCACTAAGTACACATCACAACAAAGTCCATTTTGGTTCAAAAAATCTAAATCAGCTAGCCTGGTCTGTTGCAGCCAGTTTGAGGTCTTCCTGTGCTGAAATAGATGGACTAATTTTAATAGTTAACACTACTACCTGGCAACAACATTAAGAAACAGATTACTTAGGATTGCCTGTATAGATCCTAAAATTGGCCAATAAGCTAGTGAAAGCATCGGTATAAAAAATTTTCAATACAACAAAATTAAAGCTTTTAGTAAACAAATGAGCAAAGATTCCCATATATAATTGGACATACACTCATACATAATGCGTAAGTTCCAGTGACAGGCTACTGATTAAAAAAAAAAAAATCTTGCAAATTTAATTAGCAATTTATTAATTAAAATATATATATAAAAAAAAAAAAAAAAAAAAAAAAAAAACCAAACTTGTTGGCGATGTTCATGAAAATTGGAAGAACTAAACGTTGCATATTAACGTTGAAAAACTGAAAACCAACAACGATCTGTCATAGAAAAAAAATTCCTCAATGCACAAACCCACCATGAAATAATGCATAAAAAAATTATATCCACTTCTAAGTTTCCTCAAGAACGTACATACCCTGTTCAAGCAGTCCGAAACAGGGGAGAAATAGGAATTCGGGTGTGTCCGAAGAATCCCTAAAAAAAAAACTCAAACCATAAAAATTTGAAACAAGAAACCCTTAAAAAAAAAATTAGTTTAGAGAAACTCCTAGGAATATTGCTTGAAACCGAAAAACAAAAAAAAACAAAAAACCTAAAATCTCAATGAGAAAAACTCATACCTTCTAAGAGAAAATTGGCCAAAGCCTGATAGAGATACCTTCGGATTGATTCACCCTCCTCACGGTGCTGCAAAAACTCCAAACCGATCACATAATTTCCGGTGATGATGACAATGAGCAAGAGCTGAAAAGAACCAGAGGAAGAGAGAAGATGAGAGGATTAACTCAGGAATGAAACAGGGAGGAACAAGCTAGTCGGCGTGGGTGCTGCTCAGTGAGAGGAGAGAGAAAAAGTGTGAAAAAGATGGTTTTTATACTATGCCAATATAACATTAAAATAATACTTATAAAAAAAACATTAAAATAATAAATAAGAGCGCTACAGTACCCGTGCATATTTGCATAGGTACTGTAGCAACTTGCATTTATACACAAGTTTGCCCAAACTAATGTGGGTCTTTTTTTTGCTCATATTGTGTAAAATGATCACCTTTTTCCATTTTGCACAATTTTCCACCGGCTGATGTAATTGCTCTAAGCTTGTAAACTAAAGGAAAGAAAAGGAAGAATGGTGCGAACTGGGAAGAAGAATGAAAAAGAAGAGAAGAAAGTATATTATATTATTATGGAGTGGAGAATTTTTTAAGGTCTTGTGGTGCAAATTAAACATTGGAAAGTGAAGCATTATATTTTAAAAGTGGATGAGATGAGACATGAGAGTGACGGTTGGCATGTGAATTAAGAGAAAAATAAAATAAAAGAAAAGAAAAAGAAAAAAAAATTAAAATTTTTGTTGAGTTAATGTTTTGTATAATAAATGTTACTTTTACATTATTTTACAATAATTTCATAATAAGTTTAGTTGTTAAGATATTAGAAATTGTTTTAGGCCCCAAAAAAAAAAAAAAATGTATATGTGTATATATATATATATATATATATATATATATATATATATATATATATAATTTGGGATTTAAAAATTATTGTTACATTAGATGATTATTTGCAATTAGGTGGCAGTGGCGGTGGTAGTGGTGGAGGCGATGGTGGTGGCGAGGGCAGTTTTAGTTGTGGTGGTTGTGATTGTTGTTTATTGTAGTGGATATCTTATTTTATTATAATAGATATATTATTTTATTGTAGTAGATATATTATTTTTATTGTGTTGTTTATTTTATTTTATTCTATTGAAAGTTAAAATAAAACCACTGATATTGAATGTTTTGAAAAGTGAAAAGATAAAATAAATAGAGTAACTTTTTGTAGTGCCAAATAGCTAAAATTATAACTTCACTACTGTGGAATGGCAATTGGGTGAACAATGAAGGTTGGACACAAAAAACATGAAGCCAATCAGAACATACGAAACAGATTGTAGCTTAGACTGGTCAACTTTTCAAATGTCTAACATCACAATCCAACATTTGTCTTAAACATTCACCAAATTAAAAAATTGTTCAAAATGGCATGTAAGCCAGGTGTACCATCCAACTCTCATAAAAATATATAAACCCAACTAAATGCCTAAATCATTCTAAAACCCTGAATCTCTGACCCAATATGCTCTAAGAAAATTTCTAGAACCGAATACCTAAATGTCTTCTTCTAAAAGATTTGCTCTGTATCCTTTCTATTTCACCCGCTTGTTCAACTAAATGTCTAAATCATTCAAAAACCCCAAATCCTGGACCTAATACGCTCCAAAGAAATTTCTGGGACTAAATACCTATCTGCTTCTGAAAGATTTGCTCTGCATGCTTTCTATTTCACCCGTTTGCTCAATCGTGAATCTATGCCTATATTTTAATACTCCATATAATCAATGGAATGAAGTTCAAAATGGCTGTTCTAGTCAAGCCAACCATCGGGATGGATGACATGTCCAATGTAGCCGTCAATAATTGCCGTCACAGCTGTGTCACTCCTTAGCTGTCCCCCTTCACGGCTGAACAACAAAAACAACAAAGCAATTTTAAGTGTACCAATCAACAAAAGCAACAAAAAAAAATAAATAAATAAAATAGTTGAACCAATTAACAATGAGAAGTAACATATCAGTTAAAGACCTAAAATCATAAATCATTTCAGATAGTAGTCGTGTAGTTAATTTACTAAAAAAAATTATGTGTTACATTCACTTCAATATACACATTCATTGTTCACAAAATACGCTTCAAGTTGTTTCACAATATGCATTTAATTGGCTTGATTTTGCATAGATGGATTGGATTTTCGGGTGATGGGTTTTCACAGTGGTGATGGGTCCAATTTTTTTCACAGTGGTGATGTGTACTCCTGAATGGAATGCTCTTATAACATTGGTAGAAGGAAATGGATATTGCTGAACAAGTTGACCATATAAACCATTCATAATTAACACCCTCAAGCAAAATTAGGAACACCCTCAAATAAAAAATAAAGAAAAAATTATTTGTTCTACTTTCAAGCAAAAAAAAAAAACAAAAGAAAAAATTTTGAACTAAAATCTGGAAAAAAAAAAATGTAACAGAGCAAACCCACAAAAAAGCCCAACATCAATCCTAAACAACAAATGGTAAAGCAAATCCAATCTAAGAAAAAAAAAAAAAAAAAAAAAAAAACCCAACAGATGGTAAACAGGTAAAGCAAACCCACGGATTCTCAACAAAAACAACAAAAAAAAACAAAAAAACAAAACCCAATATACACCACGCGTCTGCCGATTCATCAAATGGTAAAGCTAAAGCAAAAACTGAAATCTCAAATCACTAAATCAGAAACCTAACCTAAAGACAAAAACCTCATCAATCAACAGAGCAACGCCATCACTGCAACATAACAGCCAACAACTTGAGCTCTAGTCCAAAGCACAACTTGAGCTCTAGTCCAGAGCACATCGCATCGGGCATTGCCACATCGGAGATCGGTCCAATTGGATCCTTGCTCGATATGCTGCCTGACAATGCTGCCCCTCAGGCCTCCCTGCTCCCTCAAGGTATTTCATCTTTATTCTTTACACTTCTCTCTCTTTTTCTCCCTTACACAATCGAGTTAATGGGTTTGAGGGTTTGCTCACTCACTTTGCTCCTTTTGGCTTTTGTTGTGGAGTCTCTGAGACTCTCTCTCTCTCTCTCTCTCTCTCTCTCTCTCTCTCTCTCTCTTTATATGAAGTCTGAAGGCTGAAAAATGAAAATGAATTAATGAAATGACTCTCTTTCTCTTTCTTTATATGATTCTCTCTCTTTCTTTTTGATGTTTGAACTGTAATTGGTTAGCTTTACTTTAGTCTTTATAACTTTATTAATATTTTCCCCTGCTGTTTTAGTTTTATCCGTTGGTGTTGGTGTTGGTGAGTTACTGAGTTTGTCTTTTAAGTATTGTGATTTGTGAATATCTGATTGGCTCTTGTGATTGGGGCCATGGGGCTTGTCTGTTGAGTAGGGGGTGGATGGGGGCATGGGGCCGGATGGGATATTTGAGAATTGAGGGAAGTAAAGGCATCCAGAGCAAAGGTAGTAACTTACTAATAAAAGACAAAATTAAATTATGGGGTGTGTGCTAATAGTTAGTAAAGAAAAATAATGAAGCAACTAATAAACAATAATTAATAATTTAATTAACCAATACATTATAAAAGACAAACAAAATAAATTATGTTAGGCTAAACAATAATTAATAATTTTATAATTAATAAAACAATAATATAACAAATTATAATTTATAAAAAACAAACAAATTAATGAAACAACTAAATAGCAATAATTAATAATTTTATTAATATTTCAAATGAATTTATGGTTTATTCTTTTACTAGAATTATGAACAAATATTTGATAAGAAAACCACATACCCAAGATTCATCTCCTGTGCAAGATTCATCTTCATCTTCTAAGCGAATTCGTGTTGACTTTAACTTAGAAAATCTTCTTTTAAATCTTGGACTACGAGAAAAGATATCATCATATCATCCTAATAATCATGATGAAATAAGAAGATGTTATTCACAAAAAGGTCCTTGTCAATCTGTTTTCCAAAACCATGATGATTACTCTCTATCATATTTTTCTGGAAAGCCTCATCGATTTAGATCCGAATGGTATGTAAATAAAAAGTGGTTGGAATATAGTATAGACAATGATGCAGTATTTTATTTATATTGCTACCTATTTGGGCAAGATGTTGGTAAGTAAGGAGGAGGTGAGATTTTTGTAAAAAATGGATTCAAACTTTGAAATCAAAAAGAGAAGTTAAGTTTCTCGAAAAAAAAAAAAAAGAAAAAAAAAGAAAGAGAATTTAAATTCCCATGACGGAGGAGTTAATAATGCTCATAACCAAGCTGTCAAGAAGAGTGATAATCTAATGAAGGAAAAGCAACACATTCAAAGTGTTTTGGTTAAGTAATCAAATCAAGATAAAATTGAATATCAGGTTCAATTAAATGCAATAGTTGATTGCATAAAATTCTTTTTTTGTTGGGGATTAGTTTTTCGTGGTCACGATGAATCTCAAGGTTCAAGTGATAAAGGAAATTTTCTTAAACTTCTACAATTTTTAGGGGATCACAATAAATCTATCAATCAAGTGTTGCAAAAAACTCTGAAAAATTGCAAGCTTACCACTATGAAATTCAAAAAGACATTGTAAATACAATTGTACGTGAAACATCCAAAGCCATAACCAAGCTGTCAACAAGAGTGAAGATCTAATGAAGGAAAAGCAACACATTCAAAGTGTTCTGGTTAAGCAATCAAATCAAGATAAAATTGAATATCAGGTTCAATTAAATGCAATAGTTGATTGCATAAGATTCTTTTTTTGTCGGGGATTAGTTTTTCGTGGTCACGATGAATCTCAAGGTTCAAGTGATAAAAGAAATTTTCTTGAGCTTCTACAATTTTTAGGGGATCACAATAAATTTATCAATGAAGTGTTGCAAAAAACTCTGAAAAATTGCAAGCTTACCACTATGAAATTCAAAAAGATATTGTGAATGCAATTGCACGTGAAACATCCAAAGCCATCATCAAGGATTTTAACAATGAATTCTTTTCAATATTAGTTTATGAGTCATGTGATATCTCAATGAAAGAGCAAATGGCCCTCGTTCTTCGTTATGTGAACAAAAAAAGAATTATTATAGAACGGTTTCTTGGTATTGTACATGTAGCAAGTATTACCGTTTTGTCACTTAAATATGCTATTGAATGTTTAATTTATGAACATAATTTGAGTTTATCGAACTACGTGAGCAAGGTTATGATGGGATTAGTAATATGCAAGGTGATATCAATGGTCTCAAAACTATAATTTTGAAAGAAAATAAGTCAGGATTTTATGTCCATTGTTTTGCTCATCAACTTCAATTGTCAATTGTTTCCATTGCTAAAAATCACATTAACATTGTTAAATTTTTTTTATATGGTTAGTAATTTAGTAACTGTTGTTGGAGGCTCCTGTAAGAGATAAGATGCTCTTCAAGATGCACAAATTGTCAAAATCAAAGAAGAATTAGAGAATGGTGTACATAGAAGTAGGAAAAGTTTGAATCAAGAGACAAATCTAAAACGTCCCGATGATACACGTTGTGATCATAATATGAGACTATTCTCCACTTGATTTTGACGTTCTCTACTGGTGTTGATATACTTGAAATTATTGAAGAATATGACCTCTCCAACCAAAAAGTTAAAACTCGATCTATTATGAGGCTAATTTTATCTTTTGAATTTATCTTTATTCTACACTTGATGAAAAACATTTTAGAAATCACAAATGAGTTGTCAATAGCATTACAAAAAAAATAACGTAAAGATATTGTAAATGTTTATTAAAATGTCTAAGCAATGATTGTAAGTGATGAGAGATGATTAATAGATATCTTTATTGACTAAAATGTCTTCATTTTGTACCACACATGATATTCGTATCTTGAACATGGATGAAATATTTGTAGTTAGTAAAAGGCCGTGTCACAATACTCAACAAAATACAAATTTACATAATTATCATGTTGAGCTATTCTACACAGTCATAGATATGCAACTTCAATAGTTTAACAACCGTTTTTCATAGACGAATACCGATTTGCTACTTTATATAGCTTGCTTGAATCCAAGTAATTTATTTGTGACTTTTGATAAGGAAAAGTTGATAAGCCTATTCATATTATTGACTGAAGTGTCTTCATTTTGTACTACATGATATTCCTATCTTGAACATGAATGAAATATTTATAGTTAGTGGAAGGCCGCAACGCAATACCCAATTAAATACAAATTTACATCATTATCGTGTTGAATTATTTTACACAGTCATAGATATGCAACTTCAAGAGCTTAACAACCGTTTTTCAGAGGCAAATACCGATTTGTTACTTTATATGGCTTCCTTGAATCCAAGTAATTCATTTGTGGTTTTTGATAAGAAAAAGTTGATACGTCTAGCAAAGTTCTATCCATTTGATTTTCTTGAGACAGATATCTTCGCACTTGACTCTCAACTTCAGAATTACATTTTTGATATGCGCAACAATGACTTGTTTTTAAAGCTTCCAAAAGTTCAGATGCTACTGCAACAGTAGAAAAAAGTTTTTCAATAATAAAATATATAAAGAATGAACTACGCAATCAAATGAGAGATCAATAAATGAATGATTACTTGGTTATATATATTTAAAGAGATGTAGTTTGTAGCATTGATAATGAGACTATCATGCAACGATTTCAAAATATAAAAACTTGTAGAAAACAATTGTAAATTTTATGTATTTGCATGTTTTTTAATTGTTATTGTCAATATATGAATTTATTTTTTTATTAGATTTTATAATTTATGTCCCATACTTTATAGTAAAAAAGCTCATGCTTATACTTAGTATGTATGATCTCCTAGAGCTCATCAATACGAGCAGTGTGATTTTGTTGCAATTTTCCCACAATTTCTGATGAAACAAAATTGAAATCCATTATTTTACTGTCTCTTCGCAAGCCAAAGGGTATACAAGTGTGTGGACTCATATAAGACGTGACCATTCACAGACCATTAAATTTAGCCTCCATAAATGCCCCAACGTACCACTTGCAGTTGTCGTCAACACATACGGCGCACAATTTAGTTTTAGTCGACCTCCAGATTATAAAATTTCTATTATCATTTGCTGCGTATATTATCAATGCACGTCTCACCACTTATTTATTTGCAAAAAGTCAACCCTTTACAAAAATACATCCCATCTTCCCAAGTAAAAACAAATAGTATCTGAAGACATGAAGGATCAACCATATTTTCCCAAGTATTTGTGTAGAATGAGTCGAAAGGAGGTCTGTAGCCAGTGGTCGTATTTGTATCATACTGGACGCCAATATCATCGTCTGCATCACCTTCATCATGGTACTCCATATTTTCCTCTTCAAAATTGGGAACGACTTCATGGTTATTCACATCATTCTCAAAGTCGCCTTGCTCAATCCTCTCTTCATACTCATCCATATCATCAATATTTTCACCATCATTCGCAGCATGATCTTCGTCTTTGTCTTCCTCCTCTAAACGTGTCTCTTGAGGATGGAGAGTTTCACCAGTATTGGCAACATGATCTTGAGATGGAAGCGTATAACCTCCCATTATATACCCTTCCACTGTATACCCTCCCATTGTAGTGCATCCATCATCTAGGGCTATAAATTATAAAGACATAGTTGTTTGTTACACCACCTCAGTATCAACTTCTACAAACGATTCCGAACTTACGTACAACTCAGCAACATTTACTTGGGACATTTTCTGGATCCTATTAAGCATCATCTTTACATGTTTGTCTTCTTTGATCGCTATATACCCGTAATTTATCCATTTATGAAGGACTTCTTGTAGGTAATGATAGATAATCTTGATGTCATACCAAGCAGAGTTCAAATTCAATTCGTCCATTATTTTCCTCTTCAAATCATTCAACGTCTTCAACTTACGACGTATCATCATGTAGTAGCATTTGATACCTGAACCTTTAAATGGGAATCCATCAATCTCTCCAGGATTGTCAAGGGATCCACCGTAGTATACATTTATATCAATATTTTTCAGAGATTGTGAACCTATTAGAAAGAAAGTATAATATGTTAGTAACATATTTTATCTCTTTCATTTAACATCAATTACAAAACCTTTTCTATCTACTCAAAGTACAAAAATTACAACTTCTCACTCCACAATTGCATATACTCACCCCACATCACATACAAACACACTTAATCATTATCATTTCGTACTTAAACAAATGAAAAAGCTAAAGACAAAACTCACCTCCATTACAAAATTTCAACTCAACTCTAACAAAAATATAAATAAAAATATCAAACTAAACAACAAAAGTCATGAGGATGTGCAAATGAATGAGTGCAATTATGTAACATCATCATTCCAGTGCAAAAAAATTCATGGCATATCCTATTACACTACTATTAATGAAATAACATAGAGTAGGGTTCATCAGACAAAAAAAAAAAAAAAAACACTAATGTGAATATGATCATGAGCAATCAAAATTAGACATATCATCGAATTTCAAAATCAAGGCATTAATATACAGTCAAATATACCAGATGTGATATACAAACTCAAATTTACTCCAAATTATGGAGAAAAGGAAGCAGATAACATCATCGAAAGCTAGCAAAAAGACTTCCTGGATCATGAATAAAAATATATATATCTTTCTCCTCACTTTCTAATATATATATATATATACGCATGATAAAAACCTAACAATACTCAATGATTTTCATACTCAAGAAAAAAAAAAACCTAAAGAAAAATATCAAACCAAACAATAAAAGAAATTCATGATACATATCCATGATAAATTTATAAACTACATTTTCTGTTATTTTATTTTATTCTCAACTAAATAAATGAGTTTTTCATCTATCTATATTTTTTCATCTTTTTAATATTTTTCATCCTTTAACCAAATAGAGCCTTAGGGAGAAAATTTGATATTTTTAGAAAGTCTTAATAATAACGAATTTTGTTACTCAACCATTAAAATAAAGATAAGCTTTCTAATTAAGTTGAATTGGCTAATAGGATTTTGAATATTATGATCATGTTCTCAAAATTTTCACTGTGTAATGTCCTTATATTCAAAATTTGCTTTACTTTTGTTGTAGCTCTGTGGCCTTGGGCAAATTTGATATATGTTTTATTTTTTTGGGTATCTCTTATTGTATGGCAGATTATGTATAGGATAAAATTGATTTGAATGTGTCATGTGAGTGATCTCATAAATTTATGCATCATGAGATTCAAGTGGAGTAAATCTTTCATTGGTTGAATCCAAATTCCAAAGATATCACTGTGAAGTGGTCTTAATTATGTGATTAAGATTTAGTACTTCATAGCTCCCATAGTTCCAAATACCACTCTAGGACCTTTTCATGCTAAAGATGAGTTAACCTTTTTTGTGGTAGGGGACCATTCTCATATATCCTAGATCATTGTTTTTTTCTAAACACTTTAGCTGAGTATTGCACGAAATTATTAGACGGATAATTTGACTGATCTGAAGGATGAGTTTGATGTTTTGAGAGCCATATGGAATGGTGCAATGATTATGCACACTACTAGATGATATGATAATGCACCTTTTAGCACTTCTCAAATTTTTATTTTAGACTATAACCTGATTCTAATCCTATTTTCTTTTAAAAATGAATATGTAGAGAGTGTAATAGCGGGAGCTAAGGCAGGGTGTAATAGTGGGTGTAATAGCACTTCTCAGATTGTTAGTGCTTACTTGTTTGAGGGTACAGAAGGAGAGGAAAAAGGTGCCACACACAAATCTTTTTCTATGGTAACAAATTTTGTGTAACACACACACACACACACATATATATATATATATTTTTCATGAAGGTGGTGGTCCAAGGATACTATGGCTATTGTGACAGGAGCAAACAAGGGGATTGGGTTTGCTATGGTGAAGAGATTGGCACAACTGGGATTGACTGTAATTTTAACTGCTAGAGACATAGAGAAAGGGCACAAAACAAAAACTAAAGAGAAATATCAAAACCAAACAACAAAAGTCATGATACACAAATATATCTTAACACTATATACACTAACACTAGCAAAATCCACTAACACTATATACACTAAACAATCAACAGACCCTTACCTGACATTTTGGATGTGCAAATGTGCTGAGATTCTTGTATGAGTGAGAGGAGGAATGAAAGAGGAGAAAACTATAATCAATGTTGGTTCCCTTGCTACACGTATGAGACCCAGACAAAAAATTAGATCTAATATAGGGACCTAGACATGATTGCCACGTGGAGTACTTGTTCACCACAATTTGAAAATCGAGTTTTTGAGACTCAGTTTCACTTTTAGCAAACTGAGTCTCTAAAACTCAATTTCGATGTGGCATCCACGTGGAATCGTGTAGCACAGATATCGAGCTTCTGAGAGTCGTTTATAAAAATCGAGTCTATAAGACTCGATTTCCACGTGTACAATGGGCCACGTCAGGAAGCATAAGAGCATAAAAACCGAGCCTCAGAGGCTCGGTTTATAAGCCAAAAATCGAGCCTCTGAGGCTTGAGATGTTAGAAAATTAATAAGTTTCAAACAGTGGCCTACTAACTAGATAGTTGGAAAAACGAAATTAGTTACCCAGATTCCCCCACATATACCTAATGTTTAAGTAAGAGGAAGCTTAAACAGACACTAAATCTATCATGTTTGAGTAATTTCATTAGTTACAAAAATTTTCTAAAAATTTGCTACAAAATTGTGTGATCAGTTGTCCAAATTGTCATCTATGCTGTCAGAGAAAATGTCCAAATCAACTCTGCTGTACCCAAAAATACTAGTCCAACTATCCAAAATGTTGTTCACTAGCTATGCAATATACTGTCCACAAAAGCTATTCATCATAGGTAGCATATTTTCGTTCATCATAGCTATGCAATATACCGACCCACTTCATATTTCCCCAACCACATTAAAAGCATATTTTCAAGAATACATAACTACTCTAATCAAATCATGAAATAAAAATAAAAAAACAACTTGAAAAGAAGCTATTTTGATTCTTTTACAAATACATATATATTTTTATTGAGTAAAAACAAGTCAACTTACTTAGTAAATCTTTCGAAATCCTTCTGTTCCCAATGCCTGCTAAAGATCTCATTTATCAGAGAATACCAAAAAATGATAAGAAAAAAATATGGATCTATATAAATAAATAATTTAAAAAAAAAAAAGCTTGTAGGCAGAGATGAATATCAATGGCATGAAAAAGAAAATACCAGCAGTCCAGCCACAGCACGTGGCAGAAGTGCTTGACTGTTGCAAGCAAAGCCACAACCAGTGTCGTTTTCTACGTCTCCTCATGTATTCCTCGACTCTTTCTCCCTCTTCCTCTTCGTCTGTCTCTCTTCTCAGATACAAAGCAAGCCACCCAAAACTGCCACCACCACACCAACCAGATCTGCCACCACCACACCAACCAGCCACCCAAAACTCAAACTACCACCACACCACTACTACTTCACTTGAAACTTAACCACCACACCACCACCATAGCCAAAATCCAAGAAACCCACACCCAAAATCAATCACCACCACCAAACCCACGGCCAAACCCACACCCAAAATCAGTCACACCACCAAATCCGAGAAACCCACACCCAAAATCAATCACCACCACAGTCAAAATCCACCAAGCCCACGGAGATGGAGAGAGAGAGAATAGGAAAGAGAAGTGGAAAAAAAAAAAAAAAAGAGAGAAAAAAGAGAAAAGAAAGAACCGGTGAAGAAAGAAAAAGAAGATAGAGAAGGGATGAATGGTGAAGAAAGAAAAAAACGAAAGAGAGAGAGAATGGCGTTCAGACAAAGGAGCCAGAGAAAGAAAGAAAAAAGGAAAAAGTGGGAGAAGAGAGAGAGAGGGAAAGTATGAAAGTTGAAATGCAAACCCTAGATATTGCACCTAATAATAAAAGTGGGATCAGATTCAGTCACGGCGTCTGGGTTTGAAATGGTGAAAAAGGCGAATTAGAAAATTGCCGAAAAGTACAAATGCCTGTACTCAGAATCTCTGCTACAATCAAAATAAATAAATAATGTTATATTGCAAAGGTGTGATGTACAATCGTTTTGGCGTGTATTGATATTGATATTGATACTAATACTACCGATTCGGATTCACTTCCCGTGCAATACCCTAGGTATTGCACGGTTTACAATACCTCTAATCTCAGCCATCCATTTAATCTAATGGCTTAAATCATTGACACCTCACCACATAACAAAAATACTACTTTATCCCTAAAAAATTTCAGCCCGCCCACTGTGCAGTGATTAAGCCCGCCCACTGTTTTGGTAAGTCTGAGTAAATCCAGCCAAAAATCAAAATTTTTTCTCTCTCTCTCTCTCTCTCCCCTGCGTTTGAGGTTGCTCTCTGCCTCTCCTTCAACCCATTCTCTGCCTCTCCTTCAATCCATTGTCACAGCAGCCCGGTACCAGTCCACACAAGGCCAAGCCTCTCTCTTTGCCATCATTGTTGCTTCGATGAACCAATTCTCTGAACCTCCATAGCTTCGAGAACCCAGTAGAGTTACTCTTCTTCCAAAGCTCCGGCAAAGCTCCGGCGAAGCTTCAAGCTCGTCCGATTCTGACGCCGACGAAGAAGACCCATCTCGCTCTTCAACAAAAGAACTTTCTCCCTCTTTCTCGTGTGTGAAGCTGTCCCAAGTCCCAACTCTCATGGAGTGAAGGTCTCTCTGAAGCAACAAAGCCACTTTCCCCAAAATCCCCTTTGTCCTCCTCTTTCTGGTACCCCTTTTCCCTCTTTCACTTCCTATATATTTGTGTGTGTGTTTGTTATGTATAATATATATATATATATATATTTTTTTTTTTAGAATCGTTATGTATAAGATAATTTAATGGTAGTGAAGAAGAATTTCAAATAGGCAATGAAGTTTTTGGAGTCTAATTAAGTGGAATTGTTAATTTTTGAAGTGTCCCATATGATAAAATTACTCTATTTTCATTTTCTTTGTCCTACCTAACAAAACAGAGTATCAGTAGTGGTTGGCCATTTAGGTTTTATGTTAAAAATTCAATTTTTGCTTCAGGAAAACTAAACAATAAAAGAAAAGAGAGACATAAATGTTCATTCTTGTTTGCATTGGATTCTTCGTGTTGTTTCAGGTTCCTTATACAGAATAATATTCATAAAAAAAGTGTTTTCATAAAATGATAGAAATTACAAGAACAAAATGGACAATAAGGAATAAACCAAAGAAGATGATTGAATCAATAAATTGGCTTGCTAAAGCTCGTATGGATAAAACCCAGATGTATAAAATCCCTATTTTACTGTTACATTGCTTGAATTCTATGCTTTTAGGTCCTCATTGTATTTAAACTGTAGTGTTTTAATCTTTGCCTTTCAAGTTTGCAGTCAGAATTTAGTGATAAAATTTTATTGTCATAGGGATAGAAAATTTTGATAATTTGTTTTAGAGATAAAATTTTGATAATTGAAAGTTTGTCTTTGTATAGGTATGATACACTTTAACAGTTGAGCTCTGCCAATCTTCCCTTCTTTTTTTTTTTTTTTTTTCATGAACTTGTTAGATTTGTGTGATGTATATTCATGTTTTAAGTGACTATCTAGAAACTTTTGAATTGGTGGATTTGAAGTCTATTTTTCTGATTGATTTGTATTACGAAGTTTCTGTTGAAGTGGCTTTATGCGTAAGATTTAAGTAGGTCTTGGCTGCCAGTCAGGTAGTTGATGGGTTGGGATATTGTTATGGCTTGGCTATGTGTTGTCTTGTTGACTAGTGATTTGGGTTGGCTCTTTGATGGTTGATAATGATGGATGATTTGGGTGTGGCTAGCTATTGATAGTCTCTTGGCTATGCATACCTAGCAATGGGTGATTTGGGTTTTGGCTTGGCCTGTGGTGAGTGACTTTATTAAAAGGTCATTCCTGACTGGCCTTTTGTGTGAGTTTCACCTGTAACAATTTGGTGAGTGATTTATTATATTTTTGGTTGAGGCAAGTTTGGTTTTGGTCCCTCAAAATTAAAATATTTAGTTTTAATTCTTACTCACCAAATGAATATTGGTCAAGTAAAAAATAAATCCATGTGTTTATATCCTCTCTACTCACCAAATGAATAAACTTATTTGTTTATATATATACACAGGGAAATGAAGTTAGGTTCAATTATGGACTAACTCTATGTGTTGAAAATACAAATGCTTACCTGCAAACACAACACTTTTTTGGTATCTAAAAAACTAATAAATGGTAAGTTCAATTATAATGAAATTTTCTCATGTTTGTTTAAGTTCAAAATGTAACTTGATTTTGTTGACATTTTTTCAGGCTAATATTGATTTTGTAGTATGAAGGACATCATTTTTTGGCAGTTTGTCTAATAGTATATTGTAGTGGACATGGCTTGGACAACATTTTTTGGCAGGTTGTCTAAGAGTATATTGCATAGTGGACATGGCTACTATTGCACAGTGGACAGTTTTTTGAACAGCGTATCTGACAACTTAGATAACTGATTGCACATGTAGCAAATTTTTTGGATAATTTTTTGTAGCTATAGAAGCTACTCAAACATGTTAAACATGTTAGATTGTACAAGTGCATGTTTGAGTAACTTCTAGTTAGACATTAATTATATATACAAGTGATTAATATTTTTAAATGCAATGGCATGTATTAAACTATTGTTCATTTTTTGAATGCAAGTGATTAAGGTTGCTAATGGTTATATAGTCTAGTTTTCAACTTTTCATAAGGTTGCTAATAGTGGGTCAGTTATGTCATATGGTTTTTGTTGAAGAGAAAAGATCCTTATGAAAATTATATAAGTTTGGCCATTGATAATGAACTACGTAATGTATCAAAAAACTGACCTTTGAAACATGCGAGTTTTTGAACCTTAGGTCAAAATTTCAATTGTTTATTGAAACTTTGATGACACATGAAATTAATAGAATAACAATGCAAAGACATTAGAAGTGTCTATTTGGGGTGCATTTGATATTCTCAATGAACTGGATTGATCCCATTTGTATTCCATTTCTCTGCTACAAGGCTAAGTTACATACTTTATAAATGGTGTCATTGTAGAAATAGGAGCTATAATGGTAGAAAACATTGTAAGTCTTGTCATTCTGTAAAATCTCAGTAATGAGCATGTGCATGCAATGGAAATCAATCCACTTTGAAAATTATGAAAACACAATGAGCTTTTCATTGTAGTTTCTTTCTATCAGATGTTAAAAAATGTTTATATAAAAGGCACAACCAGAGCGAATAAAAGCTAATAATTTCTTTTCAAAGACAAGCTAATAATTATGGTTCTCATACCATCTAGTAATAACAAAAGGAAAAAACCATTTATGCTTGTAGGGCCACCATATTCACTTGTTATATAAACAACAAAAATTCATTGAAATTTTTATCCACAACCAAATGAACAAAACCCAAAACAAAAAGGCTTTATAGCTTAGCTAAATTAGCTTCACAATATAAATATGTGATTTTAGTATTTCAAGAAAGCCAAAATAGCTACATCTCGATTATGATCCCAACTAAAATAGATGAGTCATGAACAAAACTCCACTCCGCATACGTTACAACCCCCACAAATCTTGTGATATCCATTCTCTCCCCAGTTTTCTCCCCAAGAGTTCTTTAATATCCAGAATGGCTTTTCCTCGAACCGGATAGGAGCATAACCAGCAGAACCATACCCCACTAGAAGCACCCCATGATCCAATTGCTTCCCACAGATGTATGGGCATGAAACTTTTCCAATGTATGTCTGCATGAATACTGCATTGATGCCAACTGCACAATACAGAGCAAGAGTCATTATTTATTTCCCATCCATCAATAATTTACTCTCTCATTCTTAACCCCATTGTTTAAATAAAACTGGTAGATTAACAATGAAAACAGTTTACACAGCCTATCATAATTTCAACATCAGTGCACACAACCAAAGAAGAACCAATTCAGACATGCTTTTAAAATCACACTCCTCGTTAACATCATGATAGAGAGAACCCAAATATTATGACCAAATTACTCTATTTTATTGCAATTTATAACTTTAACTAACCACACAACAAATTGCAGACCAAAGAAGAAGAATAAAAGCATGCCTTTTTAACAACACATCTACAAGAAGTCTTTAAATTCAATTTTATGTAATTAACTCCAAATGAAAATGTGCTGTCAAAATTTTTCTGTGAAAACCTTTCAGTGTATTGAACATTCATGCTTTGGTTAAATAGCTCATAAAGGTTCAAACTTTCATCATTAGGAACCTAATAATAAGCCCATTGAATACAAATTACAAGGATTCAAGCATTTTTAAACAATTGACAAAAATGCAAGAAATATAAGACTTGATTTCAATTCCTAAGCTAAAAACCAAAAAAAGAGAAAACAGAATTAAATTCAGCCCCAATAAATCAATCAACAAAATTGTGACACCATTATTTACTTTCCTTCCATTCCTAGCAACCAAACAGAGTTTATTAAAAAAAATAGAGATAAAAGAAAACCCTTTTACCAGTGGTGGTCTCTCTCTGAAACAAGCCCAAATCGGCAAGAGCTCATCACAACCACCACCTCCGATGGTGGCTTCTTCTCTCCTTCGACCAAACTCTCTTTCTTTCTCTCTCAATCTCACATCCCTCCATAGATCAAACCTGAAAAACCTTAACTATATTAAAACACCTTTCACAAATGAACATAAACCCACCATTTGAATAAAGTATATATATAAATATATGAAACTCAGAAGGCCAAATGCACACAAGACCCAATGAAACTATTCACAAGTTAAAACTCCATAGCACAAAGGTAATCGTACAAATCTGAAATCATTTTCTCATCCAAATTGAAAAAATGCCAAACACATCCAATATATGCCCAATAGAGCAAAAACTATAAACACAACAATTTGATCAGTTGATGGGAGGAGAGGAGGGCTTACCAGCCGTGATGGGTGGAGAGAGAACGCGATAGATCAGTAGCGGCACACTTCAGACAAGCTGGGCGAAAAGCACAAGAAATTTTTTAGAAAACACCCTTATTTTCTCAAGCCTTTTTGAAAACAGGAAACGAAAGACATCAAATTCTCACTTAAAACACCCAATTCTCTCCAAACCCCAACCCTTACTCTCTCTGATCTGAGTCTAAAAAGGGTGCGAGTGTTTGGAGGTTGGGATCTCAGATGGTGAGCCGCCGTTTTTTCTTTGTTTTTGCTTATGGGTCTGGGTATGCGGGAAACGGTGACGACGGAGTTAAGGGAGAGGCAGAGAGCAAGCGTGGATGTTGAGAGAGTAGTGGAGGCCCAGGGAGAGTGACGGAGAGAGCTTGGAGGTATTGAGATTTGAGAGAGAGGAGAGAGAGTTTTAGTGAAATTGAAAAATGGGAAGCTGAAATGAAATCTTAAGTGGGCACACGGATTGTCAGCGTGTCCTGGTGAGGTGTCAAAATAAGGAGCCATTAGATTAAATGGATGGCTGGGATTAGAGGTATTGCACACCGTGCAATACCCTAGGTATTGCACTGGATGTGAATCCCTACCGATTCAGCTGTTTTTTTTTTTTACTTTCTTGGATTCTCCATCTACACGCGAGTCAGTACAATGATTAGTAAAACTGAATATAAGATGGTTTTTCATTTAAGGGTTATGCTAACGAGTGTCTTTAGGCACTTATTAATAATCTATTTTAGGAAAGTTTTCATACCATAGGAAATGAAAAAAGTTGTCAAAATATTAATTACTTTTCTTTCATTTCCCATAAAAACTTTCTTTAAATGGATTATTAACCAGTGCCCTAAGAGCACTTGTTAGCATTTCCCTTCATTTAATTCTTTTTTGGATTTTGCTAATGTGTGCCCATCATTTTTAGAAAAAATTTTATCGGGTATTGAAAAAATATTGACAGCTTTTTTAATTTCCGACAAAGATTTTTGATGGGACTTGGGAGTTAGTGATTGCGAAAAATAATACAAAGAATTGAAAAAGAAGAATCTTCTTTGAAGGTCACCATATATAATGAGATTAAATTCTATAAGGACGTGGTGTAAAACTTATGTTTTACTCCTCCAATCCCAACATGCCACGTCATCTTATCACATATTTAAGAATAAACACAATCACAGTCAATCAATTCTAATACCCATATATAAATCCAACCAAATTGGGAATTTATTGAGATGTTATTAGGTGTGGTAGGATGTATTGAATTTTAAGTAAAATGCTGATGTGACAATCATTTATTAGATGGTGTAAAACATGGGTTTTACACCCCATCCTTATAGAATTTAATCTCTTATTTTATTACTTACAACTTATAACATAATTACTAAAATTTTCCTATGCATCACTCCTCTGTCCTCTCCTCCTCTCTAAATCTCATATGCCAACTTTGCCATGCAATTAATACAAGTCGTTTTTTTTTTAAGCATTGGATTGGAATATGGTCTTTTTTTCTTTTTTCTTTTTAATTTTATGTGTGTGTGGCTTAATAGCCATGAAATTGGATAAATGGGTGTCCTAACGATTTATTGGAGTTTTTTTTTTTTTTTTTTCTCTCTCTCAATTTATGGTGTTAGCTTTTATGATTTTTGCTCTTCATCATCAAGTCAAGAAAAAAAAATATTAAACTTCTATTTTTTTTTTTTTTTTTACTGTGGCCTGTGGTTGAGGGAGAAAAAAAAAGAATAAATAAATAATATTTAAATGAAATTGTATAAAAATAGAAGTTTTGATGTTGGGTGTCCTAACGGTTTTTTTTTTTCAACTTATGGTGTCAGCTTTTATGATTTTCGCTCTTTATCATCAAGTTAAGAAAAAAATATTAAACTTCTATTTTTCTTTTCTGCTATGAGAGAGAGAGAGAGACAAAATGAGAGTGAGAGAAGAAAAATAAAAAATAATAAGGAAAGAGTATTTAAATAAAATGGTAAAAAAATAAAAATTTTGATATTAATAATATTATAAAGTGATGTGTTAAATATTATAAAATTATTTTTTTAGATGATAAATGTTAAAATTTTGAGAACTCTTAATTACAATGGCCTAACAAATCCCTCTTTCACGTGAATGTATAAGTGGGAAGAACGGCATGGCCAATACTAGAAGGAGCGGTTTGCAATTGCAAGAGCTTCATAAATAAAAGGCATTAAAGTTTTGTCAATGTGGCATGCATGCATGACTTAGAAAAAATTGGACTGCCCGTAGTCCTTTTTTTTTTTTGGGGTAAACAACTGCCCGTAGTCAATGGACAGTATTGGGCTATCGATTATGCAATTGCACCATTTAATTATGAGCTGTGCCACGTAAAGTGTTACCATTTGTGCACAAATTGAGTTGTGATATAAGTTGTGTTATTTAAGCATAATTTTTTAAGGATCATATTAATAAGTGTCCTTAGGGTAATAGTTAATAATCTATTTTAAGAAAGTTTTGACACCACTTTTATATGAAATTAAAAAAAAAAAACTATCAAAATATTAATTACTTTTTTTTTCCTATAAAAACTTTCTTTATATAAATTATTAACCATTTTTCCATTCTCTAATTACTCTATTTCCTCTACAAATTTTTTAATTTTTTAATTTTTACTTTTTACTTTTTAATTTTTTTAATTTAATGGTTAAAATTAAAAATTAATTTTTCTAATTTTTTATTTGAACATTGATTTTGTCATTATGTCAGTGCCTAGTCCGATCAGCAGTTCTATATTCAGTGTCTAGACTATTCACCATTAGAGCATTCCCATCAAGGATTTTAAAAATTTTAGCATTTAACACTTTAAAGACCTACTTTATCTATTATACCACCCCACTTTAAGATACATCAAACATCAAAATTTTTATATTTTTTACAATTTCATTTAAATAATATAAACAACTTAATAAAATGATAATAAAACAACTCCACAAAAAACTATAGCAACCACCTCCTCCACCACCCCTATCATCGCTCCAGTTGCCATAACCACCATCACCACAAGTCACAGCACCACCATGGCAACCACAACCACCTGCAGGAAGAAAAGAAAAAGAAAAAACCCAATTAAAGTATAACCACAACTATCTACCAAAATCACAACCAACTACCACAAAAACAACTAGTCACTGCCAAAAAAAAAAAAACCACAACCATCTAGCAAAAACAACCAGCCACCAAAAAAAAAAAGAAAATTGTAACCCAAACGATCTAATCGACGCACTCATCAATCTCACCACCGTGCTTCCAACTCGACCCACAAACCACCGCCACCGTGACCCACCAATGAAACCCACAGAAACAGATCGAAACACTAGAAATTGAGATCAGAAAGAGAGTGGATACGAAGAGAGAAGAAAGAAGAGAGAAACAAAAAAAAGAAGAGAAACGCAGGTCTGAAGAGAGAAGAAAGAAGAGAGAAACCCAAAAAAGAAAAAAAGAACAAGAAGAAGAAGATAGAAAAAAGAGAAAAAAATATTATTTTTAAGGGAAGAAGGAAGAGAAAGCGTTAAAATAGTATTATTTTTTTTAAGATATGAGCTACAAGATGAAAGCTCACTGTAGCTAAGTTGCTATTTTTTTTAAGGATGCAACCTTTGTTGTAGCAAGTACGGCATGCAGTGTGAGTATCTTGAACGATCTGGGGAGGAACAGGATGAGCTCCAACAGAGCACTAAGAGGGTCAAGGACTTTGCGATTGGTGGGGGCCAAGTGGAAGAAAGGTTTGAGGTGGGGGACACTCGCCCAAAGTCTTATAGGGATAAGCTGTTGGGAGACTTTCCAGGAGTCCATGCACATATGAGCTTACCATACAACCATAACCTTGGCGAGGAGGAGTCGGATATTGAACTGGACGAGGTCATTGATGGTTTTGCTACTGTAAGACTCTCTAAGGAAACAAAAATCAAGATTAGAGGTGCCTGGTCCAATGCCTTCATTGTCAAAGTATTTGGCAGAACTGTAGGCTACCATTATTTGCACAGAATGGCTTTGAGCATGTGCAAACCACAGTGTAGAGTTGATTGCTTGGACTTGGGAACAGACTTTTTCCTCTTCAAGTTTGAAGCCAAAAAAAGACATGGACAGGGTGCTAGAAGGAGGCCTGTGGTTCTTTGGAGGACACTATGTTACTGTAAGGTTATGGAACCTAACTTTAAGGCTTCCACTGCAAAGCTGAGCACCAATGCGGTTTGGGTGAGACTCAATGAACTCCCTGTTGAGTACTATGATGTGTATGTGCTCTGGAAATTAGGGAATGCTATTGGTCTGGTGTTAAAGGTGGATGTTAACATGGCGACAGGAGTGAGAGGTAGGTATGCTCGTATCTGTGTTCAGATAGATGTGTCGAAACTGTTAATCAAAACAGTGCTCATTGGTGGTTTGATGCAAGACGTTGTGTATGAAGGCATTGGGGTGCTATGTTTTGGATGTGGTAGAGTCGGACATAAGAGGGAAGGGTGCCCCTATGTTGTTTGAAGCCCAGGTGTACTTGCTGATAGTCAACAGCGTGAAGGGAATAATGTGGCTGTGCTTGAGGTGGCAGCGCGTGAGGTGGAAGTTGGGAGCAAGGAGGAGGACGGCTATGACCCTTGGATGATGGTTAGTCAGAGAAAGCCAAGTCCGAAGTGTGCAAAATTTGAAGGTCCAATGAACACAAACCAAGCTGGTTCATCTAGTTTGGTTGCTGGTTCTCCTAGTTTGGTTAGACCAACTAAGATTATGAGGGAAAAGCAAGTGCAAGTGGTTCAGCTTTCTTTGAGTAACCCGAAATTTATTTCAAATGGGCAAGTTGACTCTAACGGGCAAATTGTAGGGCCCAAGGAAATCAAAGACAAGACCTTAGAGTTGCATACGGTTGGTGACTTGAAAGAAGGGGTTACCGTGTTAACATTAACACATGTATGGTGGATGGTGCGCTGTCGCAGGCAACTAAAAATAAAATCTATACTCCTAAAAATATATGTAGTAGTACGAGTAAGGATCGTTTCCACAGAGAGTATTTAGCTTAGTTTTATGCTAGGTGAACAAGGAGGAGGGGTTGAGTATAATGAAAACAATTAAAAAAAAAAACAACAACTAAGGAACAATTCAAATTAAAGTATCGTAATCAATCAAACGAATAAACCTTGGTCTAAGTCAACATCCACCATCAGAATTTTACAACTGATCATCGATGCGAGTATATATTAATTTACATTTTGAATATTGACCGTTGGAACTATTTTCCTATCTCTCCTTAGTCGTAGTTAATTAGAAAACAAGCGATCTAATAAACCCTAACTACTAAACAACCCAAGACAAGCGCTAAAGGTTTAATCTAGTAGCAGCCTTAAGAATTAGAGAGATCGATGAAACTAAACAACACAAGCACAAGCGGTTGTATTTAATTTAGTCGAGCGTTCTTCCTAAGATCTAATAATTTCTAAAGCAGCAAATCATTAAATCTTGGTTGCTTCACAAGTTAGAGAAATCAAACAATTACGGATTTGATATCTAACATAGCAGTAGATTGCAACGAATAATAAACTAGTAAGCTTCCTAGTAATTAAACGAGACAATCATGAAAATAGGCATAGAAGAACATCCAATATTCAAAACATAAATTGAACAATAAAAACAAATTAGATCTCACAGTTTTATTGATTCTGAGGCTTCAGTTTCCTTCGACCAAGTATAAAAGTTTTAGCCACGCAGGGCCATGATGAAAACTCAAAGGAAAAAATCAGAGAAGAGGGGAGAGAGAGGCGTGTGTGTCCAATTCTGATTTCTCCTCCCTCTTTTACATGTTAATTCCCCTTTTCCCAAGCCTACAAAATCTCCTAAAAATATTCTGAATAATAATATCCAAATCTGACTATTTAAGGAAAAATATTAAAAAATAAAAAAAAGTCCTTATATAACTAGGAAAGTGGTGTTTTTCAGCTGGACTTTTCGTGCATCAGACCTGGAAGCTTCCAAAAATAAATCGCATCAGATCTGCGTATTAGAATTGCAGGCAAAGGAACATTCCAAAACGTCAACAGTGCAGGTGCAGCAACTTCAAACCCGATTTCGACCTTGATGCTGCCCGTATCTCTCAAAACTCAAAACATGAAAGTTGTAGAACTTTGTCTTTGCATTCCAAAGCATCTTGAATCATCTCAATCGGAGCTCGGAGGAGAGAGTTATGCCCAAATTACGAAGCGATGTCAAAGTTGTCCAGAATCGCCCAATTACCTACGTTTTGCACTTAATGCCTCCATTTGCATCCTAAATCAAAATATAAGAGTAATGAGTACATTTAGGCACCAAATAAATGTAAAAGACTAAACATTAAGGGAGAAAAATATGACATTTTGCATTCTTATAAGTGGAGAAGCCACAAGAGTGTTTTGGAGGTAATGTGCCCTCTGATCCTTTTGATGGACAAGAAAAAGGTTTAAAAAAACATGGGAGAGGTAAGCCCACTCGTACCCAAAAACAAAAGAAATTAAAGATTCTTTATGCTGGTGTCTCTCGGCAAAAAGGGAAACAGACCTTCAATAGGTTCTTTGGAGGAGGAAACCATGGACGAGCACAATTAGCTTGCAATGTTAATGAACTCGCAGTGTTGGGCGATCAAGTTTCGAGGGGGAATTTTAGTAATTCCCAATATAGTTTTAGATCAAATCAGAGCAAAGCCAATGGAGGTATGGGGCTGGTTCGATGTGAATCAAAAGGAAGCTTGGAAGAACATATTCCCTCTTACCCCTGTGAGCCAAGAGCTGGGGTCGCTGCCCATTACGGACCCAGCATGGCAGTTTGGCCAAACCCATGGTGGAAGTTTATGATGGACGTCCCAACCCCCATGGAGAAAAGGAAACCTGTTTGGAGGAACTTCCAGGACGTTTTGACAAGTCCGGTCTTATTCGAATTAGACAACCCAATGGAAATGGGAGAAAGGAGAATGTTAGAGGGACCTCCAATGGCTTCCATTTGGCTCAGCAATATGATGGTT
Source organism: Quercus tomentella (assembly GCA_028535165.1). Lineage (NCBI taxonomy): Eukaryota > Viridiplantae > Streptophyta > Magnoliopsida > Fagales > Fagaceae > Quercus > Quercus tomentella. The sequence continues at coordinate 7,398,439 of JAPQVY010000089.1, forward strand.
TTGAAGCTGATACAAGTGTGCTTGCCAATCAGGAAGTTCAAACTTCTAGTAAGCTCGATCGAGAGAGAGATAGGAGTCCTAGATCAAATGGTGGTGCTTTCCACAAGGGAAGCACAAATGAAGGCCCATCTAAAAGGGATGGGATGGGATGGAACTTGATTGCTCAGGGGGAAAGCATTGCCTCACGCCCTGATAGGTGCCCTGTTTCCGGACAAATTGTATTAATGAATATAATTGTGTGGAATTGTTGTGGGGCTTTTAGCCCGAATTTTAGTTGTGTTGTTGCGGACTTGGTCAGGGATTATTCGCCAACAATGATGATTGTTACCGAGACTAGAGTGGGTGGTGAAAGAGCTAAAGCCATTATGGATCGGTTGCCTTTTAATGGTGCAATTCACATTGATACAGTGGGTTATGCAGGAGGGATTTGGCTGCTGTGGAATTTTGATGCAGTAGAGGTCACACATCTCTCCTCAACAGAACAAGAAATTCATGCTCTTATCAAGGTGATTTGCTCTAATTTCTCCTGGATTATTTTTGCTATTTATGCAAGGCCTAGGCTAGCTGAAAGACGTATTCTTTGGCATAGTCTTTCTGTGGTTAATTCTACCCATAATCTACCTTAGATCATGCTTGGTGATTTTAATGAAGTGTTGAGTGGTGAGGAGAAGTTGGGGGGAAGGCCGATTAATGCTTATAAAGCCAGGTTATTTCAAGAGTGTATTAATGAGTGTGGACTTATGGATATGGGTTTTTTGGGTCCAAGGTTTACATGGACCAATTTGCAAAATCTGTCGAATCTCATTCAAGAGAGATTGGACCGTGGGTTTTGCAATGCGAGTTGGAGTTTACTCTATCCAGAGGCTACCATTGAGCATCTCACTCGAATTAATTCTGAACATTGTCCTATCATGGTTAAGTTAGAGAAACCTTTGGGTATTGGATTATTGATGCCTTTTAAATTTCAACCCAGATGGTTGTCTTACCTGGATTTTCCTGGGATTGTTCGTGATACGTGGAGAGGGGGCCGAAGCCTTGATAATGCAGTCCAATCTTTCACCAACTCTGCTAATCAATGGAATAGAGAGGTGTTTGGAAACTTGTTTTCTCGTAGGAGGAAGATTAAAGCTAGGTTGAATGGTGTTCAAAAGGCCTTGGCTAATAGACCTAATAATTTCCTTGTTGAGTTAGAGAGAAGTCTGAGGAAGGAATATGTGGATGTTAAAGAACTTATTGATGAGTTTAGGGCGATGAAGGCTAGAGTCAATTGGCTGGTTTTGGGAGAGCGCAATACCTCTTTTTATCATGCTTTTGTGATAAACAGGAGGAGAAGGAATAGAATTACCAACCTAAAAAATAGTGTAGGGAACTGTATTATTGAAGAAAATAAGATGGCTGATTATATCAGAAGGTGGTACATAAACCTTTATACCATAGACATGAAGGATTTGCAAAGGAAAGTTTGGGACATTCCTAATTGGCTGGTCAGATTATCGGGGGAGGAAGCGCAAGCCTTGGCAGTGAGGAAAAAGAGATCAAGGATGGGTTGTGGGCCCTGAAAGCCTTTAAGGCGTCTGGACCAGATGCGTTTCATGCAGGGTTTTACCAAAGATTTTGGATGATAACGGGGAAATTAGTTGTGGAGGTAGCTAAGAAGGTGTTTGAGAGGGGTTGTGTGCCTCCCTATGTAAATAAGACTCTCATCACCTTAATCCCCAAGCATTCAGGAGCTAATTCCTTGGGGAGTTTTAGGCCCATCAGCCTTTGTAACACTGTTTACAAAGTTATTTCAAAGATAATTGTTGCTAGGTTGAGGCCATTTTTGGATAGTTTGATCTCTTCGCTATAAGCAGCCTTTGTTCCAGGCCGAAAGGGGGTGGATAATGCCATCATTGTTTAGGAATTGCTGCACACGCTAAGTCTAAAGAAAGGTAAAGTTGGGTATATGGCAGTTAAAATTGATCTTTAGAAAGCCTATGATAGGCTTGAGTGGAGTTTTGTTAGAGATACTCTTGCCTTGTTTAATATTCCTCCTTTGTTGAGTAAAGTCATCCTGAGTTGTATTTCAACGTCTAGTATGGAGGTGTTATTTAATGAAGGTACCTTGGAGTCTTTTATGCCTTCAAGAGGAATTAGGCAAGGTGATCCTTTATCGCCTTACATATTCATCATGTGTATGGAGGTGTTGGGGTTTTTCATCAAAGACAATTGTGTTGTGAAGCTTTGGGACCCTGTTAAAACGTTAAGGGGTGGTCTGGCGGTGTCCCATCTTTTCTTTGTGAATGATTTGGTTCTCTTTGCTAAAGCTGATATGAAGAATTGCATTAGTATGTTGGATGCCCTTGAGGGGTTCTGTGGTATTTTAGGACAAAAGATCAACAAAGAGAATTCTAGAGTTTATTTTTCCCCTAATGTGGATGGCAACAAGAGGGACAAACTTTGTGAGGTGTTGGGTATTCGGTCAACACCCAAGTTGGGTAAATACCTTGGCTTTCTGCTAAAACAACCCAGATCTAGCAACAGGGATTTTGATTTTGTTGTGGAAAGAGTGCAATCTAAACTGGAAGGTTGGAAGGGACACCTCCTGTCCTTTGCAGGTAAGGTTGTTCTTGCCCACTCCGTACTTACCACAATTCCGGCATATGTGATGCAGAGTACTTTATTGCCTAACCAGAACTTTGAAGCTCTTAATAGAGTGACCAGGAACTTTATTTGGGGATCCACTCCTGACAAAAGGAAAGTCCACATGGTTAGTTGGAATAAAGTAACTAAGCCTAAGGAAGAGGGAGGACTTGGACTACAAGCTGCCAAGCCAAAAAATTTATCTGTGTTGGCTAAGCTGAATTGGAGGCTTAATATGGAAAATAATAAAGATTGGGCGAAGGTGCTGCGCTTTAAGTACAGCAACCCAAGGAGGAGTGGGTCAAATGTTTGGGCTGGGGTAACAGTATCCTCAGGCAAGGTATAAAGTGGAAGTTGGGTGCTAATAGTACTCTCAATTTTTGGAATTACAAGTGGTTGACAATGGGGACTGTTAGAGGTTTGATTGAAGGCCCTCTTAGAAGAAATGAAGAGTTGCTAACGGTGAATGACATGAGAGATGGAAGGAGGTGGGATTTTAATCTATTCTCCTTTGATCTACCTAACAATCTGATTAGTTTAGTAAAGGCTGTTCCTATTCCTTTAAACCATCAAGGAGAGGATCGGATGGTGTAGGCTTCATGTCCGTCCGGTGAGTTTGAGTAAAAGAATGCTTATGTCATTGCTAGAGGTGACGGGGAGCACTCTAATGCCTTCAAGGGGAAATGGATTTGGAAAATGGACTTAATGCCAAAAATCAAAATGTTTATTTGGAAATGCTTCTTACTTAGCATACCTGTGGGAGAGGTGCTTTAGGAAAGGGGCATTATCCAGGATGCCCAATGCCAGGTTTGTAAGAATGAGAAGGAATCCATCCTTCATGTGTTAAGGGACTGCACTTTTGCTAAACTTACTTGGAAAAAGCTTGCTTTTTAGTGTTTTAGATGCTAAAATAACATTATAAGATTTATACAACCTTTGATACAAATGCTCTTATAGATTCATTTTATGGCTTTAGGTTTAGGGCTTTTAAAAAAAAATACTATTAATTTAATTTAATTAATTAATTTCTTTTTTCTGGTAGTGTAATTTAGGTTTCTCCTTTTAAAAGATTGATTTGTGTTCGTTCCTCCTCCTCCTCCTCCTTTTTAAATTTTTTTTTTTTCTTTTTAAGTAGTGTGAGTGTGTGATAGGATTTTTTTTTAGCAGGAAAGGATCACTTCTATGGATTGACTCAATTAAAAATACCAAACCACAATTGAATAAAGGGAAATCTATCATCTTTCACTGTTTAAATCCATTATTCTATACAAATATTCAAAATTGGTACAAAAATGTACATATTTTAAGAAATTATTATATTTTAAATGTTTATTTATAAAAAAGCATAATGGTAGATCTAAAGAGAGTAGATTTTTTAAAATAAACACTGTTTGTTACTGACCTGCTCTGCTTTTATGTAAATATTAAGAAAGAAACATCTAAGAAAGAAACTTTCTTTTTGACCTGCTATTTTTTAAAGGGAAGGTTAACAAGTTAATATTTCCCTTTTTGTGTCTTATTTAAAAAACACAAAAAAATTGTCAAAAAAAATTACCAAAAAAAATAAAAAATTACCAAAAAGTTATCAAAAATTACTCTAAAACCTGAAAAGCTAACACAATATATGTTGTTAACAGGCACCTTAGGTACTACATGTTCGCTTCTCTCTCTCTTTCGCACTACTTGTCCTTATTCATATCTCAAAAACCTGTCAAAAGGGCTGGCCTTATTAGACCAACCAATAAAAATAATTTAAAGTTCACACCTTCAAGCTCAAACTAAGAGCATCTCCAATGGCTTCTTTAAAGCCAATTTTAGAGAGAAAATACCCCAAAAACCCACTCCAACAGCTTCTCCATCTCCATTTTTTAGATTAGAATTGCTACAGTGTTTCTCTATAAGTAGAGAACACTGTAGCAATTACTGTAGCACCTCTAAACAATATTTTCCCTTAAAATAATACCCGATTGAATAAAAAAATAATTCTTTCTTTCTCATTCCTTTTCTCTTTCGTTCTTCACTCTCTCGTGCTTCTCTGTCTCAACGATTACAAACTAAAACATACCACCATGGTTTTAAAAATTGGCCTGGACCGGTTTGCAATCCGGTTCGGTTATGGGTAAAAACTGGAAATAGCTTAAAAACCGAAAATAGTGAAAACCGGTTAGTTCAACTGAAAAATCGAGAACCGGCGTTGTTGAACCGGTTAATGGCCGGTTGGGTATTTCATCTAAACTACATCATTTTCCCAGCCTAAACTACGTCATTTTGGAACCTAAAACCTAAATCTTAACCCTAAACTCCAGATTCACTCTCACAGTCTCACTCATGCAGTCATGCCTCTCTATCACGATTCACGTCTCTCACCTCTCTGTCTCGCTCTCATCTCATGCCTCTTGCCCCTCTGTCTCACTCTCACTCTCATCTCACTCAAGCTGATCTGCTTTTCATCCTTACGCCTCTCACCGTCTCAGCCTCTGAAATCTGGGTTTTTTTTTCTTCTTTGTTCTCAGTCTCGCCGTCTCGGTATCGGTATCGGTCTCACGGGCTTTGCTTCATCAGGTATTCGTATTTCACTATTTTGATTATTTTTCTTTCTTCCTTTGCTTTTGATTGTAACTTGTTGATTCTCTTTCTTTCATTTGATCATTCTCTTAGCTATTGATTGTAACTTGTTGATCATTCTCTCGGCTTCTGGTTTTTGTTTTGTTTTTTTTTTTTTTTGTTTCCAGCTTCATCTTGGGTTCTCCGTTCATATTCTTTGCCTTCAAATTTCCAATCAGTTCAGTGACTTCATTGGTAACTTCTCTTGTTAACTAAATTATTCAATTTATTCTTTCAATTATTAATTTAGCATAGCATTTTAGTTTATTTGTGATTTTGTGTATGTTGAGGATTATGTTGTGGATTTGATTTACAGAGATTTATTGTTTGTGAAAATAGTTTACAGAGTAGCATTTTTGTTTGTGAAATATTTACAAAGTAGCATTATTGTTTGTGAAATATAGTTTATAGAGTATTATTTGTGTATGTTGTGTTAATGAATTTATTTGTTGATAAAATGGTTGCTGCCAGTCTGAAATTGTTGAGTGAAATGGAGTCTGCCTCTGTACCATCTAATGAACATGCTTCTACAATCGGGTCTAATGCTAATTCTTCATCTGTGAGAGCGAAATGTGATCTCGCATGGGATCGTGTAACTGAAGATGTTATAATCATTGAAAGTTTATTATGTTAAAGATAATTGTTTTATAATGTTATTCTGTTAAATTCTTTAAAAAGATGTTGTATATTTGTATTTTTTTTAAAGGAAACATGTTTATTACTATTGGTTTGTTAGTTTTAGTAGATTAAAAAATTATTAATTATTTATATAATTTGAATAAATAATAATTAAATTATTTATGACGTTACCAGTTCGACCATCGATTGAACTCCGATCCGACCAGAAAACTGGTAATTAGCTCATTTTTCGGTTCTTTCACTGTACCGATTTTTAAAACCATGCATACCACAATCAACACAAAAACACAAAACCCATTTGAAAGATTTGAAACACAAAAACAATCTTTCTCATAAGCTTAATGAAATCCGAACAATAAAAGAAAAAAACTGCATTTTGTCGGCGGTAGGGAGAAGGATAAGCAGCTGTGGAGGCGGAGCGAATTGGTTGTGGAGAAAGACCCATCTGACTGCATGAACTAATCACTCATCATGCTCCTCATCCTCTTCCTTAGCCTCCTCTGGCACCCGATCTCCATGATTGTCTTCCCGCCATCTTTGTCACCGGGTCTTCCTCTATCTCTCTCTCTCTTTTTTTTCTTTGCTAAAATCCTCTCTCTGTTTGAGTCTTTGAGTTTGAGATGAGATATTTTTTATTCTTTAACTTTTGGTATGCGGTGGAGAATTGGTTTGTAGTTATAGTGGAGTGTGTGTGGTGGAAACAATGGGTTGTAAAAAGTGATCCCTACGTGTGTGGTGGAAAATTGGGTGAACAATAATTACAAAATTTTTAAGATCAGATATATATTTTTTAATGGATTTTGTCATTGTTACCTCTATAATATTTTCATAATATTTTTATAATAAATTTTAAATTGTCGATTATTATTGGTTGTTATGAATAAGCAAAAAAGTAATTTAAATTGTGATTCAAATTAGAACCAATAATAATTTACTAAATGTGATTTGTTATAAAAATGTTATAGATGTAACATTTTTTTTAAGAGAAGGAGAAGAAGAAGAAGAGCAGAAAGTGTTTGAGAACACAAAACAATGCTTTGTTAAAGAAGAAGAAGAAGAAGAAGAAAGCTACTATGGCAGCAAGGTTATAAAGAGAGAAAATGTTGGGTTTTGGGATGATGATGAGAAGAGTTCATCATTGAATTTGAACTTGAATTATGAGGAAGTCTTGGATGCATGGTCCAACCGGGGATCTCTTTGGGCCGATAATTGTTCTCCATCCTTGGCGAGCAATGGCTACTATGTTAGTTCTCATTTCAACTAATTATTATATTTAGCCTTTTTATTATGTGAAATTAGCTTTCTTAGTACAAGGGATTACAAGAATAGCTAGCAAATGGCTTTTCTTTCATTAGCATTTTTATTTTATTCTCAATTTTCTTCCATTTCCTTCCCAAGTGTATGTTTTCAAGAGTTCCTTTTTGTTTGAATAATGAAATTGTTTTATGATCTTTTTAGATGGGAGAGGTGCCTGTGATGGAAGAAGAGAGAACAAAAAGGGAAGCAAGTGTTTTAAGGTACAAAGAGAAGCGCCAGACTAGATTGTTCTCCAAGAAGATAAGATACCAAGTTCGCAAACTCAATGCAGATAAAAGACCTAGACTCAAGGTTTTTGTCCTCTCTCTCTCTCTCTCAGAATTTTCAATTTGGAATTTTAAGTGTGCTTTTGTGGTTGCAGGGTCGATTTGTGAAGAGGGTTTCTTGACTAATTACTCATGTGTTTAAAATATCTCGCAAAATATCTGTTTGGATTTGTTCTGGCATATGCTTTGATTTGTCTTTGTCTCAATGAAAATATCTCTCTTTATTCAGAATTCAGACTTTTTGTTCACTTCTTATTGAACTTGTATAGTGGACTTGAGGTCCATCATGCAGAAACTGACCCTATTTCTTAATAGTTAGCATCGCATGGTCTATCCGGGGCCTTTTGTGATGACGGATTACAATCCTTTAGAAACACTTCTCCATCGATCAGACGGTCGACTTTCATAGGAATTAAAGTTAAGGCATTAAAAGATGGGGTGTATTGATCCTGTGTAGTGGTGCTAACCGATGTCCATCACCAATTTATTTATTTATTTTTTACCGAACTCCTTTTTGTCGGTTTCTTTTATGGGCCACTTTACGTTTGGTGTCTTTTTCCTTTTTCTTTTATGGGCCACTACTAGAAAACACATCAGGAGCCCCAATGGCAACCGAAATGACAGCAGTACACAATCATGTTAGATAACGGAAGCCATTGTTATTGAGTGTCAAATAATTTATAGGTGACGAGGTTATGTGTTTTAGATGAAATAATTTTTTTATCCTATTTCTAAGTACTTTTGTAGTTACAAAATATATTAATTTTAAATTATAGTAGATGTAAATTATTAATCTTTACAAAAATTAATATGTATCTTTAAGGTTTTTTTTTTTTTTTTTTTTTCAGCTTCATCTTGGGTTCTCCGTTCATATTCTTTGCCTTCAAATTTCCAATCAGTTCAGTGACTTCATTGGTAACTTCTCTTGTTAACTAAATTATTCAATTTATTCTTTCAATTATTAATTTAGCATAGCATTTTAGTTTATTTGTGATTTTGTATATGTTGAGGATTATGTTGTGGATTTGATTTACAGAGATTTATTGTTTGTGAAAATAGTTTACAGAGTAGCATTTTTGTTTGTGAAATATTTACAAAGTAGCATTATTGTTTGTGAAATATAGTTTATAGAGTATTATTTGTGTATGTTGTGTTGATGAATTTATTTGTTGATAAAATGGTTGCTGTCAATCTGAAATTGTTGAGTGAAATGCTCTTATAGATTCATTTTATGGCTTTAGGTTTAGGGCTTTTAAAAAAAAAATACTATTTATTTAATTTAATTAATTTATTTATTTTTTCTGGTAGTGTGATTTAGGTTTCTCCTTTTAAAAGATTGATTTGTGCTCCTCCTCCTCCTTTTTTTTTTTTACAATATAGTTGGAAATAAATGAAGAAAGATTAAAAAAGAATAAAGAAAGATTAAAAAAATGATAAAAAATGTATGAAGAAATAATATTTAAATAAGAGGAGAAAATAATTGAAAATTTATTAAAAAATGTATTTGAAAAAAAAATAGATAAAAATTAAATACTATTATTTACTGTATAAAAAAAATTTAGATAAGCAGGGGAAGATGCTCCAACCAACCAAATGTATCTCCTTTTTCCCCCATAGTCAAAACGCCACAACTCCCAACTCAAACTCTCCACTCTCATCTCTCCCTCCTAAAAACTCTCTTAAATGGTCTTCCTCATTACCTTCTTCCTATTCTCACTCCTACCCTCTCCAACCTTTTCCCAAAACGCCACCGTTTCATGCCCCCTAGACTTCAGCGTTCTGTCCCAGTTAACTCAGAGCGCAACTCGCCCAACACCCAACAGTGACAAAACCACCGAGTGCTACTACATCCGCAGAGCCCTCCGACTCGTCCTCTCTAATTACCTCCAACGCACCAACTCGTTCCTCCCACCACTCAACTCGTCCGAGTCATGCTGGGTCGCGTACCAGTCCGTCATCAACCAGTTCCTCCCAAACTTCGATATCAGAAAATCTTGTGGCTCCAAAACCGAGTGGATCTCACAGGGTTGCATGAACATCACCACCAAAGCTCAATTCGAAGCTTCGGTCCCAAAACAAACCTTAGTCAATGTTGTTTCGAGCTGTAACCAAAGTATAGAGAACAACTCGCCTTGTGCTTCGTGTACAGCAACCTTATCCACTTTACGAGCCTCGTATCTCACAAGACCTTCGGTCGGGAACTTGGTGGATTGTTCTGGGTACCCGTCGATTTACGCAGCGGCTTTTGCTAATATCAATGGTCCCAGTGATAAAGGTACTGCTAAGTGCCTGTTCTTGTTGGATTTCAGTGTCAGTGTGACTTCAAAGTCTGGGAGTAAAAAAAATGTGGTGATTTTGGTGCTTTTACTTGTTTTTGGAGTTGGGTTTTGTGTGATTCTTGGTGGGGGTTGGTTATATTTGAGGAAAAGAAAGAGAAGAGAGAGTTGTGTTGAGAGAGTTGAAACGAGTCTTGAATTTGGGTTGGATTCGATTATTGAAAGTACCACTTTGATGAGGTTCACGTTCGATGACATCAGAAAGGCGACCAAGAATTTCTCTAGAGACAGTAATATAGGGAGAGGAGGGTATGGGAATGTGTATAAGGGTGTTTTGCCAGATGGGTCCTCGGTTGCTTTGAAAAGGTTTAAGAATTGTTCGGCTTCAGGGGATGCGAATTTCACACATGAAGTTGAGGTTATAGCTAGTGTCAGGCATGTAAATCTTGTTACTTTGAGAGGGTATTGTACTGCAACGACACCTTTTGAGGGTCACCAGAGGATAATTGTGTGTGATTTGATGAAAAATGGGAGTCTTTATGACCATTTGTTTGGGGGTTTGGAGGATAGGAAGCTTAGTTGGCCGATTAGGCAAAAGATTGCATTAGGGACTGCAAGGGGTTTGGCTTATTTGCATTATGGTGCTCAACCTGGGATTATACATAGGGATATTAAAGCAAGCAATATACTTTTGGATGAGATGTTTGAGGCTAAGGTGGCTGATTTTGGTCTTGCAAAGTTTACACCAGAGGGTATGACACATTTGAGCACAAGGGTTGCTGGGACAATGGGTTATGTTGCTCCTGAGTATGCTTTGTATGGACAATTGACTGAGAGGAGTGATGTGTATAGTTTTGGTGTTGTGTTGCTTGAGCTTTTGAGTGGAAGGAAGGCCCTCTTGACAAATAGTGATGGCCAACCAATACTTGTTACCGATTGGGCGTGGTCCTCGGTGAGAAATGGGAGGACTTTGGATGTTATTGATAATGGGATGCCAGAATTGGGTGTGCCGGAGGTGTTAGAGAAGTATGTTTTGGTTGCCGTGTTGTGTTCTCATCCGCAGTTGTATGCTAGGCCTACTATGGATCAGGTTGTGAAAATGCTGGAGACTGATTTGTCAGTTCCTTCAATCCCTGCAAGGCCAATTCCTCTTGTGGCAGAGATTAATGATATTTGAGAGTTCCGCAAGCAGTAGTTGCTCGGGTCTTTGCCAACTTTGCTATGCATCACTCCTCTCCTCCTCTCTAAATCTCATATGCCAACTTTGCCATGCAATTAATACAAGTCGTTTTTTTTTAAGCATTGGATTGGAATATGGTCTTTTTTTTTTTATTTTTTTTCTATTTTTATGTGTGTGTGGCTTAATAGTCATGAAATTGGATAAATGGGTGTCCTAACGATTTATTGGATTTTTTCTCTCTCTCAATTTATGGTGTTAGCTTTTATGATTTTTGCTCTTCATCATCAAGTCAAGAAAAAAAAAAATATTAAACTTCTATTTTTTTTTTTCCTGCTATGGCCTATGGTTGAGGGAGAAAAAAAAAAGAATAAAGAAAAAATATTTAAATGAAATGGTATAAAAATAAAAGTTTTGATGTTGGGTGTCCTAACTTTTTTTTTTTTTTTTTCAACTTATGGTGTCAGCTTTTATGATTTTCGTTCTTTATTATCAAGTTAAGAAAAAAATATTAAACTTCTATTTTTCTTTTCTGCTATGAGAGAGAGAGAGAGACAAAAGGAGAGTGAGAGAAGAAAAATAAAAAATAATAAGTGTGGGGCCCAATATTTTGTGGCCCTGGCCCATTTTTACATTGGGGCCCAAGGCCCGAGCCGAGGAGGGATATAGCCAAGGATATGTAATGAAAGTCCAAGTAATATTGAAACGTAGCCGAGGATGATTCTGTCCTCGGCATTCCCGAGGTCCTCCTAAAAGAAAGGGTAAGAACGGTATAGGCATAGTTTTGAGAAAAAAACCTAAAATATCCATGTTGATAGAGAAATGACCGCTGGACAGTATGACGACCAAGGACAAAGGGAAAGCTGCCATTATTGCCATTGAATACTCTGCACCTGACAGAACCATATTTTTCAGCTTTTACAACCACCCCCAACCACTTTGGGTATGGGTTGATGGGACAAGTATCAGTCCTGGAAAGTTGAACCTACACGTGGACGTTGGATAAGAGATGCAAGCTAGTATAAAAGGAAAGGTAAGCAATCCGGGGAAAGAGCTGGGAAAAAAGGTCAAAAACCAGAGCCTCCCAGACCGTATCGAGGAGTATGACTCCTCGAGCGAACACGACTTACTCTTGTATGAACACCATGACTAACCACTGTCTAGTGACCAAGGCCTAGCCTTTCAAACCCACGCTTTATAAATTTTATTGCAAGGGCCTTTAACGTGCGAAGCCCATATCATTTGGGATCGTCACAAATTGAGTCCTTACAATAAGGAAAGAGTATTTAAATAAAATGGTAAAAAAAATTTTAATTTTAATATTAATAATATTATAAGAGCATCCACAGCAGATGTGGCAAAAATTATGCCATTTTGCCACACCAAAGACCTACTTTATTATTTTACCACATCATTTTACAACATTCCATTTATCAGATGTTTTATCATTCAATTTTATACATTAAAATAATATTTACTACACATTAAAATAATATATTATCTCCTACCTATCATCACCATCAACAACAACAACCCACACCCACAGATCAACTGCCACAGCCCACAACCACCGGCCACCCCCACAGATCAACCACCACCAAAAAAAAAAAAAAAACTCAAACAAACACTACACAGCCATAAACACCAGCCACCCCCACAGATCAACCACCGACCAAGCCACAAATCACATTTCACACAACCCAAACACACGAAATCTAGCAAACAACCACCATGATGCCCACGCCGATGACCAACAGATCTCCTAGTCGATGACCCATGCTGGTCAGAGACCCACGAACCCACCAAATCACAAAATCAAATCACCCCACTGAAATCAAACCACAAAACCCACCAAAATCATATCACATTTGCCGAACCACCATCACCCAAACCCACGAAATCAACCCAGACTCACACTTGTCGAACAATCGAACCATGAAATCACGAACAAGGATGATCCACCACCACCCACGAAATCAACTCGGCCCACAAAGAAAGATCAACAATCAAAGAAAGAGAGGGAGAGTCAGAAAGAAAGAGAAAGAGGAGACACAGACAGAGACAGAGAGGCGGAGAGAAAGAGAAAGAGAGAAGAGAAAAGAATAAAGTGAAGAGAGAGGAGAGAGAAAAGAGAATAAAAAATTAATAAAACTTATACCATTTTCGTCTGTACCGTTGCAAATTTGCAATGGTATTGTTCATATGTGGCATAATTTTTGGCATTTGGAACATCTGATAAAGCTCCGTTTTTGTGTTTGGTGTGCCAAATGTGCCAAAAATTTGGCATTTGGCACATTTAGCACATCTGCTGCGGGTGCTCTAAAGTGATGTGTTAAATGTTATAAAATTATTTTTTTAGATGTTAAATGTTAAAATTTTGAGAACTCTTAATTAAAATGGCCTAACAAATCCCTCTTTCACGTGAATGTATATATGGGAAGAACGGCATGGCCAATACTAGAAGGAGCATGTTGCAGTTGCAAAAGCTTCATAAATAAAAGGCATTAAAGTTTTGTCAATGTGGCGTGCATGCATGACTTAGAAAAAATTGGACTGCCCATAGTCAATGGACAGTATTGGGTTACCGATTATGCAATTGCACCATCTAATTATGAGCTGTGCCACGTAAAGTGTTACAATTTGTGCCACAATTTGAGTTGTGGTATAAGTTGTGTTATTTAAGCATAATTTTTTAAGGGTCATATTAATAAGTGTCCTTAGGACAATAGTTAATAATATATTTTAAGAAAGTTTTGACACCATTTTTATATGAAATAAATAAAATAAACTGTCAAAATATTAATTTTTTTTTTTTTCCTATAAAAACTTTCTTTATATAAATTATTAATCATTTTTCCATTCTCTAATTACTCTATTTCCTCTACAAATTTTTAATTTTTTTAATTTTTACTTTTTACTTTTTAATTTTTTTTTAATTTAATGGTTAAAATTAAAAATTAATTTTTCTAATTTTTTATTTGAACCTTGATTTTGTGTCAGTGCCTAGTCCGATCAGCAGTTCTATATTCAGTGTCTAGACTATTCACCATTAGAGCATTCCCATTAAGGATTTTAAAAATTTTAGCATTTAACATTTTAAAGATCTATTTTATCTATTATACCACCCCACTTTAAGATATATCAAACATCAAAGTTTTTATATTTTTTACCATTTCATTTAAATAATATAAACAATTCAATAAAATGATAATAAAACAACTACACAAAAAACTATAGCAACCACCTCCTCCACCACCCCTACCATCGCTCCACTTGCCATAACCACCATTGTAGCAACCACAACCCACCATAGCCACCACCACCACAAGTCACAGCACCACCATGGCAACCACAACCACCTGCAGGAAGAAAAGAAAATGAAAAAACCCAAAGTATAACCACAACCATCTACCAAAATCACAACCAACTACCACAAAAACAACTAGCCACTGCCAAAAAAAAAAAAAAAAAAAGAAAAAGAGCAAAACCACAACCATCTAGCAAAAACAACCAGCCACCAAAAAAAAAAAAAAAATTTTGTAACCCAAACGATCTAATAGACGCATTCATCAATCTCACCACCGTGCTTCCAACTCAGACCCATAAACCACCGCCACCGTGACCCACCAACAGGGACGAACGCAGGATTTTAAGCCGGGGGGGGGGGGGGGGGCCAGAGATAAGCAAATTTTTTTTTTTTCAAATACGCATCCATATAGTATTAATAAATTATCAACCAAGACAAATACCCAAAAATCATTGTTTCTTAATATATTAAGATACAATCTACTAACAAAAACAAAAGATGCGAAACACTATTGTTTCTTTATACAATCATCTATGAAAAGGGAACTCGACGCTCTTTCAAATCTTCAAAATCATCTACTATTGAATCCAAACTAAATGTCGAAGCTATATCCTTTTCAATGTATAACATCAAAGAGTCATTCAAAAAGTCATCTTCCATTTTGTTTCGAAGTTCAGTTTTGACAAGTTTCATAGCTGAAAATGCTCGCTCTGTAGTAGTAGTAGAAACTGGAAGAGTAAGCACAAGTATCACCATTCTATAAACAAGTTTGTAGTGTTCTGAATTTTCAGTTCTCACTAACCATTGAGACAACTCAGATAAACTTTTCAATTTTTTGAACTCTGGATCTTAGACTACATTATGCTCAAAATGATAAAGCTCCTTCTCCAACACTTGTTTGTCATAATCTGTGAAATCTTGTGGATAGAAATTCTTTACCAACAAACAAAGATCACTAATTCTGAAAGATTTTAATGCCTCTCGAGGTTCTAAAGCTAAGCTAAGCCTAAGCAACTCCATTGCATCTTCATTAAACCGATAATTTAGTTCCTGTAGTTGAGAATCTATTGTAGCATAAAAAATATTTACTCGATAATGATGCTCATTTGTAACGTTATCTGGTTGATTACGAGCTTGACCTCGCCTCGCAACATAAAGAGCATTCATATCCAGGACATCAATGCGATGCTTCTCACAAAATGATATCACAGTGGTGAGTAAGTCATCCCATCCATCATCTCTAAATTTTTGGATAAGTGCTTTAGTAGATGAAACTAAATGCATGGCATTTAAAATGTCTTGAGATTGGCTTTGCAAAGCTTGACAAAGTTTATCAGTGATCTCCATAGTTTCCTTCTCAAGATGCAAGATGAAAACAAATTCAAATGAAGTTAAACCTTCATAAGCTGACTCTCCTTCTGCCCGATTTTCTCCATCAATTGCACCATCAATTATATTTTGTAAAACTTCAACAGTTGAACTAAACATCCTTAATAAGCTAGAAACTGATCTAAAATGTGAACTCCAACGTGTTTCTCCAGGTCGTTGTAAAGTGCCAATTTGATTAAGTCCACTTCCAGTCTCAAGCTCTTCAAGATCAATCAAACGTGCTATTTCATTAGCATTGGCAACTTTCAATTGCTCATTGCGCTTGCATGAAGCACTAACAATTTTGATCAGAAAAAGCAATGTAAGAAAAAAATGACTAATGGGAACAACTTGTTTTGATGCTTTTACTAATGCCAATTGTAAGCGATGTGCAAAACAATGGATATAGTAAGCATATGGGCAATCATTCAAAATCAAAGCTTGTAATCCATTCCACATACCTCGCATGTTGCTTGCTCCATCATATCCTTGCCCTCGAATATTTTGTATATCTAAGCAATATTGAGATAACAAAGAATATATCCCCTTCTTTAGAGTCAAAGCTGCAGTGTCAACAACATGAATAAGCCCAAAAAAGCGTTCTTTTACAAAGTCTTCTGCATCAACATATCTAAACACCACAGCCATTTGCTCTTTCATGGACTCATTACGAGCTTCATCAACCATTATGCAAAACTTTGCATCACCAATTTCTTCCCGAATGGCCTTCTTCACTTTGGCTGAGAAAACATGTAGAATTTCCTTTTGAATCCTAGGTGATGTGTAGGTTGCATTTTTTGGAGCTTTTTCTATTATTTCAGCAACCTTCTTATTCCAAAAAGTCACAATACCCAATGATTCATGAAAGTTCCCACGATTTAATGAACTAAAACTTTCATCTCGACCTCTAAAAGCTATAGCTTGAAAGGCAAGATATCGCACAATAAAAATTGTGGCCTTCAATTGCAACCGATTATTTGCAATTTGTTCAGTAGTGAAATGATCAACTACCCTTTGCAAATGCTGCGATTGGTTCATCAAATCCTTACACATTTGCTCAGCAACTCTATGAGCTGAGTTAGGATCTTTTCCTATATGAACTTGAAAAGAACAATCTTTGCCCCCAACCTTTTTCCAATTTCTAAATCCACCAACAATAAATGTATTTTGTCCCACAACCACATTTGGATTATGAAAGACAAAGCAGGGTAGACAATAAGCTGCATCTGTTGTAGGAGAATATTCAAGCCATTTTGAATTATTTCTATACCAAGAAGCTTGAAAACTACGATTCTGCTTTCCACTTTTTTTGAATGTCTCTAGAGGAGGTTGGTGCGGACCTTTTTTAATGTAAGCCCGTCGAATTTCATCACGTTGATTAACATGATATTCCCATATTTGTTTGCGTGTTCCAGGATCATAATCCAAAGAATCAAGGTCAATTCTTTGAAATTGTGTTTGAGAGATTGGAACATCCGCATTTTCCGGAATTGGAACATCCGCATTTTCCGGAATTGGAATAGCAATATTAGTTGTTGGCAATTCCACGTTGACTTCAGAAGAATTTGAAGTTGAACCTTTTCTTTTGAAAAAATCAAGCATTGTAGTTGATTTTTTCATGATCTACAAATAAAATAAAAATTATATAAGAATTACCGTTATTTTTTTAAATTTGTGTGATAATTTCTTATATTATATGATTTATTTTTTTTCTTTTTGTCTTTTGTCTGCCTTTAATATCTTTGTGTTTAAACTGCCATTATTTATGTCTCTGTGTTGTCTCTTCCTTTATTTATATCTTTTATGTTTTTTGTATCTTTCTATTGTCTCTTGTCTTCATCTTCCTAATTCTGACCCACTAACCCAAATATCCAATGAATCCCACTACAGACAGTCAAGCACTACTAACAAAAACTTTTCTTAACTTTACCTTCTTTTTTTTTTGTTTTTTTGTTTTCTCCCCTGTCACTTGTCTTTGCCCAACAGCAACTCCACAAACTAATGTCCAACTAATGTCCAACTAATGTCCAACTACCGGTCAACAAAGCATCTGATTGTCACTACTCACTACAATCTCTACTCTTTCTATCTATCATTCTATTTCTTTTATCTATATAATGCAAGGCAGCAAGAGCCACAAACACAGTCACAAAGCCAAAAACCCAAAAAAAAAAAAAAAAAAAACACAAACAGTTCAGTTCAGCCGCAGCACAAGCACCAAATCACCAATCAGTTCAGTAACTTCACTACTTCAGTTCATCAGTAAAAACACAAACAAGAAACACTCAAACACCACAAGCACAGTTTCTTTGATTCTCAGAATCTCAGATCACAGATTCACAAGGTTTTGAAATTTGAAGGAAAAGATAAGAGTTAAAGAGTAAATACCTGTGATTCTGTGAACTGTGATTCTGTGAAGGCTCGAAGCTGGGCTGGGCAGATCGGGAAACGGCAACCAGCGGCAGCAGCGGCAAGTGGATCTCGTCTCGCGTGGCGGCGTGGGTCTCGCTCTCGCCGGCGTGGGTCTCGGTCGAAGCTGGGTTCGCACTCAGGGACTCTCTCGCTTTCGTCTCGCTCTCTGTCTCTCTAGTCTCTCCGTCACGGCGTCACGGCGTCACGGCGACACCGCTGCCTCGCTGTCTCTCTCCATCTCGCACTCTCGCTCGTAGCTCTCGCCTCTCGCACTCTCGCTCGTACCTCTCGGTCTCTCACTTTCCTTTCTTCTTTGTTTTCTCCCCTGTCACTTGTTTTGGGAGAGCGCAATACCTCTTTTTATCATGCTTTTGTGATAAACAGGAGGAGAAGGAATAGAATTACCAGCCTAAAAAATAGTGTAGGGAACTGTATTATTGAAGAAAATAAGGTGGCTGATTATATCAAAAGGTGGTACATAAACCTTTATACCATAGACATCAAGGATTTGCAAAGGAAAGTTTGGGACATTTCTAATTGGCTGGTCAGATTATTGGGGGAGGAAGCGCAAGCCTTGGCATTGAGGAAAAAGAGATCAAGGATGGGTTGTGGGCCCTGAAAGCCTTTAAGGCGCCCGGACCGGATGGGTTTCATGCAGGGTTTTACCAAAGATTTTGGATGATAACGGGGAAATTAGTTGTGGAGGTAGCTAAGAAAGTGTTTGAGAGGGGTTGTGTGCCTCCCTATTTAAATAAGACTCTCATCACCTTAATCCCCAAGCGTTCAGGAGCTGATTCCTTGGGGAGTTTTAGGCCCATCAGCCTTTGTAACACTGTTTACAAAGTTATTTCAAAGATAATTGTTGCTAGGTTGAGGCCATTTTTGGATAGTTTGATCTCTCCGCTATAAGCAGCCTTTGTTCCGGGGCGAAAGGGGGTGGATAATGCCATCATTGTTTAGGAATTGTTGCACACGCTAAGTCTAAAGAAAGGTAAAGTTGGGTATATGGCAGTTAAAATTGATCTTGAGAAAGCCTATGATAGGCTTGAGTGGAGTTTTGTTAGAGATACTCTTGCCTTGTTTAATATTCCTCCTTTGTTGAGTAAAGTCATCCTGAGTTGTATTTCAACGTCTAGTATGGAGGTGTTATTTAATGAAGGTACCTTGGAGTCTTTTATGCCTTCAAGAGGAATTAGGCAAGGTGATCCTTTATCGCCTTACATATTCATCATGTGTATGGAGGTTTTGGGGTTTTTCATCAAAGACAAGTGTGTTGTGAAGCTTTGGGACCTTGTTAAAACGTTAAAAGGTGGTCTGGCGGTGTCCCATCTCTTCTTTGTGGATGATTTGGTTCTCTTTGCTAAAGCTGATATGAAGAATTGCATTAGTATGTTGGATGCCCTTGAGGGGTTCTATGGTATTTTAGGACAAAAGATCAACAAAGAGAATTCTAGAGTTTATTTTTCCCCTAATGTGGATGGCAACAAGAGGGACGAACTTTGTGAGGTGTTGGGTATTTGGTCAACACCCAAGTTGGGTAAATACCTTGGCTTTCCGCTAAAACAACCCAGATCTAGCAACAGGGATTTTGATTTTGTTGTGGAAAGAGTGCAATCTAAACTGGCAGGTTGGAAGGGTCACCTCCTGTCCTTTGCAGGTAAGGTTGTTCTTGCCCACTCTGTACTTACCACAATTCCGGCATATGTGATGCAGAGTACTTTATTGCCTAACCAGAACTTTGAAGCTCTTAATAAAGTGACCAGGAACTTTATTTGGGGATCCACTCCTGACAAAAGGAAAGTCCACATGGTTAGTTGGAATAAAGTAACTAAGCCTAAGGAAGAGGGAGGACTTGGACTACAAGTTGCCAAGCCAAAAAATTTATCTTTGTTGGCTAAGCTGAATTGGAGGCTTAATATGGAAAATAATAAAGATTGGGCGAAGGTGCTGCGCTTTAAGTATAGCAACCCAAGGAGGAGTGGGTCAAATGTTTGGGCTGGGTTGAAGCGTGGTAACAGTATCCTCAGGCAAGGTATAAAGTGGAAGTTGGGTGCTAATAGTACTCTCAATTTTTGGAATGACAAGTGGTTGACAATGGGGACTGTTAGAGGTTTGATTGAAGGCCCTCTGAGAAGAAATGAAGAGTTGCTAACGGTGAATGACATGAGAGATGGAAGGAGGTGGGATTTTAATCTATTCTCCTTTGATCTACCTGACAATCTGATTAGTTTAGTAAAGGCTGTTCCTATTCCTTTAAACCATCAAGGAGAGGATCGGATGGTGTAGGCTTCATCTCCATCCGGTGAGTTTGAGTAAAAGAATTCTTATGTCATTGCTAGAGGTGATGGTGAGCACTCTAATGCCTTCAAGGGGAAATGGATTTGGAAAATGGACTTAATGCCAAAAATCAAAATTTTTATTTGGAAATGCTTCTTACTTAGCATACCTGTGGGAGAGGTGCTTTAGGAAAGGGGCATTATCCAGGATGCCCAATGCCAGGTTTGTAAGAATGAGAAGGAATCCATCCTTCATGTGTTAAGGGACTGAACTTTTGCTAAACTTACTTGGAAAAAGCTTGCTTTTTAGTGTTTTAGATGCTAAAATAACATTATAAGATTTATACAACCTTTGATACAAATGCTCTTATAGATTCATTTTATGGCTTTAAGTTTAGGGCTTTTTAAAAAAAAAATACTATTTATTTAATTTAATTAATTAATTTATTTTTTCTGGTAGTGTGATTTAGGTTTCTCCTTTTAAAAGATTGATTTGTGTTCGTTCCTCCTCCTCCTCCTCCTCCTTTTTTTAAAATTTTTTTTTTTTAGGAGTGTGAGTGTGTGATAGGATTTTTTTTTAGCAGGAAAGGATCACTTCTATGGATTGACTCAATTAAAAATACCAAACCACAATTGAATAAAGGGAAATCTATCATCTTTCACTGTTTAAATCCATTATTCTATACAAATATTCAAAATTGGTACAAAAATGTCCATGTTTTAAGAAATTATTATTTTTTAAATGTTTATTTATAAAAAAGCATAATGGTAGATCTAAAAAGAGTAGATTTTTAAAATACGCACTGTTTGTTACTGACCTGCTCTGCTTTTATGTAAATATTAAGAAAGAAACATCTAAGAAAGAAACTTTCTTTTTGACCTGCTATTTTTTAAAGGGAAGGTTAACAAGTTAAGATTTCCCTTTTTGTGTCTTATTTAAAAAACACGAAAAAATTATAAAAAAAAATTACCAAAAAAAATAAAAAATTACCAAAAAGTTGTCAAAATTACTCTAAAACCTGAAAAGCTAACACAATATATGTTGTTAACGGGCACCTTAGGTACTACATGTTCGCTTCTCTCTCTCTCTCGCACTGCTTGTCCTTATTCATATCTCAAAAACCTGTCAAAAGGGCTGGCCTTATTAGACCAACTAATAAAAATAATTTAAAGTTCACACCTTCAAGCTCAAACTAAGAGCATCTCCAATGGCTTCTTTAAAGCCAATTTTAGAGAGAAAATACCCCAAAAACTCACTTCAACAGTTTCTCCATCTCCATTTTTTAGATTAGAATTGCTACAGTGCTTCTCTATAAGTAGAGAACACTGTAGCAATTACTGTAGCACTTCTAAACAACATTCTCCCTTAAAATAATACGCGATTGAATAAAAAAAATTATTTATTTCTCATTCCTTTTCTCTTTCATTCTTCAATCTCTCGTGCTTCTCTGTCTCAACGGTTACAAACTAAAACATACCACCATGGTTTTAAAAATTGGACTGGACCGGCTTGCAATTCGGTTCGGTTATGGGTAAAAACCGGAAATAGCTTAAAAACCGAAAATAGTGAAAATCGATTGGTTCAACTGAAAAATTGGGAACCGGCGTTGTTGAACCGGTTAATGGCCGGTTGGGTATTTCACCTAAACTACATCATTTTCCCAGCCTAAACTACATCGTTTTGGAACCTAAAACCTAAATCTTAACCCTAAACACCTGATTCACTCTCACAGTCTCACTCATGCAGTCACGCCTCTCTATCACGATTCACGTCTCTCACTTCTCTGTCTCGCTCTCATCTCATGCCTCTTGCCCCTCTGTCTCACTCTCACTCTCATCTCACTCAGGCTAATCTGCTTCTCATCCTTACGCCTCTCGCCGTCTTAGCCTCTGAAGTCTGGGTTTTTTCTTCTTCTTTGTTCTCAGTCTCACCGTCTTGGTATCGGTATCGGTCTCGCGGACTCTGCTTCATCAAGTATTTGTATTTCACTATTTTGATTATTTTTCTTTTTTCCTTTGCTTTTGATTGTAACTTGTTGATTCTCTTTCTTTCATTTGATCATTCTCTTAGCTATTGATTGTAACTTGTTGATCATTCTCTTGGCTTCTGGTTTTTTTTTTTTTTTTTTTTTTTTTTTTTTTTTTTTTTCCAGCTTCATCTTGGGTTCTCCGTTCATATTCTTTGCCCTTCAAATTTCCAATCAGTTCAGTTACTTCATTGGTAACTTCTCTTGTTAACATAATTATTCAATTTATTCTTTCAATTATTAATTTAGCATAGCATTTTAGTTTATTTGTGATTTTGTGTATGTTGAGGATTATGTTGTGGATTTGATTTACAGAGATTTATTGTTTGTGAAAATAGTTTACAGGGTAGCATTTTTGTTTGTGAAATATTTACAAAGTAGCATTA
Organism: Quercus tomentella; assembly: GCA_028535165.1. NCBI lineage: Eukaryota > Viridiplantae > Streptophyta > Magnoliopsida > Fagales > Fagaceae > Quercus > Quercus tomentella. Next base: position 7,421,116 of record JAPQVY010000089.1, read on the forward strand.
TTGTTTGTGAAATATAGTTTATAGAGTATTATTTGTGTATGTTGTGTTGATGAATTTATTTGTTGATAAAATGGTTGCTGCCAGTCTGAAATTGTTGAGTGAAATGGAGTCTGCCTCTGTACCATCTAATGAACATGCTTCTACAACCGGGTCTAATGCTAATTCTTCATCTGTGAGAGCGAAATGTGATCTCGCATGGGATCATGTAACTGAAGATGTTATAATCATTGAAAGTTTATTATGTTAAAGATGATTGTTTTGTAATGTTATTATGTTAAATTCTTTAAAAAGATGCTATATACTTGTATTTTTTTTTAAAGGAAACATATTTATTACTATTGATTTGTTAGTTTTAGTATATTAAAAAATTATTAATTATTTATATAATTTAAATAAATAATAATTAAATTATTTATGACGTCACCGGTTCGACCATCGATAGAACCCCGGTCCGACCAGAAAACTGGTAATTAGCTCCTTTTCTGGTTCTTTCACCATACCGGTTTTTAAAACCATGCATACCACAATCAAAACAAAAACACAAAACCCAATCGAAAGATTTGAAACACAAAAACAATCTTTCTCATAAGCTTAATGAAATCCGAACAATAAAAGAAAAAAACCGCATTTTGTCGGCGGTAGGGAGAAGGACAAGCGGCTATGGAGGCGGAGTGAATTGATTGTGGAGAAAGACCCATCTGACTGCATGAACTAATCACTCATCACGCTCCTCATCCTCTTCCTTAGCCTCCTCTGGCACCCGATCTCCATGATTGTCTTCCCGCCATCTTTGTCACCGCATCTTCCTCTCTCTCTCTCTCTCTCTTTTTTCTTTGTTAAAATCCTCTCTCTGTTTGAGTCTTTGACTTTGAGTTTGAGATGAGATATTTTTTATTCTTTAACTTTTGGTATGTGGTGGAGAATTGGTTTGTAGTTATAGTGGAGTGTGTGTGGTGGAAACAATGGGTTGTAAAAAGTGATCTCTACGTGTGTGGTGGAAAATTGGGTGAACAATAATTACAAAATTTTTAAGATCAGATATATATTTTTTGAGGGATTTTGTCATTGTTATGTCTATAATATTTTCATAATATTTTTCTAATAAATTTTAAATTGTAGGTTATTATTGGTTGTTATGAATAGACAAAAAAGTAATTTAAGTTGTGATTCAAATTAGAACCAATAACAACTTACCACATGTGATTTGTTATAAAAATGTTGTAGATGTAACATTTTTTTTTCGTTTTAGAAAAAAAAAAAAAAAAGCTTTTAATAAAGTAGTGAATAATAATAAATAAATAGAAACTAACAACATGACTATATTATTTGTTATCTCAAGTGCTTCAAGAGGTCCATTGAAAAAAGAAAAAGAAAAAAGACCAACCACAATTTTAAAATTTTACGCCTTGAGAGTTATAAAATATAGTTGGGAATAAATGAAAAAAGATTAAAAAAAGGATAAAGAATGAATGAAGAAATAATATTTAAATAAGATGGAGAAAATAATAGAGAATTTGTTAAAAAGTGTATTTGAAAAAGTAAATAGATAAAAGTTAAATACCATTATTTACTGTGTAAAAAAAAATTTAGATAAGCAGGGGAAGATGCTCCAACCAACCAAATCTGGGAATATTTGTAGCCTAGCATGCTAAGGGGAAACAATATAATTAGTTGACAAACGGTTGAAAAGATATTGTAAAGTAGCATCTCGAGTTTTAGAAACTCGATTTGTAACTCGAGTTTTAAGAACTCGATTTATGCTGGTGCTGAGCAAAGAACTTGGAAATAGAGCAAGAATCTGGTTTGAGATCCATCAAAGAACTAGTGCTGAGCAAAGAATCTGGAAGCACATCAGAAGTAAGAAGAATCTGGAAACAAAGCAAGAATCTGATTTGAGATCTACCGAAGAACATCAGAAGCAAAACAGAGGAACATCCACCGAAAGAACAGGGGAAGAAGAAGAAATCCACCGAAGAAGAAGACGACGAAGATAAAGAGCTGATCTGAAAAGAAAATGGTGGAACTCGAGTTTCTAAGACTCGAGTTCTACGTGGAATAGATCAGATCTTGCATCTCGAGTTTTAAAAACTCGAGTTCTAACATGGATCTCGAATTTTAAAAACTCGAGATGCTAGTTTTCCAGTTTGTTTTGCAACAGGACAACTAACGATATTGTTAAAAAATTTACGCTAAATGGAAAGAAAATTCAACCAAATCTATCTCCTTTTCCCCCCATAGTCAAAACGCCACAACTCCCAACTCAAACTCTCCACTCTCTCCTAAAAACTCTCTGAAATGGTCTTCCTCATTACCCTCTTCCTATTCTCACTCCTACCCTCTCCATCCTTTTCCCAAAACGCCACCGTTTCATGCCCCTTAGACTTCAGCGTTCTGTCCCAGTTAACTCAGAGCGCAACTCGCCCATCACCCAACAGTGACAAAACCACCGAGTGCTACTACATCCGCAAAGCCCTCCAACTCGTCATCTCTAATTACCTCCAACGCACCAACTCGTTCCTCCCACCACTCAACTCGTCCGAGTCATGCTGGGTCGCGTACCAGTCCGTCATCAACCAGTTCCTCCCAAACTTCGATATCAGAAAATCTTGTGGCTTCAAAACCGAGTGGATCTCACAGGGTTGCATGAACATCACCACCAAAGCTCAATTCGAAGCTTCGGTCCCAAAACAAACCTTAGTCGATGTTGTTTCGAGCTGTAGCCAAAGTATAGAGAACAACTCGCCTTGTGCTTCGTGTACAGAAACCTTATCCACTTTAGGAGCCTCGTATCTCACAAGACCTTCGGTCGGGAACTTGGTGGATTGTACTGCGTACTCGTCGATTTACGCAGCGGCTTTTGCTAATATCAATGGTCCCAGTGATAAAGGTACTGCTAAGTGCTTGTTCTTGTTGGATTTCAGTGTCAATGTGACTTCAAAGTCTGGGAGTAAAAAAAAAGTGGTGATTTTGGTGCTTTTACTTGTTTTTGGAGTTGGGTTTTGTGTGATTCTTGGTGGGGGTTGGTTATATTTGAGGAAAAGAAAGAGAAGAGAGAGTTGTGTTGAGAGAGTTGAAACGAGTCTTGAATTTGGGTTGGATTCGATTATTGAAAGTACCACTTTGATGAGGTTCACGTTCGATGACATCAGAAAGGCGACCAAGAATTTCGCTAGAGACAGTATTATAGGGAGAGGAGGGTATGGGAATGTGTACAAGGGTGTTTTGCCAGATGGGTCCTCGGTTGCTTTGAAAAGATTTAAGAATTGTTCGGCTTCAGGGGATGCGAATTTCACACATGAAGTTGAGGTTATAGCTAGTGTTAGGCATGTAAATCTTGTTGCTTTGAGAGGGTATTGTACTGCAACGACACCTTTTGAGGGTCACCAGAGGATAATTGTGTGTGATTTGATGAAAAATGGGAGTCTTTATAACCATTTGTTTGGGGGTTTGGAGGATAGGAAGCTTAGTTGGCCTATTAGGCAAAAGATTGCATTAGGGACTGCAAGGGGTTTGGCTTATTTGCATTATGGTGCTCAACCTGGGATTATACATAGGGATATTAAAGCAAGCAATATACTTTTGGATGAGATGTTTGAGGCTAAGGTGGCTGATTTTGGTCTTGCAAAGTTTACACCAGAGGGTATGACACATTTGAGCACAAGGGTTGCTGGGACAATGGGTTATGTTGCTCCTGAGTATGCTTTGTATGGACAATTGACTGAGAGGAGTGATGTGTATAGTTTTGGTGTTGTGTTGCTTGAGCTTTTGAGTGGAAGGAAGGCCCTCTTGACAAATAGTGATGGCCAACCAATACTTGTTACCGATTGGGCGTGGTCCTCGGTGAGAAATGGGAGGACTTTGGATGTTATTGATAATGGGATGCCAGAATTGGGTGTGCCGGAGGTGTTAGAGAAGTATGTTTTGGTTGCCGTGTTGTGTTCTCATCCGCAGTTGTATGCTAGGCCTACTATGGATCAGGTTGTGAAAATGCTGGAGACTGATTTGTCAGTTCCTTCAATCCCTGCAAGGCCAATTCCTCTTGTGGCAGAGATTAATGATATTTGAGAGTTCCGCAAGCAGTAGTTGCTCGCGTCAGCTTTCTAGTCCAATTGGGTATCAGCCTTATACATTAGAGAATGGCCGGCTCTCTGACCATAAGTAAGAAGGGGTTGAGAGTTCTGAATAGAAGGAACTGGAAACTGGTATAATCACCTTGATTTGTTTGTTTGTTTATATGTTATGGTTCCTGAATTCGGAATCAAGTAAATCCATTGTAAAGAATACACATGTATACTTGTAGTTGATTCTTTTTAAATTTTTGTTGGAATAGAACATGAGTACAACTGTGCTTGCAAAATTTGTTTGTTACTTATTTGATCCCCTGTTTCAGCTTGGAAGCTTGATGACTTGCAAATGCTAAGATGCTGATATGGTATTTGTATCACACAATGCATATTTGGGATCACGGACCAGAGTGATAAACCATTTTTTTGTAGTAGTGTGTTCTTGTGCAATGCATCACCATAACAAAAGAAACAAAGTTTTACAAACTAGAACTTTTAACTATTTGGCATCACTTCTTGGCCTTTCTTACAATCTAAGCTAATTTGGCTCCACTTCTTGCAATCTTTCCACTGACTAGCCTTTGTAATTGACTCTTGATTCGTTACAAGGATTACTATATGACAACAAGAATTAACCTAAAAAGCTATAGTACACATTTGGGCTCATTACAAAGAAGCACAGATACCCTTGCCTGATCCCTTTCAAAAAACCACCTGAAGTTGCTTCTTCTAATTACAAAGCCATGGGAACATAGGTGTAATTATATGATATATGATGACTGTCCTCCCTACATGGTTGTCGAAATCCTGATCTGGATCTTACGATTTTACGATCCTATCTGTTTAAAACGATCTAAATCTTTTAAGGATCTTTACGATCGTTTAGAATCGTACGATTTTGACGATCCCAAACGATCTTGGTTTCTTGTAATCTTCTTTAACTTGTCAAAATGTTCAATTGGACCCAAAATGAAAAAATAACATCTTAATAGACTAAGTTTTGCTATTCTAGGTATTAGTTGGACCCAAATGAAAAAAAATACCAAGAGTGTCACGTTTTGAGATTTATGGCATTTTTAAATAATGCTTACAAATGGATATAGTGATGTATGGTAATTACATCAAATAGATGCAAATTTTTGGTTTTTTTTTAAAAAAAAAAAAATGAATGTATAATTTATGTGATTATTTAACATACCAATGTGTTTTTTTCCCCCTCAAATAAATAGGATCTTATGATCCACGGTTTGATCTTTTAGAGATCTTTGCGATCGTTAAGGATCGGTAGGATTGTACAATTCTGACGATTCTAACGATCCTAAATGAACCTGGTTTATTATAATCTTCTTTAACTTGACAAAAAACTTAGTTAGACTCAAATGAAAAATAACATCTCAATAGACCAAGTTTTGCTATTCTAAGGGTCCGTTTGGATACAACTGAAAACTGAAAACTGAAAAACACTGTAACAAAATAATTTTTAAATATATGAATAGTACCTGAGACCCATTTTTAATGAAAAAGTTGCTGAAAAATAAGGTTTGTGGGTCCCGTGAACAGTGCACAGAACCCACTGATGTGCTAAAAAGGGTTGAAAAGTTAAATATTACGGCTACTGTTCATGAACAGTGCATGAACAGTAGCCGTAACAGTAAAATTTGTCTCCTAAACGTATGCCCAAAAAGAAAAAAAAGAAAAAAGAAAAATGCCAGACGCAGATGCGCTGGCTTTTTCAGTCGAATCCAAACGTAACCTAAGTATTAGTTGGACCCAAATGAAAAATACATACCAATAGAGTGTCAAGTTTTAAGATTTTTGGCATTTTTAAAATGATGTTTACAAATGAATGTAGTGATGTATGGTAATCACATCAAATGGATGCAAATTTTTGGTTTTATTTTTTTATTTTTTATAAATGAATGTATAATTTATATGATTATTTAACATACCAATCTGTTTTTTTTTTTTTTTTCAAATAATATAAGATCTTACAATCCACGTTTTCACTTACCTCCTGTGATTCTATGTAGGATCCCGATTTTGACAACCTTGCCTCCCTACTACTACATAGCTTTTCATATCAAGGTAAGACCGTGCAATCCTTGGTTTTTTTGAGGCATAACCAGTAACCATTTGCCTTCCATTGAATTTCATGTTTCATAGAAGTAGGTATTAAAAATGGGGTAATTTTTACATGCTCTGGGAGCAATGCTCCCTCCTCTCACATGAGGAGTGGGCCCCATACGTGAGAAGCAATGCTCCCTCCTCTCACATGAGGGTTGGGCCCCATATGTGGATCCCACGTATGGGGCCCACCCCTCATGTGAGAGGAGGGAGCATTGCTCCGGGAGCACCTAAGTTTTTTCCTTAAAAATGAGGTTTGTTTCCTTTTATCAAGGATTTAGGTAGCCCTGTTCTACGTTTGTGGCATGTGTCTGGCACACTTTTTCATTAGGGAGCTGCCATTGTAAGTTATTACTTATTAGTAACCAAGTGTGTGTAGCCCTCCATTCTGCAGTCTGCACACACTGGATAACTATGGGGAGGGAAAAACTCCTTGGAGATCATACAAAGGTGTTGGTTGAGAGAACTCAATGAGGAACTCATAGATCAAATGAGACTTGAAAATCATTTAGACTAATTCTTGGCAGTAAGCCGGTAACTAGTGTGCTGATATTTGTACAGGTTATTTGCTTGGCCCTCTTGGAAAAATGGAAAAAGAAGATGAATTTTGTTATTGAGTTTAAATCTGCCTCTTGTTTTACAGGATACATGGTTTTAGAAGAGGGTTGAAAGTGAAGTTCAAGGTTTAGTACACTACACACACTGGAGAAAGATTGGCTACAAGTCGTTAAGGCCAAAATGGCCCATTAGCATTAATTTTTGAAATATTTAGCAACAGAGCACTGTTTCGAAAATAATTAGGGAAATACCACTTTTTCCGGTACTCGAGCATGGTGAGCTCGAGTACCATCTTTACATTGGTCAAACATGTTCTCAAAAAAAAAAAACGCCGCTATAGGGCCCGAAAACGTCACTATAGGGCTTAAAAAACGCCACTATAGGGCTCCTTAACCTGTTATGGGGACTTATAAAAAATTTTTGCAGGAAAACGCCGCTATAGGGCCCAAAAACGTCACTATAGGGCTTAAAAACGCCACTATAGGGCCCCTTGAACCTGTTATGAGACTTGTAAAAAAAATTTTGCAGGAAAACGCCGCTATAGGGCCCAAAAACGTCACTATAGGGCTTAAAAACGCCACTATAGGGCCCCTTGAACCTGTTATGGGACTCATAAAAAATTTTGCAGGAAAACGCCGCTATAGGGCCCGAAAACGTCACTATAGGGCCCCTTAACGTGGTATGGGGGCTTAAAAACGCCGCTATAGGACCCGAAAACGTCACTATAGGTCTTAAAAACGCCACTATAGGGCTCCTTGAATATGGGGCGATGGTGGATTAAAAAAACATGGTACTCGAGCTCACCAAGCTCGAGTACCAGAAAAAGTGGTATTTCCCTAATTATTTCCGAAACAGTGCTCTGTTGCTAAATATTTCAAAAATTAATGCTAATGGGCCATTTTGGCCAGTCGTTAATCTATCTCTATCGTTTGTAGATCTATGCTACAAATCGTTTGCTCTATTGTTGAACGGCATGTTGCTCAGCTGTCACTTAGTATTGGGCTTCTTCCTGGACCAAGCTGGGCCTCACTTTTAAGCACCTAGCCTGCAAACTCAATCAGTCCCGATATTTCAACCTCTCCAATCAAAATTAGGGTAAGGCTACCTATCAATAAAATATAAAATATAAAAAATTCACCCATCTTAGTGATTCTATATTATATTTATTAGCTATTATATCAGACCATCATATGGCATTAATTAGATAAAAAACGACAAGGACATCATCTATATAATCTATATCTAATTATTTATATGATATCTAAAAGACGAAACGTAATATTTATTATTACTATGCTCCTATTGAGCGAGATTAGTATAGCATTTCGATTCACTTTGGTCCATTTTCAATCCATTCTATCCATTTTGGTTTATTTCAGTCCACTTTAGTCATATTGGTCTATTTCGGTATACTTCGGTCTATTTCGGTTCACTTTGGTCTTTTTCGGTCCACTTTGGTTTTTTCGGTCCTCTTCAATCTATTTTAGTACACTTCAGTCTATTTCGGTTCACTTTATTATATTTGGTCCATTAGGTCCACTTCGGTCCACCAGCTCCACTTTGGTCCATTTGGATATAATTCAGTTTCATTCCGCCTCTTCAGTCTATTTCAGTCCACTTTGGTCTATTTCGATCCACTTTAGTTAATTTAAGTTTACTTGATCTATTTCAATCCATTTGCTCCACTTTGCAACCTTGCTCAATTTAGTATTGGATTAAGAATGGTTATTGAATATAGAGCACCATAGATCAATCAACCCCTTGTTAAGAGTACTATGGCAGTGACATTGTGGTCTATTTGGCATAGTAAAAACCAACTGATTTTTGAATGTAAGACCCCAAATCCTTATGACACACTGATGACTTGTAATGCTTTGATTAACAGGTATAGTTCAGTTTTTTGTAAGGAAGAAGCAAGACATCAAAGAGTGTACTCAGCACAGTCAGTTGAACCTAAAAGAGTAAGAGATTGGTAGATCATCATCATAATTGCAGGACATAACGGGAAAAAAGGCATCAGAGGAGGATTTGCTTTTTTAGCCAAGGACATGACAGGATTTGCGTATACTCGATTTCTCCATTCTTCTTTTTTAAGGGTAAAACTTATGTAGTTTCTTAAGTTCAATTCCCAATTAAATTCAACTACTTTTGGCCTTGACACATGGTTATGTGATATGATTGAATTTAGTTGGAGATCCTAAGATATAACTGTGATACCCCAATTTGATTGATTGTGTGATGTGTGTGCGTGTGTAATGAGTCCCACATCAGGTATTTACTGGGTTGAACTGGGTTTTATTAACAACTATAAGGAACCTCGATTGTGACTAGTCCTTTTGAGGTATAGCGCAGATGTGGCTAGCGTTTTTCCTTGGGTCGTTACATATGGTATCAGAGCCGATCTGGTAATCCCGTGTGGGCTCAGAGACACTACCCTACAGAGTGGGCCCTAACAAGGACGTTAGGGATTTAAGTGGGGGAGATTGTGATATCCCAATTTGATTGATTGTGTGATGTGTGTGGGTGTGTGATGAGTCCCACATTGGGTATTTATTGGGTAGATCTGGGCTTTATTAACAACTACAAGTGTGCAAGGCCTTCTTAGCAACTAAAATTTATTCTCAAGAATTAAAATCAAATAAATCCAAAATACCTCAACAATTTCTTTATGAATAGATCTCCAATAATTTAATAGGAACAAAATCCAAACCTCATGTATATAATGCCAATTGGCCAATAAAAATAAAACTATTAGAAGACCATCCAATCCCAAAATCACTAAGCTTCTTTTCCTGCTCACAACACAACATCAAAACTCCCAAAACTTGGTATTCTTCACGATCTGAAACTGGAGGGGAAAAAGGGGGTGAGTTGACAACTCAATAAGTAACCTAAGTCCCAATAAATTCTATCAGGCAATAGATCTGTAAAGTATAAGATGTAATATGTGTTTTCAAAAGTTATAATATACTATGTGTTTTCAAAATAACTGAAGAAGTTTCATAATCTTAAAATAATAAGTTGCACATAGGTCACATACTTTAATCTTACACATATATCATAGATGGTTTAGAAAATAGTTAGTTTTCCATATATCAAAAGCTATAACTTACAATAGGTTCCAGAAACACAAGCAGTTTTAGTGACTCAAAATAGTTCAAATACTCAAACGAAATTCATATTCTTAACAATCTTATGACTATGGTCACGTTATATCCCTGTGACTGGGCATCAGAGTACCAATGAATAACCCCCATTGGCTGGGAATCAGAGTACCAATGAATAACCCCCATTGGTTTGGATATCAGAATACCAATGAACAACCCCCATTGGTTTGGGTATCAGAGTACCAATGAACAACCCCCATTGGTCTGGGTATCAGAATACCAATGAATAACCCCCATTGGCTGGGTATCAGAATACCAATGAATAACCCCCATTGGTTGGGTATCAAAGTACCAATGAATAACCCCCATTGGTTTGGGTATCAGAATCAACTCATAGTCAAATTGTCCATAATCATATATATGAAACCATAGTTTCTAACAAAAATATATCTTATTCAAATACGTATATATATATATATATATATATATATATATATAATCATATATTCAATATTCAAATATATTTGTGATAATTCTTTACTTAAAATCAGTAATACAATAGAAATATTTTGTAACAACTGTAAACAATTTTCAGTAGTTAAAATACGCAAAAATAAAATTAATTAGAATAAGGTTACTTACTCAAAAAGTCATATCAAAAGGAACTTCTCCCTGACGCTTTCTATAAAAACTTAGATATCACCTAAACAATTTTTTCAAATATCATTTACTTAATAATCTAATATTTTTAAATAAAACTTATATGAATACCCGGCCAGAAGAGAAACTGCTAAAAATATCTAATAATTTTCAACTATTCTCTTAGTAAAAAAAATCCACCGCATTCATAATATATATATATATATATATATATATTTCCTCTACTTTCTGCCATTAACAGTACCAAGGGACAAAGCCTATAGATACACCATACATGTAGCCATGGGAAAATTCTTAGGTAGTCCCGGAGTATAGTGAAATGGTGCTCCCTCCTCTCACATTCATGGTGGATCCCACCATGAATTTAATGAGCGGACCCCACCATGAATGTGAGAGGAGGGAGCACCATTCTCTGTGCTCCGGGAGTACCTAAGAATTACTTAGGGTCAAAAGTACACCACCGAATCTTCTATACGTGTGCTCATTTTTTTTTTTTCTCCATTCACCTCTAGTTCTCTTTGAGATCAGGACAAAACTAGGAAAAAGGTGCCATATTCAATGTCATACAAAATCAAGCCTACACGGTCACCATAACATTTTGCTATTTGCCAAAACCCCAAATCTCTAAACCTGTGCAGAACCGGACCCAAGAGCCTTCTTTTACACTTAACGCAACACAGGCACAAAGAAAAATAAATCAAATCCTTCTTTGTTTACATCATTAATCTCATATATAAACAGTCTCATTATTGGCCAAAATACTCATATAAAAGAATACTCTAATTCTAAATAAAGCTTAGATTTGATAAAAAGAGATTCTTAGGCTCTTACCTCAAAGGTGTAATCAATCCTTCTTTACTTCAGTCTTTTGGGTAGTCTCCTCTCTCAAAATATCTCTCCATATACGTTGATTTAATAAGCTTATATAGCTAGGGTTTCAACCTTATTTTCCAAAAAAAAACTCCCTTATAATTATTAATTATAAAATTGTCCCCATAAACAAATTTACTTAAATAACCTTCCTTTTATTTTATTTTTTTCGGGATATTACAATAACAAATTAAGGAATTATACCTAAGTTTTATCATTCTTTTAAAATGGACTATCTAAAGATCAAATATTTCATGAATCTAAAAGTAATTATAGGATCACATCAATACCCCTATCTTTTGGTTAAATAATTTTAAATTTAAAAACAAAAATCGGTTAAAAGAGTAATTTACTATTTTTAAAAAAGTTCCTAAGTTTTAGGTTTTTTCCTTTCTCTTCTCCAATATGAATTAGCACTTTTTATTTTAAATTCAAAATTTTAAACTTTTTGTCAATTCTCACGAAGAAAAAAATCCTAAAAATTATGACACTATTTTTATCTTACTTTTAAACATTATTGCATGTTATCTTATCTCTTTCCTAAATTTAAAAAAAAAAAAAAAAAAACTTAAATGTTATTTTCTATCTAAACTACTATTTAAAGGGCTTCCCCCGTTTGAGTTTCTCAATTTAGATGCCCAAAATACCCTCAAATTCATCTGTTTCTAATGCTTAAATCATAGGGTTAGACATGTAAAATTAGTAATTTACAAACTCCTAATTTTTAGCTAAATTAAAAAATTAAAAAAAAAAGTTTTTCCTCCCACCTTCACATTTCTCTCTCACGTTAGTTGTCAAGTACTAATACAACTTCTTCTTTTTGAAAAAATATAAAAAATAAAGCTGCTTTTTTCCCCCCAAAAACGTACCATTTTTTTTATCACTAAATTGTTTTTATTTTCCATCTCCACATTTCTTTATCATATTAGTAGTCAAGTACTAATACAACTCATTCTCAAAAAAAAAAAAAAAAACTAATACAACTTCTTCTTAAAATAAAAAATAAAATAAAATTGCCATGATTAAAATATGTAAACCCAAAAAATAAAAAATAAAAAGCATCATCGCATGCGCGAAGCGCGTGTGATGAGACTAATATTCTTTAGATAGATGACTTTTCTTATTTGAATTTCAATGCCTCTACAAGAGAGTTGAAAAATCAATAATTTCAGTTTCAAATAATTTCTTCCATTTATATCAGTCACTAACTCATGTACAAATAATTAATTAAAAAAAAAAAAAAACAAATCAAACTCACGAAGAGAGATCCTCTATCTCATTTTTAAACATGATGATATTTAAGCCCAAAAAAAAAAAAAAAATTAAAAAGAGTTTTTTCGCTGGCTACACATAACAAACCACTTTTTTATTTTTTGGAAGTCAAAGAACTAATCTAATTAGATAAAACTTGGATACGTTCCACAATTTAGGAGTCGGCAAGAGCCGGCACTGGCATTAAAGAATTATTTTTAAAAGCTGTCATTAAGCTTGCAAGGTAAAGTTTGATAATAATAGATTTTAAGGCTATTCTCAAAATCGTTTTCATTTTAATGACTTGTGGCTGTGGGGAACTCTCTTTTATGTAAGAGAATATGTTTAGCTTGTAACTTTCTCTTGCCCAATTAAAAAAGAAATAAAATTAGTATGAGGGTATGAATTAATTCAACTCAATTAAGTTTTAATTCCAATTAATCTTAAGATAAGACTCTATAAAGCTTCATCAACTAATTGAAATCAAATTCACTGAATCCATAAAAGATTTCTTCACATTAGTTGACTAATTTTACATTAATTGTCGGCTTACTAAAAAGTAAAAATCTCTCTTTTTTAAAAATCTTTTTTTTTTTTTACATGAGTTGACTAATTTTACATTAATTGTCGGCTTACTAAAAAGTAAAAATCTCTCTTTTTTAAAAATCTTTTTTTTTTTTTTTTTTACATTAGTTGACTAATTTTACATTAATTGTCGGCTTACTAAAAAGTAAAAATCTCTCTTTTTTTAAAATCTTTTTTTTTTTTTTTTTGGCTCAAGACTAACTGCGTAGAAAATTAAAATAAACATCGACACAAGTATAATTTTTAAAATTATGAATAAATGGTAATTAAAATTGAAAATTATGAATAAATGGTAATTAAAATTGAATTGACCTAATGTTTGTTTCTTTGGTCTTTATGCTTTGGATTAAGTAAAAATTGAGACAATATATGGGGTTTAATATTTCAATTTTTTTTTTTCAAAAAATTCGCAAATGATAATGAATGAATATGTAAATTAGCTCCATGAGTCACATCTACTCAAATTATCATTATTACTATTTTAATCATAGATTCTCAAGAAAGAAGAAGAGGTAAGTATCATCATTAGAGCATCCGCAGCCCAACTTGCAAATGGCATATGTAACAACATTTTAGCATTCACAGCCTAATTTCCCCCAGCAACCCGTATTGCAAATGCATCCTATTGCAAAAAAATTTGCAATTGTGCTACAGTGCGATTCTACATTTAGAATCGCACTGTAGCTCAATTGTAAAACAAAAAACATTATTTTATTCACCCACTGACTGAAGCTCTCTTCTCAACACTCTCTCTTTCATTTCTCTGTCTTTCTCTTTTCTCTCTTCCTTTTGTTCTAGAGCTGCTCTCTCTTCTCCTCAAACCCAAACCTCTATTTTTCTCAAACCCAAAACCCCGTGTGGTGGTGGTGGTAGCGGCAGAGGTAGGCGTGGATCCTCCAATACGACGCTGTCTTCCCTGTAGCGGCGGCCTGGGTTGTGTGGCAGTGGTGGCGAAGTGGGTTTGGGTCGGTGGTCTGTGGTGGGTTGATCTGTGATGTGGCACGGCGGTGGCAGTGGATGTGGGTATTCGGTGGTAGTGGGTAGTGGGATTTTGGGTCTGTCTTTGCACGGCGGCGGCATGGTGGGAGTGGGTTTTGGGTCAGTCCTTGCACAAAGACTCATTTCTAGTGGTGGTTTCTATGGTGGTGCTGTGGAGTTTGGGTTTGGGTTTTAGATTTGTTGTGATTTGCTTGTTTGATTTTGGTGATTTTAGTATGGATTTTTTGTTGTGATTTTGCTGGGGTGGCAGGTGGTGCAACAGTGGTGTTGTTGATGGTGGTGATGGCAGCTTGTGAGATCGGCGTGGGGTTGATGGTCTAGTAGTTTTTGGGATGGGTTTTGGCCGTGGGTATGGGTTGTTTTGGCCGTGTGTCTGGTGGTCTGCTTGTGAGATCGGCGTGGGGTTGATGGTCTAGTAGTTTTGGTAATGGGTTTTGGCCGTGGGTATGGGTGGTGATGGGTATGGTTGGTCAGGTTCATGGTGGTGGGTATGGGTTTGCTAGAGGTTGAGGCCGGTGGTAGAGGTTGAGGAAGAAAGAGAGGAAAAGGAAGAGAAAAAGAGAAATAGTAAAAAAAAGATTAAAAAAGAATATTTAAATAGAATGGAAAAAAAATAGAGTTTTGGGATGTTGGGTGTATTATAAAATGGTATGGTATATTTAATAAAGTAACTTTTTGAGATGGTAAAATATGATAGAATGGCATTTCGGGATGTGGATGCTCTTACTATTATAATGTGAAATCAAAACTTTATACCGATGCACGATTCCCCATATGATATATTACTAGATTTTTTTAACCTTCTCCACAGACATACGACAACTCGACAAGCCAATGGCTATTATTTATTTGGACTTTTAATCGATTGCGTTGTACTAACAATTCCTTTTTTTTTTTTTTTTTTTTGAGAAACCAGACCAAAAGCCTGGGCATTTTATTCAAAACCAAAATTAATGAACATCTCTAACCACAAAGGGGACAATGTCTTTAGGTAAGTCTTCTAACCAAACTTGAAGCCCTACACTAGAACTAGCTTTCTTAGCCAACGCATCAGCAACAGAATTACATACACGGCTAGTATACGAAAATTCAACATATTGGAAACAAGTTGATTGGAACCGAATGTCATCAAGGATGTTCCCATAGCTGGCAAACTGACCCGTACCATTCTTAAGCGCCTCAATGACAGTAATAGAGTCCCCTTCGACCACCACTTGAGTCAAGCCAATCTCCAAAGCAAACTGGACTGCCCTCTGACATGCCAAAGCCTCCAACTCTGTCACAGAATGCCTAAAAGGAACAGGCATGGTTAGCGCCCCAATCGGATCACCCCGGTTGTCACGAACAATCACACCCACACCTGCTAGGTTTGAAGCTCGAAAGATCGCAGCATCAAAGTTGATTATCACTTGAGGACGTGGAGGACTCAGCTCAACCTCTCGGGCTTGAAGAAACTCCTGAAGAAAGCTACCGGCCTCCCTGCAGATGCTATCCACAAGCCGGACAGCTCGGTTGAAGTGAATGGCATTGCGCCTATTCCACACGCACCACCCAGCTATGGCAAAAATCTTAGCTTTGTAATCATCTTGGCTCGGCATAAACCTGGCCAATAACTCTCTGTAATTCACGGGCTGAACAGGGACAGATTGGTGGAACCATTCCAAGGACGACCAAACACCAGCTACTTCCTTGCACGTCCATATAGTGTGAACGGTATCCTTAGGAAACTCTTCACATAGGTCACAAATGTCAGAATCTGTGACGTGCCGGTGGTGCAGGTTCATCTTTGTTGGTAGCGCCTCATTACACGCCCTCCAAACAAAGTTTTTGATTTTGTTTGGCATCTGGAGTTGCCAAAGACTCTTCCAGAACTTCTTATGGTTTTCTGCACTTGAGCTACCTGCATTGGACATAGACTCACAAGATACAATTAGTTTATAGGCATTGCTACTTGCGAACAAACCCGAAGGAGTGTGTTTCCAAGCGATACGATCAGGGGATTGCCATAAACTCAACGGTATGGCCAGAATTAAATCGGCCTCATTAGGAAGGAATAAATTTCGCACCACCTCCTCATTCCACCTGACTTGGTCTTGATCAATGAGAGAACTAACTTTTGTTTCCGCTGCCACTTGGGACAGCGGGGAAATAACCAATCCATTTGTTTTATCCGGCAACCACCTATCCTCCACACCATCCCCCTTCAAATGACATCCCTAGCACTCAAAATGCTCTTCCAAGCATAGGATCCCACAATAGAGTCTCTTGCTTCAAGAATGGAGCAGTTCGGAAAAAATCTTACCTTGAACACACGATGGCAAAGCGATTCCAGATTATTAATCATCCGCCAAACCTGTTTGGCCAGCAAAGCATCATTAAATTTCTCAATTTCCTTGAATCCCATACCACCAACCTCCTTAGCCTCACAAAGTCTATCCCATTTAACCCAGTGAATCTTCCTATTCCCTTCGCTGTACCCCCACCAAAATTTACGAATTCCAACTCCTTAATCAATCCTTTTGGGAGCTTAAAACAGCTCATTGTGTACGTGGGAATCGCTTGAATGACTGATTTGATGAGCACTTCCCTACCACCCTTAGACAAAAGTCTTTCCTTCCACCCTTGAAGTTTCTTCCACACCCTTTCCTTAATATAAATAAAGCTTTGTTTCTTAGCCCTACCCACAAGAGCTGGCAAACCCAAGTATTGTTCATACCGGTGAATGGCAGGAACACCCAGAATAGCTTGGATCCGATCCATCATATCTGGAGTGGTATTGGAACTAAAGAAAATATTAGTTTTGTCTCGATAAATTTCTGCCTCGGCCCTCTCTCATAAATAGCCAAAATATCCAGTATCTTCTGGCATTCCTCCTCTTTTGCACGACAGAACAAGATACTATCATCAGCAAAAAATAAATGAGAGACCCTAGGTCCATTCCGACAGATAGCTACACCCTGGATATGCCCTTCCATCTCTGCTGAATGTAACAAGCTTTGGAGGCCCATTGCACACATGAGAAAAAGATAGGGCGATAAAGGATCACCCTGGCGTAGACCTCGTTCCGGTTTAATAAATCCCACAGGCTGACCATTAAGGAGCACAGAATAAGAAACAGATGATATGCATGACATAATAAGTTTCACCAGTCTATCTCCCAAGCCCAAATGCCGCATGATTCTCTCCAAAAATTCTCATTCCACCCTATCATAAGCTTTACTCATATCAAGCTTAAGAGCCATCTGACCCACCTTACCTTGGGTTTTCCTTTTAAGATAGTGAAGAGTTTCAAAGGCCACAAGCACATTATCAGTTATAAGTCGTCCAGACAAAAAAGCACTCTGAGATTCAGGGATAGTTGTAGCTAAATTTTTTTTCAAACGGTTAACCACAACCTTTGAGATCAATTTATAGACAACATTGCACAAGCTAATAGGCCAAAAATCAGAAACTTTCTTAGGATGCTTTATTTTAGGGATTAAAGTAATGAAAGTATAGTTAAGGGATTCTGGAACCACACCTGTGTTGAGGGCTTTAAGCACCACTGCAGTGACATCCTCCCCAACAATATGCCAGAAGGACTTATAAAATACAAGAAACATCCCATCAGGTCCAGGAGATGTCAAAGGAGCCATTTATTTAAGTGCCACCCCAACCTCATCTGCATGAAAATCACGCCCCAACAACTCAGCTACTTCCTCAGTAATAGCTGGATGAATGCCCTACAAAATACTATCAAAATCCGAAGGGTTTGAGGAAGAGAAGATAGTCCTGAAATAGTCCTCAATAATCCCACCCATTCGGCTTTCATCTTCCACCCACACTCCAGCATTATCCTCAAAACTTGATATAAAGTTTCGTTGGTTCCTTTGGTTTGCTTGGCAATGGAAGTAGCGTGTGTTGCTATCTCCCTCCTTTAGCCAAGCATTGCGAGACCGTTGCTTCCACATACTTTCTTCTCGATATTTGAGCTTTTGAATTTCATCCCTTAACTGATAAATCTTCCCCGGATTTGATACATAGCAACCTTCCTCTTCAGCCCACTTTAAATCCTTGAGTTTCTTCGCCAAAGTATTTCACACATGCCCGAAACAATTCTTATTCCAGACTCTCAAGTTCAATTGGCAAGTCGTGAGCTTCCTGTTAAAACCCCAATCTATGTTAGGGTCGGACTCACCCTCCCAAGATTGTTTTATTACATCTTCACAAGTACCATCTTCTAACCACATGGCTTCAAATTGGAAGGGGCGGCCTTTCCTGTAAAAATTCTTAAATTCTGAATCTGAACAAAGCAGAAGTGGTTTATGGTCAGAGTGAAAAGCATCCAGATGATGAATACGAAATGCTGGAAAACGAAGAACCCAATCTACAGTCGCCACACCCCTATCTATACGGATCCAAGTATTTTGGTCACCAGGCCTTCTGTTACACCAAGTGTATGGGAATCCCGTATAGCCCATATCCTTCAAAGCACAATAATCCAAAGCATCCCGGAATCCCTGCATTTGCCTCTCCGGTCTATCTAACCATCCCAATTTCTCATTAGCAAATAAAATCTCATTAAAATCGTCCATGCACATCCAAGGCAAATTGAACCGATGACTCAAAGATCGAAATAATCCCAGGAGTTTTCCCGGCTGGCAGTATCAGGATCTCCGTAGAAACCTGTGAACCGCCGGGCGTCATCCGCTCCTTGGTTAATAACAACATCAATGTGACGCTCAGATGAGGTCTGAACACTAGCATCCACATTAAACTTCCAAAACAAAGCAAGACCCCCACCTGAATTGACACATGGGAAAAAAAATAGATTAGCAAAATGTATCCTTCTACCAATTCTGTCCAAAGCAAATTTTTCAACCTTAGTTTCCATCAAGAAAACTATTTTGGGATCTTTTGTTGTCACTAGGGCAACCAGCTCATCTTCTGTCTGTGGGTTCCCAAGCCCATGACAGTTTCAACTTAGGCAACTCATAATGCTCGGTGGTGCTGCCATGCAGCCACCACCTCAATAGATTGGTCATCCATCCCATCACAAACATCCATGCATTGTTTTTTGCTCTCCACTGGATCCTCTAAGTCAATACTCATACGACGCTTCCCATTGTCCACTGTGTTCACTGCTGTCTTGATCATACAGCCTTCATCATTTTCCTTCTGATCCTTACCCACTTCTCTAGCTAGTCTCTTCCATGCCCTAGTCAACAAGGTTAGGCCTGGCAACTCAGATGAAGTATCGGCCAAAGTAATTGGCTGATCTACTTGGGCCGAAACAAAGACATGGCTGCCTTGTACCTCCAATGTTCCCACCCGTTCCTTCCCCAACCCAGTAAGAGCACTCACATTACCCTCACTTCCTTGCTGAACTACATTCATCGTCCCTGAAGCATTGCCATTCATTACCACTGAAACAACCCCTCCGTCCTCCTTTTCCCATGCTTCCTCATGAGCACTTGCATTGGTAGATTGATTGGACTTCTCACCCACTTCATGCGGAACTTTGGATTGGACATTGGAATGCATCTACCACGGTACTTTACTGCGTGCTGCCCCCAGAATAGTTGTCACTGTTTTACGGATAGCCCTTACTGAATCCGCACGAAGCCATTCGTCGTATTGCCGATCTTCCTTACGCAACCTACCCTTGTTATGCAGCCATATCTCACATTCTCTCTCACCATGACTGACACGGCCACACTAATAGCAAAAGTTTGGGAGCCGCTCATACTTTAGCCCCACCCAACCCACAAGTTTCCCTTCCGCCCGTAGCTTGCAACACCTAGGTAATGGATGTGATATGTCCAAGCTGATTCGGACCCGCAAAAATTCTCCCCCAGCCCCATCGTCTTCTGGATCGGCAACTTGAAGCACCCTACCCAACGTCTTGCCCACGGAGTCACCAGTTTCAGTCGTTAATAGATGTGTAGGAACATTATGAATCTGAATCCAAAAAGAAGAACGAGAATAATCAAGTGAGGGAGCCGCCTCAGCCACCAAAGTTCTCTGAAACACCACCAGATGTTTATCGTATGACCATGGTTCCAGTTCTAATACACGCTCCAGATCGAGAAGTCCTCAAACTCAAACAGCAGTATATTATCTCCCATATCCCGGATTTTAAGTTCACCCCTAGGTCTCCATAGAGGTTTAAACGTGCGAGCCACGACATCAACATTTAGAACACTTTTTGTGAAGAACTTACCAGTCAAACGGTGGATGATAGTTTCCTCTTGTCCATCAACATCAGCGCCCCTCTCTTCGTCCTCTGACAATGAAAACCTAGCCCACATCTCCTCAAGTCCAGCCATAACCCCACAGTTCACCAAAACACAACCAAAACGAAATGAAAAACACTTACCCACACAGCAACAACACCGTCCTACCAGCCTTGCCCGAGTCTGAAGGAAAAGAAAACCTAGACTAAGCTAGGGACAGGATTCTACAAACGCTAAGGAATAGGAAACCCTAAACCCTAGTTATCAGAGAACTTCCACTAAACAACTAGTTAATTAGCTGGTAGTCGCCTGGTACTAACAATTCCTTAACAATTTAACATTCTTCATAGCAATTATAAATACTTGCTTCATAATCATTCAAACGTAACTCACACATTCACTAAGTATAAAAACCAAAACCCCCTTGCAAGAAATTGAGATTAGGCATATGATTAAGGTTAATCAAAATATTGTGCCGACTATAGTGTACCATTGTACCAATTGAAAGATTTATTATATTGAGTGTTTCAGTTAGCTCAACTGGTAAAATCTCGTCAACAACCTTGTAGCTGAATTGATGTCTCCCCATGCTTAGCTTAACTGGAAGAGCATATTGTAATTATCTCTAAAAAAAACTAGTAAAGTCTCTGACAGTTGAATAAGATATTTGAGATTTAAACCCTATTTACACTAAAAACCGATTGGTATCTTAATTTGATAATAAAAAACGCAATCATGCGAACATCATAGGTTGAAACTCTATTAAAAAAAAAAAATTATTATACACTTCATTGCTTTTTCCAACATGTAGTTCTTATACACTTTATTGTTTGCTTTTTCCACAAGCTGCTGATAATTAATTCACAAAAAAAGAAAAGAAAAATCTTGTAGATAATTTGGGACTTGGGAGTATGGGATTTCGAGGAATCAATTAAGAGTGTAGTTAAATTCTTAAAAAGACACTTTAAATTTGGCTTTGATTCAGATATAAGCAGTGTCAACATCGATTTGTTTTTGGTTGGTGGCTCATTTCCATCTTACATTAAAAGCAGATCCATATTTGTTGAGATTGGTGTGTTATGTGTCAACCACCTCCATCTATTTACCATTACTATTGAAATATATCAAAAATATATTATTATGTTCTCTATTGCTCTTTGTTAGATCATAGGCTGTAGACTTGTAGACCCATGTAAGCCCAGGCCCATTGTCTTTTATTTCTACAACACTTTACTGAGTGTATCTATGAGACTATGAATTGGTTTCCCTTCTATAGTTTTACGCAATAGTTATTTAACTCTAGATTTAGACAGTAGATGGTCGATTAATGCAATTTTTTTTTTTTTTTTTTTCATTTTACACATAATTGAGTAAATTGATAGTTTGGGAACATAAAAAATAAATTGAAAATTTATGATTAAAAAATGTAATTCCATCACCCTTTTTTTATTGAGAAATACTATGTTCGTAACATTTTCATAACACTTTCACAATAAATCTTAAGTGACAGATTATTATTAGTTGTTACGGGTGGAAAAAAAAGTAATTTAAATTGTGAATTCAAATTAGAACTAATAGCAACTTACCACATATGATTTGTTACAAAAGTATTATGAAAATGTTATGAACGTAGTACTTCTCTTTTTTATTTGAATACTTGCTTTGAATAGGACTCCAAGTCCATTGCCATTGGGAGTCAATTCTTATTTTAATTCCTCAATGCTCCTCTCATACTTGTAATGACATTTGACAAAAAGACCTTTATGAGTTTAATAAAATAACTAACATAGTGGTTGTCATGAAGTGGAATTTCAAGATAATTCACCACCAAATGAGAAAGATTGAGAGAAAAGACCTTCTAACTTCTATGTTCTAAGGTCAATACGAAAGCTTCATGAACCAAAATCTCGGTTTCCATGAGTGAAAGTTTAGACCAAAAATCTTGCATTGACTTATAATCTTGAAGCTTTGAAAAAATGATATCAAGAAGACTCCGGAGTGAAAATGAGGGCTATAGTATGGTACTAAAGATTTCTTTGTTTTTTATTTTTTAATTCGATAGTTGAGAGATAAGGGGATTTGAACTTTAAGTGTCTTAGAAACACTTACAAATGCCTACAAGTTGAGTTACAAGACTCTTACCAATATAACATTGATGATTGAGGACCTTAATGGTGACCATTACACATTGAGCTTAGTATTTCAGGAGTAAAATCAAGACTTAAAAGGAGGGTGCAAATTAAAATAGAAATCATATTTATAATGACATGTTATGTGATAAATCTACATACTATATATAAATCATATTTCTTTTAATGGATTTTGTTTTATTCTTTCAAGCAATTTTGCTCTACAATTGGGTTGATGAGTTTATGTATTCTTCACAAATCCACTTTTAATTGATATGTTTTAGTGTTTTGCTATTGCGTTTCTTTAATTCTCCATCACATATCCCTTCTCTCCCTCTTACGACTTTGGCTAAGTGAAATTTGTTAATGGTTAAAATATCTATTTGCTATATAAGTCGTCTAGTTTTTGAGTTTAAATGTCTAATCAATTCTGTTAATCCTACTTCCATGACTTATTCGTAATATAAACCAATCAACTTACCAATTATAGAGTTTGGTGACAGTTTAACTAACAAGTGGCAATTGCAGTCAATATATAACTTCTTATTTTTCCACAAAATCTTGTGAGCATTAAAAAAAAAAAAAAAAAAAAAAAAAAAACCTAGAATATCTGTACAAACACTAACTCTCACTTACTACTTCAACTGAAAGTCTGAAACCCAGTAAAAGACTACAATTTTCATGTTTGGTGGTCTGACTGTGTTCAAAACTTCAAACACAATCATCATTTGACAGAATTTTGTATATATGGATGGTATGTTAGGTCAAAGTGGGCATTGATTTTTGATGCCTGCTAAGATCACCTATTGGCTAGGTAAAGGGTCTGCACCTAACAGGTTGTGATAGAAAAACATATTGATTTGAGCCATATAATCATTGGCATTTGGGATATTCTACCAAACACAAGATAATTGTAATCAATATTACAAACTATATTACGCTAAAGTTGATGGAAATCAAATAGACAATGTGTATGCTTGAGGGCCAAGACATGCAAATATGGCTCTCAATTAGCACAGACACACCACGCCTGTTTTAGCATAGTTTATTTTTTCAATTATTTTTTTTTAAATTATATCTAGAAAAAAGAAAAAGGTTTTAAAATATTGTATTTTGAAAAAAAGTGTGGAAGGTTTGTACATGAATTTTATTTTTTTTCAATGAAAGAAAAAAAATTAAAGCATTAATATTAAGCGATCGAGAACAAAGTTACAAATATCTTGCCACCCAGTTTTAGAGGAAAAAAAAATAATCAAGGCTGAAGTGAAGACTACCAAATACATATATTTTCTTAAGGTCCATTTGACAGCCAGTGAGCCACTCTATTTGCACTTCTAGTCTTAAGGTCCATTTGACTAGCCAACATATAGGTGACATGATCTAGAATCAGTTTTCTATGATAACTTTCTGTAGTTGTTTATCCTTAGCCAGTTAAAGAGCCCAAAAGTTTCAGCAATATATATAAGATTTGAATTTTGAGCCCAAAAGATGGCTTTGGCCTATGCTGCTTCAACCTTCAGGTTGCATTTTGGAATTTGTGTAGCCCAACCCTACCTGATTCTGTCACCCCAATCACCAAGCACAGCTGTGATACCTGCCTTATTGACTCCAATGCTGCATCACAGTTTGACTTCCAAAATTTCTCCGGTGGCTTGCCCCAATCTTATACTAGGCATTGCTATGATTACATTCGAATCAAAATTCCTTAGGTGGATTACATAAAAAATGGATACATCTATATCTATATAATATTTAAAAGTTGAAGTGTAGCATTTATTGATATTACACTCCTATTGAGCCACATCAGCACAGTATTTTAGTTCACTTAGTCTATTTCGGTCCACTAGGTTTATTTGGTCCACCTTAGTCTACTCGGTCCACTTAGGTCCACCTTGGTCTATTTCAGTCCACTTTAGTCTACTTTTGTCAATTTGATCCACTTTAGTTCATTTCAACCCAATCCCTACACATTTCACAGGTTAGAGACTAATTACATATATTGCCATCAAGATTTAACCACAATTTTTAAAATTTATTATATTCATCGCATCACATGATTTCTTGGGCCTCGTTTTGCTATTCTTAGGGCCATTGTCATCTCCTCTATTTGAGGAGGATGTATCTCTTGGATCAATTTCATAAGATCTTCCTCTCGCAGTTCGTGGGACTCAAAAATTTATGATTTCCAAATTCATGAAACCTCTCTATAAGATAATTTTTCCTATCATCACTTGCGTGGTCAAGACTCAAGAAAAGAGTTGGCTAGGTCCCCAAAGTCTCTAATTGTCCTTTTGTTTCTCTGTTATAATATTTTATTCAACTTTTAAAGCTCTTATGATAGAGAAACGTCTGATGATCACTACTAAATCCCTTTATCATTTTGAGTGTTTGGCAAATTACCATAAATAGTGATTTGAAGTTTAGATTAATAAAAAATTTGAACAATGAATTATAGATTCCCCCCCCTCCCCCCCTCTCTAACAGCTCCAAATTTCTACTTTAGCCTTAAAGATGTTTATAATGTTTGACAATTTGTGTTTGGATTTCTGATTTCCATAACTCATAACTTTGTTTTCATAATTTATAACTCAAAAATGGTGGGACCTATGATGGAAACAAGTTATGAAGTTTGTTTGGATTTCAATAACTCAGTTTTCAGTTTTTGTTTCCATCACTCAATTCTCTAATTTTTGAGTGATGAGTTATGGAAATTGAAAACACATTTTAGCTGTTTTTAGTTTCCATAACTCTGTTTTCAATGGCATTTTTGTAAATAACACTACATAATGGGTCCCACAATTAGAGCAATATACTGACTTCTCTCTCTCACTCTGCCTCTCCCTCTTCCTTGAATGAAGACACACTCTGCCTCTCCCTCTCTCACCTCACTCTCACCGATAAACTCTCTCACATTTCATCATATCAACTCACTCTCGCCGACTCAAGCCCCATCGCCGATCTAGTTTTATTCCTTGCAATGACACAAAAACTCAATCTAAAAGAAACGAGGAATAGAAGAGATTTCAGAAATTGAAATCTAAAAAGCTTCTCTCAGTTCCAACAATGGCGGAAGATCTGGTGTTAGACACGGCGATCAGAGACTGGGTTGAGCTTCTGTTCTTTTCTTTTTCTGGGTTTTTCTGCCACGGTAGTGATTGTGCCGATCTGTTCTTTTCTCTTTTTTTTTCTTTTTTTTTTCTTTGGGTTTTTCTGCCATGATGAGTGATGATGGGTGTGGGTCGTCGATCCGATCTAGTTTTTTGGTTGAGCTTGAGGCTGCCGATCTGGTGTTAGACCGGCAATCAGAGACTGGGTCGCCGATCTGTTCTTTTCTTTTTTTGGGTTTTTTTGCTACGGTAGTGATTGTGCCGATCTGTTCTTTTTTTTTTTTTTTTCTGGGTTTTTCTGCTGTGATGAATGATGATGGGTGTGGGTCGCTGTGATAGTGATTGAGGTTGTTATGGGCTATTTCTGGTGATCGCCGATCTGTTCTTTAGGTTTTTTTATTTATTTTTTTGGATGCTGGTGTCGATCTTGTTGCTCAGTGGGAGGCCAGAGGTTGAGTTGATGATGGTGGTTGCTTGATGATGGTGGCTATGTGGGTTGGTTGCGTCTATGAGAGAAATGACAAACTGATGGGCGGATAGGCTAACAGCTTTGCTCTGACCAAGTTACAGGAATGGGACCTACTTGAAAAATATTGAGTAATGGAAAGTGAGTGATGGTGCCAAACGGGTAGGGTATTTTAAGTGAGAAGTGATGAGTGACGGAAATTAAGTGATGAGTGATAAGTGATAAAAAAAAAATCCAAACAAGCCCTTGAGGATCTTAAAACACTTTTCTGGTTGTGCTAATGCACCACCAGAGGCACCCTATATGTGTTAAAAAGAGTTTTAAGGTTCTTAAAGCACTTTTTTGGCAGTGCTAAACTGCTAATGCACTTTTAGTTTTACTACTAAAAGAGATTTAAGGATCTTAAAAAGAACCTTTTCTGGCTATGCTAATGCACTACCAGAGGCATCCTATATGTTCTAAAATAGTTTTAAGGCCCTTGAAGCACTTTGTTTTGACAGTGTTCATTTACTACTATATATATACACATGCTATATTTTTAAAAGTTTTACTATTTACGTACACAAGGTGTTTAGTTGCATCCAAAGCTTCAAAAAATGAATACTATTTATTTTGGTAATTTATTATTTGCACGTAATAATAATAATAGACGAACCCAATGGAAACTTCCTTAACATTAATGCATATATAGAGAAGAAGTCATTTTGATACATGATTAAAAAAAAAAAAAGATAACAATCACTTAAATGAAATAGTATATTTTCCTCAAAGAAAAAAAATAGTATAGAATTAGAAAGAAATGCATAATATATTAGGTTTGTAAGGTAGTTGCTTCCAATGTTTGACAAACTTCATTCTTGGGCAAATTAAAAAGAAATAACTCCTAAAAATACATTCCTTAATTTGGCAAACAAAATAAAGACGGTAAGGGAGATTTAAAATAAATAAATAAATAAAAAACATGGATAGGATTTGGGGAATAGGATTGAAAACCTCAATAATAATTTTTGTGGCTAAATGGCTGTGTGAAAAGCCTTATTATTTATTGTTTGGCAATGTTTATTTCCTGTTAATAAAATTCCCTTACACAATAACTTGTGGTCGTATGCAATTGGCCACTAAAGTAATTGGAATTATTGTTGGCATATATATTTTATTGAAATAATAGTTTATTATGTGGAGTCGTGGAAAGGATAGCATGATGGTTATACACTCTATTTCCTTCTCCAGTTAATTACTTAGCCAATAGCAATCATACAGTGAATATTATTATAAATCATAATCAAATAATATAATCTTAAGAGATTAACAAAAAAAAAAAAAAAAAAAGTCCGCATGCAATAAGTCTATCATCAATAACACCTATCTCTGCTGGCATTTTATAAATAAATTTTCAACTGAATAAAATATATATGTATAATTTAAACATCTAGCGTTTAAAACGTGAAAGTAAAAATGAATTATTAATATTATGTGTTGTCGTGTAGAAAGTAATATGATATACATGGACTCAAGTCATATATGCTAACCCAGGTAGCCAACGTATAGAACTATTATTCCCAGTAGAAAAAAGAAAAAATAAGTTGTAAATAAATAATGTTTGACTTTGAGTGTGTTAATTTGGCTGATGAAAATGATGGATTTATTGAAATAAATAACTCTAAAAAAAAAAGAGGGTATTTTTGAATGGACAAAGTTTAGCTACAAAATTATTTGTAGTTAAAAGTTATAACTTTTCTCAATAAAATAAATAATACTATATATTTTAAAAATTTAACCGTTGAATTGTATATTCTTTATACTTTTAATACACATATCAGATTTTATGTAAATCAATATTTTATGCATATGATCTATCAGCTAATATTTTATGCATAATTTTAAACTATAAAAACTTGCAATTTAAACAATTTATTGATGACATAGCTATTGGTCTTTAATTTTCTAGAAATTTTGCAAGTATGGAGGATATAAGAAAAAGATGTAATCTAATGGTGGATTTGTCAAAATTCACCTCTAATAAAAAAATATTGAGTAAGGTTATAGCCTAAGATTACAATCAATTTTGTAGCTAAATTTTGTTCTTTTTTAATATGAAAAAAATGGAACATTGAAACTGATCCTATAGCTTAAAGGATTGATTACTTAAACTCTAAAGGTTAAGAGGGGCAAAACTGATCCAATAGCAAATTGGGCTAGCCCATCTCAATGCAAGTTTGCTCTACCTTCTCTACCAAATTGGGCTAGCCCATGCTCTATGCAAGTTTGCCCTACCCTCTTGGGCCCTTTCTGTTGTAACAAACTCTCCCTCCTTAGTTTATTTTATGCCACACACATCAAATCTCTCTTCCAAGTTTATATCACAAATATTGTGTCATAATGATATATTAAATTTCTCTTACAAGAAAGTGGGCATATTTAATATATCACCGGACACATCAATTCTCTCTCACAAATTTGTCACAAATATTGTGTAGCTTGTATCATAATGATATATCAAATTTTCTCTCATAAGAAAGTCAGTATATCAAATCTCTCTCGTGAGAGAGATTTAATATATCACTGTGATACTAAATACTTGGTGCTCCTTCTAGAGGCTCCTATATTGGGAGGCTACATAAAAGGCTCTGGAAGGTTGAGAGGGTTGATTTTTCAAGCATTATTCAATACTACTTGAGTTGCCAAAAAGGGGGGAAGGGGATAGATTTCCTGGAAGGAACCTCCTTGATTGGTGTGTGGTGTTCAGTGTGCCCGCCTTCACTCAATAGTCAAATGTCAAAGTTGCTGGTTGGGCTCAAAGCCCTAGTAAAGAGCAATCAAGCTTTAGACTCCATAGAATTTAGTCAACTACCAAAAATCCCACTCTCAAAACCTACCCTCTTTTCATTCTCACACCTCCTCTAGAAACTATTCCTAAGAAACAAACACCCATTAGGCCATCACTTTCCAATCTTGTCTCCCTCTTCACCAACTACCTACCCTCTTCTTTCATGGTTTCTTGAGCAAAGTTATGTTATTAATTTCGTTTCGTTCCAGTTGGAACGGCCGGAATTTTTCGTGTTGGTGTGCAATTTGGAATGTTAGTACCATCCATTCTACCTCGGATCAAATTTCAGTCTGTTTCGGGCTGTTTCGGCCATTTCGGTCAATTCAGGCCAGTTTCGGACGAAATGGGAATTTTGGCCATTACCAATTTTCCCTTTAAAAAAAAAAATCTATTCTACAACTACATCACTCTACATCTCAAATCAAATGTTCATAGATCCATTCACACATCTAAAGATTCTATTTTGACAAGATCTAAAGCTTCAAGTTCACTAGAAAACAATCACAACCCAAAAAGAAATTAAGAAGAGAGAAGGAAAATAACAACAATGGCAGTGTCTTTAGTAACCTTCATCTGCATACCTGATCTATGTTCCTTTTTATTTTTTTGCTTTATTTTCTTTCTTCACTGCATTGTTTCACTTGCTTGTCTTCACATTTCGTCAAACCTTCAAATTGCTTGTCTTCACTGTAGGGAATTAAATCGAAATTCCCAACTTGTGAGAAACAAAAAATAGAAAAAACACACTCCAAAGAAAAAAAAAAATCACACGCATAAGACAATATTTATGTGGTTCAGCAATTTGCCTACGTCCACGAAGTTGCAGGGATTTCACTATTATCAGGGAAAAAAATACAAAGTGTGGCTACAGTTTTTTCACTCTCTCATACAACGACCAAGCCCTAATCACCAAAACACGTTTTCTACATCCTACGTACAGGATTCACAATGGGCTACAAACGGGCCAAAAAATTTTCTCGAGGGCATTACCCTCAGACCCCCAAGAGGCTTGTCCATGAGCACTCTAGCTTGGGCCTATCAGCCCAAGCCTCCGCTCCATAGACTAAGTCTCAGAAAATCTCCCATTGAAAAACCACACAACATTATTCAGGTTGGGTCGGATCGTCAACCGGATCAAACAAAACTAGGCTCCACAAAGCCCAACAAATCTCCCACTTGGAGACTAGTTCAATCACTAACATCAACCACAATCCTCCAAAACGCAATCCCTCATCCTTGCAACTCATCCTCCTGTCCTCAAGCTAGAAGGCCAACTGAAGCTGCACATAGCTTCAGCTTCTCAATAGTGACACCTTTAGTCAACATGTTTGCCGAGTTCTTAAATCCACAAATCTTCTCAAGTATTACCAACTTATTTTCAACAAGGTAACAGATAAAGTGATATTTTGTCTGTATATGCTTCAACTTTGAATGAAAAGCCAAATTTTTAGCAAGAAAAATTGCACTCTGACTGTCACTATGTAGAATGCCCATCTCCTACTTCTTACCCAATTCATCTAAGAAACCATGTAGCAAAATCATCTCATTTCTAGCTTCAGTTGCTGCAACATACTCAACTTCTGTAGTAGACAAAATAACAATCTTTTGTAAATTTGAAGCCCATGATATAGCTATACCACCCAGAGTAAATACAAACCCAGTAGTACTCTTTCTACTATCAATATCACCAGCAAAATCAGCATCTACATAACCCTACAGTTTCAAACTTGCACCTGTGAAGCAAAGACATGTATCTGATGAACCTCTCAGGTATCTCAGAATCCACTTGACTGCCTCCCAATGCTGCTTTCCGGGCCTACTCATGAATCTGCTCACAACCCCCACTGCATGTGCAATGTCTGGCATTGTACACACCATAGCATACATTAAGCTGCCAATAGCTGAGGCATAGGGCACCTTGCTCATATGGTCCCTTTCTTCTTCTATCTTCGGTGACTGTTCCTTAGTTTGAAATGATTAGCCAAGGGTGTGTTCACTGGTTTAGCTTCATTCATGTTGAATCTGCTGAGAACTTTCTTTGCATACTCTGACTGTGAAAGCTTTAATGTACCATTAGCCTTGTCTCTAATGATTCTCATACCAAGGATTTGCTTTGCAGCTCCCAAATCCTTCATTGCAAACTATTTTAACAATTGCTTCTTTAGATCATTAGTCTCCTCAATGCTAGACCCTGCAATGAGCATATCATACACATACAACAGTAAAATGATATAAGAATTGTCAAAGAACTTAACATAGCAACAGTGATCAGCTTCACATCTCTTAAACCCAATTCTATGCATAAAATTGTCAAATTTCTTGTACCATTGTCTTGGAGTTTGTTTTAGGTCATACAAGCTCTTTCTTAGTTTGTAGACTAGATTCTCTTGTCCCTGAACAATGAACCCTTCTGGCTGAATCATGTAAAGGTCTTCCTCCAAGTCACCATCAAGGAATGCCGTCTTTATATCTAACTGCTCAAGATATAAATTTTCTGCAACCACCATTCCAAGTACCAATCTGATTGTTGACATCTTCACAACTGGAGAAAATATTTTTGAGTAGTCAATGCCCTTCTTCTACTGAAACCCTTTGACAACTAATCTAGCCTTATAACACTTGCTGCCATCATGCTCATTCTTTATTCTGTATACCCACTTGTTGTGCAAAGCCTTCTTTCCTATTGACAATTCAGTTAATTCCCATGTCTGATTCCTTAACAAGGAATCCATCTCATCTTTCATGGCTAACTCCCACTTGCTTGAATTTTCATCCTGCAAGACTTCTTCATAACACTCTGGCTCACCACCATCAGTCAACAGGAGATAATTTAGAGTGGGTGAATAACGTTGTGGAGGTCTAATGGTCCTGGAAGATTTACGGACTTTAGTTACAGGTGTACTCTGATCTACCTGTGAATCCATTCTCCTTATCTTCTTTACCCATTTTCTGGACAGTACTTTCAGTCAATTCATCTAATTTGACAAACTCATATTTCTTTTGATCTATCTTTGTAACATCTGACACTACAGTTGACCTGTCCTTGTACATAACCTGTTCATTAAATATCACATTTCTACTTCTGATGATTTTCCTGTTTTGTTTATACCAAAACCTATAGCCAAATTTTTCATCACCATAGCCAATGAAAAAACATATTTTAGACTTTGCATCAAGTTTACTACGAGTATCAGAATCAATATGAACATAAGAAACACAACCAAAAACTTTCAAATGTGAAAACTTTACCTCTTTACCACTCCAAACCTCCTCAGGAAGTCTGTACTCCATGGGAACTAATGGTCCTCGGTTTATCAAGTAAGCTGCAGTGCTAACAGCATCAGCCTAGAAAGTTTTTGGTAGTCCAGCATGTAACCTTATACTCCTAGCACGCTCACTGAGAGTTCTGTTCATGCACTCAGCCACACCATTCTGCTGTGGTGTCCTAAGAATGGTCTTCTCCATCTTAATTCCATGTGTAGCACAATACTCATTGAACCCTCCATCTATGTACTCTCATCCATTATCTGACCTTAAACATTTTACTTTCAAACTTGTTTCTGTCTTAACCATATTCCACTTCTTAAAAGTTTCAAATACATCATATTTATTTTTTAGAAAATAAACCCATACCTTTCTGCTTGAGTCATTAATGAAAGTTATGTAATACCTTGAACCTCCAAGGGATGCAACCAAAGAAGGCCCCCACAAATCAGTGTGTACTAACTCCAATTTTTCAGCCTTCTGTGTCCTGCCAGTTTTCAAGAAGCTCACCCTTTTCTACGTTCCTAAGATGCAGCTTTCACACATGTCAAAATCAACAGACTTCAATTTTGGTAGTTTCCCTTTTGACAGCAGCATTTTCATTTCTTTCTCACTCATGTGACCAAGTTTGCGATGCCATAGGCTTGTATCAGTACTTGCTTCAGCAATTGCAATTGTGTCTCTTGGACTGGAGGTCATATATAGAGTACCGGTCTTCTTTCCACGAGCCAATACTCTGGCTCCCTTTGTAACCTTCCAAGTACGACTAATAAATAGTATTGCATGCCCTTCATCATCAAGTTGTCCAACAAAAATCAGATTCCTCCTCAGGTCAAGAATATGTCGAACCTTCTCCAGTAACCAAATAGATCTATCGGACAACAATATCCGGACGTCTCCCATACCCACAACATCCAAGGTTGAATCATCAGCCAAATACACCTTACCAAAATCACCTGCAACATAATTTTGTATGATTTCTTGGTGTGGAGTGGTATGAAACGAAACTCCTAAGTCCAAAACCCGATTATCAAGTGGACTGTTTACTGCAAGAAGTAATCCATCTTGTATCTCTTCTGTTACAACATTAGCAGAATCATCTTCATTCTTCTTCTTAGGACTTTTGCATTGCCTCCTAAAGTGACCTGTTTTCCCACATTTCCAACATTGCACTTGTTGGCTTGATTTAGATTTACTTCTGTTCCGGTTAGAATTTCTAGATTTTGATCTGCCTCGATTTTAATTTCTGTCATTGCCTCTGCCTCTTATCTCAAGGTTTAGGGCAGAACCAGATCCTGAGGTTTCACTTGCATCTCTTCTGCGAATCTCCTCTGCCAGAATTAAATCTCGTATGTCATTGTACTTCAGCTTTTCCTTTCCTATAGAATTGCTTACTGTCATCCTCATTGCCTCTCAACTATTTGGCAAAAAAGCCAAAATGATCAGTGCACGGATCTCATCATTAAAATCAATTTTTACAGACGACAATTGATTTGTGATAGTGTTAAATTCATTCAGATGTTGTGCTACTGATGCGTTCTCTGCCATCTTTAGATTGAACAGTTTCTTTATCAAATGCACCTTGTTGTTTGCTGATGGCTTTTCATACATACTAGACAAAGCCTTCATCATCAATCTTCCCATAGAGGCAGATGTAATTTCTTCCCATAGAGATAATCTTCAATCTGCATCCTCCAATACGCGAAGTCTGTGCCATTGAACTTTTCTATTCCAGACACCTTTCTTGCTTCCTCTGCCATTGCTCCCACTCAAACCTAACCCTAGGCTCTGATACCAGTTGTAGGGAATTAAACCGAAATTCCCAACCTATGAGAAACAAAAAATAGAGAAAACACACGCCAAAGAAAAAAAAATTACATGCACAAGACAATATTTACATAGTTTGGCAATTTGCCTACGTCCACGGAGTTGCAAGAATTTCACTATTATCAGGGAAAAAAATACAAAGTGCGGCTACAATTTTTTCACTATCTCAAAAACTGCAACAACCAAACCCTAATCACCAAAACACGGTTTTTACATTCTGCACACAGAATTTACAACTGTGACGTGGCAAAGTGTGATCGATAAAAAAAAAATGATAAGTCCATACATAAATGATAATTGACCACTCACAATCTGTCACGTTAGAGTTGTGGTAAAAAAATTGTTTAATAATTTGTGGTCCTAGAGCTACTCAATACCTATAGTATAATCTCTAATAATATAGGTGATTGTCCACAAAAAGGTCATTATAGTCGCCCTTTCTTACTTATCCAAAAAAAAAAAGTCATGGCAACCTACCCATGAGACACTCAAAATTCCCATAAATTCATAATGTGATGAATTCGACACATGTCTTGGATTAATGAGTTCACCATCCATGTATCCCCATAGGAGTTAATATATATATATATATATATATATATATATATATATATATTGCTAATATTATAAGCATAGGTAAATACTAATAATAATAACAACAACATTAATAATAATAGATTAAATTGTTCTTTAAATTTTTATAAATAATTTACAAAAATGAACTATACAGGTGACTTACTATGAGTTTAAAACAAAAGGTAACAATGTGATTGTGGAGTTTTAAAGATATGCATAAAATAAACTCTTTGGTGAGTATAAAAATTTCAATTTTTTTTTTTACAATTATTTAGACGACAAGTTTTTAATGATAAATAGTATATGGTATTAGTGATGAGCATATGTGAAAATTATTAATATATATTTTTTAATAAAAAAATTTATAATAATTTACCACCTTAATAAGTTGTGAAAAATGTTATCTAGCATTACCAAGAGGCTAGTGGCTCTTAGCAGGGCAGTTCAGGCCACTTGATTAGAGTTTCATCCAAAATACTTACCACTAGGCAAAGTTGAGGGTGGCAATAAGTTCCTTGAGAAAGAAAATGAACAACCAGTTCGAACAAGATTAAGAAGAAGAAAATGATGTTAAATATTAAGAAGAGAAGGGTGACTTGGAACTATGCAAGAAGGGGATTCTAATGGGAGAGAAGAGCATTACATTTAACTTGATGTTACCAGGAATTAGCAAATTTTATCCTAGTCCATGCAGAAAAGTAAGTAATTTAGAATATGTATTTTGCTATCTTTACTTCATCAAAAAAATACTTTCTTAGCCAAAAAATGAAGTGATCCACCACCTACTCGCCCTTTTTGGACAATGCATAATTAGTTTTTTTGTTAGGCTTTTAGCTTCCCTAATGGCTACTGTTTTTTCTTTTGCTATTCTTCAAAGAAAGTAAGAATTATGGTTGCTCAGTTGGGCATTCACTGGTATTTCTCTATCATGTATAGATGCCCTTGTAATAAGTATTGGTCCAATATTTATAATGGATTTAACAAATATTTAAGGGACTACTAGTTTTCTTTAGACTTGATTTTACATTGTTTTTCTTTCTTGTTTTACATAGAATTAGAGGGACAATGTTTCTTAAATTCCAAACCCACGATAAGCCAAACCTCAAATCTTCTCCTTTGCAACAAACCCCAATTCTGCTTTCACATCTGTTAAAATGGAAATAATATTAACTTCTATACTATACCTTTATCCCTAAAAAAAAAGCAGGATTTGAAATTCTAAGGAGAGTTTCTAATAATCAGGTTGAAGTGCACATGAGACTTTGCAGTTCTCATCAGCATCAATACACCATTTTGACTATAATTAGCAGAAGCCAAACAATATAAGAATGCTAGCAAAACTGGTGCAATGCTCAAAGTGATAGAAAAGACATAAACAATGGGGCATAAATATTAAAGATCTGTACTTGGCATCCATTTTCCACTTACTAGAACATACATCCAATACTAGCAATCCCAGCTGCTACAAGTAAGGGCCTACAAACTTTATATATCCATCCATATTAACAGAAAATGATCACTCAGCATTCAGCAAACCATCTTCCTAGTATCTGTCCCTCTCTCTTTCTCATCCACGTCCACATTCCCTATGATAATCTGTCGTATTCTCTATCATAGTATCGTTCCCTTTGAAACAGGAATAACAAAATGAATAAGATCAAAAACAAATATAACTTTTTAAGGATTGATGATATGGTAAATTCATCGCATACAAATTTAGGAAGTGCAATGCATATATGCTAATGGAAGAAAAGTGATGACCCCTGAATGCACACCTAAACTGTGATCCATCATAATTTTCTCTAGACAATAACAGAGCAAAGAAACCTGGCAGATTCAAAATACCTAGCTACAGGGCGGTTTAACCACTATAGTGGCTTCAACTGCCGCACAATTGGAAAAAGGTGAGACGGTCAATAAGCAACCATTTATAGGTAGGTGTGTGCCTGCCTCCTTTAATATATGTTCTTGCATGACAGCTTCCATGACACCCTACAAGCTTCTACATCACACATTGACAAACTCCGTCCAAATAGGCTCACTTAAGAATTCATATGCCCATAATTACCAACCCATTGTTTAAGACAAAGGCTAACCCACCTCCCTTTCTCAAAACCAAAAAAATAGGAAACCATGTCACCTTCGTTTCCTTTAAACCAAAGTGTAGAAATAATTCTACCTGTATCTGTCACAGTCACGTCTTCTAACCCTATCACTTTCCCTGGCAGGGCTTCGGCCATGGACCCTTGGTAATAATCCTGCAAGAAGTTACACCAAAATATGAATCGTAAGACAGGAAAGAAACAACACAAGCAAGATTTCTTTTCCATTATGTCCAAGAGTTTAAGAGGGAATGAGAGAAATAGTATGTATCCTTAGAGAGAGAAAACGATAGGACCTAAAGGGAGACAATTTGGCTTCTGTTGTTTGTTAGCCAATAGAGGGTGGAGAAATAGCGAAATGAAAATTTTTTATATGTGAGATAGAAGGGAAAAAGATCGAAACACTTGTGATTGATATGTGGTGACAAACTAATCGATCTCTAACCCACCCCCCCCCCCCCCCCCCCAATTCTCTCTCTCTCTCTCTCTCTCTCTCTCCTCCTGTAATTCCACTCCCACACAAGATATTACACTTATATATATCCTTCCATTTACTTTTGTTCCAAAAAAAAAAAAAAAATCAACGCAGAAGTTAAACAAGAATGAAAGAAATGCGAACCTTTTCATGAGCCTCATCTTCTGGAAACTAAACCATCAAGTTGGTCAATCTCCTCCTCCTCTTCCTCCTCAAAATCATCTTCCAAAATGCTTCGTCTAGGTTCCAATGAACCAAATGATTTAAGAGATCAAGCACACATTTTCAAAGAGATTCATGGAAGGAAAAGGAAGACAGAAAATTACAGCAGGAAACCTATGAAAGAGATCAAATTCACAAATACATGTCAAGTAAATACCATCAGGCAAATAACAGTTCTAATTAAAAACAAGTACCTTTTCTTGATGCATGGAAAAGCAATGTCACAGGAATTAGAATAATCTCTTGTTAGAAGTTCATCATAACCTCATCCACATATGTAAAAGTGAAGCCTGATACAATTGGAAGTAAGGCAAAGCACAGGCAGCTTAGTGAATTCACGAAAATTATAAATGCATATGAAAATAATAGCATATAGAAGTTGAAAAATATTACTACACGTACATGCATACATATAACATTTCATTCTCCATTAAATCATTCACAGGTCCCTTATAACTACAATTTCATCCCTCTCTCCATCAATTCCTCGTTAATCATTTTTCTATACGCAATAACTATAAGCAACACATACATAACTACATAGAGAGAGAGATAGAGTGGCAGTTAATGCTGTGAGTTCTACCTAGGCGATCGAGCTCCATAAAAGGGAGAGAAATTGAGAGCCTCCGCCGTTGGTGGTGGTGGCAACGAACGGTTTCAGGTCATCAGGTGGAGCTCTTGAGGGTGACAAAGTTCTAGATTAGGTATTACCTGACTGTTTTGGGGGAAATATGAAGCGGGTTGGGTCTTTTAGCTCAACCTGATTTTTTAGACCCATTATTCATTTTCCTTAGCCCAATCCAAAATACCACATGCCCCATCACATTGGAAACGCAAGTACAAAACTCATTCTCAACTAAGGGTACGTTTGGTACACTAAATGAGAATTATGACAGGAATTGTAATTTTTATTATTAGGAATAAAATGTGTTGTAATGTAATAATTAAACCTATTCATTAGTTTGGTTGTAAGTTATAACATTAGAATGAAACTTAACATTTATTTTAGAAAATTTCTTACTAATACAATTATATTTCCTTATAAATTGTTATTTTTAAATTTAAGAGAGATATGTGTTATTTTTTATGATTTTTTATTTTTATAATTGTTAGATGTATATGGAAAGTTTGTTTACTTGGAAATATATTAAGTTTTGAAATTATTGCACTTACTAAAGAATAGCTAATACAACCTTTTAAAGAGGAATAGTTATTCCTCATTTTGAAGAATAGCTATTCATAAGGAATGATTATTCCTTGTAATAAAAACATAACCAAACTAAAGAATAACTAAACCATAGGAATAACTATTACATTACAGCACCTATTACAGTCTACCAAACATGCCCTAAGCCTAAACACTTAAATCTAAAGCCGCCAAACCTAAGTCCAATTAATTAATTTGGATCCTCAAAAGAAGAAAAGTCCAATTAACTTATTATTTTAACAAAATGAAGTTGGATATAATTTTTAAAATTGAGATGGTATTCAATTTAAACATAGCTATACGTAGGATGCTAAAATTGCTCTCTTGACTCTTTATCTTAAGTTTAAAAGTTAAAAAATTTAAAACACAAATAAATGGGCAATATTGAAAGGAATTATGGCTTTATCTATTTTTAGACAAAGGTTCTCATTAATTCAAATCATGTTGAAGTACCGTAAAAATATGGTTATTTAATCCAAATAATTTGAAATTATCAAATCAATGAATAAAACTGTATGATTTTTTGTGTTTCTAAAAAGCCATCGTGTTTTTTTTTTTTTTTTTTTTTATTGCAAATTAGGTATTAATTTCACACCAATGTGAAATTTCATATTGTTCAACCATTGTCCATTCTAAGAAAGCCATGCAAGGCTCATTAGGTGTACCCCTTATCCAATAATAGCCTAATTGAGGAAGTATTTAGGTTTTCCCTCCTTTATAGGGAGAGCCAATAAAGTTTGTTTACACAAATTAAAAAATGAATTTAGGATAAACTTTAATATAACCATATAAGGCTCCTTTCTCAAGCGAGAGACAAAGGTAAATAAAGGTGGTGGTTCAAGTGATGCCAAGAATTTGAAACCATGATTAGGTGATTTTGGTGGAAACATAGGGTTGATAGAAAGGGAAAACATTGGCTAAGATGGGACAAATTGTCCCAACCCAAGTACAAGGGGGAATGGGATTTGAGGAGATGAGAAAAGTTCAATGATGTCTTACTAGCTAAACAAGTTTGGCTTCTTATTCATAACAAATGGCTTACATGGCAAGCTAATCGTCCTTGCTCAGAATAGCCACAATAAATATGCTTATTGATGGTAAGACTAGACAAATGGATGAGTCATGTGATAGACTGGAATTTTTTACTGATGCTAGAATTGTTAAAAGTATAACACCAAGTGAGAGGGCCCCACCTAATCTAATGATATGGTCTAATAGCAAGGATGAAAGATACACGGGAACAAGAAAAACACCTATAAGATGCTTACTCAAGAAAGAACTAATTGAATATAACACTTAAACAAAAACAACAAATTTTTTTTTTTGAGAAAAAGCTCC
The DNA here is from genome assembly GCA_028535165.1 of Quercus tomentella. Taxonomy (NCBI): domain Eukaryota; kingdom Viridiplantae; phylum Streptophyta; class Magnoliopsida; order Fagales; family Fagaceae; genus Quercus; species Quercus tomentella. Next base: position 7,461,089 of record JAPQVY010000089.1, read on the forward strand.
TAGATTGTGGTGGTATTATTCATCAATCAAATGTAAATTATAGTTGTAAATATCAAAGCTATCTGGAGGAACAACTTCCACCCAAATAAAAAAAGGATTACAGATAAGCCTTCTAGCTAACCTATGAGCCACACAATTCCCTTGTCATCTAACATAGTAAAAGGATATCTCTCTTAAAGAAGAGCTAAGTAGCTTAATGTCAAACAAAAACAACATAAACGTAAAAACAAACATAAAAATAAATATTTTTGTTCTATTTGAACCCTCAAACATTAGTTATTCTGTATTTAAGTTGAAGAATAGGAAAATATGGAAATTACAATGTCAACATTTAAATTTTAGTCTATTCATATATAGCTTATCTTCTTCATTTTTATTATTAAAAAAAACAAATTCTGACTATTTATGCGAGAGATGCTTAAGCTTTAGAGTTTCTAAGCCTAAACAAATTTCAATATCTAAGTAGTTTTACTGATTATTATTTCAAAGTAATTATTTTTATTCCAAGTTTTTTTTTTTTTTCTTTTTCAGGTGTTTAACTGGAAGTTTTAGTTCAAAACATATGCTACTTAGTTGGCGCGATAATTTACAAGTGTACTAATAACAGATATTCAAAATTCTTTTAAAATGAGAACTCTTTTATCCTTAACATCAATCAACTCGTCACTCAATGATAATAGATTTGGTATATTGCAACATTAGAATGCTTATTTGGAGCATTGTTAGCACAAAACAATGAAAAGAGAGAGTTCACTGTATTATCTAACCCTTATGGGGGAAAAGCATTATTATTCCTCCAATTGAAAAACAAACTATAGGGAAAAGGCATTAGGGTATTTCACTATTTCGCTTTGGTTATTATCCTAATAAACCTTTCTAGGATGTGCCAACGTTAATTAATTGGAATAAAACTTCATAATACAATTGTTTGGTGATTCTCAACTAATCATTAGGCAAATTAATGATGAATATTCAATATGCTACTTAGTTGGTGTGATAATTGGTGCCTTGCTATTCATGTGTAAAGACCTTAGAATGAAAACCCATTTTAGAATCGGAATGACCACGGTTGCAACACCCCTGCTCAAATTAAAAGCATTACAATGCTTAATCTAATATAAAGTTAAAGTAAAACTTTCTAATAATTATACTATAACTAAAATTATGGTATTTAAGATATCATTAAGAACACACTGTCAATCTTTTAGCTCTTTAAATCATGATCAACAAAACTACTCTTAAAAAAGAGGCAAACTATGATGATTCCATCTTCAAGATCGGAAAATAGTTTAGAGCCTTAAGTCAACAAAGATTAGGGATGAACGTGGGAAATCTACACATCCACGATGGGCCTATTTAATATTGTTTTTATTTTTATAAATAGCATGATAAATGCCAACTTAGTTGATTATGTTTTATACCTAATCAATCTAAAAGGGCTACTAATATATAAATTAAGTGTTATCTTTTTGAATAAAACACTTAAATAGAAATATCATAAAAATAAACATAAACATGAAATTTATATTTTTGTTTGATTTGAATTCACAAACATATGTTATTCTTTATTCAAAATAGAAACTTAGGAAAATATGAAAATTTCAATGTCAAAATTTGAATTTTTAGGCTATTTAAAGCCCTTTCTCCTTCTTTTTTCACATACAAATAAATTTTTGTTCATTTATATAAGAGAAGTTTACTTGCTCTCTCTCTCTCTCTCTCTCTCTCTCTCTCTCTCCCCCCCCCCCCAATTCTTCCATTTACTTAAAAAAAAAAAAAAATCAACCCAGAAGTTAAAATGAAAGAAATGTGAACCAAATTACAACAGGAAACCTATGAAAGAGATCAAATTCACAAATACATGTCAAGTAAATACCATCATGCAAGTAACAGTTTTAATTTAAAAAAAAAGAGTACATTTTCTTGATATGTGGAAAAGCAATGTCACAGGAATTAGGATAATCTTTTGTTAGAAGTTCATCATAACCTATTAACCTCATTCACCTATGTAAAAGTGAAGCTTGATACAATTGGAAGTAAGGCAAAGCACAAGAATTAGAATAATCTTTTTTTTTTTTTTGGGGATGTGTGTGGTTGAATAGTCATGAAATTGGATAAATGGACCATAATGCACTTGTACACCCATATATTTATTGGGTAATATATTTATTGTAAGATTATTGGGTGTCCTAACGATTTATTGGATTTTTTTTTCCAACTTATGGCGTCAACTTCTATGATTTTTGTTTTTTATCATCAAATCAAAATATCAATCATTTTTTTGGTATAGAGTGTAGGTGAAAATTGAATTCTAAATCTTTTATTCAATCATAAAAAACGTTATCAATTGAATTAACGGGAAGTAACCATTTATTGGAAGGTTGGTGGAAGTAAAATTCTATTTCAAATGATTCAAAAACTAATAAAAATATTTTTCTTTTTGAAAATTTTGTTAAATGAAAATTTTCACCTAATTTGTATACGTATGAAAATTTGTCAGAGGAAGAAAGAGAGGTTATACTTTTAGTTTTATGACAAGTAATAGCAAGTAAAAGATTTTTTATTTTTTATTTTAATTTTTAAAAAAGACAACTATAGCATACACCAGCGCAAGAAAAGTAGAAGTAGAAAATCCAACCATTGATTAAGATCTAAGGTATTACCCCTTATGTAATTGTAATAAATAATTGAGACCATTTAATTAAATATATTTAAAGGACGTTAAAAAGTTAAAGTAAAAAAAAAAAAAAAATTGTAAGAGAAAAGTGGGTTAATTGCATCAGGTGCAACACCCTAGGTATTGCCGTATTGCATCTAATCTCAATCCTCCAATCACATATTGAAACGGTACTAAATCTCAAATCAATTAAAACTGTACCAAATTAGAATCAATCTAAAAAAATTGAAGGGTTGGGCTGTGTTCTTAGCTTGAATTTATTTTGCGAAGCCCACTAAAAAACTTTCAATTTTTAGGTTGGCCATAATTTAAGCTCACTAGTCAATAGATGTCGGCATTCCTCACAATTTCAGTTCGTCTAATCATACAAGACTGGGATTTATATATTAAGTGTACTGAAAACCATGTGGAAGCTATTACTGCAATAGATGAAATGCACTATTTAAATACAATTCTGTCAGCGTGGGTGGTTAACACAGTGTTATTAAAATGAACCAGATATACCTTAACAAATCCAAGAAAAATCAAAAGTAGGAACAAGATATACTGAGATAAATGTAAGTTTGTACTAGCACTGTCTAGCACTGTCAGCCTTACTTTCAGTGCTGGCATCAGCACGGTTTGTACAACTTGTAAACTTAATATATAATTGTGTTTGATATTCTTTTCAGCGGTGAAGGGAGAGGGATTTACAGGGGATGATCTAACAATCAGATATAATGCCAGACCTGAAAAAGATCAAGCAGTGGCGCTCGCTGTAGGTGCTTCTGATGTTGCATTCTATAGATGTAAGTACAGCGAGTATAAAGATACTCTCTTCACCTACTGTGGCAAACAATTCTATAAGAACAATTTTGTCGAAGGAACGATCAATTTCATCTTTGGTTTCGCACCTGTGGTGTTTCAAGATTGTTTAATTCTAGCGAAGTAGTCTGACCAAGTAAATGTTTTAACTGCAGACGGTAATTCTCAAATTCCGGCTAGGGGTATGATCATTCACAGATCAGTTATCAAAGCTGCACCAAGAGGATTCGGCCAATTCTTTTGAGAATGTGTGAAAGCATACATTTGGATCTTGAAAATTTCTCTTGGTCTGAGAACAATACTTATTATATTTTTTTTTTTGCTAAACAATACTTATTACATTATACAACTATTACACATGTCAACTCATATTATATTGTGAAAAAACAGCATCATTAGACTTTATAGTTAAGCATGCCCCATGTTAACCAAATCAAGCTAATCGAGCACTTTACTTCTAATTGGCCATGACTATGTGAAATTGATAATTTTTTTAAGGCAAAAATGCAAAACTGATTCTCTAACTTTTATTTATTTTTTTTATTCCAATCCTCTAACTTTCAGTTTTGTCAATTCAGTCCTCTAACTTTCAATTTTTGTCAATACAGAGTTCCGTTACAACTTAATTAGTGGCTGCCGTTAAAACTCCTAAAACGATGCCGTTTTGCATGTTTGTTTGTTTGTAATTCGGAATTAAAAGAAAATAAGAAAAATCTGGAAAAAAAGAAAAAGAAAAAATTAAGGGGAACGACATCGTTGTTTCCCTTCCACTAAATCAAAACAAAGACCTGAAGAATACCCAAATCCCTAACCGTGTAAATTTTTTGAACAGCTCTTCGGGAAGCACATTGTTGACGATGAAGATAGCCAAAGGTATAGCATCGAGCACCATGTCGGCGATTCTCGACGAGTCTACTTCGGTGTGAAGCGTGACCTCATCTCCCGGCCGTCGTGACTTTTAGATCATACTTTTCGGCACCGTTATTCACCAAAGTGTCGATCGGATCCTTGGTGGTTTTCAAAGTTCCCTTAGGAGTGTAGCCAGCGCGTGCATGATAAAGTAAGAGCGAGACTATTTCAGCGTCATTGTTCCTTAAAAGTTAGAGGACTGAATTGACAAAACTGAGTTGTAACGGAGCCTTGCATTGACAAATATTGGAAGTTAGAGGACTGAATTAACAAAACTGAAAGTTAGAGGACTGAAATGAAAACATGTGAAAATTAGAGGTTTAGTTTTGCATTTTTGCCTTTTTTTTTTTTTACTGCTATTTTGTTCACCCTGTTTTGAAGAATTTTGTTAACTTTGATCTTTCTTTTTTTTTTTGAACATAACTTTGATCTTTCAAAAAAACTAATGATATCCCTAATTAGAACAAACAAAAGCCCAATATAGACACAATTCACAATATCACAAGCTAACTACAAGGCTACAAACACCCAATCCTCACAAACTAAAGAACAATTGACTACTTAAGTATAAATACAAACACAAGCTAGGGAATATGCTTCTCAGAAAATAAGGCAATACAAAACATGTTTTATTTGCACAAAAATTAAAAACCAATAAAATTGTAGGTATTACTTTATAAAATCACTAATTTAATTATTTATAGTAGAATACAAAAATTAAAAAATACATATATTTAAATAACGTATTTAATTCTTTTTTATTTAAAAAAAAAATATTTTTAATTGAAGACTAAAAGGCTAACTTACTCGATGAGGTAAATCTTTCGAAATTCTTCTGTTTCAAATTCCTGCAAAATATCTCACTTATTAGAGAATAACAAAAGAGAAAAAGAAAAACAGAGTATGGCTTTACTTTTGAGAAAAAACAAATAAAGCTACAGTTATCAAAATTAGTTCCACCCGATCTTTCAATAATTAACCAAGTAATCCTAGTGCAAGAAATGCTAGCTGTTGCCCTTCTCTTGAAAACCCGACTGAGACAACTGCTGTTGTGTCTCTCTCCCCCCACAGAAACCAAACCCCACAACGAAGATGTTGAGACCCACTGAAACCCACCCAACGCGAGTTTGAAACCTGTAAACTGAGATCGAGGTTGCAAAGAGTCTCACCTGAGCTGAGTTGGAGGGCAGGTTCATTGGATTGAGAGAGATGAGAGACCAGGAAAGATGGAGAAATGTGGAATGAATGGAAGGCTTGCTTGCTCTGCTTTTATGTACCGTTTGTTACTGACTTGCTCTGCTTTTATGTAAATATGAAGACTGAAATAGACCCTTTAAACATCTAAGAAAGAAACTTTCTCTGCCATTCGTAATAACTACGAATAGGTGCCGATGTGCAGCACAACTGTGCAAATTCAAAGACTGTTATCATCAATATATCTGCACCGCCAACTGCTGCAATTTCTTTATTACCCCCACTTTACGCATTACCCAAAAGACGATAGATTTTCTTTTAGCTCAGAAACAGTTCTCTTTTTACCTCCTTTTTGATTTAGTCCTCTTCTCTCCTTTTTTTTTTGATGAACTAGTTCTCTTCTCTCCGTTGATATGCATCACTGAGAAAAGATATTTTCTCAGAGGAAATGAAGTCGTGTAGGTAAGAAAATAAATGCATGGCCTCACACCTTTCACGTATACCCCTTGTTCTCACTTACTCTCTCAGCAACCAAAATATTGCCAGACTTTAGTAAAACCCTTATCTTTAATTTATTGCTCTCTCTTGTCTGTTTTTCCAAGCTCTTTTGGTTTTTTCTGTGATAGACGGCCGACCAAGTTGAATATAATATGGTTTGTGAGGATATGAAAAACAGAGGAAGAGTACTTTACTACTTTGGATTTCGAATGAGAGGATGGTAGTCTCTAAAACTAAAAAGTAAATGAGGATAGGTGGGACAAAAATAAAACATTTGGATTATCCCATATATATATATATATATATATATATATATATGTATTTATATATATTGTGGAATTATTTAACTATGCTAGTGTTGATTTTATTAATTTTGATGACAAGCAAGCAAGAAAAAAAAATTAAAAGTTAAAAAGATAATTGTAAAGTGTGTTTGAGAAGCGATGAAACTTAAAACTTATTAGAGTTTTCAGATCATTTTTGATACTATTTCTGAGTTCTATTATACTTTTTTGTACTATTCATGAGTCTCACTATACTATTAGTTAGTTTTTATTTTTATTTTTTACAATACTTTTAATAAAAAAATTTCAATTTTAACTAAATAAATTGTTACCGAATGGACTTATATAATACTCCAGCGCAAGAAGAGAGGACAATCCAACTACACAGTTTACAAGACTACACCTTTTTGGTTCTTTGCAACAGTAGCCAAAAGTTTAGCACAAAGTTCATGTAACGAAACAATACTTGATCTCAAATCAATTGAACCAGTATCAAATTAGAATCAATCTAGAATTATAATAAATAAGTAAGATTAGAATGTTCTATAAGATTCTAATCTAATTAGATTTCTTTTTGAATATTAATAGTTATGTTCAAGAATATAGAGGGTGTTCGCTAAGGTATTTTAAACTACAGTTTTAAGTGTTTAAACAATATTACACATATGTTCACACATTTTTTACCCACACGCATTTCCAAAAAATACAAACAACGTTACTAGCATCATATTACCAAACGCCCCCATATTTATTCAAATATTTAATATTTATCTGAAATTCTATTCTATATTCATATAAACTATGTTATATTAATTGTTCATATGAATTTTTTTATATGAATAAACAAAAATAGTATATCTGAATAAACAATTAAGGTATGGTCTTTATATATTTGAATATTTCTTGCTTTTACTATTGCAATAATATTACTTATGGAAGAAATAACTAAATAAAAATTATGATAGCTTTGCCTCCAAAACCTATGGAAAAGTCTAGGGTCACATAATTTTTCACAACTTCTTGCCACAACTGTGACGTGGCAAAGTGTGATTGGTAAAGAAAAAATAGTGGATCCATGTGTAAATGATAATTAACCACTCATAATCTGCCACGTTAGAGTTGTGGTAAAAAATTTGTTTAATAATTTGTGGTCCTAGAGCTACTCAATACCTATAATATAATCTCTAATAATATAGGTGATTGTCCACAAAAAGGTCATTGTAGTCGCCCTTTCTTACTTATCCAAAAAAAAAAAAAAGTCATGGCAACTTAGCCACGAGACACTCAAAATTCCCATGAATTCATAGTGTGATGAATTTGACATATGGATTAACGCCATGTCTCGGATTAATGAGTTCACGATCCATGTATCCCCATGGGAGTTAATATATATATATATATATATATATATATTGCTAATATTGTAAGTACAGGTAAATAATAATAATAATAACAACAACATTAATAATAATAGATTAAATTGTTCTTTTAATTTTTGTAAATAATTTACAAAAATGAACTATAGAGGTGACTTACTATGAGTTTAAGACAAAACGTAAAAATGTGATTGTGGAGTTTCAAAGATATGCATAAAATAAACTCTTTGGTGAGTATAAAAATATCAATTTTTTTTTTTACAATTAATTAGATGACAAGTTTTTAATGATAAACAGTATAATGGTATCAGTGATGAGTATACGTGGAAATTATTAATATATTTTTTTAATAAAAAATTAATAATAATTTACCACTTTAATAAGTTGTGAAAAATATTATTTAGCATTACCAAAAGGCTAGTGGCTCTTAGCAGTGCAGTTCAGGCCACTTGATTAGAGTTTCATCCAAAATACTTACCACTAGGCAAAGTTGAGGGTGGCAAGTTCCTCGAGAAAGAAAATGAACAACCAGTTCGAATAAGATTAAGAAGAAGAAAATGATGTCAAATATTAAAAAGAGAAGGGTGACTTGGAACTATGAAAGAAGGGGATTCTAATGGGAGAGAAGAGCATTACATTTAACTTGCTTTTACCAGGAATGAGCAAATTTTATCCTAGTCCATACAGAAAAGTAAGTAATTTAGATGATGTATTTTGCTATCTTTATGTCATCAAAGAAATACTTTCTTAGCCAAAAAATGAAGTGATCCAGCACCTACTCGCCCTTTTTGGACAATGCATAATTAGTTTTTTTGTTAGGCTTTTAGCTTCCCTACTGGCTACTGTTTTATCTTTTGCTATTCTTCAAAGAAAGTAAGAATTATGGTTGCTCAGTCAGGGCCGGCCCAAGAAAAGTTGGGGCTAAGGCGAAAATTTTATATGGGACATTTTTATTTGTACACATTAATTAAATAAAATTATATAATACTAATTAAATCAAGACTAATTTGAGGTAAATATAGAAATTGATGAATAATACTAGCTAAACTAAGGTTAATTTCATATAGAGGATTGAATATCATAGTTGAACCATAAATTTAAACAAAAAGAACTAAAAAAAATATTATTTTTTAAAAAAAGAAACTTACTTTAACTTGAATATATGACTATGCTTAGTTAAGTACAGTTGTAATCTAAAATTAAATTTTATATATTATTTATAAGAGAAAGAGATAGATATGTTAGGTTCTAAGTACTTAGGAACTAATGTATTAGAACTCTAATGTGTTTTGTTGGCAAACCATGATCAAAACAGGTTGTTTAGTTTTGTTTATACTTGCTCAAACTTGTGTCTTTTATGTAAAGTTGGAATCGAGCTGTTGCAGAATTAAGTGTGCATTTCGGCCTGGCTCGATCGATCGAAGCTTAGACTCGATCGATCGAATCTTGGGCAGAATGTTTTTTCTGCAGAATTTTTCCAACTTAGCCCTAGCCTATTAAAACATGTAAGGTTTTATGTTTTGCCAAAAGTATAAAAGGCAAACCCTAGGCACATTTTTGAGGTTGCTCTATTTGCTATGTGTGTGAATCTCTTGTGAGATCTAGAGGTGGTTGCCTCCACACATGCTTAGGATTATCAAGAAGGAGATTTCATTGAGAGCTTGATGATCATTCAGTTGCTGCAATAAAAGCTTAAAGAAACACAAGCGAGTGTGCTTGTACTTGCTGGAGAATCCAAGAAAGAAGGAGTCCGTGGTCTCGGAGCTTACACGTGGTCGTGTCAGTAAGTTTCTACTGGTGGGTAGCAATAGGATGTTAGTGGTCTAAGTTGCTATTGTAAAATTTCGATTCTTTCATAGTGGATTCAGGTTTACCTTGAGGATTGCTAGGTTAAATTCTCCTCAGGTTTTTACCGGTGTGGTTTCCTAGGTCATCATATCATTGTGTTATTTATATTTCTGCTGCTATGCATGATATGATTGTTTGATTGTGATAACTTAGATCTGGAATTTGGACTAAGTAATAACTTGGCTAATTAACTAGGTTAATCCAATTATGTTTTAAGGGGTCTAAAAACGTACAAGTGGTATCAGAGCGAGTAGCTCTCTTGTTGTAGATCTTTTGATCTCTGAGCTGATCCTTAACCCCTGTTGTCATGGATTCTTAGAAAATCTTTTTGCTTATTTGTCAACTTGCTTACTTGTTGTCTTTGTCTCTTGTTGCTTTTGTTAAATCTTTCCTTGAACTTCTTGGTCTTATCACATGTGATAATAATTACTTGTGTTATATTGTTTTAACTGCCTTAAAGGCACGTGATTCTTGTCTTTGGTATTTGGATAGTGGTTGTTCCAGGCATATGACAAGAAATAAAGGATTATTCAAGACTCTTTTTGAAGGAAAGATTGGGACAGTCACTTTTGGAGATGGAAGCAAATCTGTGGTCAGAGGCATTGGAACTGTGGACATTCCAGGGTTGCCAGTCTTTGAAGAAGTTTGATATGTTGATGGACTGAAGGCAAATTTACTCAGCATCAGTTAGATTTGCGACAATGGACTGAATGTTCTCTTCACTAAGTATGAATGTGAGATACTTGATGGAGGAGGTGACTGTATGTGTGTTGGTGTAAGGATAGCTGACAACTATTATGGTTTAACACCAAGTATAAGCAACAAGTGTTTTAGTGCAAAGATTGATCAAGTTGATTTGTGGCATCAACGGTTGGGGCATGCAAGTCATAAGCAATTAGAGAAGATTTCCAAATGTGATGCAGTTATTGGTTACCTAAGTTTGAGAAGATAGATAAGTGCATATGTGGACCATGTCAGATAGGTAAACAAGTGAAATCCAAACATTCGTCTGTAGCTAGTGTTCAAACTTCAAGACCTCTTGAGTTATTGCACATTGATCTTATGGGTCCTGCCAGAGTTCAGAGTTTAGGTGGAAAGAAATATATTCTAGTTGTTGTGGATGACTTTACTAGATATACTTGGGTTGTGCTTTTGAAAGATAAAGCTGAGGCTCCTGAGAAGATGATACATTTGTGCAAGAAATTGCAGGTTGAGAAAGATACTGTTATAGCCAGAATCAAGAGTGACCATGGAAGAGAATTTGAGAATACTAAGCTGGCTACCTTCTGCAATGATCAAGGCATACATCAAGAGTTCTCTTCACTCAAGACACCTCAACAAAATGGAATAGTGGAACGGAAAAATAGGGTTGTTCAAAAGATGGCACGTGTCATGTTACACAATAAAAAGTTGCCCAAATCCTTATAGGGAGAAGCAGTTAACACTGCTTGCCATACACTCAACCGGGTGTATTTCAGACCTGATTCCAAGAAGACTCCTTATGAACTCTGGAGAGGAAAGAAGCCTGTAGTCAAATATTTCAGGATATTTGGTAGTGATTGTTACATTCTACGTGATAGAGAGAACCTAGAAAAATTTGATGCAAAGAGTGACAAGGGATATTTTCTAGGATACTCCTCTACTAGTAGAGCATATAGAGTGTATAATCTAAGAACCAAAACAGTCATGGAATCTTCAAATGTTGTGATCAATGATGAAGTATGTTCAGAAGCACATTCAGAAAACACTGCTCCGGTACAAGATAAGCCTATGGAGGTTGATAACTCACTTCCTGTTGATTATGTGAGGAAGCATAGTGATGAAGAGTTGATGGTGCTGAATGATGCAGTTTCTGTGCCATCAAGTCTAGAACCATCCACACCGGTTCATGAGACTCAACAAGCACAACATGAGTTTAGTCCCTCATCAGAACAAAAAGGTACCTCCACATCTCTAGTTAAAGGTCCTTCCTCCAAAGTAAGGCTAAATCATCCTACCCCAAATATATTGGGAAGTTTGAATGATAACATGAGATTAAGATCAAAAGCCTTAAGTGTAATTACACACTCATGCTATCCGTCCCAATTTGAACCGAAGAAGGTAGATAAAGCACTTCAAGATGCTGATTGGGTAAATTCTATGCATGAAGAACTTCATCAATTTGTTCGGAATGATGTGTGGGAATTAGTTCCTAGACCAAAAGGAGTAAATGTGATTGGAACTAAATAGATCTTTAAGAACAAGTCAGATGAACATGGTACTGTTATCAGGAATAAATCAAGACTTGTTGCTCAAGGTTACACACAAGTGGAAGGGATTGACTTTGATGAGACCTTTGCACCGGTAGCAAGATTGGAATCCATTAGAATACTTTTGGCTATAGCTAGTCATCTGAATTTCAAGCTATATCAAATGGATGTCAAGAGTGCTTTCTTGAATGGAATGTTGCATGAAGAGGTATATGTTGAACAACCGAAGGGTTTTGTTGATTCTCACAGACCGGATGATGTTTATAAGTTGAAGAGAGCCCTGTATGGTTTGAAACAAGCTCCACGGGCTTGGTATGATAAATTGACTACATATCTCACTGAGCATGGATTCAAAAGGGGATCTGCAGATGCTACTCTCTTCATAAGAAAGGATAAGAATAGTTTTGTTGTAACTCAAATTTATGTTGATGATATTGTTTTTGGTGCTACTAATGACTCTCTTGCTCATTCTTTTGCAGATGAAATGAAGGCAATGTTCGAAATGAATATAGTTGGTGAACTAACTTATTTCTTGGGATTACAAGTGAAGCAAACGGACTCAGGAATCTACATTAACCAAGCAAAGTATGCAAGAAATCTAGTCAAGAGATTTGGACTGGACAAGGCTGCACATGCTAGAACACCAATGGCTGCAAATGCAAAATTAACAAATGATCCATCAGGTGAGTCTGTTGATGTTACATTATACAGAAGCATGATTGGATACATGTTGTATTTGACTGCTAGTCGGCCTGATATTGCCTTTAGTGTTGGTGTTTGTTCTAGATTTCAATCTAATCCTAAAGTTTCACACTTGAATGCTGTAAAAAGAATCATAAAATATGTTTGTGGAACTTGTGATTATGGATTATTTTATAGTAAAGAGTCTAATCTGTCTCTTGCTGGATTTTCTGTTTCTGATTGGGCTGGTAATGCTGATGATAGAAAAAGCACTACCGGTGGGTGTTTTTATGTAGGAGCCAATCTTGTTGCTTGGATGAGTAAAAAGCAAAATTCTGTCTCTTTGTCTACTGCAGAGGCAGAATATATTGCTGTTGGAAGTTGTTGCTCACAACTTCTTTGGATGAAAAAACTTTTGACTGATTATGGGATATCCCAAGATACCATGATTGTTTATTGTGATAAAATTCTAATGCTATTGATATCTCTAAGAACCATGTTCAACATTCTAAGACTAAGCACATAGAGATTAGATATCACTTCATTAGGGATCTTGTTGAAAGGAAGATTGTGTGTCTTGAGTATATCCCTACTGAATGTCAGAACGCTGACATCTTCACCAAACCTCTTGACAGAAGTAAGTTTGAGACACTTCGTCAAGTAATTGGTGTGATTCTGTGTCCTTGATCTTTCTTGGCTTTCTTGGTCCTTGTGCTTTATTGCTATATTTTTTGTGACCATTGTTCTTTGGTTTTTTGTTTTCTTTGTTTCTAGGATTTGCATTGCATAACATTCATACATTTCATTCTAGGTTGTTTTTGTTTATTTTTTTCAAATTATAAAAAATAAAAAATAAAAAAAGAGAAGAAAAAGGAAGCAAATTGTGTTTTGCACTATTTTCTTGGTTTTGAAAACAAGGTTGGTCAATTTATTTTCACATAACATGTCTTTTGTACCTTGTTTAGCTTTGATGAGCTTACTTATTGCACTTTACTAGTTGAAACTTTGTAATGCATGTTGTGTGGGAAAGATGTTTATGATTTTGATCACTTTGTCTTGATCTTGAAGTCACATGTCTTTGACTGTCAGACTTGAACCCTTTGAGAAAGGCATAAATAACCATCTCACCACTGTTCACTAGCCAATCATGAACACCTTAGTACATATCGTAAGATTTTGTGCTTGAGAAAGTGTAGCACATGCACAAAAAGAATATAAGGTGTAGCCTCGATTTAAATGATTAAAATTGGTGTGTACATTATTGAACTTAAAGCTAAATCAAATAAATAAAATTGGTGTGTACATTATCCCGGCTATTTTAATAAGTTTCTAAACAATTAAAATTTGTATGTACAATATGAGGCAAAATCAAGAAACTTACATGATTGCAAGCTTATGATCTAGGAGATGTGGGAGTTATATGATGTAACTCTTTAGGTGATAGTCTCTTTCAAATCCTATGTTATGAATGTTGTAGACCTTGTGGTTGATTGTTATTCACATATCACCTCACATGTATCTCAAGCTTTTGCTAGTTGTACACACTACACAAGTTACTCTTTGCTAAACATTGTACATGTAATTGTGTGTGTTTTTGGTTTGACCAACCAAGTTTGAACATACCTTGAGTCTTATGCAAAACATATTTGATGCATGAGCATTTAAAAGGAAAATGGTTGAAGATCTTAATTTTGGGAAAACTGGGTTTAAAACTGTTGTTTTTGAAAAACATTTCATCACATACTCATGCATTTTGTTCATCAATTTCAATGCTTTGAGGTGTTCCTAAAATGTGTTTTGTATTTTTTTAAAACTATGTTTTTCTCTCAAAATTTAAGTGAGTCTCTGTCTGTTTCGATTGATCGAGTCTGTTTTTTGATCAATCGAAATTGTTTTTAAAAAATTTAAGGGAGCCTCTGTCTGTTTCGATCAATCGAAACTGATTTTCGATCAATCGAAAATCGTGAATAAGGTTTTTAAAAATCTGATTTTGACTAGTTCAACTCATCTTTTTCAAAACTTTTTCAAACTTTTCTTTCTCTCTCCAACTCGAACAAGCTCATTCATCAAATTTTTGTTGTTTTCCTCCCAAATTTTTGCAAGGTTTTCCTCTCTCTAAGCCGGTAAGTCCATTTTACCCTTCCTTTTGCATTTATTCTCATGTTTTCATGCATAATTCATGCATTTTGTTGGGATTTTCGGACCTATTCAAATTTGGGGTTTTTGATGATTCAAGCCTTCTTTTCTGAAATTGATCATTGGGTTTTATTCCTATAATGTTATAAACATGATCTATGATGTTTAATTTGATCAATTTGGTGTTTTTGTGAGAAATTGAAAATTCTAGGGCTTGTATTTACCCGATTTGGGGATTTTGTTCAAATTGAGTTTAATTGATAAAATTGGCTTGTTGAATTGATGTAATTGATCATTATATTCTGTATTCTACCTTGTGTGATGATCAATTAGTCAATTTTTTACAAATTGAAAAAGTGGTCTTTCAAATTTTGGGGTTTTGATTAAAAACTTTATGCTCAAGCCAATTTTGTGAATTTGAACTTAAATTGAACTTAGTTTCACTGTATTAGAGCATGCATCATGACATTTAACTATTCATGCATCATATAGATTTTTATTCTATTATTTTTTTGTGCTAACTTGCAATCTGCCCTTGGTTTTTCTTTCTGTTCTTTTTGGTTCTGCTTTGTGTCTTTGTCCTTACCTTAGCATCATGCTTAGGAAGACTAGAGCCCATAGGACACCCTCCACTTCTTCTGAGTCTCCCTCTAGGAGTGAGTTGTTTCGGAGTGGCAAAAGCAGAGAGTTATATGAGAAGCTGAACAGTAAGAGAAAGATATGGGCTGAGCGATCTGTTATGTTAGATGAGCTTGATCCTGCCATTAGGGCAAACTTTGAGAGTAGAGGCTGGTTGACTCTATTGGAGGTAGATCATCCACCCCCAACCGCCCTGATTAGAGAGTTCTTCTCGAACCTCTCTTGCCACATCTATGATTCCAACACCCTTGTTAGGAGTTGGATACGAGGTGTTGAGTTCACCATTACCCCTAGGATAGTGGCTGAAGCTCTTGGTGTTCTAGTCGTTAGGCAGCCCGTCTATCCTTATGAGGAGTCTCCACCCCTTGATGACATTATGTCATACATCACTGGGTCTTCTATCCAGTGGGGTTCTGATCCTCGGATCACGTCCGCTGAGCTTATTGACACTACCTATCTTTTCTTTAGGATAGCGTGTCATTCTTTGTGGCCTATTTCTCATTTCCACACCATCCCTCTTGAGCGATGTGTTTTTTTGTACGCCTTTTTTTCTGGTGCTTCTATTAGTTTTCCTCATCTATTTCTTCGTTCTATGAACGAAGTTCATAGGAGTTCAGCCGTCGCTCATGCTCTTATTCATCCTATTTTCATTCATAGGATTTTGTTGTTTCTCGGTTTAGTTGACTTCCCTGCTGGTGAGCCCGTACATGTTATAGCTCCCATAGGTGCCACCTTCCTTAGGCAGAGGGCTGCTCATTTGAGAGCTGGACCTACGCGTCCTAGAGTTGAGCCTTCTGGTGCTGTACCCCCTCCTCCCTCTTCTACAGGTGATGCTACGGCTGAGGCATCTGGTGCTGGTGCTGCTAATGCTGATGTTCCTCCACCGACTACTTTGGATGATTCAAACATTTGACGTACGTTAGATCATGTCTTGACCGTTCAGGTGGCTCAAGGACAGATTTTGGTGGACGTGCTCGATGAGATCCGTGCCTTGCGAGCAGAGTTGGCACAGTTTCGATGATCCTCACCGCCACTTCCTTTTGATGATGGATTTTGATTGCCCTTTGGCATTCCATCACAAAAAATGGGGAGTACATTTGGGACATTTGTAGAGGTTTTTGTTCTCAGGAGGAGAGATTTTTGTTTGTTGGAGCTTGTGGAGATTAGATTGTATCTAGGTGCTACACTTTGTATTTACCTTTTTTGGCTCTTGATGTATTTTTGTTAGGCTATTCATGTTAGGGGGAGATACATTTATTGTTTTATATGTTTCTTGTTTCACTGCTTATTGATTTATATTTATGAGTTATTCATTGTTATATGTCTTTATTTTCTGTTGAGTGAAATCAAGAATTTATTTTGTTTACTTGTATTTTCCACACATACGTTTATGCGTTTTGTTTAGTGTTTCAGGAAATATACAGGTTGATTCAATTGAGCTGCTGTCTACACTTGCAACTGATGGATAGTAGTTAGGATTGGATTTGTTATAATGGGCATTTTTTTTGTAAAGGGCTTTTCTTTGTAAACTTTGAGCTTTAAGTTGTGTTTTGTCATAAATTGCCAAAAGGGGAGTTTGTTAGGTTCTAAGTACTTAGGAACTAATGTATTAGAACTCTAATGTGTTTTGTTGGCAAACCATGATCAAAACAGGTTGTTTAGTTTTGTTTAGACTTGCTCAAAGTCGTGTCTTTTATGTAAAGTTGGAATCGAGCTGTTGCAGAATTAAGTGTACATTTCGGCCTGGCTCGATCGATCGAAGCTTAGACTTGATTGATCGAATCTCGGGCAAAATGTTTTTTCTGCAAAAATTTTCCAACTCAGCCTTAGCCTATTAAAACGTGTAAGGTTTTATGTTTTGCCAAAAGTATAAAAGGCAAACCCTAGGCATGTTTTTGAGGTTGCTCTATTTGCTATGTGTGTGAATCTCTTATGAGATCTAGAGGTGGTTGCCTTCACACATGCTTAGGATTATCAAGAAGGAGATTTCATTGGGAGCTTGATGATCATTCAGTTGCTGCAATAAAAGCTTAAAGAAACACAAGCGGGTGTGATTGTCTTTGCTGGAGAATCCAAGAAAGAAGGAGTCCATGGTCTCGGAGCTTGCACGTGGTCGTGTTAGTAAGTTTCTACTGGTGGGTAGCAATAGGATGTTAGTGGTCTAAGTTGCTATTGTAAAATTTCGATTCTTTCATAATGAATTCAGGTTTACCTTAAGGATTGCTAGGTTAAACCCTCCCCAGGTTTTTACCGGTGTGGTTTCCTGGGTCATCATATCATTGTATTATTTATATTTCCGCTGCTATGCATGATATGATTGTTTGATTGTGATAACCTAGATCTGGAATTTGGACTAAATAATAACTTGGCTAATTAACTAGATTAATCCAATTGTGTTTTAAGGGATCTAAAAACGTACAAGATAGATATTATTTGGTGTGTGGCTTTGTAGGAAATTCGTTTACAAAAATTAAGGTCTCAAACTATTAGAGGAGATTATTCATCATTAATGATCTATCACATTTGCAGCATCTTTTTTGAAACATTTTAGGGTTTCAATTGGTTTAAATTTCTATTGGTCTCCTATTTTGGAAGCCTTGTTGAAAAAAAAATACTAAAGATATTACAAAATGTTCACAATATAATAATGACTGTAATTGATAAATTTCAACAACTTAATTTATTTGTATTTGAATTAATTTTTTATGTGATTGGTGATATGTCAATTAAACCTATGATAAAATTTGTGAAATTTTTAGCATCACTCTTAAAAAAAAGTATCAATTATTTAAAAAATGTTATATTTCTATAAAATTTTGGGTATTTTATGAAGGGAGATGAGAACTTTTTTTAATATAGGAAATTTTTTATTTTGTTGTGGGGCCTTAGGCCTAGGCCTTGGGCCGGCCCTGTGCTCAGTTGGGCAATCACTGGTATTTCTCTATCACGTATAGATGCCATTATAATAAGTATTGGTCCAATATTTATACTGGATTTAACAAATATTTGAGGGACTCCTCGTTTTCTTTAAACTTGATTTTACATCGTTTTCTTTCTTGTTTTACATAGAATTAGAGGGACAGTGTTTCTTAAATTCCAAACCCACGATAACCCAAACCTCAAATCTTTTCCTTTGCAACAAACCCCAATTCTGCTTTCACATCTGTTAAAATGGAAATAATATTAACTTTTATACTATCCCTTTGTCCCTAAAAAAAAAAGAAAAAAAGCAGGATTTGAAATTCTAAGGAGAGTTTCTAATAATCAGGTTGAAGTGCACATGAGACTTTGCAGTTCTCATCAGCATCAATACACCATTTTGACTATAGTTAGCAGAAGCCAAACAATATAAGAATGCTAGCAAAACTGGTGCAATTCTCAAAGTGATGGAAAAAACATAAACAATGGGACTTAAATATGAAAGATCTGTACTTGGCATCCATTTGCCACTTATAGAACATACATCCAATATTGGCAATCCCAGCTGCTACAAGTAATGGCCCACAAACTTTATATATCCATCCATATTAACAGAAAATGATCACCCAGCATGCAGCAAACCATCCTCCTAGCATCGTCCCTCTCTCTTTCTCATCCACGTCCACATTCCCTATGATAATCTGTCGTATTCTCCATCATAGTATCGTTCCCTTTGAAACAGAAATAAAAAAATGAATAAGATCAAAAACTAATACAACTTTTTAGGGATTGATGATATGGTAAATTCATCACATACAAATTTAGGAAGTGCAATGCATATATGCTAATGGAAGAAAAGTGATGACCCCTGAATGCACACCTAAATTGTGATCCATCATAATTTTCTCTGGACAATAACAGAGCAAAGAAGCCTGGCAAATTAGGAGCCGTTTGGTAACGCTGTTTTAGTAACGTTGTTTATATTTTTTGAAAATACGTATGAGTGAAAAAAGTGTGTGAAAATACGTGTAATGTTGTTTAAAAACTAAAACATATATACCAAACGGGTCTCAAAATACCTAGCTACAAGGCAGTTTAACCACTATAGTAGCTTCAACTGCCGCACAATTGGAAAAAGGTGAGAGGGTCAATAAGCAATCATTTATAGGTAATAATCCTGCAAGAAGTTACACCAAAATATGAATCGTAAGACAGGAAAGAAACAACACAAGCAAGATTTCTTTTCCATTATGTCCAAGAGTTTAAGAGGGAAGGAGAGAAATAGTATGTATCCTTAGAGAGAGAAAACGATAGGACCTAAAGGGAGACAATTTGGCTTCTGTTGTTTGTTAGCCAATAGAGGGTGGAGAAATAGCGAAATGAAAATTTTTTATATGTGAGATAAAAGGGAAAAAGATCGAAACACTTGTGATTGATATGTGGTGACAAACTAGTCGATCTCTAACCCCCCCCATTCTCTCTCTCTCTCTCTCTCCTCTCTCTCTCTCTCTGTTATTTCACTCCCACACAAGATATTACACTTATATTACTTTTCAAAAAAAAAAAAATCAACACAGAAGTTAAACAGGAATGAAAGAAATACAAACCTTTTCATGAGCTTCATCTTCTAGAATCTAAACCATCAAGTTGGTCAATCTCCCCCTCCTCTTCCTCCTCAAAATCATCTTCCAAAATGCTTCGGCTAGGTTCCAATGAACTAAGTGATTCAAGGGACCAAGCACACATTTTCAAAGAGATTCATGGAAGATAGAAATATTACAGCAGGAAACCTATGAAAGAGATCAAATACATGTCAAGTAAATACCATCAGGCAAATAACAGTTCTAATTAAAAAACAAGTACCTTTTCTTGATACATGGAAAAGCAATGTCACAGGAATTAGAATAATCTTTTGTTAGAAGTTCATAATAACCTCATCCACATATGTAAAAGTGAAGCCTGATACAATTGGAAGTAAGGCAAAGCACAGGCAGCTTAGTGTATTCACGAATTTTTTAAATACATACGAAAATAATAGCATATAGAAGTTGAAAAATATTACTACACGTACATGCATACATATAACATTTCATTCTCCATCAAATCATTCACAGTTCCCTTATAACTACAATTTTATCCCTCTCTCCATCAATTCCTCGTTAATCATTTTTCTAAACGCAATAACTATAAGCAACACATACATAAATACATAGATAGAGAGAGAGATAGAGTGGCAGTTACTGCCGTGAGTTCTACCTAGGCAATCGAGCTCCATAGAAGGGAGAGAAATTGAGAGGCTCCGCTGTTGGTGGCGGTGGCGATGAACGGTTTTAGGTGGAGCTCTTGAGGGTGAGTGAGAGAGTTCTAGATTAGGTATTACCTGACCGTTTTGGGGGAAATATGAAGCGGGTTGGGTCGTTTAGTGAGACCCGATTTTTTAGGCCCATTATTCATTTTCCTTAGCCCAATCCAAAATACCACATGCCCCATCACATTGGAAACTCAAGTACAAACTCATTCTCAACTAAGCCTAAACACTTAAATCTAAACCCACCCAACCTAAGTCAAATTAATTAATTTGGATTCTCAAAAAAAAAAAAAAAAGTCCAATTAATTTATTATTTTAACAAAATGAAGTTGGGTATAATTTTTAAAATTGAGATGGTATTCAATTTAAACATAGCAAAACATAGGATGCTAGAATTGCTCTCTTAACTATTTATTTTAAGTTTAAAAGTTAAAAGATTTAAAACACAAATAAAAGGGCAATATTGAAAGGAATTATGGCTTTATCTATTTTTAGACGAAGGTTTTCATTAATATTCAAATCATGTTGAAGTACCGTAAAAATATGGTTATTTAATCCAAATAATTCGAAATTATCAAATTAATGAATAAAACCGTATGATTTTTCATGTTTCTAAAAAGCCATCGTTTTTTTTTTTTTTTGGTTTCATAGGTTTTTTTTTTTTTTTTGGTTGTTGTTGCAAATTAGTTATTTATTTCACACCAACATGAAATTTGGTATTGTTCAACCATTGTCCATTCTAAGGGAATCATGCAAGGCTCATTAGATGCACCCCTTATTCAGTAATAGCCTAATACGGGAAATATTTAGGTTTTCTCTCCTTTATAGGGAGAGCCAAGAAAGTTTGTTTGCACAAATTAAAAAATGAATTTAGGATAAACTTTAATGTAACCATATAAGGCTCCTTTCTCAGGTGAGAGACAAATGTAAATTAAGGTGGTGGTTCAAGTGATGCCTAGAATTTGAAATCATGATTAGGTGATTTTAGTGGAAACATAGGGTTGATAGAAAGGGAAAACATTGGCTAAGATGGGACAAATTGTCCAAACCCAAGCACAAGGGGGAATGGATTTGAGGAGATGAGAAAAGTTCAATGATGTCATACTAGCTAAACAAGTTTGGCTCCTTATTCATAACAAATAATTCTTGTTTTATAAAGTTTTTGTGACAAATTTCTTCCCAACAAGAATAGTCTTTTAAGGCCAAGGAGAATTCAAAGTTGGTCAAACAAATGACTTACAATGGCAAGCTAATCACCCCTGCTCAGAACAGCCACAATAGATACGCCTATTGATGGTAAGACTAGAAAAATGGATGAGTCATGTGATAGATTGGAATTTTTTACCGATGCTAGAATTATTAAAAGTATAACACCAAGTGAGAGGATCCCACCTAATCTAATGATATGATCTAATAGCAAGGATGAAGAATACACGGGAACAAGAAAAACACCTGTAAGATGCTTACTCAAGAAAGAACTAATTGAATATAACACTTAAACAAAAACAACTTTTTTTTAGAGAAAAAGCTCCTAGATTGTGGGTTATTATTCATCAATCAAAAGTAAATCATAGTTGTAAACATCAAGAATATTTGAAGGAACAACTTCCATCTCGATAAAAAAAGGATTACAGATAGCCCTTCTAGTTAACCTGTGAGCCATACAATTCCCTTGTCTTTTAACCTAGTAAAAGGATATCTCTCTTAAAGAAGAGCTAAGTAGCTTAATGTCAAACAAAAACAACATAAAAGTAAAAATAAACATAAAAATAAATATTTTTGTCCTATTTGAACCCTCAAACATAAGTTATTCTTTATTTAAGTTGAAGAATAGGAAAATATGGAAATTAAAATGTCAACATTTAAATTTTAGTATATTCATATATAGCTTATCTTCTTCATTTTTATCATTAAAAAAAAACAAATTTTGACTATTTATGCAAGAGATGCTTAAACTTTAGAGTTTCTAAACTCTAAACAAATTTCAATATCTAAGTAATTTCAGTGATTATTATTTCAAAGTAACTATTTTTATTCCAAGTGTTTTATTTATTATTTTCAGGTGTTTAACTGGAAGTTTTAGTTCAAAACCTAATTATATGCTACTTAGTTGGCGCAATAATTTTCAAGTGATCTAATAACAGATATTCAAAATTCTTTTAAAATGAGAACTCTTTTATCCTTAACATCAATCAACTTGTCACTAAATGATAATAGATTTGGTATATTGCAACATTAGAATGCTCATTTGGAGCATTGTTAGCACAAAACAATGAAAAAAGAGAATTCACTGTAGTATCTAATACTTGTGGGGGAAAAGTATAATTATTCCTTTAATCAAAAAACAAATTGTAATAGCAACAAATAGTGTATTCCAATATTGTAGTGTTTTGGTTATTATCCTAATACACCTTTGTAGGATGTGCCAACGTTAATTAATTGGAATAAAACTTCATAATACAATTGTTTGGTGATTCTCAACTAATCATTAGGTAGATTAATGATGAATATGCAATATGCTACTTAGTAAACCAAAAATTTTAATTCAAAATCTAATTACATGCTACTTAGTTGGTGTGATAATTGGTGTCTTGCTATTCATTTGTAAAAACCTTAGAATGAAAACCCATTTTATTATCAGAATGACCATGGTTGCAACACTCTTGCTCAAATTAAAAACATTTGAATGCTTAATCTAATATAAAATTAAAGTAAAACTTTTTAATAATTATACCATAACTAAAATGATGGTATTTAAGATATCATTAAGAACACACTTTCAATCTTTTAGCTCTTTAAATCATGATCAACAAAACTACTCTTAAAAAAGAGGCAGACTATGATGATTCCATCTTCAAGCTTGGAAAACAGTTTAGAGCCCTAAGTCAACAAAGATTAGGGATGAATGTGGGAAATCTACACATCCACAATGGGCCTGTTTGATATTGTTTTTATTTTTATAAATAGCATGATAAATGCCAACTTAGTTGATTATGTTTTATACATAATTAACCTAAAAGGGCTACTAATATACAAATTAAGAATTATCTTTTTGAATAAAACACTTAAACAAAAATATCATAAAAATAAACATAAACATGAAATTTATATTTTTGTTTTATTTGAATTCACAAACATATGTTATTCTTTATTCAAAATAGAAACATAGAAAAATATGGAAATTTCAATGTCAACATTTGAATTTTTAGGCTATTTAAAGCCCTTTCTCCTTCTTTGTTCACATACAAATAAATTTTTGTTTATTTATACGTAAGTGTCAAAGTTTCTAACCTCTAAAAAAAATTTCAGAATCTAAAGATAATTTAATTTATTTTTGTGTGACATTTCTCTAATTAGTATTTTCATTGATTGTGATTTCACAATTACCATCTATGTCGAAGCATCATAGGGTCTCCAACATATTTTCAAATGAAAGCTCTCATAAGGAATTCTGAAAGTTTTTGAAAATCAAAATCATTACTACCATGTAAAACATGTGTAAGAAAAGAAATAACTCATCGTTTATTGTTTAGTTAATTCGAAAGAGATAACTCATTATTTAATGTTTACTTAATTTCAAATAACTAGGGATTTATAGATCAAGTCCAAACACTAATTAGAATTGGAGGATTAAAATTATTGGGGCTAGACTCATCCAAACAAGCAATTTATAGTAGGGTTGGGGGGGGGGGGGGGGGGGGCGCTCTTTTCTCTTATCATCTGGCTAGTGGAAAACAAGAGGACTCACATGATGAGGGACATGCTGGAGCCTGGATGGAGTTCTTCAATGTGGGGTTTGTTTTGAAGCAATGGAACTTTATTCGGGTTATAGAAGGGATGAGAATGCCTAAGTTGAGGTCATGGACAATCCAAGTCAAAACGTTTCCTATATGTAGGTTACAATTGATGTTGCTAGTAAATAGAAATTTGGATTTTTTTTAGAAGAAAAAATTTAGATGTGTTGGTTCAATCTAGTTCAACTAATAAAATTTTTACAAGGTAACAAATATTGGAGATTAAACTTTCAAAATATTGTAGAAATTTAAAAATGAAAGTGTTTTCTTCCCCAATTATGTATCCCATAAATTTAATAGACTTCCAATAAACTAGAGAAAGAACATAAAATTTAAAAATGCTGTACTACTTTTAACCATTATTAAATTAATGATATTGATTTTAATCTATAATATTAAATTATTTACTTTTTTTGGGGTGGGGGGGGGGGGGGAACTAGCATATCATTATTATTATTATTATTATTTTTTTTCCTGCTATAAAGCTTATATAAGCTCTCAATAGTCTAAATGAGTAAATGTTAAGAGATTTGTAATTTAGTGAAACTTTCTCATCTCTCTCTCATAAGTAGAATTTGAATTTAAATAGCTCCGGCTCCCCTCCTGCTAAGAATTCTCCCATTCTCTCCTATTTTTGCAAAGATAAAAGACATGTGGCAAATAATAAATATAAAGGTCAGATAAAAGTATAAAATCCATACCACGTATGTAACTCAACCTCACCTTTTAGCAACTAAAAATCCCATTGAAAACCCATAATTTAGACACCAATGGCCAGGGGCAACTGCACATTGTAGTCAAGGTGGACACAGGACCACCCTGACTTACCAAAAGATAATTATATACATAATTATATTTAAATTAACATGTTTTACCTACTTTAAAAATAAATTATTAACCACCTTGACTTGATAGTCTTAAGAATTTCGGTTCAATAAAAATAAGAATAATGCGAAGGAGTTAGAACACAATAAAAAGTCTCAACAATTTTTTAATATTCCAAAATTAGAATGGCAACTCATACATGGAGATTTTTTAATCTCTAATTAAAATTTTTTTGTATGCTAATATTGGAATTGTTGTGACTTTTTGTTGTATCTATAGAATTACTCAAAAAAATAATATTGGCCCCCCTATACATAATTCTTAACTCCTTAAAAAAAAAAGCTCAAATAACAATAAAAATGAGCCCAAATAACATTAAAAAATAGCCCAAAAAACAATAAGATTAAGCCTAACAATAACAAATAAACAAAATATTCAACAAAAGCTCATTCAAAGACAAAAATTAAAAACCCCTAATCCTTCATATTTGGAACTCATTCAATCCATTCCATAAAAATAATTAAATATCCCCTAATTTCATTTTTCCTAAAAAAATGGTGCCAAAAGAGAGATTGTGGTTGTGATTTCTACTTGGTGACGCTAAGAGCTCCTTAGCGGTTTGGCTCGCAATCACAACATGTATCATTTATTTCTTTCTCTCTCTTTCTCAATTATTCTCTTTTTAATCATCATTATAGACTCTTTCTTACTTTATTACTCTCATTTCTACATTCTTAGTTCTCACTTAATTTCTCATTAGTTATTTTTTTGCATTTTAATTTTTTTTGTAGAATAGAATTGTATTTGCAAATTTTTTTGTGATGTTGATATATTCAAGTTCTCTTTTTATTAAATTTTGTATAATTTAAGTCTTAATGATTACTTTAGAAAAAAATTTTAGAGCTGCCAATAGCTGATGTCATCCACCACCAACACTACATTGTTTTTTAGACTTTTTGCATTCCAGTGATCTGAAGTTGGCGTAAAAGCTCATCTCCAAACAGTTCATGGCCATGGATGTAAAATCGTTGGTGTGGGGTTGACAATAAAACCCAATTCTAGAAGTTTCTCACTTTCTTTGGTTTAAGCTATCAAAGATGCAGCCATGGAAGTTCTAGAAGCTTTCTTTGTTCCTTCACATTCCACATTCTAATCACACTCAATAAAACCAAATGCAAAATATGCCATGTTCTTATATTTTTATTACCCAATTCAACTTTCTTATTTAGCAAGAAAAAAAATCAAGGTTTTAACACCATAAACCCATCAAGGTGATAAATTTTATTTCAAACAAAAATTCAATCTATCACTTCGCCAAGAGGAAGCCAAATGCAATTTAAAAATAAAATAAAATAAAATTGATGGGTATTGATGTGGTAGTGTGATAGGACCATGGAAGCCTTGGGTCTTGAGGGTGATAGTTGGCTCGACTCTCGAGTGGGCAAGTTGCAGTGTATCCCATGATATATATAGTGAAGGATAAGTTACATGCATGACGTGGATTTGTTTTCACCTTCCGATTGTGTATTTGCCACTTGTCATTTATTTTAATCAGTACAAAAATAGGAGAGAATGAATGAGAAGCTTTTAAATAGAGGGGAGCCAGACCCAATTTGAATACCTAGATGCAATTTCACTTCTTATAAGCACTCTCCATCCTTACTACCAAAACCAAAAAAAAAAAAGATTTCTGAAAATGGTTAAGGCTCATATTAACCTCATATTTAGGTTTAAGAAGAGCTTTTTAATAAAATGTATGGTTGGTGGAATTACTGAAAAAGGCCTAACACTGTTGCCCAAAGGCCTAAACTTAGCCCAAATGAAGATGTGGGCTACAAATTCATATCTCAAGACTAGGCTAGGCTTCCCTTAAAGGTTTCACTATAAGTTTCTTTTGAGTTAATTGTAATAATTTTCTGTTTGCCAAAATTTAAAAAGAAAAAGAGGATGGAAAATCCATTTTTCTTCCAAGTCCAATGGGTTTAATCTAGTAAGAAAGAAGTTAACATTATCCAAAGTTTATATTTCATTGAATTGGATTTCAAGAATATAGGAATAATCAAGAAATTAAATGAGGGACTTAATGATTTTTTTTTTTTTTTTTTGAAACCGTGGGACTTAATGATTTAACATGTAGTGACTTATGAATTGACAATAGCTTATAGCTTTGTTTCACTATAGATAATTTCATGAATGAGTTAAATGCAATATAATAGAGTTTTGGGATAATTTAATTAAATAAATAAAAAGCTAGAGTACAAGGTTAATGATAACTTTAATTTGGGCCTCTTATGAGATAGCAAGAGGTGTAAGTTAGGATTTTATTTCCTCTTTGTCCCACTTCGAGCCATAGATTATAAAAACTGTAGTGGGCTGCCCATATATCTAATTCATGAGAGAGAGAGAGAGAGTTGGTACCATGGGCTAAGAGAGACAAGTATTTAAATCAAGGACAGACCTAGAATATTTTTAAGATAGTGGGGGTTGGAGTATAAAGAAAAAAAATTCCAAGTATCTATATATTATTAAAAAATTACACAAAATCATTGTTTCTAAATATATTAAGATGCAATCATCTACCGACAAAGACAAAACAAAAACAAAAAATGCTTTTTTTATTTTTTTATATTAGGCGGACTGGGATTTTTTTTGGTTGAAGTTAGAGCATTCATAGTGGTGGTCCTACAAATTTCAGCACTAAAATTTTAGCTTCCAATCCATTAGTTCCTTATTAATTATTTTTCCAATAGCAATAACTATAAGCAGTATTTGTGTGTGTGCGATCGCACACACATCTACAAAATTATACATACATATAACACTTCATTCTCCATCAACTCAATCACAAATAGCTTATAACTCTAATTTCAGCTCTCAGTCCATATTACTTCCTCATCAATTTGTCAATAGCCATAAACATTACATACACACATAGATTTAATAAACACACAACTACATGTACATGCATACATATAACATTTCATTCTCCATCAGATCATTCACAGTTCCTTTATAACTACAATTTTTTCCCTGTCTCCATCAATTCCTCGTTAATCATTTTTCTAAACGCAATAACTATAAGCAACACATACATAAATACATAGAGAGAGAGAGAGAGAGAGAGAGAGAGTGGCAATTACCGCTGTGATTTCTACCTAGGTGATTGAGCTCCATAGAAGGGAGAGAAATTGAGAGCTACCGCCATTGATGGCAGTGGCGGTGGCGATGAATGGTTTCAGGTGGAGCTCTTGAGGCTGAGAGAGTTCTATATTAGGGATTACCTAACCGTTTTGGGGGGAAATATGAAGCAAGTTGAGTCGCTTAGCTCGGCTGGATTTTTTAAGAGCCAAGTTTGACCTAGCCAGTTTAGTCTGAAACTCACACTTAAATCCAAGTTTAGGCCCATTCTTCATTTTCTTTAGCCCAATCTAAAATACTACATGCCCCATCACAACGGAAACTCCAGTCCAAAACTCATTCTTAACTAAGCCTAAACACTTAAATTTGAACCCACCCAACCTAAGTCCAATTAATTAATTTGGATTCTCAACAACTAAAAAAGAGTCCAATTAATTTATTATTTTAACAAAATGAGGTTGGATATAATTTTTAAGATTGAGATGGTATTCAATTTAAACATGGCTATACATAGAACACTAGAATTGCTCCTCTGACTCTTTATTTTAAGTTTAAAAGTTAAAAGATTTAAAACCCCCACAAATAAAAGTGCAAAATTGAAGGGAATTATGGCTTTGTTCATTTTTAGACGAAGGTAAGTAGTTTTCATTAATTCAAATCATGTTGAAGTATAGTAAAAATATGGATATTTAATCCAAATAATTTGATATTAACAAACCAATGAACAAAACCATATGATTTTCGATTTTCTAAAAAGCCATCATTTTTTTTTAGGTTTCATAGGTTTTTTTTTTTTTTTTTTTTTGGGTGCAAATCAGGTATTTATTTCACACCAATGCAAAATTTTGTATTGCTCAACCATTGTCCATTCTAAGAAAGCCATGAAAGGCTCATTAGGTGTACCTCATATTCAGTAATAGGAGAAGTAGTTAGGTTTTCCTTCCTTTATAGAGGGAGAGCCTAAAAAGTTTGTTTGCACAAATTAAAAAAATAAATTTAGGATAAACTTTAATGTAGCCATATAAGGCTCCTCTCTTAGGCAAGAGGAAAATGTAAATTAAGATGGTAGTTTGGGTGATGCCAAGAAATTGAAGCCATGATTAGGCAGTTTCGGTGGAAACATGGGCTTGATAGAAAGGAAAAACATTGGCCAAGATGGGACAGATTATGCCAACCCAAGTACAAGGAGGAATGGGATTTGAGGAGATTTGAAAAGTTCAATGATGTCATACTAGTTAAACAAGTTTGGCTTCTTATTCATAAGGAATAATTTCTTTCTATGAGATTTTTAAAGCAAAGTTCTTCACAACAGGAATAGTCTTTAAGGCAAGCTGATCATCCTTGCTCAAAAGTCAAAACAGCCACAATGGATATGCTTATTGATGGTGAGTGGATATGCTTATTAACAGTGAGACTAGACAAATAGATGAGTCATGTGATAGACCGAAATTTTCTATCTTGGGAGGCTAGAATTATTAAAAGTAACAAGAAAAACGCCTATAAGATGCTTACCCAAGAAAGAACAAATTGCCAAAACCAAAAAGTTTGAACTCAGAGCATTCATATATATATATATATTTTTTTTATTACAAGAAAATTAAATCAATAGCACTTACAAACTTATGTTATATAACAAATGAAAAAGAACTTCATATCGGCCAACTATTACAATCCAACATTTAATTTGTCTTAAACATTCACCGAATTATAAATTGTTCAAAAAGGCAAGTAAGCCAAGCATTATCCAACTTTTATAATAGTAAAACATACATAAACATATAGAACTACTAAATTTCTAGATCATACGGAAATCACAGCATTTCTTGAAGCCAAAACTCCCTCCAAGAAAATTTTTGGGACTAAATACATATATCTATGCTTGGAAAAGATTTGCTCTACATCTTTTTCATTTCACACGCTTGTTCAAGCTTGAATCCCACATCTATGTTTAGGTGCTTCACATAAATAATGGAATGAAGTTTAGATTGGCTATTCCAGTCAAGCTAACCATCGTGATAACCCAGAGAGCTCTGGCGCTCTCCGACTCGTGCAATAATGCTGGAATTTTATTAATCTCTATTATGATTTTTTGTTTCTCCTCTTTCCTGTTAACCAATTTCTGAAAGGTACAATTCACAGATTGAAAATAAAGAACTTGTATGTTATAGACAGCAAAACAACTAGACTATAGGAGATTAGTATCACAAAAATGGGAGGAAAATTACATGCGGTGACTGCAAGTTTATTTCCACTGCCATATTAAGGATTAAATTATACGATCACATACTATATCGTACCATTCATGAAATATGATACGTATTGTTTGATACTGACAACTATGTCAAATTCCTACTAGAGATCTCACTTTAATAGAGATATCACCCATGTATAGAGATAATCAAAATTGGGTGTGATACACTTGCATAAGTCAGCAGGTCACCCATAAGATACAGTCCGCACATTTCAGCAGCATACACCGAGAAAAACCTGGTGGTTACTGTATATCAACAACTAGTTAGCGAGGATAAAACCGTCTTTCTACTCTTGCTTCTCCTGGACCATCGTGATTTTCTAGCCAATTTCCAGAAGAATTAATGGTAGCTAGAGGTCTCCTATTGGAAATTGCCAACATCTCAGCGATCTGCCCGGTTACTTTAGTTTGTAGCATTGCCATTATTCATTCTAGCAGAGATTCTAAAAGTACGTAAAATCGCTGAGGCAGTTCACATTTAACAATGAAATTTGAAAAGCAATCCTACAAGTACAGGATTGAGTAGTCACCTTCATAAATGAGGAGGTCTGATTGGTCTGAAGAAGTTTTGTTGACAGGATTATTGAGTTGTCATTTTCACTATGTAATCAATAGAATTCTTCATTCAAAGGTCAAAAATCTTGGCTTTGTCGGTACTAGTGCATGGCAGTAGTAGTACGTAGGCTTGTGTCACGTGAAACAGAAGTATTTTACAGTGAATATCTTCACATTGCGACTTCGCTCTGCTTTTTAAAATAATTTCACAGCAATTTATAACGAGGAAGTTGTGATTGATTTTAAGTAAAATTTAAATTTAAAATTATTTTTTTACTTATTAATAATAATTTATCATTTGTAATTTGTTTTGTAAATTTTATAAAAATATTATTGACATAATATTTTTTTTAATAAACGCACTGTATCATGATATGAAATTGACACGTTGGTTTTATATAATATAATTTTGATTTTTGCTTGATAATTTCATGGACTTTGTTAAATACTTAAATGTGTTAAATGGTATTCATAGAACAATAGTCAACAAACTATTTAAAGAAAATTTTAAAATTATTTTATAAAAAAATAAAAATAGTAAACAAATTTTATTAAAACAAATATTTTTTTAATAAAAAATTTGTCCATAATTTTTTTTAAAATATTCCCGAAATAAATACTTTAGAACATCCATTAACCTCTTCTCCCAATTTTATATAAGAAAAATCATACTATCATAGTTGAGAGATTCCACACTAAAACAAACATTGTATAAGGGTTCGTTTGGATACAATTTATTTTTCCTGAAATTGAGAACTGAAAATACTGTAGCAAAATAATTTTTAAATGTGTGAATAATACTTGAGACCCATTTTTAAATTTTTTTTTTAATAAAGTGGCTGCGGGTTTCGTGAACAGTGATGAACAGTGATTTTTGTCTCCTAAAAAAGTTGAAACGCCTGAAGAAAAAAAAGAAAAAGAAAATACAGAACACAAAACGCAGACGCAAATAATTTCTATTCAAACACTCACTAAATATATTTTTATTTCGTCAACCTATGAACCTAACTGTTCACAACATTGTAATTTTATTACTATTTTATCCCATCTACCCTCATTTACTTTCATTATTTATTATGTTCCACTCTCATCACCTAACTCTTCTTTTCATTTATTCACATACCTATCTCTCATTCCAAATCCAAAGTACTTTTTTTTACCTTTCAAATATATCCTCACAAACTAGAGTATTTTCAACTTGGATGGTCCTTTTGACATCAGGTGTGCCAAATGTTAAATATTGGCATTTGACACACCAAGCATCAAAAAAGTTCCTTCTGATGTTTTAAATATTAAAAGTTTTAGCATGAATGAACCATTTAATTTCAAATTTGGAATGATACTACTCATAAATTGTAAAATTTTTATTATTTTCTTTCTCCTTTCCTAATCTATTGTATACAAAAGTAATAATTATCCACTTTAGTAAAGAGTTTATGAAAATTAAAAAAAATTTCATTGTCATATAAAAAATGTCCAAAAGATAAAGCCCGGCAATATTATTGTTGCTGAGAGAGTGAGTGAGAACAAGGAGTACATTAGAGACTTTCATGCTTTGTCAAAAATGTAAAAGCTAGGTGTGAGGCCATGCATTTCAGCATTTGGTTCATATAAATAAATAAAAAAACATATGCAGTGTTGAGTGTACCTTACCTTCACGCCTTTATTTCCTCTGAGAAAGTATATTTTCTCAGTGATGCGTATCAATGGATAGAAGAGGTATAGAGGCAAAAAGAAAATCTATCGTTTGTTGGGTAATTAAGAAAACCGCAGTGTACCTTACCTTCAGGCCTTTATTAGTTTGACTTTTCCCTCATATAGTCATATACCTTCATTTACTCTTTACCACTCTCCCACCCACTACTTATACCTTAACACTCCCAAGCCAGCCCTGTTCTCTGTGCTCCACTCCATGGCCGAGATTCTCTCTCCTCCAATCTCGCACATTCTCTTGCTTGCTCGTCTCCGCCAGTGCTGTGAACTTAGATTTGTGAAGATGTACTGGCAATGCATGAGAAGAAGACGTAGAAAACGACACCATTTTCAAAATGGTATTTTTCCATGTCATTGTTATCTCTTCCTTCAAGTCTTTTATTTAAAGCCATATTCTGTTTTTTTTTTTCCTCTATTTGGTTGTTCTAATTAGTGTGATCTTTTGCAGGAATTTGGAATGGGATGGTTAGGAAAGATTTACAAGTAAGTTTACAAATTATTCTTTAACAAAAAAATAAAAATAAAAATTTGATTAAATTGAAAAAAGTAAATAATTGTGCCCTCTAATAATTAAATCAACAATTTTATTTCGTAATTAATAATATAAAACATAAACAATTTTATTGATATATAATTTTTATGCCAATAACACATGTTCTATATGGCTTTGGTTTCTTAGATGCATATTCTTTGGCTTATGCTTGTACTTAAGTAGTCAATTGTTCTTTAGTTTTAGAGGATTGGGTGTTCTTCAGTTATTCTGTTTTGCACAATTGGATGCGCAAAACTGTCTTTGTAATTTATCAATGCGAAATTTTAATTTATCATAAAGAAAGACTTAAATTTGCCTATTCTAGTATTCTTAACCAATTCTTTATTTTAAAATTTTGCAACCAAATGTTTTCTGAAAGTTTCTTTAACAAAGCATATAATCCGCTACTAGTTTTGCTAAGGAATCACTTCAGGTTGATAAAACCTGATAATATTCACTACAAAACGCGGGGGCCTAGGGCCGCGGCTATAAAAAATGCGGCCCAAGATAGACTAAAGTCTTGTTTTTAAAAAACGCGGCTTAAAGAAAAATTTAAAGTCGCGTTTTAAACGTGGGGCCATAGAAGGGTTTTGAACTTGCGTTTTTTTGAGCTGTAGCCGCATTTTTGTTCGTTTACCATTGTTCGTTTATGTCAAAAACTTTATCGTAATTTATAGATGCATCTATAAATTACTCATGAGTAATTTCAATTTTTCTAAGCTAACTATAGAGAATCTATTCTCCCTCATTCTCAGAAAAAAAAAAAAAAAAAAAAAAAAAAAAAAAAAAAAAAAAGAAAAAAGAAAAAAGAAAAAAGAAAAAAGAAAAGAAGATACTATTCTCCATTTATCTTATTAGACTGATTTTAAAATCAATCTAAATATGCTTTTAAACATACTTTTTTATTATGTTCTTGACATAACAAAGATAGGCTGCCCACTGCTTCTTTTAAATTTATGAAAATATGAATGAGTTAATTCACTTATTGTCTTGCGCATTAAGTAAATTAACAACACGAATGGGAAAAAGAAAATTATTTAAAAAGCAAGTATCAAAATGTCCACATTTACAAAGATCACATATATCATGTTAGTTGAGCACTTGAGCTATATACAATAACTTTTCTCTAATTGTAAACTTTGAAATTTCATTCCTAATGGTGGTTTACTATATGCAGAAGATTTAGTCCAAGAAACCCCAGTATCCAATAATGGGCGTGCAGAAGATTCGATTCAAGAAACCTCACGCTAATGCAGCGAATATGGACTCTTCCAGCGAACGTGAAAATTTCATGTGGGTTAAATGGGAGCGGCCAACCGATTGGAGAGAGCGAAAAAAACATTCAAAAGGTGGTTGGACACTTTTTACCTCAGCCACGCCTATTGCCTACTTGTGCCAATTAATTGGACGCATGTCCCTCATAACCACAAAGAAGATGCCGGATAGAGATAGAGGTAGTATCAAATTAAGCTACTTTTAATTGTTATGTACAGCCGTATGTGTGCTAAATGGCATTTTCAGTAGGGTGGACTATTGCACTATGCTAACTCAATTTTTGCATTTTAGAAAAGGTGGATCATTGACCCAGAAATTATCAAACCAGCTAATCAAATGAACTGGGCAATGCACTTACTAGGGGAATTGAGGAGGAATCGAATGAGCAAGTTAAAAAAGAAATGCTATCCAAAAGATGCGTCGAAAGAAGCTATCGTTAAAAACAAACTAGCTTAGGCTGACAAGCAGGACTACGAGGAGCTAGTTGACTATTGGTTTGATTCTAAAACGTAGGTTTCGTTATTTTCTTGCTCTATTATCTTTTAGTGGTAATATACATATGATGGGGTATTTGGATATACCAAGTACAGTTTTTTAATCGATTTTTTTGTTTTAATTTGTTGGCGGGAATGTGTTCGTAGACATTAATTGATACGAACAAGAGAAGTCGTGAGTTTCAGAAGGACATAGCGAGGTCAAGGCCTATAAGTTTTGCCCAAATTGCTGACAATATGGTAAGAAATGCATTATACAACAACTAGCCAGGGTTTTAATATTCTACATGATTAATCGAACTTGTGACATATTGGTATCAATAAATTCTAGTTGTATTTATTTATTTATTTTATTTTTAGAAAGAACATAATCGATTTGAATTCATGAAAATCAAAATAGATTTTGTCAGCATGAGTTTAGCATGGGAAATGGCTTGCATGGAGGTGACAGTAATGGTGGCGGTGCCCAACGTTGTCGTAGGGTCCAAACTAAGCAATCCACAATTTCATTACTACAATAATATAAACTTTTTGTCTCATAAAAAATTAATATTAAAAAATTTCTTAAATTTTCCATACATATTGTTTGGTTAAATTAATATTATTAATACTAATTTGTTTTTCAATTCCAACTTCTCTTCTTCTTGGAGTCACACTTTTTTTTTTCATGTGAGTGTATAAACGTTCACATTCTGAGCTATAATGAGATGTCAATTTTTTGTGAACATGGAAGTTTTTATATATCCATCAAATAATAAAGCCTAGCAAACATGAAAAAGCTAGAGAAAATTTTTTAAAAAGCCAAAAACTTTAGCTTCTCTTCTAGGGTGGTTCAATTTATAAGTTTGTGGAAAACATGACACGATGAAAGGCAAAGAAAAACATATGAATATTATCTGTCTTCAATTTGATAACACCATTATTGGCATTATTATAAGCTAATCACACATAAAAAAGAAGAACAAGAAGAGTAAAATTGATAAAAACGCCTAAAGCTTTATGACTTTTGCAAAATAGCACGGCCTAGCTAAAGCTATATACTACTAGTGTTATAGTAAAGTAATTGAGTACTAAATTAAGCCAAACGTAGAGTAGGGTAACAATTATTTTGTGTGATGAATCTGAAGAGTTTGAAGAAACTAGTTTACTGATGAATTTGAGCATTGTGTGAATTAGTATGAAATTTTTACCATTGCTTGTCTCATTAGAAAAATTTCGTAATAAAAACTAATGTCAGAGGAGCATGTGAGATTTCATGTTGTTGCAGAGGAGAGCACAGTGTTGGGGTAAGGGAGACTTGGCTTTTTTGCATGTTCATGACTGTTAATAGACATTTCTTGTGATATTTCCTGTTCTTGATTAGTGATTTCATTAAGAATTATGTTTGCCACTTTGTTAGCAAGAGTTTGGTTTGGTATATAGCAATTGGTTGTTCTTTGAATTTGCTTTTCTTTGTTACCTTCTCTGTGGAAAACTAAATAGGTTGAAAGCCGACAGTTCCAATACAATTGGCATGCATATATGTAGGGGGTTGTAACCGCGTTTAAAATGCAGCGATAGACAAATTCAAAAAATATTCGGACGGTTGTAGCCGCGTTTAAAACGCGGCTAAAATATGTCTTTGAAGCTGTCAACAAGGGTCCTATGGCCGCACTTTTTCAAATGTGGCCTAAGAAATGGTTATTTTATTTAATCAAAGGGCAGGTAGTGATCTTAGAAAAAAAAAAAAAAAAAAAAAGGCAGGTAGTGAAAATTAAAAAGAGAAATCAATCTCAAAATCATGGAGTAGAGAAATTGGTTGAAGATAGTTATGTACAATATGCTTTAGCTTTATAGGGACAAAAAAACCGAAATAAAAATGATTCAGTTGAAGAATTTTTATTGATAGGAACATTTCATGTTTCTTCATTTTTTTGTTCATAGTTTTGACGCTGTGACAGCTTTCTCAAGATGATTGCAATAAAAATTGACGTTGTGATAGCAAAGACAAGTGAGAGAGAGGAAATGTGAGGAAGTTGAGTGAAGGAAATTGGGTTGGGGTAGTAGCTAGCCAATATATAGAACTTTGGGATGGGGCTAGCTAGGGACTATTTCAGCCACTGTTACAACTAACTGCAATGGACATAGGCAAGTATTGGGACCAAAAACCGCTTGATACAAAGCATTCGCATGAAGAAAACAACTCATTTGTCTTTTTGAACGTAATAAGCTACATTTTTTAGGAATTTGTTTTACATTTATATTGCATGTTATGTCCCAAATTCCATTTGCTATATTTGGTTGTCAATTGCCACTTCATATCACCAACATAAATTTTCACTATTGCGAAAGTATACTGCACCAAAGATGGGCATCCTGTTAGTACTGAAGTGCGAGATAAGATTGTAAGCCCTATATCATACCATCAGGGTCTTTTGTATTTTGTGTG
Source organism: Quercus tomentella (assembly GCA_028535165.1). Taxonomy (NCBI): domain Eukaryota; kingdom Viridiplantae; phylum Streptophyta; class Magnoliopsida; order Fagales; family Fagaceae; genus Quercus; species Quercus tomentella. Next base: position 7,498,616 of record JAPQVY010000089.1, read on the forward strand.
TGAAATGTTTATAGTAAATAATATTTTATTTGGTTCTTGTGTGAAAACAGGAAAAAATGACTAAAATTTTAAACAACGGGGGCTCACTATAAGGAGAGTGTCGCGAAAGAATCCTATGGTCAAAAGATGATGTGTTTGCTCAAGTGATGGGCAAAGAACATTGTGGACGTGTACGTGGGGTCGGTTTTGGACCAACCCCAACAGGAAGAAGTGGGTCCAACCTTCCATGTTTGACTGGGCCGTTGTCTAGCGAAACGGCCCATCGGATGACTGAATTGGAAAATTTGCTGAGGGACCAACTTGCCCAGTCAGAGCAGAGGCATTAGGAGCAAATTGCCTCATTGCATGCATGGCATAAGGAGGAAATCGCCGAAGCACTGGCCGAAGCAAAGCGGCAATCAGATGCACGGCATGAGCAACAAATGGCAGAAATGATGTCGGGCGTGAGAGCCATGTTAGAAGGAATGAGGCCACTTGTACCTGCTTCACAAATTTCTCAGGTACTAAAAATGTTGCCTTTAAATTAATGAAAGTTGCGTGTTTATTGCAATGCTTTGTTATGTGCTACTAATACGATGTATATAATATATTCAAGATAGTGCTGCATCACAGTGAGGACTCTTCATGGATATTTTAAGATTGTATGTTGTATTACTTTTTGGCTGTATCAAAAGGAATATTGTACACATGAAGTTTATTTTGACAATCTTTTTTGTGAACATACAACACATTTAGTTGAATCTCTTCTAGAAGAACAGCCAAGAGGATTAAATAGTGAAGCCATGCATTGTTCTCACTGTAATTTTGAAATAAATAAATTTTACCGTTTCATAATTTTAAGTACTTTTTGATAGTTCCACATTTGTGTACTTTTGTTGGATAGGAATTTTTCCATTATCGCTCATGTTGATCTTAGCAAGTCTATGCTTGCTAGCATATTATTTTGGAGCGCACGGGGACCATTAAGAGAGGACATGGTCAACCTCAATACCTTGAGAAGTTGCAGGTATATCAGCACTTTTAAAAGATTTGTTCTTGTTGTTTAGGAAAAACATAAATTGGGTATTCAATGGAATTTTGTATTGTTTTCGAGTGGGCTTGTTTATACTGGTTGAGTTGTCTAGGAAGATGATGCATTGGGAATGATATGTCCATTTATATTGCTTTTAAGTGTATGATATTTTTCATGGGTTTGTTTCATGGGTTAGAAGAGTTTGTTTCCTAGCTTTAGTCATGTTCTAAAAACAAACAAACTTTACTATCACTACCTCCATTAATACTGTTTTGGTTACTTAGTCTGGGCAAGCTGTAATTGTTCATGTTGCTACATATATGTTGGCCTGTCGAAACCTTTTTTTTGTATAGTTTGGTTTGGTTTTGTATTGCTTTTGACGAGTTTGTTTCCTAGTTGGTTAGAATTATTAAAAAAGAAAAAACGAGTATGAAGTTGTATAACTTCACTAATCTTGTTTTTAAGAGCGTCTCTAGCTACTGTATATTTTGATTGTAGCATTCAATATTGGAAAAGTTAAGGTTTTCTTTATATGAAGTAACTTATGATATTCTTAGTTCTCTGCTTGGCTCGAAATAGCTGACTACTGCGTTTATATTTTTGCAGTGCCATTATGGACATAAACTGTGGTCTACCTGTAAATCAAGGGTACAAAACCGATGCCCCACTTGTAGACAAGGCACCCCCTAGAAGCATCCGAGATAGCCATAGGAAGTTAGAGACAATCATGTGTGGTGCTCGCTGCATCTTTTTTGTGTCAAATGGACTTTAAACTTTTTCCTCCATTTTTTTGCTGTATTGAACTGCATATTCCTCAAAGATTGATAATTTTCCCGTATTCGTTAAAGATATTGATTGAAATTGTGACAGGTTTGAGAAAATTCTAGCTTGATATTTCTTTGAAATTCTGGCTTGTTATTTTGTTGCATGCAACAAGCTAGAATTTTGTGTGTGTGATAGGTTTTTTATAGTAGCGTTTGTAAAACTTATAGTAGCGATTGTACCATCTAACCTAGAAAGGAAAAAACAAAAACTATAGCCGCGTTTTAAAAACGCGGCTATAGACAAATTCTAAATAGGAATTCAAGGGGTTGTGGACGTGTTTAAAACGTGGCTATAGGTGACAGATATAGCCACATTTAAAAAATGCAGCTATAGTTCTAACCTATAGCCGTGTTTTAAACGCGGCTAAAATATGTCTTTGAGGCTGTCGACAAGGAAGCTATGGCCGCACTTTTTAAACGCGGCCTAAGACCAAGACCTATAGTCGCGTTTTAAACGTGGCCTAAGGTGAAAGCTATAGCCACGTTTTAAACGCGGCCTAAGGTTCTGGTCTTAGGCCGCGTTTTAAATGCGGCTACAGCTTTCACCTTAGGTCACGTTTTAAACGGGGCTATAAGTCCTGGTCTTGGGCCACGTTTGAAAAAGTGCAGCCATAGACCCATCAGTCCTATAATCACGGGTTTTAGGCCACATTAAAAAACGCGGCTATAGGCCAAATCGTGCTATAGCCACGTTTTTCTAACCTATAGCCGCGTTTTAAAAATGTGGCTATAGAACCCTTTTTTTGTAGTGATTGCTCCTTATACTAGTATAAAACTTTTAAGTTATATGTTAATTAGTATGATTTAGAAGCTTTGATGTTGCTTATATACAATACAGACTAACCACACAATCTTTTCCTATGAGTAAAAGCAACCATATTTCTACTTGCTATGCTCATTTGATCAAACTTATGTTACTTTTTTTTTACTTTTCCCCTTTTTGCGACAACAAATTTTGTAAAAGGAATACAGAAAATGAAATATTTCAAATATAGTCTTATCAAGGTAATAATTGAGAGTATATCATAATGGTCAAAGATTATGTTAAGAATAATTTGCAATAATTTTATACCAAGTTGACTTTGTTGAAATGTTTGTAGGACCTGTGTAAGATAACAAAGACCAGCGTGGGAAGCAGACGGAACTTCATACGCTGCATTCCAGAATCTATGCCTAGATGGCGGATAGCATTGTAAGAACAACATTATATATATTAATAACATGCCAAAATTAACAAAACTTATATTATTTTTCTTTCAAAAGTAGAAATAAATGTGATTCGACACCATCGAATCGACACCCTCGCTTTAATATGCCGAATGTACTAACTATGTTATAGGCAAACAAGAAAGGCAGGCAAATAGAGAGAGGTGAGATGTATGAAGTGGCGTATTCTCACCGTGATGGTATTGTAATGAATGAAACTGCAGAAGCGAACATTATAAGTTTGTAACAAATTATACTGTATTATATTTAGAGTTGGAAAGAAGTTCTTTGATGGTGGAGAACTATTTGAGATTGAAGTTACTGGGTCATATGGTTCATTACAGTATAAAATATGAGTTGTGGATGCTATTAAAGAAAATATGAATTGTAGATATGTAACTTCAGTGGATGCTATTAAAGAAAGCAACATTTTTTTTTTTTTTTTTTTTTAAGAATAAAAGCAAATCACTCAGTCAACCCAAGGTAGAGAATCTTGGAGGTTTTGTTCCTTGTTGCTCGGTGTTGACTCCAAGCAATCCTAGATGCCAACTTGTAGTTTATCTATCAATTATTTTTCTGTTCTCCAAATTTTAATTCAATGGATGCTATTAAAGAAATTCTTGTAAAGATTAAGAGCAGATAATTCAGCCAACCCTAGGTAGACTAGAGGTTTTGTTCTTTGTTGCTTGGTGCAAACTCCAAGCTATCCCAGATGCTAACTCCTAGGTTATCTATCAATTATTTTTCTACTCTTCAAAATTTTATTGTTGCATCAGTTTGGTTTTGTTCTGTATCAAAAACTCAAATAAAACAAGCAAAGACAAGTTCTTGCAGTTAAAACAAAACAAAAAGTGAGAGTCCTCATCCGGTTTTAAACACAAAATCCACTCTTTGCCCAAATTCTAAACCACATCTATTGGGGAGGTCCGAACGGTACTGGTTTGTCCTTCAATCCATATATTGCTTCTTGCTTAGTGGACTCCAATATTAAGATAGACTTCACAAAGACATATCTGCAGTTCAATTTTCCAAATTGCTCTAGCAATTTCAATGGCCACTAATTTTATGCAGTTATTAGCTTGCAACATCATCCACCACCAACACTACATTGTTTTTTAGACATTTTGCATTCCAGTGATTTGAAGTTAGCATAAAAGCTCATCTTCGAACAGTTCGTTTCTGTGGATGTAAACTTCGTTGGATTGTTGGCGTGAGGTTGACAATAATGCCCAATTCTAAAAGTTTCTCACTTACTTTGGTTTAAGCTATCAAAGAAGCAGCCATGGAAGTTTCTGAAGCTTCTGAAGCTTCCTTTGTTCCTTCACTTTCCACATTCTGATCACACTTAATAAAACCAAATGCAAATTCTTATATTTTAATTACCCAATTCAACTTTCTTATTTAGCAAGAAAAAAAAATCAAGGTTTTAACACCATAAACCCATCAAGGTGATAAATTTTATTTCAAACAAAAATTCAACCCATGACTTCACCAAGAGGAAGCCAAATGCAATTTTTTTTTTTTTAAATAAATAAAAATTTAAGTTGATGGGTATTGATGTGGTAGTGTGATAGGACCATGGAAGCCTTGGGTCTTGAGGGTGATAGTTGTCTCGACTCTCGAGTGGGCAAGTTGCAGTGTAACCCATGATATATATAGCGAAAGATAAGTCATGTATGAGAAAGATAAGTTACATGTATGACGTGGATTTGTTTTCACCCTCGAATTGTGTATTTGCCACTTGTCATTTATTTTAATTAGTATTAAAATAGGAGAGAATGAATGAGAGACTTTTAAATAGCGGGGTGCCAGACCCAATTTGAATATCCCCATGCTCTTTCACTTCTTATAAGCATTCTCTATCCTCACTACCAAAACAAAACAAAAAAACTGATTTTTGAAAATGGTTAAGATTCATATTAACCCCATATTTAGATTTAAGAAGAGCTTTTTAATAAAATGTATGGTTGGTGGAATTATTGAAAAAGGCCTAACACTGTTGCCCAAAGGCCTAAACTTAGCCCAAATGAAGACATGGGCTACAAATTCATGTCTCAAGACTAGGCAGGCTTCCCTTAAAAGTTTGACTATAAGTTTATTTTGAATTAATTGTAATAATTTTTTGTTTGCCAAAATTTAAAAAGTAAAAGATGGAAAACCCATTTTTCTTTAGTAATCCACTAAGTCCAATGGGTTTAATCTATTAAGAAAGAAGTCAACATTATCCAAAGTTTATATTTCATTGAATTGGATTTCAAGGATATAGGAATAATCAAGAAATTAAACGAGGGACTTAATGATTTTTTTAAATAAAAAAAAAAACCATGGGACTTAAAATTCTTTTTCTACTCACTTAAGCCAATATATGTTGTATGTTTTTTTAATCTTATTTTTTTATTTGTATTCTCTCTATTTCTCTTATTGTTGGGCAAAGTTTAACTACAAATTTAATTGTAGCCTTAGGTTACAACTTTCACTAAAAGAAATTAACATGAATACAACATCTCATGCATCCCCAATCTTGGCACACTTGACGGATGCCGGCTATGAGTTGAGTTTTTTTTTTTTTTTTTTGAGAATCCAAAAAGGGGGTGTTTATGGTTATATTAAACCCCTGGGCAGAGCACACTTGCTTAGGGATGTGATGCCCACCAACGGACTCCTGCTGGTAGCGGGAATCGAACCTGAACGTGTTAGGCAGAGCGAACGAACCGTATCCAGCTGAGCCAAGCCCCCGTTGGCGGCTATGAGTTGAGTTCATGCTCTTTAATGCTACTCTATTTTAATGTCACAAGACTTATAATGTAACTTTTTGTATTCATACGGTTATTAATAAAAGCAGGATTCCTGCTCAAGATTGCTTGAAAAGTGTAGAGACTAAAGACATTATACGTTATGAACTATCCACACATGAAGAAAAAGTGATTGTGAAAGCTGAACTACCATTTGAAATCATGTCTAGAAATGGAGGACCACACCATTTTTTGAGCTTGTGGTCCCCATCGTATTGAGATTAGCTCTTGCTGCATATCAAATATGCATAACTATTTTCAAGTGTACTGCTCTGGCATTAATCTGAGTGCTTTAATTGAAACTTTTCTGGTGAATAGTGCAGTTACTATTCTACCTATGGACATGTTGAGAAGCTGGCTGAACAGATAAAGGAGCTGAATCCGTGGAAGGAGTAGAAGCAAAACTGTGGCAGGTATGTGTGAATGTGTTTGAAGTCATTACCATTTTTGAGATGTGTAATTCAATAGTATTTCTTATCTTGAATATTGGTACTACAGGTCATAAAATTGTTGCAGTTTATATATAAAATTCTTGACTTGTCTAGTGCCTAGAAATTTAAACGTTTTGTAGATGGAATAGCTATTGAGTGGTACTTAATTAATTTGGCGTAGGCATCTGCTCCTGTATGTTTGCTTCTATATATACATTCAACGTTTGTGCACTGTAGCTTGCCTACTAGGAAACCATTATGTAGGGGGGTAACAAATTAGAATATGAATTTGGTATTGTGTTCTAAAAAATTTAGAATATGGTAACTTTGGTTTTGTGTTATGTCCAGCTCCTTTCCATGTACCCGAGACATTTTCTGATGAAGCTCTTGAGAAGCTCAGTGCACCACCAATGAGTAACATTTTTGGTATTTATGTTAAGAAACAACATTTTTCATAATTGTTGATACAAATAATTGTAATTGGAGTAACATTACTTTTAAGTTTCATTCGGATTCGTCAATGATATCACTCCTATCATGCACCAATTATAACGGATTATGTTAGTAGTCGTGAAATATTTGTAGATCAATAGACTTATTGCAAGCTTTTTTTTTTTTTTTTTTTTTTTTTTTTTTGGGTCATACCTGAAGTTAATAGAGTGTTGAAGTTTACTCTTTCTTTTTTCTTTTTTTTTTTGGTTGGAAAACAATGCAGCTTGACAGCCATTAGTCAGCTTGTTCACCATGGAATGATCTTTGTGCCCCATTGGGTACACATTTGGGGCTGGCATGTTGAACATGGAGAAGGTGATCAGGTGGCTCCCCTAATGGTGCTGGAACTTATGTTGGGGACGGATCAAAACAGCCTTCTAAGCTAGAGTTGGACGTAGCTTTCCATCAGGAAATGTATTTTCTTGGCATTTCAAAATTCTGACAATGGCACCGTACCACCACCATCGTCAACTTAGATATTTAAAATTTATGGAAGAAATAATTGAATAAAAAAAAGGATTACAGATAGTCCTTCTAGCTAACCTATGAGCCACACAATTCCCTTGTCTTCTAACATGTAAAAGGATTTCTCTCTTAAAGAAGAGATAAGTAGCTTAATGTCAAACAAAAACAACATAAAAGTAAAAATAAACATAAAAATAAATATGTTTGTTCTACTTGAACCCTCAAAGATCAGATATTCTTTATTTAAGTTGAAGAATAGGAAAATATGGAAATTACAATGTCAACGTTTAAATTTTAGTCTATTCATATATAGCTTATCTTCTTCATTTTTTTCATTAAAAAAACAAATTTTGACTATTTATGCGAGAGATGCTTAAACTTTAGAGTTTCTAAGCTCTAAACAAATTTCAATATCTAAGTAATTTCACTGATTATTATTTAAAAGTAACTATTTTTATTCAAAGTGTTTTATTATTATTATTATTATTATTATTATTATTATTATCAGGTGTTTAACTGGAAGTTTTAGTTCAAAACCTAATTATATGCTACTTAGTTGGCGCAATAATTTTCAAGTCTTCTAATAACAAATATTCAAAATTCTTTTAAAATGAGAACTCTTTTATCCTTAACATCAATCAACTTGTCACTAAATGATAATAGATTTGGACATTAGAATGCTCATTTGGAGCATTGTTAGCACAAAACAATGAAAAAAGAGAATTCGCTGTATTATCTGATACTTGTGTGGGGGGGGGGGGGGGGGGGGGGCGCTCCGATTGAAAAACAAATCGTATGGGAAAGGGTAATACTGTACTTCACTGTAATGATTTGATTATTATCTCAATACACCTTTCTAGGATGTGCTAACGTTAATTAATTGGATAGAACAAAAAAATTGATTTCTGAAAATGGTTAAGGCTCATATTAACCCCATATTATTTAAGAAGAGCTTTTTAATAAAATGTATGATTGATAGAATTATTGAAAAAGGCCTAACACTGTCACCCAAAGGCCTAAACTTAGCCCAAATGAAGACACGGGCTACAGATTCATGTCTCAAGACTAGGCCAGGCTTCCCCTAAAGGTTTGACTATAAGTTTATTTTGAGTTAATTGTAATAATTTTCTGTTTGCCAAAATTTAAAAAGAAAAAGAAGATGGAAAATCCATTTTTCTTTAGTAATCCACTAAGTCTAATGGGTTTAATCTATTAAGAAAGAAGTCAACATTATCCAAAGTTTATATTTCATTGAATTGGATTTCAAGGATATAGGAATAATCAAGAAATTAAACGAGGGACTTAATGATTTTTTTTTTTTTAAACCATGGGACTTAGTGATTTAAGATGTAGTGACTTATGAATTGACAGTAGCTTATAACTTTGTTTCACTATAGATAATTTGATGGATGAGTTAAATGCAATATAATAGATTTTTGGGATAATTTAATTAAATAAATAAAAAGTTAGAGTACAAGGTTAATGATAACTTTGGGCCATTTATGAGATACCGAGAGGAACCATAGTGGGCTCAGAGAGAGAGAGAGGTATTTAAAATTCTTTTTCTACTCACTTAAGCCTATATATGTTGTATGTTTATTTAATCTTATTTTTTCTTTATTTGTATTCTCTCCGTTTCTCTTTTTGTTAGACAAAGTTTAACTACAAATTCAATTGTAACTTTAAGTTACAACTTTCACTAAAAAAAATTAACATGAATACAACATCTCATGCACCCCAATCTTGGCACACTTGATGGATGCCGGCAATGAGTTGATTTCATGCTCTTTAATGCTACTCTATTTTAATGTCATAAGATTTATAATGTAACTTTTTGTATTCATACGGTTATTAATAAAAGCAGGATTCCTGCTCAAGATTGCTTGAAAAGTGTGAAGACTAAGGACATTATATGTTATGAACTATCCACACATGAAGAAAAAGTGACTGTGAAACCTGAATTACCATTTGAAATCATGTCTAGAAATGGAGGACCACACCAATTTTAGAGCTTGTGGTCTTTATCGTATTGAGATTAGTTCTTGCCGCATATCAAATATGCATAACTATTTTCAAGTTTACTGCTCTGGCATTAATCTGAGTGCTTTAATTGAAACTTTTCTGGTGAATGGTGCAGTTACTATTCTACCTATGGACATGTTGAGAAGCTGGCTGAACAGATAAAGGAGCTGAATCCGTGGAAGGAGTAGAAGCAAAACTGTGGCAGGTATGTGTGAATGTGTTTGAAGTCATTACCTTTTTTGAGATGTGTAATTCAATAGTATTTCTTAGCTTGAATATTGGTACTACACAGGGGCGTAGCCAGGAATTCGTACTTGAGGGGGCCAAGTTACAACAGGCCGTCTATTTTACCATACACATATACAAAAATTTGCATACTATTATTTTAAGCACCAAAAACCCATCATTATCCATAACATTGAAAATTTTCTTATTTTTTAATGAATTATTCAGCTCCTAATTTCAAATTAAAAAAAAAAATGATGATATGGAAAGAGATATAATATATTATCATATAGCAATACAACAAATTGAACAACTTAATAAACAAAGCATATTCATAAAACTAAATGACCATTATCATATATATACAAAGCATAAATCTAAATGCCCATATGATGTTGAAGAAACAAACAAACCTGAAATACTGAGACAAAAGAAGAAGCTGGAACTGAAAGCAAATATGGATATTTTTTTAGATGAAAGGAGTTTATTTGATTTCTACCCTTGTTAAGAAGAGAGTTAATGTGTTTAGAGCAATCAACAATGAGAGGAAAGAAACATGGGGCATTGTGGGCTTGTATCAGGAGAAAAAGTAGTAGTGATAACTTCTATTTTCTTTGACAATCCCGTAGGTGACTTCTTGAGATTGAGAATCATGGAAAAAAAAAAAGTAAATTTTTGTTTGAAAATGAGTGGTAAAAGATGATATTTTGAGAGTGTGGATTATTGTCTATTGGATATTTGGATTGACAACAAATCATTTGGACAATTGGGAGAGCTAACTAGTATTTTATTTGAGGACTTTGGGTTATCTAGTGGACTAAGTAGAGATCCTAGAAAGAATTGGGGGGGCCGGTCATTATTTTCTAGGGGGCCATAGCCTTTTACTTATTTTTTGCTATCAAACTCGTAGCCTAACAGTAGAAGAAATCAAAATTTTGGGGGGGCCCAAGAGACAACGTAGCTCCGCCCTTGGTACTACAGGTCATAAAATTGTTGCAGTTTATATATAAAATTCTTGACTTGTCTAGTGCCTAGAAATTTAAACGTTTTTTAGATGGAATAGCTATTGAGTGGTACTTTAATTAATTTGGAATGGGCACCTGCTCGTGTATGTTTGCTTCTATATATAAATTCAACGTTTGTGCACTGTAGCTTGCCTACTAGGAAACCATTATGTAGGGAGTAACAAATTAGAATATGAATTTGGTATTGTGTTCTGAAAAAATTAGAATATGGTAACTTTGGTTTTGTGTTATGTCTCCTTTCCATGCACCTGAGACATTTTTGTTGTTGTATTATGTTAAGGAAACAACATTTTTCATAATTGTTGATATAATTTATTGTAATTGGGGTAACATTACTTTTAAGTTTCAATTTATCAATGATATCACTTCTATCATGCACCAATTATAACGGACTATGTTAGTAATTATGAAAAATTTGTAAATCAATAGACTTATTGCATGCTATTTTTTTTTTTGGTCATACCTGAAGTTAACAGAGTGTTGAAGTTTACACTTTTTTTTGGTTGGAAACTTGGAAAACAATGCAGCTTGACAGCCATTAGTCAGCTTGTTCACCATGGAATGATCTTTGTGCCCCATTGGGTACACATTAGGAGCTGGCATGTTGGACATGGAGAAGGAGATCAGGTGGCTCCCCTTATGGTGCTGTAACTTATGTTGGGGACAGATCAAAACAGCCTTCTGAGCTAGAGTTGGACGTAGCTTTCCACCAAGAAATGTATTTTGTTGGCATTTCAAGATTCTGAAAACGGCACTGCACCACCACCATCGTCAACTTAGATATTTAAAATTTATGGAAGAAATAACTAAATAAAAATTACGATAGCTTTGCCTCCAATACCTATAGTATAATCTATAATAATATAGGTAATTGTCCACGAAAAGGTCGTTATAGTCGCCCTTTCTTACTTATCCCAAAAAAAAAAAAAAAAAAACGAAGTCATGGCAACCTACCCACGAGACACTCAGAACTCCCACGAATTTATAGTGTGATGAATTTAAGATAGGACATATGGATTAATGCCATTTCTCGAATTAATGAGTTCATCATCCATGTATCCCCATGGGAGTTAATAATATATATATATATATATATATATATATTTGCTAATATTATAGGTATAGGTAAATAATAATAACAACAACATTAATAATAATAGATTAAATTTTTCTTTTAACTTTTGTAAATAATTTACAAAAATGAACTATAGAGGTGACTTATTATGAGTTTAAGACAAAAAGTAACAATGTGATTGTGGAGTTTCAAAGATACGCATTAAATAAACTGTCTTTGGTGAGTCTAAAAGTTTCAATTTTTTTATTTAGATGACAAGTTTTTAATGATAAACAGTATAACGATATTAGTAATGAGAATATGTGAAAATTATTAATTTTTTTAATAAAAAAATAAGGACCGTGTTAACGGGCGTTAATACCCAGCTTTTTTGCAGTCTTTTACACAGACTTATGTGTTTTTTATCACATGTGGGTCAGCTTTATAGTAAAAGAGAAAAATGAATAAAGAGACCAAAATACCCTTTTTCACGTCTCTCACCAATTCAAGCCTAGTCAAGCACTCATGCGTCTCACACAGGAAAATTTGAAAACTCATGCGTCTTTCACAGGAAAACAACACCAAACATCTTACAGAAAAGAAAAAACTGAAATCACAATCCTCTCACAGGAAACAACCAACATAAAAAAAAAAAAAACTAAAATCACAATCCTTAGGAAACAACCAACATCAGCAGATCCAAAAAAAAAAAAAAAAAAAAAAAAACCCATCTCACAATAAACATTTAACATCAATACATCCAAAAAAAAAAACCATCTCACAGAAAAACAACCAACATCAATACATCCAAAAAAAAAAACCCCCTAAGAACATATGGGAGAACATAAATTTTTTTTGAGGGAGACAAACTGGGTTGATGGAGGGGAAATCAAGGAGGAGATGAATTGAGTTAGAAAAGAAAGCTGTGAAAAAAAAAATAGAAGACAGGGAAGTTCAGCCAAGAGTTTTATATAGGAGAAAATTTTAAAAGATGAGAAAGGAGAAGCAGAAAGGATGGGTAAGGGTCTGTTTGGATACAATTTATTTTTGTTGAAACTGAAAACTAAAAACACTGTAGCAAAATAATTTTTAAATGTGTAAATAGTGCTGTGGGACCTGTGAACAGTACATGAACAATGCGTGAACCGTACATGAACAGTGTATGAACAGTGAGTGAACAGTGTATTTTGTCTCCTACACAGTAAATTCATGTGATTTTACTGTTCACGCGCTGGGAAAAAAAAAGGTAGAAAACGTGAACGTGGATCCGCATTGCTCACTAAGTGTAAGGGTGAAACAAAACGTGTGGTTGAAAAAAAAAGGAGAAGTAAAAATAAATAAATTAAAGTAAAAGGTGGCTTGATGGGATACGTGTCTATCATGGAAGGAATTTTACAAATAAAAATTACAAATTGTATTAAAATAGTAACAATACAACATATTATCACAAAATTTTCACAATAGTTGAGTTGTCAAATCTTTCATATGTGAAAATAAAATAATAAAATATTAGATTAGGATTGACCACAACTAAAAACATAAAATATTGTGAAAATATTGTCACATTTTATTATCAATAGTTATGTCATCAATAAAATTTTTAAATTCCAAATTTTTGTGATTTAAAATTATGCATAATATATGCACTTTATTTCCTCAAAAAAAATTATGCAAATAAAGTATAAGTTTTTGTGCTATTTACACAATATTTTCATAACAATTTCATAATAAAGTCTACACAATAAGTTGTTATTAGTTCTTATCTGGATCTACTAGTGACATTAATATTTTTTTATCTACCATTAATGAAAAAGAAGATGAAGATTTGTAACCAAACAAATAAGGAAGGATAAGAGAACAAAAATTCACAAGCGCATTAAAGGGAACTCAAATTTTAAATTTTCTTTTTCAACTCTTAACCCTTTATTTATTCTACTATAAGAGGCTAGGGGTGTCAACCAAGTCATTGATCTGCCAAAACCGAACTAATTCAACCTAACCTATCAGTTTGGGTCAGTTTTTAGAGGTTGGTGAGTCAGTAAATTTGCCTAACCCGATCCACCTATATTTAATATATATTTTAAAAAAATATTATTTAATTTTATTATTTATTCTTTTGTTTATCAACCGAGTTAGGATAGAGCTGTATGATATCCTACTAACTTTGAAGCACTAATAAAATAGTTTGTGTTAGTTTGGTAGTAGGCTCAGGCTTATTAGGTTATAAATTTTCTCTTATTTGTATCGGTATTGTTTGAATGCAAATCGATATTGTTTGAATGCTCAATCAATTTTTTTTTTTTTTTTTAATTCCAACCCGATCTAGGTGGGCTAGGTTGGGTTAGATCTTTTTTCAACCTGACTATGGTGGGTAGAATTGAAAATACTCCTCAACCCAAAGAAAAATATTAATTTTGATTGAATTGTTTATAGTATGGGTACACCAAAAAAGAAAGTTAAAACAATAACAAATACATTAAATTTTCAAAGTTGATACTTTAAAAACCAATAACATTCACTTGATACTTTAGGGACTAAAGCACTGGTAGATAAATATTAGGGACTAACAATGTAATATCAACACGGATTAGAGTTTAGGTTTGAATCCCTTATAAATGGGCAATTTAAGTATGATTTAAATTTCTTCAAGAATATTTAATTTAAATTAGTATTTATTGAATCCCTTATAAAAATTTAAGTAAATTCATTATAAAAAATTTAAAAAAAAAAAAAAAAGGTAGAAAGAAGTGTTTTAGTAAAATGACATAATATTGAAAATGATAATGTGAATATTCACTAGCATAATATTGTCCAAATGGAAATGTAAAACCAACCAAAAAAAAAAAAAAACAAGAGAAGTGTCAAAATTAACAAAGGCATTATATTGTCAAAATTAATATTGTCCAATGACATAATATTGTCAAAATTAACAAACACAATATTGTCATAATTTTTTTCTTTTACAAGCTCAAGAGTTTATGCCTAACATTTAAAAGAAAATATTGGATTCAATCCAATTTCACTTGAAGTACATTTTTTTTTTTTTTTTTTGGCACCATTTGGGGAAGTGCAATTATCTTTCTCTGGACATGTTGAGATGTTATGGCCAACATGCTTGCAAAGGTCGTAAGAACAACCACATCTCCATATTTTTGGTACCAATCAAAACAATGAGTAGGTGACCAAAAAATATGCTCCAATCTATTTTCTTCATCGGTTGTAAATGCATAATGGAATCTAGAGTTCTTTTATTTAGCAACTTTGCAAAATTGTAGAAGATCTATGGCATTATTCTTTGCATTCTTCCTCCTCATTTTCACATAAAGATTACGAATATCCCTTTGAAAAAATGGAAGTTGTTCATGTTTCATATGCCTCTCAAGTTCCATAACACGCATTACATCTCTAATTAAAAGTTCAGCTTCTTTCAATAAGAAAATGCGTTTTTCATTATCTATAGTGATAACTCGATTGGCTGGAAGAAATCGCACTTCCGAAGGGGAGAACAAATCATGATTGTGGACTACAACAAACTTAGTGACATGCCATTCTCGAGGAAAAATATCAAATGATTTTCTCAAAATGATACTTAAATGAGCATTACATCCACATTTTAAAGACTTTTTATTTTGTTGCTCCTTAGATGGATCCACTATTTTTAGTGGTTGTTTACCTTGTCGATGACAAAAGAAATCACATCTTACTATTTCTCCTTCTTTTTTTCTTAGTACAACCTTTTCGAATTGTAAAACCATATCGATTTGCATAATTTTTATAGAAAATGAAAGATTCTTCTTCACTAGGAAAACATTGACCAACAAAAGGCTCAAACTCATTTTCTATTGAATTTATATCTTCATGTTCTTCAATAATTTCATCTCCATAAATATTATTAATTTTTCCATCATTTGGAAGCTCATTTAATTCAACACAATTCTTTGAAATACTTCCATGAACCTCACTTACAATCAAATCATCATCAACTTGTACTATATTAAAACAAAAATTAAAAAAACAATCAACATCATATTATGTGATATATGAATTATATATTACAAATAAAATGAAAATAATAATACCTTCTTAAGACAATTCATTTAAGTCAAAACAATCCATTGGAACAAATTGATGAGCCCCACTTGCATCTACATTGTCATCCATCGGTGCTATATTAAAATAAGAGTTTAAAATATAAAAATCATATTCTATGATAAATGAAATGTAAATTTATAAATAGAATAAAATTATAATACCTTCTTGAAGGGGTTCATTTAAGTCAAAACAATATTTTGGAGTAAAGTAGTGACTCTCACTTGCAACTACATTCTCATCCATTGATGCTATAATACATGTATTAGAAATAAAAATCAACATCATATTAATTTTGGTGCTATATAAAAACAAGAGTTTAAAAATATTCTATGATAAATGAAATGTAAATCACAACTAAAATAAAATTACAATACCTTCATGAAATGGTTCATTTAAGTTAAAGCAATCTTTTGCAACTACATTTCCATCCATTAGTGCTACATTATACATGTATCAAAAATAAAAATTAACAACATATTAATTTTAAACTATTTTTTAAAAATAACTATGAATCAACTAAAAGTGGTACCTTGTTTAATTATTCCTCAATCTTTTATTGACATTTTTTCATCTCTTCTTCTCTTTGATATTGGTAAAGGGGAAGAAATTTAGTTTGATATTGGTGAAGTGAAAGAAAGTGTATGGTAAAATATTGGTAAAATAAGATTTGGCGAGAAATAAAAAGTGAAAGGGAGGGAAATGTATTAAGGGGGCAATTTTGTCCAAAGAAAAAAGAGCCTTCAACCAGTACCAGCCGTGTCCCATAGTAAGAGGGCAAATTTGTCCAACTCTTCCTTACAAGTCATGTCATGCTTTTTCTCTAATTTACTCAATTTTTTTATTTATGTGGGACCCACTAAGGAGAACCTTAACAAGCACCCTCCGGTGCTTGTTAACATTCTCCAAAAAATAATAATAATTTACCTCCTTAATAAGTTGTGAAAAATGTTATCTAGCATAACCAAGAGGCTAGTGCCTCTTAGCAGGATAGTTCAGCCCACTTGATTAGAGTTTCATCCAAAATACTAACCACTAAGCAAAGTTGAGGGTGGCAAGTTCCTTGAGAAAGAAAATGAACAACCAGTTCGAATAAGATTAAGAAGAAAAAAATGATGTCAAATATTAAGAAGAGAAGGGTGACTTGGAACTATGCAAGAAGGGGATTCTAATGGGAGGGAAGTGCATTACATTTAATCTTGCTTTTACCAGGAATTGGCAAATTTTATCTTAGTTCATGCAGAAAAGTATGTAATTTAGATGTTTTTTCTATCTTTCACGTCATCAAAGAAACACTTTTTTCTTAGCCAAAAAACGAAGTTATCCACCACCTACTCGCCCATTTTGAACAATGCATAATTAGTTTTTTGTTAGGCTCTTAGCTGCCCTACTGGCTACTGTTTTTTCTTTTGCCATTCTTCTAAGTAAGAATTATGGTGGAACAGTTGGGCCATCACTGGTCTATTATGAATAGATGCCATTGTTAGTATTGGTCCAATATTTATACTGGATCTAACAAAGATTTGAGGGACTATTTTTTTCTTTAAACTTGATTTTGTTTCTTTTTTTCTTTCTTGCTTTACATAGAATTAGAGGGACTATGTTTCGTAAATTCCAAACCCAAGATAAGGCAAACCTCAAATCTTCTCCTTTGCAAATTGCAACGAACCCGAATTTAGCTTTTGCACAGGAAATATCTGTTAAAATAGAAATTAGTAACCATCTTTTATACTATGCCACAAAATCCCTTTATCCCTCAAAATAAAGCAGGATTTGTGATTTTGAGGAGAGTTTCTAATAATCAGGATGAAGTGCACATGAGACTTTGTAGTTCTCATCAGCATCAATACACCATTTTGACTATAGTTTAAGCAGAAGCCAAACAATATAAGAATGCTAGCAAAACTGGCGCAATTCTCAAAGTGATGGAAAAAACATAAACAATGGGGCAATCCCAGCTGCTACAAGTAATGGCCCAAAACTTTATATATCCATCCATATTAACAGAAAGTGCGAACACTCAGCATTCAGCAAACCATCCTCCTAGCATCTGTCACTCTATTTCTCATCCACGTCTACACTCTGTACGTTTTTAGACCCCTTAAAACACAATTGGATTAACCTAGTTAATTAACCAAGTGATTACTTAGTCCAAATTTCAGATCTAGGTTAACACAATCATATAATCATATCAGTGTAAAGTGCAGAATATAAAGAACATAAAGATATGATGACCTAGGAAACCAAACCGGTAAAAACCTGAGGAAGATTTAACTTAACTATCCTCAAGGTAAACTTGAATCCACTATGAAAGAATCGAAATTTTACAATAGAGACTTAGACCACTAACATCCTATTGCTACCTACTAGTAGAAAACTTACTGACATGACCATGTGACAGCTCCGAGACCACGGACTCCTTCTTTCTTGAATTCTCCAACAAGTACAAACACTCCTGCTTATGTATCTTTAAGCTTTTATTGCAGCAACTGAATGATCATCAAACTCTTAATGAAATCTCCTTCTTGATAATCCTAAGCATGTGTGAAGGTAACCACCTCTCAAATCTCACAAGAGATTCACACACACAACAAAATAGAGTAACCTCAAAAACGTGGTTAGGGTTTCCCTACACACAAATTTTAATTTAGCATAAACTTATTAAAAATAGCTGGGATAATGTACACACCAATTTTATTTAATTGATTTAACTTTAAGTCCAATAATGTACATACCAATTTTAAGCAATTAAACTGAGGCTTCACTTTATGTTCTTTTTGTGCATGTGCTACACTTTCTCGAATACAAAATCTTACGATATACACTCAGGTGTTTATGATTGGCTAGTGAACAGTGGTGAGATGGTTATTTATACCTTTTTCCAAAGGTTCAAGTCGGACAATCAAAGACATGTGATTTCAAGATCAAGACAAAGTGATCAAAAACTATAAACATCTTTCTCACACAACATGCACTACAAAGCTTCAACTAGTAAAGTGCAATAAATAAGTTCATCCAAGCTAAACAAGGTATAAAGACATGTTATGTGAAAATAAATTGACCAACCTTGTTTTCAATGTCAAGAAAATAAATGCAAAACACAATTTGCTTCCCTTTTTTTTTTTTTTTTTTGAAAAGAAGAAACAAAAACAGTCCTAGAATGAAATGCATGAATGTTATGCAATGTAAGTCCTAGAAACAAAAAGAAAACAAAAACAAAAACAAAAATAAACCAATGGTTACAAAGGGTAGAGTAATGAAGCACAAGGACCATGTCAGAAAGACTCAATTTGATTGAGCCTTTTGCATCCAAAACTTTTTAGATGCACCTCGAGCATTGAAGTTCTTGTTCACATTAGAGTGATTTCCAACTCTAAGATTGGAATAAAGGTTAAGAGTCTTTACCAATTCACCAATAAGTACCATAGGATCTTGTGCTTAAGGCACAAGTACTTTTGGTTTATTTGCTCTCTTAGCAGCTTGTAGCTTGAAACAGTTCAGACGAATGTGCCCAGACTTTCCACAAAAATGACAAGCCCAAGCAAACTTACCATGCAACTTGTCCTTAGAAATGGTAGACTCCTTAGGTTTAGACTCTTTCAGATCAACCCTAATCTTCCTAGGAGGTGTGACTTCTATAGGTTTAACAGTCTCACTCACAACCTCACTCATAGGGGGTTCAGAGGAAGAAGAACGAACAAAGTTTGTGGAATAGGGTGCAGGCACAGAGATGCTTTCTACAAAACCTAAGCCAGTTTTGTCAGGGGGAGACTTTTGAACACTCAGCATGTGATCAAGTTTGGAGCTTGCAGACCTATCAGTTTGTTCTCTAGCAACAGATAGATCATGTTCCAACTTCTTAATTTTTTCAAGCAAAAGTATGTTCTCAGACTTTACATTATTCAAAAGTTCAGTAGCATCAAATAAGTTCACAAGCAAATTTTTCTTATCAAGCTCAAGAGATGCAATTTTCTTCAAGCCTAATTCAACACTCATAGCATCATTTGCAACAATTTTGCAAAGTTTATTGTTGGCTTCTTGGAGATCTACATCCTCAGAGAGTTCCCCATCAGAAGGGTTTTCTTCAATAGACAAGTTTTCATTGACTACAGCAGTAGCAGTGAAAGCAATGAAGTTTTCATCCTCGTCACAACTAGACTCATCATCAGAAACTTCATCATCACTAAGGGTTACAATCATAACCTTACCCTTAAACCTTAAGTATGTAAGACATTCAGATTTCATATGACGGTACCCTTGACATCCAAAACATTGAGGACCCATAGAATTATTAGAAGATTGACCTACTTTTTCTCTTAGTTTTTCAGTGTTGTTAACCTTAGGGGGATCATTCTTCCTAAAGTTTCTAGGTTTAGCAGTGTTCGTACCTCTTGCCATTCTGTTATTGTTTCTAAGGAAATTCTTAAAGTTCTTGGCAAAATAAGCAATCTCTGTAGCAGAGAGCTCATCATCAAATCCACCAACATCAACATCAACATCATCAACTGACTTAAGAGCCATTGATTTGGATTTGCTAGTTTTGGGTAGGTCCAACTCATAAGACTGAAGAGATCCTATAAGTTCATCAACAGGGATAGAGTCCACATCCTTGCTCTCAGTGATGGCAGTCACTTTGGATCTAAAATTTTCAGTTAAAGATCTAAGAATCTTCCTAACAATTTTAGGTTGATCATAGATTTCACCCAGATTATAAGTAGAATTAACAATATCATTAAGTTTAGCATAGAATTCATCAAAAGATTTATCATCAGACATCCTAATGTTTTCAAATCTAGTTGTTAATTGCTGTAACTTATTGATTTTAACTGCCTTTATGCCTTCATGCACAGTTTGGAAGATATTCCAAGCAGTGTGAGCAATCTCAATATTAGAGATTCTCTTAAATTCCTCCATAGAAACAACATTAAAAATAGCATTCATAACTTTGTTATTAAAAGCGGCTGCTTCTTTCTGAGAAGTTTGCCGCTCACTCACAGGAGTAGTGGGCTTCTCCAATCCGTATTCAATGAAGTTCTAGACTTTCTCATCAATAGATTTCAGGAATTCTTTCATCCTTACTTTCCAATAAGCATAATTATTCCCATCAAAGTGAGGAGGAATAACCAGAGAGTGTCCGTGTTCCATGACAATAGGGGTCAAGGATCAGCTCAAAGATCAAAAGACATACAACAAGAGAGCTACCTGCTCTGATACCACTTGTACGTTTTTAGACCCTTTAAGACACAATTGGATTAACCTAGTTAATTAACCAAATGATTACTTAGTCCAAATTTCAGATCTAGGTTAACACAATTATATAATAATATCAATGTAAAGTGTGGAATATAAAGAACAATAAGATATGATGACCCAGGAAACCAAACCGGTAAAAATCTGGGGAGGATTTAACCTAGTTATCCTCAAGGTAAATTTAAATCCACTATAAAATAATCGAAGTTTTACAATAGAGACTTAGACCACTAACATCCTATTGCTACCAGTAGAAAATTTACTGACACGACCATATGACAGCTCCGAAACCACAGACTCCATCTTTCTTGAATTCTCCAGCAAGTACAAGCACTCCTGCTTGTGTATCTTTAAGCTTTTATTGCAGCAACTGAATGATCATGAAGCTCTCAATAAAATATCCTTCTTGATAATCCTAAGCATGTGTGAAGGCAACCACCTCTCAGATCTCAAAAGAGATTCACACACAGAGCAAAATAGAGCAACCTCAAAAACGTGGCTAGGGTTTCTCTTTTATACTTAGGGTAAAATATAAAACCCTACATGTCATATGGGCTTAGGGCTGAGTTGGAAATTCTGCAGAAAAAACATTCTACCCAACTTTCGATCGGTCGAGCCTAATTCTCGATCGATCGAGCCAGACCGAATTGCACAATGAATTCTACAGCAGCTCGATTTCAACTTTACATAAAACACATACTTTGAGCAAGTCTAAAACAAGACTAAACCTGTTTTGATCATGGTTTGCCAACAATACAAATCAGAGTTCTAATACATTTGTTAAGTACTTAGAATCTAACACATTCCAAATCCTAATCTGTCATAGTCTCATTCCCTTTGAAACAGGAATAACAAAATGAATAAGATCAAAAACTAATATAACTATCTAAGGATTGATGATATGGTAAATCCATCACTTACAAATATAAAGAAGTGCAATATAATTATCATATATGCTAATGGAAGAAAAGTGATGACCCCTGAATTCACACCTAAATTTTGATCCATTATAATTTTCTCTGGACAATAGCAGAGCAAAGAAACTTGGCAGATTCAAAATACCTAGCTACAGGGCTGTTTATCCACTATAGTGGCTTCAATAGACACAATTGGAAAAATGTGAAAGGTTCAATAAGCAACCATTTAAAGGTAGGTGTGTGCCTGCCTCCTTTAACATTTGTTCTTGCATGACAGCTTCCATGACACCCCACAAGCCTCTACATCACACGTTGACAAACTCCATCCAAATAGGCTCACTTAAGAATTCATATGCCCATAACCAACCCATTGTTTAAGACAAAGGCTAGCCCACCTCCCTTTCTCAAAACAAAAAAATAGGTAACCATGTCACCTTCGTTTTTTTTTTTTTTAAATCAACAAATGTTGTGTAGTAGTTACCTAATTGTGAAAGAAATTAAAAACAGTGTAGAACTTTGCTCTACTCTCAAAAAATAAGAGATGTAAAACAGTCGTAAATAAAATATAAAATAGATTTTATTCCAAATCTAAATGAAATGGAACAAAGAATACCATATCACATTTGCACTCCAATAGTTGTATGATCCATCATACTTCTCACTGCACACTTTCAGTACAGAGAAACCTGGCAGTATCATTAGACGCTATCATGTGAAGTACTGAGAACCACCTCAAGTACAATGTGAAACCAACCATGCAATTGGATAATATGAAGAGCACAAACCCAACCTTGCCCACTTAGACCAATCCTAAACAGAAATAAGCTAGAAATATGGTTAAATGAATGAAAATGATAACTTGTTTAGAGAGAAAGGCTTGAAAAAGATGAGGAAAAGGCTCCTCTGTTAGTGGAAGAAGGAAGCATTCGGTTAGAAGACATGGGTGTCTATCACAACATAGATCCACCAGATAAAACACATTTAAACAAGGAACTTCAATAAAAAAAAAAAAAAAAAAAAAATTTAATTCAATATTGCACAAAAGAGAAGATAATCAGAAACCAGAAGTGTAGAAATAATTCTACCTGTATCTGTCACAGTCATGTCTTCTAACCCTATCACTTTCCCTGGCAGGGCTTCGGCCATGGACCCATGGTAATAATCCTGCAAGAAGTTACACCAAAGTATGAATTGTAATGTGGTGACAAACTAGTCGAACTCTAACCCCCTCCACCCCCCCCCCCCCCCCCCCCCTCTCTCTCCCCCTGTAATTTTACTCCCACACACACTTGTATATCCTATGAAAGAGATCAAATTCACAAATACATGTCAAGTAAATACCATCAGGCAAATAATAGTTTTAATTAAAAACAAGTACCTTTTCTTGATACGTGGAAAAGCAATGTCACAGGTACTAGAATAATCTTTTGTTAGAAGTTCATCATAACCTCATCCACATATGTAAAAGTGAAGCTTGATACAATTGGAGGTAAGGCAAAGCACAGGTAGCTTAGTGTATTCACGAAAATTATAAATGCATATGAAAATAATAGCATATAGAAGTTGAAAAATATCATTGAGAAAGTAATCGTGGCAGATTCAAGAGATATGTTGAGGATCATACATCCTTCAGGAAATTTTCGCCTGAGCTTCCTATAATCATTGTACAGATGCTCTAGGCACCAGTAGACTCTGACATCAAGTAAAAAGCATGCACAAGGACTTCTACAAAAATCAAGTTAAACCAACATGCTAACACACGCAGATAATTATTAATTAAAGTGAAACCAATATGCTAACACACGCAGATAATTATTAATTAAAGTAACCATCATATTAAAAACAAATATGTGAATCTTAAGTTTTTCTCCATATTTTCATTTCAGCGTCCAAATGCTCTTATAAACTCCATGACAAACTCCAACACAATAAAATAAAACCCTTTAATTGAGTTGACTTTCTATCAATTTTTTTTCTTGTAAATCTAAGCAACCCAAAACAAGAATAATATTCCTTGTCATTTCTTTCATACCATGTTCAGAAGCATGAAATTGATACAAAGAATAGAAATCATGGCTGCCAATTTCTTAAAATTCCAAATTTCCAATCCCAAACCCTCAAAACATGGCATGAAAGAAAAAAAAAAATCCAATTAATTCAGCTTGTCTTTTGATCATCATCATCATCAAGAAGCAAAAGAATGGAAACTGATGAGGCCCTACTTAATTCAGCTCGCCTTTTGATTTTTTTTTTTTTAACCCTTTTGCAGCTCTAAAAATTTTACTTTTCCATCCTCTTCCTCCACTTTCTCGTCAACCAAACAAAAATTTCACAAAGCAGAACAATTCAAACAAGATACATCTACATCCACTCCTACTTATGCATGCGTGTGTGTATATACATAAATCTAATTTTATCTCAGTCCATTAGCTCATTATTTTTTCCCCCAAAATCAATACTCATACACCACATATATTTTTTTTTGATAAATGCTCAAATGCCATAATACACACACACACAACTCTACATACAAACAAGACTTCATTCTCCATCACGGCATCACTTCACTCACAATTTCCTTATAACTAAAATTTTAGCTCTCAGTCCATTAATTCCTCATTAATGATTTTTCCAATAGCAATAATTATAATCAGTATTTGTATGCACGCGCCCACACACACATATACAAAATTATACATACATATAACACCTCATTCTCCATCAACTCAATTACAATTAGCTTATAACTCAAATTTCAGCTCTGTCCATATTACTTCCTCATCAATTTGTTTCCCTAAAGCAATAGCCATAAACAGTACATACACACATAGATTTAATATACACACAACTACACATACATGCATACATATAACATTTCATTCTCCGTCAAATCATACACAGTTCCCTTATAACTACAAATTTATCCCTCTCTCCATCAATTCCTCGTTAATCATTTTTCTAAACGCAATAACTATAAGCAACACATACATAAATACATAGGCGATCGAGCTCCATAGAAGGGGGAGAAATTGAGAGCCACTGCCATTGGTGGTGGTGGTGACGAATGGTTTAGAGTTCTAGATTAGGCATTACCCGACCATTTTGGGGGAAATATGAAGCAGGTCGGGTCGTTTAGCTCGACCCGATATTTTAGGCCCATTATTCATTTTCCTTAGCCCAATCCAAAATACCACATGCCTCGTCACAATGGAAACTCAAATCCAAAACTCATTCTCAACTAAGCCTAAACACTTAAATCTGAACCCACCCAACCTAAAGTCCAATTAATTAATTTGGATTCTCAAAACAAAAAAAAAAAAAGTTCAATTAATTTATTATTTTAACAATATGAAGTTGGATATAATTTTTAAAATTGAGATGGTATTCAATTTAAACATAGCTATGCATAGGACGCTAGAATTGCTCTTTTGACTCTTTATTTTAAGTTTAAAAGTTAAAAGATTTAAAACACAAATAAAAGGGTAATGTTGAAAGGGTAATCCAAATAATTTGAAATTATCAAACCTATGATTTGAAATGATCAAATCATAAGTTTTTTTTTTGGTTCCAAATTAGGTATTTATTTCACACCAACGTGAAATTTCGTATTGTTCAACCGTTGTCCATTCTAAGGAAGCCATGCAAGGCTCATTAGGTGTACCCCTTATTTAGTAATAGCCTAATAGGGGAAGTATTTAGGTTTTCCCTCCTTTATAGGGAGAGCCAAGAAAGTTTGTTTGCACAAATTAAAAAATGAATTTATGATAAACTTTAATGTAAACATATAAGGCTCCTTTCTCAAGCGAGAGACAAATGTAAATTAAGGTGGTGGTTCAAGTGATACCAAGAATTCGAAACCATGATTAGGTGATTTTGTTGGAAAGATAGGGTTGATAGAAAGGGAAAACATTGGCTAAGATGGGACAAATTGTCCCAACCCAAGTACAAGGGGGAATGGGATTTGAGGAGATGAGAAAAGTTCAATGATGTCATACTAGCTAATGGCTTCTTATTCATAACAAATAATTAGTTCAAATAATTCTTACTCAATAAAGAACTAATTGAATATAACACTTATACAGAAACAACATTCTTTTTTTGAGAAAAAAGCTCCTAGATTGTGGGGGTATTATTCATCAGTCAAACGTAAATCATAGTTGTAAACATCAAAAATATTTGGAGGAACAACTTCCAAATATCCCTTCTAGCAAACTTATGAGCCACACAATTCCCTTGTCTTCTAACATGGTAAAAGGATATCTCTCTTAAAGAAGAGTTGAGTAGCTTAATGTCAAACAAAAACAACATAAAAGTAAAAATAAACATAAAAATAAATATTTTTCTTCTATTTGAACCCTGAAACATTAGTTATTCTTTATTTAAGTTGAAGAATAGGAAAATATGGAAATTACAATGTCATTTAAATTTTAGTCTATTCATATATAGCTTATCTTCTTCATTTTTATCATTAAAAAAACAAATTCTAACTATTTATTTGAGAGATGCTTAAGTTTTAGAGTTTCTATACTCTAAACAAATTTCAATATCGAAGTAATTTCACTGATTATTATTTCAAAGCAACTATTTTTATTCCAAGCGGTTTTTTTTTTTTTTTTTTTTTTTCTAGTTGTTTAATTGGAAGTTTTAGTTCAGAACCTAATTATATGCTACTTAGTTGGCACGATAATTTATGAGTGTACTAATAACAGATATTCAAAATTCTTTTAAAATGAGAACTCTTTTATCCTTAACATCAATCAACTCATCACTCAATGATAATAGATTTGGTATATTGCAACATTAGAATGCTCATTTGGAGCATTGTTAGCACAAAACAATGAAAAAAGAGAATTCATTATCTAACACCTGTGGGGGAAAAGCATAATTATTCCTCCTAATCGAAAAACAAATTGTAGGGAAAAGGTAATAGGGTATTTCATTATAATGATTTGATTATTATCCTAATAAACCTTTGTAGGATGTGCCAACGTTAATTAATTGGTATAAAACTTCATAATACAATTATTTGGTGATTCTTAACTAATCATTAGGCAAATCAATGATGAATATGCACTATGCTACTTAGTAAACCAAAATTTTTAATTCAAAATCTAATTATATGCTACTTAGTTGGTGTGATAATTGGTGCCTTGCTATTTATGTGTAAAAACCTTAGAATGAAAACCCATTTTAGAATCGGAATGACCATGGTTGCAACACCCTTTCTCAAATTAAAAGCATTACAATGCTTAATCTAATATAAAATTAAAGTAAAACTTTCTAACAATTATACCATAACTAAAATTATGGTATTTAAGATATCATTAAGAACACACTTTCAATCTTTTAGCTCTTTAAATCATGATCAACAAAACTACTCTTAAAATAGAAGTAGACAACGATGATTCCATCTTTAAGATTGGAAAACAGATTAGAGCCTTAAGTCAACAAAGATTAGGGATGAACGTGGGAAATCTACACATCCACGATGGGCCTGTTTAATATTGTTTTTATTTTTATAAATAGCATGATAAATGCCAACTTAGTTGATTATGTTTTATACCTAATCAATCTAAAAGGGCTACTAATATATAAATTAAGACTTATCTTTTTGAATAAAACACAAATAGAAATATCATAAAAATAAACATAAACATGAAATTTACATTTTTGTTTTATTTGAATTCACGAACGTATGTTATTCTTTATTCAAAATAGAAACTTAGGAAAATATGAAAATTTCAATGTCAAAATTTGAATTTTTAGGCTATTTAAAGCCCTTTCTTCTTCTTTTTTCACATACAAATAAATTTTTGTTTATTTATATGAGAGAAGTTTAAGTGTCAAAGTTTCTAACCTCTAAAAAAAATTCAGTATCTAAAGAAAATTTAAATTTGTTTTTGTGTGACATTTCTCTAATTAGTATTTTCATTTATTGTGATTTCAAAGTTACCATCTTTGTCGAAGCATGTTTCATAGGGTCTCCAACATATTTTCAAACGAAAGAACTTATAAGGAATTCTTAAAGTTTTTGAAAATTGAAATCATTACTGTCATGTAAAACATGTGTAAAAAAGAAATAACTCATCGTTTATTGTTTACTTAATTCAAAAGAGATAACTCATTATTTAATGTTTACTTAGGGTCTGTCTGGATACAACTTATTTTTGCCGAAACTGAAAACACTGTAGCAAATAAGTTCAAAAACGTGGATGATATTTTTGGGATACGAGTACTGTGTCCATGAACAGTAGTTGAACACGCATTAATGCTATTAGTGAAACGGTGCGTGTAATATTTTCATTCCTGTGCAATGAAAAGAAGAGGCTTGTGTCCATGAATAGTAGTTGAACATGCATTTGGGGTTTTAATGAAACGGTGCATGTAATATTTTCATTCTTGTGCAATGAAAAGTAAAGAAGAGGCTTGTGTCCATGAACAATAGCTGAACATGTGTTTCGAGTTTTAATGAAACAGTGCGTGTAATATTTTCATTCCTGCGTTTAGCCCAGTTCCTGCGTTTCTCTCATCTCAACGTTTATTTCAACTACTGTAGTGTGGTTACCATCTGATTTTAAATGCAAATGCTGAAAGAAGTTGTAAAACGCGGATCCAAACAGTCACTTAATTTCAAATAATTAGGGATTTATAGTTCAAGTGGAAACACTCATTAGAATTGGATGATTAAAATTATTGGGGCTAGACTCATCCAAACAAGCAATTTATAATAGGGCTTTTTTTTTGGGGGGGTGGGGGGCTCTTTCCCTTATCATTTGGCTAGAGGAAAGCAAGAAGGCTCACATGATGAGGGGCATGCTAGAGCCTGGATGAAGTTCTTCAATGTGGGGTTTGTTTTAAAGCAATGGAACTTTATTCTAGTTATAGAAGGGATGAGAATGCCTAAGTTGAGGCCATGGGCAATCCTAGTCAAAACGTTTCCTACATGTAGGTTACAACTGATGCTGCTAGTATAAAAAATTTAGATTTTTTTTGGAAGAAAAAAATTAAATGTGTTGGTTCAATCTAGTTCAACTAATAAAATCTTTTACCAGGTAACAAATATTGGAGATTAAACTTTCTAAATATTGTATAGGAAGATAACTCCAGTTGATTAGCAGTAGTAAAGAAAGAAAACTTACAATTTTGATCCAAACAGGATTCTTTCGTCGATCATGTTTGCAAATATAAAATAGAAAGGTTGACGTGAAGATGATTGTTCAATGACCATCAAACCCACTGAGAGAGATAGAAAAGAGATTTAATTTATATAAACAATTAATTATGAAATAAAAATAAAGAACAACTTGGAAAGATGCTATTTTGATTCTTTTACAAATATATATATATATATATATATATATATATATATATATATATATATATTTATTTATTTATTTATTTATACTGAATAAAAATAAGCTAACTTATTTAGGGTCCGTTTGGAAACTACTTATTTTGCTGAAACTGAAATTTTTTTGTTGAAAGTATTGTAGTAAAAAAAAGCTAAAAGCATTTTTTTTTTTTTTTTTGGTTGAAAGTATTGTAGAAAAAAGCTAAAAGTGCTGTTAAAAAAAATTATGTGTAATTTTAACTCTATTTTAATGGTTGAATATGCAAAATGACTTCCAAACATGAAAAACAAATATTTAACAACAATAATAACTTTTTTTTATTTGTCTTAGTTATAATTTACTATCAAGTTTGTTATATCATAATTAAGATACTTGTTTCATCAAAGCCATCAAATAGAGTTCCCAAAAAAAATACCATAATGTTAATGGTAAATTGGTAATTATAACAAGTTTTTAGATTTTGACAAAAAATACCATAATATGATTGATAATTATAACATTAGTAACAAAGGAAGTCCTACGATAGACAAATCCCACAAATCGATGTTGTGGTCTTCCTTACAGACTTAGTTTCCAAGAAATGAAAAATCTATGGGCTCTTCACAAAACCAGAAAAACTACATAGAAAGAACATGACACATTCAACTGTTTGGTAAGGTAACTCAAACAACAGTTTTCAGTATTTAAACACTGAAAATGTGGGCAAAAAAAAAAACATGTGTGGTAAGAGATTGTTTTTAGAAGTGTTTGAATTACGTTCCTCATTTTTAGATTGTTTGAAACATTGAATTTAAAAAACTCCTATTACCAATTTCAATTTTCAAATAATGTTGTTCAATAGCACTTTTGTAATTAAGCAAAAAATTATGGGTCCCACTGATTAGACTATATGTCATTACTTTTTTAATAAAAAAACACACAAGTACCAGACATATAATTATGTTTTTTCACTTTTGAAAAGACGTTTTTAGAAATATAGTATCAAACACATTTTTTGCAATATGAGTACTTTACGTGTTTTTATAACACTTTTTAAACCACAACTTTTACATCATTTTGAATTGGAAGTACTTTCCTTGCTTTGAAGAATTGCATGAATGCGATTTGCTCTGCTTTCTTATATTAATGGTAATTTTGCATGATTATTTTATGGGCAATGTTAAAAGGTGTCTACGGATCAATTTTTGATAAACTAGTTTAAGAAAGATTTTGACACTATTCTCATAAGAAATATAAAAAATTGTTAAAAATAAATAAATTATTTTTCTCTTCATTTTAAGTGGGAAAAATCACACTAGCATAATTAAGGAATTCCACACAAAAATAATATATATTGAAATTTTAATTAATGAGTTGGTTTCACTGGTACAAAGACAGGTGTAGATTCACTTATATCTAATGTTTGGCATGTGCATTGAGTTGGTAAAGATGAGAGGAAAAAAAAAAAGGTTTCTTAATTAATAAAGTTTAGCATTCACATCCTCTTACACATAATACATAAAAATGATGAGGTGTTCTGGAAAATAATATTACAATATAGTGAAATCTTTTTGGCAATCAATATGGTGATCCATATGCATGGTTTTGTTCATCATTATTGAAAAATTAAGCTCATTTGTTAATCGGGTCCTCACTCGGAAAGAAAAAGAAAGAGATTGAAAGGAGTGCCACTCTGCCACAGAATTAAGAGAAAGTTTCTCTTTGTAATCTGAAAATGAAAATAAGAAGACTTTATCCAGAAAATTGAGAAATTGTAATAATAAGGGTCCGTTTGATTGGAGGGGTGGAAAAGTGGGATGACGAAAAAGTGGGAGGATAGAAAATATTTTAATTTTTAATTTTTTGTTTGGTTGGGAGTAGAAAAGTAGAGAGATGGAAAAAGTGAGTTTGTATAAATTTACTCATACACTTTTATTAAAAAATAATAGCCAATTAATACAAAAAAGTGACAAACAACCCAATAAAAAAATCATCCAATTTATTAAAAAATAAAAATCATGTCAAAAAAAAAATCATGTCCAGTTAAACCCAAAAAAAAAAAAAAAAAAAAAAAAAAAACAAAAAACAAAACAAAACAACTATCACACCCACAACAACAAAAAAAAGGAAAAAAAGAAGGCAACGACCAGGAAAGAAAAGAAAAAAAGAGGTAACATGCCCACCCACTGCCCAAGAATTCAAAAAATGAAAAAAAAAAAACAAAAAAGCAACATCCAGAAAAGAAAAGAAAAGAAAAAAAAAAAAAGAAGGTAAAAAGGCAACGTGCCCAGCACCAAAAAAAAAAAAAAAAAAGGAAAAAAAGAAAAGAAAAGAAATGAACTAGACATAGGCATTTTTGTCCTTTAAATAGCCTAATTTTCTCTGTGGGCGCATTTTTTGCTTTAGGAAAACTCATGTACTCCTTGGCATTTTTGCTGTCCCATTTCGAAGAAATCTCCCTCTCCTTTAGGCCTTATAAGCATGAGCCCAATTTTCTCTGTGGGCGCATTTTTTTATTTTAAGTGGAGCTCAACATTACTAATGTCGAGTTCCATTTAAATTTTTCATAAAAATTTAAATGGCAAAATATATATAAAACTTGACATTACTAATATCGAGTTCTACTTGTAAGTTGTAACTCGATTTTGTTAAAATTAAGCTTAAAAAACAGGAGCATTTTGCTAAGTAATTTCAAAATATTGGTATTTTACTGCATAGTTAGTAGATTAGGGATAAAACCCGTTTGGTAGCAGTATTTAAGTGTTGTTGTTTAGTTTTTAGTGTTGTGAAAATATTTGTTTGAGTGTTATAGAAATACATGTCAAAAGTATTATTGTTGTTTGAATACTGAAAACTATTGTTTAAACAACAATGCAAAACAACCCCTATTTTCTCTTGTTAGATTGTTGCTTTTCATAGTCTTAAATTTTAGTTTCTTCTTATGTATTGTTTTACTATATATCCATTTCCCTTTTCTTTTAATTAAATCTGAAAAGCAATACATATAGAATATATCATGTATTTATTAATAAGTTTTACTATCATATGTTTTAGGGCATATGTTACTAATTCATAGAAATTTTTTTAGGAGAAAGTGACTAAGGGCTTGTATGGATACTTTTTTTTCATTACTCAATTTCCGTCACTCATCACTCATCACTTAAGGGCTTTTAATTACAAAAATGTCATTGAAAATAGAGTTATGGAAACTGAAAATAGCTAAAATGTGTTTTTAGTTTTCATAATTCATAACTCAAAAATCAGAGAATTGAGTGATATAAATAAAAAAATGGAAACAGAATTATGTGGTGCCAAACGGATTTTTCAACTATAGGTCCTACCATTTTTGAGTTATGAATTATAGAAACAGAGTTATGAATTATGAAAATCACTCATCTAAACAGCTTCTAACTTTTTAATTTTAATTTTTTATTTCACATAAAAAAAATTTAAAAAAAAATTAATTAATATATGACGTTAAGACATATATTAATTGGACCTTTTAATTTATACGGTGATCAACTCAGGGCATGGGCATGGAGCGTGATTTCCACAATGTGTAAAATAGAATTTATCCGAAGGGCAACCCAAAAAGATGATATGGGACAATGAGACAAAAAATCTCGAGAATATTATTATAATTTTCTAAACAAAGAAGATAAAAGAGCTTCTGTAGACCTTGCTAATTACCATTGCAGGGATGTGACTATACAATGACACTAGCATCGGGGTATAAATACCCAGTTGTTATTTTATATTAAAAAATTTTAAAATATTGTTCGAGTATATTTTAGAACCCGTGAACAGTTAGATCTTATATATATAGAACATTATTCACTTGGATGTAAAAATAATATTATTATTTTAATTGAGAAAGGTGAAGAAAGGAAAAAGAAATGAAAGAGAATAGAGAGAAACATGGTTTTTTTTTTTTTTTTTTTTTTTTTTTATATTATTTGATATTGTAGTTTATATTATTTTAATAGTTGTATATAAAAATAAAAATTGAGATGTTAGTTGAGTTATAAAATGAAA
This sequence comes from Quercus tomentella, assembly GCA_028535165.1. Classification (NCBI taxonomy): domain Eukaryota; kingdom Viridiplantae; phylum Streptophyta; class Magnoliopsida; order Fagales; family Fagaceae; genus Quercus; species Quercus tomentella. The sequence continues at coordinate 7,531,786 of JAPQVY010000089.1, forward strand.
TGATAAAATAAATAAAGTAAGTTTTGAGGATGTAAAATAAAACTTAATGCTCTTAAGATTAATTGTGCTAAGTCGGTTTTATAAATATGAAAAATGCTAACAAATGCCATTAGGCTATTGGTTAATAATTCATTTAAAATAAGTTTTTATGAGAAAAGAAAAAAAATTAGAGGCCGTTTGATAATGTTGTTCTAGTAACGTTGTTTATATTTTTTGAAAATACTTTTGGGTAAAAAAGTGTGTAAAAATACATGTAATGTTGTTTAAATAATATTACATATATTTTTATAGGACTTAGCTTCTGTCCAGTGGCCACTGGACGCGTTGGATACGTGACACGTGTCCGAGACCGGACACGTATCGCGTATCCAACGCGTCTAGTGACACTGATCACTAAACAGAAACCGGATCCATTTTTATAAACTTTTAAATAATAGAATATATATATATACACACACTCATTTGCACGAGAATGCAGTCAATTGTCTTTATTTCGAAACCCTATGAAGTTGTATCAATGCTAGAATAATTGGGCCGGACTACAGAGTAGGGGGCAAGTAGCCAAAATTATTTATCCTTTAATTTATTATTATTATTTTATTTTGGCCAAAATGAGAATTCATTAGAACGACCGCGAAGCTAGTTAATACAAATTAACTACAAAGTACGTTTATCGTCAAAGCCTCCTTTAACAAAACATCAGGAAAAGAAGGGACGACTTGGTAAATTTCACTCATCACAATGCAGAATAATTAAATCTAAGGGCCTGTTTAATAGGTAAGTTCAAATTCATATTTTCACATTTTAAACAAAATTACACATATTTTTATACATATTTTCATCCATACTTATTTCAAAAAATTACAAATAACATTACTCAAACTACTCTACCAAACACTCTCTAATATTTAAAATTTTGAAAAATCGAAAGCCACTTAGTAATAGTTGCTTTTTTTTTCAATATAATTCATCATTATTTAATTTGGAAGACAATAGTGATACACAATAAAATTATTAAAGAAAAGATTTTATTAATGTGCGTCTTTAAAGCAAGCATTAATAAATTATTTTTTAAAAAGTAAATAAAAAAATTACTAACTTTTTAAATAATTTTTTTATATTTTTTATAAAATATTTTCGAAAAATAAATAATTAATATGTAGTTCAAAGATATATATTAACCAAAACTTTAAAAAAATTATTTCTATCTTGCAGAATTCTTGTCAGTCACTTTAATACAGATATTACCCCCCTACCCCATGTACAGAGAGAATCAAAATTGCAGTGTGATACACCTGCATAAGTCTGCACATTTCAGCAGCATACACCGAGAAAAACCTGACGGTTACTGTATATCAACAACTAGCTAGCTAGGATAAAACCGTCTTTTTACTCTTGCTTCCCCTGGACCATCTTCAAATCGTGATTTTCTAGCCAATTTCCAGAAGAATTAATGGTAGCTAGGGGTCCCCTGTTGGAAATTGTCAACATCTCAGCGATCTGCCCAGTTACTTTAGTTTGTAGCATTGTCATTATTTATTCTAGTAGACGTAAAATTACTGAGGCAGTAGACATTTAACAATGAAATTTGATACAAGTACAAGATTGAATAGTCACCTCATAATGAGGAGGTCTGAAGTTTTGTTGACAGGATTATTGAGTTGTCATTTTCACTCTGTAGTCCAGTACGAAAGTCTTTATTCAAAGTTCAAAAATCTTTGCTTTGTCAGTAGAGATTACTAGTGCATGGGCAGTAGTAGTACGTAGGCTTGTGTCACGTGAAACAGAAGTACTTTCTAGTGAATATCTTCACATTGCGACTTCGCTCTGCTTTTTAAAATAATTTCACAACAATTTATAACCGGGAAGTTGTGATTGATTTTAAGTAAAATTTAAAAGTGAAATTATTTTTTTTACTTATTAATAATAATAATTTATTATTTCTAATTGTTCTAAAAATTTTATAAAAATATTATTAATATAGCATTTTTTTTAAACAAACACATTGTTTCATAATATAAAATTGACACGCCTACTTAGAATTTGGTATTATATAATATACTTTTGATTTTTGCTTGATAATTTCATGGACGGTCTTAAATAGTTAAAAGTGTTAAATGACATTCATTGAACAATGGTCAACAAACTATTTAAAGAAAATTTTGACATTATTTTATAAGAAATATAAAAATATTAAACAATTTTTATTAAAACAATTTTTTTATAAAAAACTTGACCATAAATTTCTTTTTTAAAATATTCTCTAAATAAATACCTTAAAACATCCATTAATCTCTTTTCCTAATTTTATATAAGAAAAATCATACTATCATAGTTTGATTGATTCCACACCAAAACAAAAATTGTATAAGTATATTTTTATTTCAACAACCTATGAACCTTTTTTTTTTTTTTTTTTTTTTGGTTGAGAAACAACAACCTATGAACCTAAGTGTTCACAACATTTTAATTTTATTACTATTTTGTCCCACCAACCCCCATTTACTTTCATTAATTATTATGTTCCACTCCCATGACCTAACTCTTCTTTTTATTTATTCAGGTACCTATCTCTCATTCCAAATCCGAAGTACCTTTTTTTGCCTTTCAAATATATCCTCACAAACTAGAGTATATTCAACTTGAATAGTCCTGTAGCATTAGCATTAGGTATTTCAAATGCCAAATATAAGTGTGTTAAATATCAAATATTTGGTATTTGATACACCAAATACCAAAAAAGCTCATTAATTAGATGTTTTAAATTTTAAAACTTTTAGCATGAATGAACTATATAATTTCCAATTTGAAATGATACTGTTCATAAATTATAAATTTTTATTTTATTTTATTTCTCCTCTCCTAATCTACTGTACATAAAAGTACAATTTTTATTGTGTTAAAATGACATACTTTTGCAACAAGTGATACTAATGCTAATAATTATCCACTTTAGTAAAGTGTTTATGAAAATTAAAATTTTTTCATTTTCATATAAAAAATGTCCTAAAGATAAAGCCCGACAATATTATTGTTTTTGAGAGAGTGTGTGAGAACAAGGAGTACATTATAGACTCCCATGCTTTGTCAAAAATGTGAAAGCATAGGTGTGAGGCATTTCAGCATTTGGTTCATATAAATAAATAAAAAAACATATGCAATGTCTGTTTGGATAGATTATTTTTTGTCAGTTTATTTTACTATTTAACTTATTTTTGTTAATATTTATAGGTCTTACTATATTTTTTGGTACTATTTATGGGTCTTACAGTACTATTTCAACTAATTTTTATCTTTATTTACAATATTTTTAACAATTTTTTTTTTTAATTTCAACAAAATAAGGGTTCGTTTGAATACAGCTGAAAACTAAAAATACTGTAATAAAATAATTTTTTCCGTGAAGCTCATTTTTTATAAAAAATTATTAAAAAATAAAATTTGTGAGTCCTAAAAACAGTAGACGGATCCCTTTATGCGCTGAAATGAGACCGAAAAGTCAAATATTCTCTCCTTGGTGCACTGTGCGCCGGTCTAAAAAAAAGAAAAAAAGAAAAGGCGTGAAGGTGAGGTACGCAACAAAGGAAAGGCTTTTTTTATATTTTATTTTATTTTATTTTATTTTTAAGATTACGATAGGTTTTCTTTTTGACTCTACACCTCTTCTCTCCATTGATACGCATCACTGAGAAAATATACTTTCTCAGAGGAAAAAAAGGCGTGACGGTAAGGTACACAACACTACTTCTCAGAGGAAATAAAGGCGTGAAGGTAAGGTGCGCAACGGTACAGGTTTGTTTGACATCCACTTTAAGAAAACCGCAGTGTACCTTACCTTCAGGCCTTTATTAGTTTGTCTTTTCCCTCATATAGTCATATACCTTCAGTTACTCTTTTTCACTCTCCCACCGACCTCCTTATACCTTAACACTCCCAAGCCAGCCTTGTTCTCTGTGTTCCACTCCATGGCCGAGATTCTCTCCCCTCAAATCTCGCCCATTCTCTTGCTTGCTCGTCTCCGCCAGTACTGTGAACTTAGATTTGTGAAGATGTACTGGCAATGCATGAGAAGAAGACGCAGAAAACGACACCATTGCCAAAATGGTATTTTCCATGACATTGTTATCTCTTCCTTCCAAGTCTTTTATTTAAAGCCATATTCTGTTTTTTTTTTCCCTCTATTTGGTTGTTCTAATTAGTGTGATCTTTTGCAGGAATTTGGAATGGGATGGTTAGGAAAGATTTACAAGTAAGTTTACATATGATTCTTTAACAAAAAAATAAAATAAAAATATGTTTAAATCGAAAAAAGTAAATAATTGTGCCCTCTAATAATTAAATCAACAATTTTGTTTCGTGATTAATAATATAAAATATAAATAATTTTATTGATTTATAATTTTTATACCAATAGCACATGTTCTATATGGCTTTGGTTTCTTAGATGCATATTCCTTGGCTTATGCTTGTACTTAATTAGTCAATTGTTCTTTAGTTTTAGAGGTTTGGGTGTTTGTAGGGAGCTTGTGATACTGTGATTTATGTTTTTGAGCAATATTGTGCTTTTGTTTGTGCTAATTAAGAATGTTATTAGTTGTTTTGAAAGACCAAGTTAATCTTTCCATTATGAGGTAAAACTTCTTACTAATATGGAATTATTTTGTTTGTGTTTATCAATTTTAAGAAGTCATGACCAGCTAGATGAAAAGAGCTGAATTAGCTTAATTTGGTAACATGAGGGGCGTGGATTAACAATAAAATATTGAAATAAGAAAATTAGGTTCGAAACCTAAGATTTTATGGATAGCATGATGATTAATTTTGGGGGGCTAGATATAATTTTTGATTCAAATTTTGAAAAAGTAAAAAATTACGTTAAAAAATTAAATATATATGTTTTTGATCGAAAAGTTGGAAGTTAAAAGATTAGAAGGTAAAAAATTACAAAAAAAGAAAAGAAAAGAAAAGAAAAGAAAAAAGTAATAAGAGCATTCATACAACTGTCGGTTTTATTCAAATTTAGTCTAAAAAACACACTTTTGTTAGTTTAACTAATATACTGGCCAAAATGACGTTTTGCCCCTTTCAGCAAAATTTTTCCGCGTTTTGCTCCATTTCTCAAACTATATTGGGAAATGCCCCTGTTTTGAAATTTGATAATGTGAGGCTTGATTTTCATATAAAACTCGATTATCTTATAAGGGAGTTACTAAGGGGGTGTTTGGTTTGTATTTTTAAACAACATCACACTTATTTTCACACACTTTTTCACTTACACAAATTTTCACACATGTTTTTAAACAACCATTTTCAGTTTTTAAACACATGTACCAAATGGGCTCTAAAAACCTCGATGTTCATACAGTCGAGTTAGTATGAGCTTTGTGCCACGCTAGCAAAGCAGACGTGGCTTTTTCCAATAAAAAAATGCTTGTGTATGCATGCATAACTCGGTAACTAGAAAATCGAGTTTGCCTTAACAATTTGAAAGCCTAATGTCTCACAACGCCTATTGACTCTCTCCCTCCACACTCTCCCTCGCTCTCTGCGATCACTCTTCCTCACTCTCCCCCACTCTCCATCAGTTTCACTCTCCCTATCCAGTCTCCCTCACCCTCTTCGATAATGTGTAATAGTATATTATATTTTATTTTTCTCTTTGATATAATTAAAAATATGCCAAACTAAAAAACAAAACAAACTTATCAATGCTTAGATATTGAAATATATAGATGTGAAATATATATAAAGCAAAGTTTGCTAAATGTAAAGGAAGAGAGAGTTTACTATCGACATTGTTCACAATTCATCACATGAAAGTTCACTAACAAGCATTTGTTGAAACGCCATGTTTGCTAGGTGGATTGGGCCAAAGAGTATCGCACAGCATGCCACACTCGTCTTTGTTGCGTACCAGACGTCGCTGTCTACACTACGGGCAGAGCAGGTATTCGGTTAATTTACGTCCTCAATATTGTTTATATGATTTACCCACACGCGTCTATGATTATTGGAACCATGCATAGCTGCTTTTTCATTCCATGCATTAGTAAAACTACACCTGTACGCACGCAATGCGCGGGCTTTATATCATTTTCATTTGCCACTTCATATGTTACCATTTCATATGAAGTTACCATTTCATATTTTATGTAAAACTACAGCTTGAATTAAAATTTTATGTTACCATTTCATATTTTTTCCCTACAGTCACAAATATTATTAGTAATATACATCTATGAAAGTTATGTATGAACATATGTACAAGTGTTTTGGTTGTCTTATTAGAATCTCCATTGATGTATTAAAAGTAAAAATCAAGAAGTAAACCGAAAAAAAAAAGAAAAAAGAAAAAGAGAAAAAAAGCCAAGTCTGGGTTTGCAGTTCTAACTTCCATCTCTGTTTAATGCAACTTTAACTTCCATCTTTGTTTAATTAGAAATTAGTAATATAAGCCCATGTGTCAAACCACTAACCACTATGGATACGATTCAGGCAAAATATGCTTCCCAAACTGCATCAAATAAAAAAGTAGATGAACATTTTGGCGGAAAGGACTTCAAAGCCAAGATTTCGTTTATTTTATTTTTCAACATCAAGAATATAAAAATATAATATGAATTGAGTTTATGAGATGAACTAGACAGAGAATACAATCGCTAAGATTGACAACTACTTAAAGATGGTGAATGTTATATTACCTTGTAGACTGATATAATTAGCGATAGATAAAAAAAATAGTACTTTGAGATGTGGTCAATACAGCTATGCTTATTTGATTTCTTAAATAAGATTTCTATCATATATCTCCGGAAAAAATAAAAGAGAAGAATTATAGCCATAAACTAATAAATTAAAATGCAAAAAAAGTGTTTCAACACATCAAAATTTTCGTGTCACTCTAATGGCTGTAGATGTCTGAGAGGATAACTTTGCTCTAGGGTGAGGTAGTCCATTTGTATGCTTTTTGCAATCATTTAAGGCCTAGTGAGACCTAATTGAGAATGATTATGTGCGAGGAACGCCTGTGATGATGGAATACCAAATTCTACAAGGTTCCAGGCAACAAGGATGAATAATTTTGATTGGCAGAATTCACTTGTTAAACCAGCAAGATCATCATGCAACAGTTGGTTTAACAATTTGGCGAGGAGAAATATTCAAAAGAAAACAGTATTTGATAAATGTAGGAAACATATGGAAATTCATACTACATTTATATTAGAAGAGATGTTGCTATTCACATTTAGTGATGAATGTGAAGTTACAAATTAAATTCCATGCTTAATCATATCACTACAATAAATGTGTTTTTTAGCTGCGTTTACAAAAACGCAGCTATAGGTTGGCTTTGAGCCACGTTTGGGAAAAACGAAGCTTCACCACTGGATGTATAGCCGCGTTTATTAAACGCGGCTATAGACCACTATGAAGCCGTGTTTTGTGATCTTTCGGCTGCATTTAGTTGGGTAGGGCTATAGCTGTGTTTTAAAAATGCGGCTATAGACCCATCGGGGAATTTTTTTTTCTTCATTATATCCCAAAGCTGCGTTTAGTAAACGCGGCTTCAACATGTATAGAGCTGCGTTTTATTCACCGTGACTTAAACATGTATGGAGCTGCGTTTTATTCAACGCGGTTTAAACATGTATAGAGCTGCATTTTATCAAATGCGGCTAAAGGTTTGTTATAAATTAAAAAAGAAAAAAAAAAACCCTCAAATTCAACACAATTGAAAAAAACCCTCAACTGAAAAAAACTCACAGCTCACTCTCAACCTAGCTCTCGATCCCTAATCACGCTGCCGTGCTCTGTGCCACGCAGCTCGATGCCGCCATGCTCTAACCCATTTCCCTTTCCATTCCCTCTCCATCCAACACACTCCCCCACTTCAATATCGCCTTCTCCCCTCCTTACCTCACTTCCACCCTCTCCGATTTCCTTTCCTCCCAAATCTCCAAATCCCCTTCCTCCCATTCGAATTTGGGTGATAGTATTGGTTTCCCCTTCTCTTCTTGGCTGGAGAAAGTGCTACAGGTTTCCCCTTCTCTCCAAATCCTCTGTGTATGTTTCTCACTCTCTCTTTTTCTCTGTCTGTGTGAGTTTGGATTTTGTATTTTAGGTATAAGATGGGTTGTGGTGAGTGGGATTTTTGGCATTCCTTCTAAGATTCACCATTTCGTTTAATAAGATTTTTTTTAGCTCAAGTTGGATCATTCAAATCCAATGCCTCTCCGATCTAACAAGATTGGTCAGAATTATTAAATTCTATCTCGTGGCTGTGGTTGATGATGGGATTAAATATTTGCAAGATGGAAGCAATAATTATCTATGAAAGACTAATGTTATTATCTTTTTCTATATGCTGACCTTGTCAAATCTAATCCATGTTCAATCTGAAAATGTGTTTTACTCTTTCCATTTCTTTAGAATTGCATATGGTTTTTCTGATATGTTTGTCATTGCCTTCTGATAATGTGTTCTGTACGTGACATAGTTTCGCGTTCAATCTAAAATGTGTTTACAATTTCCATTTCATGACTTTACATTGATGCAAAATACAATATTAGAAAATGACATGATTTTAGGTAGTCCTGATGGTCATTTAAGTGTGGACCTTGAATACTATGTTTAAATTATATAATTGACTCTAGTTTCAACTCTAAACCCATAACAAGATGTCATGACACTACCTGCAGTTAAATGGTTAAAAATTTTCAAAGTGTTTGGCCTGAACCTATACTTTGTGTTTGGAACTAGCCTTACTTTCCTCTTATAAGTCTTTATTTTTTAGTTGTTGCTGCCAGCAGCGTATAATGATAAAGTTCATGTAACTTTTATGAGTTTTATCAAGTCATGTGGGTCTCTTATGTTCTTTGGACATGGTGGCATAATCATTTTTTTGGGGCTAAAATTCATAACATACTCATTTATCCTTAAGAGTTAACAGAGTTTGATGGTTTTTCCGTTTCCTCTAGCTAATATTGTTTTATATGTGTTCAGTACTTTCTAATTTTGTTTCTAGACAGGGAATTCTTGTGCTAGAACTAATGGATTGTCATTGCACTTTGGCTTTGTTTGTTTCATGTATATCACAGGAAAAATTGTCAGTTTGTTGTTGGGTTGGGGAATAGAGTGAGGTTTTGGCAGGATGGGTGGTATGAGGATCATCCTTTTCAATTGGCTTTTCGAAGGTTGTATGGTATCGCCTTTGATAAGGAGATTTCTGTTGAAGCTTCTTTGCTAAGGCAGGGGGTGGAGGAGAGGAGAAGTTGGAATGTTCGTTTTATTAGAGATTTTAATGATTGGGAGATGGATGAATGGCTGCTTTTTCTTCGTATTTTGGGAGCCAATACTCCTCCTATGGAGGCTGGAGACAGGATGAGATGGAAATTGAAGCCTAATGGGGTTTTTGACATCCGATCGTATTATAACAAATTAAGGGATTCACCCCTCAACTGTCTTTCCTTGGAAAGCTATTTGGAGAGTTAAGACCCCTAGGCGAGTTTCTTTTTTTGTTTGGTGTGTAGCTTGGAATAAGATCCTTACGAGAGATAACTTGAGATTGAGATTGAGGAGATTAGAGTTTGTGGATTGGTGCATTATGTGCCGTCATTGTGGAGAGACGGTAGATCACTTACTTCTTCATTGCGAGATGGCAAATCGATTATGGAGCTTTGTGTTTATAACTTTTGGCTTGTCTTGGGTTATATCTAGATCGATTCCAGACTTGCTTTTTGGTTGGTGGAATTGGCTGGGGAAGCATTTGTCTCAAATTTGAAACTTAGTCCCATTGTGCATCCTTTGGTGTATTTGGAAGGAACGGAACCGGAGGACTTTTGAGGATTTGGATAGTTCTGGTGATCAGATGCTTGCTTCTTTTAGTAGGACTCTTTTTGATTGGTCTTGGGTTTGGGGACTCACGTCTAGTGATTCTTGGGTTATTTTCTTCTCTTTGCTCCCTTTCTCTGTTGTAATTTTTGTGTTGTTTGGTTATCTATTGTGTTTGCTATTTGTCCTCTTTTTCTTGTACTTTCTAGGCTTGCTCTATGTTCTTCATGCATAGAGCAGGCTTTCGTATATATATATCATTCTTACTTATCAAAAAAAAGAAAAGAAAAAGAATCAATTTGAGAGATATTTTCTATTTATTTGATGGTAGGAACTTGGGTCAATCAATGAAGAGGAATTCGTAAAAAGTCAGAAGATTATGGAGAATGTTTTCCCTTATTTTATTTTTGAAAACATTGTCCTACCAGCATAAAATGGTACTTCTAAGTTATTAATGTTCCTTGAGATGGTTTAAGAGCCTTTTGTTTTTCTTAAATTTTTTTTATAAATGAAGAGTACGCGTTTGTTTTCTGAATATCAATTGTTATTACCAAACAGATTGAAAATTGAAAAAACCATGGCTTTAGTGAATAGTGAAGTAAAAGTGGCTCTTCATCACTGTTACCTTGGCTTGCTTTTAATTGGTTATGCAGTGAGAAGTCTAATGCGTTAACCACACAACAAGCTAGAAACTGTGATTCTTTATCTGCTTCTTTTTATCATTATCATGGCTCCCTTATTCTCGATCCCATAGTTCTCACTACCATAATTAAGTCCTGCCTGCTATTTTCACTTATTGTGGGTATGGTTTCTGCTCAGTTGTCGTCAACTTTCTATGCAAAATCATGCCCTGAAGCCTTTTCCACCATTAAATCTGCTATAGACTCTCCAATATCAAGTGAGGCACGAATGGGAGCACCCTTGATTCGCCTGCACTTTCATGACTGCTTTGTTAATGCAATTCACCTTTAACTCATTGTGTGTGTGTGTGTTTTGCCCCTTATCCATTATCTTATCTACAAGTACAAATGTTTGCTTGTTTTGTGCATGCGTTTTTTGGGTGTCTTTTAAAAGGTAATATTAGGAATACAATATTTTTTCTAATGAACTTCTTAATGTATAGCATGTTATGATTATTGCAAAGCCACTTTTAGTTAGATCCATTATGGACATCACTTTTATTATTCACCAATTACAAAAAATTATATCAACTGTTGTGGATAAAAATTAAAAAAAAAAAATCAAGTTGTATTGCTGATTTTATTTATATTTTAATGCATGTAGAAGATGTGTCATTGTAATATTTCGATTATACTGTATTTTAACATTCACAAATGCTAATTGGCAGTATGAATATAATTACATGTTTTTGCGGATATAGAGGTTCAAGCACAAAGTAAACCCAACGTACATAGATTGATGATTAAAGCGGATTAGCATAGCTTGCACAACACTATTTTGAATCAATTTTATACTTACTATTACTCTAAACAAATCCATCTGATTTAAAATTATTTTTGGGCAAAATAATACTTTTCATTTCAAACGAATCTATTTCAGTAAACGGATAAGTTACCTAAAAATGCTTTTCTTCTTTTTTAAGTATGATAGACATTTGGGCCCTTCGCTACAATTTCACTATATATATATATTTTGTCTCAAGTATCTTAATGGGTTGGCACACAATTGGGACGTTGGGTCTTTTTCCTTTTTATTTTTTAATGACTTGGGGATCCAAACCCATCAACTCTATCTATTTCTAACTTCTAGTGAATACTGATGGGCAAGTTCCTAAGACCTCACTTTTGCCCATTCCCAACTGAACTTATCCCTATTCAACCAAAACAAAAAAGTCTGCGTTTACTGTTTAGTCTAGCTAGGCTGGGCTTTTATAATTTTATTATATTTGATTTATTTTTCTTATTTGTTGTAGACAGGTTTTTAAATACTTGTAGTATATTAATATTATTACAAGTCTTTGTCCTCTTCGTTGAGCCATATCTATTTAATTTGTTTTGCTTATTTGTTATATATTAAAGGCCCATAATATTATTGGTTTTACTTCAGCTGAGTTCATCTATTTGGTTTGAGACTGTTGATTTGGGGAGACGAGACTCTGCCACATTCAGTTTTGCTTGCTGCTGTTACTGGCAACATTCTACTTCCAACGTTAAATCTTAGTGTCTTATCAGCGTCTTCTCAAAAAAAGGTTTCACTGCTCCATTTTGGTGGTTCTATTAGGTGGGTTCAAATCTTAGTAACTCTAATTGTAGTGTTTAAAGTCTCATATAATGGGTTCTAGCTTAACTCAATTACTAAAGTATCGAGTATTTTACTTCAAAGGACGGAACAAAAACTTTTTGTTTGGGGCCAAGACTAAACAATCATAAGCTAATCACTGCGGTAGTGAATTTTCAAATATCAAATCAAGATTTGCTTCTCCAATTGTCAAAAATAGAGATAAATTTGTTTGTTTTGACATGTGTATTAGATTTTTTTAAATTAGATTAGTGGTACCGCATATTTGACTAGAAAATTTATGTTATATTAATATTAATCTAGCACTAGTTGTGTTTGTCATACAAATCCTACCTATGTCTAGTTGGGGGAGCTCTAATAAATAAATAAATAAAAAACACGAAGGTGTCTTATATTTTACCTATTTAAAAAAAATAAAAAATAAATCAACATATGCAAAGGCCCCCTACTGTTAATGTAGTTCCCCTCCTATGAATCTCCTTACCATGCTTTATACTAAACAAATTTTTATTCTTTATTTTTTTTTTTTTTGATCGGCTAAACAAAAAATTGGACATGTGATTGATAAAGAATAAATTTGAGTACGTATGGAACATATGATTTTTATCTTCTCGTCAATCAACGACGTTAACCTTAAGGCACATGTATGTGTGTTTACATTTAAAGAAAACACTTGTAAGAGCTATTAGTTTTACTTCATTTTTGCTTTGGAAATGTATGCTGATAACTTGGAGATGGAATCAGGGGCTGTATATTGATAACTTCTGTTGATTTGAGTTTGGCACCAAAGCTGGTACCATCTCGATGTTGCTCTTGGTCATTTCAAGAAGTGGACCCTGCCTAAAAGCTCAACTCATTTCCACAAATACAAGGAGGTATATAATTTTTATACGTTGTTGTGTAGTGGGGGGCAGTTTTGTTTTTGTTTTGTGTTCAACAATCAGATGGCCTTTTGGCATGCATGCCTCGATAAATAGCAGATATCCGTATGATGAAGTGTGGAAACTAATAACCAACCACCCTCCCCCCACCCCCCCCAACCCCCCCCCCCCCCCCCCCCCCCCCAAAAAAAAAAAAAAGGCATTGTGTTTGTTACTGTTGTTTTTGTAGTCATCCTATGCTTGGACTTTGGTCTAGGATTACTATAGTAGTATCTATAATTGTTACTGTAGCGTGGTAATCATATGGATATAGTATGTTGTTGTGGCCATGAATCACCCATTGCATTTGGATATGGTTTTTGCTGAGCAAGATTTAGTGGATATGTAAGACATGATAATATAGTTACGTACAACTGTTCAATCCTGTAGTGTATATGAATGGTGTTACCTATTACGCTAATAATATTATCATCATCATTATCATCATTTGTTATCACTGTTAGTGGGACCAAAATCCAGACAACGATCAGTGCAACATAATGTTAGTTTAGTGTAGTGTATGCACAACTTTCTAAATACAACTTTCTAGGTACAACTATGCTGTAATTAACCTATACGTAGTACAAGTTACAACCTCTTGTCAAAAGTAAATAATTGTTCTTTGTTGTTACACAACAAATCTTGCTAAAATTTCATAAACTTTTTCGTTAAATTAAGTCCAAAAATGAATATATTATTATTAATTTTGATCTCCATATTAGGTTTGACTGTTAATCAATGAGCAAATTCTAACAACCTTTTGGCCACATGGAGCTAGAAGCACAAGTTGATTTGCGGTTGAAGAAAAAAAATAAACATAAAAAATTAAGTATTAGTCCCAAATTGCAAAGGTCGATTATGGATCTCTATATCTTAATTATTAAAAAAAAAAAACATTTATGGTAGGTATATATATACTCATTATGTATGATTCTTCCTTATGGCTCCTTCCATTGTCATGTTTGTTAATTTTCTTTTCGCAGTCTTGATTGTTTCATATCAAAGGGTAATTTTTTTTCCATCCAGTGAATTCAAAAATTGTGATATTCTGTATGTTGATAGCAATAAGTGACACAAATAAGAATTGTGGTTGTTGCTCCATTGAATGAATCCAATATGCTTTTTCTGAAGTCAACATCTAACTTTGCCAACTCCATTGTGGAAAACTACAGTTCCTTCAATTCGCTATGCTTTAAAGCCTACCTGTTTGTTAATAGCACTATTCAAGGTGCTTTTACCTCAATTTAGTTTCGATGGCTAATTAACTGTCCCAATGGAGAAGCCAATCACAACTTGTAAAGTAAAAAACCTACTTTCTGTCACAACTCAAGAAAGTGCTAATTAGAGCTACTCATAACCATTTATATAATTCAATTTGATAATAAACGTTTCTCAACACACTCTTGCAGAACACACATTAATAAAGGAAAATAGGAGAACATAATAGAAGTAGATACTTGAAAGGAAGCGTCATGCTGGTACAGATTTTTCTTCTCTTTCGACAGGCAGAGCTACCGGTTTACACATAATTTATTATCATTGCATGAAACTAACCCAAAATAGATGCACAACCACTGAACCTGTGGTTTGGTTTTAAGCTCACCTCTCTTTATGGAAAGAGTCACATTTAGTGAGCGTTTGGATCCGTGTTTGTGGATCCATGTTCATGTTTTAAGCTTCTTCTTTTTTTTTTTTTTTTTTTTTTTAAGCTCATGAACAATAAAATTACATGAATTTATAGAAGACAAAATGCACTGTTCACATACTGTTCATGGGTCCCACAACACTATTTACACATTTAAAAATTATTTTGCTACAGTGTTTTCAGTTTTCAATTTTCAGTTTCAGCAAAAATAAGTTATATCTAAATGGACTCTTATTATACACAACCACAAGGGATATGTATTTTGTGATGTAAAAATCTTTTGTTGGGACCTTGTTTTGTTTATGTAATTATTTGGGCAATGCAATCTTTTGGCAATGAACTTGTTTTGTTTGCTAGCCATGGCAATTTGTTTTGTTGGTTCCAATTGGTTGCATTTGTTGAGTGTTGGCAATTGGTTTGGGCAGGAATTACAAATTTAGCAAGAAAAAAAAAAAAAAAAAAAACCCTACAGTCGCGTTTTTAAAAATGCAGCTATAGAAAAACCCAATGTAGGGGGCTTTAGCTGCGTTTTTAAAAGCAACCCAAATATGGTCTATAGCTGTGTTTTTTACAAATTGCAACTATACATCTTAGTATATAGGAGGTGGAAAAACGCAGCTATGGGTCCTGGAGGGGGCTATTGTTGCGCAGTAAAAGCGGCGTTCACAAATGCGGCTATAGAAAACGTTGCTATAGTCTATAGATGTGTTTTTACAGTTTATAGTTGTGTTTTTAAAATGTGGCTAAAGCCCGTGTTTTTTGTAGTGTATGTAACTGGCAACAAGCCATATGTGGCTATTAGAATCATCCGTGGTTGAAATTAATCAAGATAGATGTCAAGAATAATTGTCCCATTCACAATAGAATTCAACATTTGGTTGTGGAAAATTAATTAGAGATTGGTGATTAGTCAAGAATGTAGATTCCACTGACCCCATTATTAAGTAACATTGTTTCATTGAGAATTCATGTTAATCCCTCCCCCAAAACCTCATAATTAAAAAAAAAAAAAAAAAAATAGCACTTCAAGATCTTAAAATTTCGGTTGTTATAAACAGAGTGCAAACAATGGTCTAATTCCTCACAAGGTACAATGTAAGGACAAGTTGCATCTAAGATTGTTAACCAGGTTTTTAGCTTAACGGTTTAGGTAGTTATTATCCAATTCTCCAATAGTATAGATAAAACACCAGCTATGCTGTGAAAATAGACTCAGTTTAAATCAAAATTTTATTTTACTACCATACAAAATATCAATTTCAATTCAACAAATAAAATGTGGCAAAAATCAAATTGTATCTTACCATGGAAGGAGTCTTACAATAATTTGAAGCACCAAATACTGGATACTTGGGGGCGGCATTTGAGAAATTGGTGGAATATACATGGCACCATGTGAGGATTGATTCCCATTATGTTGATATGCTGTAGTAGCGTATATCATTGAAGGAAGACATTAAAGACTGACAAATTTCAATTGCATTTAGATACAAGAATGGTTGTTGATATGGACTTTACCTTTAGTGGGTTCTCGTTATTAATCACCAATGCCAAAGCTTGGGAGTTACTAGCCTATATGAGTAGAAGCCATAACAATGTTAACAACCACATTTTATTTTAAAATACTGTTTTACACTATATATGAATAATTTGGGATGGATGGACTTACCTTTAATCCCTTTTCATCACCAATTTTCTTTGTATGTGAAATTGGTGAATCCTTTGGAGCTAGTTCCTATAAATGCATGATTATAGTCACATCTATGAAATGTGTGTGTGTATGTGTGGAGAGAGAGAGAGAGAGAGAGAGAGAGAGAGAGAGAGAGAGAGAGAGAGAGAGAGAGAGAGAGAGAGAGAGAGAGATTACAGCTTCATTCAGAGATAGGTTGAACACACTCGATATATTTTTATTCTTATCAATTGCAACTTGTCGCATATAATGTTTTTGAACATGACTAGCAACCTAGGCTGGGGACCCAATAGTCACAAAATTGCATGAAATTCCATTCCAATCACCTCTTCCAAGCTTCTCCAAACCAATAAAAAATAGTTTGTGCTCTTCTTTAGTCCAGCGCCTCCCTAAACAAACAAACAACAAAGTATTTTACAAAGTACTAATAACACCAAATTGACACAATGTTTTATGACTTTCTTAAAAATGATAATACGAGATTTCTTATTTTTAGCCATTGTTTGTGCTACAAGCCTAGATATATTTAGGAATTCAAAATTCATAAATTTTAATTAGTGAATAGTTGAATAAATGCTAGTCAATTTTACTCTCCACAAATCAATCTAGAAAGTGTGTGTGTATATATATATATATATCCTCGTGTAATTATAGCCCGTTAGGATTCATAAATTCTTGGAAATCTGATTTCATTCAATTATATATTGAACAAAATACAAAAATAGACACAAAAGGAGAAAAATACCCCAACTAAAATTATAATATCTTATTTAAATATATAGATTTTATTGAAGATAAATTCCAACAACAAAACCAAATATAAAGGAAAATCAGTGATGAATTCCATCCTAAAGTAAAACTTAAAGTAGTTTTTGTTTTTGGACGAATTAAAGTTGCTAATTTATTTGATTTCGGTTGTCCACTTATGCAGATTGTATGAGAGTCGTACACGCATGTTTTGGGCTCCCTGTTTGCATATTGCACTGTCAGGCAGCATATTTGGAGGGCCGAGGTGCCATTGATATATTTTTGGATAGTGGAGGGGCATCATCCCGAGTGTGTCTTCCATCAGTTTGGGATGAAGCAACCGCTTCCAGAGTTCGTGGATACGTCGAGCAACCTTCACAAGATATCCTTCTAGGGTAAATGGGACAAGGATTGGGCGGTAGAACATGTTGTCCATATTCAGCAATGGGGCAACCGATGGCAACTTGTTCGTGTTGCCCCTTTCCTAGATGATGATACAACGTAACTTGTTGAGTACATGCGGTGGTACAATGGCAGCACAAGGCGGTACATAAAACTACAGTCTACGTACTGGGAAATCTTGGTGAGGCAACAATATAGTTTTGCAACATGCGTGAGTTGCTACATGCTTTCTTTTCAACCAACATGACCCCCTATTATAGTTTTGCATCATACCTGCGTTCCTGCTTTTATGACGCCCTTTTTACAACAAATTTTAGGCATTATTGCTTGAATTAACAATATTTATTACTAATGGGTTTGGTTTATGTTACATCTAATGCTACTTTGATAAAGGTTACATGATCTATACTTTTTATAAATTACTATTATGTGGAATTTATAATTTTATTAAACATCTATTATAAATTAATCACATGCAAAATTTCACAACAATTGGATGCCATATACTATTAAGTCTATAAGCTTATTTGTTTAGTATATTTAGGAAAACAAAAACATGCAAAAAAAAAAGAAAAAAAAGAAACCCATTAAGCTTGTCATTAATTATTGAGTTTTTTTATAATTGTTAATGAAATTGATATTTGAAAAGCGTGATAAACTAAGCATAAGGGGAGACGAGACTACACTAATCCCTAACACCATTTCAAATTTCAGTTATTATGTCCACACCTAATTTATTCCCATTCTCAACCTCTCTCGTTCACATTTTCTTTCTCACAATTTTTGATCCTTACCTTTGCACACCAAATTGACTAGCACTTGAGATTGGAGACATTTTAGCACTAAAGAAGGTTAGGACTTTGTTGAGTTCTAGTGCCATATCAAACATACACAGATCTATAAATTTATTTATTGGTCTCCAATATATATATTTTTTGTCTATGCACTAGTTTTAATTTAGGATATATAACTCCCAGTACAATTCTCAAAATTTATTTTCTAAACAAACACACACACACATATATAATCTGAAAAAGATTGTAAACATATAAAAGGTAATAGAAATTATTAATGAAATTTAAAAATATCATGATTTACCATTCTTTAATAGCAAACAAGGTGAACAATGTTGTACTTGGATTAGGTACATTGGAATATAGTACTAAAAGTCTATGCACTAGTTTTAATTTAGGATATATAATTCCCAGTCCAATTCTTTAAATTCATTTTCTAAACAAACTAACATATATATATATATATATATATATATATATATATATATATATAGATTATAAAAAAAAAATAGTACTAAAAAAATAGTTTATCAAAAAACAAAAGTTTTAAGAATCAAGAAAGTACTATATTCCATTAAAATTTGTTGCTCCCACCCACAAAAAAAATAAAACCCCAATTTAATGATTCCTTAATTTTTATAAAAGTTATATCTTAAAATTACTATTTTGTAGTGGCAATTTACTACAAATGTAGTAAATTTTACTTCAAACGTTTGGCACCAAACATGCTACATATTTTACTACAAATGTAATAATAATTTACTACAAATGTTTGGTGCCAAATGTGCTACGCATTTTAGACGGAAATTTCAGTGGTTTAAATTGAGTTTTTCGTGTGTGGGAGAAATTTTTTTTAATGGAATATAGTACTTTCTTGATTCTTATAATTTTGTATACAACCATAAGTGTCTTACCCATTTGTTTCTCTCTTTCATTTATTTTTTTTTCGAGAATTTGTTTTTTGGTCACAATGACATAGTCATAAGTTGAAACCAAAAAAGAAAAGAAAAAAAAAGAACGCGTGTTTATCCTTGAAAAGAAACACCTTCTAGTCCTATACAGAGTAGAAGTTATATAAATGAACTCTACAAAGTGAACTTAACTTTAAGAGGAGCAAAGACATGGTCTAACTTAGAAGCTTTCCTCGGGGTGTTCTAAAGCCAAAATTGAATTTTTGTTCTTGTAAGTATTAAGAAGTGATTGCATGAATCGTGCAAGAAGTGATTGCATGAATCGTGCATGCTCATACAACTTACACTACTAATTCTTGAATCTCCACCTGGGTCCAATATCGACTGAAACGTATCTTCATTCGATTATTGTCTTCTCTTATGTGGCACAATGCTCTATGAAGTTCGTCTATAGTGTCTCTTGGCATCTACGATGCGAGTCGCTGAGGCACTGGCATCATAAAACATCTCTTGTTCACGGAGTAAATAGTCTCACTCCACCCTCATGGTATTGTGGATCTGTGCACTATTTCGCAGGTTAGGATTGATTGGATAGTTGAATTCATCTTGTAGTACCCAGCAACGACCCATCACGGTGAACACATCGTGTGGCCTGTAGCGATAAAGGTCACCCATTGACGCTGACTACAATAACATCAAAAGATCGAGTTAATAATGTGCATCAACTGTTAGTAAATAATGTATAACTGCATAACATAGTACATGACTAAGACATTTCTAAATTGATGTAGTTTTACATGCTAGATCTATCATGTGGCCCGTAACATAAACAAAAGAATAATCGTACAATGATGCATAATGCATGGCACTGTGTGAATCAGAGATGAGGATTTGGTCAAGCACAGTGGAACTATGCAAATATAATTGACTTATACTACTGTACACGTGGAAATACACTGTAACAAGGGGAGCATGGGTACTCCCGTTCATGTACCATTTTTCCAGCCTGTACTAACATGACAAGCCCTGATAGTTATATATAAAATATTTTATGATATTTGGACCATGAGATGAGCTTATAAATGCACCATAATACTGAATGGATTATTTCTATCCCACTAACTTCTTCAACTGACTAAGCTATGAGTCGTAACGCCTTAAGCTTAAAACCTTCGATGCGAAACAAGTTTGGATCTACTTTAACAAATGCATCATTACAAGTTCCAGCAAAGCAACAACTACAGACATACATAGACCACTATGGAGGGAAATGAGTTGGAAAGAACAGAGATTTCGTTAATATTTCAATATACACGTATGAGAGTCTAGGAAGCATTTGACACATCATGGTTGGTAGACTTGCACAACTGAGTATAGATACCACCACAACAAAACAACCATGGTTAGAACTATACGAGAAGAGGTGTGAGTTGGAGGTGTACTGTTGATGACATAGGTTATGAGTTTCTAGGGCACGGTCAGCCGAGTTACCTAGAGACAAACCTACCAACATACTTGCTCATCTTGAACGGGAGAACAATCAAATGCAAAGGCGACTAGACTATTTTCGTGTGTCCAAAAGGCTAGGAAACATCTATTAGGGAAGGCGCAAGAGCGAGCCATCAAGTCTATTAATGAAATTACTACTTTAGATGATGATGAAGATATTTCACACTTCTTAGATTCAAGCAATGATGATTTCTAAAAATTCCTACCTATGAAGATTAGACGTTGTTTTTAATGTCTAGATATTCTGTGCAAGACATAGTGTTGTTGTCAATGTCTAACAATGATGATTATGTACGTTCAACTAAAGTATGGAAATGCATTAATGCATGATATGTGGGTCCACCACCTATGGACACATATTAACAAATAATAGATAGGGAGACCAGCATACAATTTCATCTATAGTAACCACTTTTATTGCTTTTGCATTGTTGATTTGTTAATAAAAGCCTTCTAGAGTTATCAACATGACCATAATTGCTACTTATCATATTCTTATAATTATGTGTTATCCTTCATTTCACTAACCATCTTATAGCAAGCTAAGAAAAATAAGGTATATAGTTGATTACTTCTTGCTATGCTAAAGATTCTCATTTTCTTGTGATTAAAATTTGCTACAACAAACAACCAAAATCACACCAATGTACTCACAAAACACTCATTCAACCAAAAATAAAAAATAAAAAAAATTCAATACAATATCAAATGAAAATACCATTGCCATAAAATTCTGGTATGAGTTTTTTATTTGAGGTGATAGAAATTTTAGTTCAGTCCGGAAGTAGCCGTGGATCTGTGAAGCAGCAGTGGAATTCAGTTCAGACTGAAAGCAAGACAGTCTGAATGGGAGCAGATGTAATGGTATAACATAAGCATATCTCGATTCTAGAGATATCAATTTTGCTTTATAACTCGATAATTTTATAGTCGGGTATGTAACTCGATTTTACAGTAATTGAGTTATGTACGGATTAAAAAAATGAAAAATCTCATAAAAACTCGATTATAAGATCATCAAGTTTCATGCAGAACTTGATTATTTTAATGTCAAGTTTTAAAATAAGGGCATATCCCTATATAGTTTGAGAAAGGGGGCAAAATGCTGAAAAGTTTTACTAAAAGGGGCAAAACCCCATTTTGGCCCTAATCTATTATTTACCAATAATTACATCAATCTCAATACTCTATTATCATTCTACAATAATATTATTTTCTCTCTCGTTGAATATATTAGTACGTTGTGTATGGAAACTTTGGCATCGATGCAAATTTGACATACTTAGGATGGTCATGGAGTGACTCAGTTGTGATGGCGATCATAGATAAGTACATTGGATATGTCATTTGTCCTGATGGTTGGCTTGACTGGGACACTAGATCTAAACTTCAATCAATTGTTTTTATGTAGAGTATCAAAACATAGGCATGGGAGGAGAGTCTCGGCTTCAAGAAATAAGGTTTCCATATGATTTAGAAGCTTTATATTTTTGTGGAAGTTTTTCTATAATGAGAGTTGGATGGAACTGCATGGCTTACTTGCCTTTTTGAACAATTTGTAGTTTGGTGAATTGGTTGAATTGGCACCTCCTTATGTACAAAGGGTTTTGGTCTAAGGGGAAAATTATTCGAATTATGAGTTTAGCAGCATATTGTAAATATTTTGATAATAAAAATACATTTTTTCCCATAATTGTCGGTTGAAGACTTGAGACCAACCCTTTGACTGAGTTATTGATTTGGTTTAAATCCAACAATCTCTTGTTAGTTTAGTTCCCATCTTACCATTAATTGTGATTGACAATAAATTAATTATACTTTGGCAAAAATGCATTTTTCGTCCCTACAATTTGGGCTGATTCCCATTTTGATCCCTAACTTTTAGACACACCTACCTTATTCCAAAAAAATCTAAAGCTATTTCCATTTTAGTCTCTGCCATTATCTTAATAACAGAAATATCTTACGTAGTAGACATAGTACTTTGTTGGCATCTTTATGCTAACGTGGACATTAAAAAATATTTAAAAATTTTCATTGGCATATAAATAATGTCACGTTAGTATTTAAATTTAAAAATAGTGAGATCAGAAAATTACAAAAAATTAAAAATTAAAACTTAAATCTAATCAAATTAAATAGCTTATTTATTTTTGTTACTATACATTAGCCAAAATGGCCAAATAGCACATTTTTGCTAAATATGTGGGGATCTACCACTGTTTTAGAAACATGTGGCAATCTATCACTATTTAGGAACTTGAGTTTGTCAAACTCGAGTTCCATGGGAAACTTGAGATCATAGAACTCGAGTTGCACTAAAATTTGCCACCATGACAGTGGTTAAGCTAGATTTTTTAAAATATAAAATGTCACCTTGAACTCGAGGTCTGGAAGCTTGAGTTTTATGTCAACATTACTCGAGTTCTGGAAGCTCGAGTAATCTAATTACTCAACTACACAGTACTCGAGTTCCTTAAACTCGAGTACCATGTAAGTACATACCCGAGTTGATGAAACTCAAGTACCATGTGATATGTCTAATCTGTCACTCTCACCCTCATTCTGAGAACCGGTCCCTCTCATCTTCACTCTCACTCTCACTCTCACAACCAGAAGCGGTCCCTTTCACCATCACTCTCACTCTCCCTCACTCACCCTCTTCTTCTCTTTGTTCAGATGATGTCGTAGCCATCTCGGTCACCAGAAATCCAATTGAAACGACAAAGCACCCATATTTTTCCGAGTTAATTTAAGGATGATCTCAACTTTGACGATATCGAGTTCTTAAATTGGTGATCCACATCTTCAATTTTGAATCAAAAGGTACATAACCCCAATCTTTGTTTGATTGTGGTTTTGGTATTGTGGGAGAGGAAATAAAATGAGTTAGGGTTTTGGGATTTGGGGCATTTGACTCTATAGGCTCTAATCCTTCAATGCCAATTATGCATGAGCATGAAAATTTGACTAAGAACATTTAAATTTATAAATTCTCTTACTTAATTAGTGACAAGCAATAGTTTTATGGGAATGTCCAATATTTTTTGCCTCTTTTATTTTAAACTTTAATGGATTCAGAATTAGAAATATTAGTTTTATAGTGAAACTCTCTGTCTCTGTCTCTGTCTCTCTCTCCCCCCTAGTATTTTCTTTTGTAAAAAAAAATGCATAGAATATATAGTGATCGCTACATCCACTAACATGTTATTAAAAGTTCTAAACTTTTAATATGCTGAAGTGAGTTTAGTTGCCCTTTTGGGGACTAAATTTTGCTCCGAGGGTTGTTGATGGTGGTAGCTTCCCAAGCGCGTGCCATATGCTTCTCTTTGATAGTAAAACTTTTGCTGGCTTTTGAGAATGATTCTATTGTTGGCTTCTATTTGTTATTTTGTTTAAAAAATTTTCCCTTTTCATGTCTTACTTCACTTGTGTCTAGAGACTTGGTGCTCTAGCTTCTTTATAAGTTTTATCACTATAATCTTCGTTGCAAATTGTGTTTCTTCAACTGATACGTGAACTTGTTCAAGAATCATTTCAAGTGTCTCAATTATGAAATTTAGGTGATGTGGCATTTGGTTCCTTCCTCTGGATATTGCATCTCACTTGCTTTGATTTTAATGTCTTGTGGTGGGGGCATATGCATATATAATTAGGTCCATGTTTGTGTAATTCTTTTTTTTGTCTTTTCTATGTTGTAGTTTATTCCTATGCTATAGGAGCAAAATGTTTAAAGATTTATTTTGTATCTTCCTTTCCCTCAATCATGCTTGTTTTTGGTAAGCATGTTTTCAATTTAGAATTTTTTTTCCCTGATATGGCATATATTTATGATATGCTTCTTATAAACTTCTCATCTTTTATGTATTTGAAACATTAAAGGAAACAAAGAAACTCTAGAAATAGAAATTAATCGTATCTCATTGTTTTCGAATGATAACTAGTCTTTAGTAATCATAATTTGATGCATTGGCTATATTACTACATGAACTTATAGTAGTACAAGCATATTGATGTTGCTGGTGACCGCTTTGTACCAATACAAATTAAGGCCCAGGTCATACCTTCACCATATATGACATACATATAGTAGTACAAGCATATTGATGTAGACATGATTATTTATTCCAAAAAAGAAAATGAACACTTCATATTTTTATTATTTTGGATTTTTCTTTACTTCTACATATGGCAGAATTGCAAAGATTCAATGTGTACATAATGCTGTCAAGTGTCCGTATCATTTATATGCTACCCTGCATCTAACCATCTGTATCAATCTTCATCTAAGGTCACAAGTGTTGGTATTTGACCATTATTAACAAAATCAGTCTTGTTCATTCTTAAACAGCACAGTACTTGCTCTGGCAGTTCTTCCTGTTTTTGTGCCTATTGAAAGTAATGTGAAGAGTGTAAATTTTAGAATAAGTTCAAAGCTTAAGTAAATATGTTAGGAAGTCAAGTGTTATCATGTCAATTGAACAAAAATAAATGCTTAATAATATGAATCTGCCCGGCCCTAACTCCTTAAAACACCTACTACAAAGTTAAAGAGTTTCAACATGAACTTTGTTATTGTCATATCATGAATCCAATTCTTTTAATGTTGTCTACTGAACTCGAGTTTTGCATTTATTACACACACCAACTTGGTGGCGTCAACTATCTCAATAAATACATATTCAATGATACTCGCATTTCTTAAACTCAAGTATTACTGCTTTTTGGTACTCGGGTTGCATGACATCGAGTACCTCTTAACACGAAGCACCATATGCCCTTGACCCCATCTCCAGTTCTCATTGCATTAGTAACTGCCATGCTCACTTTATTTCCACTAAAGTAGCAAAAGAAGACAAGGTCGTTGGTTCACCATTCACAGGGTCACAATCTGCAAGTCTTGGGTTCTCACTGTGTGTGTCTCGATCTAAGACCAACGTCCTATCCACTTCCACCTGTTGGCAGTGGCGACGCCTTGTTCATGTCAGGGTGTTCCCAAGAACAACCTGACCTGAAAAAAAAAATTATATATAATAATTAAATTTTTTTATTTGTTTACCCTTAAAAAAAATTAGGAACACCCTCAATCAAAATTAGGAACATCCTCAAATAAATAAATAAAATTTTATTTGTTCCACTTTCAAGCTAAAAAAAAAAAAAAAGCCCAAAAAAAATTTTGAATTAAAATCTAAAAAAAAAAAAAAAAAAAAAATTGTAATAGGCAAGCCCACTAGGAAAAAAAGCCCAATATATTGAAAATTGAAACCCACAGATTCAAAAAAAAAAAAAAAATGATCGATATAAGACTAATCGGTGCAAGCCCAGCAAACCCACAGATTCTCAACAAATATAATAATAATAAAAATTTTATAAACTTAATACGTATATGTTATACCCATTACCCAATCATATTTTAAACTAAAACAATTCTTAACCTAATAAGAACCTCATGTCCTCACTTCTCAGTAGCAGCAGCGACTCAGCAAGGCAACAAGGCAGCAACAGAAACACTGAACACCCAGAGCAACTCTGCGACGGCAAGATCGGAGATTGACTTGGCCTAGATCGGACATTACGAGATCAGGAAATAAGAACCTTAGCCTTCAACGTGTCGCGGCGGCATCGCCCTTGACCTCAGGCAACATCAAGGTATTTCAGTTCTCTCTCATTTTCCCTATCTTATCTCTGCTTTTGACTCTCTCTCTCTCTCTCTCTCTCTCTCTCTCTCTCTCTCTCTCTCTCTCTCTCTCAGTGGCGGAGCCACGTTATGGCCCAAGGGGGCCACGGCCCCCCCAATTTTTTTTTGAATTTTTAGGAATGTAACTTACGAGCTTGACGATTTCTTGTCTCAAATCTGTGTTCTGGGAAGGTATTAAGAGTAGGAAGCTTATTTCTTCTTTTCTCTGAGTTGTTTTCTAAAGCCTTTTAGTGCTTCACGGATTTCTAAGGCCAAAAATACTTTATTATTTGCTCTAATCCTAGAGGACCACATGTGTATGGTTTTAAAACTATACACTACAAAAGAAAAAGGTGATCTCAGTTACTTCCAGCTAGGTATGTGGCTTATTGGCTTTCATTCTCTTGTCTGACTTGTGTTGTGAGTCTTGTGACTTAGACTTATCTTTTGACAATATAAATTGCTTAGCTTGTGTAAATGTATGTAAATATAAAAATATGTAATTGTGTTGAAATTGTTGATCGGCTCTTGTCTCTTAGTGTGGGGGTGGATAGGGCCGTGGCATTGAATTGGGGTAGTGGTCTCTTAAAAGTAAGTGAATATTAGTCAAAAAAAAAGAAAAGCAAGTGAATACACATTATAGAAGAAAAAAGAAAAAAGAAAAAAAAAAAACTATGTTAAGCAGTTTTGCAGTGGGTTGAGCCGGGTGGATGATGCATATTATTAGTCTTTACATTGTGCAAAGCAAATTAAACTGTGGGATGTGTGCTATATTGTGTAATTTATGCTTCTTTATGGATCACCTGAAAAATATTTCTAGAACTGCCATTGTTTACCGAAACACCTCGAAACACTCGAAATAGACCGGAATGATTCGAAATTTTTTCTGAAGTAAAATAGGGAGGGTTACTGTTCCGGTTTGTTTACTGGCACGGTATTTTCCGGTCATTACGGCTGGAACAGAATGGAACTAATAACATTGAATCAAACCTAATTACCTAAAGGCTAAAAATAAATAAGATTGTGTAATTTATCCTTCCTATGGAACACCATGAACAAATTTCCTGGAGTTGCCATTGCTTGTTGGAATACTTGTTCTGATTTTGTGCACTTGTGTTGGAATGGTTGGTTAGATGGTCTTTGCATGTTGTTCGTATAATTTTTTTAGAGGGATCCTGATAATGCACGTGGCTTTTGCATGGAGTGTATTTCATGTAATGAGTTTTGCAATATTAACAGTGCATGTGTTCATATTTCCCAAAATGAAACACATACCCACACACACACACACACTCACACACACACACACACACACACACACACACACACATATATATATATATATATATATATGTATGTATAGCATGAGATTATGTGTGTGTGTGTCTGCATTTATAAATGTTAGCTGAATTCCCAATCAGTGCCAGATGTAGTTCACTTGTCCCATAATTGTATAAAACTCATATGAGTTGATAGGTAGAGGGTAATAATGATATTTTGTTGAGTTTTATAGTAATATGTGAGTTGATAGTAATATAAATTCATTACTCAACAAAAAAAATTGGGTTAATAAAAAAAAGTCAAAATGGTTGAGTTTTATTTATTTCTATGTGTATAAATTATTTCTATGGTTGAGTATATATTATTTGTGTATAAATTATTTCTATGCTTGAGTTTTAGTTATTTTTATGTATATAAAAAAAGTTGAAATGGTTGAGTTTTAATATAAATTCTTTTTAGCATACGCATGATTTATTTACCTAGTTATAAATTATGACAACTACAATATTTTGTGAACAGGTCGGCGATGGATTTTCATTATTTCTGTGTACTACAATGAGGAGACATATTATCATGAGTTGCATGGGTTGTCATAACAAGGCCTAGGTCAAAAGCAGAAATATAGGTGAAACGTGGGGTAAGAAACCTCACTGACCCTCACTTCAGCATAACATATCCATCGTATATCGAGCACCTTAGCAAGTTGTTGGCACCTAGGTTTTCTACAATTCATTACAGTTATTGAGCAACATCGAAGTGAAAATGATGTGAGAATTTATTGAACAACTGCAACTAAAGGGATTCATTGCTTTTGATCTCTATGTCATTATTGAGGCCGCTATAGTAAAGGTTGGCGAGGGTTCACAGCATGCCGTTTTGGATGGAATTGGAGATGAGCATATCGAATCAATACCATTACAGTCTTATCAATGGTGTGTAGAGAACACAGGAGATGGGTACAATGATTTGTGCCGGATATTTCCGCCCTTTGACTCCATTGAGAAGGAGGAAGGGTACCAGGCAGTACATGAAGGAGAGCATTTATCGTATAATGAGGTACATGGGGGCAAATCCCAATATGCAGATGTTCACAGACTTGGGGACGATGCAACCCATAATATAGTTAGGCATCATATGCAAAATGCTGAATCACTAGAGAGAAAAGGAATAATTCATTTCTATAATGCTACTGAAACAGACCTTTATTATATGCAACCACTTCCTCTCCAAGAAGTAAAAAGTTAGTAGCTAATATAGTTGGACTTGTACCACCACTACATGTTGTGTAATAGTAGAATATGAGACCAGCATATTTGCATGTGATCTGCTAAAACTTGCATGGGAAGAAAAGAAATTAAAGAAATTTAAATTTTCTAGACAGGTATTAAAATTGTAAAGTAAACAAGAATTGATGTATGCATTAGTTGAGTTATACCTTTGGTTCTGTTAGAAATACTGAATGAATGTATTGTATTTCTTAGAATAATAGAATATACATGAGTGCCTTTATATAGGAGGTAGATGTGTGTAGTACAAGTAAAAGCGCTATACAAGTAAACAAGGTGGGCCTAAAGCCCATAACCCAATACATGTTAACAACCCCCCTCAAACTCAAGGTGGATGTGAGACTAACTTGAGGTTGTCAACCAAAGTACGATGGCGTTCCTTAGGATGTGACTTGGTGAAGATATCTGCAACTTGATCTTTAAAGGAGACTGAGAATAGCTTAAGAGCACCATGGACAAGATAATAACGGATAAAATGACAATTGATCTCGATGTGTTTAGTCCATTCATGGAAGACATCATTGTGAGCAATATGAATGACACTCTGGTTGTCACAATAAAGAAAAGTAGCTCCTTAAGAAGCCATCGTAGCCAAAGGAGCTCAGATGTGGTATTAACAAGGGCTCGATATTCTGCTTCAGTATTGGAGAGGGCCACATGGGTTTGTTTCTTGCTTCACCAAGAAATCAGAGAAGAACCAAGAAGAAAGCAATAACCAGTGGTGGACCTGCGATTAGTGGGATCTCCCGCCCAATCAGCATCAGAGAATGCATAGAGAACAAGAGGAGATTGAGCTGAGTAGAAAAGTCATGGAAGAGAATGCCCTTGAGGTATCCAAGAATGCGCAGAACAACAACATAGTGAGTTGATCATGGAGCAGACAGATACTGGCTCACCTGGTGAACAACATAAAAGGGCACGAACAAATGAGATACGAGCAACCGGAGCAAAGGTCTCTTCATAATCAATCCCATACTCCCGTGTAAAACCTTTTGCAACAAGACGATCTTTATATCGCTCAATGGACCCATCAGAACGAGTCTTGATCTTGTAAACCCACTTATAACCAACCACAAATTTCCCAGGAGGGAGAGTCACCAAATCCCAAGTATGATTTTTAGATAATGCATCAAGTTCCTCTTCTATTGCAATCTGCCATAAAGGGTTAATGGAGGCCTCACGATAGGTGTGAGGCTTGTGCAGTGTAGCAAAGGTAGAATAACAATGATAGTTAAGTAAATGTGCAGAAATAGATCTTACTTGAGTTAAGTGACGAGGTGGAATATCTTGTCCAAGATCTTCAGGCGGAGCAAGAGCAAGAGACCCGAGTTCAGGGT
Source organism: Quercus tomentella (assembly GCA_028535165.1). NCBI lineage: Eukaryota > Viridiplantae > Streptophyta > Magnoliopsida > Fagales > Fagaceae > Quercus > Quercus tomentella. The sequence continues at coordinate 7,562,075 of JAPQVY010000089.1, forward strand.
TTGGTGGCTCATCTTTGACTTGTTCATCTTCCATTTGTTCATTAGAGGGTGATCCAGGAGAGGCATCAAAAATATCCGGTGGTTAGATAGAAAAGTCTATAGGAGGATCAAGAGTAATTATAAAAGGAATATGTGACTCATTTGGAAAAAGTTTCAAGACAGAGGAGGTAGATAGGGAGGCACGAGAGTGAGAGAGGTCAATAAAGGAGTGATGTTCCCGAAAGACAACATTGCGGGAGATGCGAAGATGATGAGAGATAGGATCATAACGTCGATACCCCTTTTGAGTTTCGCCATAGCCAAGAAAACAATAAAGTCTAGACCGAGGTTCAAGTTTGTTATGCTCATGTGGCTGAATAAAAATGAAACAAGTAGAACTGAAAGAACGAAGGTGGTGATAGTCTGGAGGTGACCCAAAAAGGTACTCATATAGATTTTGATTTTGGATAACAGGACTTGGAATGAGATTAATAGCATAAACAGCATGAAGAGCATCTTTGCCCCAAAAAGGAGTAGGAATTTTGGCAGAGAGAAAGAGAGCACGAACAGTGTTAAGAATATGACAAAGTTTTTGTTCGACTTTACCATTTTGCTGAGAGGTACTTGGACAAGTTAGTTGATGAACAGTGCCATAGGAATGCAAAACAGCTTGGAAAGCATATTGAGTGTACTCAAGAGCATTATCAGATTGAAAAATTTTGATACGTCTGGAAAATTGAGTTTCAACAATTTTTGCAAAATTGGAATATACTTGCAATAATTCAGAACGATGTTTCATATGAAAAATCCAGCTGTAGCGGGAATAATCATTAACAAAGACAAAAAAATATCGAGATCCACTAATACTAGAGACAGAGGAAGGCTCCTAGACATCATAATGAATTAGGTTTAAGATCTCAGTGTACATTGATTCACTAGTATTGAAAGGCAAAACTGGTTGTTTTCCTAACTGACATGAAACACAATCAAAATTTTCTGTGGACACTGAACCTAACAAACCTCTAGAAGCCAAGTGTTGTACTCGAGAGGAAAATGCGTGACCAAGTCGGGCATGCCAAAGTGCAAGGGAATGAATAGAAGAAACTGCAGCAGCTGCAGCAACAACAGAAATAGGAGTAATAGGTGGAAGACAAAGGTTGTCCATGGGAAACATATGCCCAACTCTGGGACCGGTCCCAAGCTTTTGTCCTGTGCTCGGATCCTACACAATACACCCAGAATAATCAAAGGTAATGCGATAACCCAACTCAGCTAATTGGCCCACAGAAAATAAATTGTAAGAAAGGTTTGGACCATTAAAGACCCCAGGAACTGAGAGGTTGGAGGTCGAGATAGAACCTATATTATGATCGAACATTGTGAAACCATTAGCTGTGCGAATATTAAGAAGGTGTGGTGCGGGATCAAGTTGAGAAAATAAGGATGAGTGAGGTGTCATGTGGTTGCAATAAGCAGAATCCATAAGCCAAGAGGGAGGAGACATACCAGATAAAGCTAAGAGAGAAGAGGAATAAGATGCATTACCAACCATACTAATGGTATTAGCGATGATGTTTTTAAGGTCATTTGTGGAAATGGTAAAAGTGGGTCCTGAAGACTTAGACTATGTAGAGACGGGAGCCATTGGTTGGACACTCTCAGTGTTAGCAACAGTAGTAGCAGAAATTAAAATAGCTGATTTGATGCGATGATAGCAAGTCTCAATATTCTGGCCAAGACGTTTGCAAAAATTGCAAAAACGTTTGTTGGATTGTCGGGGAAGATTATTGCAACAAGAAGAAGACCTGTCCTTATTCTTCATTTAGAAGAAAAATATGCAAAAATGAAATCTATACAAAAAACTGGATAAGGGGCACCTAGACTGCAAAAAGTCAACGGCCAACCAGGCAGTCAAAAGTCAGCGGTGATGACGTTAGCGGGATGATGTAATCGTTGACGTGTTGCTAACGCAAGGAAGATGACATGGCACTAATTGGATTACGTGGCTTGATGATGTCACTAGGGTTGACATCACTATGGCTGACGTGGCGTAGCCGATGACGTTAGCGGATGGAGTTCTGGTGCGTGAGGAAGATAGGTTGCGCGTGGAGGCATGTGATTTTACCATCGAGATTTGTAGCGGCATGTGGGGGCACGTGAGGGGTTTGATGAAGACGATTTTTCACAGAAGAGCAGATCGGAAAGAGTACTTTTTGATGGTACAATCTGTGGTCTGATCGGAGAAGCGGAAGTGGTTGTGGCGGCAAGGCAGTGGTCTTTGATCTACTGTAGTCGCGGTGGAGGCAGTGGTGCTGCTCACAACGACTGCAGTGGATGACACCCAAGAAGACAAGACTACTTAAGAGTGGCACACCAGTAGTGGCTCTGATACCATGTTAGAAATACTGAATGAATGTATTGTATTTCTTAGAATAATAGAATATACATGAGTGCCTTTATATAGGAGGCAGATGTGTGTAGTACAAGTAAGAATGCTATACAAGTAAACGAGGTGGGTCTAAAGCCTACAACCCAATGCATGTTAACAGGTTCAACAACCTAGATAAATATCCCAGTGAAATTGTCTCCATATGATAATAAGACCATTTGCATATATTTTATGATTTTATGAGTAAAGATGTTAAAGCTGATACTGTGATAGATTTTGTGTTCACACATAATAAATTATGTAGTAAATTGTATAATGTGAATTTGGATGGTAGGGATATTTCCTATGAAAGCTAATACACACATGGTTGTAATGGTTTTGCTCTTACTGGAATTGAATGAGTATAGAAATAATAGCACATTTTTCAAGTTGACTGAAATTTTATTGAGGTTTTATTCTTTAGCTCTAAAAATGTTAGAGAAGTTACTAGACAGAAAAAGGAGTAACTCTGTAAATTTGCATAAAGATGTAATTTGACAGCATTTTAATTTAGTAAGTGAAATATGGTGAATGGATTTATTCCCATAATTGACTGTAAATAGTAATTGATACACATAATTTTGGGGATTTATTCCCAAAGCTATGGTGAATGGATTGGGGATTTATGAGTTAGAATGCGTACTAAGTAATGGAATTGCTATCCTTTGAACTAGGGACATGTCAAGACTAGTAGGGGACTCCATTGCAAGTGTTTAGACTTTGAGATATTTGCCTTAAGGTAAGGGATAGAGATGTGAGCCTTTAGTGGTTCATGTTTTCAGTTTTAAAGAACTTCTCATGCATCAAATACTTGAAGAGATATGAGATCACATAAAGTTTGTCAAGTGATTATTTTTATGTTATGAACAAACTGTGGATGTGCAACGATATTTATGAAATATATTTGAAAAGCAATATTTATGAAATATATTTAAAAAGCAATGATATTTATGTTCTTCAAGGTAATGTTTTCCAAAGATTAATTATGATTTATGTTTTATGTTTCTTAAGAATAAGACTTTTCAACTATGAATGGTACGTTTATGATGCAAAAAAAAAATGATGCAAGACTATATGACTATGATTATGAATTGTTTATTAATTCATGAAATTAATTTAGCATGAACTATTGAATTGTACTTAAGTCATATCCACGTAGCAAGATATTTCATTTACATACATCTCCTGCATATTGCTAAATTCTTATGTCACAACTCTTTTACTGAGCATGTGGAACGCTCACCCCTTAATTTTTTCTGTGAGCTGGTATTTCCCTTTTTGCAGCTTGGGATCTCAGTAGTGGAGGAGTCATGATAGAGATATTTTGAGTTTTGAAGATGCTTTGAGCCACTGTTGCTACTTGTAAGCATGTATCATTTAACTATGACATCGTATGTTTTTGGAAGTGAACTTTGGGAAGTATTCAGTATTAATTTGTGAATGTGCTTATGTTATCATGGTTAACACATGTTGATGAAGTGTCTCCATTGTCAAACTTGAATGGAATGATTCTGTTTATGATGAAGATCTAATAATTGGAATGACAGCCTCTCACAAATACTATTATTAGCATGATAGTAAATATTCTACATAGCAAGCCTTTATTTCCTCTCGACCTGAGATCCAATGCCAATGATTTGCTTCAAGGAAACAAATTGAATTCTTGCTTCTTATTATTATTGTTGAGAGGTGTACATATTAAGCCTACACTCATGAGCCATTGGATGCAAGATTTTTGTTTCCACATGCATTCCTCTTGGATAAGACATTTCCTATTTTAGATTGGCAACAATGCAGTCTAGCCTTTCTTTAATATTAACTTACAAGACCCACAATGTGTATAGATTATTAAAAGAACCCTTGTCCACTAAGCCATTTTTATGGCCATTACCCTCCATATTAAATATGCTACTAGCCTAGCAAGTCCTTTCCCTTGATATATTCAATGCGAGTTCAAAGTGATAGTTTGATGGTCACATATTTCTTGGTATTTTATGCATGTAATTATATTCATACCTCTTCCTCTCCCATTATCTATCTCAAAAAAAGAAAAAGAAAAAACATATTTCATCACCTTTTAATTAATTAGTGATGGATAAAAATTCACCAAAGGAATTATTTCTAAGTTATAATGCAAATTTGTTCGTGTATTCAATACATATGATTAGTCAAAATTCTATTTGATAGAATGTAAATTGCAAATCAATGGAATTAAATTAATAACATAAACTTCTACAGATAAAATATAATAATATCATAAGTTCGGCCTCAGAAAGCAGGGCATTCCCCTCATCACTCATTTCTTCAATCAAGCAAGAAGTCAAGAATTCCTCACCCTTCTGATTATTTTCTCCACCGTCCCAACTCTATGCCTCCTAGTTTAGCTTATGTTACCTTAGTTTTCTATGATACCATAAATAGTGTTACTTTGACCTAAAAAAAATAAATCCCCCTTATAGTTTTATTTTTTGGTCAATTGTAAAAGACTCTAAAGCTTCGATTTTTTGTTTTAAAAAGTTTCAACCTATAGCATTCACTTCTAATAATTACTTTTTATCATCAGATTAAGACACTAATTATTAGTTTCAATCTGAAGCTTCAAATGGAAGCCTATCACAAGCTTAAATGTTAAATATAAAATATAAAAAAAAAAAAAAAAAAAAAAAAAAAAAAAAAAAACACCTACCTTATTGATTTGCCTCCCATATTTTTCTTTAAAATAATGTGATCGAAGACAAATGGTTTTTTTCCCCCCAACATTCATAAATACCATACTCACTTACATGGATAACAATAGGATTCAGTAAAAACTTTCTAATTAAAGTGACAATTTCTAAATACCATACTCAAGTTCCATTTCCCTATGACGACATATCAACTGCAATAGTTACTAAATAATGTAACTCTGCATAAATTGTTAATTGGATTTAACTAAAGTGTCCATAACGTACTGTTATACTAAATACTGTCTATTTGCACAACGCTGCATAACCTCATTATTAATTCAAACATGCATAAATAGTAGTACATTGAAAAGTCACTGAATTATAGTAGTAGTTGTAGTAGCAGTACATTCCTGCCATTATATACTCACACCAACACATTCCAAGTCAAAATGTCATAGTGTATTTACAGCTCTGTTAAAGTACAATGCATAGTGTGAGATGACAAATGTTCTAAAAGTTCATGTGGTATTACTTGATAAAGTTTGCAATCTAATAAATTTTTTTTTTTTTTTTTGATAGACATAACATCTCCGATAAAGCACACAATGCACAGTGTGACATGAGAAATTACGTAAAGGTTCATGTGGCGTTACATGACAAAGCCCGTACTGGATTAGCGTTTGTTGTTACTGATACATATGACATGTAAGGTAAACTAAATGATGCACGCACACGATGCACAGTGTGACATGACACGTGAATTATAGGTTTACGTGGTAGTACATGACAAACTCCGTACTCCAATAATAGACATGGCATCTCTGTTAAAGTACGATGCAATGTGACATGAGAAATGAAGTAAAGATTCACATGGCATTACATGACAAAGTTCAGACTCCAATAAAATATGTCATTACTGATAGACATGACACCCCTATAACATGTCATTACCACCCTCAATTGACATGAAAATACAAATACAAACACTTTGGTGCTAATGACCGCAAGATGTGCTCATAAATTTACCAAATACATAAATAGTTTGTTGGCGGAAATACTATTTTCGTCTCTACATTTTTTACCTCATTTCCACTTTGGTCCCTACTTTTTATTTTACCACTTTAGTTCCTAAAATGAAAAATACATTCTATTTTAGAACCTACCATCATCTCACTAACGGAAATTGTCTACGTGGCAGACGAAGTATATTGTTGGCACACTAAATGCTGACGTGACCATTAAAATAATAATAAAATTTTTTATTCGGCATTAAAAAAATGCCACATCAGAATCTAAATTAAAAAAAAAATTAATTTATCAATTTTTAGCTAAATAAAAAAATAAAAACAGAATTAAAAACCAAAAATTACATAAATTAAGATCTAAGTTATCTTGAACAAAAACAATAAGAATACAAACCCAGATTTAAATACAAGAAGAAAATTTTCCTTTATTTGAAATTTTATTTATTTTTTTTTTCTTAGAAAAAAAAAATACACAAATCCAAAAAATTAAAATTAAACCTACACAGTCCCATCCACTTTCAGTCTCTCTTTTCCTCTCTCACATAGCCTAATCCCAACCATCCTCTTTTCCTCTCTCACTCTCATTGAGCCGATCCCAACCATGTTCGAAATTCATTCACCTTCTCTACCTCGTCCTCTCAAACCCACACCCCAGGCAAACACGAGCAAGAAGAAAGTAGTAGCAGCTAAGAGAGGAGGTGGTTTTGTTGTCAGGTTTGAGATTGATTTCGTTTGGGTTCGATAGTTTCGAATTTGAGGTTGGAGCTGGTTTGGTTTCGGCTCTAAGGTTTGGATCTGAGGTTTGTGTTTCATTTCTTAGAAAGTATAAGAAAATTTGGGTTTTGAGTTTTGTGTTTGGGGGCTGAAAATCTAGGTTTGAATTTAGTGTTTGGGGGGCCAAAAATTTGGGTTTGATTATTGTGTTTGATGCTTTGGTGGTGTGGGGGTTTGATTTTTTGGATTTGTTCATGTTTACATTTGCATTGATGTGGATCTGATGTTAATTTTTTTGGGTTTTAAATTTTCTAGGTTTTAACAAGAAGATGACGTAGAAATTTTGTGAACACTTGACGAGCGGTTGTATTCATAACTAGGTGTTTGTTGAACAAACTCTATGGCTGGTAGCTGAAATTCAAACCAGGTTCACCTATGAGATGAACCTTTGAACGATTTTGTTGCATTTAACAAACAATAGCTATGGTTTGAGTTTTCTGAGTGGCTTCTATTATATTTGTCATGAGGCTTTGACTACTTGATGGCTTGGAGAAGAAATGGAATTAAACCTTCCATGATTTATTCTTCTTGATGGCTAGGTTTCAATTTCTTGTTCAAATTTTTTGGTTTTAAACTTTGTGTTCATGTTTAATCTGATGTGGATTTGAAGTTTAATTTTGTGTTCTTATTTTCTAGGTTTGTGAATTTTGGTTTTTAATTTTGCGTTCTTAAATCTGGTTGGTGTTCTTGTTGTTTTTGTTCATGATATACTTAGATCTTAATTCATTTAATTTTTTTTTAATTTTGTTTTTAATTTTTTTATTTAGTTAAAATTGATAAATTAATTTTTTAAATTTAGATGCTGACGTGGCATTTTTTTTTTAAGCCAAATAAAAATTATTATTATTACTATTTTAATGGCCACGTCAGCATTTAGTGTGCCAACTATACACTCCGTTTGCCAAGTAAAAAATTTACATTAGTGAGATAACGGTAGGGACTAAAATTGAATGCATTTTTAATTTTAGGGATTAAAAGCAGTAAAATAAAAAAGTAGGGATCAAAGTGGGAATGGGGTGAAAATGTAAGGACGAAAATAGTATTTTTTTTCTAGTTTGTTTCAAACCCACTAGTAACGAAGGTTGAATTGGAAATGAGTTCCCATGCTTCAAAATCACATTGTGCAATGAGAGAAAAGTTTGGATCTATTTCCACGTGTGCATCATTAGAAATGTCATCAGAGCCATTACCACATACATACATCGATCAATATGGGTTAACGTGGATTAGGTACGACCAAAGACCCACAAGCAATGACAACATGCTGGCATGCTAGCCTAGTCACATCATGGCCCCACTTCATTTTCACATAAATAAATGTGCAAGCTTTTGTAATAGGCAATCCGATGCGTGATATCACACCAACTGTACATAATGTTGTACTAGCCTTCATAAATTGTCATATCAAGCCAATTCAACACATCCAATATCTAACCATGAAGATGACATAAACTTATGTACTATCAAACTTTTACTGGTTAGAGACAAACCAGCGATTACTGTGAACTCGATGGGCTTACATGTGATCATACACTACCCTTCAACCCTTCAACTCCCACTCCTATAAATCCTATATATATATATATATATATATATATATATATATATATGTATGTATGTATGTATGTATGTATATGCAGGCCAACACATAAGAAACCTCACTAATCCTCTTTCCCCCACAACACACATCGCAATGCACTCCCCAGTAAAACACACTGCTACTCACATCACAATGCTAATGCGCAATTGGCTGCTACCTCAGTTTCTTGACAACTATGCATGGGAGAGGAATTCCGATGTAAGAGAATATTATGCCAGATTAAGGTGTGAGTAGGAGTTTCACGTGAACGAGTCAAATGCTTTGCACAATGATCTCGAATTACTCGGAGCACCTTTGGTGGACCGCGTGTCGCTAAGGAAGCCAAGGCACAATGTCAACGAATGGAGACGTGCAGTCCACCGAATACACAAGGAGAACAACTTGATGTTGCTTCGTTGGTCTAGATATCACATGCTGCAACTGGTAGAGGATCTTGCAACAACCACCACCAGGCAACTCACACCTTGTGAGCGTAACAGCGTCTTAAGCTATGAACCATACCAATTGGAATGAATGACGTGTTCATACCTACCGGAATGAAGATGCACCATCTGTGGTTAGGGTGCTTCTTATCTAATGTGAACTCGTTCGTGACTTGTGTTATGTCTAAGTTTATGTTTTTCGTTTCCTTTTCCAACTAAACATTTTATGTTATGTGTAACTTTCTGTCCGTATCATTTGCGTTAAGTGTGTAATTTAAAGTATGTGTGAGCTAATGGCCATATCGTTAATGCTTAATATGTCGTACCTTTTTGAATTTATGGAATTGTCTCTATGAATTTATCTTCTTTGTATGTTATGTAGTACGTACCATTCAACATCTTACCAATGATATTAATAATTGCTAAATATTTGTTACGAAGTAATACTTTAAGATATAAATATTATGATCCCGGTTTGTACCAAACATCTCAATCATGTTTACATTATCCCCATAAATTGATTCAATACTAACATTCAAAGGTCTAATACAACAAAAGTTCATCATACATTTTAAACTACAACGTAGCAATTGCAGCCACACTTAATCCTGTAATTACTCTTCATCTGACATATTCATGTCCGACTTGTAAATGTCATTTGTAAGAAGTGATTGCATATAGCATGCTTAGTCGTATAACTACAGCTCGACTAATTCATGAATTTTGGCTTGGGTCCGATATTGATTTAGACGTATCTTCATTAGATTATTTTCCTTTCTGATATGGTTCAATGTCTTACGAAGTTCATCTAGAGTATCTATTGACATTTGAGTTGCACGTCGATGAGGCACTAGCAACTAATAACTAACTAATTCCTCGTAAAATATTGCTTGTTGTTCAACAAACCAAGCCCACTCCTACCTCATTGTGTTGTGAACTCATCTACTATTTCGCAAATTAGGATCAATCGGGTAGCTGAAATCATCTTCAAGTACCCATTGACAACCCATTACTCTGAATATGTCATTGGGTCTGTAAATTAAGAAATCTCCTTCCATTTACCTACAACAGCATATCAACTGCAACAGTTACTAAATAATGTAACTCTGCATAAATTGTTAATACGATAATGCTACAACGTTCATAATGTACTGTTACACTAAATACTGTCTATCTGTACAACTCTGCATAGCCTCTTTATTAATACAAACATGCATAAATAGTAGTATATTGAAAAGTCATTGAATTAAACCATCAAACTTGTTCACTATTAAAAACTTCACAAATTTAAATAGCTGTAGTAGTATACATTCCTGCCATTATATACTCACATCAACACGTTTCAAGACAAAATGTCATAGTGTATTTACAGCTCTATTATAGTACGATGCATAGTGTGAGATGACAAATGAATTAAAAGTTCACATGGCATTACATGACAAAGTCCGCAATCCAATAAAAATTATTGTTATTGATAGACATGACATCTCTGGTAAAGTACACAATGCTCAGTGTGACATGAGAAATTACGTAAATGTTCATGTGACATTACATGACAAAGTCTGGACCAGATAAGTGTTCGTTGTTAATGATACACATGACATGTAAGGTAAAACTACACGATGCACGTACATGATGCAGTGTGACATGACAAATGAATTATAGGTTCACGTGGCAGTATATGACAAACTCTATACTCCAATAATAGACATGATATCTCTATTAAAGTACAAGGCAATGTGTGACATGCAAAATGAAGTAAAGATTGGCATTACATGACAAAGTTTGGACTCTAATAAAATATGTCGTTATTGATAGACATGACATCCCTATAACATGTCATTACCACCCTCAAATTGAATTTCAATTGTGGGCCAATTTTGCACTGTGTCCCAAATTTCTTTTCTTAATTTTGGTGCTCTAAAATAAATGATTTGTTTTGGGAGAGCAATAAATGATTGTGATTTTCTTGCATCTAGGTGCCTTTTCCGCTTCATCTCTCCATCAAAACCTAATAAGCTCTTTCATATTCTTCAGTTATAAATTCATCTATTATTATTTTGTGCTTGTAAATTACTAAATTTCCGAACCATTTTTCTCCCTTAAACTTATTTCTCCTCTATGGCATTCACACACATAGTATGAGCACTTACCGTGTGCAAATGGTCTCTCTCTTCTTGTGGAAATTTAGCTTTGTATTGATCCAAAACTGCGGAAAATAATCACTATATTTACCTAAAAAATAAAACCCATTTCTATTTGTTTTTCTTCTTTTTGACATTTTTTTTCCTGTGGCAGAGTCGATTGACCGTACCAACTTAGACATCAAATAGCGTTGATCATTGGAACTAATTAACAACTGCTACAATTTGGAAATTAATAGCGTTGATCACTGGTGGCTTCATTACATCTTATCAAGCCCTTAGATTAAATAGTATTGACCTTGGGATTGACCTCTAAGAAATTGCTTGCAACTTGTCTGTCAAAATACTTGACTATAAGATTTTTGTGACATAAGGGCTTTGAAAATGTATTTCTGGGATCCTTTGGCTATTGTGTTTTTGTTATACTTGAGTTGTGAGATTTGGATTAATGCTTTTGGAGACCAAGAAAACCTTAAAATTTGAAATATGTTAGAACTCCATTTAATTTAAATTGTTAACTCTCTCCTTAGTCAAGTTTTTGTGTTTTAAGAATTTGTGGGAGCAATTGGTCTATTGAGAATTACATGAGTTGTTACTGCTGGCTCTGACACAAAAGTTACGAGTGCAGAATACCCATTTTATTATGTGGATAGATGACTTGATTTGAAGATTTTCATTTGATTAATTCTAATACAAAATATCCTTTTTGGCTTATTGTATCCTTTAGCGAAGTTGAGGGTGTCAGGTTCCTTGAGAAAGAAAATGAACCACCAGTTCAAACAAGAACGAGATTAAGAAGAAGAAAATGATGTCGGAGGGTGACTTGGAACTATGCAAGAAGGGGATTCTAATGGGAGAGAAGTGCATTACATTTAATCTTGCTTTTGACAGGAAGTAGTAAATTTTTATCTTAAGTCCATGCAGAAAAGTAAGTAATTTAGATGATGTATTTTGCTATCGAGCAAGACTTAAGTACAATACTTAAGTGTCATTCCTTAGGTTCCCCTTTTAAAATTTCGTCATGTGACCACTTAATTAAAAAATAGTGCCATCCCATGAGAAAATACTTCCATCTCATGGGATGGAACTATTTTTTAATTAAGTGGGCACATAACAGAATTTTAAGAGGAAAATCTAAGAAACAACATCTAAAGTACTGAACATAATTTTTGTCCTTTGCTATCTTTAAGTCATCTAGGAAATACTTTCTTCTTAGCCAAAAAACCAAAGTGATGCACCACCTACTCGCCCTTTTTGGACAATGCATAATTAGTTTTTTGTTAGGCTCTTAGCTGCACTACTGGCTACAGTTTTTCTTTGCTATTCTTCTAAGAAAGTAAGAATTATGGTTGATCAGTTGGGCATTCACTGGTATTTCTGTAGTATGTATAGATGCCATTGTAATAAGTATTCGTCCAATATTTATACTGGATTTAACAAATATTTGAGGGACTACTTGTTTTCTTTAAACTTGATTTTACATTGTTTTCTTTCTTGTTTTACACAGAATTAGAGGGACTATGCTTCGTAAATTCCAAACCCACAATAAGCCAAACCTCAAATCTTCTCCTTTGCAACAAACCCCAATTCAGCTTTCACACAAGAAATATCTTTTAGAAAAGATATTAGTATTATCTTTTATACTATGCTGCAAAATCCCTTTATCCCTCAAAATAAGCAGCAAACCATCCTCCTAGCATCTATTTCAATAGTTTTAAGTTCAACCCAAGGGATGCCTGATACCTGCTAGTTTCAGCAATCTCAAGATCTAGGTGGTCTGTTCCATCATCTTTCTCTTTTCTTCTTCTTAGGCTCTTCTCAAGTGCCATTATCCTCAGCTCCATCCCTGTCTTCTGGGACTAGTGCTGCTGTGTGCATGTCTCTTCCAATACTCCCCACCCTCACAATCCTTGCAATTCCTACTCCTACTTTGGTTCCCTGAGTGACTTCTCCATCTGCAATGATCCCTGTATTGCCTCTCTCGCTCCCTATCACAACCATATTTCTTTTTATCTCCCAGGCGGAAACAATCTCGGTCCTTGTTCCTCTCTCTCTCTTCCACATCCACATTCCAATCATAACCTATCATATTCTCTATCATAGTCTCATTCCCTTTGAAAAAGGAATAACAAAATGAATAAGATCAAAAGCTAATATAAGTTTTTAAGGATTGATTATATGGTAAATTCATCACTTACAAATATAAGGAAGTGCAATGCAATTTTAATATATGCTAATAGAAGAAAAGTGATGAACTGTGAATACACACCTAAACAAACTGTGATCCCTCATAATTTTCTGTGGACAATGACAGAGCAAAGAATCCTGGAAAATTCAAAACACCTTGCTACAGGGATGTTTAACCACTATAGTGGCTTCAACTGCTACGCAATTGGAAAAATGTGCGCCTGCCTTATATGTTCTTGCACGACCGCTTCCATGACATTCTACAAGCTTCTACATCACACATTGACAAACTCCGTCCAAATATGCTCACTTAAAAATTCATATGCCCATAACCAACCCTATTGTTTAAGACAATGGCTTACCCACCTCCCTTTCTCAAAACCAAAAAATAGGTCACCATGTCCCCTATGTTGCCTTTAAAGCAACAAATGCTGTGGAGTAGTTACCGAATTGTGAAAGAAATTAAAAGCAGTGTAGAACTTTGCTCTACTCTCCAAAAATAATAGATGTAAAACAGTCATACATAAAATATAAAATAGATTTTATTGCAATTCTAAATGAGATGGAACAAAGAAGACCATATCACATTTGCACTTCAATAGTAATGTACGATCCATCATACTTCTCATGGCACTGTCAGTACAGAGAAACCTGGAAGTATCAAAAAATGTTATTATAGGAAGTACTGAAAACCACCTCAAGTACAATGTGAAATCAACCATGCAATTGGATGATAATATGAAGAGCACGAACCCAACCTTGCCCACTTGGACCAATCCTAAACAGACATAAGCTAGATATTTGCTTATAAATGAATGAAAAAGACAACTTGTCTAAAAATAAAGGCTAGAAAAAGATGAGGAAAAGGCTTTAGCGAAAAAAAGAAGAAGCATTCTGTAAGAAGACATGGGTCACAACATAGATCCACTAGATAAAAGACATTTAAACAAGGAACTGTAATAAAAATTAATTTTCATTCAATATCGCACAAAATAGAAGAAAATCAGAAACCAGAACTGTAGAAATAATTTTACCTGTATCTGTCACAGTTGTGTCTTCTAAATCTCTCTCTTTCCCTGGCAGAGCTTCAGCCATGGTAATAATCCTGTTGGAAGTTACATCAAAATATGAATCGTAAGACTGGAAAGAAACAACACAAGCAAGATTTCTTTTCCATTGTATCCAAGAGTTTAGAGAGGGGGGAATGAGAGAAATAAATAGGGGCGGCGCCACGTTAACCTGAAAAAAAAAAAAAAAAAATTATATATAATAATTTAAATTTTTTTATTTGTCTACCCTTCAAATTTTTTTTGAAAACATCCTCAGTTTTTTTAATACCAATAAAATTAAATTTTGTTCTATTATTTATTCTATATTCAGTAAATGAATGATTGTTTGGTTGTGTACATTGAAAGAAAAGTAGTTTGTAACATTGATAATGAGACATTATGCAACAGTTTCAAAATATGAAAACTCGTAAAAGACAATTATAAATTTTATGTATTTACATGTTTTTTATTATTATTGTTGTTGTTAATATATGAATTATTTACGCTTTTTAAAAAACACTCTAAGAAAATTCTTGGAACCACTATGTGAAATAATAGTATGCATCCTTAGAGACAAAAAAAAATTGATAGGAACTATCATCAGGAAAAGGAAAAAATAACAATACTTCTTTCTCTTCTTAGGATGAATCTATTTTATATGAGAGATAGAAGGGCAAAAGATTGAAACACTTGATTTATATGTGGTGACAAACCAATTGATTTGTAACCCCCTCATTTTACTCCCATACAAGATATTACGCTTATATATCCTTCCATTACTTTTCTTCCCCTCCAGAACCTTTTATGAAAACAAAGTTAAACAGGAAAAAAAGACATGCAAACCTTTTCATGAGCCTCATCTTCTAAACCATCAAGTTGGTCAATCCCCTCCTCCTCTTCCTCCTAATCATCTTCCAAAATGCTTCGTCTAGGTTAGTCCCATCTGAAGCCATACAAAAAGACACCAAGCACACATTTTCGAAGACACTCATGGAAGGAAAAGCAATACAGAAAATTGCAGCAGTAAACCTATGAAAGAGATCAAATTCACAAATACATGTCAAGCAAATACCATCAAGCAAATTCCAGTTTTAATTAAAAACAAGCACCTTTTCTTGATTCATGTCAAGTATACACACACACACACACACAACTCTACATACATGATACATATAACACTACATTCTCCATCAACTCAATCACATTTAGCTTCTCAGTCCATTAGTTCCTCATCAAACTGTTTTCCAAAAGCAATAGCCATAACCAGTACTACACATATAGATTTAACAAATACACAACTAGAAATTGAAAGCCACCGCCGTTGGTGGCGGTGGCGGTGGCGACGAACGGTTTCAGGTGGAGCTCTTGAGGGTGAGACTTGAGAGAGTTCAAGATTAGGGATTACTCGACCGTTTTGGGGGAAAATATGAAGCGGGTCAGGTCGACTAGATCGACCCGAAATTTTAAAGGACCAAGTTTGACCCAGTCTAGTCTGACGCTCACACTAAAATCCAGGTTTAGGCCCATTCTTCATTTTTCCTTAGCCCAATCCAAAACACCGCATACCCTATCGCTTTGAAAATCAAGTCCAAAACCCATTCTCAACTAAGCCTAAACACTTAAGTCTGAACCCGATTCTCAACCAAAAAAAAAGTCTGAACCCACCCAACCTAAGTCTAATTAATTTATTATTTTAACGATATGAAATTGGATATAATTTTAAGATGTTATTCAATTTAAACATGGCTATACATAGGAAACTAGAATTCCTCTTTTGACCCTTTATTTCAAGTTTAAAAGTAGAAGATTTAAAACCCCACAAATAAAAGTGCAAAATTGAAGGGAATTATGGCTTCATTTATTTTTAGACGAAGGTAAGTAGTTTTCATTAATTCAAATCATGCCGAAGTACAATAAAAATATGGTTATTTAATCCAAATAACTTGACATTAACAAATCAATGAATAAAGCCGTATGATTTTTTGTGTTTTTTCTCTTATTATTATTTTTTTATTTTTTTATTTTAACGAATTAGGTATTTATATCACACCAAAACGAAATTTTGTATTGTTCAACCATTATCCGTTCTAAGGAAGCTGTGAAAGGCTCATTAGGTGTACCCCTTATTTGGCAATAGGGGAAGTATTTCGGTTTTACCTTCTTTATAGGGAGAGCCAAGGAAGTTTATTTGCACAAATTTAAAAAAAAAAAAAAAAAGAATTTAGGATAAACTTTAATGTGGCCATATAAGGCTCTTCTCTTAGGCCAGAAAGAAAAATGTAAATTAAGGTGGTGGTTTAGGTGATGCGAGGTTGATAGAAAAGGAAAACATTGGCCAAGATGGGACCAATTGTGCCAACCCGTACAAGGGGGAATGGGATTTGAGGAAATGAGAAAAGTTCAATGATGTCATACTAGCTAAACAATTTTGGCTTCTTATTCATAACAAATAATTCTTGTTCTATAAGACTTTTTAGGCAAAGTTCTTCCCAACAAGAATAGTCTTTAAAGCCAAGGAGAATTCAAAGTTGGTTAAACAAATGGCTTACAATGGCAAGTTGATCACTTTTGCTCAGAACAACCATCATGGATATGTTTATTGATGGTGAGACTAGATAAATGGAAGAGCCATGTGATAGACTTGAATTTTCCACATCACAGGACTAGAATTATTAAAAGTATAAGTATAACACTAAGTGAGAGGGCCCCACCAAATCTAATGATATGGTCTAATAGCAAGGATGGAAGATACACGGGAAGAACAAGTTGCCAAAACCAGGAAGTTTGAACACAAAGTAGGTCTCATAGTGTTTTATCACAAGGAAATTAAATCAATAGCATATGCAAAATTATGCCATACAATAAATGCAAGAACTCCATATCAGCCAACTATTACAATCCAAAATTTGTCTTAAACATTCACTAAATTATAAATTTTTCAAAAAGGCGAGTAAGCTAGGTAGTATCCAACTTTCATAATACAAAAACTTCCATAAACATATAGAGCTACTAAATGTCTAGATCATACGGAAACCACCCCATATCAACTCTCCTCCAAGAAAATTTTTGGGACTAAATACATGCATGTATTTATGCATGGGAAAGATTTGCTCTACATCCTTTACATTTCACCCGCTTGTTCAACCTTGAACCCACGCTCATGTTCTGATGCTTCATGTAAACTATGGAATGAAGTTTAGATTGGCTATCCCAATCAGGCTAACCATCATGATGGATAACATGTCTAATGTAGCTATCTATGATCGCGGTCATAGTAGAGTCACTCCATGGCAATGCTAAGTAAGTCAAATTTGCCAAATTCTTAAGCCAAAACTTGTCAGTAAGCACTGCTCTAATATAACAATACCCTCATGCTTCTTACTACTTCCATTTGTCATCACATTGTTACCAGAGGTCCTTGGTGAGGATTATAGGGGAAGTTCCTAGTTCTTTGGGTTAGGAGCTGAAAGTTCATTTCATTTCATCTTTGTTTATGCCAGGATTAGCAAATTTTAGCTGAGTCCAAGTATGTAATTTATTTGAAGTATGTTCAATGGTAATGTTTTCACAAAAAATATCATGTCGTAGCTTCCCTACTCTTTTTTCTTCTGCTGTTCTTAAAATTATGTGGTAGATCTTCTAACCGGTTCCTCAAAAATAAGAAATATGGTAGATCAGTTGGCAATCACTGGTATTCTCTATTCTGGATAAATTCCATTGAAAGTATTGGTCCAATATTTATACAGATTTTCTTTTGAAATTAAATTTATACTGGATTTAACAAGAATTAGAGGGACTATTTTTTTTTTTTTCCCTATGAGGCTATGATCTTGATTTTACATTGTTTTCTTTCCTGTTTTGCACATCATTTGAGGGGCTATGTTTCATACATTCCAAACCCACCATAAGCCAGACCTCAGCCTTCACCTTTGCAATGAACCCAAAGTTCTGTTTCTCACCAAAGACTTGTTTAAATAGAGATAGTATAAACTTCTATACAATGCTGCAAAATCCCTTTATCCCTCTAAATAACAGGACTATAGAATTTAATATGTGTTTCTCATAATCAAGTTGAAGCCCACAATCTTTCTCAAAAAAAGGAAAAAAAAAATTGTTGAAGCCCACAATAAGAATGCAGTTCTCATCAGCATTAATAGAATATTTTGACTACAGTTAAAGCAGAAGCCAAACATATAATAATGCTGGCAAAACTGGTTTGATTCTCAAAGTGATGGAAAAAACATAAACAATGGGGCATAAATATGAAAGATCTGTACTTGGCATCCATTTGCCACTTACTAGAACATACATTCAATACTGGCAATCCCAGCTGCTACAAGTAACGGCCCACAAACTTTATATATCCATCCATATTAACAGAAAATGATCACTTGGCACACTACGCTACTAGCATCTATTTCAACGGTTTCAACCCAAGGGATGCACGCAGCCTATTAGCTTCAGCAATCTCAGGGTCTGGGTGGTCGGTCCCATCCTCTTTCTTCCTATCCCTGCTCCTACTTCGGCTTCTTGAGTGACTCCTCCTCCTGCCACGGTCCCTGTCTCGCCTCTCCCGCTCCCTACCATGCAATTAGATAATATGAAGAGCACAAACCCAACCTTGCTCACTTAGATAATTTAAGGTTCTGTGGGTTCGTCCCCCTTATGCTCTTCGCCGCTGGGTCCGTACGGTTCGCCATTCCTATTGGCCTCGCGAAAGCTCTCAAACCATTTAGGGGAGGAGGGGAAAACGGTGCGTTTTGGGCAAAGTGTTCGAAAATGGAAGTGGTGTTGGGCTTTGTAGGAGAAGAGCAAAAGCCCAACTGGGCTTTATGAATGATTATATGCTCAAATACACTTGTAGGAGTGAAGCCCAAGCCCAACTGTCAATAAACAAATGCTCACTTTTTTTTTTTAATATAATATAGAAATTCTAGTATAGTCTAATTTAAGTGTATATGTGTATGAAATCCCCTCTTAGAGACTTGAACCCGACCTTTACCCCTCACCCCACCAGAACTTTTTACCTATACAGTGACCATCACCCTAAGGGTACGCGGCTTTTTAGGAAGTAATTGTTCTTATGGAAGCAATTTATAATGTTCTTCTTTTAAATGCTCACTTCTAATCATTTAGGAAGCAATTTCTCATCATTGTTATAAGAACAGTTAGAGTTTATACATTGCATTTATTTAGCACTTGAAACTCTCATCGTATATAAATATGGATGTAAATTAGTTTAATTATATAGATGTAAATAATTTTTTAAGAGAAATTCTATAATTGTTTATCCTCATGTTTTCTCTCGAGTTTCTTAAGTGGTCTAAATATATAAATTATTGGGAAAAGTTATTACACATATTATGAACTTGTGATATTCTCTAATTTAGGTGCAGGACAATAGCTTTAAAAATTTCAACTGAAGTTGTGTATAAACTAAAATTTTAAGCTAATACCTATATTATGATATTCTCTAATTTAAGTGCATGGCAATAGCCTTAAACGTAGATGATGAGTCTGTTTGGATAGAACTTATTTTGCTAAAACTGAAACTGAAAACACAGTAGCAAAATAATTTTTAAATGTGTGAATAGTAATGTGGGACCCATTTTTAATGAAAAATTAGTTGAAAAGTGAAATTTATGGGTCCCGTGAACAGTGCACGGGAAAAGTCAAAAATTTAGGCTAAAAAAAAAAAAAAAAAAGAAAAAAAAGCAAAACGTGACGCAGGAAACGTGGAATCCAAACTGCACCGATATAGCACTATAATTTTGTGATTACATGAATGATTATATGCTCTTATTCACCACAACAAGAGATTAAAATTTCAGTGGACCAATATTCAGGTTGATCTTCCATTTCTATAGCACTATAATTTAGTGATTACATGAACATGTGGGCATGTGTTATCTTGTGCATGAAGTATAGAGTTTCTCATATATGTGCCATTTAACATGTATGTATTTATGCATATTCTTACGTCCAAAAAGGAAACAACTAATCTATTGCATTTTATTTTGTTTTGTTGTGTGTATCTTGTAGGGTTTGGGTTTAAGTCTCTAAAGACTTACGGTTCTGGACTCTTTAGTATGAGAATAAAGATTTCCAGTAGGGATTCTGCCGCAGTTATAACAACCTTATATGTAAAAAATTTATTTTTGTTGAACATTTCTCTCTTTGCACTCTTAATTTTGCTCAAATATGGTTGTATGCATTACATAATTAAGTACTAATATGATATTCATGGATCTATGGCAGTTAAAATCATAAACAAGAAGCCATGATGAGCTTGATTTTGAGTTTTTGGGTAGCAAGAAGCCACCTTATTTGTTACACACAAATGTGTTCGCATGTGATAAAGGTAGTAGGGAGCAAAGAATTCATCTTTGGTTTAATCCGACTAGGGACTTCCATAATTACCATATTCTTTGGAAAACATATCAAGTAGTGTAAAGATAATCTTTTCTCTCTCTAATTCCTTTTTTTATTATTATGAAACATTACAGTTTAAATCATATAATTTAGGAGTGTAACAAATTAAGCTCTATGGTATTAAAAGAAAGAAATTAACCATGATATTTTAGAAAGTAACCAATTAAAACCATGAGATTTCAAAAAAGTAACAAATTGAATTTCAATCCATTGAAGTGGAATGGCATTTTATTTGGGGTTTAATATAGGATGACGGTTTAATTTGTTATTTTAAAAAAAATTTAGAGTTTAATATTTTATATTCGAAACTATAGGGTTTAATTATATTCCTTATTTTTGAAACGATGTTTATAATTTGTTACTCTTAAATTATACATTTAAGAAAAAAAAAAAAAACAGGGAAGGTATTTAATTACATTATTTTGTACTTTTCTAATAAATGGATATATATATATATATATATATATATATATATATAGGTTTTTCACGGATGGTAACCCCATAAGAGTATATAAGAACAACACAAACATTGGAGTGAATTTCCCAGTGAATCCTATGCAAATAGAGGCAACCATATGGGATGCACCATGGGCATCACATGGAAAACCTGTACATTGGAGTCTCAAGGACCTTTCCAAGCTCACTATCAAGGATTTGGAATAGATGCCTGCTCAACCCAGATCACCAATGCTCCAGAATGTGCTTCTTCAAACTTTTGATGGAACAAGGACAAGTATTGGAAACTAGACCCTCATCAGCAAAGAGCCTATGAAAATGTGAGAAAGAAGTACATGATTTATGACTATTGTTCTCTAGATACCCTAAAATTCCCCGAGTGCCCAAGCAACAATTAACGAATAGAGTTAGATACCTTGAAAACCCTAAATTTCTATTATAAATGTAACTAGCTAGGGGAAGTTATACATTCTCATCCAAAACTATTAAGGTTATTAATTTGTAATATCCTCTTTAAACTTTAAATTTGAGCAAACAAATTACATGATTAGTTGCACTTTCTCTATGTTAAATTTTCCCCTATTTTTTTGGTCATGTTTAACATTCTACATACTTATTATTTAATCTAAAATATATAAAAGAAATATAAGCACATAATCATATGAATGAAATGATATATAATGAAATAAGAATGTGAGCTTTAAGGATAAGTGGGGGACGTTGCAAACTATAATCACATCATTTAGAGGTTAATTATTTAAATTTGAAGTTTAGAGGGCGATTGCAACACATCTCATGGTGTTAGAACCCATTTCCTTCTTTGAATACTTGCCTCTGTACCATGTAGAAATTATATATAGATACACCGCCCATCAACTCCTCACTCTCCCTCACTTCCATAGCCCGATTTCTTCTTCTTCTTCCCAAAGCATGTCTTTTGCCTTCCCTACCTTCAACAGCTCTCACCTTGGATCTATCGCGTCCCTAACTCTATCAATACCCACTACAAGAGCAAAAAAAAAAAAAAACCTATTTTGCAACAAAGCTCAACAAAGAGACATTATAGTAGCAATAAATATAAATATGTGCCTATATTACTTTTTGTTGCAATAGGGACTTAAAAATACTAATATATTGTATCAATATTTTATTTGTTACAATAACCTTGTTGCAATAGACTAATCCCCTCCCGCATTTTATTTTTGCCAATTTTTCACTACTTGCTATTACAAAAATAACCCTTTCCCTTCTATCTCACACACTTTGCCTGTTTGTCTTTCCTGTTCTCTTAATCCACTGTTTTATTTCACAAAATCAAAAAATTTGAGGGTGTGTAGCCTAATGACGTTGTAATAAATTATAGCAACAATATTTTTGTTGCAATAAAGTATTTTTAATAATAATAAAAATATTTTATTGCAATGAAATGCTATTGCAATGGAAATTTTGTCGCAATAGTATATTAACACAGAGTTTATTGCAATAATGTGTAACGAAATATTTTTGTTACAATAAGGTTTTATTGCAACAATTTCAAGTTTATTGCAACAAAACAATTTGTTGCAATAGAGTTTTTTCTTGTAGTGACCATTTGTGCCCTCTGATCTTTCCCAAAAGAAGGAGATCATAATCCTGAATCCTGATCATATGGTTTGCCCTTGAATAAACAGACCCCTATGTTCCTTCAATAATTTTATCTCATTCCTTCTGATATAGAATTTAGGATCACTCCTAACCAACTCATTCATACAGTTTGACTGAAACAGCTCACAGTTTACCAACGATTTTCCAATCATACCCAAATCTGCCCCAGCCACAGAGAAATTAACCCCTAGAGATGCAATAGTTTCAACAGATGAACAATCATACCCAAATCATCTTTGCAAGATTGAACATTTGATTTGACCTCTATGGACAAATCAGAAAGTTCAATATCTCCCAGACTCCTATTTACCTTTTTGGCCATATTGGCGGTATTCTTTAGGGCAATGACAAAGAGTTGTTCTCTACTGTTTACTGGCTTTGCCACCATGCCAGTAAACAACGCACTGCACTCAGAGATAAATTTCAGAAATTAAGGCTTGGCGCAGATTTCTTCCACATAACAACCAGCATGCTAGTACCCGAGGTTAATAGTCACCACTGGAAGCTCAGTTGCCATTTTTGGCATATGTGAAAACCAAAGAAAATAGAATGTACCGGCCAAGAGACAGAGACCGATTAGCCCAATTAACATTTTTCGAATCTTGAACAAATCGATAAGAACATGAGTATGGGTTCTGGCCATTTTAAGAGAAGAGTAGCTAGAGTTTGGTATAGAGTTTGTAGTAAGGGTAACTGTGGTGGGAGAGAAAAGTAGAGGTAGTAGCTAAAGTGTGGTATAGAGTTTGTAATAAGGGTAGTCGATGGTGGGAGAGAAGAGTAGAAGTAGTAGATAAAGTCTGGTATAGGGTTTTTAATAAGGGTAGTAGGTGGTGGTAGAGAAGGGTAGAAGTACTAAAGTAGTTGCTAAAGTCTGGTTTAAGGTTTGTAATAAAGGTAGTGGGAATAAGAAGTGACAGTTGCTTTTATCTGCTCTAACCACGAAGAAATTAGCTCTTAGAGATGCAATAGTTTCAACAAGCAGATGTACAATCACACCCAAATCATCTTTGCAAGATTGAACATCTGATTTGACCTCTACGGACAAATCAGAAAGTTCAATATCTCCAAGACTCATATTTACCTTTTTGGTCATATTTACGGTATTCTTTAGGGCAATGACAAAGAGTTATTCTCTACTGTTTACTGGTTTTGCCACCGTGCCAGTAAACAACACACCGCACTCGGAGATAAACTTCAGAAACTGAGGCTTGGCGCAAATTTCTTCCATATAACAACCAGCATGCCAATACTCGGTGTCAATAGTCACCACCGGAAGCTCAGTTGCCATTTTTGGCATTTGTGAAAACCACAGAAAATAGAATGTATCAGCCAAGAGATAGAGACCAATTAGCCCGATTAACATTTTCCGAATCTTGAACAAATCGATAAGAACATAAGTATGGGTTTTGGCCATTTTGAGAGAAGAATAGCTAGAGTCTGGTATAGGGTTTGTAGTAAGGGTAACGATGGTGGGAGAGAAGAGTAGGTAGTAGATAAAGTGCGGTATAGAGTTTGTAATAAGGGTAGTCGGTGGTGGGAGAGAAGAGTAGAAGTAGTAGCTAAAGTCTGGTATAGGGTTTGTAATATGGGTAGTGGGTGGTGGCAGAGAAGAGTAGAAGTGGTTCCTAAAGTCTGGTTTAGAGTTTGCAATAAGGGTAGTCGGAATAAGAAGTGATAGTTGCTTTATTGAAGGGTAAAAAATAAAAGGAAATAGAATAGTTTCTTATTTTGCTTTAAAATATCTAGTTGTCTTAGTGTGCGTTTGGGTAGGGATGAAAAATGAAAATTATTTCACTATTTAGCTTATTTTTGCTACTATTCATGGGTCTTACTGCACTTTTTGGCACTATTCATGGGCTCCACTATACTATTTCAACTAACTTTTATCTTTATCTATAGTACTTTCAGCAATAATTTTCCAGTTTCAACAAAATAAGTGGTATCCAAACTGAAGTTGCGTCCCATTGAAGTTGTGTTTTGCATCCCACTGAAGTTGCGTTTTGCGTTTCAGCAATAATTTTGCGTCCCATTAAAGTTATGTTTTGCATTTTTGACTGGGTCCCACGACACTGTTCACGACTCAGCCAAACTACAAAAAATTCAAATTTCTAGGTAAATTTGGGTCCCACGACACTATTCATAACTTTATAATTATTTTGCTACAGTGTTTTCAGTAATAAGTTTTCAGTTTTTAGCAAAATAAGCGATATCTAAACAGACCCTTATACTCCAACTCTAGCAAATTTACGCATTTCCATTTCTCTTTTTATTTTTTTTATTGGTTTATAAAACAAGCTAAACTAAACCCAAGCTCTAGGATTTTTTTTTTTTTTTTTTTTACACATTTAAGAGACATCTCAACTGTTAAAATTGAAGGCATTTTCTTATAAGTAAACTTAGCGTGCAAATTAAATGACATTAACTAGGAAATTATGTCCCATCCAAAAAAAAAAAAAGTAGGAAATTGTGTATGCAATAATATCTATTTTTTTTAATAGAGAGTATATATAAAAGAGTAATGATATATCTTTAACTTACTAATTACATTTTCAAAACAAATTATAAGTGTAAGGTATAAGGAGATTATTGCAAGTTCGTCGTAAGTTTCAGACTTGATATACATAGTGAACATAGTCTGTGTTTTCGTTGGAGTGCGTTTGATTGCCTTTGAAATGGTTTTAACATCCCTAGTGCCATCCTTAGCCACCACTATATTTGGTATCACTTTTATAGGAATATAGGCCATAATTGAATTGAAAAACGGTTTTTTTTATACCTAGTAAACTTTAAAGAATGGTTGGAACGTAGTATAGGTGAATGGTTGGAACGTAGTATAGGTAACTATACTAGTGAGAAAGTAGAAGATATACAATCTAAAACCAATCTAAGATTCTTGAGTATCACACAAAGGAGAAATTATAAGGTCCTCGTGGTGGACAAGTAATGTGGCCCACCATTCCAGTAAAAGACTCTCACTTGTTTAAAATTGTGGAGTTTTAAATAAAAACTAAATATCGACTCAGCAATTTTAAATAGGTGAGAATTTTTTACTGGAATTGTGGACAAATGATGTGGTCCACTATGAGAACTGTATAATTTTTCCACACAAAGATGACTCATCAATACCATATACTTTATCTATTAGATATAGCGTGTTCTCATCTATACATGCATTTATAAAATAAGGAGCCATTAGAAATTGGATATATTAATTAATAGCATCCAAAAAAAAGAATACCAAGATAATAGAAAGAAGTAACATTATTTAATCAAAGACCTAAAATCATAAATCATTTGAGACGATAGTCATGTAATTAAATTACTAAAAAAATTAAGTGTTTCATTCACTTCAAATTATACATTCATTTCAATAAAATATACATTCATCTTCACAAAATACACTTTAAGGTGTTTCATAATATTGTACAAAAAGCATTATTCATCAAATCCACAAGCAAGGTATTTAAAACATAAAAATAGTATTGTTGAACTTACTAAAAATGGTAGAGCGCAAGGTAGATAAATTTTTCTCGATTCGATATAATAGTTCATGGATAACAATGTTGTGCCGAATTTCAACAACAAATTGAAGTTTATGTGATAAGGAGATTACTGCAAGTTCGTCGTAAGTTTCAGACTTGATATACACAGTGAACATAGTCTGTGTTTTCGTTGGAGTGCGTTTGATCGCCTTTGAAATGGTTTTAACATCCCTTGTGCCATCCTTAGCCACCACTATATTTGATATCACCTTGCTTCTCTTGAACTCATCTAGAAATTAATGAATCAACCAAGTTTTGGTTGAGTCATCAACTTCATGTCTAACTTCATCAACTGCACACTTTTGGTGTGATGGTTACTACATAAGTATAAGTGCTTGTGGGGTGTAGGAGGCAAGAGTCGGGATTTAAGTCTCTAGGAGGGAGCTTTCACACAGATATACACTTAGATTAAGCTAAAATAGAAATTCTATCTTGTATAAAAATAAAAAAAATAAAAAAAATAAAAAAAAAATAAAATTAATGAGAAGAGCAATAAATAGATCCTTACTCCTTTAATAATTTTAGCTTATCTTGTCTGGTGTAGAAATTAGGATTGCTCCTTATCAACCCATTCATACAATTTGATTGAAATAACTCAGAGTTCACCATGGATTTCTCAAACATAGCCAAATTTAACCCAGTCACAAACAAATTAGCCCCCAGTAACCAGGTTGATGCTAAAATCATGCCTCCTCATAGACAAGTTTCTTATCTCAGAATATGAAATTATATTTGAAAATGCATATATATATATATATATATACATATTTGATCTTACAAAATGTCATTTACTGCCCCTTCATACCAAATTCATTTACATATGTAAATTTGCTTACACCTATGTTTAAATTCATACTTTTTTCGATTCTAAAAAAAATTCATATTTTTATTTTGGTATGAACTATGAACATTAATCCATAATTTGTCACATAACAAAAATGTAAAAGTTGAACCTTAAATGATCAATTAACCTATGGATACATGGTAGATTATACTTGGGGCCTTCAGGTTTACGCCATATCCCAAAATAATGAATCCACAACCTGGATACTTTGTGGGGTTAGTAGACTTCTTTTGTTAAAAATATAAACACAAGTAAACAACAACAACAACAACAATAATAATAATAATAATTGTTCTTTTAATTTTTGTAATTAAATAAATTACAAAAAATGGACTGTAGAAGTGACCATTGGCCAGTATGAATTTGGACCTAGTGATCAAAGACAAAAGGTAACTATGTGATTGTGGAGTCCCAAATATATGCATAAAATAAATTGTCAAATTGTCTTCTATAAACTTATAAATACAACTCTTTTCACAAAATATATATTTAAAATCATTGAGACGATAAGTTTTCAATGAATATAAACAAAAAGGGGTGCCACTGATGAGCAAATGTGAAAATTGTTAACTTTTTATTATTAAGTAACTTATGGCAAAACTGGCAATCAACTCGAGGATTTTGGTGACAAACTTTTTCCGGTGACTAAACAAAAGAGAGAGGTCTAACTCATAATCAAATCAAATTTTAAACCCCCTAAACAAATCAATTTTGAGGGAATTGCAAGCGAGTAAAATGGAAAAGAAACCGTGAGGCCTGTAAAATGAATCCCACAAAATAAGGAACCCCTCCACCCACTTCTCACGCTTTCTTACTCCACTTCTCATGAAAGCTGTTTCTTATTGGAGTGCAATCTGCAAAGCCCATTTCCTCCCTTATTTTCGAGGTCACTAACAATGGCAGCTTCTTTGCACACAAAGAAAATTAAAGAAGCAAGCCCTATCATTTGTAGAACTCTCACTACAACAACAAGAAGGAAACCTACTATGTCATCAAACCTTTCAATATCATACTTCAAACCGAAGATAAGGATCAAAGTTCCCAAGTTGATAGCCAAAATCATGCAAAAAAGGTGTCGTCAGTGCAAAGATGATCACAGCAAGAACAAGAAGAAATGGGCTAAACAAGTTGGCTCAGTCTTCTCGGGTGTCATGGGTAAAAGGAAATCAGTAGATGCATGCTCTTCCAATGACAGAAATGAAGAAGTTTACAGAAAAACAACTATGAACAAGGTGGGATCAGAGACACTGAAGTCTGAAAAAGATACCACTGAAAGCACTATAAACAACTTGGATTGTGGGGATGATCGTCCACTTCCGGGTGCATCAAAATTTTCACTTTCCAAGTCACATTCAATGAAGGAAGTGTTGGACTATGGAAACGAAGAAAGAATGCAGAAGCGGAATGGTAAGGTAAAAAGCTCAATTCAACCAAGAGTGGCCAATAAACTACCCACGAAAAAGTTTTCGTCTTTCACTAGTTTTTTTAATAGGAAGAACAGAAAGAATTTCATCAAAGGCAATATCAACAAGGAAAATGATAGCTGTAGCATCTGTGATGGGTGTAGTACACCTAATTGTAGAACAGTTGGTGGTGTTACCACAAGTTTCAGACTGATTGGAAAGCAGGGAAGTTCAGGCCACTTGATTAGAGCTCCGTCAAAAATACTTACCACTCGGAAAAAGTTGAGGGTGGCAAGGTCCTTGAGAAAGAAAATGAACAAGCAATTCGAACGAGGTTCAGAAGAAGAAAATGATGGCAAAGATAAAGAAGAGAAGGGTGAGTTGGAACTATGCAAGAAGAGGATTCTAATGGGAGAGAAGTGCAGGCCTCTTGGTTTTTCTGGTACCCTTCAGTATGATAAAGATGGCATTTTGTTACCAGAGGTCCTTGGTGAGGATTATAGGGGAAGTTCCTAGTTCTTTGGTTAGGAGCTGAAAGTTTATTTCATTTCACCTTTGTTTATGCCAGGATTAGCAAATTTTAGCCGAGTCCAAGTATGTAATTTATTTGAAGTATGTTCAATGGTAATGCTTTCACAAAAAATATCATGTCGTAGCTTCCCTACTGTTTTTCTTCTGCTGTTCTTAGAATTATGTGGTAGATCTTCTAACCGGTTCCTCAAAGATAAGAATTATGGTAGATCAGTTGGCAACCGCTGGTATTCTCTATTCTGGATAAATTCCGTTGAAAGTATTGGTCCAATATTTATACAGATTTTCTTTTGAAATTAAATTTATACTGGATTTAACAGGAATTAGAGGGACTATTTTTTTTTTGTTTCCCTATAAGGCTACGATCTTGATTTTACATTGTTTTCTTACCTGTTTTGCATATCATTTGAGGGGCTATGTTTCGTACATTCCAAACCCACCATAAGCCAGACCTCGGCCTTCACCTTCGCAATGAACCCAAGTTCTGTTTCTCACCAAAGACTTGTTTAAATAGAGATAGTATAAACTTCTATACAATGCTGCAAAATCCCTTTATCCCTCTAAATAACAGGATTTTATAATTTAGCAAGTGTTTCTCATAATCAAGTTGAAGCCCACAATCTTTCTCAAAAAAAGAAAAAATAATGTTGAAGCCCACAATGAGTATGCATTTCTCATCAGCATTAATAGAATATTTTGACTACAGTTAAAGCAGAAGCCAAAAATATAAGAATGCTGGCAAAACTGGTTTGATTCTCAAAGTGATGGAAAAAACATAAAACAATGGGGCATAAATATGAAAGATCTGTACTCGGCATCCATTTGCCACTTACTAGAACATACATTCAATACGGGCAATCCCAGCTGCTACAAGTAACGGCCCACAAACTTTATATATCCATCCATATTAACAGAAAATGATCACTTGGCACACTACGCTACTAGCATCTATTTCAAAGGTTTCAACCCAAGGGATGCACGCAGCCTATTAGCTTCAGCAATCTCAGGGTCTGGGTGGTCTGTCCCATCTTCTTTCTTCTCCTTTCTCTCTTTCTTCTTCTTAGGCTCTTCCCGAGTGCCATTTTCCTCAGCTCCATCCCGTCTTCTGGGACTGGTGCTGCTGCGTGCATGTCTCTTCCGGTGCTCCCCACCCTCACGATCCTTCCGATCCCTACTCCTACTTCGGCTTCTTGAGTGACTCCTCCTCCTGCCACGGTCCCTGTCTCGCCTCTCCCGCTCCCTACCTTCCCACTCCCTATCTCGCTCCCTATCACGACCATAATCCTTTTCATCTCGCAAGCGGTAACGGTCTCGGTCCCTATCCCTGTCCCTGTCCCTGTCCCTATCCCTGTCTCTGTCCCTGTCCCTATCCCTATCCCTATCTCGTCCACGGCCACGTTCCCTATCATAATCTCTGTCATAGTCTCTATCATAGTCTCGTTCCCTGTGAAACAGGAATAACAAAATGACCAAGTTCAAAAACTTATAACATCTTTTAAGGATTGAAGATATGGTAAACTTCATCAGTTACAAATATAGGAAGTGCAATGAAATCGTCTCACACACTAATAGAAGAAAATTGATGACCCATGAAAACACACCTACACTGTGAATCCATCATAATTCTCTCTGGACAATAACAGAACAAAGAAAACTGGCAGATTCAAAATATCTTGCTGCAGGAAGCCGTTTAACCACTATAGTAGCTTCAATTATCACGCAATTGGAAAAAAGGTGAAAGGGTCAATAAGCAAACCATTTAAAGGTGGGTGTGTGCCTGCCTCTGTTATCATATGTTCTTGCATGACAGCTTCCTTGACACTATGATATAAGCTTCTACATCACACATTGACAAACTGTGTCCAAATATGCTCACTTACGTATAAGCTAAGAATTCATATAAAATAAATAAATAGGTAAAAAGGAGGCCCATATCCAACCCTATTGATTAAGAAAATGGCTTACCCATCCCCACCCAAACCAAAAAATAGGACACCATTTCACCTTAGTTGGATTTATAGCAACAAATACTGTGGAGTAGTTACCTAATTGTGAAAGAAATTAAAAGCAGTGCAGAACTTTGCACTACTCTCCAAAAATAAGAGCTGTAAAGCAATTGTACATAAAATAGATTTTATTCCAATTCTAAATGAGATAGAGCAAAGAAGACCGTATCACATTTGCACTTAAATAGTAATGTACGATCCATCATACTTCTCGCTGCACACTGTCAGTGCAAAGAAACCTGGCAGGATCATGAAATATTATTATAGGAAGCACTGTTACGCCACTAAACGGCTTTAAATGCCATAGTGGAAACATAAGGCCTGAATGACACAGGCATTGACATAGATGCATACATTTGGGCAACAGCTTCCAGTAATTTGAGGGCTTATCATTTCTAAGGCAGCTGTGGAATTGGATAACATACAAAATGGTTGATTGGAAAAAGACCAAAGCATGTCAAATTGTGATATGCAGATCACTTTCACATGTTATGTAGGAACTCTTGTATGTGTAAGATGTAACTTAATTTAACTAAAAACCACCTCAAGTGGTATGTGTGAAACCAACCATGCAATTAGATAATATGAAGAGCACAAACCCAACCTTGCTCACTTAGACCAATGACAAACAGACATAAGCTCAAAATATGCTTATAAATGGGAAATAAGGACAACTCGACTGAAAAAAAAAAAAAACTAGAACAAGATGAAAAATAAGGCTTCTCCGTTAGGGGAAAAAATAAACATTCTGTTAAAAGACATGGGTGTCTATCTCAACAACATATCCATAGATAAAAGACGATTAAACAAGGACCTATAATAATAAAAAACTTAATATTCATTCAATATCGCACAAAATAAATCAGAAACCAGAAGTGTAAAAATAACTCTACCTGTATCTGTCACGGTCGCGTCTTCTGTCCCTATCTCTTTCCCTGGCAGGGCTACGCCCACGGTAATAATCCTGCTAGAAGTTACACCAAAATATGAATCATAAGACTGGAAAGAAACATTACAAGCAGGATTTCTTTTCCATAATGTCAAAAAGTTTTGAGAAGGAATGAGAGAAACTAATAGTATGTATCCTTAGAGAGAGGAACTGATAGGACCTATCATCAGGAAGAGTAAAAACTAACAATACTCTTTTCTTAGGATGAAAAGTGGTGTAAAGGGAGACAATTTTGGCTTCTGTTGTTTGATAGTCAAAAGAGGAGGGAGATATAACGAACTGACTCTATTTTATGTGTGAGATAGAAGGGAAATATATCGAAACACTTGTTCTTTATATGCGGTGACAAACTAATACATCACTAACCCCCTCATTTTTTTCCCCTCTCTCTCTCTCCATAATTTTTCTCCCATACAATATATTACACTTATGTATCCTTCCATTTACTTTTCTTCCCTCCAAAACCTTTTATCAAAAACAGAAGTTAAACAGGAATGAAAGAAATGCAAACCTTTTCATGAGCCTCATCTTCTAAACCATCAAGTTGATCATTCTCCTCCTTCTCCTCCTCCTCCTCAAAATCATCTTCCAAAACGCTTCGTCTAGGTTCCAATGAACCAAGTGTTTCAAGAGTCCATCTGTAGGCATACGGAAAATCATAAAGCACACATTTTCAAAGAGTATCATGAAAACAAAATGAAGACAGAAAATTACAGCAGGAATCCTATGAGAGATCAAATTCACAAAATACATGTCAAGTAATCGTACTTTTAATTAAACACAAGTACCTTTTCTTGATACGTGGCAAAGCAATGTCACAGGAATAGTCTTTTGTTAGAAGTTCATCAATAACCTCATCCACATGTGTCAAAGAGAACTCTGACACAATTAGAAGGCAAAACACAGGTAGGTTAGTGTATGCATGAAATTTATAAATACATACGAAAATAATAGCAAATAGAAGTCAAAAGCATCAATGAGAAAGAAATCATGGCAGATTCCAGAAATATGTTGAGGATCTTACTTCCTTCAGGTAATTTTTGTCTTAACTTCCTATAATCATTATACAGAGGCTCTAGGTACCGGTAGACATCGACATCAGTTCCTGTAAGACGCAAATAAAAAGCACCAAGTATCCGCACGTATCTGCACAATGCAGCATTGAAAGATGTTAAAACCCAAGGGAAATAGCACTTCACAGTGAGTTCTACAAAAATCAAAGTGAAACCAACATGCTAACACACACTGAAAATTAAAGTAATGATCGTATTAAAAATGTATGTGTATCTTATTTATTTATTTTTTTCCATATTTCCATTTAAGCATCCAAATGCTATTATAAACTCCATGAAAAACATTAACCCCAACAAAACAAAATGCTCTAGTTGAGTTGGCCTTCTATCAAAAAATTTCTAAATCTAAGCAACACAAAGCAAGAATAATATTTCTCCGTCATTTATTTTATATATATTCAGAAGCATGGAATTGGATGATATTGCAGGGCCCACTCTACAAAAAATATAAATCAGGGCTGCCAATTTCTTAAGATTCCAAATTTCAATACCAACACCTCAAAACATGGCATGAAGGACAAAATTCACTTAAATCAGCTTGTCTTTTGCTCATTGTGATTAAGATGTCAGATACTAATTAGATCCTAGTATTTCCCTTTATTACTTTTCCATTTTACTATTAATTCTGTAAAACTGACAAGTAGCATTTTCAAAACCTAATCAACTCAAACCATCACCAAATTCCCTCATCATTTCTTTTTAGTCTGAAATACAGCCTCTCTTTCTTTCTTCTTTTTTTTTTTTAAATCAACAGCAAGTTAGCAACCGCAAGAACGCCAAAATTCCCTCTTTTTTTTCCTTTCCCTCTACTTCCTTAGCAGCTATCCCTAAAACAGAAATTACTAAAAAAATCAAAAAGAAAACTTCGCCGACTATATATCCATATCTTTTTGCAACTCCAATATATTTACTTTTCCATCTTCTTCCTCCACTTTCTCATCAACCAAACAGAAGTTTCACAAAGCAAGAAAAACAATTCAAACAAGATACAACTACATCCACCCCTACTTATGCGTGCACGAGAACGTATTTGTATATATTACACTTCATTCTCCATCAACTCTAATCACACTCACCTTATAACTCTAGTTTTTAGCTCAGTCCAAAATCAACACTCATACACCATCTATACATACAAATAACACCTCATTTTCCATCAAATCAATCACAATATCCTTATAACTACAATTTGAGCTCACAATCCATTAATTTTTTACTAAAAGCAACAACTATAAGCACTACACGCACACATACACACTTCATTTTCATCAAAATCAATCCTAATTCCCTTAAAAACCCTAATTTTATCTCTCAATCCATCAATTCCAAAAGCAATAACCATAACCAACGAGAGAGAGAGAGAGAGAGAGAGAGAGAGAGAGAGAGGGGTACTTGTAATCGTCGTTTTTGATGAACTCGATGACGATCTCCTTCTCGGGCTGAATCTGGAGCATCTTCATGACGAGGCACATAAACGGCGTCGGCTTGCGGTTACCGCCGTGAGTACCGCCGAGGTGATCGAGCTCCATAGCCTTGTCGACCAGCGTCTCCGCCGTGAGACCGAAGCATTGCTCCTTCCAGTACGTGTTCTGGTAAATCTTCGACCTCAGGATCTTCTCCACCAGGTTCTGTGGGTTCGTCCCCCTTATGCTCTTCGCCGCTGGGTCCGTACGGTTCGCCATTCCTATTGGCCTCGCAAAAGCTTTCAAACCCTAACACAGAGAGAGAGAGTTTTATCTGTTTAGGGGAGGAGGGAAAAACGGTGCGTTTTGGGCAACGTGTTCGAAAATGGGAGTGGTGTTGGGCTTTGTAGGAGAAGAGAAAAAGCCCAACTGGGCTTTATGAATGATTATATGCTCAAATGCACTTGTAGGAATGAAGCCCAAGCCTTTGCCAAAAAAAAAAAAAAAAAGGCCCAAGCCCAACTGTAAATGAATAAATGCTCAACTTTTTTTTTTTTTTTTTTTTTTAATATGAGATAGAAATTCTAGTATAGCCTAATCTAAGTATATATGTGTGTGAAACTCACTCTTAAAAACTTAAACCTGACTCTTACCCCTCACCCCATAAGTATTTTGTATCTATACAGTAACTATCACGCTAAGGGTACATGATATTTTAGGAGGTAATTGTTCTTGTGGAATGAAGAGAAAAAGCCCAACTGGGCTTTATGAATGATTATATGCTCAAATGCACTTGTAGGAATGAAGCCCAAGCCCAACTGTAAATGAATAAATGCTCAACTTTTTTTTTTTTTTAATATAAGATAGAAATTCTAGTATAGCCTAATCTAAGTATATATGTGTGTGAAACTCACTCTTGAAAACTTGAACCCGACTCTTACCCCTCACCCCATAAGAATTTTGTATCTATACAGTAACTATCACGCTAAGGGTGCACGATATTTTAGGAGGTAATTGTTCTTGTGGAAGCAATTTTAATGTTCTTTTAAATGCTCACTTCTAATCATTGTTTTGCTTTTTAAGGAACCAATTTCTCAGCATTGTTATTAGAACGATTAGAGTTTATACATTGCATTTATTTAGCACTTGAAAGTCTCATCGTATATAAATATGGATGTAAATTTGTTTAATTGTATAGATGCAAATAATTTTTTAAGAGAATTTCTATAAGAGCATTCATATTGGGAATGACATATGTCATATGTAGGGAAAATTTAGCATAAAAGTCCAAAACCCCTCACTCATTTGGACTTGTAAAAACCAACTATTGCAAAAAAAAAATTGCAATTGTACTACAGTGCAATTCTACCACTGTAGCTCAATTCTATAAAAAAAACAAAACAAAAAAAAAACCTAATATTTTATTCACTTACTTTATCAATTCCTCTCTCTCTCTCTCTCTCTCTCTCCAGGTTTTTGGGTTTTTGTTTTTATTTGGGTTTTGGGATATATTATTTTATTATGTAGAAATATTATTTTAATGTGTTGTATTGTAAAATAAAAGTTGGGATGCTGAGAGTATTGTAAAATGGTATGGTATAATTGATAAAGTAGTTTTTTGGGATGGTAAAATAAGATGTGATAGAATTTTGGATGTGAATGCTCTAATTGTTTATCCTCATGTTATTAGAACGGTTAGAGTTTATACACTGCATTTATTTAGCACTTGAAACTCTCATCGTATATAAATATGGATGTAAATTAGTTTAATTATATAGATGTAAATAATTTTTTAAGAGAAATTCTATAATTGTTTATCCTCATGTTTTCTCTCGAGTTTCTTAAGTGGTCTAAATATATAAATTATTGAGAACAGTTATAACACATATTATGAATTTGTGATATTCTCTAATTTAGGTGCAGGACAATAGCTTTCAAAATTTCAACTGAAGTTGTGTATAAACTAAAATTTTAAGCTAATAAATATATTATGATATTCTCTAATTTAAGTGCATGGCAATAGCCTTCAAAATGAAACCCCAATTGAAGTCGTGTATAAGTTGCCTTTTATAAGACATGGAAGTAGGGTACAAAATTCTAGGCAATGATCGAATTTAGAAAATTAAACAAGTCAAACCTGATTTTTGATCAATTGAGTCTTTATCAAAACGTAGACATTTCTATTGATAGATAAATGATTGGATGACAGTCAAAATTTATACAAAGTGTATGCCTTCTTTGAGCTGGCATTTTCACACTTCAATCTTGAACATTAAATAACTCAACTCTTGAATTATTACATTGTCATGTAATTTGCCAACTAAAAAACTTAACAAGCAACTTCCTTAGACAAGAGGTTACCATGGCTTTGAAGTCAAAAACTATTTCTTCAACATTTGAAATGGATCAAATTCATGATATAAATTAAATATTACAAATTTTAAAGTGTATTCAATGTTATATGATTTAAAATTTTGAATGATGTGATAATTTATATCACTATTAATGTTAATAGTGTATAAAATGGTTGGATGACATATTCAACCTCTAGCTTATTCCAAAAATGGTTGAATGACACGTGTAATCATCTTTGCACTTACGTTTCTCATCTGAATATGGTTATATCTATTTTTGAGTACAAGCAATCATCTTCATGACTTCCCGGATCCTCCTTACCAAGTGTAGCAACAACAAACGAAATACATTCTTCTATTGAATGGTGTTCTGCAAAATTTCATCTAGGGGTGTGAAGTATACAAATATATACCTTTTATCTTTATACTATGATAAAATCAACTGTACCCATTCACCAACCAACTATGTGTGTGAGAGTATTTCGATGTGTGAAGAATGATGATGTATCTAAAATGTTATTGGAGGGTTTACATTAAGTCTTTGTTAAATTTATCCTCACAATTTAGTTTTTTAAAATACACAACCTCTTTGGTAATATAGTCTTAATAATTGGAATAATCATATTTTTTAATGTTAACACAAGTTTAGATTTTTTATTATTATTATAAATTAACTACAATATAGTGCAAACTGCTAGTATATTAATGTGATTTGTAAAAGCCCTGTAAACTCTAATTTTTACTACATACCCTTAACGAAGATGATATATCATATATTGATAATATATATATATATATATATATATATATATATTCGTTAATTTAGACTAGGATTAAACAAACAGATATTGTATTTAACAACCTACATACTATTTGATCTAACAATATATTACTGATATTTATCAAAATTTTCTTTTTGTTTGCCTTTTACAATATAATATATATATATATATAGAGATGAGTTCAAGTTACACCTGGTGTAACTCCACAAGAGTTACACCTGGTGTAACTTCACAAGAGTTACACATTTTCTAAACCGTAGATTTATGAGAGATCCAACGGATAAAAACAAAACACTATTATCCATTATAACATTAAATACTTACCTAATTAATAGTCTCCTTATTATCTCTCCCCTCATTAAATATTTCTTATGTATCTTTTTCTCTCTCCTTATTAAGTCTTTCTTTCCATTTTCTTTGCAATTTCTCCTACGTTTCTACTTTCTTAGTTTTTTTCTCCTTGGATATCACTTTCCTTATATCTGTTTTACAAAATGTTCAAGCAAAAATATTCATGGCAGGAGTTGCAAATGGCATCAGACAACCAAATGAGGAGATCTTATTGGGATGTACTATTTGATTGCTTTTCTTCTGATGATCTTATTGGGATGTACTATTTGAATTGCATTTTCTTTTATGCGTATTTCCATGATACGGAAGTACGTTCTCTTTTCTATTGCACTTATTGGATAACTGGTTATTTTCATAGAGGGCCTGGCTGGATTCATTTCAAGGGACTGGTATAGCAGTAGACCAAATGTGCTGATGAAGGGTTTTACTTGTTATAGTGTCGCATGAAGGACCATATGTCAAGATCAGAATTTATTAGCAGAACTATAGAGGCAACTAAAACCCACTTTTCCTTAAGATCAGCAGAGGCAAAATCCATTTCTGTAAATACAAAATTTTGTCCCACAACCAGGCTATTGACAAAGCATGAACTGGAGGCAGCAGCTTTTGCTTCTCCATCTTTGGGTTCTCTCTCTGTCATTTTAATTCTAATAACTAGTGCTAACAATGCAAGAGGTCCTCATAGAATCTCTCACCTTTGAGTTTTGTAATAGTTGTATTGTTTTTGTATGAAGTTTAATGTTTATATGACCATATTTGTTTGATGTCACTGGAGTAATCCTAATACTCGCCTGAGGCATTGACATTTTGTAGTTTAAATTATTTCTCTTAACTGGGGAAATATTGATGGAATAAATTTAATAGTAATTCTCTCACGATTTTAGGCACCACTCAAGTGATCATTGAATAATAAGAATCATTTCAAACGAAAAACACCTTGTTGGGCTCGATCAAAAGAGTATTTCTCTACATTGAAAAGCTAACTCTGTTGTCAATTGGTTGCTCTTTAAAACTCTATATTAAGATTTCTTTAACGTGCATTAGGATCTCATTAATTATCCCTCATTTATTATATTTTATTTCTATCTTTAAACCCAAAAAAAGTGTTATATTTGACTCTCTCTCTCTACGTTTCTCTCTCTATCTCTTTCTCCTCCACCATTGTTCTACTTGCATGGATAGATTGCCGGCAGAAGGTTGTGAAGCAATGGTCTCTCATCCCTGCAAATCATACATTCAAAAAAGAAATATATATGATGAACGGACTTTTCAACACAAATCAGCAATAGCCGCTAACCATAAACGCAAGAAAGCATGAAAACATCATAAAAAAATGTATTTGACACTATCAATTCATAGTATTTATAGGCTATCGGGAGAAGAGAGTGACATAATCTAGACTCAAACTGGGACACAACTTCCTTATAAAAATATAAAATATAAAATATATTTTAGAAAAACAATTGATAGATTCAATTCTAATATGTAGCAAACCTCTAAAGCAATTGCCAGCAGAAGGTTGTGAAGCAATTGCCGGTAGAAGGTTTTTGATCATTTACTTGTAAATTATTTGTTGCAAGCCTTGGGTAACGGTTTTAGGTGGAGTCTACATATTTTTTTTTTATGATGTTTTCATGCTTTCTTGCGTTTATGGTTAGCGGCTATTGCTGGTTTGTGTTGAAAAGTCCGTTCATCATATATATTTCTTTTTTGAATGTCTGATTTGCAGGGATGAGAGACCATTGCTTCACAACCTTCTGCTGGCAATCTATCCATGGAGGTGGAATAACGGTGGAAGAGAAAGAGATAGAGAGAGAAACGTAGAGAGAGAGAGAGTCAAATATAACACTTTTTTGGGTTTAGAGATAGATATAAAATATAATAAATGAGGGATAATTAATGAGATCCTAATCAGAATTTTAACATTAATGAGGGTCTTTTTTTGACCGTTGGATCTACTTAAATCCAATGGTTTAAAAAAGATGTAACTCTTTAGAGTTACACCAGGTGTAACTTGAACCCATCTATAGAGAGAGAGATGGATACAAGTTATACATGGTATAACTTAACAAGAGTTATACCATTTTTAAACCGTAGATCCTCATTAAATCTAACGGTGATAAATCATTACTTTTTATGCCATTAATATAGTCATTAATGCTAGTTTTTTGGGATGTATTAATGA
This sequence comes from Quercus tomentella, assembly GCA_028535165.1. Lineage (NCBI taxonomy): Eukaryota > Viridiplantae > Streptophyta > Magnoliopsida > Fagales > Fagaceae > Quercus > Quercus tomentella. Next base: position 7,602,304 of record JAPQVY010000089.1, read on the forward strand.
CAGTGTGGTCAAACTTTTTTTTTTTTTTTCCTTTCTTTCTTCTTCTTGTTTTTATTATTATTATTATTTTTTTTTTTTTTTTGGGATAAACGTACATGTGAATCTGTTCTACAGATTTTCATTCATCTATTCAACCACATCCCAGTGACCATAAGTGTCGGTGAGTTAGGATTGAGGAAGGTGCAGAGATGGTGATTTTTGGAGTGATTGACAAGTTTTTGGAAATACCCGGAGTTAGTTTAAGGGCATACTGATTCTTGTTGTGAATTGCAATTTGTTCAATCAAACGCCATCATTGTCAACTAAATTGTTGGACATACATATATACTTATACATACACAAGCCGTTGAATCATTTTACCATTCTTGCACATGTAAGGTAGTACAGGTCCAGTCTAGAAATTCTCTAGCCTTAAGACTCTCATGGGAAAGAGACTTGTTTCAAAGATATTTTCACGAGACTTAAAAAGAAAACTCTGTAATATTTTTATTTTTTAATGATCTCCGTGGAATGGCCAAGTCTGGCACTTTTTTCAGTGGGGTGGTACCGTGGTAGTGGGAGGGTGATTGAGGGATGTTGGGCAATAAATGTGAGAAAATTCAGTAAAAGTAGTTGACTTGGCATACAATAACTCTGTATTAATGAGATAGCAAGTAGTAATTTATAACTGTTAGATCTAATGAGAATTTATGGTCTAAAAAATGTGTAACTTTTATAAAGTTATATCAGGTGTAACTTGAACCCATCTCATCATTAATGTCATTTCTTATTTATAAACATTAAAGCTAACTATAATGAAATGGATATTTGAAATAATTTTTAAACTACCACAATGGCAAAAAATTGTCAATGGCAAAAAAATTAACAAAAATATTTTAAAACTCATATTTAATAGTTTTCTCGTGCATCGTACGGATTAGCAACTAGTTTGTAGGGAGTAGTTTGTAGGGTACTCCTAGCGAGTCCGAATCTTCTGTTCCACTTTTTTTGCTTCACTCTATGCTCTACCAATAAAAACTTGTCACATGTTCACCTAACTAATTAAATACTACCATTATTAATTAATGGTAGTAATTAATTAATTAGGTGAACATGTGGCAAATTTCTATTGATGGAGTATAAGGTGAAGCAGGAAAAATGGGACAGAAGATTTGGACTCCTAGCAGGATAAAGATTTTACACACCGCCTTAAGCTTTCTATATATGGGTAATTGTACAATATAGTAACTCTATTACTAGCAGGATAAGCTAGCAGTGATTGTACAATATAGTAACTATATTACTAGCAGGATAAAGATTTTACACACCACCTTAAGCTTTCTATATATATAAGAAACCATAAACTCTTTAATTTAACCCATATCTCTCTTTCTTCATATTTTCTGCTTCTTTCTTTCTCGTCCTTCTTCTTGATCTTTGTTATTCTCTTTTTCTTGCTGTTCGCTATGGCTGCTGGAGGGATTGGTCCCAACAATGGTGATCCTACAAAGAATTACCCTGGAGAAATCACTTTCTATGTGTTGGTAACTTGCATTGTCGCTGCCATGGGGGGTTTGATTTTTGGTTATGATATTGGTATCTCAGGTAAGCATGCGTGCATTCAAGAACCACAATATATATAATAGTACTATATGTTTCTTTAATTTTCCATAATTAATTCTTGGCTAAAATGCAAAACTGACCCTTTAACTTTCTTCAGATTTCATTTTAGTCCTTTAACTTTACTTTCATTCATTTCAGTCCTCTAAGTTTCAGATTTATTCAATTAAGGTATTTCCGTTAACTTTTGTTAAAATATATTGAAAAAAAAAATTGAAAAATATTTTTCAATCATTAATTGAATTTTTTTAATTTAAAAATTTGAAGAAAAATTAAACACAACATATAACAAAAGTTGATGGAAAAGCCTTAATTGAATAAACTTGAAAGTTAGAGGACTGAAATGAACAAAAACAAAATTAGAGGACTGAAATGAAATTTGAATAAACTTAGAGGGTTAGTTTTGCATTTTCTCCTTAATTCTTTTTTCACGTACATTCCACGCATGTATGTTGATGTGTTTAATTTGATTCTAATTTTGTATACAGGTGGTGTGACATCCATGGATCCCTTCTTGCAAAAGTTTTTCCCATCGGTTTATCATAAGGAGGCCTTAGATAAATCAACCAACCAGTACTGTAAATTTGACAGTGTGACACTGACCATGTTTACATCTTCTCTATACTTGGCTGCACTTTTGGCATCGTTTGGTGCATCATGGGTGACCAAGAAGTTGGGTAGGAAAATATCCATGCTCACTGGTGGTTTGGTTTTCTTGGCCGGAGCTATCATCAATGCTGCTGCTCAAAATATTGCTATGCTTATCATTGGTCGAATTTTATTGGGTATTGGTGTAGGCTTTGCTAATCAGGTAAATATAAAATCCCTTAATTATTTGCTTTTCTTGTTTGTTTTTTTCTTTCTCTCTTTTGCTTTTACTGCTTTTAGTTTTAGACTTTTACATGCAAATTTTAATTTTTATCCTTCCTAAATCATACTACGTAACTGGGACTAGCATTGGGTAATGATCTTTTTAGATATAATAATAAAATAATTAAGCTTTTGTTTGTACCAATTTATTTCTTGTTATTGGTATCTAATATCAGTTTTTTCAATATACTTATATTTTTAATTATTTGGTTTTTATTATCAAAAAGTAATATAAATAATTTTTTAAGTAATATAATGAAGCCACTAGCTTCGAAAAATAATACTCAAGATTAGCCTGAACTAGGTAAGTCTGGCTACCAAAATTTTTTCTGTGTCACTAAAGAGGTGTCTCTGGGGCACCTGTAGACTTTCCTTGGGCTGTAGAAGCTGCCATTCCTGTTAGGAGGATTCTGTGTAACTCAAGCAATTTATTGCTTGGAGAGGGTTAGACGTTAGGTTTCTTTTGCTGGGGTTTGGGAAACACGAGAGGTGAGAGCAATATAAAAAATGGACAATCTTACAAAACATTGGCAAAGAATGTCTTTGAATGCTAGGGAGGGTGAAGAGCTGGGTTTGGACGGTGAGTTATCAACCAAAAACTTTACCATGGCAGCAAAGTTTCTTACAAGGAGGGCACTAAATGTTGAGGCAGTGACAAAAACTTTCAGCCCCCTGTGGAGGTCTGTGAAGGGGTTTGAGGTTAGGAGAAGTAGTGACCATGTTTTACTATTTACGTTTGAAAAGAAGGAAGAGGTGGAGAGGATAATGAGCAATGCCCCTTGGAGCTTCAACAAACACCTCGTTGTATTGTAGTGGTATGACAAGGAAGTCCCTCTCAAGGATTTAGAGTTTGATAAAATCCCGATATGGGTTCATATTCACGATGTCCCGTTAAGGTTTATGAATAAAACAGTAGCTGAAAAACTCAATGCAGTAGTTGGAACGGTTTGTCAAGAGATCGATGAGGGAGAGATGGATGGGGGAAGCTTTTTGAGGATGAAGGTCACCATTGATATAAATAAACCACTGTGTAGGGGGAGGCTAATATCTCAGTCTCACGGTGAGCAAAGTTGGGTGTCTTTCAAGTATGAAAGACTGCCCAATATTTGCTACTGGTGTGGTTGACTGAACCATGTGGATAGAGACTATGACCTCTGGATTGAGAGTGAAGGAAATCTCACAAAGGAGAGTCAAGCATGTGGGGCGTGGATATGTGCAACTCCGTTCGTAAAAGGAAGAAACTCTGTGGTTAAGGTACCGAGTTTCTACGCTGCAAAAAAAGCCTAACAAAAACAGGGTGCTGAGGAGCGTGGGGTGAACTCGCCGGTAGAGTTGAACGGTGACCAACCTCCCACGATGGCGCACGCACAAATCGAGGCAACAGTGAGATTCCAGAAGGCATTTAATGCGATATCAGCTGAGTCTGAAATAGAGGATACGGTTGCTGAGTTGGTGAAATTGGGTGGCCGAGATTCAAGGGAGAAATTCGAGGAACGACTTAAGGAGATTGACATGGAACTGGGCAAATTTGACAAGGTGAGGGGCGTGATTTTAGGGGACAACCTAGAAGGGGAAAATGTGGGAATTAAGGAACAAATGATAGCTAGGAAAGCTGATGAGTCTACCCCAAAGTCAACAGATAGGCATGCAGAAAACTCGGCTGGTGCAAAGGGCTTTACACAGTCACGGGTACATGAGGCAAACTTGGTAAGTGTTCCTATTACGCACTCTGCACTGTGTGATATTTCAAATGTTGTGGGCATTATAAATAATAGTGCTATGGTGGAAAAGGTAAAAAGAACAAGGAAAAAATGCCATGCACGTCCCATAGAGAATGTGGCGCCTAGGGGGGTGAAAAATACAAAAAGGTTAGCTTCAGAGGTGGACTGTAGTGAGTTACCATGCAAGAAGAGGCTTGTTTCCCATTCTGGTCATGAACTAAGTGATTTAATGGTGGAGGTTGTGGTGCAGCCCCGCCAACAACAATGAATCTCTTATGCTGGAACTGTCAGGGGATTGGGAACCCTTAGACAGAGTAGGAGCTTGGTGATTTAATTCGACCTCATTCTTCCTCAGTCGTGTTCCTAGCCAAAACATGGTTGAAAAAAGCTAGGCTAACTTATTTACGTGATAAGCTAAAGTTTGATGGCATGATAGAATTTTCTAGAGAAGGGAGGGGTGGGGGGGGGGGGGGGGGGTGGGGGTGGCATTTTTTGGAAGAAAGAAGTGGATTTCTCGGTGGACACATATTCCCCAAATCATATTGACGCCGTCGTTAATAAAGGGAAGGAGGAGGAGTGGCAGTTTACTGGGTTTTATGGGGAGTCCGACACAAATAACCATCATATCTCTTGGGCTACCTTGAGAAGATTAAATTCCAAACATTCCTTACCTTGGTTGTGTGCGGGAGACTTCAACGAAATCACTAGAGCTCATGAGAAATTGGGGGGAAGGCCTAGACCAAGTAGGCAAATGGAGGCTTTTAGGGATGTGTTGGATGAGTGTGAGTTTCAAGACTTAGGTTTTAGTGGTAACAAGTTCACTTGGTGTAATGGGCAAGGAGAGGGGCATACGGTGTGGGAGAGACTTGATAGAGCGGTTAGTATGGCGGATTGGCTAGCAATGTTCTCGGCTACAAAAGTGGTCCATTTGGAGAGTGGTACATCGGATCATAAACCGATCATGATTTATTTAGCAAGTATTCCAAAAAAAGTGGACAAGCCATGGAGGTTTGAACAAATGTGGATGAGAGATGAGGGTTGTAGGGAAGCGATTGAGGATGCATGGTCCTATGACTGCCAAGGCAGCCCAATGAAGAGAGTAGAGGGAAAAATGGATAGATGTCATAGAAACTTGAAGTGGTGAAGCAAAGTTGCTTTTGGTAATGTGATTCAAAGCCTTAGGGAGAAAAAAGATAATCTGAGAGTTGCTGAGGAAGCTGCAATAAGGGGTGGAAGTATGGCTCGGGTCCAAAGGTTGAAGAGAGAGATTTCAAAGCTCCTAATGAGTGAAGAGCAAATGTGGAAACAGTGATCCCAAGCTCTATGGCTGCAAGAGAATGATAATAACACTAGATATTTTCATAGTAGGGCCTTTCATCGGTTTAGAAGAAATCAAATTGATACACTTGAAGATCCGGGTGGGGAGGTATGTTCGATTGAGGATGGGATTGCAAATATTGGTTAGTTATTATCAAGGCCTCTTCAATTCCTCAAACCGGAGCATGATAGGGGAAGTAGTAGCTGGTATTCCTTGTTCTATTTCGGATGAGATGAACCAATTACTAAATGTTAAGTTTACTAGGGAAGAGGTGGTCACGGCTCTAAAGCAAATGGAACCGTTGAAGGCTCCGAGTCCTAATGGACTTCCACCTCTCTTTTTCCAACATTATTGGCAATCAGTGGGCGATGATGTGACTAAAGCAGTGCTGAGTTGCCTCACCTCGGGTGTTATTCCTCCATCCATAAATCGGACCTTCATCACCCTTATCCCTAAGGTAAAAAGCCCCTCAAAAGTTTCTGAATTTCGCCCTATATCTCTATGTAATATCATTTATAAGCTTGTATCCAAGGTGATTGCAAACAGGCTCAAGGGGGTGTTACCTCTTATTATTTCAGAATCACAAAGTGCCTTTCAATCGGACAAGGCAATCTTCGATAATATACTTGTAGCTTTTGAAACCTTGCACCACATGAAGAACCAAAAGTCAAAAAAGGGGGTTTCATGGCATTGAAACTTGACACGAGCAAGGCTTATGATAGGGTGGAGTGGAGTTTCTTGGAAGCAACAATGGTGAAGATGGGTTTTAATGAGAAATGGGTGGCTTTGGTCATGAGTTGTATAAATTCAGCTTCCTACTCAATTCTAGTGATTGGTGTGCCAAAGGGAGATATTCGACCAACAAGAGGTATTAGATAAGGAGATCTCCTCTCCCCATACCTATTCTTAATTTGCTTTGAAGCTTTAAATTGTCAATTGCAACAGGCAGCCAAGTCCAAAGCTATTAGGGGCTTCTCTCTTTGCAAAAATGGCCCAAAAATCACCCACTTATTCTTTGCCGACGACACTCTCCTTTTTTGCCGTGCTACAATGAGCGATTTGGATGTCATCCAACGCATTTTGAGTTTGTATGAGCAAGCCTCGGGGCAAAAGTTGAATAAAGAAAAAGCCATTGTGTTCTTTAGCAAGTCCACCCCGGAGGGGAGGAAAGTAGAAATTCTTGATCTCTAGGGAGTAAGTGAAGTGCGAGAATACGAGAAGTACCTTGGGTTTTCGACGATGGTTGGGAGGAATAAAAAGGCGAGTCTCAATTTCATTAAAGAGAGAGTGTGGAGTAAGTTGCAAGGTTGGAAGGAAAAGCTCCTTTCGTAAGCGGGTAGGGAGGTGCTCTTAAAAGTGGTAGTTCAAGCTATACCCACTTTTGCGATGAGTTGTTCCAACCTCCCATCCGGATTATTAAATGATAGTGAGATAATGATAAGGAAATTTTGGTGGAGGCAAAGGGGAGATCAACAAAAGATCGATCCATTGGAAGAATTAGGAAACTTTGTGCAAACCAAAGGTTTTGGGGGGCATGGGCTTTAAAGATTTGGAAAAATTTAATGAGGCTATGCTTGCAAAGCAAGTGTGGAGACTACTAGTGGATCGTTCTTCTATATTTTATCAGGTTTTTAGTGCGAAATACTTCCCAAGCGGGTCAATTTTTGATGCAAAGGTAGCTTCGGGATCATATGCTTGGCAAAGCATTGCTAAGGCTAGAAAACTTTCCAAACCGGTTTGCTTTGAAGCGTGGGGAACGGAAGGAAGATTAACATCTACAGAGATAGGTGGTTGCCTGGAGGAGACTTGGCTTGTGTTGTTTCTCCAAAGAATAAGGATGCCACAAATTGGGAAGTCGCAAAATTGTTGGCAGCACGGGATGAAGGTTGGAATGATCAGCTTCTGGAAGCCCTCTTCTTGCCATTTGAAGCACAAAGAATTAAGAGCATTCCAGTGCCTGTCATGGACCAGGAGGACAGTGTTACATGGCCGAGGTGCAGGTCAAGAGCTTATTCAGTAAAAAGGGGCTATCAAATGTTATGTGAGATTGAAATGAAGGCCTTACCATCTAGCTCCAACGCTGACGAGGTAAAATGGTTTTGGAAGAGCATTTGGCGACTGAAAGTCCCAAACAAGGTTAAGGTGTTCCTTTGGCGAGCTTGCTCAAATGTGCTCCCAACTAAGGTAAACCTTCAGAAACAGAAAGTGCTGGACAACCCTTTGTGTGATCAATGTAAGTGTAGGGGTGAAGACGTGCTCCACGTAATTTGGAACTGTGACAATATCCGTGAGGGGTGGGTGCATTCTTTTGCAGAGGTTAGGAGTAAATTCATGTGCATTGAAGTAATGGGCGATCTGGTTAGCATCATAAAGGCGGAAGGAAAAAGCTTGGAGGAGTTTGCCATGATTGCATGGTTAATATGGATTCGAAGAAACAAACTACAAATCAATGAACCGGCCTTGCCAAGTTCAAAGCTTGCCCAATCTGCCTCAACCCTATTAGATGTGTTTCAGCAGGGGAAGCAGTGGCATGAACCACAAAAAAAGGCTGGACTGTTGCGGAGGCAGCCCCCACCTAAGAGCTCTGTGAAAGTGAACTTTGACGAGGCAGTGTTTGGGGAGGAGCAGGAGAGAGGCATTGGGGTGGTCATACGTAGCAATGAGGGGTAAGTGTTAGCTACTCTGTCCAAGAAGGTACCCATGCCAACATCAGTGGAGACTTTGGAAATGCTGGCTACCCGAAGAGCTGCAATCTTTGCTTGGGAACTCGGCTTTCGCAAGGTGTGCTTTGAAGGAGATGCAGAACTCGTGGTGAAAAGTCTGCAGATAGGGAAGGACTCAAATGTGCGGGTTGGGCTCTTAGTAAAAGACTTCACGTCTATAGGGGGTTATTTTCAATCCTACTCTATCATCCATGTAAGGCGGCAGGGTAATTATGTTGCCCATGCTTTAGCTAGGGATGGTAGGTTCTCTTTTCCGTTAAGAGTTTGGGGGGAGGTTGTTCCTCCAAACATTTTCAATTATGTTGTAAAAGACTTGTTTTAGTTATTTATTTTCAGCCCGTGTTGGGTTGTTCCTCAAAAAAAAAAAAAAAAAAGCTTCAAAAAATAATCACAATCCTAATTCATGGGTTGCCTTAGGGTTACATCATGCATTTATCCTAAATTTATAGGGGAAGTACATAATTCTTAAAATCCTCAATTTATGACAAAAAAAAATTCTTTTTACATGAAAATTTACTAATTCTATATATTAATTGATAGAATTATTCACAAGCTTATTTTATTTCTTTCAAAATTGAACTAGTATATAAGCTGTACAAATATGTCACTAAATAACTTTGATTTATTCAATTGCATGCAGGCTGTACCACTTTACCTCTCAGAGATGGCTCCATACAAACTTCGAGGTTCTCTCAACGTTATCTTCCAACTATGTATTACAGTAGGCATTTTGATAGCCAATGTTGTTAACTACCTCACACCCAAGATCAAAGGTGGCTATGGATGGCGTGTTAGTCTAGGTGGTGCAGCTATTCCTGCCCTCTTCATTGTGATCTCATCATTTTTCCTCCCCAACACCCCAAACTCAATGCTCGAGAAGAATGAACCCGAAAAAGCCCGAGCAATACTCAAGCGAATTCGTGGTGTTTCTGATAAGGAAATTGAGGCCGAGTTCGAGGATCTTGTGGCAGCAAGTGAAGCCTCCAAAGCTGTTGAACACCCTTGGAGAAACATCCGGAATAGAAAGTATAGGCCTCAATTGATTATGTCCATGGCTATTCCATTTTTCCAACAATTTACAGGCATCAATGTTATCATGTTCTATGCTCCTCAGCTTTTCAAAACAATTGGGTTTGGGGATAATGCTTCTCTCTTATCCGCACTCATCACTGGTGGAATAAATTGTTTTGCTACATTGGTCTCCATGTATGGTACTGATAAATGGGGAAGAAGATTTCTTTTCCTAGAGGGTGGAATTCAAATGCTCATATTTCAGGTAACACGCATATACAAAGTCTAACTACATTTCTTTTCATGTGTATTCATTTATATTCCTATATCAAAAGTTGCATCCATAAATTTTTTATATAATGTAAATTACATTGCATATATGTTGTAGGTTTTGGTGACAGTCTTCATTGGATGGAAATTTGGAGTATCAGGTCAAGTGATTGACTTGCCGAAGTGGTACGCTGGCCTCCTTGTGTTCTTCATCTGTGCTTATGTAGCTGCTTTTGCGTGGTCTTGGGGGCCATTAGGATGGTTAGTGCCAAGTGAGATTTTTCCACTAGAGATTCGATCGGCTGCACAGAGTATCACTGTCTGTGTGAACATGCTTTTCACATTCATTGTGGCCCAACTATTCCTTACCATGCTCTGTCACTTGAAGTTTGGCTTGTTCATCCTCTTTGCTTTTTTCGTGGTACTCATGACCCTCTTTGTCTATTTCTTCTTGCCGGAGACCAAGAATATTCCCATTGAGGAAATGACAAGTGTGTGGAAGGAGCATTGGTTTTGGAGGAGATTCATGCCTGAAGATCAACCCCAAGTTTAAACCTTGTGCTAGCATATATTTTTTATCGGTCTATTAATTACTTTGGTTTTTAATTTCGCTTTAGTATCATACTGGAACCCCTTCACTATTTTGTAAGTTGCTGGGGAAGTTCATACTATTGATATTCTTTTTCTTTCTTTTTGGTATTTATAAAAATATTTGTTTTAATTTTACTTGGGCTTTATTTTTGCTTTTCATTTTCTAGACTTAGATATTGTGCATGTGGTCTTGTTAATGACTTATTCTAGTCTTCAATGTGAGGTCCATAATTCTTCTTCCATATGACATGAAGGAAAAATTATGTCTCCTACTGCATTACAAACTAGCATACACATACACGTACTCGATCTCCATAACATTTTCGTTCTATGTCATGTATTTTAGAAGATCATAGTTTGATCTCCAAAGACCAAAATCTTTCATAATGGTAAAACATCCACATCCTCTCTCCATAATATTTTCATCCTTTCATGAATTTTAGAAAACCATAATTTTTCTCCTAATTAAGACCAAAATCTTCCCCATTGAATCTGCCTTTTCGGTCTGGCCAGTAGGCTGATTTTACTATATAGTTCCACACTATTTATTATTATTTTAAACGGAGATTTAGGGGCTGTTTGAATTCATTTTTTTGGTCACTCAATTTCCATCACTCATCACTCATAACTCATAACTCATCACTCATCACTCAAAATACCATGTTTGTTTGGCACCATCACTCAATATTTTTCACACTATTTGTGGGCCCCATACCTGTCACCGGTGCAGCTTTTTCATTTTTTTTTTTTTCAGTACCCAAACTCACTGAACCCAGTGAAAAAAAAAAAGGAAAAAAAGAAGAGAACTAAACAACCAACCCAGGAAAAGAAAAAAGAAAAAAAGAACTGAACAGCCAACCCAAAAAAAAAAAAAAAAGGAACCGAATAGCCAACCCAGGAAAAAAAAAAAAAAAAGTCAAAAAGTGGTCAAAAGTTGTGGCAGTGGGTCCTCTATGTGTGTTTAATTATAATATTGTCATTGAGTTATGAGTTATGGAAACTGAAAACAGTCAAAATGTGTTTTCAGTTTCCATAACTCATAACTCAAAAATCAGAGAAATGAGTGATGGAAACAGAGTTATTGTTTGCCAAACAACCTTTTTGCTATGGGTCCCACAATTTTTAAGTTATGAGTTATGGAAACAGAGAATTGAGTTATGGAAATAGGCTATCCAAACAGCCCCTTAAGATTCAAATCCCCCTACCTCAATTATTGAATTACCAAAGGAAAAAGCTTCATGTTATTCTCTACCAACTATATTGAGAGTGTGATTGAGAATTTTTATTCCAAAAAATATTTTGCTTCATGATGTAAAAGGTTGCTAGGTGCAATGAACTTCTGCTACGCAAAAAAAAGTGATGCTAATTTTATTATTTTTACTGTAATTTTGTTTTTCATGCATAACACGTAAACTTTTAAATAGCTTGAAGAAAACATTTTAAGAGCTGTTAATAGTGTTTAATGGAATTCAACTTAGCAACTTTTTTTTTTCAACTTAGCAACCTAAAAAAAGACATGTTCACCACATTTGTCCAACCTATCTGCTTGTTTCCTCAAAATTTAAAAGGTATAAAAATGAATTACAAAGAACAATTCCCCCGTGGATTATTTCTACGCTTACCTATTCCTTTTATTCTCATTTGTTTATCTTTTTTTCTCACCACAAAACAATTAAAATGTTTAATGGAAAAGTAGTAAGTCTCCAAAAATACGGGTCTTTTAAAATTTTCTTTATTTATTTTTATAGTTGGATTGTTGATGGTGTGACTAAATAAATTAACAAAATATAATATTGGTTATTAATTTTCTATAATTATTTCCTTTACTCCAATACATAGGACACTTGGATATATTTAGTGGCCATGAAAAAAAGAATAAACTTGAAATAACGGTATATTCAGGAGCAAATAGGCAAATCAAATTGATAATGTACGTGGATCTATACCACTTGAACCAATAAATTTCGAATTTATTTTTCAAAAGACTTTTGGTTAATTCCTAGTGTGCGTATTGAAAATGAACTTAATTTGCTTAGTGTTTTAGTGATTTGGTATTTTCTAGGGCTGAATCCAGAAATTTTTGTTTGGGACCAAACTATATAATATCAATATATATATATGCATTTATAAAATTAAGCAGGTCTACATGCTTGTATTTGTATATCTTTAGGAATGACAACGGGTTGGGTTCGGGGTAGGTTTTTGGATGCCCGGACCCGATCCGCGGGTCATCCCCTGTTACCTGGACCCAGCCGTTTAATAAACGGGTCTTTTTTTTTAGCCCCCAAACCCGGCCTGTCGAGTCCCGTCGGACCCCGCAAGCTCCGACAGCCACTTCAAGGCATCCATTGCAAAACAATCTTAAAAAAAAATTAAAAAAATAAAAATAATAAATTAAAAAAAAGAGTTTCCCTTTCAAGCACAAATTCACAAACATAGATTCATAGAATCACAAACACAAACTCAGATTTGAGAGAGGACATGAACCCCCAAAAAAAAATATTGGAGAACTCGGTCCACCAAGGCTCTATCTCCAATCTCGGACTCCTACTCGGCCTCTTTCTATCTCAGACCACCAAGATCTCTGATGATTGGTGGTGGTTTCGTGGGGGTTGTGGAGATTTTCGTGGTGAGAGTGAGAGTGGAAACTAGAGTTGAGACTTGAGATGATCTCCGATGATCGCTTGAGTTGAGACTTGAGAGTGAGAGTGGAAATTGGAGTTGAGCTTGAGTCGCTTGAGTGCTACGGCATCGATGAGATTGTGAGTGAGTGTGCAAGAGTGGTGAGCTGAACAGAGAGAGATGAGAGGTGACTGAAGTGCTGAAGAGATTGTAAGTGTGAGGTGAGGTAGGGTTAACTATATATATATATATATATATATATATATGAGGGTATTTTAGTAACTATACATATATATTAATCGGGTCGGGCCGGTTCCGGGTCCGGATCGGGTTTTTGTAAAAATCCAGACCCGACCCAGACTCCCTTCGGGTTTTTTTTTTTTTTTAAAACCCAAACCCAAACCTATTTTTAATCGGATCGGGTAAAACCCAGTCCATTAGGGTCAAGTTGGGCCGGGTATCCGTGGGTCGGGCAGAAATTGCCATCCCTATATATCTTTGCTTAATTATTAAAGTGTAAGCAAAACATTTCATTGATATAAAGGTCTAAATCAATAATATAACTTAGATTCTTAATTCAATTTCACTTTTGTACTCCCTAACCAATATCATCTTCTCATATATATATATATAAATAAAAAGTGAATGTAAATTAGACATTTTTATTATTTCTAAAATCTCTCGTAGCTTTGTTTTAGGGATAATATTTTTAATCGGACCGCGTAAAACCCGTCCCATTAGGGTCGAGCCGAGCCAGGTATCCGCAGGTCGGGCAGAAATTACCATCCCAACTTGAAAGTTCCAATCTCTTTATCTTTTAAAACCAAAACACACACACAAATTCTTATATTTATATAACTATCTAATTGATTTTTCACAACTTAGGGCCTATTTGGATTGAGAGGAGAGTGAAGGAGAATAGAGTAGAGTTGGCAAAAAATAGACTAATTTTGAGCCAATTTTACTTTACTCTACTCTACTCCTCATCAATCCAAACAGACCATTAGAGGCTACAGTTTTCCCTCCCTTTCATGTATAGTTTCGTCCGCTTGTGTTATTAGTCTGTTATCAAAGTACTTTTATAAAGTTTAAATTTACCTGATTTTTACAACAAAAAAGAAGAAGAAGAAATTACATTTCAAAGCTAATAATGGAATTTACACAGATATTAATTCCATAAACATCAAATCAATCTCATATCCACAACAACTTAATCTATTTAATTATAAATCACGCTATGTTGGCAACGCAGGGATTGGATGCCAATCTTAGTCTTTTATTTACCCTATGGCCTTTTTTTAATTTTTTGATACCAATCTCATATTTTTATTGGATCATAATATTATTTCTAATATAAGAAATTATAATAAAAATGAATGAGGCAATATATAGCGTAGTGTAAATACAACCTGTCAAATTAAAACAAAAAGAAAAAACACACATCAATATATAGTAAAATAATCAGGTTCATTATTGTTACAAATGAGAGCCAAAAAAATCGCTATTTTTTTGTGCGAGATAGAAAGGAAAGGGTATTTTTTGGCTCACCCTAGACCTATCATGTCCCTAACTCCGTCAATACCCACTACATGAAAAAAATAAATAAATAAATAAATATGTGTGAATATTACTTTTTGTTGCAATAGAGACTTAAAAATACTAATATATTGCATCAATATTTTATTTGTTACAATAACTTGCAATAACCTTGTTGCAATAGACTAATCCCCTCCCACATTTTATTTTCGCCAATTTTTCATTACCCACTATTACAAAAATAACCCTTTCCCTTCTATCTCGCACACTTTTCCTCTTTCTCTTTCCTATTCTCTCAATCCACTGTTTTATTTTACAAAATAAAAATTTTGAGAGTGTGGAGCCTAATGACATTGCAATAAATTATAGCAACAATATTTTTGTTGCAATAAAGTATTTTTAATAATAATAAAAATATTTTATTGTAATAAAATGCTATTGCAACGAAAATTTTGTCACGATAGCCTATTACCACAGAGTTTATTACAATAATGTGTAACGAAATATTTTCGTTACAATAAGGTTTTATTGCAAAAATTTCGACTTTATTGCAACAAAACAATTTGTTGCAATAGAGTTTTTTTTCTTGTAGTGACCATTTGTGTCCTCTGATCTTTCCCAAAAGAAGGAGATCGTAATCTTGAATCCTGATCATATGGTTTGCCCTTGTCTTCATTGCTATAGTGTGCTTTCTCTGCTATTGGGTGACACACAAAATGAAGAGCAATTGGGCTAGACAAGTCGTCAACCCACTCCCACCACCAGAGGATGACATAACTGAGGAGGCATTTGGGCTTTGAGCTCAATAGTGAGTCTTTTCAGTCTTCCTAGCCTACTTTTATTATGTTGTAGTCTCCCTTATATTTCTTTCCACATCTTTATATATATATATATATATATATATATATATATATATTCTGTTTTGTGGTATTTTTTCTTTGATAATGCAAGATTAGAGGTAATGATTATCTGGGTCTCTTCCATTTTGTTGGTTTTGTGTGCTTTTAGTTAGGGTTTTATATGTTAATTTGAGAGAACCATTGCGTTACAAAAAGGGTGAGAATCTTTTGTTGTTGGGTATTGAATATAATCACAGTCTAGTAAGAGTATATTTTATGTACAATTCACAAGTGTGTAAGAAATTTTTTTAGAGAGTAGTGGAAACAAAACAAACATAAACATACCTTTAGTCATAATTATTTAAGTGTTTAGAGAAAAAGAAGACTCACTATATGATAGTGTATTTATAAAATGTGTCTTTTAGTCTATGACATTTACCTCACATAATTCTTTTTGATGGAGACAGACTATATATCTATACTATACATAAGATGATTCCTCTCTTTCAACTGGATTTTTATGTGGTTCAAAAATATCCTTATTAATGAAGGGTAATTTCATTTAGAAATAGGGTCATAAATGTCAAATAAAAAATTTCACTTTGAATTTAAAAAGAGAATTCCTAAAATTTAAGATTTTTTTTCCCTTCAAGTTCAAAAAAAAAAAAATATATATAGTTACTGCTTATCTCTAAAGTTTATCATTTTTATTTGTTTGAAAAAAAAATATTTCTAAATTATAATATATGAAAATTATTAACTTTTGCCCAAAAAAATAGAAGATTTGTTCCATAACCCTATTTCTATCAAAGAATTTAAAACTTTTAACTTCAAGGTGTTTATTAACCAAATGGGTTATATCGATTGAGAGTTACGTAGAAATTGTTATTCGCCATAATGTTATTCACAAATAAAATTCTTAAAACATGAGTTTTCATTTATCACTTAAATGTGGGCCGCATAAATTTTTCTTAAAATCTTATGAAGTGACTCATCTTATTTTAGAGAATTGTAATACAATGAATAATTTCACCGTGCCTTGACCTTTTGAGCCTAAAGGAGTACAATAGCGACATTTTCCATCAAGTATTATCTTGCAACCTTTTTTGCTTAAAGGTGACATCTTATGTAAAGTATTAATCTTGCAAGCTCATCTCTTTAGATTGCCACAAATGCCTCTCTCTCTCTCACATGTAGACTAGTTCCATTTTTTTTAAACTATTAGCATTACCACCACCTTATCATAGATGACCAATTTTTTTTGGGCCTGAGTGCCATTTACTATTTAGGCAACAAAGATGTGGCATGAAGAGGACAGTCATTTGTAGCATTGTCATCTAATATCCAACATAGGTATATCGTTGTGATCGTGTCCTCTAGACAAGCCGTATACTCAAGAGAGCATGTCAATAGTCAAAGCATTTTGTTTTGTCCTTGTCATCTTGAGTATCTGAAAACAGTGTGAATAGGCATTGTTTTGGTCCATGTTGTCTAGAAGAAGAAATCAACGACATGCCATTTTCTTTACATTCTCTAGATGGCATAGAAAATGGCATTTGGTTTAGGAAAAAAAAAAATCTCTAGATGGCATAGAAAATGGCATTTGGTTTAGGAAAAAATAAAGGCTCATAGCGTAATCACTTTTAACACATTTCTAATAAAAAATTCTCCCATATTAATTGATTAGAGGGTGAAATTGGGAATTCAAGACCCACTAAATGCAAGTATAACTTACCAATTAAAAAGCAAAGGTCATCAACTATGGGAGAAATGGCATATCATGTGAATAAATCTAATGACGGAAAAATTTTCAATTTTTTTTTTTAACAATTGCTAATGTGGTGTGTTTTGATTGATACATTATAAAATGTCACTGATGAACCTATATGAAAATAATGTTATTTCAATCACAAATTAAATTTTTTTGTACCTCTAGTATTGTTCTGTGTGAAAAAATATATAGATAAGCCTAGAAAAAGGCTTATCAGCTAATTGCTTGCGACAAGTCCTCTACAACAGAAGAAATAACATTTTCATTGTCAATATTAGAACATGCCATCTAATGATCTCTATTCCATTAAAAACCTTATGACCATATTTATCAGTGAGGAAAAGAAGAATAAATACATTACAACTGTTCCGAGGAACAGGATATTACTACAAGATACAATTCATTTTATGAGTTGACTACAACAAATTACGTATACAAGAATGTATTTCTAACCATTAACATTTTATGTCCAAGCTTATCTTTGACAAGGAACAAATGGTGGAATAAAAACCTAAAAATCTAGACTGATAAAATACAGATGGGATTAACATCACTATGTAAAATACATGGGATCTCATCTTTGTGTCTGATCAGGTGTGTGGTTGCTTGGGGTAGATGATGATGCTGTCCTGCCATTTAGTATCCCATTATCCATTGGTGGACTTGAACCCCACTTCCCCTCTGATTCTGTTGGCTCTATAACCTTTACAGATCCATCAGTCAACCCAACTGCAAATTGGTTGGGATCCAGTGGATTTGCCGCAACAACAAGAGGGTGCACAGATTGGCTTCTACATTAGAGTACAACACAGATTCTAAGACTCATATAATGATACCAAAAGCATGAAAATTAGTATGAATAACCACTCAATGCATTCCAAGCTTATTGTGAGTTACAAAAAATATATATACTGACCAATATATGAAGCAACAGTGCTAGCTCAGAAGAGCAAGGATGTATAAGGGCAAACAAAAGGCAGGAAGTTTATTTGTACAAGAGTGTAATGTGTTATGAAAATTTTTTTATCGCGCTTCAATACCAATGATCAAATTTCAGAAAAATTAGACAGAAATTACTGTGTTTGGTGTACAAACCACGATGCCCTAACTTACCCATTTAAAGCTGCCTGGGACAAGTATGCTGATGGGGCAATACGACATCTTAGTCTCAGACTATCAGCATCAAACACCCCAATATTACCATCAGAAAAGGTAGCATAAACTAGTTGACTATTGCAAGAGTATGCTGCATAAGAAATGGGTGCAGACAGTGCATCTTGTGGGACCCACTGCAACAGAAGAATGCATAAGCACATGCACCGAGCGTGTTCCAAGAAATCATTTACAAGCATTTGACAAACTTCCTACCTGCCGTATGCGGTCCATCTTTGAGGCATCATATATAGCTAACTGTGTCTCATGGACTACCAGCAAGCGTGTTTGGTCAGAGTGGAACTGTACTCGAGTGTCACCAACAGTTGCCTTTCCAGCAGGTATTTGGATTGTAAATGACTTCCTCTTCTCCCATGTGTCAATGCTCCACACACAAAGCTGCACAAAATAGTTGACATATATTAAAACTAGAACCTAGTCATCATCCTAAAATGTTTATCAATTTTTAGATTAAGTAATTTAATAAATGTGCTCCAGCAAGCTTGTACAATGTCCTCCCAACTGGGTAACATATTTAAGATAAAGCAACAAACTGACAAGTTATTTGACAATTATTATTGTATTGTAATAGTATTAAACATAGCAAAAGAACCACGTGTGCCACTTACTTGAGCATCAGCCCCTGAAGAAACCAGGATATTAAGATTCGTTGAAAAAGCTAAACCAGTTATCCGCTTCTGGTGTCCCTTCAGTTTTGATTTTACCTTAAAACAACATATAATTCACACCAGTTTATATTAAGAGAGCAGAAGAAATCACTTTTTTTTTTGGTGTTGGGGGGGGTGGCAAGTGGGGTGGTGTGATAAACCTATGCAGTAAGTAATTACCTCATCAACTCTAACATTATATATGTGTATAGTTGAATCCTCCATTCCAATAGCTATGATGTTATTATCTTGAGGATGAAATGCTAGGAAGGTAGAAGCAGGGGGTGCTGCCATGAATGTTGTCATTACCTACAAATTAGAGCAATTGATGGCAATCCATTAATAATCCCAATTTTGATTAAGTTTGCAAGACATGTATGGAATGACTTACCTTGAATGTCATCATATTAAATAATGAAACCTTTCCACCACAGGCCGACATCACATATGAGTCATTTTTTGATAGTGCTATACATGGTACTGATTCTTCAAGGTTGACACCTGAGACATCATTAGCCATAAGAAGACCACTGTTTGGTTGCCAGTGCTGAGGAACAACATTGGCAGTGGCCTTTAAACACACACAGACTTCAGAAATCTCCTCCAAGAAAGAAAAATCTCAAGCAGACACACAAAATATAAAGGAAGAAAAACTAAGTGAACATGCTTTAAACACGCAATACCTTTCCACTTGGATTTTGTTCGTTCCGTGTCCATTTCCACAGCTTCTGAACACCATTTGACCCAAGTGCCAAAACCCCAATGCCAGAATTTGTATATAGAAGTCGAACAACCTAAGTATAAACATAGGACAGAATGCATCATCAAGTATATAAACTTTATAATAAAAAGTCAAATATAGTAAACTTGCAGAGAGTTGAGAGGTCACATTATAACCAACCCGTGTATTAATTCTTTTGAACTTCTAGTAAAATTTATAATACTTATTGAAAATAAGGTATTAAATACAAGATACTTCACAAACCTTGCTCGAAGAATCTGTGCCTTCTGGCATGGTAACTAATCGGCACTGGACAGCATCCACAATTTCAGACAACTGCCAAGGTTTGGTTCTATCAGTTACATCCTCCATGGTTCTTGGCTTTTCCATGCTTCTACCATTTGGATCAACTCCATTCTTCAAAGATATAAAAGTAAAAAAAATAAAATCAACACTTCGTCAGAATGTATTTGCCAAAATGCAGTAGCTCATTTACAAAGAAAGTTTGGGGGGAAGGGTGTGGAAAGAAAAATAATAGAAAATGGTTTTCCCAAGAAGAAAAAGTAATATCATAAGCAGGGGAAAAAAATTAAAACAGCTAGTGCCACATCCTTGAACCAGTCACTAGGCATGTTTCATGTGGAGCATGTTCACCACACACGAAAAGTAAAAGTTTAAAAAGGCAGGCCCATAAAAGGGAACCATGTCAAGAAATTAATACATGAGGGGAAGGAAGTTGACAGCTTTATTTATTTCCTTGACATGTTTTAGTTAAAATCCAGAACTAGGGAAATCAGAGGATTTAAATAGCGCATGTGCCTCTTCATATATGTTAAATGCAAGCTAACCAACATGCATAATTGCTGCTACAACCAACATATAAACTTCAACAAAAATTTCACATTCCAAGTAAGAAAGATCAAGCTGCATACAATAATCGGAGAAGGCCTGACAGGAGAGCTCCTTTCCACTTTGCAATTGACTGGATTGACATTTGTTATGGCAGGAGAGACAGATACCTAATGAATAGAAACAAAAAATAGATCCCAATAGATATTTATTTAATATTTTTAAAAGCACGCAAGCAAAACTAAAACATATGATTTAAACCTTGGCTGCAGCGGATTCAATGGGCGATCTCAATGCTTCAAAAGATGGGGGTTCAATGGGTCTTAAAGATCTGAGACCAGCAGCATTTGCAAGTATCTTGAATCCATTGTCTGCTGTTGTAACAGCGAGAAGATTCCCTTCCTTGTTAAATCTCAAGCGAGGAAGGCTCTGAAACAATTGATAAAATGATGTAAGAGCCCAATTTAAAAGCAGAGATGTCTCAGAGAAGATCTACAAAATAATCCATGTAGTACTGACCGGGAGCCCACCATCGGCCTCCGTGCTAGCGAGAATATTGTTATTGTCCATATCCCAAAACTTTATCTGGCTATCCTCACCGGCAGCCAAGAAGTGATTCTGAGTTGTGTCAAACTGCACAACACCTGCTGATTTCTTTCTAAACCCAATATAACTCCTCTTTATTGCGCCTTCACTTTCATTCCATTCAACTAGAAAAGAATCCCCATCTTTACTCGTCCCACAAGAGAACAACCTGAAAAAGAGATAAAACCAGAATAGGTAAGAGATACATCTAAATGGAATAGAGAGAACATAAATTACATATTTACCCCACTTTAATTTTTTTATTATCATAGATTCAACTAATCTTACCTACTTCCATCAGCACTGTAAAGCATTGTAGTACACCAGTGTCCAGGAGCATCATAATCAACTCTAGAACCCATATTGTCGTATAGCCAGGCCTTTATTTTTCCATCAAAAGCTGTTGAAAATATGAACTGCAAATTCACAAGTGCAACTGTTAATGCCAATGAAGCAAGTTCTTCACTGGGAAAGAGAATTTGAAATATACAATAAATGCTTCACACTCATGATTCATGTATGGAAGGCATGGGGAGTTCGCACTAACAGAATAGGCATTAATGGAAAGGTAAAGCAGCAGTAATGATGACAAAGGCAGAACAATAATGGTGGTCCAGTGAATTTCAACATATGGTGAAGCTTGTGACTGAAAGTTGGTAGCACAATGGTTACTAAGATGGTGAGGCTGTAACTGAGGTGCAACTATAGTGTAATAGCAATGGGAAGCCAATGCTAATGATGTAAAAGCACTTCTTTTTTTATTTGGGTTTTTGTGGGGGGGGGGGGGGGGGGGGGGGGGTGGTGGGGGGTGGTTTGTGCGGCTGTCATAACTATAAGAATTAAATGCAACGCCTACCCCACCTTCATGCATGCATTTAACCATTGTGCTCTGGCTACAGCAGGTAGTCAAGCTGACTACAGTTATAAGGTGGTAGTGGTGTGGAGCTACTTGTGTGATGGTGGTGCAAATGCAATTGAAGTGTTTGGTAGCAGTGGAGGCAGTTATGTCATGAAGGTTGTTGGCCGCAAGAAAGAGCCATGATCATGGTGGAATTGTCATTAATATCAAAGGGATTATTGAACAGCCAGTTAATGTATAATTTAAATTTAAGTAGCAGTTAATCAGATAGGATATGGTAGGAACTAAGGGCTTGATGATGGCAATTACCAGGTGAATGTCATCACACTATTCAAGTTTTACCATGACCATTACAGGTTAATCAAAGTGTAAATTCTGAGATTGAAATAAAAATATGCTTAGTCAACCTTAAAAACACTGCTTAAGCTCAGTTGTATGAGTAATATATGTATGTTATATAATGTACAAGGATTTTGGACTAAATCAGCTTTAGAGCCTTCTTATATGATTCAAATATTGATGACCGCTCTAAAAGTATATTTTGACAACCCATAAAGCTTTCTCCTTTCACTATACCTGAATATTCTCCTTGTGATGAGGACAGATGGAATATACTGGCGCCTCATGACCTTCAAAGATGAATAGTCTTCGCCCCGCCGAATCCCACACCTGTTTCAACTCTTCCATTTAGATAATGTGGAGTGTTTTTCATCAATCGTAACATATAATAAAAAATGGTTCTCACCTTTATCAGCTTGTCATCTCCACAGGACACAAGACATAGTTGTTTATTTGGATGGGCAAAGGCCAAGTCATTCACAGCTCCAATATGGGCATCAATCTGCCATGACAAAGGAACACGAGTCAAGCTACACATACAAATTTTTCCTAGATAAAAAAGCAGAAACATCACTTCACCTCTAAATTTTGGCGAAGATCATTTGATCCATGATAGGCATACAGGTGAATCAAATGCTTGGTAAATGCAACCCCTGCAGCAAGAAAACTAATAAGATACACATACTGACATGTTAAAATTTTTAGTCAACCACTTTATTCACATACCCACAAAATTTCCATCTGGACTCCATGTAACTCGGCTGACAGATATCGGTGTATCTTTGGTAATAGAAGCCTGAATAGACACCCAATTGTCAGACTCCAAAATGAATATAGGTTCATATTCTTAAGCACCATGGTACTAATTATTACTCATTCTGTCCCAATTTGTTTGTCCTATTTCAAAAATCTAACTTTTTAAGGGAACATCATTTATTGTCTTGTCTGCTGTATAAAAATGTATAAGTTTCCAAAACTATCCTTAAATAAATTTATCAAAAATGGTTTTGGAAATAAAGTAGAGGCATAATAGGAACATTAGTAAATTAGTGGTTTTTAATTTTACAAACAGGACTATTTTGGGACATCTCAAAATGGAATAGAGGACAAACACATTGGGACGGAGGGAGTATTATTATTGGTCCACCATCAAGATACAAGTTTTCCAATAAAACCCAATAAACACACTAAAAGGTGAGACTAGAAAATTGAAGGTCAGCATTATTTCAAGAAATAAAAGGTCAGCATTATTTCAAGATACATTTTATTGACTTTTAAATTATATTATTAACTTTACAAAAAAGTGGATTAAGAAATTAATACTAAGACATTGTATGATACACACTAAAAGGTGAGACTAGACACCTGAAACCCCAATGAACAGGATGCTATTTCCCATATCTTGAATTGCTTTGAAACCAACTTCTCACGCGAGGCAACTTCCCAGAGGGTAATTTCACCATTACTAGAACCAACTGTTAAACAGAAACTACAAGTCAGACAAAGGAAAAACTAAATAAATAAATTAAACAATAATCTATTTGTAACAAAATTAGCTATTAACTGTAAGAAGGGCCAAGATAAAACTATTGTACCAAGTAGCAATGTGTGATGAGAAGGATGAAAATCCATGCTTGTGACAGTGGATCCTTGATGCAGTGTTACAGCTACTGCTCTGGGCAGGTCCTCCAGTGACCAAGGAGCTTGCTGTCGAGTGGTCGGATATGTGACCTGAAAATTGAAGTAACAGAAAGGAATACCAGAATTGATCACTAAATATGGTTTAGTAGCAGAAATACAAGAGGCAAGAACTCAAAATCACAAATAGTAAAGAAATGTTGAGAATATTACCTCCTCAACAGATTGAGCAGACCGCAACCGTTTCATTAGTTGTTCATGATCAGTACTAGGATAATCCACCATACCTGGAGCTGCTGGAGGTGTTCTTGGACGTTTCAAGATTGGAACTGTTTAAATTAAAAAGTAGATCATGCCATACATACATATCTACTTAGAGATAATTAAATAAGTAGAAATCAACTTGAGAACCCATATCAGATTATATCCTTCAGGTTGAAGTGACTATTACTGCCACCTGCCGAAGCAGAGCGAAAAAAATTGGACAAAATTTTCCAGGAGTCTTTATAGAGTCTGGTACCAAAGTTACAAGACTAAAAAAAAAAAAAAAAATCCCCTCCAAAATCTATTCAAAACACCACTAGAAATCAGTAACTATTGACAATGATATTCAACATCTCTTCATTCATACTTCCACCCCCTCCCCTTTTTCTTTTTTCTTTCCAAATAAAAGAAGAAAAGAAACAGATGAATCAAATAAAAAAATTAGTGTTTTACAATTTTAAGGGCAATTTTGCATCTCAAGAAGAAAGATGTTATAAGCACAATTTGGTATAAGTTTCATGCTCTTCATAGTTAAAACCAATCCTTTGTCTTTGAAAGAAAGATGAACCACTTATATGCCCATTTCATCTAATGAAAATTTCTAACCTTGATTCTGTGGAACAGGTATGGATGATGCAGTAACAACAGAAGCTTGGACAGATGAAGCAGAGGCATTGGCCATCCAACCAGCTAAAGCATTAGCATTGGCAGCTGCTGCAGTGGGTGGAAAGGGCTACAAACATTAAAAGGGAAAAAAAAAATTAATTATTCCACAAATAACATTTTATTACTTAGTATTCTTTAATGGGAGAAGGGGGGGGGGGGAGGAAGGCATAAAATTTTCTCAGTGCATAATATCATACACCATGAGCTCCAAGTGAGGAATAAGCAGCAGGCTTTGCAACTGCGGCAACTGGGAGATTGACAGGTGTTGGTGCAAGAGGACCATTTGGAGGTGAACAAGTGTGGTCTGTGAATAAAGTTTTAATATCTGGGTTTGGCCTTGGGTTCTTGCAAAGCTGGTGCTGCCAATTCAGACTACATAGACAACAGTCAGAGATCAGATATCAGATAACCATATATAGGCACAACAATCAGAATCATTACGAGCTATATATAAGATAACATGAGAGTGGGGCAAGGGAGAGACAATAATCCTCAATTGCATTGGTATTTTTATTTACAGCATAATGTGTGTGTGTGTGTGAGAGAGAGAGAGAGCTGTTTTATGAAAATATTTTTTCTTGCAAGAAGACATAAATGTATGATCAGTACAAATGTTGAAATAGCAACAGCCACAGTAATTCACTAATTCCTTATTCTATAGGAACAAACAAGTAGGGCAGCTTCTTATATAGAAAGGAATTAGAAAAATGCAAAGACGGTATAACAGCACAACAAAAGAGGATAAATTCAAAACCTTAACTTGCTTACCCCATACATCATCAGCCATACCTTTGGTTTATTAAAGTCCGAAGTCTTGATGACTTCAGAGTAGGGAAAACAAGCTTCTCACGAAACAGGGGATTTGCTTCTATGAGTTTTTTAAGCTCAATCAACATTATGCTACGAGCTGTTTTGGTATCACCATACTTGGACAGCTGCTCATTTTCCCTGGTAAGAAATTAATCACACCTTAATAGATATAGGAAGTTCTTGAGACTCATCAACACAAATAACACAAGCAGAACCATAAATTAGAATTCTACCTTGAAACTTTGTCTCTTTTTTTTTTTTTTCTTAAGGGAAGATGTATATGGAAAGGAATCTTCAGGGTAAGGCTTAACATTTTTAAGCACATAGACATCACTTGATAAATTTGGGGTTGTAACTCAGATAGTAGATCACTCGTTCGCGAATTGTACCGATGTAGTGAATTATACCAGTGTAAGCCAGCAATAATCAAATTCTTGCAATCTCACTCTGCCTTGGTGACCAATCAATACATTTCTGTCTTCTTTATCCTAATTTCTATTATTTTATTTACCACCAAATTACCAATTATAATTTAACAACATCAACAAATATCCAATACATAATACATGCCTGTCATTTTCAGGTGCTGCGGACAATGTGTTATACCCACTGTCTTAGATAGAAATACATAACAACTACACCATATATACACCTAGCGCTTCTTATAACACTGTGGGGTGCTTCATTAGGTTTATGAGCAGAAGTGGGAAAGGTAAAAAGATGAGACTCAAATTTTGCCTTATATTTTGCTTTAGGTCTTATGAAATAGAGTGACTTAGCCAAGTTGTTAAACCAAACTCAATTAACTAAATCTTTTAATCCTGCCCCCCAAACCCCCCTTTTTATCCCCTTCTCCATGCTTTGAATTTAGAAAAATAGAAACCCAGTGTTACTTTCTTTGCATACATTTTTTTAATTCGTTAAACAGGCCACAGAAGGAATTAGTTGATCAATATTATACCAGCTAATAAATCCATTTACCATAAAGGTATGAGAAGTTACCTGAAATTGCTAAGAGTTAAAAGCTGAGTGATTTCTTTGTACAATTCCTCATTGAATGTTGAGAAAACTTTCAAATCATTCACTAATATTTCAACAGCCTTTGCCTTGTCTTGCCTATAATATCATTAAACACACAAAGAGGAGGCAAAAATTATACTTTCTATAAAAAGAAATAATTTTTAAAAAAAAATTATAAAAATTATAACAAATATAGATTAAATATACCGATCAAGTGCTTCAAGATACTTCTGCTTCCTGATTTCAAAGAATATCTTCATGGAGTATCTATTATCATCGACTTTGGTAAATCCTGATAAATACTTCTCGACTTCTTCCCACTCTCCAGCCTGAACTTTTTCCTCAAAGTACTTCATGTTGAAGAAAAACCCTGATTCTTTCTCAAGCCTATAAAAACCAACATTTCTTTTTCAGTAAACAAAAATGGCCAAGAAAATTACCAATTCATATGAAATAATTTAATTTACCAAAAAAAAAAAGAGAGAGACAGACAGAGAGACAGAGAGACAGAGAGAGAGACAAATGGAAAGAAACTTGAGTGCGATGAAGTCCACCACTGACCACTCAGCCCCACCAACAAATTTAAATAGCTTAGAAAAGTTAAGAATTTCTTTCCTTTTCTTCTTCATATTCAGATTACATGTTCCGGTTTCAATTCCAGAATTTCTCAAAAGCCAAAAACCAGAAATTATTATTATTTTTTAATGGAACCTACATCTTAAATTTATTTTTGTTGGAATCAAATACAACAAAACCCTCCCACTCGGTGACAACCAATGCAGTTATATTCTAAGTTTAACTGAAATTATCACTTTTAAGAACCCAAAACAAAGGAACACAAATTTATTTTAAAATTTCCCTCCCTTTCTTCCCTTCACTTATGGTCATTTCCAAACAGTCTAATTTCTAATTTCAAAAAACAGAAAAACAGCTATTCCTACATCAAATTCCACACTCTTATCACCTAAAACCAGACCAAAAAAAAAAAAAATCTATAAAAAATTCCACTTAACTGGAATCTATACAACAATTCAACCCTATCATGTTCACCAAGTTGAGTACACAACACCCAAAAGTCTCACACACACATACATGCATACAAACTTCAAATTCACAAACTTTCCCTTTTCAGTTTTCACTACACAAAAACAAAATCCACATCACCTACATACATATAAAGCTGAAATCACAAGCATTTCCTTCTATTTCACCCATTTCCCTCCAAAACCAATCACATAAACACATCAAAAACACATACATAAACACATATTTAGCATATAAAAAAATATATCAACACAAAGAGATAAAGCAACAGAAAGAGAGAGAGAGAATAACAAGAGACTCACTTGTGCACAGACTCCTTGAACTTCTCCTCCTCAAGGAATTGAAGTATGAGAAACACCAATTCTCTGCTCAAAGATGACATCTTTCCCAGCCAAACAAAACCCAACAAACAAAACCCAAATTCCAAAATCCCCCAACAACCAAAACAAAAACAGCTCAAACAAACAGAGACAGAGAAAAAAAAAAGCTTCCAAACCCACCAAAGAAACAACCCAATTAAGCCCAAATCACACACTCCAAGCACAGAAATGCTCAAAACAACCTTATATCCCTCGAAATTCAAGCTCTTTCCGGCGATTTCTCAGCTCTGATTCCGAGGTTTCTAGGGTTTCAAAGGCTGCGGATAAGAGAGAGAGAGAGAGAGACTTGGTCTCGCTATCTTCGATGCGTTTATACAGAGAAGAAGCTTGGGTCCTTTCTCTTTCTACTGACCTATCAGTGATAATCCACTTGACTTATCTGATCTGCAGACTTACTTATTGTATCTGTGGTTGTGACCTTATCAGTGCTTGAGTGATAAGTCAAATGAAAGATAGAGAAAGAGTGTGTTCCGGAATCGAAACCACACATTCAAATCTAGTGAATATTCGCTCCACACGTCCAGTCGTATCGTACCCAAATTTTTATTTATTTTTTCTTTTCTTTTCGCACTGTCGCTTTCGCTTTTTATCTTTCTCGTTCTATTGGGTGAATGGTCTTTTCAATCTTAAAATTATCACTTTGTTTTTCACCCCATTTTCTCGCGACTTTTTGGTTTCATTCATAATCCACTAAAGTCCAGCAATAAAAATAAATAAATACAGTTATAACCCAACAAAATTTTACAACATTTTTCTCAATAAGTTGAGTTAATAGCTCACTAAGGGTATTGTGGGGTCCGAAATCTGAGGTCCCAGCCCACTTTGTATTAAGGGTCCAAAGCCCAAGTCGAGGAGCCGAGGAGCCCTACTGTCAAGGACGCGGAAAGGGAAACTCCTTGAAGGCCCAAGAATGTGGCCGGGGACGACTTTACATCCAGCATCCCACAGAAACGTTGGAAGAAAAGGACAAATTCAACACAGGAACAGCACATGGGAGAAGGCTGCCATCACCTCAATGTGGAGCCCAGCGCCTGACAAACCCATACTTATATCCTGCTATCCAGCTTTCCCCAACCACTCTGACGTGAGGATTGACAAGACGCGTAACCACCCCGACCAAGGAGAAACGGACACGTAGGTGAAGAATGGGAAGGAAATACTAATATAAAAGGGAAGCTCGTAGCATTGACAAGGGGCTCTCTCCATCCCACCGGAGGAAGAGACTTCATGGGGGGAAAACACCGGAACAACTCATGCAGATCAGAGAAAAACAACCACCGTTGAGGAACCGGAGCAGGGCCTTAATGCTCCTCGGATCAAGTCCGAGGAGTCCAACCCCATGGGATGCGACATTATAGGGTTTAAATGTTCAAACCCAACTCCTCTTTCTATATGAATTCCTCTAAAATCAAGACCCGAATATCGCCCCGTGCCCAACGGCTAGCTTTTCAAGCCCACTCTCTACAAATCATATTGTGAGGGATCTTTCATGTGCGAGCCCAACATCCTTACTGGGCCTCAACAGAATCGTGTTCTTACAATTGGCGCCGTCTGTGGGAAAGCTTGCGCGTTGGCGCAGGTGGCGGTAGAGTCAACTCTCTAGCAAGCAGAGGTTCGCGGAGTTTCCTCCGTCTCCGGCGACATGCAGTTGTTGCTTTGACATAAACTTCTGCTAGGGGCTGCACCTCGCAGTGACAACGGCGCGGGCAACACTGGGGGCTTCTGGCCTCAAGCCGGTTTTCCCCGCCCTAGTCTAGGGGCTTACGTTCGAAAACAAATAAGTACATAAAAGAAATCTTACAAGTTTTGGACAGAATCAAGGCCTTGCATGGTCCTCGGACTCAAGCCTATGGGGAAACCAAGTACAAAAGAGAAATCTTATAAGTTTTGGACAGAACCAAGGCCTTGCATGGTCCTCGGACTCAAGCCTATGGGGAAACCAAGTACATAAAAGAAATCTTATAAGTTTTGGACAGAACCAAGGCCTTGCATGGTCCTCGGACTCAAGCCTATGGGGAAACCAAGTACATAAAAGAAATCTTACAAGTTTTGGACAGAACCAAGGCCTTGCATGGTCCTCGGACTCAAGCCTATGGGGAAACCAAGTACATAAAAGAAATCTTACAAGTTTTGGACAGAACCAAGGCCTTGCATGGTCCTCGGACTCAAGCCTATGGGGAAACCAAGTACATAAAAGAAATCTCACAAGTTTTGGACAGAACCAAGGCCTTGCATGGTCCTCGGACTCAAGCCTATGGGGAAACCAAGTACATAAAAGAAATCTTACAAGTTTTGGACAGAACCAAGGCCTTGCATGGTCCTCGGACTCAAGCCTATGGGGAAACCAAGTACATAAAAGAAATCTTACAAGTTTTGGACAGAACCAAGGCCTTGCATGGTCCTCGGACTCAAGCCTATGGGGAAACCAAGTACATAAAAGAAATCTCACAAGTTTTGGACAGAACCAAGGCCTTGTATGGTCCTCGGACTCAAGCCTATGGGGAAACCAAGTACATAAAAGAAATCTCACAAGTTTTGGACAGAACCAAGGCCTTGTATGGTCCTCGGACTCAAGCCTATGGGGAAACCAAGTACAAAAAAGAAATCTCACAAGTTTTGGACAGAACCAAGGCCTTGCATGGTCCTCGGACTCAAGCCTATGGGGAAACCAAGTACAAGAAAGAAATCTCACAAGTTTTGGACAGAACCAAGACCTTGCATGGTCCTCGGACTTAAGCCTATGGGGAAACCAAGTACAAGAAAGAAATCTCACAAGTTTTGGACAGAACCAAGGCCTTGCATGGTCCTCGGACTCAAGCCTATGGGGAAACCAAGTACAAAAGAGAAATCCTATAAGTTTTGGACAGAACCAAGGCCTTGCATGGTCCTCGGACTCAAGCCTATAGGAAAACCAAGTACAAAAAAGAAATCTTATAAGTTTTGGACGGAGCCAAGGCCTTGCATGGTCCTCGGACTCAGGCCTATGGGAAGACCAACTACTTAAAAGAAAAACTGTTACATGAACCTTAAAATCCATCCGAGGAGAACCCCCCGTTAACAGTTGGGTTAATCCCTAAGCTGCACGGATTCCCCAGTCTACCCTCGGATCCCCGATACCAAAGGGATTGATGCAATATAGTGCAATATATTACTCAAAAACACAATCGAAGTCCCTTGCTACTCGGCTACCCTCTCGGACGAGTTATTCAGAGTTCATCGTTCTCGGACATTTGTTTTGCATGCATCGCTCAGTGCTCAGCCATAACTCCGGTTAGTTCCAAGAGTTTAATTTATTGAGAATTACCATTGTGATACTTGATAACATCGATAAGTTTAAACTAGTAGGAATTGATTTTAAGGCATTTTTTCTGCTCCAAGTATTATTAAAGACGAGCGTATATTTAATGTTCATGTACTAAGTAGTTGTTGCAAAAAAGAAAAGTATTTAGAAAGAAGCAAACTCATCTTTTATTAAGACAAAGAAATAGTACAGTGTACAATGAAAAGTTGAAATAAGCTTATACTAAAACTAACTACATAAGCGAAAAGAAAAGACACAAGGGAGCGAAGGAAAAGCCGAAGAAGAGGTGCAGACGAGAGGCATACTGCCGTTCCAAAATTTTGTCTAAGGAGACCATTCCTCAATACTTTTACATGCCTATAACTCAGGCAGCAAAAGAGCCCAACTTCGGGCTAGCACCGTTGAAGAAAAGGTGCAGGGAGCCGGAGGTTGATGAGCCTCCGCATAACCGCACCTGCGATAGAGCAGGAGGCGCTGATGGCGGAAATTCTTTCTTCTGACATACCAAAAATCTGGCATGACCAGAACCTGCTTCGGATTTTGACTAAAAGTGGGAGGAATACCATCTTCCCCCTGTCAAAACAGGGGGCTGGCTTGAATCTGTGCCATCCTTGTCCGTACCATATCATCTTAAGGATTCGGTGCCTCCGAAGCGTGCGGAGACCTTTCATCCTCATCCACGCCTCAAGCATCTTGCTTTGAGGCAGAGTGGCACTAGAAATGGAGATTATGAATATGAAAGAAGAAGTATGATTCTGAAGGGGACAGGAGAGTTCATGTGCAGGTGGAGTGACTCCCTACCCTATTTATACACAGAAGTAAACCGGTGGCACTTAATTCATGCAAATTCCCAAGGAATGTTACGGACAAAGCAGACTCGGCTCGATTTCCAACCTCATCCTCAGTCGTAGGATCTGAAGATCCTCGTGAAGGCGCGCCTCGAGTACCGAAATGTCAGAGGACCCCGCGTGAGCGAAAAATAAGGGAGTGGCCCTTATCTTGACACGCCTCCCATGTAAATGAAAAAATACAAATAATAGTGGAGTACTGGATTTGAGCGAGCCATAATGTGGGCCTAACGTCACCAAAACCCCCCTCCCCAACTAAAATGTTGGGCAGCAGGATTTTGAGGGGCTATTGTGGGGCCCGAAATCTGAGGTCCCAGCCCACTTTGTATTAAGGGCCCAAAGCCCAAGCCGAGGAGCCGAGGAGCCCTACTGTCAAGGACGCGGAAAGGGAAACTCCTTGAAGGCCCAAGAATGTGGCTGGGGACGACTTTACATCCAGCATCCCACAGAAACGTTGGAAGAAAAGGACAAATTCAACACAGGAACAGCACATGGGAGAAGGCTGCCATCACCTCAATGTGGAGCCCAGCGCCTGACAAACCCATACTTATATCCTGCTATCCAGCTTTCCCCAACCACTCTGACGTGAGGATTGACAAGACGCGTAACCACCCCGACCAAGGAGAAACGGACACGTAGGTGAAGAATGGGAAGGAAATACTAGTATAAAAGGGAAGCTCGTAGCATTGACAAGGGGCTCTCTCCATCCCACCGGAGGAAGAGACTTCATGGGGGAAAACACCGGAACAACTCATGCAGATCAGAGAAAAACAACCACCGTTGAGGAACCGGAGCAGGGCCTTAATGCTCCTCGGATCAAGTCCGAGGAGTCCAACCCCATGGGATGCGACATTATAGGGCTTAAATGTTCAAACCCAACTCCTCTTTCTATATGAATTCCTCTAAAATCAAGATCGGAATATCGCCCCGTGCCCAACGGCTAGCTTTTCAAGCCCACTCTCTACAAATCATATTGTGAGGGATCTTTCATGTGCGAGCCCAACATCCTTACTGGGCCTCAACAGAATCGTGTCCTTACAGGTATGTTTAGATATCATTTATTTTGCTGAAAATTAAAAATACTGTAACAAAATAATTTTTAAATGTGTAAATAGTGTTACAAGACCCATTTTTAATGAAAATTTTGGTGAAAAAAAAAGTTTATAGGTCCCGTGAACAGTACATGAGACCCACTAGAAAGCCACCACAGCCACAGAAATTGAGAAACACGCTTCAAAAAAAAAAAAAAAAACATAGACATAGACATAGACGCGTAAACATGCTATCCAAATAGGTATGATGTGTGCATTTAGTATGGCTTAATTTTGCCAGTTTATTTTATTATTTAGCTTATTTTTACTACTATTTATGGGTCTCATTGTACTTTTTGGTACTATTTATGGGTCTCACTGTACTATTTCAGGTAACTTTTACCTTTATTTACAGTACTCTCAGTAAAAAGTTTTCAGTTTCAGCAAAATAAGCGGATCCCAAACAAACTCTATATGTCAAAATAAAATGAAATAAATTTTTTTTTTTTAAATTGAGACTCATCTGAGCTCAAAATAAAGATGTTGTGAAAATATTGTGAGATTTTATTGTATTTTTATATTTTTTTTCTTTTTAAAAGATAAGTGACAAAGTTGTTGTACATATTAAATGTTTAATGTCTTTATCTCTTTCCTTTTATTCCATAAGTTCTTTTGTTTACACTCATGATAAATTATTAAGCTGCTTTGCCAATAATCTTCCTGCCTAGGTGGATTGTAACTCAATTCAAAGTTTGTCCTCATCTTAGCTATTCCAAATTGGATTTTTGCTCAGTAAGATGCTAAAAGCACTCACATTAATGTGGTTATTACAATAGTCGTGTAAGTTTATATTGATATTATTCATTTTACATTTAGTTTTTTATTTTCTTTTTACATATCTTGAGTATAAAGGAAGAGAGTTAAAAATGGTTATTGTTTGTGCAGAAAGAGAAATTTTTTTTAAAAAAATTGATATTTTAGTAAAATATAGTACAAAATAGATAATCTAATGTGATGTGTTTTGAAAAGTGAGTATGTAAAATAGAAAATGTATATTCTTATGTTAAAATAGACATAAATTTTTACATGACCGAGCTGATGCAAATACTCTAAGTTTGAGATTGTTTGGTCTCTTAGTACTATCTGGCACTTTGCCTTTTTGGTGTACTTTTGTGGGTGACCTTCTATAATATTTCCTTTATTCAACCCAAAAAAAAGCCTGTTTATTATATTTAATTTTTTTATATTAAAATACATTGTTTTTAAATAAGAAGTAAAAAAAAAAAACCATTTTCTCAAACGGCTCCTACTCCTAGTGTGTGTATATATATTAGATATTTTATTTTCATTAATTTATTTTAATTAGAAAATAAATTGACTAAAAATACAATTATACATTGGAAATTAAAAAAAAAAATCAGAAACCAACATTTTATTTTGGAAATAAATTTAAGTCTTAAAAAGACAAAAGCTTTTTTTTAAAGAAATTGGACGAAAGCTAACCTAAAATGTAAACCAAACTTATAAGTTATACCAAAAAAGGCTTATAAGATAATGAACAATCTATATTAATGTAGGGATTGGATTTGAGCACTTCTACTGGTAGATGTGTGGACTCAAGTCCAACTAACTCAATACAATAAATTTATAGAGAGTGGGTTTAAGAACTAAGTTTTAGTGAGGGTTACAACAACTAGGCATGGTTATGAGCGGATGGAATAACAGAAGCGTGGACTCAAAGTATAAAACTCTGTCCTTGGCCCTTATCCAAGGAGCTTGTTCTTCTTATTTGTTCTTCAGTGCTTGGTCATAAGAGTTCCAGAGATGATACAAACTGCTACAGTATTTTCTGTTTCTAATTTTCCCCCCCCTTTTCATGGAGGATTTCTTACATTATATAGCCCCTTTCAGTTGATCTTGACTCTCCATTTGTTGATCATGCAGGTCATTACTCGAGTGCTTGTCCCATCAGCCGTTTGCCCAAACATTCTGTGAGTTGCAGCAACTAATGCAACACTGTTCAGGGGTCATTTCCACATTAATGCGGCCAAAATGTTAGTTGTGGGCATTTAATGCGGAGGTGACAGTTTTTCCTTGAATTGCTCTTCCACTAGGCTCCCATGGATGTCCTACTGTATTTGTCCTTTTCTTAGGATACTCTGGGAGGCTGCCCTCGACGATGTGCCGTTCTACCCTTCTAGGATCTTGGTTGGCCGAGGACAGGGTTGTCCTCGGCAATGCTTCTTGGCAATTTGGGCTCGCTCCGTTCGTCCTCGGCCATTTCTTCCTCCTCGGCATGGGCCTTAAGTTTAGTATAAAATGGGCCGGAGATGTCAAATTCCTTGATCCCACAATTAAGTTTTCACATATTATAGAAAATAAAAATATCAAATGATATTCTAATGATACTGTATTCATGTCTATATTCAAACTCTATCTCTATTCTTCTATTATTTATCTGTAAAAATATATATTACTAAAAACTTTATAACTCAACTGGTTATCCTCTCAACCATGGTAACCATTTTTTTTTTTTTGATTGAATTATAAAAATTATATATTATTAATAAATAGGATAAGATGGGAGACAATTCAACATATGTACAATGTTTTATGTTCCTACGCAACATACCACTCACCAGTTTTTTTATGTTGTCGGTTTACTTGCGCTATTTCGTTTCGTGGCTTTCATTTTTAAAGACTATTCAACATAAATTTTCTCGCGGTTTTTTCTTTTGTGGTTGTATCTTTTTGAGGGATTGGGATTGGCTGGTTGGGTTCAAAAGTCCATACTCGGTTCTCACGCGCCTTGTGGGACCCTTTTTTTTTTGTTGGTTTTTGTCAGTTTCTAATTTGGGATTTATTGGACAATGTGAGTGGTCCCATAATGCGTAGGATTAGAGATTCAGATCTGATTGATTTTAGGAAAGTGCGACAAAGATTGAAGTGGAGGATATGATCCCCTCGTATATTTCATTATTTCTCTTTTATTTTATTTTTTTCGGTGTAATGGAGGATAAGAATATGATACTCTTAGTTGCTTTCATAAAAAAAAAAAAAAAAAAAAATGATACTGTTATAATATTTTTTAACAGATTTTAACTGGCAAGTTATTACTATCTTTTTAAATAAAATTTCAATTTATGGCATCCACTCTTGATAATAGCTCTTTATCATCAGATCAAGATATCAATCGGATTCTAGTGTAAACAGGAATTGAACCCCAGATCTCTTATTCAACAATAAGAGACTTTACCAGTTTAACTAATTAGAACCCACTACTAACTGTTATTAGTTGTTAAAAAAGTAATTTCAGAGGTGGGGTCAAATTAGAACTAATAATAACTTACTGTCTATGATAAGGTCTCAATAGTTTTTATAATTTATTTTAGAAGTGTTAAATTGGTATGTTGAAATTGATATTAATAAAAGTTGTATATATAATAGATTTATGTAAATAACAAATTATCACATCAACAAATGAGCATTTTCTTCTCACCTAAATTCTTTATTTGATGACAAAAAATTATATTCTTTATTTGACAATAAAAAAATTATATTCATTGAAATAACAAGAAACCTATACTTTTAAAGATTGTTGGCCAATATACTATAGGTTACAAAAGGTCTATACCATTTTCTCTAACCTGTTTTTCGTGTATGTGTTCTATAATGACATCATTACTTGACGAAGAAGGGATTGTTTATCACTTATCAAAGTACTTTAAATAGATATTAATAATGAATATTTTGGTTAGATTTTTTGAGTAAGTAGGAATGGTATAAGAAATGAATTAATCTTTTTAAAGCTTATTTTGATACGTCCCAAAAACAAATGCAAGATGCTCAACGTAGAATTGATCAAGAGAGCAAACATTTCAGTTTGTAAGTTTCATTTTATGTAAACACATATATTAGCAAAAAAAGATAAAACGCCTGTTTTTATGTGTTTATATGTAAACACCTATTTTTATAGGTGTTTTATCTTATTAGTAAGTTATAAAACAAGTATCATGGATTCAAACTCTAACTATCCTAAAGTTGGAATATATATATATATATATATATATATATATATGTGTGTGTGTGTGTGAGAGAGAGAGTGACAAGTAATTTTTATAGAAGAGCTTGTTGTACTAAGTCCTTACTTAAGTGTGAAAGGACAGTTTCAACATGACTAATACACCCCCCCCCCCCCCCCCCCCCCCCCAAAAAAAAAGAAAAAGAAAAAAGCAAACATGTTATCACATTCAGTCATTCACTATATTTATGACTTTTGTTGTGTGCTTTACATGTTATTTAACTATAAGTCTACTAATTCAATTTTATATTATAAATATTTTTTACAACATGTTTGAGATGTTGTCTTGTGATTGGTGCGTGATAAAAGTTGTGTTAATAGTGAGTATGAGTTCATGAAAAATGTGGTATTGCATCAGTCATGACATTACACCGTATAATTAAGTTGCGATAAAAATTGTGTTCTAGCTAGTAGCCTAGCATTTTTCTCTAAACTCTTGTACCGGTGCATTTATACTTGATCACTGTGATTTGATATGTTAAAATAGATGGAATGTGGTAGGAAGGAAGTATGATGCAGCATGTTTAAGACGAGAGCAATGATCCAAATGCTTTGTTAGTGTGGAAACAAATATATGATTGCATGTTTGAAAATTTTGTAGGAAGAAGCGTGCAGGCTTCATCATTTCAAACTAGGTTTTTGTGAGTGCATTTCATGGTTGTAAATGCAATAAAGTGGCATGGGAACAAAACCTTTTGTGCTGTATTGGCAAGAGCTTTTCGGCTGGTGTTGGAAGTTTAATTTTAGTCGATCATTCAACTACCATCACCCACGTATCGATTTTGTAACTGTGTAGGACTCATATATTGTAAGTTGTAGGACGTATGTATCTGATAAATAAGATACCTTAGCTTATCCGCAACAACACTGACAACAAAATCATCCACTAATTTTTTTTTTTTTTTTTTTTTTTTTTTGAGTTATACAAAAACTCCCACTTAACTAAAAATTCCTCCAAAAAAAAAAAAAAAAACATAAAACTATTTTTCATCTATATATATATATATATATATATCCAAAACCAAATGATATTAATGCATGACAATTTGACAATATATTTTTCAAGATATTATTGAATATGTTAAAGGCTAAAGAAATCTGGAATTCACTCCCCATCTACATCAAAAAATTGAAAACCCATTGATATTTTAGTTTGATGATAATGAGCATAATTATCAAAAGCGGATACTATAAATTAAAACTCTATAAAAAAAAAATAGACCTTGTTATTATTTTAATAGCCGGTATCTTAAGCCTTGAATGCATATTGTATATACTTATCTTACATGCACATAAAACCAATATATTTAGTAATCATACATGCACGTGAGAAATGCACAACATGCCAAAAAAAAAAAAATGAAAAGGAGATTCTCTTGTGTACCATGGTCCATGGGAGATTAATTATACAAGTGTTTGTCCCCCCAAGAATAAGAGTGGTCTTTAGAGGATGGTTCTATATCCCTTCCTAGAAATTTCTACGAAGGGCCTTTGAAATGACCTTTTCCATTTTTTTTTTAAAAAAAAAAAGAAAAAGAAAAAAAAGAATGAACTTTTTCCATTATGGACCCAGTTGTTTACGTGGTCTCATTAGCACCTGATTTTTTCTTTCAATGTGATTGGTTTAACGGATCAGAACTATCACATTTCTTGGTCTTTTTATTATTTTTTTCCCTTTCTTTTTTTTCCTTATGAAAGGGGGTTATATTCCTCAAAAAAGAAGGGCTCTTTATTAATTATATATATATATATATATATATATATATATATATATATTCTCAAAAAATTAAAAAATTATTCACATTTTTATCATATTAATTATTCAAATTTTGAAATACTTTAAGATCAATAATTTAGCAAAAAAAAAAAAAAAAAAAGATGTCCAATAGGTTTTCTTTGTGTGGTTATCTAATAGAGGTACCAGTGACTACAACATCTTTAAAATTACGCTGAGCAATTCAGTTATGATTTTCTCTTTCAATTTCGATTCTCAAGTTTCTTTTACTAATAATTCTCATCAAAGCCATCTCTACGCAAAATCATGAAAAGATAATTTGCCTCTTCTTTTTTCTCCAATCTTTAATTCTAAAAGTGGTTGGAAAAGTTACTCATTAATGTTATTGTGTGCACAAGTCTAGTCCATTGGCAAGTAAAGAATTTCATCCCTTCAATACTTATTGACAAATCCATTTTCTTTTCAAAGTGTGGTGATGCTGAGTTTATTCCAAGTCATGTAATGTAGCTATTGCCCAATGATTATGTATGCTCACTTGATTAAAGAGATCTTGTTGCTTCTGACTATTGTCATTTCTTGAGAGTTTACATTTGTGCATAGAAATGGGAATGGGGGTAACTCAATAGTTACTTTTGTTTGTTTGTTTTTATTTTTGGTTTAACAAAATATGAAGAATTATAGTTTTTCCATTTAGCTCCACACTTTCTTTCATTGTAACTTATTTACTATTTTAAAATTTACTAATAAATAGCATCAGATATTATTATTATTTTTTATTTGTATTATTAAATTATTATTTCTTAAATTATATATGGCATTGCCAATTTAGTCACTTAAACTTTGGTACTGTATGAGGCTATTAGAATCATATGATTTTACAATCTTACTTTGTCCAAATGATTCAAATCACAAAGATTAATAGAGAAGTAAGATTGGAGTAAAATCGACAATTTTACTAAGATTAGTGGATTAGTAGGATCACACCATCCAAGCATTTGTAGGCCTTTTCCCCTTCATTTGAAATAAATAATTTTGAACGATTTTTCACTGGATTTAAATTATTTAAGTGATTAACCAATCTATTAAACATTTATGATCAAAGTATCTCACTTCACTCTTCAAGCATAAGCTCTAGTCTTCCACTCCTAGAGTGCAACTCATTCATCCTTAGTTGATACATGCATCTACTCCTTTACATTGAGGAAGACTCCACAAGTTTGGAGTCCTTACGAGATAATTTCTCATGTGAAAGGGTGGATACATGTATTGGATATATATAAATGAGCAAGACTTAGGTACAATGCTTAGGTATTGTTTCTTAGGTTCTCTTTTTAAGATTCTGCTAAGTGGATTTTTTCTCATGGGATGAAAGTCTATTTTTTAGTTAAATAACCACATGACTAAATCTTAAGAGGAGAATCTAAGGAACAACACCTTAAATATCTGTACCTAAATTTTGTCCTATATAAATTATGTAATACCAATACCACCTCATATATATATAAAATGAATGAGATCTATAATTCATCAAGAGCATTTATAGCAATTCTAGACCCTTTCAAAAGGAGTGTGGCTTTTGTCTAGTGTCACAAGATATTAAATTTGTTGCGATTATAACACGTGTAATATATTCCAAAAATAAATGTAAGTCACTGGACAGATGCACGCCCTTTCAAAAGGCTTAAAAGTTAAAAACACGCAGATTGGAGGGCCCTCACAAACATCGTTGCCTGTTACACATGCCATCTATCCGGCTAGTTTGGCTTTTTTAGAAACTACGCGCGCTTGACGCGCTTTTAGATGGCGCGCGAGATTAGTTAGCATCAGGAAAGTAACGTATGGTGCGCACGTTGTGCGTCATTATGACATGGATGGAAAGTCTTGATTTTATCGCCATAATTTCAGTTTATCATACCGAGAGAAGTCTTTTGCGGTTTGTCACTTGTGAGCGTGTTTGGCTACTTTCCAGTTTCCACCGAATTCTCCAATCTCTAATCCGTGGTGCCTTTTCACGCTCAATGATGTGTTGTTGGCCATTTTCAACACAAGTTTTGATTTGGACCATTAGGTCATCAAAATATAAAATCATTATTTTTAATTATTATTTTTTGGCCATGTTTTTTTTTTTTTTTGGCTGAAGCCATTTGTTTTAATAGTTGTTGTATTATGCAAAGAGCCTTGAACCTCCTAACATTTGAAAACGAAACATTCAACCCTGCTTAATTATCAAATTATTTCAAAAAAAAAAAAATTCTTATGTATGAATAAAAAATGACTTCAAACGTGTTTGAAGTTATCTTTTTTTAATGACAATTTATAAGAATATTTATGTGTATTATTAAAATAGATTCACACCATTCATTAAAAGAGTTATATAACTAAAACTATATTTGAAATAATCCATTTAATGATTGAGAAAAATATTTGTAAATATGTTTGGAGTTAAACCTTTCCTTTGTCTGTACGTATGAAATGATTCCGTATATATATATTTCAAACACTTTTGTGATTAATTTTTTATTTTTCGGGTACAGGTGCAACAAAATTACAAAGACACGTTAGCTAGGCAGTAATGGCGTGAGAGAAGTGGCAATTCAGAGAATCAGAAAGATAGTTGATCCTGTGTCTCTGGAATCTGGACTCTGGTTGTTCCCCACATAATGCGCAAGAGTTGTTCCTATTTAGATGTCTTCTACTCCTCTTGTGAGCTCGTACTTTGAAGAACATGAAACAGCTTCCATATATAAATAGAGTGACTAGATATGCATGCATGGGATGTTTTAGAGTTCCACTATGTATGTTTTCCATTTTGTGGGCCTCTTTATTGAGTTGGGCGTGTAGATGGGTAAAACATGCATTTGTTGTTCCTTAAGCAACAATCTTTAGTATAGACTATAGTCTATATGCTTGGATCCATTGAAAGAAGGAGGCCAAATGATTGTAACTAGGAGCATAACTTCGAAAATGTTAGACATATTATGGTCTGGGTTGCTCATACCAATGGTAGGTTTATGTACTTGTAAAACAATCATATTTTAACTTTAAGGATTTGTTTGGATATTGGTTATTGCTGAAAACTGAAAACTGAAAATATTGTAACAAAATAATTTTTAAATATGTGAATAGTGCCGTGAGATTCAGTTTTAAAGTTGTTTTTGCTGAAAAAAGTACTTGAGGGTTCCGTGAACAGTGCACAGGAACCACTAAAAAGCCCAAACGTAGGCTACGTTGATTTATGGTTAGTCTAAAGTTAGTAAAATATTCTCTAATATATAAACTATATATTGGATTCATTGTAACATAAGTTCTTAATATAATATGTAGTCGTCAAGGGTTTTCTCATTATGGATGTAAGCTATTAGGCCGAATCACGTAAACTTTTATATGTGCACCCTCTTTCATGCTTCTACTCATCATTCTATCATCACATGAGAAATGTTAATGGATGCCCTAAGGGCCAAAGCTTGCTCCTGTTTGGCCCTTTTTTCTCCTTACTGGATACATAATCTATAATACGCTTCTATAGATGTACCAGAGCCTACTTTGCACCGAGTCTGGGCAAGGATTGTGTCTTTGCATCAGAGGTTTCACATCCACATGGCTCTTCCATTCCATATATATAGTGTATATATATATATATATATTTTTTTTTTAATCGAAAAATACTTTCTTTTCAAAGTGGTGGCCAAAACAGAGTTCGTGTGTTAAATAACTCAATCTTACAGATGCTCAATTCTTCGAGTGCCCTAGGCTTGCAAAGAGTTAAATACCTCAGTTCACTAGATGCATATATTTTATATTATATGTTTATTTTGATCGTTCCCCACCCAAAAAAACTCGACTGTCCACATAATATGTATTAGGCTAAAACTTATTATGCACGCAGGGGCGGAGTTACAGCAAGGCTTGGGAGGGCCATGGCCCCCCCAAAATTTAAAAAAATTATTTTATAATATGTATAAGTATTAAAAAATTTAAATATTTAGCTACAAAAATAGAAGTTGGCCCCCCCAAATGTTTTAGTTAGTCCAATGATGCTCTTAAAAATCAATAAAAATTTTCAATTGATCTAGTAGTTATAGAGACAAGATAGTTTTTGTTTTCTCTAATTCGGTTTTTTATATAGTATTGGAGTTTAAAAAATGATAAATTCCGCTAAAAAATTATTTTGCAAATATACAAGTGTGAAAGTTATTAATTTTATATACAATATATTTATAAACTATGACCCACTCTAATATCAAAATATTAATATTTATATTTATGTATGTGCGTTTATGCCTGAGTGTGATGATTTATCTTGACTCGAGACTAATATATTAGTAACAAAATTTGGCCCCTCCAAACAAAAAATCCTAGCTCCGCCCCTGTATGCACGTTTGTATATACACACGTGTGTAACAAACAGTACTCTATGTATTATGTGCTTTGGTGGTCAGATGCATGAAAAAGAAAAGGTGGAGAGTGATTAGGAAAAAAAAGAAAAAAAGAAAAAGAAAAAGAAAAGAAAAAGAAAAGAAAAGAGAGCTTGAGAGAGCTCTTTACATACAAAGAAGGCACTATCACGCTAGCTAAGGCTGCTTTTTAAATGTTTCCGTGTCTGTTGGGATGGGAATCTCAGTACGTCGAAATAGTAGTAGTAGATTCAATTATGTTAAGCAAGGCAACTTGATTAGCTCACCTAATTAAGTTGTATGCATGGGACCATTTTCCTACATAAGGGACACTAACTACTAACATTTTAAGAAAAATTGTGTGTTTTATGTGCCGTCAACATCATCTGGGTCCTATAATTTTCAAAATAATTACAATAATGCTACTCAAGACTATTAGACAAAAACTAAAAGCTACTTCGGATAAGTACATAAAATACAGTGTTTAAATACTTTAAATTGAGAATTGTGACTCAAAAACACTCTTAATCAAACACTCCTACCAAACACACTTTTCTTTGGGACTCACAGTTTTCATTGTTTAAATATTGAAAATTGTTATTTAAACTCACATACCAGTCAGACACTAATGGTTTATACATTTTAAAACTTAGAAAAACAAATAATTATTGTCACATCTAATTAAAAGATTTTTCTTTTTTAGGTTTTCCTTTGATA
Organism: Quercus tomentella; assembly: GCA_028535165.1. Lineage (NCBI taxonomy): Eukaryota > Viridiplantae > Streptophyta > Magnoliopsida > Fagales > Fagaceae > Quercus > Quercus tomentella. The sequence goes on from JAPQVY010000089.1 coordinate 7,646,277, forward strand.
AAAAAAATTAATTTTTATTTATTGATGAATATTTGAGATGATGATCCATGGAGAATTGCAGTTTTGATTGCTGATACAATTAGGCTGGAAAATCTCTCTCAGAATATACAGTTTAACTGGGTTCTAAGAGAAGCAAATGGCGCAGCCCAATACTTAGCAACCTGGTCTTTATCGAACAAGCTGGCTGGTTTGTTTATTTAGGCTCTGCCCCTCAAGTTTTCTTTGATGTAGTTATAGCTAAGCAAGCATTAGTTGGAAATTCAGAATAGTTTGTTCAAATTTTGCAGTTTTAATAAAATTTTCTTGATTTTCATTAAAAAAAAAATCTTATAATTCAACTGGTCAAAATCTTTTAATGTTTTCAATAAAAATATTTAAAGTTTATACCCTCGCCAACTTGAAACTAACGCCTTTCTCAAAAAAAAAAAACTTGAAACTAACGTATTATTAAAAAAAAAAAAAAAAAAAAAAGGTATGAAAAGACAGCGCATGATATTTTGTAAGACCAGCCCATGCATTCTGTTTGGCTGCTTGAGAATCTTAATTGTAAGTGACTGTCATCATTCATGCTCCCCACACAGATTCGCGTGTAGAATGACGTATATGTGATTATTATTATTAAAAGAAAAAATACTTGGATTATTTTCCCCTGAAGGGTACTTGGAAGTTGGAACTAGTTTATTGCGTTTAATATGTTGGTAAAAAAAAAAAAAAATCGCACTAGTTTATATCAAGTTGACCCAAATGCAAGAATACCACAAAAACACAAGAAGAGGCATTAAAGTGCACACAAAACGACCTGAATGGCTGGATTGTTGTCCGCAAGATGTGCAGTTGGATCAAGTTCTCAGTGAAATAAGAAAGGATTCAGACAAGAACAATTAAGTGAAACATGTATGTCAAGATTCTTGGGACTCAATTGACATTTTTATCAGAAACATCCGGGTTCAACTGGTACCTCTTATTGCTCAACTGCCAACTTTTTTTAACAATAGAGCATTTTTACATAAAGTCTTAACGCTATCAGCGATCAAGAACTTTCTTTGTACTTAGATTCAATCTACAGTGAACAAACTACCTTGACAATTGTCAGATAGGAGAAACATACTCTTAACTTTAATTAATTATATATATAGACTCAATGCGGTAGTTTTGGTTGTAAAAATGCAAAATAGGTCGTTTTCCTTAGTTTATGTATTCTTACCTACTTTCAACAAACAGAATGATTAAGATTTAAATGGGATACCAAAATTTTGAGGGTGGAACACACTAGGACTGAGCATAGACCTAGCCAACCCGGCCCACCCGACCGACCCGAAGGGTTTTGGGCGGGTTGAATGGATGCTTGGGTCGGGTTCGGGTCTGGCTTGGGTTTGGGTCGGTTTCGGGTTGGACCCGACCCGACCGATCTTAAAAAAAACTAATGTATCAAAGCGGGTTGAAGGGGGCTTTTTTTTTTTTTTTTTTTTTTTTTTTTTTTAATTGTAGCATAATTTGCGCGGAGGAGCCTTTGGCTTCTTTCCCCACCGAAATCCAACCGTTGTGAATAATAGTAGAAGGCCTAGACTCCGGCCAGTGTAGATCGAGATTCTCAAGCAGAGTTTCCCGGCGAAAATCGATTTTCCGGCGATCTTTTCGAGATCGGACTTGCTCAAGTGAAATGTAGCCGCCACGTTATGGACGTAACCGTCGGGAAACTGATTCTCCAGCAGAATGAACAGCATGACGGCGGTCTGGAGCGGAAAGTTCTTGAGCTTGATTTTGCAGAAACATGGAGAAGAAGAAGGATGAACAACGGAGCGAGAAGGCTTTGAGGCAACAGACCCGACCCAGTACCCGACCACCCGACCTGAACCAAGACTTGTATTTTTCGGGTTGGGTCGGGTTTCTCCCTGATAAACCCGATTATTATCGGGTTGGGTTGCGAGTGGCAGTAAAACCGACCCGACTCGACCCGATATCAGTCCTAGAACACACAAAGTTTCCATGCGTGTGAGAAATGAGAATCTGAAGTTCAGCAAAAACCCAATTACATGAATGTCAAGATGAAATGTTTATGGAAAAGAGTGACTTCTTGTATGAACAAAAAATGCTGCCCAAAAATTACCATGTTCCTTTACAGTGATATATGCTAGGTCATCTTTATGTCCTCCCAAAAGCTATTTGTAAAGGGACCTCACAGTTAGCTTGCTAGAGGTGAGGTTTCCAAAGAAAGCACGAGTAGGTTCCATGATATTTTATAATATTAATTAGGGCAAATTACGCATTTTTACCAAAAACTATTTTCTTGATTACACTTATCTTCTTTAATTATCGAAACACATAATCAGCCTCCCAATTTTAAAATATGTTACACTTAACCCCCTGACGTTTGTTTTGTAGTTAATTCTAATATAATTTTGCATTGGAAGACTAATTTACCTTTTAGTAATCTATTTTGGAAAAATGAGTAAATTGGTCTTTCAATGCTCATTTCCGTCAAACTTAATACTAAAACAAACGGTAGAGAGCATTGAAACAAAGTTAAACTTTGGAGGATTAGTTGTGCGTTTCAATAGTTCATGAGGTTAAGTATAATCTTCTGGGTGATAATTTAGGGTTAAAAATTGTAATTTACCCTATAATTAAACCTATTGGCCTACCAAAGTAGATAGGATAAGAAAATTTTAATTTACCCTATAATTAAACCAATTGGGGAGCAAAGTAGACAGGATAATAGGCTATTTTTACATGATTAATTGTACATTTGCTTCTCTAGATAGTCTTCTTATTTTGAAGCATTTCATATTATTTGGCTTCATGTACAGGTGATGATTAATCTTGACTACTGCTTAGCATTATCTGACTGATCTTCTCCTCTAACATTCATTCACTTATAAAGCCTGAAACCACTCAACATTACCTATCCTATCACAAGACGATTTAATTTATTTTCATTTTTTCAATGTTAGGCTATCAGCTTAGAGAGTCTTGTGTAGGTTTTTTAGAGCTTTGATGCTCTAATGCAAAATCACTTACCCCAAGAGATCAATCCCAACATTAGATCGCTTTGCACAGTTTTAGTATGCCCCACTACAAAATAGTTACTACCCTCAAACTTCAAATGTTTAAGCATAATATGTCATATTTTAATTTTTATGCGATTGGCTAAATTTAATTAAGCTTTAATTGAATTCTAACCATGCCATTAGATTAATTTTGGTGCTATATTTAAGACCATGAAATTTCTTTTGATTTGACTGGTCATGGGCGAAAATTGAGTGGTGTCACCATTCACATTCTTATTCTTGAGCAGTTACCATTTTTATCCATATTCTCAAAACCCTAAGAAACCCTATATAAATACCTATTTTTCTCCTATTCATTATTCATTATGAACAAGAAAAACAATCATCAGCCCATTTTGAGAGGTCCCCAAGGTCCCAGGAAACCCCATTCCCATGGCCTAACCTTGGTATTTCCTCTTTCCTTTTGGTTCTCATCCTCCAACAATCAACATCGATCATCCTCAACCCTCTCCTCTACCACAAACAACAGCAACCAAAAAAAAAAAAGAAAAAGAAAAACCTCTCAGGGCCCTCAAAACAGAACCTTGGGCTCAAATCAAATTAAAAGCTCTAGCCTAACCCATCTAGAATCCTAAGCCCAACCCGTGGATCCACAAGCCACAAACACAACTTCCCAAACTTACATTTTAATCCCAAAGCTTTTCTAAAATACTTTTCAACCCTAAAATTTCCCAAATTAATGGCATTTTGATTTTTGAATCCATAATTTCCTAGGTGGGAAAAAAAAAAAACCCTCAAAAGATATCATTATAGATGATATACAAATTGAAGGATGGTATGTGGACTGCGGAGCATAGGTGCCAGAGAAAAGATAATTATTAATCTTGTGACATCGCCATAAAAAATTAAATATTGCTTCTTTTTTCTCCTAAATAGATTGGTTGAATGCTTGTGCATTTTAAATATTTAGGGATTCAAAGAAAAAGGTTTTCACCTTCAAAAAAAAAAAAAGAAGAAGAAGGTTTTGTTTTTGTTTTTGTTTTTTGCTTCTTTTTTTTTTTTTTTTAATGCACACCTTATTAAAAACTATGTTCTCAATAATTACGGTTGACTGCCTTTTATAATTATCCAAATGGTGAGATGTTTTACTGTTTGGTTTTTATATCAAGCTTAGCTTAAGTTGGGTTGTATGTTGTATATCAACCGTTGGAGTTGTGGGTTTCAGTTTGTTCATTTGTTATTTAATAAGAAATTTGAAATTCAAACCAATCTACACAAAAAATTAATTATTGTTTTGACCTAATGATAAAGAAAAAAACATTTTATGGAGGATGCCATAGGTCGAAATTATATCTCATATATATAAATTTAAATTTTGCACACACACACAAAAAAAAAAAAGGGTTCAACTGAGTAAAAACTTATTTATAATTTTTATTTAGCTGAAACAATAAATGTTTTCACGATTTCAATTTCATAGCAATGTGAAAGAAATCATCATGATTGGCAATGTCTAGAGCCTTGTGGGGTAGACATTATAATTCAAATAGGCTTAGGCTTTATGCAATCACTTATAAATATTAAAGTATCCCGAACGTTTTGAAAAAAAAAGAGTGGCTTTAGAGTTATCATCCTCACTTTGGTAATGGCTCTTTGTTCTCGTTTATCTACTAGATCAATATAACGGAGTCATACTATTGTCCACATCGAGATATAATGGCTGAATAGGTGAGATTACTGCTATATATAAAGAGTTCTTGATTCCATAAACCCGATCTGAATATGACAGAATTTCTGCCCAGTACCAATGGAGGTATATATGCTAAAGGTTAGGCTTAGCCTGTCTTCAAGGACGGAGTCACACTAGCTCCCGATCGAGTTGCCAAAAAAAATAAAAAAATTGTAGGTATATTAGGGCCTAATTTGAATTGGGCGCGGCAAGGAAAATAAAATTTGGTCCTCTTCCACAGATCAGCTCAAACAACCACTGTTTACAAATTACTGGCACCACCAATTCATAATCCTGGTTCCGTATTGCTTGTCTTCATGGAAAGTGATGGTATGAGTTAGAGCATCAGTATCTGGAGTTGTAAAACTCCGGATATGCTAAAATTTAGCATCAAAGCCCATAAAACTCATATTACCTAAACTTGTAAACCCATAAAAATTTACAATTTAGATAGGTGCCCGAGACTCTGAAGTTCTTTATATAACATATGCTATGGTTGTTGGTTAAAGACTATTTACTACTTAATAAATGCAATAGATTTGACATATCACTATTATTTTCAATATGTTAAGTGGGATATTACAATTCTTACGATTTCAAAAATCAAAAACTTAACCTTTCAAAAAAAAAAAAAAAAAAAAAAAAATTCAAACACTTAAAATATTTCATAGTTTTAACTTTTAAACATGTTTGCAAAATCCAAAAATGGGTTAGTATTTATTTTTCTTTACAACACTCTTCATGAGTATCGTATTGTTTGTGGACCCTAAGCAAAAACGTGTCCATATATAAAATCTAATATTGTTTAGATATCATTGATGATTTAAGAGTTCAAGATTATTGGTTAGCCAAAAAAAAAAAGAGTTCAAGATTATTTGTATACAAGTGCATTCAATGATGAGGAGGTTGCTACTAGAGCTTATGATCTTGCTGCCTTACCCACCGCGCACCCTTAGTGCGGTGGTCACTCCACAATTATAAATGCTTCTGGGGTGTGGGGGGTAAGGGCCGGGGTTCAAGTCTCCAGGAGGGAGCTTCACACACATATACACCTAGATTAGGCTAGAGTAGAAATTCTATCTTGTATAAAAAAGAAAAGAAAAAAAAGTGATCTTGTTGCCTTAAAATATTGGTGGCTAACACTCACATTAATATTTATGTGAGTTCGATATATTTTTTTACTTAATTTTACAATTTCATTTTTATGTGTGTTTGTCTCTATCTATTTCTCACTTTCACAGTTTTATTTATTTATTTATTTATTTTTTTGTGGCTTAGATCAAGTCTTTATCTATTCACTTGTAAATCACTTTCCTTTTGGACCAATCAATATGGACCAAAGTAGACCGAATGGACTTAAGTGGACTAAAACTGATTGAAGTGGATCCAGAGGGAGGGAAGTGGACCGAATGAGACTGAAATGGACCAAAGTAGATCCAATGGGACTGAAAAGGACCAAATAAACAGAATTGGAACGAAATAGATTGAAAGAGACCAAAGTGATTGAAATGGACCAAAGTGGACTAATTTTTTATTTTTTTAAAGATAAAAATCCGTTTTAGATAAGATTCGTTCCCCTTTATCTATTTGATACAGAAAATGATGTAAAGAACAAGATAAATTATGTTTCATGTGATTAAGAAAATGGTGGCAGTGATTTTGAAGTTGTTAAATCTCTACCTACATCACTAGCAATGATGCTATATAGTTGATAGTTGTCATCGCCAAAAGCACCTGCATACTATAAAAGGAATGTGATTTTCGTAATTACCATCAACTTTCATAAAACAACAACAAATAAATAAATGACAAAGTTTAACTACAAAATTGGTTATAACTTAAGACTACAACCTTATTCAATATCTTTTTATTGAAGGTGAATTTTGATAAATCCACCATTGGATTATATCTTCTTCTTATATTCTCCATACTTGCAAAATTTCTAGAAAATTAAAGATCAATAGCTATGTCATCAATAAATTTTTTAAATTGCAAGTTTTTGTAGTTTCAAATTATGCATAAAATATGAACTTATAGATTATATAGTAAATAATATCCAATTAACAAAATCAATAATGCAATTCAACGGTTAGATTTCCAAAATATGTAGTAGTGTTTATTTTATTGAGTAAGGTTGTAATTTTAAGATACATCCAATTTTGTAGCTAAACTTTGTCTATAAATAAATAAATTAGAAAAAAATTGCAATTGAGCTCTTGTGACTTGTGAATAGGTCTAACAATTGTGGTACATGACCACGAACAAGCATTTATGAATGGACTCAAAATCAACAATGCAATCCCCCTCCTCTTTCCTGTTCAACAATATCTTTGCTTTAAAGTCAAAATGGTTTTTATAATTCACAAATATAGCATTAGTTCAGAAGGATCCGATGGTTGCAATTGTTTCAACAACTATCAACTTGTCAACCTAATTAAGCATGATTTTTACAAATTAAATTAATAGTCAAATGATTTTTAGCTAATACCATATTCAGCTACTACAATTCTTGTAAATTAAATTAATAGTCCATTGATTTTAAAAATAATCCAATGTAGAAAATTGTTTATTAGATTTTTTTGTGGTTATCTTTTGTTTTCATTACTATCACTTGTCAATGAATTAAACACCTTGATTTTATGATTTTGGAAGTCAAAAGTCTGCAAATAAATTTCATATATAATGAATGCTATTGGATAACTTGGTGAAATTATTGCTTCTACGGGATAAAATGGTAAGTTACTTCCTCCTTATTTTAACAAAAGCATGAATAAACAATAAGTGGGAAAGTCATTATTCATTAAAACATGTTAGAGACCTACAAAGCCTGAACTAGACATTCCATTTAATAGTTTGACAAAGTTTGGTTACAACTCTACCTAAAAAAATTAAAATAACTATATATTTTGAAAATATAACTATTAAATTGCATGTTCTTTATGTTCACCAACACATATGTTAAATTTCATATCAATCATTTATTATTTATTATTCGATTCTTAATTTATTTTTTGTGCATAATTTTAGACTACAAAAATTTGAAATTTAAATATTTGATTAATGATATACCTATTGATTTTTGTTTTTCTGGAAATTTTGCAAACATGAAGGATATAAGAAGAAAATGTAATCTAATGAGGGATTTGTCAAAACTCACATTCAATAAAAAGATATTAAGTAGCCTTAAGTTACAACCAAATTTTTTGCCAAATTTTGTCATTAATAATTAATCCTAGGGTAGGGATTATTATTGCATAGTCTCATTTTTTTTTTTTTTTTGGTAACATCATTAATTTATATACAAACTATATCAACATATATATCAAACATACATTCATTAGTTATATTTAGTAACCATTTTCAAGGGTAAAAATATTACCAATTTTTAAAGAAATAGGGTGGCTTGGGCCTGTATATAAACTCCATTCTTCACGCATTATTTTATTATAACTTGTGAGATTGTGTAGTGTAAGGGAGAAAAAATGAAATTTCGTTTGTTTCTCTCATTGGTTTTCATATCTATATTGGGGGTTGGTTCTGGCAACAATGACCTTGTAGACTATGATTACTTTCACCTTGTGTTGCAATGGCCAAAATCCTATTGCAACACAGGTAAAGTAACATGTTATGATATACTACCAAATCGGTTCATCATTCATGGGATGTGGCCACAAAAGAATGGGCATACAATCTCATGCCCTAAAATTTCTAATGAAACTCGTCACCTCCAATTAAAAGATGTAACATATATTTTTGCAATACCTTATTATATTAGGAAATTTTATTGCAATAAGTTAAAATGAAAAATATCGTTGTAATAACTTGATATTAGTTATTTTTGTAGGATTGAGATTTGGTGCTATTGCACTATGCAATAGAAAATCAATGGTTGAGATTAAAAGTTATTGCATAGTCTCAAAAAATTTTTTTTGGTAACATCATTGATTTATATACAAACTATATCAACAGACATATCATACATACATTCATTAGTTATATTTAGTAACCATTTTCAATGTTAAAAATATTACCAATTTTTAAAGAAATAGGGTGGTTTGGGCCTATATGTAAACCCCATTCTTCATGCATTATTTTATTATAACTTGTGAGATTGTGTAGTGTAAGGGAGCAAAAATGAAATTTCTTTTGCTTCTCTCTTTGGTTTTCATATTTATATTGGGGGTTGGCTATGGCAACAATGACCTTGTAGACTATGATTACTTTCACCTTGTGTTGCAATGGCCAAAATCCTATTGCAATTGCAACACCGGTAAAGTAACATGTTATGATATATTGCCAAATTGGTTCATCATTCATGTGATGTGGTCACAAAAGAATGGGCATACAGTCTCATGCCCTAAAATTTCTAATGAAGCTTGTCACCTCCAATTAAAAGACGTAACATATATTTTTGCAATACCTTATTATATTAGGAAATTTTATTGCAATAAGTTAAAATGAAAAATATCGTTGTAATAACTTGAAATCAGTTATTTTTGTAGGATTGAGATTCGGTGCTATTGCATCATGCAATAGAAAATCAATGGTTGAGATTAAAAGTTATTGCATAGTCTCATTTTTTTTTTTTTTTGGTAACATCATTAATTTATATACAAACTATATCAACATACATATCATACATACGTTCATTAGTTATATTTAGTAACCATTTTCAATGGTAAAAGTATTACCAATTTTTAAAGAAATAGGGTGGTTCGAGCCTATATATAAACCCCACTCTTCACGCATTATTTTATTATAACATGTGAGATTGTATAGTGTAAGGAAGCAAAAATGAAATTTCTTTTATTTCTCTCGTTGGTTTTCATATTTATATTGGGGGTTGGTTATGGCAACAATAACCTTGTAGACTATGATTACTTTCACTTTGTGTTGCAATGGCCAAAATCCTATTGCAACATTGGTGAAGTAACATGTTATGATAAATTGCCAAATCGGTTCATCATTCATGGGATGTGGCCACAAAAGAATGGGCATACTGTCTAATGCCCTAAAATTTCTAATGAAGCTCGTCACCTCCAATTAAAAGAGGTAACATATATTTTTGTAATACCTTATTATATTAGAAAATTTTATTGCAATAAGTTAAAATGAAAAATATTGTTGTAATAACTTGATATCAGTTATTTTTGTAGGATTGAGATCCATTGCTATTGCACCATGCAATAGGAAATCAATAGTTGGGATTAAAAGTGACTTTTAATTTCAACCTTTGACTATATTTTTTTTAACCCTCAACTTTTTACCATTTCACTTTAATACTTTATTTTTCACCTCTCTCTCACACCCCATGGTTAATTGCACGGTACAATAGCATTTTGCTATTGCATCGAATCCCAATCCATTTTTGTATTCTATTGCAATAAAAATTTCAAAATAATAGTTTATTGTAATGAAATTATAATTGCAATAACTTAATATATATTAATTTACAATCTATTGCAAAAATAAATATGAAGATATTATTATAATAACTTAGTATTAATTATTTTACAATCTATTGCAATGACAAACATGAAACATTTTTTTTTCTTTCAAAAAAGATATCATTGCAATAATTTGATCTGAATTATTTTTGTCAATTATTTAATTTAATAATATCATAATAGCATATTATTACAAGATATTTGAAATATAAAATTTTTATGGCATGACATATATATTATTGCATTAAATTTATCATTAAAATAATTGGAGTTTATTGCAATGGAATTTTTTGTTACACAAACCTATTACCTCAAATTTTATTACACCATCTCGTTTCAACTATTGCAATGACTTTGATGTTATTACAATGACTATTTTTGTTGTATCAAACATTTTTTCTTGTATTGTACCATATTAGTAGTAGAGTATAGTAGGATTATTGCATAGTCGCATTAATTTATATACAATACTGTCAACATACATTTCATGCATATGTTTATTTGCTGTATTTAGTAACAAATTTCATTTGTAAAAATATTACAAATATTTAATGCATTAGAGCAGTAGAAGGTGCTATGTAATCCCAACCCTTTATGTATTATTGTTATAACTTTGTAAGATTGTGTGGTGCATGTAAGGGATTAAAATGAAATTGCTTTTGTTTTTGTGTTTGGTTTTTGTGATTGTGATTGTTGATGGCAACGATGGTGGGGTTGATTATGATTATTTTTACCTTTTGTTGCAATGGTTAGAATCCTATTGCAACACAAATAAAGTAGCATGCTATGATTATGTTTGAACATACCGATTCACCCTTCTTGGTATGTGGCCCCAAAAGAATGGTTAGGAATCTCATGTCCTAGAAGTACTGACTTTCATTTCATTGAGGTATCAAATACTATATTTTTGTCTAAAAATAATTGTTTTAGTACTAGTTACCATTATTAATTTTATTCGGTTTAGGTATTTCTTATTCTTCACACATTGTAGGTGCAAAGAGGTCTGGATAACCACCAAAGTGGAATGAACTATTGGTGGCCAAGTTTTAGTGCATCACACATAGGATGTAATAGACCTTTTTGGTACAAATGAAAAAAGCATGGCGCCTTCACTTCCTTCACTCAATCTGAATACTTCGAAAAAGTTATTTTTAAAGTTGAAGATCTTGACCTATACTTTTTTTTTTTGAAACTATCTTAACCTATACTTTTTTTTGAGAAGAAATCTTAACCTATACTTGATATTGTATAAAGCAGGTTTGCATATTTATTATAATGTTGAATCGTGTTTAAAAAAATAAACATTGTGTTTTTTTTTTTCCTTAATAATTTCTTGTCCTTTTCTGAAACATGAATTCAACCTAGCATGCGAACTTATACCAGTGAAATCAATGATGAAATTGAAAAGGCTTTTAGATTGAAGCCAAGGATTTGGTGCAATGAGGACCAATATGGAACAATACAAACTGTATACATAATAATATTTGGTGTGGACAAAATTGGAACACGATTTTAGAATTGCACTTACAATTACTGCATATAACCTAGAACCAATCCAATTTCCCAGTACCTATCAACTGTCAGCAGCAAAATAATGTTACTATAAAAGTTAAGATTTAGTCTACGCTATGCTTGCTTAGAAAATAATAAAGCATTTTTATAATGTTAATAGAAATTAACAAAGCAAAAATAAGTGTAAAAAATTTGTGTTTAGTAACCTTTCAAATAAAAAAAAATAGTCTAAAATAAAATCATTTTAACATAAATTTATAAATAATATATTCACATGTAAAAAGCATAATTCTTAAAACACTAATAAAATTATCAAATAATAATAGATTAAGAGGGAGGTAATATGATAAATTGAAAAACTATAATCTAAACTCAAAATAAAGAAAATATGGAATCCAACTTGGATTAAAAAATCGAATTTTCACTTAGTTCAAGGTTAACCGGGTTGGATCGGTTAGTCCAGTCCAGGTATGATAACCTTGCTATATTTATAATAGGAATTACTACCACACAGAAAACTCTCACACTCTTTCACAATCGTTTTTAATTCTTAGTTAAAAAATCTGATTTTCACCTGTAAAAATTTTTATGCATTAGGTAGTCACTCTTAAGGAAGAACAATTTATTAACATCAATGAACATTTGCTAATTATGATTATTAGTGGTATTATGAAGTTTCTAAAAAAAAATGATATTATGAAAACTCACCAATAAACCAAAAAAATAACCAAACAATGCTAGACCATTTAAGACCATGTGGCCACCGTGCACTCTTGGTGCGATGGTCATTCTACAAGTATAAGTGCTTGTAGCGTGTGGGGGTAAGAGCTGGGGTTCAAGTTTCCAAAAAGAAGTTTCATACACATATACACTTATATTATGATAAAGTAAAATTTCTATCTTGTATAACCAAAAAAAAAAAGAAAAAGAAAAGGTCGTGTGAACCCTTAATGCACAACATCTGCATGTGAAAAAATTTGTCAAGCACAAGGTAATTACTTTATATCCAGATTCAACCATCAAATATCTTCATAACTTACCAATAAACAAAAATATAACCTCTCATTAAAAAAGAAAAAAAAGAAAAAAACAAGAATATAACCAAACAGTGCTAGGCTTTAGTAGAAACCCAAACAATGCTAGCCCATTTTAGATCGTGTGAACAATAATGGACAACATTTGTATGATAAAATTTTTGTCAAACACATGGTAATTATCATTGTATACAGATTTAATTATAAAATATTGTAGACCAAAATGTATACCATTTTGTGCATGCGTCCCCCAATGATGAACTATTTTTTTTTTTTTGATGGGAAATATGTTAATTTCATTCAACTGAAATTAAATTACAACAGAGAGACAAAGCATGAGCATTACAAACAGAGATCCTCAATAAGTAGAGCTCAACAAGACTTGGGAAATACCTTTTCCAAACCTGTGAAGCACCAAAATTCCTAGCTACCCTTGCAAGCTCATGGGCAACTCTGTTGCCTTCCCTTTTTAGATGATTAAAAGAGCACCAAGAAAACAAAGCAGCCACTTCCCTAATGTTCCTAATTATGTGCCCGAGCTCACCACCATGGATCCCATTGTTAATTGCTTGAATGATGGATAAGGCGTCGGACTCAAAAATAGCGTGGGAGACTTCCATTTCCGCTGCGAGAAGCACGCCATCTTGCATGGCCAAAGCTTCAGAAATCTCAGCCAAGAATGACGCAGGTAGAACCTTGCTTAAAGCTGCTAGAACTTCACCCATGTTGTCTCGAATGATTACTCCGATGCACGAGTTCCTCCCATCTTCAAAAGTTGTTGCATCAGTATTAATTTTGAAGAAGCCCGTAGGTGGAGCTTTCCATTTGGGCTGAGGAATGGACTGAGATAATACCGGACAGGAGCAAGTTGCCTTGAACTCGGCCAAGACTCCACCTGCCATTTCCCAAGATTGCTTGATTGCGATTCCACCAAATAGACCAAGCAACAACAAAGAAGAGCTCTAGATCATTTGGGGAGCCTTTTGCAATAAAATCTAAGGCAATAACCACCAAGTCACAAGAGGAAGAAAGGAGGTCCACAGGACAATTGAACCAAATTGCCCAAGTCATTTTTGCATGATGACAATGAAGAAGTGCATGGGCTGTGGTCTCAATGGCTTTGTCACATAATGGGTAGAAGCTAGAGCAATGAACCCCACTGTGGTTTAGATTTTGCATAGTTGGAAGACCATTGACACAAGTCCTCCAAGTAGAAATTTTGATCTTCAGAGGGACTTTCTGCTGCCATATCCGCTTCCACAATAGGGTCCTTGAGCTGCTTGAGGTACTTTCGCCTTCCTCAACTGAATCCACAATACTTGAAGCTATATAATATGCACTTTTAACCGTAAACTCAACCCTCTTGTTGCCTATCCAGGTAAGACAATCCTCGGGCAGATTATAATTTAAGGGGATTTTAAGGATGGTGCTGGCTTCATGAGGCAGAAAAGTGGCATTAATTACATAAACTTTCCACCATTTAGTGTCATTGTCTATGAGGGAAGACACCATGGGAAAGTCTCCATAGTCAGCTTGGGGGGAAATCACCTTGTGGGTTAATGGCGTTGGCAACCATCTATCATCCCAAATATGGATACGCCGACCATTGCCCACCCTCCACCTTGTGCCCCTTCTAATAACCTCAAGACTATTGTGGATGCTTCGCTAAGCATATGAGGGGTTACTCCCTTTTTTGGAATTGAGGATATCATCAAAAGGAAAGTATTTTGCTTTGAAAACTCGAGCCACTAGGGAGTCGGGATTTGTGAGAATTCTCCAACCTTGCTTAGCTAGCATGGCAATGTTGAAGGCTTGTATGTTTCTGAAGCCCATACCTCCATGGAGTTTAGATCGACACATCTTCCTCCAACTAACCCACGCAATCTTGTTCTCTTTGTCCTTTTGCCCCCACCAAAAGCTCCTCATCATACTTTCTAAGTCTTGGCAAAGAGTCTTAGGGAGTTGAAAGCAACTCATAGTGTATGTAGGCACTACTTGAGCCACCGCTTTGATAAGGATCTCTCTCCCACCAATTGAAGGAGTTTACCCTTCCAGCCTGCAAGCTTTTTTGCCACTCTGTCCTTAACTTTAGCAAACACCTGTGCTTTTGATTTCCCAATGATGGAAGGCAGCCCCAAATACTTGTTATGCCTGGAATCTTGCATTGGACCGAGAATGTTTAAGATGCTTTCCCTTAATTCTTGAGAAGTGTTCGAGCTAAAGAATACTGAAGATTTGTCAGTGTTAATTTTCTGCCCCAAAGCCTCTTCATATCTGTTGAGAATACTGACAAGTGCACGACATTCTTGCTTCTTTGCTTTGCAAAACAAGAGGCTGTCATCGGCGAAGAAAAGGTGAGTAATTAAAGGGCAACCTCTACAGATGGAAATTCCATTAATTTGTTGATTTGTGGCAGCTTCATGAATAAGAGTCGAAAAGCCCTCGGCATAGAGGAGGAAGATGCAAGGAGAGAGAGCGGATCCCTCTGTCTAATGCCCCTTGAAGGAGAAATGTTCCCACAAGCTTCCCCATTTATAAGCACTGAATAAGAAACAGAAGAGACACAATTCATAATAATATCAATCCATTTTTCCACAAAGCCCAATTTCTCCATCACAGTTGTAAGAGCTCTTCTTTTCTTTGCTATTTTCTTTGGAATATTGCCTACTACATTCTGATTCCAGCTTGCCAGCGCACTTGCACATTGTTGGAGATTAGAAGCAACCCTTTCAGGAGTGACAGAGAGAGTACCCGAGTGCCATGCAGCCTCTATCACATCATGGCAATCCTCCCTTTTGACCCACATAGCTTCAAAATGGAAACGACGTTTACCTCTACGGGATGGAGGAGGTGAGTCCGTGATTGCAAGAATGCAGTGGTCAGATGTGGATTCAGCCAAATGGTGAACAGTAGGGTCCTTGAAATGTCCGAGCCATTCATTAGTAGCAAAAGCTTTGTCAAGGCAAAGCGAAATCCTGTTACTCCCTTCCTTCATATTACTCCAAGTAGAATCTGGGCCACAGTATCCCAGGTCCTTGAAGCCACAATGATTTACAATTCGACGAAAGCCATCCATTTGATTTTGGGAACGTTGAGCTCCACCTGCTTTTTCAGTCATTAAAAGAATTTCATTAAAATCACCACAGCAAAACCAAGGCAAATTAAATTGACTATTAAGATAGGAGAGGAGTTTCCAGGATTCTTCCCTAAGGTGGGTCTCCGAGTATCCATAAAACCAGGTAAATCTCCAAACAAGACCAGTGTCTGCCTCCGTAATTATCGCATCAATGTGATGATTAGAATAGCTCTTAATCTCCAACTTTGTGTCACTGGACCAGAGTAGTGCAAGTCCTCCACTTCAGCCCCTACTCGAAACACATAATCCATTTGTAACACCAAGTTTGAATTTTATTTTTTCCATACGTCTGCACTTTGAAGCACAAAAACTCTCAATTCTCTCTCTCTCTCTCTCTCTCTCTCTCTCTCTCTCTCTTGTCTTTTTAACTTTGATTTTGATTTAACTTTTATTTGTGGTTTTATTTTTATTTTATCATTGTATCATTTTTCACCTCTATTTTATCAAATTCTCAATTTAAAAATATTTAATTTTTTGCAATTAAAAAAGACAAAAAAAAAAAAAATGAAGAAAAGGGTAAGGTGTGCACTGTGTAGTCTTTTTTGCAGTCAAACCAAAAACAACCAAGCCATGCTCTCTGTATTTTCATAGAGCCATTGGAAGCTAGAGGGAAGAATACAAAGCTAACCAGTAGCAATTTATGAAATAACAGGTAGCAGATTAGGAGACATAAGGGGAGGCTCTCTAGTGGGTGTAAATGAAAAATCTTTGAGAGAGAAAGAGAGAGAGTGACTCACGAGCTAGCTCTCTGGTGTTCATTGAAAAAACAAATATATAACGAACTTTTCCTCTCCAGAAATTTCAAATTCTATTCGGAGTCCATTTGTTTTCTTTTCTTGTTCTTGATTTACCATTTTCTTTGAATCTCAAACTATTTTGAGATAAAAATGAAGAAAATTTTTTATGAAAATTATGCTCTCTTTAAAAAAAAAAAAAAAAACCTTTGGCTTCACTGTGTTTTAACGGGTCTTGGAGAAACGACACCGTCTGGCTTTAAGCGTGTTAGGAAAACGGTATCGTTTGCATAAGCGATGGCTCGCGTTATAGGTTGGAGCTTTGGAGTGAATGAAATAATAAACATGGACATAAGAGATTAAAAGCACCAACGTTCTAGACTATGGGCTTGTTGTTGGGTTAACTTTCTTTGGGCTAGTTATTTAGGTGATGGGCTTGTTATAATAAATGATCTATCATTAGGTAATAGGCCCATAGATTAGGCTCACCCCTATATTAAACCACATGCTCTTGTTTTGTTATATTACTCTCATCACACTCTTAGATTTTTTTTTTTTTTTTTTTGGTGATTAGAAAATATAATATTCTCAAATTATAATTGATGCAAATTATTAACTTTTACCAAAAAAATAAAAGAGTCTATAAACATGCACTTTCTTAGAAAAATCTATTACAAAACAAGTTTGGCTTTTCTCGCTTCAAATAACTACTTAGCCATGCTTCGAGTAATAAAATCTATTTTCTTTCACTATTTGAACTTGTTAATTTCATTATCACCTTATTTCTATTACCGCTTGTCTCATCTCATGATTTTGTTTTAGGCCACCATGCAATAAAAATCACTACCTGCAGGTTGAGTTGATGTAATAATTAATATTGTGTCCATAAAATAATTAATTAAACATTACATAGCCCTTACTTAGTAAAGACCAGTAGATATATCGGACATGTATGGGTGCCTCACACATTTCTACAATGTAATATGACTCTTGAACTTGTCCTTGATAAAACATAGACCATTTTATCCATAGAGCTATTTCTAAATAAAAATAGTTTTTGTTTCTTGTTTTATTTTGTCCTTTAAAAGTATTAAAATAAATGGCAACTCATCAGATTCTTCAAAACCCATGATTTCTAAAAAAAGAAAAAAAAAAAAAAAACTTCAAAACAATTTTTTTCCCCAAAAACCCTTCCAATGGGCGTCATGGGGTGGTGTTTAAGCTTTTCTATAACAAAATTCATCATACCTTTAAATTTTCTCATGCCAATACTCTCTATGAACCATCTTTATTTCCTCATAAAAATTGATTGAAAGGTATAGTTAAGATTAAAATTTTGTTAACTTTTATTGTGTATTAAATCAAATTTAATTTTTTGCTCGAAAATGTTGTTCAAGCTTATTTTGATCCGGAATCATCTTAAACTTAAACTTCAAGCACTTTAACTAATCTTGATTGATTATACCAGCACAAATTGGTGAGATAATTATTAATTTAATATTGTCTTCTATTTATTATATTTATATTTTTCTATTTATGTTCTTAATATTTAATTATTTTGTATTAATTCATATTCTTTGCCCATTTAATTGGAGGAGCACTACTAGCAAAAGCATGGAATCCCAAAAAAGTCATTTATCTGTTAACTAGGATCACTGTTAACAATTCAACACGTTTAAAGTTTTTAAAACTCTTTCACAAGTTTTTTTTTCTTGAATTACATTTTATATTTGATACTTTGGAAGTTTGGAAAGTTGTAATTGATTAACTGTATTGGATATTGAATAATTTTAATTTTCTGTAGCATGTAGACAACATGGAGTAGAAATAGGTTAGTTGGAAATATCATATGGTGTTGCGATTTTTCCCCTTTCACCAGTGATGTTGTTTAACTGTATAGTTTTTTTTGTTTTGTTTTTGTTTTTGTTTTTTTTGTTTTTGTTTTTTGATTGATATAGTTTCAACCTATGATGTCCGTTTCTAATGATAGCTTTTTATCATCAGACCAAGACACCAATTGGTTTTTGGTGTAGATGAGGATTGGACCCCTAACCTGGCATAAGTTTAACTTGTATGGTGAAGTAATCCCACAAAAGAAAGTGACAAAAAATGTGTCTAAAGATAAAATTTAAAGTAATTAAAATGTTTTAATTAACCAATGTGATTAAAATAGAATATTTTTTCCTAGTCTTTTTCTTTTTCCATGTTAATTTTAATTTTGATAGTACAACTTGCAACATTACAGTTGATAAGGGTAAAATTGTGAATGTGAATATTCATGAATATAGTATCATGAAGCAACGTTCAAAATAGACCCGTCGGACTCACTTGTCATAAATGACAGTCAAATAGCTTTAGGATGTCTACAGCTTTAGGAAGACGAGGTTAACTTGTCATAAATGGGAAGCTGACACTACTAAGCTGAAGGGAGTAGGCGAAGCTGATGACCCTGACAAGGCTGACGACCCCAACGAGGGAGTAGGCGAAGCTGACGACTCTGACGAGGCTGACGATTCCAACGAGGGAGTAGGCGAAGCTGACGACCCTAACGAGGTTGACGACCTCGACGAGGGAGTAGGCGAAACTGACGACCCCGACAAGGGAGTAGGCGAAGCTGATGACCCTAACGAGGCTGACGACCCTGACGAGGGAGTTTGCGAAGCTGACGACCCTAACGAAGTTGACGACCCTAACGAGGTTGACGACCCCAACGAGGGAGTAGGCGAAGCTGATGACCCTAACGAGACTGACGACCCCGACGAGGGGGTAGGCGAAGCTGAC
The DNA here is from genome assembly GCA_028535165.1 of Quercus tomentella. Lineage (NCBI taxonomy): Eukaryota > Viridiplantae > Streptophyta > Magnoliopsida > Fagales > Fagaceae > Quercus > Quercus tomentella. Next base: position 7,665,658 of record JAPQVY010000089.1, read on the forward strand.
GACCCTGACGAGGGGGGTAGGCGAAGCTGACGACCCTGACGAGGGAGTAGGCGAAGCTGACGACTCTGACGTGGCCTTGCTTGGTCTCCACGTTTGCATATATAAAGAAATATCTTGCGCCCCACGCTTGGTGTTAATAAAAAAGACTCCTACAAGGAAAGGATATCGAAAAATACGTCTAAAGAGACTCCTATGAGTAAAAGACTTCTAATCTAATAAGGAAAGGTCAACCCTCTACCACTATAAAAACCCCAATACCCTCACCAACCAAGGTATGCATAATTTACTTTTTCTAGCACTTTAGAGTTGTGAGAATAATTCTAACTTGACCTTCGGAGGGTATTTGGCCGGCACCACACCGGTGCTCTCTAAGGTCTTCTGTTATTTTGTTGTGCAGGTCCACTTTGAGTCGCGAGTGCTGTGTGACCTATTGGTGATATTTTCGGCATCATCAACAGTTATAAAAAATATTTATGCTCCATCACATAATTATCTAAGCAAGGATTGTTTTGGAGGGGAGGATGGGACATAAATGAATGGGATTTTTTTTTTTTAAAGAACTGAGATACACCAATGTCAAACACATTGAGACATTGTTTCTTTGATACATGTTTCCTTTATTAATGTCTTGAGGATGCTTTCCTAAATATACCATTTCTAGATAAATACTAAGACGTTTTGAAAGAATAGAGATACACCAATATAAAATACATTGAAGCACTTTTTCTATGATCAATGTTTCCTAAATTAATGTCTTATTGACTCTTTTTCTAAAGACACTATCTCTAAACAAATGCAAAGAAAGATGAATAATTCGAGGGATTTTGCAGGCTAGCACAGTGAGGGGAAAAAAATATAATAAGTTAACATACGTTCGAAAGAATTCTGGAAACTAGCATCTCGAGTTTTAAAAACTCGAGATCGATGACGAAATAAGACTCGAGATCTAAAAAGCAAAACCAAGTCTTTGAGACTCGATTTTTGTCGGGGAAATTCCATTAAACTGGCTAAATCTGAAGACTCGGTTTATAAGACTTGAAGAAGAACAAAGGAAGAGGAAGATGATCTGGTTGGAGATTTGTAGCGCTGAAGAAGAATGAAGAGACGCTGGGTGGGCGATCTGGTTGGAGAAGAACGTTGATGGACGATCTGATCTTTAGCGATTGGGTGGACGATTTGGTCTTCAGCAACGAGGAAGAACGAACATATGCGAATAGAGGCGAGGAAGAAGAAGGGAAATAAAATGGTGGAACTTGAGTCTTAAAAACTCGAGTTCCACGTGAATTTTTTTCCACATCAAATGCCACAATTTACAAATCGAGACTTAGTAACTCGAGATGCTAGTTTCCCAAATTGTTTTAAAACGTGACAGCTAACAAAATTGTTTGATATTTAAGGTTAATTAGAAAAAAAATTCTGAATAACCCAGTGGCATTCAAGATGAAAAGTGTTAAGACTGCTATAATATTAACACTATTTAACAACCATCTTTCAGAATTGAATTATACCAAAAAATTGGAACATGTATAGCATATAAAAACACACATAATCAAAACAAGAACAGCCATAGATCATTTACTCACGACCCAAAAGATCAAACAACTTCCACCAAAAGAGACATCACAAATTAATGCAAAAAAAAAAAGAAAAAAAGAAGAAGTCTATGTAACTTTTGAATCAATACGGTTAATACCAAAAAATCTATTTCCTAAATGCACTATTTAACATCCATGACACAAATTAATGCAAAAAACCATGTCTAAATGCAGCAACACACACTCCCTGTTCTGAGTTCCTAAGAAACAGTGGAAAGTTAACTACTATTACTGTTAGACATAAATCCAAACAATGTGTTTCAATATCATATGATGGAGGCAACCATAGCATCTACAACCACTTGCCAACTTGAACATGGTATCAACCGAGAACATTGGTTAGAACTATGGTAAGAGAAGACTCAACAACAAAGCTTCAATAGGATAAAATAAAAAGAAAATGCAGATTGATGTCAATGAATAGTGTGAAAAGGCACACAAAATGACCATTGAAATAGTGGAAAATATTTTTCTTTTATTGAAGGTAAAACAAAGAAGTATTTTCAAGATGCAGTAGATATAGATATTTCCTTCCCACATTATTCAGATATTATTGGGAATAGTAGACCATATTGATTATGGAACTTAAGCGTTCAAGGAGGTATTTTTCTTCAAGATCATTCCTGATATCACTGCTCTTTAGTCCACAAATAATTTCAAGAATAATGACCAAAGTTCCAAAACCAAAACCACATGTATCTATCATCTCCAATAGCTGGCCATGAATTGATACTCAGGGGGCTGTATATCCTCTAAAGGATTAGATAAAAAAATTAGCTAATCAAATGGACATAGAAAACCTTGAAAACTAACCAAGTTTGAGAAACAATTTCACAAACACAAAGAAAGTAGAAAACAAAAAACAAAATATATCCACACTAGTTAGGACTTTAGTAAACCCATGAATTTAAAAACCCAATAAAAAAAATTATAAGATATCTCAATCAAACCCAAAAATTAAAAAGAAAAAAAATGTTGCCATATATATATTGAACGCACCAATTTGGCTCTAGGAAGCAAAGAATGAAGAAAAGTGAGTTGTTCCTGAAAATCAACCTCAGAACTTTTATCGGTGGAGAGCATATCGATATATCATAGTTATATATTATCCTTTCTTTACATATAGGTTGTATATTGTAGCAATTGAGTCGTTCTGGCAATATTCAATATTATGGTATGTAATTCTTTTCTAGTTAGTACACAACTCACACACCTATGTAGCAAAATTGAAATTGCGAACCATATGTTATATATTGTTGTATTTATATAAATATAACAATTTATAAAAATAATAATAATAAAACATAAGCTTATTATTTTTTTGAAGTAATGCATAGTATCATTTAATTTTTTTAATATATTTGGTACATAAATTGTCTTTATAATTAATAATGTTTCATTCTTGACCAACAAGATGCGTGTGACCCAATGGTTTGTGCTGGAGATGTTATCTCACCTGGCTAGAGCAGGTCCTAGTCCTGCCAGCAGCATATTTTCATTAAATTTTACCAAAATATTGAGATGATTGAACCATGAAATATAAAACCAACCCAAGGGCCGGTTCCTAGTTAACCCGGTTGGATCTCCTAGTCCGATGAGTTTCAAAACACTACATGTACAATAGTAGTTTATATAGGTACGTTTATAGTAAAATTTTTTAATTTATGTTTTGTTGAGATTTTATGATTTTTTTTTTTTTTGGGTAATTTTGACACAGTTCTTAAGTTCATACTCAAAAAATTATAAAAAAAGAGCATTTCAATTCTTTTGTGATGATTTTCAAGACACATGCTCATATCTTTATATTTTATATATGGGAAAGATTATGTGACTTCTTACAAAATTCAACTATGGATTGATGAATATTATCAAAATAAGATTGCTGAACTTTCCCATGCTTAGCTCAGGTTAGCGACTAGTTATACAAATAAGGGGATTGTCTCTCTTTCGAACTATTTTTAGGTGGAATTTTCTATAATCGTAGAATTGTAATTAAAGTGTTTCTTATCTGTCTTGTGCAAGTAATATGAACAAGGAAAAAAAAAGATTGTACACTGTCCAGATTTTATGATATAATATATAGGTCGTCCCCTCATTCTAAGTGTATATTGCGTTGTTTTTGTGCTTGGAAAGCTGAAAGAATTATTGCACTATATGAGAAACCACCCTAATACTCCCTAGTTAAAAAAGAAAGGAGAGGATTATACCAAAATTAATGTCTCTTTTTTTAAATAATAATAAAATTTTTAGGCACTCTTAAATATTATCAATAAATTCTAAAATTGAACTTCATCACTATTTTTTAAATTGGTAAGCACGTGCCTTGTGCGTGCATCCCAAACTAGTAAGGATATAAAATATCACGAAACATTCAAATTTTAGCAGAAAATATGGTAAAATAAATCATTGCTTGGTAGTCTACACATATTTTTGATAATTGCAACCTTTTTAAAGAACAAAAACAGAACAATAATCTGATCTACGAGGCAACAAGCCTCTAGGATTGGAGTAGGCAGATTATACAGAGGGAGTCCATATGGTGCTTTCTTTGTGAAGCTCAATTATATGGAGTTATTGAAGCAAGGAAGCGACATGGACACGGACACGGACACGGGTACGGGTACGGATACGACACAGACACAGATACGGGGATACGACAATTTTTGAAAAATAAGAATACGACACGGCGTGGATATGACAATTAAATAATTAATTAAATTTTATATTTAGGCATATTTTTTAATATTTTTAGACATAAAATACATTTTATATATTTATATATAAAAATAAATATATAACTATTTATTTACTTATTTATAAGTTCATTAGTCAAAATCCATATAATTTATTAAAAATATTTATAATTATAAGTCTATATCTTAATCAATATGCTAAACTTTAGTTAAAAACTTAAAATGTTAACTCATTTTAATAATTATAGATAGTTTATCTATTTAATAAATATTCAATAGATAGTTTTTTATACTTGATTTATTTAATAAATAATAATATAATAATAATAATAATAGTAGTTGTGGTGCACAACCTGTTATCAATCTGACCAATGGTAAAAAATTTCAAAAAAGTTGAATAGACACTCCATTAAAGTACTTCACACGAGTGTAGTGGTGTTGTCACTTGTCAAGGGCACACTTAACCAAATGTTATTACTAGTTCACTGCTCAAGATATAGATCTGAGAAGTTGGGTAGTTGAGCGGCGAAAATGAAAAGATAAAGAACAGAGGCATTAGGAAGAAGAAAAAGAAGATGGGTGCGGAAGAGACCGCGAAATACAGTTTAATACCTGAAAATTTTGCGGCGATGCCGGTAATGTCCACTAAACGTTTATTTTTTGCTGACTTTTTTGGTACCGGCTGGAATCCGGTAAATAACCCAGTACCGTGTCGGAGCCGTGTCGGAGAAATGAAAAAAAGGGACACCGCTCGGACACTAGAGTCCCGTGAGGCGTATCGGTATCCATGTCAGACATGTGTTGGACATCAGTACGTCGCTAAAAATGACGTGTCGGTGTAACCTAGCAGAGGATGAATTCAAAATATGGGCATTTCTCAGTAATGCAACAGTGAGATAATTCTAATAGCATTTTTTCCATTTCAGGTCTGATGATTTTATGGTTTCAATTGATAGGGTTTAGTGTCTTAGTCAAATTTGAAGCTCCAATAAAAAATTTTGCCCCATGCTTGAAGTTGCTTTCTTCAAAGTTTGGCTGTTCTACTAACAAATATTTATATTAAGGCTTTGTTGAGGTGAGTTGAGTTAGTGATACAGGACAATGGGCTCTGATACAAATATAAATGCAGCAAAATATTGTCAAGAAAATTATGGAAAACAAATAGAACAAAAAGAAAAGGAAAACTTAAGGACAATGAGTTCTGATACAAATCTTAATGCAGCGTAGGATTTAGATCCATGCAGCAGTGTCCATTCAAGTGACTTCCTGCAGAATTTTCATCTTGTTGGAAGCTTGCCTTGGAATTTTTCATAGATGGAACAAAATATAACTATTTCTTGGCCTAGTTGTTATAGAGACTTTAGATTTTATATTTTCTTTGTAGTTGCAGTATTCAAATGCACTGTTCCGGTAGTCACGTATGGTTTAGCATATTGTTTTTGGAATTTCCCTTTGCAATTTACGTGAAGAAACTCGCTCCCTCAATTTTTTCGTGCTACAATTGTTATATGCCACTCATCTATAATCAACAAATTCCAATTTTGATATCTGAAATAGGATTGTGCGTGAAAAAATGTATTCAATTTTTTGTTAAATATATTTTTGTTATATTATTGGTGGCATAATTCAAAGGGTTTACACCGCATCCGGACAGAATTTAAACTCATTTCATTTAGCTGATTAAGTAGGACTGCAACTGCATGTGCTTTAATTTGTTTCCTACCGAAAAATACCGAAGAGATGTCAGAAAGTGTACATCTAAGTGTGTACATGTTGACGCTATTGTATGCATGCATGCATGCATGGGCAACTAAACTAAATAGATAGGGGAAAAAAAAAAAAATTATAAATGTAAGGGCAAAAACGGCACCAAACGTTTTTGTAGTCTCTATATAAACTCTACATACGCATGCATAGTGGAACTCGAAAGATTTTGTGATCTGGTGTAGAGCGACAAAAAATGAAAGTGTTTAATGTTTTGGACCTTTTGGTGTTGGTTTTGGTGGTCGAGGCTGTCCACAGTCGCGGGAGGACTGAAAGTGAGAGTACTATATACAACAAGACGCAGGCTTATAAAAGTGAAACTACGTACTATATTCAACAAGACACTGCCTCATGAAAGCTTGAACAATGTAACTTATGATTTTTCATACTTGGTCATATGCAGTGGCCAACGTCATTCTGCAGTGCGAACGGCACTGCATGTAACGGCAGTCGATTCCCAACAATTTCACTGTGCACGGCCTGTGACCACAGAATTATACTGCGAACAGATCTAAAGGTATTGACTGCACAGATCCATCCCTCAGAGGCTCAGACAATATCCACTCTTCAATATTAGTCAGGTATATGTTTGTCAGATTCAAAAAATCATGCATGTTATCGTTCATAAATATATATATACACACTCTCACAAAATTGTAGCTAGGAGAGAACTCTAAAAAATCCTAATTAGTGTTAATTATAAATTAATCTAAAAATGTGGGAACATCACAAACAAGATGTTGTTATACGTATCTTAATTTATACCCTATTATATAAGGACTTAATTTTAACTAAAATACTTCTAAAACAATTCTTATTCCAGAAAATTCTGAAAATTTAAAAAATAATTATATAAATAATTAATAACAATAAGAATTAAATTTTATATTCTGTTATACATCAACAACTTACAATTAATAGATAGATCATTGAGACTATCGGGCCTAAAATCCAAAAGTAAGCGTTAACTAAGTATGTAACAACAGCTGCAAGTCCTTTAAAAAATACCTTATTATAAGTGTTTAGAGTCTTACTCCACAAGTATAAGTGTTTGTAGGATGTGGAGGATAATAATCTAGGTTCAAGTTTTTAGGAGAGAATTTTACATACATATACACATAAATTAGATAAGGAGTCTATTTGGAATCTACTTATTTTGTTAAAACTAATTTTTTTTTTGTTAAAAGTACTGTAAATAAAGATAAAAGTTAACTGAAATAATACAGTAGAACCTATAAATAGTAACAAAAATAAACTGAATAGTAAAAAAAGTTGACTTTTTAATTTTTACCAAACACACACTAGAATAGAATTTCTATCTAAATATCAATGATCGTTATCACTTATCTAAAAGAGATTCGATCTGTCGTAAAGAAAAATTTCATTGACTATTCTCATCAACAACTCCAATATAGCTGACATCCCAAATATTCTACCCTATCTCTTATAAATCAAAAGCTAATAAAAATATATGGAAATTACAATTAATTGGCACGAAAGTTACCCAATTTAAAATCTTCCAACAGTACTTATTAAAACATTTGTTATTATGCATGCAACCAGAACAAAAGTCCCAAACTTGCTACTCTTTAAAATTTCAAATGGAGAAAAGAAGTGAGTTTGACAGCTTAGTAAATGACTAAAATCCCAACAAACTAAAGCAAGCATATAAGTGAAAATAAATTGCTGTTCATAGCATGAAAATTCATAAGCTTAAAAATTATAGTCATATATATTATCCCTGAGACTAGGCTTAGAATTAAGCACAAAAGAATGACCTAATGGTTTCTAAAGTTTTATAATATCTATGAATAGTACTCAATTCAAAACGTCTAGCAAGAATTTAAAGCCATCATAAGGGATATTTCTATGTAATTACTTAATTAGTGTATATGTAAAGTACTCAAAAAAGTTTGCCCGTATATGCCTCAAAAGAAATGAGTTTATGTGTCAACATAAATCAATTTTAGCAGGGTCTAAAGTGTAGCCAAATTGTATGATGAATTAATCATATGCAATAATATTGCAATTCAAATAAATAGTTCATTTCAAAATATTGGCTCCTTTCACTAAATTTACACATGACCAATCTATGTTTGAAAGAAATAGAAAA